>OZ014524.1:323212225-324462225 GCA_963966055.1 Lathyrus aphaca
CTAGTTCGTATTTTATTTTTCCACATTTTCTTTACTTTTATTTATTTTCCGCATTGCTTTACTTTTATTTATTTCCCACACTCGCTTTACTTTATTTATTTCTCGCACTCACACTACTTTCGTTTATTTTCCGCACTCGCTTTAAATACCTTTATTTCTCGCACTCGCACTACTTTTATTTACTTTCCGCACTTGCACTACTTTTATTTACTTTCCGCACTCGCACTAAATACTTTTATGAAAAATAATAAAAATAACTTTTACTTTACCATGTCTAACTAAATCCATAAAGGTTAGAATGTAAGGATCGTAATTGAACCAGTAATCCGTACAATTGTTTGTAGAAACACTTAAGGGCTATTTTAACTTTCAATATAAGTTTAATTGTTTTTAACTATTTCAAAAACAGCCAAAAGCGCTTTGTCTAGTTCATTAGGAGTTTTTAGATTAAAAAGAAAAGGGATTTTAAAACGATTTTCGAACGCGTTAAGAAGTTTAGAGTCTGGTTTGTGAGAACCTCTTTTTGCTAAGGAATCCAGGTTAAAGTACTTTTCAACTCTGACGTGTTCGTACACTTGCGAAAAACACGCATCGAGTTTTTGATGCCGCTGCCGAGGACCAATTTCGTCAAATTTCATACCCTGTAGTTATACCGTTTAGACTAAGGTTGTTACTTGCCGGTCAATGTGAAAGACTCGCAGTGCCGGAAGTTTAGTAGACCCTCTAGCTGAACCTGAACGTTACGCTCGCGCACGTTTGTTTTTCCATAGGAATAGGAGAGCTATGGCCGAAGATCAAAATCGAAGACCTCTTAAGGACTTCGCCCAACCATCAAACGAGGAACCTAGTTCTAGTATAGTAAACCCCGCTATCCCAGCCAATAATTTTGAACTTAAACCATCCCTGCTGCAATTAGTGCAACAGAGGCAATTCACAGGTCTTGCTACTGAGAACCCAAACCAACATTTAAAAAACTTTCTCCAGTTAGAAGACACCTTTAAAACCAATGGAGCTCCTCCTGAGGCGATACGCTTAAGATTATTTCCTTTTTCCCTCAGAGATAAAGCTCTATCATGGTTAGATTCCCTTCCACCCAATTCTATAACAACTTGGGAAGACCTTAGAAAAGTATTCCTTGACAGATATTTTCCCCCAAGTAAGACCGCTCTTCTTCGAAACCTAATAACCAGATTTACCCAACACCAAGGAGAATCGTTGTTCGAAGCCTGGGAGAGATATAAAGAGCTATTAAGAGCCTGCCCACATCATGGCTTAGAGAATTGGCTAATCATTCAAACCTTCTATAATGGACTTCATTATAACACTAAGATGACCATTGACGCTTCCGCTGGTGGCGCACTGATGAATAAACCTTACCCTGAAGCCAGTGCCCTTATCGAAGATATGGCCCAAAACCATCAATCATGGGGAGTAGAACGAGCAACAATGGAAAAGAAGGAAGCCCAAGGAGGAATACATGAGCTAAGCTCTATAGACATGATGCAAGCTAAAATGGACGCGTTGGCCCTTAAAGTCGAACATATGTGTACAACCCCGAATACTATAGCCGCAGTTTCGCCGAATTGTGAGATATGTGGGACGCAAGGACACCAATCCGCCGAATGCAATTTGTTAAATAAGACCAACCCTGAGCAAGTGAACTACACCCAAGGGAACCCATTTTCAAACACATTCAACCCTGGATGGAGGAATCACCCAAACTTCTCCTATAAAAATAATAACCCTATCCAAAATACCGCACCTCCGAGACAACAAGGTTACCAAGCCCCAAGAACAAATCAACCTATGCAACCTGTACCACCAAGTCCGAGCCTTGAGAAAATTGTGGAAAATTTAATCACCGCTCAAACACAACAAAACAAGGAGTTCATGAACCAAAACGTCCATGTTAACGAACTAATTACCCAATTAGGAACCAAGGTTGACCAAATTATTACTCATAATAAGATGCTTGAAACCCAGATCTCTCAGGTTGCTTTAAACCAAGCCCTTCATACTACACCTGGAGGACAGTTCCCTGGACAACCTCAACAAAACCCAAAAGGGCAAGCAAATTCCATTACTCTACGAAGTGGAACCGCTTATAAGGAACCTTATAACCCTAGATTAAGTGAGCCCAAAACTTCTGAGAGAAATGAGGAGAAGGAACCAGAGGAATCTGAAAACCCAGAAAGTCAAGAAAAAGGAGAAGAACCTAAAAACAAAACCTATGTACCACCACCGCCATATAAACCACCAATACCATACCCTCAAAGACTAAAGAAAACCCAAATCGATAATCAGTATCAAAAATTCGTTAAGGTTATAGAAAAACTTCACGTAGAAATCCCCTTTACAGAAGCCATCACCCAAATACCTTCTTACGCTAAGTTTCTCAAAGACATACTTACAAATAAACGTAGACTTGAAGATCCGAAACCCGTGGAATGTAATTCTATTTCTGAAAATAGGTTAGAAAAGAAAGATAAAGATCCCGGAAATTTTTCCATTCCTTTTATTTTGGGGAATCATGTCATCGAAAAAGCTTTTCTTGACTTAGGAGCTAGTGTGAGCTTAATGCCTTTAGCAGTTTGTGAGAGATGAAACTTAGGAGAATTACAACCTACTAAGATGTCACTTCAATTAGCCGATAGATCCGTTAAATACCCTATAGGCATACTTGAAGACGTCCCTGTTAGGATAGGTCAGTTGTTTATACCTACTGATTTTGTTGTCATGGACATTAAAGAAGATGACGACATACCACTCCTCCTAGGATGACCGTTCTTATCGACTGCTGGAGTCGTAATAGATGTTAAAAAAGGGAAACTAACCTTTGAGGTAGGTGACGAGAAGATAGAATTTGTACTCTCGAAATTTCTTATGGCACCAGTAATAGGAGATGTTTGTTATGCCTTAGATATCATTGATGAATGCATTAGGGAATTAGAACAAGAAGAATAAACTGAATCTATAAAATTGCCATTAACCCTTATTTGGGAAGATGACAGTTATAAAAAACCCTACATTGATGATAACCCTTCACGAATGTTTATCTCTTACCCCAGATCATATGCCTTGCCCTATAAAACCAACCGTAAAACTTAAGGAACTGCCTAAGAACTCGAGATACGAATTTCTTGATGAAGGAATGAACTGTCCAGTTATAGTCAGTGATACCTTAGACCAAGAGGAAACAAACCAATTATTAGATGTTTTACGAAGGTACCCCTAAGCCTTAGGATATAAGATCTCAGATCTAAAAGGAATAAGCCCATCTGTATGCATGCATCAGATTTTGCTTGAAGAAGATTCAAAACCCTCCAGAGAACACCAACGAAGAATAAATCCTATGATGAGTGAAGTAGTTAAGACTGAAGTTCTTAAGTTACTAGAGGCAGGTATAATATATCAAATCTCGGACAGTAAATGGGTGAGTCCTGTGCATGTAGTACCTAAAAAGGGAGGCATCACAGTCGTGCAAAACGAGAAGGACGAACCTGTAGCAAAAAGAACCGATGGAGGTTGGCGTATGTGCATAGACTATAGAAAATTAAATAAAGCAACTAGGAAGGACCATTTCCCATTACCATTCATAGACCAAATGTTGGAGCACCTAGCCATACACTCTTACTTTTGTTACCTAGATGGATATTCAGGATTCTTCCAAATACCTATTCACCCTGAAGATCAAGAAAAAACTACCTTTACATGCCCTGTTGGAACTTTTGCCTATAGAAGAATGCCTTTTGGACTCTGTAATGCCCCTGCCACTTTCCAACTCTGCATGATGTCTATCTTTGCAGACTATTTAGATGGAATCATGGAAGTATTTATGGACGATTTCTCAGTTTGTGGATCCGATTTCAAAAATTGTCTTATCAACCTCGAGAAAATCCTGGAAAGATGTGTGGAGGTAAACCTTGTGCTAAATTGGGAAAAATGTCATTTCATGGTCACCGAAGGGATTATTTTAGGACATATAGTTCCGAAAAAGGTATAGAGGTAGAAAAATCTAAAATAGAAGTCATAGAGAATCTAAAACTGCCGAAGACTATCAGGGAGATAAGAAGTTTTCTTGGACATGTCGGATTTTACCGACGTTTTATCAAGGAGTTCTCCAAAATATCAAAGCCCTTAACTGGTCTTTTAATGAAAGATGCTGAATTCATCTTTGATGAAAAATGTACTGAAGCATTTAATCTTCTGAAGCAAGCTCTGATTTCAGCACCTATAATGAAACCCCCTGATTGGTCAGAACCGTTTGAGATAATGTGTGACGCTAGTGACTATGCTGTAGGAGCCGTTCTAGGTCAGAGAAAAGATAAAAAGTTACACGTAATTTATTATGCCAGTAGAACCCTAGACGCTGCACAACTCAACTACGCAACAACCGAAAAAGAGCTCCTAGCTGTAGTTTTCACCATAGACAAATTTAGATCTTATCTAGTAGGATCCAAAATAATAGTTTACACAGACCATGTTGCCATTCGTTATTTACTAAGTAAAAAGGATGCCAAAACTAGGTTACTTCGATGGATTCTGTTACTGCAAGAGTTTGATTTAGATATCCGTGATAAGAAAGGCACAGATAATGTAGTGGCTGATCACCTTTCTAGGCTAGAATACCTGAAACCTGACTCAGTACCCATAAATGACGATTTTGCATATGATAGACTGATAGCCCAACTAAAAACTATTGAAGATGATAACCCAGACCCACATGAGCATTCTCATAAATCCTTGGCTATAAGTAATGTACCTTGGTATGCAGACTTTGTTAATTACCTAGCCGCTGACATCATACCCCCCGATCTAAACTACCACTGGAAGAAGAAGTTCTACAATGATGTGAGAAGCTTCTATTGGGACGAAGCATTTCTTTTCAAGAGAGGTAAAGATGGCATTTTCCGCCGTTGTGTTCCAGAAGACGAGGTACATAATATAATTGAGAATTGTCACTCTGCACCCTATGGTGGACATGCAAGCACATCTAAGACCTACGCCAAGATTCTTTAAGCTGGCCTATTCTGGCCTACCATGTGGCGTGGTGTCCATGCTTTCATTGTCAAATGTGATAGATGCCAACGCACGGGAAATATTTCAAGACGTAATGAAATGCCTCTAAGAAATATCCAAGAAGTAGAACTCTTCGACGTATGGAGTATAGACTTTATGGGACCGTTCCCACCATCTTTAGGACATCAGTACATCTTAGTAGCTGTTGACTACGTGTCTAAATGGATTGAAGTTATCGCCGCACCCACGAACGAAACCAAAGTAGTCATCAAATTGTTTAAAAACTATATATTTCCCAGGTTTGGAACCCCTCATTTAGTCATAAGTGATGGAGGATCACACTTCATATCGAGAATATTTGATAAACTTTTAAGCAAGTATGGAGTTAAGCATAGAGTAGCAACACCATACCACCCACAGACTAATGGACAAGTGGAAGTATCTAATAGGGAGATCAAACAAATTCTTGAGAAGACTGTCTCTATATCTAGAAAAGATTGGTCGCAGAAACTTCAAGAAGCATTATGGGCCTATAGAACCGCTTTCAAAACCCCTATAGGAACAACTCCTTATCAACTGGTCTATGGAAAATCATGTCACTTACCTTTTGAGTTGGAGCATAAGGCCTATTGGGCCATCAAAACTTTGAATTTGGATTACTTAACTGCAGGTGAAAAACGTATCCTTGATATCCACAAATTAGAAGAGCTCAGACAATCCGCCTACGAAAATGCCATCATATACAAAGAAAGAACTAAAGCTTGGCATGACAAAATAATCATAAGAAAAGACTTCAAAATAGGCGATCATGTTCTCCTGTTCGATTCTAGGTTACGACTTTTTCCAGGGAAGCTTCGTTCGAGATGGACTGGCCCTTTCGAAGTATCTAAGATTCTAAGATCTGGTGCTATCGAAATCAAGAACCAAACATGTAAACTGTTCATCGTCAATGGATAGAGGTTGAAACCTTATGAAGGAGGTGACATCCCAACAACATACACCTGCCATACTCTGAGTGATCCACCATATCCTTCGAATGATGTATAAAATACGGTCGTCGAGCTAATGACGTTAAACAAGCGCTGCATGGGAGGCAACCCATGGTTTTATTATTTACGTACTTTTGTTTATTTTTACTTTATTTTAATTTGTTTACTTTATTATTCTGTCAGGACTAACGATTGAATGTTTTATGTGATTTTAGGACTTGTTTGCTAACCCTGTGCAGAATGCAGAACCCCGATGACATGCACGTGGCCTTTAGAGACGACACACAGAGAGAGCGTTACTATGTCCACATGAGACGCCCTATGGCACCTACCAGGTACCCAGACCAAGATTGCATGGATGCCTTGGGGATAGAGCCAAACGTCAGATTCTTATGCCACCAACTCCAGTGGGACCAGTTTGACGATATGAACAACACTTGCAAGAACTTGACTCTAGAGTTCCTTAGCTCGTTTGACTATAATCCTTGGACTTTACCCGATGGACATGTTGTTTTCAGGTTGTTCGGGACTGACTACTCCTTCTCTCACAAAGAGTTTGGTGATTTACTAGGTTTTCAGACTACTCCTGATGTTATTCCAGAGACACCGATGGGGTATTTTATGGGAAGAGAAGTGGAAAAGTTTTGGTCTAACATCTCAGGTGGAGGGAGCCAAGATCCTTCCACTCAGTTTTCTCAAGTAATCCACAACCCTGCGTTAAGGTACTTCCAGATGATTCTAGCACACTCTTTCCTCGGTTTTCCAGATACAGACTCTGCTAAGTGAAGAGGAGATCTTCCTACTGTTTTGTGCGACTCAGTCTCGCCCAGTTTCTTGTGGCAACTTCCTGTTTAAGGTCCTTGCCCGTGTCGCCAGATCATCTGTAGGCATTATACATGTCAGTGGGATTGTTACACAGATTGCTACTGCATTGGGTTTGTCTCGCAAATTATTGCACCTTAGGACCTTCTGTTGCTACACCACCCTGGATGTTGACTTTTGTCTTGGCAGAGGACTGATGAGGAGGGCCTCTTTTGAGCCCAACACATTTAGATTACTGATCAACGGCGAAGTGATACATTACTTTACATTACGTGACCCACTGATGACCAATGTCCATGACCCTGCTAATTGGAGTTATGCTTTAGAGGGTTATGGAGAGACTGTCGAAGAGCCAAAATCACCTCCTGCCGCTGAGTACACTCCCACACCTCTTTCTCCCTGAATCACTGTTATGTCTAACAATATGTCTTTGTAGCCGCCTGATCTACATACCCAGATTTACGATCTCCGCGAGGAGACTTCCCTACTCAAGCAGGAAGTAGCGGACTTGGCATTACAAATCGAGATATCTGATCTCACTCATGCCTTAGAGGCCGATGCTCTATATCAGGAGATTGAAGAGCTTCGGAGGGAGATAGCTGAGATTCGTGGATCAAACCAAGAAGAGAGGCCTACCACATGATTCGTTTTACACTGACATTATTACCCTAGTATTTAATTTCTTTTCTCATGCTTTATTTTATTTCTCGCATCTCCAGACATATTTTATATTATTGCATCTATTACATTTTATTTTTCATGTACTTTGATTTTATCTTATATATTATTTCATGCATTAATCCCATTTTTTCTCTTTTCTTTTGTTTTATTTTATTTTATTTTTGTTGAATAAAGAAAAAAAATATAAAGACAAAAATATTTTCATTTTTTGTCTTCATAAAAAAATATGCAAGCTTCATGCCTTAGAAGAGAGAAGAAAACGCTATCCGGACCCCCCCCCCCCCCCCCGAAGACCGAAGGTGCAAAAGGGCCCAAAAGAAGAATTGAAAAATCCAAGGCCCAAAGGCAAATAGCCTTGTGGCGGGCGCCATGCCGTCTTCCCCTATTTCGGGGCTGAATCTTCATCCCCACCATTTTCACACCTTCAAACCTCAAAAACCCATTTTTCCAACTTCCAAAAACCCCATTGAACCCCATTAAAGCTCCCACATTTCCAAAACATTCACCATCTATAAAACCCATCCAAAATCCATTTTCATTTTCATCCACCACAAACCATAAGAATCCAACCTTTACCATTTCTCTCATAAACCATTTTTCACCACTTTTCACTTCTCAAGGAGCAACAACAATGGAGTTCAATGGATATCTTCTTCGCGATGGAAGACCGGGTGATAGACAAAGGAAAATTATTCAAAGGCTTCAGAGTCGAGAAATTCTCTCGACTAGGTACGTCGATGATAACTGTATTTATGCTTTTGGTCTGTATCATTGTGTTTTTCATTTATTAGATTTTCTAGGCTTGCATAATATTTTTGTTAATCAGGAACCTACCTATGAGAGGCTGACAGTTGGGTTTTTTAAGTTCATTGATATACACTGTCAGTCCTAACACTGCTAGCACAGTCGGTACTGTTAATTTTAGACTGTTTGGAATTGAATACGAATACAGTACCAACGAACTAACAGGCTTGTTAGGAATCCCTCATAGGGAAGGTGCGATATGTGAGGCACCTTTAGATGCGGAATGGTCGGCCGAAGTATTTTCCTTCTGGCAGAGGCTGTCAAGTACTTCAATAAATTCTTTTGAAGGAATACTTGCGTCGACCATCCATAACCCGGCCATAAGAGTTTTCAGATATCTTTTGGCATGTGCTATTTTTGGCCGGGAGAGTCCAAATAAGGTAAACACTAAAGAGCTCCTATTTTTGCAAGGATGCCTCACTAATACCCATATCAATCCGGTCCCGTTTATGCTTGCACACATGGCTTTAACTACTAACAAAACAGGACCGATTGTTTTTGGAGGACTTGTTACGTCTATTGCTCGGGCTCTTGACCTGAACAATGAGATAGCTACACTTGAACCACTACCTCCTCGCACAATTAATTTAAAATTTCTAAAAGACATGAAATTGTGCCGAACGAGGAGAGCAGGTGGTTATGAGTTGATGGTTCATGGGGTAGCTATCCCATCTGTTGCTTTACCTTGCAGTAGACGTACTGATGTACGTAATGAAAGGAACTGGACCTATGATCTGAATGCTCCACCTGTTTTGGGTCCACTTCCTCCTAATATTCCTGATGGGGAGGCACATGACACTGATGAAGAATATGATCGGAGAGAACATTCTCCCGTACCTCACATGTACTCCTATCACCCGTCACGGTCACACACCACACCATCTTCCTCTAACCCTTTTGCAGGTGCTGCTCCTGGATTCTATGTCACTGAGGAGATGTGGCGTGATATGACGGCTAGAGAGGAAAGGCGAGACATCCTACTCTCTACTATTTCACAACAACTGACGGACAACATGAGCTTCATGCAACAATCACGATTGGTTTCGGATCGTGCCTAAAGTAACGTTTGTCGTGCCTTGACCTATATCACATTAGAGCAGGCCCTCAGCGAGAAGTCAATCGCCGGCACCACCAGCATATAGAGTCCACTCAGGGTTCCATCTTAGGTAACCTTCGAGAGGTCCGGGGTGCCCAGGCTGCCTTATCAGCATGACTTGACCGGAGGAACCAGCAGCGCAGTAGATCCCGTCGTTCCAGACCATCATAGTAGGACGGCGAGGGCATCAGTGCTCCTCCGCAGTAGTTTTCCAGGTTACCCTCCTTATCTTATTTCGAAACATTGGGGACAATGTTCGATTTAAGTGTGGGAGGGGATTTTATTGCTTTCTGTCATTTCCCTTTCTAGTTATTTATTTGCTTTCTGTTATTTTCCTTTTCAGTAAGTTATTTAGTTTAACTTTTCTTAGATAATGCATGAGTCTGACGAGTCACCAGTATAGTGTATCTTTAGTACATCCTCATTTTTTTCCCATTTCCTTAGCCTTACCAAAAAAAATCTAAAAAGAAAACAATGTTGTTTCACATGTTTTTGGGCTTTGAGACAGGTTTGGATTAGGATGTAGTGACTTAGGTCAATTTTTTGAAACATCAGTACCATTGTAGCACCATAGACCTCTTGAATATAGGAATCACTCCTAAACCCCGCACACCATGGCCTTTATTATCATTCAAAAAAATTGTCCTAAGTAGTTTATTCTAGCAGTCAGCTCTGACCTAAGCATGCTCTACGTAGGGGGTCGATGAACATAAGTGAATGATCCAGTGCTAATAAAAAAGAAAAAGGCAAACTCTGGGATAGGTGACCCTCACAAGTCATTTAAACCGAAAAAAAAGAAGAAGAAAATTTTTGCCACAAAATGAAAAAAATTGCAGGCACCTATTGTTAGTTGGTTCAGAGGTATCTGGCACTGAACTTGGTAGGGCGGATTACAATCTGATCCCCCGCAGCTACATTTAGGCAAAATAAAACGGGTTTACACATGCTTATGTGCCAAAAACCCTATGTTTTGGATCAGAATCACTAATCGGTCACTCTACTATGAAGCATGTACAGATAACGGGCTTAATGTGATTGCGCCTGAATGAAAAGGACCCAAAAAGAGATGAGAAGATAGGCCTAGGTATTGTGGGATGACATGGGTGGTTAATATAGGATTGAAGTATGTGTCTGTGTTATTATGGTACCCTTGGTTCACTTAGTTAGTACCTATCACTGCATCCTAACTTGAACTTAGAATCCCTTTAGCCCAAATCACGTGTTGACACCAGTTTTCTTCATTTTTGAGCTTTTAATGTTTGCTTGAGGACAAGCAAAGGTCTAAGTGTGGGAGGATTTGATAACACTAAATTTCACCATATTTTTTACTCCGATTTCACATGCATTCTTAGTTATTATTGTTATTTTGTTATGTTATTACTTTGTTTTTCTTTATTTTTAGGTTTTCTATGTAATCGGGGACTAAATCGAGAAAAGGAGCGAAAAGGGAGTGGAAACAGACGAAAACCAAAAAATTCAGCTTTTTACACTTACGGCATCCACCATGGCTGGCGCCATGGGGTCTTCCATGACGTGGCCACGTCTCAAGACCACTCCACAACTGCCAAGACCCATGATCCCCACTTTCTTCAGCACTTTGCACTCATGGCGGGCGTCATGGCCCTGTGGCGGGCGCCACAAGGCAAATGTGTTTCCCTCCACTTTTTAGTGGAGGGGGGCATCCTGGTCCTTTCCCATTTAATATTTGCCTATAAATAGGACTTTAGAATTTTGTTTTCTTCATCCAAACTTAGAATCTCTTAGGCCTATATCAGTTTTAAAGTAGTTATCATTCCACATCGGGGTGTTACTGCAATCGAGTGATCGAGTCTGTATACGTCTGTGTGATCGAGTTTTGGAGCACTCTGGGAGGAAGTTAATCCTGCCACCATTTTAATTCCAGTTCGTATTTTATTTTTCCGCATTTGCTTTACTTTTATTTATTTTCCGCATTGCTTTACTTTTATTTATTTCCCGCACTCGCTTTACTTTATTTATTTCTCGCACTCGCACTACTTTCGTTTATTTTCCGCACTCGCTTTAAATACCTTTATTTCTCGCACTCGCACTACTTTTATTTACTTTCCGCACTCGCACTACTTTTATTTACTTTCCGCACTCGCACTAAATACTTTTATGAAAAATAATAAAAAGAACTTTTACTTTACCATGTCTAACTAAATCCATAAAGGTTAGAATGTAAGGATCGTAATTGAACCAGTAATTCGTACAATTATTTGTAGAAACACTTAAGGGCTATTTTAACTTTCAATATAAGTTTAATTGTTTTTAACTATTTCAAAAATAGCCCAAAGCGCTTTGTCTAGTTCATTAGGAGTTTTTAGATTAAAAAGAAAAGGGATTTTAAAACGATTTTCGAACGCGTTAAGAAGTTTAGAGTCTGGTTTGTGAGAACCTCTTTTTGCTAAGGAATCCAGGTTAAAGTACTTTTCAACTTAGTTAAGATACTATATTTCTTAAAAATAGGTTTACTACTCTAACGCAGTACGCACCTTTTTATACGTGACAATAGGAGGGGTTGATTAGAGAGTACAACTCGGTTCTGAATACGCGAAAGCGACAGTTCCTGTTAAATTAGTTCTTTTCAAAGTGGAAAACATTGCCCATAAGTAGTTCTATTAACAAGTACCGGAATATCAATTGATTACGTGAATTACATTCGAGCCTGTCTTTATTAATTGTTTAAAATTACCATTTTATTTACCATTGCGCACTCCTTAAAACCATTATATTCAGTTGCCTTAGATACACACCATAACAGCAGGTACGATAGATTGACACTTGGTCTCTGTGGATTCGACAATCTTTTATATTACTCTGACGTGTTCGTACACTTGCGAAAAACATGCATCACTTATGTGTGGGATGTTTCTTGTGAGAATAGTTTTGTTGAGTTGAAGAAGCGGTTGACTACGGCTCCTGTTTTGATCTTGCCAAATCTGAATGAATCTTTTATGATGTACTGTGATGCTTTGAAGATGGATCTTGGTGGTGTTTTGATGCAGAATGGTCAGGTAGTTGTTTATGCTTCTAGACAGCTACATGTTCATGAGAGGAACTATCCTACCCATGACTTAGAGTTAGCAGCCGTGGTTTTTGTGTTAAATATTTGGAGACATAATCTGTTTGGATCGTGGTTTGAGGTGTTCAACGATCATAAGAGTCTAAAATACTTGTTTGATCAGAAGGAACTAAACATGAGGCTGAGAAGATGGTTAGAAATGTTGAAGGATTTTGATTTTGATTTGAGTTACCACCCCGGTAAGGCTAATGTGGTTGCAGATGCTTTGAGTAGGAAGACTTTGTACATGTCGATTATGATCGTGAGAGAACTTGAAATGATTGAGAAATTAAGAGACATGAGTTTGTTGTGTGAAATTATTTTATTTTTAAAAATAATATTTTTATTATAAATCTTAATTTTTTCATAAACCTTAATTTTTTCCCTAAACCTTAATTTTAAACCTAAGTCTTAATTTTTTTCATAAACTTTAAACCCTAAAAATTTGACCCTAATTTTTTCAAAACCCTAATTTCTAAACCCTAATTTTATTAACCCTGTTTTTTTATTAACTTTAACATTTAACTTAATTAATTTTTGTTCTAAACTTTAATTAAATAATTAATCATTTTTTATGTAAATAATTAGTATTTGTTTATTATTATCATTAATTATTCTATTTTATTCTAAATTTTTTTTCTAAATGTTCATTTAACTTAAAAGAATAATATTCTCTCTTGAATTTTTATTTCCTTTTTTTTATTTTCACTAACCCTTTTATTATTATTATTATTACTAACCATTTAAATTATTGCTTATTATTATTTATCATTGTTTATATTTCTCAATTATATTGTAACAATCCCAAAGCTTTGTAATAGTTTAGGATTATGTTTTTGCTTTATTTTTATTGTAAATATATTAACTGCGTGGTTAGTAACTATAGGGTGTCCATAACATGTTTGTGATTAAAATTAATTTAGAAAATTAATTTAGAAAATTAATTAAATAAGATAAATACTTGAACATGAACACTCACACACGTAAGTCGATCTTTGATCGCCATCTTGCACTTTCTAGGGCTGCCTCTCATGTTGCCTATTTCTAAGGTCAAGTAAGGTGTCTTAAGCAAAGTTCCTTCTTAAATATCATCAAGTCCCTATAAATTTAAAAGATCAAGTCCCTTCGAGGTTGCCTACGGAATAATGATCTTGTCCCTTCGAATAAATGATGATAGTCCCTACGAATTGCTAAAGACATCCCTTAAGTTGCCTTCATTGACCATACGATGACCCTACAATTGTCCCTTACACATCCAAGGTAATGACTACCTATTCCTTAATAATAGGGATAATCTTACCATTGAAAGAACATACGAGAACATGAAAGACTTAATCTAGGGTAGGTACCTCTTAGTTGCTTGCTCACATTTCAAAATACTTTTTACACCTCACTTTCAAAACATTTTCAAACAAGGCTTTGTATACATCCATACGAGGATCATTACAAAGTACTTAGAAAATTTCTAATCACACACTACACTCTTCAAAAACAATTTAAGTGAGCTAAGTAACTAAGAGCCCATGGATAATCATGGATATAAAGGGTGCTAACACCTTCCCTTTATATAACCTACCCCCCGAACTCAAAATCTTTTTAAGGTATTTCCTGTTCTTTTATGTCCTTTCCTTTTGGATAAAATAAAAGTCGGTGGCGACTCTTGCTATCCGCAACATTTATAGAAAAGTCAGTTCTCCCACCGTGTTACAGAACTGGCGACTCTGCTGGGGATTTAATAAAAGAGGGGTACCCTTAGGAATTAGATCACTTAAATTGTTTGCCTTGTTTGCTTTATATTACTTGTTGGGCTTTACGTATGAAAGATCCTAACCCGGATCTAGTGTACCTTAGGTAAATGGCAATAAACCAAGGAAACTGTACGGCGTATACCGATATGGTTGATCTGGTGGCCATAGTTAGTGTGACTTCTTGGTTGGTGCTTATATTCCTTAAGTAAGTTGAGGATAATATGAGGCTGCCATATGTTGTCAATACACTAACTGACTTTTAGAACCCTAATTATCCCATCTTGGCCTTTAGAAAAGTAGTGAGATAACCGGCTTTGGTGAAGAATGAAGTTGGTTGATACTCGATGCTACACTCATTGAGATTCTAAACTTGGAGGGTTTTGGTTGGTGTTGCACCCCAAAATTTGCCCTCCAAAAGACAAGACATTGTGTACTAAGAGGTTCACAAGGTTCACAAGACATCTCATGAGGTTCACAAGGTTCACAAATTTCACAATTAGTCAGAAAGTTTGATAATTCCCTCGGACAATGCATCCTCCTAAGCAAGGCATCCTAAACTAGGGTTTTGACTTTCATTAGGCTAAATGGACTTCCAAGACTTCAAGTGAGCTTCATAGTATCCTATATGTGTTCAAGAATCTCCATGTCAAGTTTAAAGGCTTTCCCAAAAGATTTGCTCAGTCAGATGATCAGATAGGTTTAAATCAGTCAAAGTAGTCAAAAAGTCAAACTGAGGTCAACTGTGGTCAAACCAAAGTCAAATTTCATGATTTTTTGCCAACATCAATTATATGAAGTAAAATTCATCATTTGATCAAGGGTTGATCATGATTCATCAAGGAGATTTCAGATCATCAAGAATCAGGAGTTTATAAACTAGGGTTTTCATAGGAAAAGTCAACTGAACTTTGACCAGCCATAACTTTCACATGCTTCATCAAAAATTTTCCATCCAAAGCTCATTTTGAAGGAAATTGAATTCTCTACAACTTTGTGTCTCACAATCCAAGCCCAAAAATGCTTCATTTGAAAGGTATGAGCTAAGACATTATAGGTCATTTCAAAAGTCAACAAAAAGTCAACATCTTCCAAAGAGCATAACTTAAGAATGGTAAAAGATATGGACATGATACCAAAGAGGTTGGTTAGAGGACTCTATAAATTTTCTAAAAAGTCCAAGAACACCTCCATAGCATTAAAATTGAAGGATTTTTCCCTTGCAAAGTTGGGAAATTTTTGGGAAGTTTATGAAGCAAATAAGGCCTTAAAACCAATTTTTGCTAAATGAGCCCACCAAATTGCCATCCAATCTTTACAATATCACCTAGCACGACCCAACCCACACCTTTTCTGATTTTTTACATTTTATTTAATATTTATTTGAATTTTATTCATTAAAATACAAATTAAATTAAAATAAAATATGAAAATCATATATTTGGAAGGGATTTTGATTCTAGAAGGTCTTAATATCCATTTAAACTTGATTGATACCATATAATTTCAGATCATCCAAATATAGCAATGTTAGATCAAAATATTTCAAGTTTTAAAGACAAATCTTTTTCAATCTCATGAGGTCCAAAAATCCAAAGGAGTTATCAAATTCTTGACCTAATTTTGTTACATAGTATATAAACAACATTAAGCAAGCAAGAACACACAAATTGAGAGCCTCCAAAAGCATTCTCAAACTTCAAATTTTCATTCAAAAACTCATATCCGGATTCTTGGCTAGAGACACTTTCAAGGAAATTTAAAGGTTGCTTAGGCTTCATTGAGACTCATTGGACATGTTTCAATCATCAACAACGCATAAATCACCACCATTTGCATAAACCGAATTGATATTCATGTCATATTTGAATTTTTCGGTTTCACGAGTTTATTGGTTTTTAATTGATTTTGATTGTCTAACCTTGTTTGTTTCATCGTACTGAAGCTTTCTGGGCAATTGAATTGGAGTTTCATGGACTGAATCGGATTATGCCATAGTTAAGGTTTACGGACCTCTTTTAGGGTTTCACCATTTAGCCAATATAAATGAGTTCTAAAGACATGGAAGAATCGTATATGTCATTAGGAATTCAATAGCATTATTAATTTCACGAAATTGTACTGTTTGTATGGAGTTTGAGATTCGCAGGTTATCATACGCAGGAAAACTCGCAAGTAGCTTCGCAGGAAAATTCGCAGGTAAAACCTGTGAATTCAAGGAAGAAGACGATCCTTTTGGCACGGTTGAAAGATTTGAATTTTCCTTTGGCCTCATAAACAATTGATGTTGTTATAATATCAAAATGAACACGTAGCTCAGCTGGTTTTGGAGAAACGCCTTTGAGGCCAATGACCAGGGTTCGATCCCTGGGTTATTCTTTTTTGCTCAAAATTCCTTTGTTTAATAGGTTTTCTATATTATTGCAAAGACTCATCCTATGGACACGCTGCACACGCAGCTCAGTTGGTTGGCTGGTGTTGATGGAGGCTGGGAGACCTGGGTTCGACCCCAGGCTCCAGCAGGTAAGTTTTTTATCCCTTTTTTTATTTATTTCATTATTTTTGTATATTTATATAATTAAAATTACTAATATTATTTAAACTTCTTTTTAATATGAAAAATCAATGATTTTTTTTTATATAAAAATATAATTGATAATTCATATTTTATATTTCTAAAATATTTTGTGAATAAACTTGTTTGATTTATTTATGTATTTTTATTTTTTGTAAATAATCAAATTAATATTGTAATTCAAATTATAAACCCTAATTTTATCTTTAAATATTCTAACCCTAATTCTATTTTCTAAAAACATGTAACCCTAATTTCCAATCCTAGTTTTTATTTAACTTAAATATTAGACTCAATAAATTTTTCTAATATGTATAATTAAATAGTTAATCATGTTTTATTTGTAAATATTTATTCTATGGTTTCTTATTATATTATTTATTTTTTTCTAAAAATTCTTTTAAAAATGTTTATTTAATCTAAAAAAATATTTAATTAAATTATATATATTTCTTGTATATATATTTGTGCTAACCTTTCCTTCTTATAATTATTTTATCACTAACCTCTTATTTAAATTGCTTATTTTATTATATAGTTATTATTTAATTATTCTTATTATAATGTAACTGCGAAAGCTTTGTAATAGTCTAGTATATCATTGCTTATTTCTTTATAAATATTCTTGCCATGGTTAGTAATTATAGGGAGTGATAACATGTTTATGCTTTAAAATTAATTTAGAATCACTTATTTAATAAGATAAATATTTGAACATATACACGCACACACGTAAGTCGATCCTTGATCGCCATCTCACACTTTCTAAGGTTATCCCTCATGTTGCCTAAATTATAAGGTCAAGTAAGGTGTCCTAAAGCAAAGTCCCTTTTCATAAAATATCATCAAGTCCCTTTAAGATTATAAGATCAAGTCCCTTCGATGTTGCCTACGGTAAATGATCTTGTCCCTTCGAATAAAAGATGATAAGTCCATTCGTATTGCTAAGACACCTTACAGTTGCCTAAACACAGATGACCCTTCACATGTCCCTTATAACATCCAAGGTAATGAATACCTATTCCTTAATAATAGGGATTGTCTTACCATTGAAAGAATACATAAGAACACTAAAGATTTAACATAGGGTAGGTTCCTCTTAAGTACTTGCTCACTTTTCATCAAATTACTTCATTACACTTCACATTTCAAACAAATTTTCAAAACAAAGTCTTTATATATATCCATACAAGGATCATTATAAGGTACTTAAGAAAAATTTTAATCACACACTACACTTCTCAAAACAGTTTAAAGTGAGATAAGTAACTAAGAGCCCATGGATAACCATGGATGTAAAGGGTGCTAACACCTTCCCTTTACATAACCTACCCCCCGAACCCAAAATATTTTTAAGGTCTTTCCTGTTCTTTTATGTCATTTCCTTTTGGATAAAATAAAAGTCGGTGGCGACTCTTGCTATCCGCAACATTTAACTAAATTCAGTTCTCCCACCGTGTTACAGAACTGGCGACCCTGCTGGGGATTTAATAAAAGAGGGGTACCCTTAGGAATTAGATCACTTTAAAATTGTTTGCCTTGTTTGCTTTACTTTACTTGTTGGGTGCTCTTATGTGTGAAAGATCCTAACCCGGATCTAGTGTACCTTAGGTAAATGGCAATAGACCAAGGAAACTGTACGGCGTATACCGATATGGTTGATCTGGTTGCCATAGTTAGTGTGACTTCTTGGTTGGTGTCGCTCCCACCAAATGAAACCAGGTCAGATAGGGTACAGACGCGAACGGTCGGCGAAAGGAACAATGAGAACACACAGCCGTGAACTCACTGGAGATGAATAGAGTCGCCAGCTAGGCATTTTTATCCCGGAGGAAAGGCAATGCTGCATAGACCTAGAAAGAGATGGATAAGACGGTTGCGAACCAGAGAGACTGAGAAAGGGGGTTGGTTACAACCTGGGAAGGTATTAGCACCCAGATTGTCCGTCGTACTCGACGGGATCCACGCTTAAAAGATTTGTGTTTTAAAGGGGTAGTGTCAGTGCAATCTGAGTATAAAATAGCTGGAAAAGGATGTACAGGTGTCTGTGTGAAAGGAGTGAAGTGTATAAATGTACAGTGTCAATGTAAGAACAAAGATGAAATGCTCATGATGATGAGGCTAAAGAATGAAGCTAGAAGAGGGGGAATATACAGAGACTTTTGTTCGATAACTGTTAAGTTATGCCTACATATCCTCTCGTGCAATGAGGAAGTCAGAACACCGTAGTTCGACCCAAAGAGACTGAAAGGTGAATTGACTTGTGAACTGCTTACTTGCCTATGCTCAAGTGTATGACCTGTCTGGCTTAGGTGCAAACTGTCTTGCATTAGACGGAAGAAGCAAGTTCTCGTTTATGAGTGAATGAGATGAGAAAAGAATCCCGGAGGAGACGATTATTGTTTGTTTTTGAGTTTTCAATGTTTTATTGCTTTTTGAGTTTGTCATAAGTTAATGAGCTTAAGTCTAAACCAATGGATTTAGTAAACTCATCACATCTTCCCTCTGATTAGGGGTAATGAGAATACCTTAAGTGTGAAGTCAGCTTCTCACACTTAATCACCTTTGGTGTAGGATTAAGATCATTAACCTACTTGTGATTATTTAGATGTTTTTGATGTTTTTGTTTAGTGTTAAGTAATGAGATTAAGCCATATTCAAGGATTAAACAGACTCATTACACCATCCTAATAGAAGGATAATAGATGAGAATGTTTAAGCTGAGGAAAGCTCCTCAACTTAAACCATGATTAGGGATTAAGCTCATGACAAAACAAGCCTTTGATTAAGTGGATTTTAGTTAATGGTATGATGATGAAGTGGATTTTATGATTTGTAAGACAACTTGAGGGGGACTTGTCCATTAACACTAGGGTTAGTCCTTCTTAACCATTTAAGGAAGAATTAGAACCCTAATGCAAGGCCCAAGTTACAAGCTTGATGTCTTGATGATTATTAAGATGGATTGATTAAAGGAGTTAAACACATTAAGGGTTTAACACTTAGGATTAAAGTTATACACTCCATCCTAAGAGAAGGATGCAGGCATAAGCTTAATCACAAAGCCTTAAAGCCTTTAGGGTTTAGTCCCTGATTATGAGATGAGAGGAGAAGACTCAAAAGAGACACAAAGGTAAAACTAAGAGGGGAGACTAATCAAAACCCTAATCATTGTCATGCTTGGTTGTTCCTAAGGTTTGTGAGGTTTGCAAGAACAATCTTCAATGGAACCACCAGGAAGCAGATGAAAGGATCAAGAGAAGTAAAGCAACTTGCTTCATTCAAGAAGTCAAGTCACTTGAAGAAAGAAAGTGGGAAGAAGAAGAATGAACAAGCTCAAACTCAGACACAAACAAAAATGCAGAAATGGATGCAAGAGAATGATGAAGAGAAAGTTATGAGAAGTGAAGGCAAATTCACTTCTCAAAGTCACTCACCACCTGAAAGGTTAGAAAAGGAATGCAATGCAATGCAAAATGGGATGAGATGACATGATGAGAAACAAATCCAGAAGCATATACATGATGCTAATGATGCTATGAGATGCTACAAACATGAGGCAGCACATGGACATGATCATACAAGTTCATGAATGCAAATGAAGCAAGTTAGGAACCAAGGACATACATGAAAAGTTATGAAGTACATGTGGCATACAACATGGCTAATACATGATGCAATGATCAAACATGCTTCCAATATTTCTTATGATGTCAAATGAATCAAATGGATGCTTGAAATGTCATGGCAAGTCATGTTATGCAAGAGAATGCAAGATGGATGCATATGGAAGCCCAAATTAGGGTTTATGAACAATGCAACAAACAAAAACCAAAACCAGAAGCAAACAACATTATAAAAAATTGAAAATGCCACTCAAAGGACCCCTAATCCTATACTAACCCAATGTCCAAAGGAGAGGTTTCAACTCTTAACCAATTTCAAGTTATGGTTTTCTTAAGATTTCTAGGGTTTTAGGGTTTCCAAACATAAGAAATGTCAAACAAATTGAACATGAAAGATCAAATCATGGCCACTTAATCTCACAAACTACATGCTAAACACAATGCAATGCAAGAAGAATCAATGTCCAACTCTTCATGGATAGGCAGAAATGATTTTTTGAACTTTGGATCAAAATAATGCACAAAAATGATTTTAATTCAATGAAAAATTCTCAAAATGCATCAAGATCAAAAAAGAAATTTGGTTTGAAGGTTGGACAATGTTTCTAAATGTCTTAGAACATTTCATGAATTTTTTGGTGATTTTTAAATACCTAAAAGTATTTTTAATAAATTAATTCTCATTAATCAATTAAAAATAAACTTTTAAATATTTTAAAATACTTTTTAAATGCTAAAAATGAAAATAAAAATATTTTTGTGTTTTAAAAATTAATGAAACTTTTGAGAAAAAAGTTTCATAATTTTTAAAACAATTTTGCTATTTTAAATAAATTATGAAAATTAAAAGAAAAGAAATGAAATAAAAATTAAAATGAACTGAAGTCAACTGAGTGGAGGGCCAGGATTCATTCTAGGGAAGGCTGTGTTGACTGCGCGCGCAGATCAAGGGCTGGAATTCAAACTTCTTAATTCTGATTTAATTAAATAAATAATGGTGATTAGGGTTTAATGACCACATCTGGACCATTCACACGCGCGGCAAGTCAACGAAGTCCACTGATCCAACGTGCCAGATTCAAACGCCCATTAATTGCAAGATTAAACCCTAATGATTTTCAGGTGGCCGGAGAAGACCTCCGGTCGTCTTCTCCGGTGGGAACCCCACCTGAAAATCCCTAGAACTCTCAAAACGCAACTGAAATGAAATCTAAAAACATGGAAATGATTCCCACACTCCCCTGAATCAAAACCCTAAGCTAGAAACCATTTATCTTTCCCCAAACTCATGAATCGAAACCAAGAATATTTTAGGGCAAAACTTTCAGAAACAAATTAAACTCTCATCCCTCCACCATTTTCAAAACTAAAGATATCAGAGCAATCAGTGAAGCATGGAGAACAACTTTAGAACTTAAAAATCCATTTCTGGAAAAAAAGTTCTTGAGCTACCTGAGTTTCGAAGCTTTCACTCCAGCAACTTTCTGACCTCTCCCTTTGATGCAATCCACTTTACTTGGTCCCCTGATGATCCTTGAATGCTTAGGAGGAGTTTATGTTGGCTGGTTAAGGAGTTTGAACAGCTTCTGCTCAAGCTCGGTTGAAAATGGTGATGGTGATTCAGGCTGCTTCAGGCCAATGTGAGTGGTTCTTTGTGATCAGGGTGATGTTTTGAGAAGGTTTGTGGAGTTTGTTCAAGTGTTTGTGGCCTGTGGAATGAGTTTCGAAAGCTTTGTCTTTGAGAGTGAAAATGGAAGAATGGTGTTCTTGCCTGGTTCAGGCCTAAGTCTTGCTGGTTTTGGCTCAGTGAAGCAAGGTGAGTTGATCTATGAAAATGGTTTTTGTGTTTGTGTGTTGTGTAGAGAGATTCGAAGAGAAATGCTTGAGGGAGTGTTTTTGTGAATGGTGTGTTAGGGCTTGCTTCAGGCTGGCTTGATGTTATGTTTTGCTTGCAAATGGATAGTATAAACAATTCCAATTGGTCAGATGATGTGACCTGGCCTGCTGTGATTGGGATGTCCACTTTTGCAAAAAGTCCACTTTGTTGTAAGAGAGGCATGGGCTTGGTTCTAGGCTAGTACAAGCATGGGGGCTGGCGCAGCATGGTGTGTGAGTGAAGCTAGAAAGGTTCAATAGCCAATGCAGCAAGTTGGTGAGAGTGTGATGATGGTTTTGCAAGTTGGTTCCTTCTTGGTTCATATGGAAAGATCTTGTCCCACAAACCATGAAACATGAGAAGTTTTGGTTCAAATCTGATTTTTAGGAGTTGTGTGATCATGTTGAGTGAATTAGAAGCCCATATGATGACTGAATTGGCCTTGAAAGGAGAATTTGCAACTTTGCCTTTTGGTGCATATCTTGAATTTTAGTGATTTTTGTCAACTTTGTCACACCATAACTTTTGATCCAAAATGAATTAGATCATGTTTTTGTACTTTTTGAAAAGGGAAAAATGTATTCTACAACTTTCATGACCAAAGTTTTTCCATTTGAAGCATTTTTGGATCAAAAAGTAAGGTTTGAAAAGTGGCATAAAATGACATATTCTTCAAAAGTCAACCATGCCCTAAAAAGTCAACTTTGCAAAAACTTCAAAATCTTGAATTTTGTGAACTTCAACCTTCTTCCATGATCAAATAAAGATCATATACACTCAAAATGATGAAGATCACCCCTTGGTTGGGTCATTGGGGGCCTCAGATGCCCTGATTTTGCACTAACTTGTCTGAAAAGTCAACCCTTGATCAGATGACTTCCCCATGGAATTTCTTCATGAAAATTGATATGCATACTCCCTATACCATATAGAGACCAATGGAAACAAGAATGACCAAAAAAATTGGAGTTATGGCCTCTGAAACCAAAACCCTAATTTTAGGTCAACTGTGCAGTCAAACTTGGCTCTGCTTCCATACCAATCCCAGTTCTTGTGATTCTTTGGCATTTTTGACTTTGAGAGGATGCAATATGATATAAGAACACTCATGGATCCCTTTGAAGTGATTGATGGCCCTTGGAGTGGCTCAAAAGGCTCCTGGATTGCTCAGATCACAAACCCTAGATGCAAATGACTTAGAAACTATGCAGTGGATCAAAAATGTGATATGAGATGATATGATTGTGTTTATGCATATGAAATGATCACAAGCCATGGTGAAATGGGTAAGGGCAAATTTGGGGTGTTTACAGCTGCCCCTATTCAAGCATGAGTTAGCTGTGCAGGTCGTAAGCGACGGCTTATCAGGCAAACAAGATAACTTGTGGTTGAATACCAAAGACAGTCCAAAATTTGCACTCACAGAATGAAGAAGAAAAGGGATATAGATTGTAAAAGGAAAATAAAGTACATTGCAAAGTGTGGGCGACGGAGGACGACCGTCGAGCAGAGGACGACTGCTGGGTAAAGGGCAATGACGGGGACGGCCGACATGCTGGGAAAAATGCGGAAAATAAAGCAATGACGGGGACGGCCGACATGCTGGGGAAAGTGCGGAAAATAAAGCAATGACGGGGACGGCCGACATGCTGGGGATAAAAGGTAAAGCCAAGACGGGGACGGCCGACTAGCTGGGAAAAGTAAGAACTTATGATGGGGACGGCCATCAAGGTAAAGTTGTAAAATTCTCCGGGGATTGATGAAACATGACGGGGACGGCCATCAAGTTCATAAAGTAACCAACGATGGGGACGGCCATCGGGCTAGAAAAGAAAAGGGACCACGACGGGGACGGCCATCGGGTTAAAGAATAAATGAAATAAACAGATGATGGGGTATGGTCATCAAAGGTGAAGGACGATCACCTAGCAAGGGACGGCTGCTCTGTTGGGGATAAGATGAGGGACGGTCATCTAAGGTGGAGGACGACCACCTGGCAGGGTACGGCTGCCGAAAATATCAACGATGGGGACGGCCATCGGACGAGCATGATGGAGGACGACCATCAAGAGGTGGAGGACGACCACCTAGCAGGGGACAGCTGCTCTCAGGGTTTATCATGACATAGGACGAATGCCAGATAACCAAAATCAACAATGGGGACGGCCATTGGATAAAATTGATGAAGGACGATCATCAAGAGGTGGAGGACGACCACCTAGCAGGGGACGGCTGCTAAATATCAATGATGGGGACGGCCATCGGATGAGCATGATGGAGGACGACCATCAAGAGGTGGAGGACGACCACCTAGCAGGGTACGGCTGCTCTCAGGTTTTATCATAACACAGGATGAGTGTTAGATAAAAAGAAATTTGTTAGTTGGTGATGTACTGGGGAATAGTAAACACGGACGAGTATTTACATCCAAGAAACAGAAGGTATAAGTGTTTAGATGTTGTGTATAGATTAAAGATGCGGACGAGCATCCCTAAGACTACGATACGGGCGAGTATCGGGTAAAAACAAATACTGGCGCGTGTTCAAAGATGATGATACGGACGAGTATCAACTGGTTAACAGAGAACACGGACGAGTGTTGAATCTGAGAGGATTCCTCTGGGGAATAGTAGACACAGGCGAGTATCTATATCCAAGAAGACAAAAGTGTTTGACACGGTGTATGGATTAAAGATGCGGACGAGCATCTTTAAGACTATGATACGGACGAGTATCAAGTAGAAACAAACGCTTGACGCATGTTCTGAGATGATGATATGGACGAGTACCAACTGGTTAACAAAGAACATGGACCAATGTCGAATCTGTGGGGATATGAATGGTATATACAAGATACGGACGAGTATCTGTATGAGTGTAACAGGAGTAGTGAGTATGAGCATCGTATAGATGAGTGTTTATCTGCTGGGGAGAGTGACACGGACGAGTGTCAAGAGAGAAAAGTATAATGATATCAACAAGTATATGGGTTATAAAAATGTAGGCGACTGTGCTGGGGATATGACACAGACGGGTGCCAAAGGATTGTGTATGTAAGTACATGTGAGTGCAAAGAGGATGTCTTTGGCTTTCTGCTGGGGTATGACACGGACGGGTGTCAAAATGAGTATATACTGGTAGTGTTGATTGAGAGGCAGCTGCTTTTGCTGGGGGATTCTGATGGGGATTTTTCTGTACGTTGATGAACTGTCATTATTCACAAGTGCTGATTTAAAACATGGCTTATGATTATGCTATGTGTTGGATTTTTGCCGTAATGCTCCGTGTTAGACGGAATGCTACGCTTTGTGGGTGAATATGATGCGAATGCTATGATTGTGCAAAGATACCAAACCAGGATTTGGATCCCGTTGCTGCGAGGATCTTCGATCGATCCGTTTGAAATGGACCTCCCAGCTGGGGATGAGATCATTGGTAGATCTGATGAGATGCTATCTGCTTGGGGATACGGGTCATTGATAGACCTATCCTTATAAAAGAGAGACCCAGCTGGGGTTTGTAGAAGCTTTCTTCACTCTGTTGTGATTCTTCATGCACTGCTCTTCTGAGTAGAGGCTGCAACTCTGTGGGGAGAGCTCCTTGACTTGGCTGAGGATGACATGGCAACTCGGCTTGGGGAGGAAGAGAGATCACTGAAAGATTTCCCTAGGGATTCTGTTGAAGAGGATCCTTGACTCAACCGGGGATACGGGCACCTTCTGTGATGCCTGGCAACTCTGATGGGGATAAGTAATAAGTGGCAACTCAGCTGGGGAGAGAGCACTTCGGGTGCTAAAATTGAGTGTTGATTTGCCAGCTTACTGAGATGAAGCTTTCATGCCCCAAGTTGCGTTCTGGATACCTGCAATCCTGAAAAAGATAGAGTAACGCACAAGATAATCCCGAGGTATCCTTTGCTGGATTCCGTCATAGGAGTTAGGATACTTCTGAGAGTAAGCATATTTCCTGCAAGCATGTTTTTATTTGAAGATAAACATTTGTATTCTATGCAATCAATTTCTCTTAGACATCAGACATTTTCTTGCAAATAAAATGTACAAAACGAGACATGACTGAAAATCTGATTTTATTAATTCATATGCCCTGAATCGGCGAGATACAGTCAAAGGAACATATCCCCTGAAATGAGGAGATTGTTACAAATTGAGAAACAAAATGCTGGCAGTGTTGATGACGCTTTGAGGAGCTTCCCCTTCACTATGACTCGCATGACTTTTGACGTTCTTCTCATCTTGCGTTCCGAGGAATGTTGATTCTGACTGAAGCTTGATCCTTTCGAAGCTTGCCAAGTTGTAAGTGATACAGACGAATTCAGAGTGCAGTTGTTCGCTTATTCCCTTATTTTGCATGGATCGCCCTTTCGGGTTTTCGATCCATCGGGATACCCATTTTTGCCTGAGCTGTCCAATGTGGCTTTTCAACTCAGCGGGTGTACATTTTTTATTTATTTTCCCTTATTTTTGCCCGAGCCTTTTATTCTGTTTTTGACTCGCCGGGATGCCCTATTTTTGCCTGGACTTACATTCTGTTTTTATGTCCAGCGGGTCATTTTTATGCGAAGTATTTTTTAACTGCATCTGAATTTACAGGGGACGGGAAATCTTCACCATCCATGGTTCTGAGCATCAGTGCTCCACCAGAGAAAACTTTCTTTACCACGAACGGTCCTTCATAATTTGGAGTCCATTTGCCCCTGTGGTCTGTATGAGGAGGGAGGATTCTCTTCAGCACAAGATCTCCTACTTGGTACTCTCGGTGCCTGACTTTCTGATCGAAGGCTCTCTTCATTCTTTTCTGATATAACTGCCCATGACAGATTGCAGCCAATCTCTTCTCTTCGATCAGACTCAGTTGTTTGAATCGGGATCGGACCCACTCTGCTTCGTTCAGCTTAACATCCATCAGTACCCGGAGAGAGGGTAATTCAACTTCGACAGGTAGGACTGCTTCCATACCATACACGAGCTGATACGGTGTTGCCCCAGTGGATGTTCTGATTGATGTGCGGTACCCATGCAAGGCAAACGGTAGCATTTCATGCCAGTCTTTGTAGGTGATTACCATCTTCTGCACAATCTTCTTGATATTCTTATTTGCCGCCTCAACAGCGCCATTCATCTTTGGCCTGTAAGGAGAAGAATTGTGATGTTGAATTTTGAAGTCCCGGCACAGTTCTGCCATCATTTTGTTGTTTAAGTTGGAACCATTATCAGTAATGATTCGCTCAGGAACTCCGTATCGACAGATGATATCTCTCTTCAGAAATCGGGCTACCACCTGCCTTGTAACATTTGCATAGGAGGCTGCTTCGACCCACTTGGTGAAATAGTCAATAGCAACCAGGATGAATCTGTGGCCATTCGAAGCAGTCGGTTCAATCTTGCCAATCATGTCAATGCCCCACATAGCAAAGGGCCAGGGTGAAGACATTACATTCAAAGGATTGGGAGGCACATGCACCTTATCTGCATAGATCTGGCACTTATGGCATTTTCTGGCGTAAGCACAACAGTCGGCATCCATTGTGATCCAGTAATAACCCGATCTTAGCAACTTTTTAGCCATGGCATGCCCTCCCGCATGGGTACCAAAGGATCCTTCGTGCACTTCATGCATCAACAAGTCTGCTTCTGTCTTATCAACACATCTGAGGAGTACCATATCAAAGTTCCTTTTGTATAGGGAACCATCAGTGTTCAAGAAGAAACTACCAGCAAGCCTTCTCAAAGTCTTCTTATCATTGGAAGATGCCCCAGGTGGGTATGTTTGGTCCTCCAAGAAGCGCTTAATGTCATGGAACCAAGGCTTATTATCTTTAACAACATCTGCTGCGAACACATATGCTGGTCTGTCAAGTCTGGACACTGAGATCTGAGGTACGAAGTTGGCAGCTTGAACTTTGATCATGGATGAAATGGTGGCAAGAGCATCTGCAAACTGATTCTCGTCTCGAGGGATATACTCAAGCTTGACCGTCGTAAAGAAAGTCAATAACCTCCTTGTATAATCCCTGTAAGGTATCAGATGATCCTGGTGGGTGTACCATTTGCCATTAGTTTGATTGATTACCAAAGCTGAATCTCCGAATACGGTCAATGTCTTGATCCTGAGGTCGATGGCTTCCTCAAGACCCATAATGCAAGCTTCGTATTCAGCTTCGTTGTTAGTGCAGTTGAAAGTGAGCTTTGCCGAGAACGGCATGTGAACTCCTTTAGGTGTAATGAGCACTGCACCAACACCACGACCATTCATATTAACAGCCCCATCAAACATCATAGTCCATTCTTCTTCCGGGTCAGGCCCTTCAGTGTGAACAGACTCTTCATGATTTTTTGATTTTATGAACATGATGTCTTCATCAGGGAAGTCAAATCTCATAGGTTGGTAGTCATCAATGGGTTGCTCAGCAAGATATTCAGACAATACACTGCCCTTGATGGCTTTCTGAGATGTGTACTGGATGTCATATTCAGTAAGGATCATTTGCCATATTGCAACCCGTCCGGTAAGAGCTGGCTTCTCAAATATGTACTTAACTGGGTCCATCTTTGAGATCAACAAAGTAGTGTGGGTCAACATATACTGTCTCAGTCGGCGAGCAGCCCACGCTAAAGCACAGCAAGTTTTCTCGAGCAGTGAATAACGTTGTTCACAGTCGGTAAACTTTTTGCTCAGGTAGTATATTGCATACTCTTTTCGACCAGACTCGTCATGCTGGCCCAGCACACACCCCATTGACTCTTCTAATACTGTCAAGTACATTATCAGAGGTCTTCCTTCAACTGGTGGCATAAGTATTGGAGGCTCTTGTAAGTATTCCTTGATCTTGTCAAAAGCCTTCTGGCAGTCTTCATTCCACCTGTCCGTCTGTTCTTTTCTCAACAGTTTGAACAAGGGTTCACAGGTTGCTGTGAGGTGAGATATGAACCTTGAGATGTAGTTCAATCGACCTAAGAACCCTCGAATTTCTTTTTCTGTCTTTGGTGCAGGCATCTCTTGGATGGCTTTGACTTTATCAGGGTCAACTTCAATCCCTTTCTCACTTACAATAAATCCCAGCAGCTTACCAGACCTCACCCCGAATGTGCATTTGTTGGGGTTCAACTTCAATTGGTACTTCCTCAGACGCTTGAACAACTTGAGCAGATTTACCAGGTGATCTTCTTCAGTAAGGGACTTGGCAATCATGTCATCCACATAACATTCTATCTCTTTATGAATCATATCGTGGAATAATGTTACCATAGCCCGTTGATATGTCGCACCGGCATTCTTGAGCCCAAATGGCATTACCTTGTAGCAGAACGTGCCCCAGGGTGTGATGAAGGTTGTCTTCTCCATGTCTTCAGGTGACATTTTAATCTGATTGTATCCTGAAAATCCGTCCATGAAGGAGAATACCGAGAACTGAGCCGTGTTATCCACCAATACGTCAATGTGAGGTAAAGGGAAGTCATCTTTCAGGCTAGCTCTATTCAGATCTCGGTAGTCAACACACATTCTTACTTTGCCGTCTTTCTTGGGCACAGGTACTATGTTAGCAACCCACGGCGGATAGCTAGTTACAGCAAGGAATCCGGCGTCCCATTGCTTTTGTACCTCTTCTTTGATCTTCATTGCCATGTCTGGACGAGTTCGGCGCAGTTTCTGTTTGACCGGTGGGCATTCTTCTCTCAAAGGCAGCTTGTGCATAACAATGTCGGTATCCAACCCTGGCATATCTTGATAAGACCAAGCAAACACGTCCACATACTCTTGAAGCAGGTCAATCAGTTGTCTCTTCACTGAGTCTTGTAAGCAGGCCCCGATTTTAACTTCTTTCACGTCTTCATCTGTACCAAGATTGATCGTTTCAACCCTCTCCTGGTGAGGGGTAATAACCCTTTCCTCTTGTCTTAACAACCTGGCTAGCTCCTCAGGAAGCTCATATTCTTCTTCAACCCCTTCATCAGCTTGATTGATTGGATTGTCAAAGTCATACGAAGTCATAGCCGTGCTGTTGTCGGTGCTGTCTGGAAGGCACACTCTGCAAGGGTTCAGTTTGTTCATTTTAGTGATTTGATTTTAATCTTGTTTTAGAAAAGTGAAATAAAGTTGTCATTTTGAAAACACTGCCATTTATTTTTTTTGTACAAAAAGAAAAATGGAAAAACAGTGAACGAAAAGGAAAAAAGACTCATTTGCAAAAAGATGTCTGATATTTCATTGATTAATCTTGTTGCACAAAAAGTACAGATGGCCCGATTACAAAATGAGTCTTGTCATCTTGGGCAAGAAGCAAGACTTTGATGCATGCTATAAAAATACAGGTAATAATAATTACTCTGCATGAGTAACTCTTATAATTTCCTGGGAAGACCAGTTTGAGATACTGCTCCCCGGGATCTTTGGACGAATCCAGCTTTCCAGGTTGCGTTCTTCTTCCCGCTCGTCTTCCAAACAGTTGACAGCATCAGGGGTGAGCATCCCCGCACTCACAAAGTTGGGCTCCTTTGCAGCCTCTGCTTGATCTTGTTGAGTTGGTTTGTAACCCAACCCAAATCTATCCTCTTTCTTCTCCACTGATAACAGTTTGCCCCAGCCTTGGGCGTTTCCTCCCTCAACAACCTTCCGGGCTTGTTGGTATGATGATATTGAAGTACCAGGCACAGCAGATGTTTCATTGACATTCAAGGCTTCAAAACCTTGGCTCATTGTTTCATGGATCTCCCCATCCATCTCAATATACTTATAGGTAGCCAGGTGGCTGACAAAAATATCCTCCTCTCCACAGATTGTAACGACTTGACCCTCCCACTCATATTTTAACTTCTGGTGAAAGGTAGAGGTCACGGCGCCAGCGGCGTGAATCCATGGCCTACCCAATAGACAGCTGTAGGCAGGCTGTATATCCATCACGTAGAAGGTCGTTTTGAAGGTCTGCGGGCCAATCGTTATGGGCAACTCAATCTCTCCCAGAACCGATCTCTTTGAACCATCAAAGGCTCTCACCACCAGGTTGCTGGGTCTTAACGCCAATCCGTCATATTCTAGCTTCACCAGGGCCTTTTTAGGTAAGACATTGAGGGATGACCCCGTGTCTACCAGCACATGGGAAAGGACAACACCTTTACATTCCATGGTTATGTGCAAGGCTTTGTTATGGTTGCGGCCTTCCGTAGTCAAATCAGTATTGGTGAACCCTAGTCCGTGACTAGCATTAACATTTCCAACTACAGCTTCCAGCTGACTGACAGTGATCTCTTCAGGCACGTAAGCTGCGTGCAAGACTTTGAGTAGTGCATTCCGGTGAGCTTCGGAGCACATAAGCAATGATAGGATTGAGATCTTGGAAGGCGTCTTGGTGAAGCTGATCCACTATTTTATAATCACTCTTCTTGATGATTCGCATGAACTCATCAACCTCTTGGTCAAAGGGTGTTTTCAAGGCTTCTTTAACAGTCTGCTCTTCCTGCACCAAGCTTTTTCCTTTTGCTTTAGCAGCAGCTTCTGCTTCGGTAGTGGGTCTCTGAATTTGTGGAGCGAAAAGACGTCCGCTTCGAGTGAAGCCTCCGCCTCCTCCCACATTGTCAATTTGTGGTGCAGGGGTTGATGATTCAAAAGTGATTCTTTGTCCTTCACAGTACAGGTCAGAGCCGTAATGCCAGGGGATGGCGTTACTACTTTCATAAGGTACTGGTCCAGGCACCGTGATAGTGACTGGACTGATTGCAGCTGCGGAAGGAGTTGTGATAGTCTGCGGATCATAATAAATTGTGACTGGTGCTCTGATGGGAGCAACACCTTCTGAGTTGTAGGCAAAGTTGTTCTCAGGATCATAGAATATTGTGACAGTTGAGACGTCTTCATGATTTGTTGCTGATGTTGTAGGAGATATTGTCGGAAGAATGGATGTTGTTGTTGTAGGAGATTCAAATTGGAGTGGTGCTGAAGTTGTAGAAGAACAATTTGTTGATAACTGATCAGTTGAGATGATAGATGAAGTACTTGTTGATGAAGCTGAAGAATTGTCGGGAACAACGGTTGTTGCAGTTGTAGGAGTTGCTGGAACTGTTGCTGGTGAGATTGCTGGATTTGTAGGAAATGATGTGGTGATTTGAAGTTGGCCACTCTGAATAAGACCATCTATGCCATTCCTCAAGTTATCGCACCCATTTACTGAAATATTGCAGTAGGCACACCCTAACTCACACCCCGGGAACATTTGACATTCGAGGAGCTGAGCCTTAATTTCTACCAACGGTGTCCGGATCTGACCCACACTGGTTATTAAATAAGACGGCTTGTCTTCTTCAATAGCGTTAATTCTGGGACCACCGTGGTTTGGCATGGGGTTCTTATTGACATTGGGTGGTGGTGCGAAGTTCAGAGCTTTTGAGTCTACCAGGTCTTGTACCTTCATGTGCAAGGCTCTGCACTTTTCCGTACTGTGGCCAGGTGCATTTGAATGGAAGGCACATCTGGCTTTGGAATCATAATTCCTGGGAAACTGTTGGGATCTGGAGGTGCCAACGTCCTTAGCTCAACTAGGTTGAGTTTCAGGAGTTGTGGCAGCAATGTAGCATATGGCATAGGGATCGGATCGATCACCCTGTTGGCTTGAGAAGGCCTCTGTTGGAATGGCCTTTGCTGATTGTTGCTGTTGGTATTGTTGTAATTCCTTGGAGGATACTGAGCTTGTTGATGGTACTGAGGTTGTTGCTGATAGTTGGGCTGCGGAGGTTGATAAACTGGTTGAGGATGGGCCGGAGCGGGAATGGTGACTGCTGCCACAGATCTATGGACATATTGGGGCCTGCCCCTGTTGGTGTGGATGGCATTGGTCTCGCCAGTTCTTCTTGGGCCTGCAAAAGGCTTCCTTGTACTACTGGACGAGCTGGCACCGTTGTCAGATATCTTGCCCAATTTTAACAGGCTCTCAATTCTCTCCCCAGCTATGACAACATTTGCAAAGCTAGTGGAAGAGAAAGCAGCCAACCTGTCAATATATGTTCCCTGGAGGGTATTCATAAACATATCTGCCATTTCCCTCTCAGACATAGGTGGCTGAATAGCAGCAGCCAATTGCCTCCATCTCTGGGCATATTCTCGGAAACTTTCCCTTGACGACTGTGCCATCCCCATTAGGAGAGTCCTGTTGGGTGCCATGTCTAAATTGTACTGATACTGTCTGATGAAGGCCTCTGCCAGGTCCTTCCAACACCTGATAGTTGCCCTTGTCAGGTGAGAGTACCATTCTCTTGACGCTCCATTTAAGCTATCCTCGAAATAGAACATCCAGAGCTTCTCATCCATAGTATAGGCCTTCAGCCTCCCCAGAAATGATTGTAAATGAGTCCGAGGGCATGAAGTCCCGTTGTATTTTTCAAAACAAGGAGGCTTGAACTTATGGGGAATCCTGACCCCGTCTACCAAGCCCATGTCCATGACATCGAAACCCAAAGAGTTTTGAGACTCTAAGGATCTCAGTTTCTCAGCTATCTCGTCCAACCTTCTGTCATAAGCTTCTTCCCCAACACCCATTACTGTGAACTGATCCTCTTGGGGGTCCTCTTGCAGTACCCTGGCTGCAGTGGCAGTCCCTTGAACATTTGCAGGAGCTTCTCATAAGTTATCTTGTTTGCCTGCTAAGCCGTCGCTTACATCCTGCACAGCTAACTCATGTTTGAATAGGGGCAGCTGTAAGCACCCCAAATTTGCCCTCACCCATTCACACCATGGCTTGTGATCATTTCATATGCATAAACACAATCATATCACCTCATATCCCATTTTTGATTCACTGCATAGTTTCTAAGTCATCTGCATCTAGGGTTTGTGATCTGAGCAATCCAGGAGCTTCTTGAGCCACCCCAAAGGCCACTAATCACTTCAAAGGGATCCATGTATGTTCTTATATCATATTACATCCTCTCAAAGTCAAAAATGCCAAAGAATCACAAGAACTGGGATTGGTATGGATGCAGAGCCAAGTTTGACTGCACAGTTGACCTAAAATTAGGGTTTTGGTTTCAGAGGCCATAACCCCAAATTTTTTGGTCATTCTTGTTTCCATTGGTCTCTATATGGTATAGGGAGTATGCATATCAATTTTCATGAAGAAATTCCATGGGGAAGTCATCTGATCAAGGGTTGACTTTTCAGACAAGTCAGTGTAAAATCAGGGCATCTGAGGCCCCCAATGACCAAACCAAGGGTTGATCTTCATCATTTTGAGTGTATATGATCTTTATTTGATCATGGAAGAAGATTTAAGTTCACAAAATTCAAGAATTTGAAGTTTTTGCAAAGTTGACTTTTTAGGGCATGGTTGACTTTTCAAGAATATGTCATTTTATGCCATTTTTCAAGCCTTGCTTTTTGATCCAAAAATGCTTCAAATGGAAAAACTTTGGTCATGAAAGTTGTAGAATACATTTTTCCCTTTTCAAAAAGTACAAGAACATGATCTAATTCATTTTGGATCAAAAGTTATGGTGTGACAAAGTTGGCAAAAATCATTAATTTTCAAGATGTGCACCAAATGAGAAACTTGCAAGAACTTTGTACCAAGGCAATTGTAACTTCTAGTTCATATCAAACCAAGGAATAAACATTCCATGTGACCTAAAAATCAGATTTGGACCAAGATTTCACATGTTCATGGTTGGCAAAGTAAGAGATTTTTCATGAAGTTTCAAAAGTGATCAACTTGCAAAACCATCATCACACTTTCACCAACTAGTTGCCTTGGCTGCTGAACCTTCCTAGCATCACTCACACACCATGCTGCGCCAGCCCACACTCTTGTACCAAGCTAGAACTTAGCCCATGCCTCTCTTACCAAAAGGTTGACAATTTGCAAAAGTGGACTTACCTATCACAGCAGGCCAGGTCACATCATCTGACCAATGGGATTATTTTATACTATCCATTTGCTAGCCATTTGACATAAGGAGCAAGGCTGAAACACACAAGAACATCACATTCACAAAATCACCCCCTCAAGCAAAAGCCTTTGAATCTCTCTGCACAGTTCAAAAACATTCAAACCAATTCCACACATCAACTCACCTTGCTCCATTGAGCAAAAACCAACAAGACACAAGCCTGAATCAAGCAAGAACACCATTCCTACATTTTCACTCTCAGAAGCAAAACCATTCGAAACTCACTCCACAGGCCATAAACACCCAAACAAACTCCACAAACCTTCTCCACTCATCATCTTGATCACAAAGAACCACTCACATTGGCCTGAAACTGCCTGAATCACCATTACCATTTTCAACTGAGCTTGAGCAGAAGCTGTTCAAACTCCTCAACCAGCCAACATAAACTCCTCCTAAGCATTCAAGGATCATCAGGGGACCAAGTAAAGTGGATTGCATCAAAGGGAGAGGTCAGAAAGCTGCTGGAGTGAAAGCTTCGAAACTCAGGTAGCTCAAGAACTTTTTTTCCAGAAATCATTTTTAAAGTTCTAAAGTTGTTCTATATGTTCTCCTGATCACTCTGATGTCATTAGTTTTGAAAATGGTTGAGAGATGAGAGTTTAATTTGTCTCTGAAAGTTTTGCCCTAAAATATTCTTTGTTTCGATTCATGAAATTGATGGAATATAAATGAGTTTTGGCTTGGGGTTTTGATTCAGTGAGTTGTGGGGATCATTTCCATGTTTTTAGATTTCATTTTAGTTAGGTTTTGAGAGTTTTGGAGATTTTCAGGTGGGGTTCCCACCGGAGAAGACGACCGGAGGTCTTCTCCGGCCACCTGAAAATCATTAGGGTTTAATTATGTCATTAAGGGCCATTTGAATCTGGAGCGTCAGATGCGTTGAAAAGTTTGACTTGCCGCGCGTGTGTATGGCTGAGATCCATTGTTAGAAACCCTAATCACAATTATTTATTTAATAAATCAGATTAACCAAGTTTGAATTCCAGCCTTTGATCTGCGCGCGCAGTCAATCCCCCTTCCCCCAGGATTCATCCCAGCCCTCCATTCAGTTGACTTTCCTCTTTTCTTTGTTTTAATTCATTTATTTCATAATTGTTTTCCACAATTTATTAAAAATAGCAAAAATGCTTTAAAAATTATGAAATTTTTTATCCTGAGTTTCATTAATTTTTAAAACACAAAAATATTTTTATTTTCATTTTTAGCATTGAAAAAGTATTTTTAAATATTTAAAAGATTATTTTTAATTGATTAATGAAAATTAATTTATTAAAAATACTTTTAGGTATTTAAAAATCACCAAAAAATTCATGAAATGTTCTAAGACATTTAGAAACATTGTCCAACCTTCAAACCAAATTTATTTTTTGATCTTGATGCATTTTAAGAATTTCTCATTGAATTAAAATCATTTTTATGCATTAATTTGATCCAAAGTTCCAAAAATCATTTCTGCCTATCCATGAGGAGTTGGACATTGATTCTTTTTGCATTGCATTGTGTTTAGCATGTAGTTTGTGAGATTAAATGGCCATGATTTGATCTTTCATTTTCAATTTGTTTGTTAATTTTCTTGTTTGGAAACCCTAAAACCCTAGAAATCTTGTAAAAACCATAACTTGAACTTGGTTAAGAGTTGAAACCTCTCCTTTGGGCATTGGTTTAGTATAGGATTAGGGGTCCTTTGAGTGGCATTTCCAATTTTTTATCTTAGGGTTTGCTCCTGATTTTGGTTTTTATTTGTTGCATTGATCATAAACCCTAATTTGGGCTTCCATATGCATCCATCTTGCATCTTCTTGCATAATATGACTTGCCATGACATTCCATGCTTACATTTGATTCATTTGACATCATAAGACATATTGAAAGCATGTTTGATCATTGCATCATGTATTTGCCATGTTGTATGCCATGTGCACTTCATAACTTTTCATGTATGTTCATGGTTCCTAACTTGCTTCATTTGCATTCATGAACTTGTATGATCATTTCCATGTGCTGCCTCATGTTTGTAGCATCTCATAGCATCATTAGCATCATGTATATGCTTCTGGTTTGGTTTCTCATCATGTCATCTCATCCCATTTTGCATTGCATTGCATTTCTTTCCTAACCTTTCAGGTGGTAAGTAACTTTGAGAAGTGAATTTGCCTTCACTTCTCATAACTTTTCTTTTCATCTCTCTTGCATCCATTGCTGCATTTTTGTTTGTGTTTGAGATTGAGCTTGCTCATTCCTCTTCTTCCCACTTTCTTTCTTCAAGTGACTTGACTTCTTGAATGAAGCAAGTTGCTTTGCTTCTCCTAATCCTTTCATCTGCTTCCTGGTGGTTCCATTGAAGATCTTCTCTTGAAAACCTCACAAACCTTAGGAACAACCAAGCATGACAATTATTAGGGTTTTGATTAGTCTCCCCTCACAGTTTTACCTTTGTGTCTCTTTTGAGTCTTCTCCTCCCATCTCATAATCAGGGACTAAACCCTAAAGGCTTTAAGGCTTTGTGATTAAGCTTATGCCTGCATCCTTCTCTTAGGATGGAGTGTATAACTTTAATCCTAAGTGTTAAAGCCTCAATGTGTTTAAATCTCTTAATCAATTCACTTAATAAGTATCAAGACATCATACTTGTAACTTGGGCCTTGCATTAGGGTTCTAATTCTTCCTTAAATGGTTAAGAAGGACTAACCCTAGTGTTAATGGACAAGTCCCCCTCAAGTTGTCTTACAAATCATAAAACTCACTTCATCATCATACCATTAACTAAAATCCACTTAATAAAGGCTTGTTTTGTCATGAGTTTAATCCCTAATCATGGATTAAGTTGAGGAGCTTTCCTCAGCTTAAACATTCTCATCTATTATCCTTCTATTAGGATGGTGTAATGAGTCTGTTAAATCCCTGATTATGGCTTAACCTCATTACTTAACACTAAACAAAAACCAAAAACATCTAAATAATCACAAGTAGGTTAATGATCTTAATCCTACACCAAAGGTGATTAAGTGTGAGAATCTGACTTCACACTTAAGGTACTCTCATTACCCCTAATCAGAGGGAAGATGTGATGAGTTTACTAAATCCATTGGTTTAGACTTAAGCTCATTAACTTATGACAAACTTTCAAAAGCAATAAAAGACTGAAAACTCAAAAACAAACAATAATCGTGCCCTCCGGGATTCTTTTCTCATCACCTTCACTCATAACCGAGAACTTGCTTCTTCCGTCTAATGCAAGACAGTTTGCACCTGAGCCAGACAGGTCATACACTTGAGCATAAACAAGTAAGCAGCTCACCAGTCAATTCACCTTTCAGTCTCTTTGGGTCGAACTACGGTGTTCTGACTTCCTCGTTGCACGAGAGGATACGTAGGCATAACTTAACAGTTATCGAACAAAAGTCTTTGTATATTCCCCCTCCTTCCAGCTTTATTCTTTAGCCCCATACTCTTGAGCATTTCACTCTTGTTCTTACACTGACACTGTATATATCACACTTCACACTTTCTTGCACTGACACCTGTACATCTTTTTCCAGCTATTTTATACACAGATTGCACTGACACTACCCCTTTAAAACACAAATCTTTTAAGCGTGGATCCCGTCGAGTACGACGGACAATCTGGGTGCTAATACCTTCCCAGGTTGTAACCAACCCCCTTTCTCAGTCTCTCTGGTTCGCAAACCGTCTTATCCATATCTTTCTAGGTTTATGCAGCATTGCCTTTCCTCCGGGATAAAAATGCCTAGCTGGCGACTCTATTCATCTCCAGTGAGTTCACGGCTGTGTGTTCTCATTGTCCCTCTCGCCGACCGTTCGCGTCTTTACCTTTATCTGGGCCATTCCCATTTATCGGGAGCGACAGCTTGGCGACTCTGCTGGGGACCCTTATACTGCAACCAGGGCTTCTGGTTCTTTTTGTGGGTTCCTCCTAGCGCTTGATTGATTTGTGTTTACTGGGGTGTTATGTGCTATCTGTGCTTGTGTATTTATTTTATTTTTTTTGCTTTATGTACAGTTTGTTTTATTACTTTCTTTACTGCTTTACATATATCATACTGTCATGCTGTCTGGCTGGATCTGGTTTTGCTTTGGTGGGTGGGTGTTCCATTGAGAGTTAAGGTCCTATACCTGGGACCTGAGTGACACCTAGGCTAGAGTGAATCATATTCTTTCCCATTCCATCTCGGTCTGGTGCGGGAATATGAAACACGGTTCAGATATGGGTTTCTTCTTGAGAACTCTGTGTTGCAGATTTCCTGCAATGCTAGGGCTATCTGGGAAGCCTGCTAAGTCTGGATGACCTTTTAGTATTCACCTTCAGAAACTGAGGTGAATTAGAGGAGGAACTTTTATGGTTATTGTAAACATTGTACCTCCGGGTTAGAAGTGTTTACACTTCTCATAACTGATCCAAGTCTGAGGATCCTTGTTTTAGAACACCACCTGTGAGGGGGTTGGGCTGTTTACAGGTTTGCAGGTACCTTGACCTCAGAATACCCTGTTACTTTGTTTGTTTAAGAGTACTTCATTTTGGGACAGTTCTTGTGATTCTTAAACCCTGGACATGTGGCTCTTTATTTGAGTCCCCCACCTTGGTTACTGGATTTATAGACCTCCATCTGGTATTCTTGAATATGTCTTGGACCTATATCAGAGTTTTTGATCAGATCCGGCTCAGTCACAAACCCTTGCATATCATTTGCATACATAAACATTGCATCATATTGACATTTGCTTATTTGTGTTTCAGGGTATCCATCTTCATTTGGTTCAGGTTTTGACCCCATCTTCAGTATTGACCTATCTTCATCAGCACCTGCTTCAGCTATCAGCTGTCTACCTCAGTCACTTGCACCAGCCAATTAGTGGCCCATTCTTCAGTGTTATCATCAGCACCTGTCTCTGCTCATCTTCAGCATCATGGCTCCTAAAAAGAGCAACATCACCTACCACTTCTTCCAGCCAGAGCTATCTGACATCAGGAGGATTCAGACCCTGATCACTCCATATCACATACCATTGTTCAGGGAACATTATGGAGATATACTTGATATGGTTATGGATCTGGACCCTTCATAGAGAAGCCTGATCCACACCTGCCTTCAGTTTTATGATCCCCCATTGAGGTGTTTCACTTTTCAGGACTTTCAGCTAGGCCCTCTATTGGAAGAATACTCATCATTAATTGGTATACCTATCAGAGGTGGAGTCCCTTTCAACCCTGAGATGGTCTTTCCTGGTAATGGAGAAGTAGCAAAGGCTTTGCATCTGGAACCTGTCCTAATTGAGCAGCATATGACTTCCAAAGCTGGAATCCCTGGTTTTCATCTAGATTTCTTGATCTCTCAAGCTACCCTGAAAGCTTCTCTAGGAGAGTGGAAAGCTGTCTGTGCTTTATTGGCCTTGAGTATATATGGAATTGTGTTGTTTGCAGATGAGCCTCGATTCATTAGCAAGAATGCAATCCATCTTTTCATCTTGAAGAACCCAGTGCCCACTTTGTTGGGGGATCTCTATTACTCAGTGCATCAGAGGAATGAAAAGCAGAGGGGGAGATTAGTGAGGTGTTGTGCTCCATTATTCCATACTTGGCTTCTCAGGCATCTACCCAGGACAGATGCATTTTTGAATCCTCATCAGCAGAGAAACTGGGCTAAAAGACTCACTGCTCTAACTTCAGCTGATATCAGGTGGTGCACCCAAAGCACCAAGGGCAGGGATATCATCACCAGCTGTGGGCATTTTCCCAATGTGCCCCTAATAGGAGTTAAGGGCAGTATTAATTACAACCCTCTGCTGTTTAGAAGACAACTGGGCTATGCACTGGTCCACACTCCTAAGGCACAGGACTTGGTTGAAACTCTTTATTGTGAGAACAAGCCTAATCTGGCTACTGTTAGGCAGGCAGCCTGGGCCTGGGATCATGTTCAAACCAAGGGAGTAACCATTCTGGGGAAGTGCAGCAATGTGGCATCAGCACAATATTATGAGTGGTCTCGTGCCAGGGCTCAATTCTCTGGAATGCCCTTTACCATAGAAGATATGCCTGAATCATCTTCAGCACCACCCCCTGCCACTATCAGTTTGGAGGAGTTTGAGAGCTTGAAGGAAAGAAATGAGAAGTTAACCCAGGCTTTGCAGAAGACCCTCCGGGAAAGGAGTGATGGCAGGATGGAGATTGAGAGACTAGAGAAGCTGAGAGTGGAGCATCTGGTTAAGATTGAGAAGTCTGGTGATTATATCAAAAAGTCTAAAGCTGGAGAACAAATTTTGAAGAATGCTTGAAAGGAAGCCCAGTTCCAGAGAGCAAGGACAGACTTGTATCTAAAGGAGAGTCAGGCTAGGTGGGTCAGGATCACCGAGGCTCGTACTCTGGAGGACAAGAGAGTTCAAGACAAGATGGAGCAACTGGAAGCTAGTGCAAAAGAACAGCAAAAATCCCTGGCAGCAGCCCAGAGGGAGATATCAGAGCTGAAGATCAAAGCAGGAGTGAAGAGGTCAAAGGACCAAAGTCAGCACAAGAAGCTAACAGCAGCTGTTACGACCCGGAATCTCCTCATCAGGAATCTCACGGAGCGTCCGGCTGATCCTGTGACCGAAGCACTTCTCAAGGAAGTTCGTGAGGATGAGTTTGGTCTTGGTGTTTGACCATTTGTTTGTTGTTGCTTTCATTCCATGTACTTTTATTTCCCTGTAATGTATTTTGACCCCTCAGAGGGCTTGTATTTGTAAACAAACTATGTACCATTTTGCTTTTGTAATATATGTATTAGTTTGTTCCATCCAAGTTTCACTTCGAAAGCAACATCAACAGCATCTTCAAGGGTCTGGGAGGGTCAAAACTGAATGCCAAGCCGGATACCTTGAAAACAAATAAGCATACTGCATTGCATGCTAACCCTTTTGTTTGTTTTGTAGGTTTTTGTTTTATTGCCACTAACTCTGTTGTGATATGCAGGAACTATTGCTCGGCGCCGGGTATTTCCCCTCAATCGTCCGCACCGTTATCCGACCCGTAACAACCTTCCGGGCATACAAATGGATCAGATGCAGCAGGACCTTACTGAGGTCAGAAACCAAATGGCCAATGAAAGGCTAGAAATGAGGAATCAAATGACGCAGTTTATGGAAGTAATGAACAACATGGCTCAGAGCCAAGAAATATTGAGGGCCATGGTGGAAAGGCAAAATCAAGAAGATCCACATATAGGGACTGCCGGCACAAGCAATAACGAGAGGGTCCAACCTCATGTCAATCCCCCTGTATTTGGACCACACCTCCATCCTGAGGTCAACATCCCTGCAAATGTTCAAGGGACTGCCACTACAGCCAGGGTACTGCAAGAAGACCCCCAAGAGGATCAATTCACAGTAATGGGTGCTGGGGAAGAAGCTTATGATAGAAGGCTGGATGAGATAGCTGAGAAATTGAGGTCCCTAGAATCTCAAAACTCTTTGGGTTTCGACGTCATGGACATGGGCTTGGTAGACGGGGTCAGGATTCCCCATAAGTTCAAGCCTCCTTGTTTTGAAAAATACAACGGGACTTCATGCCCCCGGACTCATTTACAATCATTTCTGGGAAGGCTGAAGGCCTATACTATGGATGAGAAGCTCTGGATGTTCTATTTCGAAGACAGCTTGACAGGAGCTTCAAGAGAATGGTACTCTCATCTGACGAGGGCAACTATCAGGTGTTGGAAGGACCTGGCAGAGGCCTTCATCAGACAGTATCAGTACAACTTAGATATGGCACCCAACAGGACCCTCCTAATGGGAATGTCACAATCGTCAAGGGAAAGCTTCCGAGAATATGCCCAGAGATGGAGGCAATTGGCTGCTGCTGTTCAGCCACCTATGTCTGAGAGGGAAATGGCAGACATGTTTATGAACACCCTTCAGGGGACATATATTGACAGGCTGGCTGCTTTCTCTTCCACTAGCTTTGCAGATGTTGTCATAGCCGGGGAGAGAATTGAAAGCCTATTGAAAATGGGTAAGATTTCTGACAATGGTGCAAGCTCGTCCAGTAGTACAAGAAAGCCTTTTGCAGGCCCAAGAAGAACTGGCGAGACCAATGCCATCCACACCAACAGGGGCAGGCCCCAATATGTTCACAGATCAGTGGCAACAGTCACCATTCCCGCTCCAGCTCATCCTCAACCAGCTTACCAACCTCCGCAACAAAACTATCAACAACAACCTCAGTACCATCAACAAGCTCAATATCCTCCGAGAAATTACAACAACAGCAACACCACCAACAACAACCAGCAAAGGCCATTCCAACAGAGGCCATCTCAAGCTAATAGGGTGATCGATCCGATCCCCATGCCATATGCTACATTGCTGCCACAACTCCTGAAACTCAACCTAGTTGAGCTAAGGACGTTGGCACCTCCAGATCCCAACAGTCTACCCAGGAATTATGATTCCAACGCCAGATGTGCCTTCCATTCAAATGCACCTGGCCACAGTACAGAAAAGTGCAGAGCTTTGCACATGAAGGTACAAGACCTGGTAGACTCAAAAGCTCTGAATTTCGCACCACCACCTAATGTCAATAAGAACCCCATGCCGAACCACGGTGGTCCCAGGATTAACGCTATTGAAGAAGACAAGCCGTCTTATTTAATAACCAGTGTGGGTCAGATCCGGACACCGTTGGTAGAAATTAAGGCTCAGCTCCTCGAATGTCAAATGTTCCCGGGGTGTGAGTTGGGGTGTGCTTACTGCAATATTTCAGTCAATGGGTGCGATAACTTGAGGAACGGCATAGACGGTCTCATTCAGAGTGGCCAACTTCAGATCACCACATCATTTCCTACAAATCCAGCAATCTCATCAGCAACAACTCCAGAACCTCCTACAACTGCAACAACCATTGTTCCTGACAATTCTTCGGCTTCATCAACAAGTACTTCATCTATTATCTCAACTGATCAGTTATCAACAAATTTTTCTTCTACGACTTCAGCATCACTCCATTTTGAAACTCCTACAGCAACAACACCCATCCTTCCCACAATGTCTCCTACAACATCAGCAACAAATCATGAAGATATCTCAACTATCACAATATTTTATGATCCTGAAAACAACTCTGTCTACAACTCAGAAGGTGCTGCTCCCATCAGGGCACCGGTCACAATTTATTATGATCCACAAACTATCACAATTCCTTCCGCAGCTGCAGTCAGTCCAGTCACTATCACGGTGCCTGGACCAGTACCTTATGAAAGCAGCAGTGCCATCCCGTGGCATTACGGCTCTGACCTGTACTGCGAAGGACAAAGAATCACTTTTGAATCATCAACCCCTGCACCACAAATTGACAATGTGGGAGGAGGCGGAGGCTTCACTCGAAGCAGACGTCTTTTCGCTCCACAAATTCAGAGACCCACTGCCGAAGCAGAAGCTGCTGCTAAAGCAAAAGGAAAAAGCTTGGTGCAGGAAGAGCAGACTGTTAAAGAAGCTTTGAAAACACCCTTCGATCAAGAGGTTGATGAGTTCATGCGAATCATCAAGAAGAGTGACTATAAAGTAGTGGATCAGCTTCATCAGACGCCTTCCAAGATCTCAATCCTATCATTGCTTATGTGCTCCGAAGCCCATCGGAATGCACTACTCAAAGTCTTGCACGCAGCTTACGTGCCTGAAGAGATCACTGTCAATCAGCTAGAAGCTGTAGTTGGAAATGTTAATGCTAGTCATGGACTAGGGTTCACCAATACTGATTTGACTACGGAAGGCCGCAACCATAACAAAGCCTTGCACATAACCATGGAATGTAAAGGTGCAGTCCTTTCCCATGTGCTGGTAGACACGGGGTCATCCCTCAATGTCTTACCTAAAAAGGCCTTGGTGAAGCTAGAATATGATGGATTGGCGTTGAGACCCAGCAACCTGGTGGTGAGAGCCTTTGATGGTTCAAAGAGATCGGTTCTGGGAGAAATTGAATTGCCCATAACGATTGGCCCGCAGACTTTCAAAACGACCTTCTACGTGAGGGATATACAGCCTGCCTACAGCTGTCTATTGGGTAGGCCATGGATTCACGCCGCTGGCGCCGTGACCTCTACCCTTCACCAGAAGTTAAAATACGAGTGGGAGGGTCAAATCGTTACTATCTGTGGAGAGGAGGATATTTTTGTCAGCCACCTGGCTACCTATAAGTACATTCAGATGGATGGGGAGATCCATGAAACAATGAGCCAGGGTTTTGAAGCTTTGAATGTCAATGAAACATCTGTTGTGCCTGGTACTTCAATATCATCATACCAACAAGCCCGGGAGGTTGTTGAAGGAGGAAACGCCCAAGGTTGGGGCAAACTGTTATCGGTGGAGAAGAAAGAGGACAGATTTGGGTTGGGTTACAAACCAACTCAACAAGATCAAGCAGAGGCTGCAAAGGAGCCCAACTTTGTGAGTGGGGGGATGCTCACCCCTGATGCTCTCAACTGTCTGGAAGACGAGCTGGAAGAAGAACGCATCCTGGAAAGCTGGATTCATCCAAAGATCCCGGGGAGCAGTATCTCAAACTGGTCTTCCCAGGAAATTATAAGAGTTACTCATGCAGAGTAATTATTATTTCCTGTATTTTTATAGCATGCATCAAAGTCTTGCATCTTGCCCAAGATGACAAGACTCATTTTGTAATCGGGCCATCTGTACTTTTTGTGCAAACAAGATTAATCAATGAAATATCAGACATCTTTTTGCAAATGAGTCTTTTACTTTTCCGCTCACTGTTTTTTCTATTTTTCTTTTTGTACAAAAAATAAATGGCAGTGTTTTCAAAATGGCAACTTTATTTCACTTTTTCTAAAAAACAAGATTAAAATCAAATCACTAAAATGAACCAACTGAACCCTTGCAGAGTGTGCCTTCCAGACAGCACCAACAACAGCACGACTATGACTTCGTATGACTTTGAAAATCCAATCAATCAAGTCGATGAAGGGGTTGAAGAAGAGTATGAGCTTCCTGAAGAGCTAGCCAGGTTGTTAAGACAAGAGGAAAAGGTTATTACTCCTCACCAGGAGGAGGTCGAAACGATTAATCTTGGTACAGATGAAGACGTGAAAGAGGTTAAAATCGGAGCCTGCCTACCTGTCTCAGTGAAGAGACAACTGATTGACCTGCTTCAAGAATATGTGGACGTGTTTGCTTGGTCTTACCAGGATATGCCGGGGTTGGACACCGATATTGTTGTGCACAAGCTGCCTTTAAGAGAAGAATGCCCACCAGTTAAACAGAAACTGCGTCGTACTCGCCCAGACATGGCAATGAAAATCAAAGAAGAGGTACAAAAGCAGTGGGACGCCGGGTTCCTTGCTGTAACTAGCTATCCACCGTGGGTTGCTAATATAGTACCTGTGCCTAAGAAAGACGGCAAAGTAAGGATGTGTGTTGACTACCGGGACCTGAACAGAGCCAGCCCGAAAGATGACTTCCCATTACCTCATATTGATGTATTGGTGGATAACACGGCTCAGTTCTCGGTATTCTCCTTCATGGACGGATTTTCAGGATATAATCAGATCAAGATGTCACCTGAAGACATGGAGAAGACAACCTTCATCACACCCTGGGGCACGTTCTGTTACAAAGTGATGCCATTCGGACTGAAGAATGCTGGTGCAACATATCAACGGGCTATGGTAACATTATTCCACGATATGATCCATAAAGAAATAGAATGTTATGTGGATGACATGATTGCCAAGTCCCTTACAGAAGAAGACCACCTGGTAAATCTGTTGAAGTTATTCAAACGTCTGAGGAAGTACCAATTGAAGTTGAACCCCAACAAATGCACATTCGGGGTGAGATCTGGTAAGCTGCTGGGTTTTATTGTAAGCGAGAAAGGGATTGAAGTTGACCCTGATAAAGTCAAAAGAGATGCCTGCACCGAAAACTGAGAAAGAAGTTCGAGGGTTCCTAGGTAGATTGAACTACATATCAAGGTTCATATCTCACCTCACAGCAACCTGCGAACCCTTGTTCAAGTTGTTGAGAAAAGAACAAACGGTCAGGTGGAACAAAGACTGCCAGAAGGCTTTTGACAAGATCAAAGAGTACTTGCAAGAACCTCCAATCCTTATGCCTCCAGTTGAAGGAAGACCTCTGATAATGTACTTGACAGTATTAGAAGAGTCGATGGGGTGTGTGCTGGGCCAGCATGACGAGTCTGGTCGAAAAGAGTATGCAATTTACTACCTAAGCAAAAAGTTTACCGACTGTGAACAACGTTATTCACTGCTCGAGAAAACTTGTTGTGCTTTAGCGTGGGCTGCTCGCCGACTGAGACAGTATATGTTGACCCACACTACTTTGTTGATCTCAAAGATGGATCCAGTTAAGTACATTTTTGAGAAGCCAGCTCTTACCGGACGGGTTGCAAGATGGCAGATGATCCTCACAGAATACGACATCCAGTACACATCTCAGAAAGCCATCAAAGGCAGTGTATTGTCTGAATATCTTGCTGAGCAACCTATTGATGATTACCAGCCTATGAGATTTGACTTCCCTGATGAAGACATCATGTTCATAAAAGCAAAAGATTATGAAGAGCCTGTTCATACTGAAGGGCCTGACCCGGAAGAAGAATGGACTATGATGTTTGACGGGGCTGTTAATATGAATGGTCGCGGTGTTGGTGCAGTACTCATTACACCTAAAGGAGTTCACATGCCTTTCTCGGCAAAACTCACCTTTAGCTGCACTAACAACGAAGCTGAATACGAAGCTTGCATTATGGGTCTTGAGGAAGCCATTGACCTCAGGATCAAGACATTAACCGTGTTCGGAGATTCAGCTCTGGTAGTTAATCAAACCAACGGCAAATGGTACACCCACCAGGATCATCTAATACCTTACAGGGATTATACAAGGAGGTTATTGACTTTCTTTACAACGGTCAAGCTTGAGTATATTCCTCGGGACGAGAATCAGTTTGCAGATGCTCTGGCTACCATTTCATCGATGATCAAAGTTCAAGCTTCCAACTTTGTGCCTCAAATCTCAGTATCCAGACTTGATAGACCGACATATGTATTTGCGGCAGATGTTGTCAAAGATGATAAGCCTTGGTTCCATGACATTAAGTGCTTCTTGGAGGATCAAACATACCCATCTGGGGCATCTTCCAATGATAAGAAGACTTTGAGAAGGCTTGCTGGTAGTTTCTTTCTGAACACTGATGGTTCCCTGTACAAAAGAAACTTTGATATGGTACTCCTCAGATGCGTTGATAGAACAGAAGCAGACTTGTTAATGCATGAAGTGCACGAAGGATCTTTTGGTACCCATGCAGGAGGGCATGCCATGGCTAAGAAATTGCTAAGATCAGGTTATTACTGGATCACAATGGATGCAGACTGTTGTGCCTATGCCAGGAAATGCCATAAATGCTAGATTTATGCAGACAAGGTGCATGTGCCTCCCAATCCTTTGAACATAATGTCTTCACCCTGGCCCTTTTCTATGTGGGGCATTGATATGATTGGCAAGATTGAGCCAACTGCTTCAAATGGCCACAGATTCATCCTGGTTGCCATTGATTATTTCACCAAGTGGGTCGAAGCAGCTTCCTATGCCAATGTTACAAGACAAGTGGTAGCCAGATTTCTGAAGAGAGATATCATCTGTCGATATGGAGTTCCCGAGCGAATCATTACTGATAATGGTTCCAACTTGAACAACAAAATGATGGCAGAGCTGTGCCGGGACTTCAAGATCCAACATCACAATTCTTCTCCTTACAGGCCAAAGATGAACGGCGCTGTTGAGGCAGCAAATAAGAATATCAAGAAGATTGTGCAGAAGATGGTGGTCACTTACAAGGACTGGCATGAAATGCTACCGTTTGCCTTGCATGGGTACCACACGTCAATCAGAACATCCACTGGGGCAACACTGTATCAACTTGTGTATGGTATGAAAGCAGTCCTACCCGTTGAAGTTGAATTGCCCTCTCTACGGGTACTGATGGATGTTAAACTGAGTGAAGCAGAATGGGTTAGGTCCCGATACGAACAACTGAGTCTGATTGAAGAGAAAAGATTGGCTGCAATCTGTTATGGACAGTTGTATCAGAAAAGAATGAAGAAGGCCTTCGATCAGAAAGTCAGGCATCCAGAGTACCAAGTAGGAGATCTTGTGCTGAAAAGAATCCTCCCTCCTCACACAGACCACAGGGGCAAATGGACTCCAAATTATGAAGGACCATTTGTGGTAAAGAAAGTTTTTTCCAGTGGAGGACTGATGCTCAGCACCATGGATGGTGAGGACTTCCCGTCCCCTGTGAATTCAGATGCAGTTAAAAAATACTTCGCATAAAAATGACCCGCTGGACACAAAAACAGAATGTAAGTCCAGGCAAAAATAGGGCATCCCGGCGAGTCAAAAACAGAATAAAAGACTCGGGCAAAAATAAAGGAAAAATGAAAAATGTACACCCGCTGAGTTGAAAAGCCGCATTGGACAGCTCAGGCAAAAATGGGTATCCCGATGGATTGAAAACCCGAAAGGGCGATCCATGCAAAATAGGGGAATAAGCGAACAACTGCATTCTGAATTCGTCTGTATCACCTGCAACTTGGTAAACCTTGAAAGGATCGAGCCTCATCCAGAATCAACATTCTTCAGAAAGCAAGATGAGAAGAACGTCAAAAGTCATACGGGTCATAGTGAAGAGGAAGCTCCCTAAAGCGTCATCAACACTGCCAACATTTTGTTTCTCAATTTGTAACAATCTCCTCATTTCAGGGGATATGTTCCTTTGACTGTATCTCGCCAATTCAGGGCATATGAATTAATAAAATCAGATTTTCAGTCATGTCTCGTTTTGTACATTTTATTTGCAAAAATGTCTGATGTCTTAAAAGAAGAAACTGATTGCATAAGAATACAGATGTTTATCTTCAAATAAAAACATGCTTGCAGGAAATATGCTTACTCTCAGAAGTATCTAAACTCCTATGATGGAATCCAGTAAAGGATACCTCGGGATTATCTTGTGCGTTTCTCTATCTTTTTCAGGATTGCAGGTATCCAGAACGCAACTTGGGGGATGAAAACTTTATCCCAGCAAGCTGGCAAATCAACACTCAATTTTAGCACCCGAAGTGCTCTCTCCCCAACAGAGTTGCCTCCCATGACTTCCCCCAGCTGAGTTGCCACTTGTTGCTTATCCCCATCAGAGTTGCCAAGCATCACAGAAGGCACCTGTATCCCCGGCTGAGTCAAGGATCCTCTTCAACAGAATCCCTAGGGAGGTCTCTCAATGATCTCTCTTCCTCCCCAGCCGAGTTGCCATCTCGCCCTTAGCCGAGCACAAAAGTCAGAGAGCTATCTCCCCACAGAACTCCAGCCTCTATCCAGAAGAGCAGCGCATAGAAGATCACAACAGAGTGAAGAAAGCTTCTACAACCCCCAGCTGGGTCTTTCATTTATTAGGATAGGTCTATCAGTGACCCGTATCCCCAAGCAAATATCATCTTATTAGATCTACCAATGATCTCATCCCCAGCTGGGATGTCCATTTCAAGCAGGATCGATCGCAGATCTTCGCAGCAACGGGATTTGAATCCCGGTTTGGTAGCTTTGCATAATCATAGCATTTGCATCATATTCACCCACAAAGCGTAGCATTCCGTCTAATACGGAGCATTAAGGCAAAAATCCAACACATAGCATAATCATAAGTCATGTTTGAATCAGCACTTGTGGATAATGACAGCTCATCAATGTACAGAAAAATCCCCACCAGAATCCCCAGCAAAAACAGCTGCCTCACAAATCACAAACACCAGTATATACTCATTTTGACACCCGTCCGTGCCATCATTCCCCAATAAAGTCGCCCGAACACTCTTTACGAACAAGATCACCCGTATTACAGATACGTCCTGACACCCGTCCGTGTCATACCCCAGCAGAAAGCCAAAGGCATCCTCTTTGCACTCACATATACCTATATACACTTTCTTGACACCCGTCCGTGTCGTATCCCCCAGCGCAGTCGCCTACACTTTCACAACCCATATACTTGTTGATATTATTATACTTTTCTCTCTCGACACTCGTCCGTGTCACTCTCCCCAGCAGATTAAACACTCATCTATACAATACTCATACTCGTTACTCATGTTACACTCATACAGATACTCGTCCGTATCTTGTATATACCATACATATCCTCTCAGATTCAACACTAGTCCTTGTTCTTTGTTAACTCGTTGGTGCTCGTCCGTACCATCATCTCAGAACATGCGTCAAGCGTTTGTTTCTACATGATACTCGTCCGTATCATAGTCTTAAGGATGCTCGTCCGCATCTTTAATCCATACACTGTGTCAAACACTTTTGTCTTCTTGAATATAGACACTCGTCTGTGCCTACTATTCCCCAGAAAAGTCCCCTCAGATTCAACACTCGTCCGTGTTCTCTGTTAACCAGTTGATACTCGTCTGTATCATCATCTTTGAACACGCGTCAGTATTTGTTTCTACCCGATAATCGTCCGTATCGTAGTCTTAGGGATGCTCGTCCGCATCTTTAATCTATACACAATACCAAACACTTATACCTTTTGTTTCTTGGATATAAACACTCGTCCGTGTTTACTACTCCCCAGTAGATCGCCAACAAAGCAAATATTTCTTTTTATCTAACACTCGTCCTGTGTTATGATAAAACCTGAGAGCAGCCGTACCCTGCTAGGTGGTCGTCCTCCACCTCCTGATGGTCGTCCTCCGTCATGCTCATCCGATGGCCGTCTCCATCGTTGATTTTAGCAGTCGTCCCCTGCTAGGTGGTCGTCCTCCACCCGATTGATGATCGTCCTTCATCATTTTATCCAATGGCCGTCCCCATTGTGGATTTTGGTTATCTAGGCATTCGTCCTATGTCATGACAAACCCTGAGAGCAGCCGTCCCCTGCTAGGTGGTCTTCCTCCACCTCTTGATGGTCGTCCTCCATCATGCTCATCCGATGGTCGTCCCCATCGTTGATATTTTCGGCAGCCGTACCCTGCCAGGTGGTCGTCCTCCACCTTTGATGGCCGTCCCCATCATAATTCCTTTATTCCCCAACAGAGCAGCCGTCCCCTGCTAGGTGATCGTCCTTCACCTTTGATGGCCGTACCCCATCATCTGTTTATTTCATTTATTCTTTAACCCGATGGCCGTCCCCGTCGTGTTCCCTTTTCATTTAGCCCGATGGCCGTCCCCATCGTTGGTTACTTTGCTTTGTGAACTTGACGGCCGTCCCCGTCATGTTTTCCCCAGAGAATTTTACAGCTTTATCTTGATGGCCGTCCCCATCATAATATCTTATTTTTTCCAGCTAGTCGGTCGTCCCCGTCTTTGCTTTACCTTTTATCCCCAGCATGTCGGCCGTCCCCGTCATTGCTTTATTTCCCACACTTTTCCCAGCATGTCGGCCGTCCCCGTCATTGCTCTTTACCCAGCAGTCGTCCTCTGCTCGACGGTCGTCCTCCGTCGCCCACACTTTACAATATACTTTATTTCCCTTTTACAATCTATATCCCTTTTCTTCTTCATTCTGTGAGTGCAAATTTTGGACTGTCTTTGGTATTCAACCACAAGTTATCTTGTTTGCCTGCTAAGCCGTCGCTTACATCCTGCACAGCTAACTCATGTTTGAATAGGGGCAGCTGTAAGCACCCCAAATTTTCCCTCACCCATTCACACCATGGCTTGTGATCATTTCATATGCATAAACACAATCATATCACCTCATATCCCATTTTTGATTCACTGCATAGTTTCTAAGTCATCTGCATCTAGGGTTTGTGATCTGAGCAATCCAGGAGCTTCTTGAGCCACCCCAAAGGCCACTAATCACTTCAAATGGATCCATGTATGTTCTTATATCATATTACATCCTCTCAAAGTCAAAAATGCCAAAGAATCACAAGAACTGGGATTGGTATGGATGCAGAGCCAAGTTTGACTGCACAGTTGACCTAAAATTAGGGTTTTGGTTTCAGAGGCCATAACCCCAAATTTTTTGGTCATTCTTGTTTCCATTGGTCTCTATATGGTATAGGGAGTATGCATATCAATTTTCATGAAGAAATTCCATGGGGAAGTCATCTGATCAAGGGTTGACTTTTCAGACAAGTCAGTGTAAAATCAGGGCATCTGAGGCCCCCAATGACCAAACCAAGGGTTGATCTTCATCATTTTGAGTGTATATGATCTTTATTTGATCATGGAATAAGATTGAAGTTCACAAAATTCAAGAATTTGAAGTTTTTGCAAAGTTGACTTTTTAGGGCATGGTTGACTTTTCAAGAATATGTCATTTTATGCCATTTTTCAAGCCTTGCTTTTTGATCCAAAAATGCTTCAAATGGAAAAACTTTGGTCATGAAAGTTGTAGAATACATTTTTCCCTTTTCAAAAAGTACAAGAACATGATCTAATTCATTTTGGATCAAAAGTTATGGTGTGACAAAGTTGGCAAAAATCATTAATTTTCAAGATGTGCACCAAATGAGAAACTTGCAAGAACTTTGTACCAAGGCAATTGTAACTTCTAGTTCATATCAAACCAAGGCATAAACATTCCATGTGACCTAAAAATCAGATTTGGACCAAGATTTCACATGTTCATGGTTGGCAAAGTAAGAGATTTTTCATGAAGTTTCAAAAGTGATCAACTTGCAAAACCATCATCACACTTTCACCAACTAGTTGCCTTGGCTGCTGAACCTTCCTAGCATCACTCACACACCATGCTGCGCCAGCCCACACTCTTGTACCAAGCTAGAACTTAGCCCATGCCTCTCTTACCAAAAGGTTGACAATTTGCAAAAGTGGACTTACCTATCACAGCAGGCCAGGTCACATCATCTGACCAATGGGATTATTTTATACTATCCATTTGCTAGCCATTTGACATAAGGAGCAAGGCTGAAACACACAAGAACATCACATTCACAAAATCACCCCCTCAAGCAAAAGCCTTCGAATCTCTCTGCACAGTTCAAAAACATTCAAACCAATTCCACACATCAACTCACCTTGCTCCATTGAGCAAAAACCAACAAGACACAAGCCTGAATCAAGCAAGAACACCATTCCTCCATTTTCACTCTCAGAAGCAAAACCATTCGAAACTCACTCCACAGGCCATAAACACCCAAACAAACTCCACAAACCTTCTCCACTCATCATCTTGATCACAAAGAACCACTCACATTGGCCTGAAACTGCCTGAATCACCATTACCATTTTCAACTGAGCTTGAGCAGAAGCTGTTCAAACTCCTCAACCAGCCAACATAAACTCCTCCTAAGCATTCAAGGATCATCAGGGGACCAAGTAAAGTGGATTGCATCAAAGGGAGAGGTCAGAAAGCTGCTGGAGTGAAAGCTTCGAAACTCAGGTAGCTCAAGAACTTTTTTTCCAGAAATCATTTTTAAAGTTCTAAAGTTGTTCTATATGTTCTCCTGATCACTCTGATGTCATTAGTTTTGAAAATGGTTGAGAGATGAGAGTTTAATTTGTCTCTGAAAGTTTTGCCCTAAAATATTCTTTGTTTCGATTCATGAAATTGATGGAATATAAATGAGTTTTGGCTTGGGGTTTTGATTCAGTGAGTTGTGGGGATCATTTCCATGTTTTTAGATTTCATTTTAGTTAGGTTTTGAGAGTTTTGGAGATTTTCAGGTGGGGTTCCCACCGGAGAAGACGACCGGAGGTCTTCTCCGGCCACCTGAAAATCATTAGGGTTTAATTATGTCATTAAGGGCCATTTGAATCTGGAGCGTCAGATGCGTTGAAAAGTTTGACTTGCCGCGCGTGAGTATGGCTGAGATCCATTGTTAGAAACCCTAATCACAATTATTTATTTAATAAATCAGATTAACCAAGTTTGAATTCCAGCCTTTGATCTGCGCGCGCAGTCAATCCCCCTTCCCCCAGGATTCATCCCAGCCCTCCATTCAGTTGACTTTCCTCTTTTCTTTGTTTTAATTCATTTATTTCATAATTGTTTTCCACAATTTATTAAAAATAGCAAAAATGCTTTAAAAATTATGAAATTTTTTATCCTGAGTTTCATTAATTTTTAAAACACAAAAATATTTTTATTTTCATTTTTAGCATTGAAAAAGTATTTTTAAATATTTAAAAGATTATTTTTAATTGATTAATGAAAATTAATTTATTAAAAATACTTTTAGGTATTTAAAAATCACCAAAAAATTCATGAAATGTTCTAAGACATTTAGAAACATTGTCCAACCTTCAAACCAAATTTATTTTTTGATCTTGATGCATTTTAAGAATTTCTCATTGAATTAAAATCATTTTTATGCATTAATTTGATCCAAAGTTCCAAAAATCATTTCTGCCTATCCATGAGGAGTTGGACATTGATTCTTTTTGCATTGCATTGTGTTTAGCATGTAGTTTGTGAGATTAAATGTCCATGATTTGATCTTTCATTTTCAATTTGTTTGTTAATTTTCTTGTTTGGAAACCCTAAAACCCTAGAAATCTTGTAAAAACCATAACTTGAACTTGGTTAAGAGTTGAAACCTCTCCTTTGGGCATTGGTTTAGTATAGGATTAGGGGTCCTTTGAGTGGCATTTCCAATTTTTTATCTTAGGGTTTGCTCCTGATTTTGGTTTTTATTTGTTGCATTGATCATAAACCCTAATTTGGGCTTCCATATGCATCCATCTTGCATCTTCTTGCATAATATGACTTGCCATGACATTCCATGCTTACATTTGATTCATTTGACATCATAAGACATATTGAAAGCATGTTTGATCATTGCATCATGTATTTGCCATGTTGTATGCCATGTGCACTTCATAACTTTTCATGTATGTTCATGGTTCCTAACTTGCTTCATTTGCATTCATGAACTTGTATGATCATTTCCATGTGCTGCCTCATGTTTGTAGCATCTCATAGCATCATTAGCATCATGTATATGCTTCTGGTTTGGTTTCTCATCATGTCATCTCATCCCATTTTGCATTGCATTGCATTTCTTTCCTAACCTTTCAGGTGGTAAGTAACTTTGAGAAGTGAATTTGCCTTCACTTCTCATAACTTTTCTTTTCATCTCTCTTGCATCCATTGCTGCATTTTTGTTTGTGTTTGAGATTGAGCTTGCTCATTCCTCTTCTTCCCACTTTCTTTCTTCAAGTGACTTGACTTCTTGAATGAAGCAAGTTGCTTTACTTCTCCTGATCCTTTCATCTGCTTCCTGGTGGTTCCATTGAAGATCTTCTCTTGAAAACCTCACAAACCTTAGGAACAACCAAGCATGACAATGATTAGGGTTTTGATTAGTCTCCCCTCACAGTTTTACCTTTGTGTCTCTTTTGAGTCTTCTCCTCCCATCTCATAATCAGGGACTAAACCCTAAAGGCTTTAAGGCTTTGTGATTAAGCTTATGCCTGCATCCTTCTCTTAGGATGGAGTGTATAACTTTAATCCTAAGTGTTAAACCCTCAATGTGTTTAAATCTCTTAATCAATTCACTTAATAAGTATCAAGACATCATACTTGTAACTTGGGCCTTGCATTAGGGTTCTAATTCTTCCTTAAATGGTTAAGAAGGACTAACCCTAGTGTTAATGGACAAGTCCCCCTCAAGTTGTCTTACAAATCATAAAACTCACTTCATCATCATACCATTAACTAAAATCCACTTAATAAAGGCTTGTTTTGTCATGAGTTTAATCCCTAATCATGGATTAAGTTGAGGAGCTTTCCTCAGCTTAAACATTCTCATCTATTATCCTTCTATTAGGATGGTGTAATGAGTCTGTTAAATCCCTGATTATGGCTTAACCTCATTACTTAACACTAAACAAAAACCAAAAACATCTAAATAATCACAAGTAGGTTAATGATCTTAATCCTACACCAAAGGTGATTAAGTGTGAGAATCTGACTTCACACTTAAGGTACTCTCATTACCCCTAATCAGAGGGAAGATGTGATGAGTTTACTAAATCCATTGGTTTAGACTTAAGCTCATTAACTTATGACAAACTTTCAAAAGCAATAAAAGACTGAAAACTCAAAAACAAACAATAATCGTCCCCTCCGGGATTCTTTTCTCATCACCTTCACTCATAACCGAGAACTTGCTTCTTCCGTCTAATGCAAGACAGTTTGCACCTGAGCCAGACAGGTCATACACTTGAGCATAGACAAGTAAGCAGCTCACCAGTCAATTCACCTTTCAGTCTCTTTGGGTCGAACTACGGTGTTCTGACTTCCTCATTGCACGAGAGGATACGTAGGCATAACTTAACAGTTATCGAACAAAAGTCTTTGTATATTCCCCCTCCTTCCAGCTTTATTCTTTAGCCCCATACTCTTGAGCATTTCACTCTTGTTCTTACACTGACACTGTATATATCACACTTCACACTTTCTTGCACTGACACCTGTACATCTTTTTCCAGCTATTTTATACACAGATTGCACTGACACTACCCCTTTAAAACACAAATCTTTTAAGCGTGGATCCCGTCGAGTACGACGGACAATCTGAGTGCTAATACCTTCCCAGGTTGTAACCAACCCCCTTTCTCAGTCTCTCTGGTTCGCAAACCGTCTTATCCATATCTTTCTAGGTTTATGCAGCATTGTCTTTCCTCCGGGATAAAAATGCCTAGCTGGCGACTCTATTCATCTCCAGTGAGTTCACGGCTGTGTGTTCTCATTGTCCCTCTCGCCGACCGTTCGCGTCTGTACCTTTATCTGGGCCATTCCCATTTATCGGGAGCGACACTGGTGCCGGCAGTCCCTATATGTGGATCTTCTTGATTTTGCCTTTCCACCATGGCCCTCAATCTTTCCTGGCTCTGAGCCATGTTGTTCATCACTTCCATAAACTGAGTCATCTGCGTTCTCATTTCCAATCTTTCGTTTGCCATTTGATTTCTGACCTCTGCAAGGTCCTGCTGTACCTGATCCATTTGTATGCCCGGAAGATTGTTACGGGTTGGATAACGGTGCGGACGGTTGAGGGGAAATACCCGGCGCCGAGCAATAGTTCCTGGATATCACAACAGAGTTAGTAGCAATAAAACAAAAACCTACAAAACAAACAAAAGGGTTAGCATGCAATGCAGTATGCTTATTTGTTTTCAAGGTATCCGGCTTGGCATTCAGTTTTGACCCTTCCAGACCCTTGAAGATGCTGTTGATGTTGCTTTTGAAGTGAAACTTGGATGGAACAAACTAATACATATATTACAAAAAGCAAAATGGCACATAGTTTGTTTACAAATACAAGCCCTCTGAGGGGTCAAAATACATTACAGGAAAATAAAAGTACATGGAATGAAAGCAACAACAAACAAATGGTCAAACACCAAGACCAAACTCATCCTCACGAACTTCCTTGAGAAGTGCTTCGGTCACAGGATCAGCTGGACGCTCCGTGAGATTCCTGATGAGGAGATTCCGGGTCGTAACAGCTGCTGTTAGCTTCTTGTGCTGGCTTTGGTCCTTTGACCTCTTCACTCCAGCTTTGATCTTCAGCTCTGATATCTCCCTCTGGGCTGCTGCCAGGGCTTCCTGCTGTTATTTGGCACTAGCTTCCAGTTGCTCCATCTTGTCTTGAACTCTCTTGTCCTCCAGAGTACGAGCCTCGGTGATCCTGACCCACCTAGCCTGACTCTCCTTCAGATACAAGTCTGTCCTTGCTCTCTGGAACTGGGCTTCTTTGCAAGCATTCTTCAGAATTTGTTCCCCAGCTTTAGACTTCTTGATATAATCCCCAGACTTTCTCAATTTTAGCCAGATGCTCTACTCTCAACTTCTCCAGCCTCTCAATATCCAACCTACCATCACTCCTCTCCCGGAGGGTCTTCTGCAAAGCCTGAGTCAACTTCTCATTTCTTTCTTTCAAGCTCTCAAACTCCTCCAAACTGATAATGGCGGGGGGTGGTGCTGAGGATGGTCCAGGCATATCCTCCATGGTAAATGGCAATCCAGAGGACTGAGCCCTGGCATAGGACCACTCATAATATTGTGCTGATGCCACATTGTTGCACTTCCCCAGAATGGTTACTCCCTTGGTTTGAACATTGTCCCAGGCCCAGGCTGCCTGCCTAACAGTAGCCAGATTAGGCTTGTTCTCACAATAAAGAGTCTCAACCAAGTCCTGTGCCTTAGGAGTGTGGACCAGTGCATAGCCCAGTTGTCTTTTGAACAGCAGAGGGTTGTAATTAATACTACCCTTAACTCCTATTAGGGGCACATTGGGAAAATGCCCACAGCTGGTGATGATATCCCTGCCCTTGGTGCTTTGGGTGCACCATCTGATATCGGCTGAAGTCAGAGCAGTGAGTCTCTTAGCCCAGTTTCTCTGCTGATGAGGATTCAAAAATGCATCTGTTTTGGGCAAATGCATGAGAAGCCAAGTATGGAACAAAGGAGCACAACACCTCACTAATCTCCCCCTCTGCTTTTCATTCCTCTGATGCACTGAGTAGTAGAGATCCCCTAACAAGGTTGGCACTGGGTTCCTTAGAATGAACAAATGGATTGCATTCTTGCTAATGAATTTGGGCTCATCTGCAAACAAAATGATCCCATATATGCTCAGGGCCAATAAAGCACAGACTGCTTTCCACTCTCCTAAAGAAGCCTTCAGGGTAGCTTGAGAGATCAAGAAATCCAGATGGAAGCCAGGGATTCCAGCTTTAGAAGTCATATGCTGCTCAATCAGAACAGGTTCCAGATGCAAAGCCTTTGCTACTTCTCCATTACCAGGAAAGACCATCTCAGGGTTGAAAGGGACTCCACCTCTGATAGGTATACCAACTAATGATGAGTATTCTTCCAATAAGGGGCCCAACTGAAAGTCCTGAAAAGTGAAACATCTCAGTGAGGGATCATAAAACTGAAGGCAAGTGTGGATCAGGCTTCTCTGTGAGGGGTCCAGATCCATAACCATATCAAGTATATCTCCATAGTGTTCCCTGAACAATGGTATGTGTTCTGGAGTGATCAGGGTCTGAATCCTCCTGATGTCAGATAGCTCTGGCTGGAAGAAGTGGTAGGTGATGTTACTCTTTTTAGGAGCCATGAGATAACACTGAAGAATGGGCCACTGATTGGCTGGTGCAGGTGACTGAAGTAGATGATTGATAGCTGAAGCAGATGCTGATGAAGATGGGTCAATACTGAAAATAGGGTCAAAACCAAACCAAAAATGAAGGTGGACACCCTGAAACACAAATAAGCAAATGTCAATATGATGCAATGATTATGTATGCAAATGATATGCAAGGGTTTGTGACTGAGCTGGATCTGATCAAAGGCTCTGATATAAGTCCAGGTATATCCAAGAAATCCAGATAGAGGTCTATAAATCCAGTAACCAAGGTGGGGGGCTCAAATAAAGAGCCACATGTCCAGGGTTTAGAATCACAAGAACTGTTACAACACGGAGTATTCTTAATCAAACAAAGCAACAGGGTATTCTGAGGTCAAGGTACCTGCAATCCTGTAAACAGCCCAACCCCCTCACAGGTGGTGTTCTAAAACAAGGATCCTCAGACTTGTATCAGTTATGAGAAGTGTAAACACTTCTAACCCGGAGGTACAGTGTTTACAATAACCATAAAAGTTCCTCCTCTAATTCACCTCAGTTTCTGAAGGTCAATACTAAAAGGTCATCCAGACTTAGCAGGCTTCCCAGATAGCCCTAGAATTGCAGGAAATCTGCAACACAGAGTTCTCAAGAAGAAACCCATATCTGAACCGTGTTTCATATTCCCGCACCAGACCGAGATGGAATGGGAAAGAATATGATTCACTCTAGCCTAGGTGTCACTCAGGTCCCAGGTATAGGACCTTAACTCTCAATGGAACACCCACCCACCAAAGCAAACAACAGATCCAGCCAGCAGCACAGTATGACAATATGATAATATATGCATAAAGCTATAAAGAAAGCAATAAACAAAACTGTACATAAAGCAAAAATAAATACAAATATACAAACACAAATAAGCACATAACACCCCAGTAAACACAAATCAAACAAGCGCTAGGAGGAACCCACAAAAAGAACCAGAAGCCCTGGTTGCAGTATGAGGTTCCCCAGCAGAGTCACCAAGCTGTCGCTCCCGATAAATGGGACTTGCCCAGATAAAGGTACAGACGCGAACGGTCGGCGAGAGGGACAATGAGAACACACAGCCGTGAATTCACTGGGGATGAATAGAGTCGCCAGCTAGGCATTTTTATCCCGGAGGAAAGGCAATGCTGCATAGACCTAGAAAGAGATGGATAAGACGGTTGCGAACCAGAGAGACTGAGAAAGGGGGTTGGTTACAACCTGGGAAGGTATTAGCACCCAGATTGTCCGTCGTACTCGACGGGATCCACGCTTAAAAGATTTGTGTTTTAAAGGGGTAGTGTCAGTGCAATCTGTGTATAAAATAGCTGGAAAAGGATGTACAGGTGTCAGTGTGAAAGGAGTGAAGTGTATAAATGTACAGTGTCAATGTAAGAACAAAGATGAAATGCTCATGATGATGAGGCTAAAGAATGAAGCTAGAAGAGCAGGAATATACAGAGACTTTTGTTCGATAACTGTTAAGTTATGCCTACGTATCCTCTCGTGCAATGAGGAAGTCAGAACACCGTAGTTCGACCTAAAGAGACTGAAAGGTGAATTGACTTGTGAACTGCTTACTTGCCTATGCTCAAGTGTATGACCTGTCTGGCTCAGGTGCAAACTGTCTTGCATTAGACAGAAGAAGCAAGTTCTCGTTTATGAGTGAATGAGATGAGAAAAGAATCCCGGAGGAGACGATTATTGTTTGTTTTTGAGTTTTCAATCTTTTATTGCTTTTTGAGTTTGTCATAAGTTAATGAGCTTAAGTCTAAACCAATGGATTTAGTAAACTCATCACATCTTCCCTCTGATTAGGGGTAATGAGAATACCTTAAGTGTGAAGTCAGCTTCTCACACTTAATAACCTTTGGTGTAGGATTAAGATCATTAACCTACTTGTGATTATTTAGATGTTTTTGATGTTTTTGTTTAGTGTTAAGTAATGAGATTAAGCCATATTCAAGGATTAAACAGACTCATTACACCATCCTAATAGAAGGATAATAGATGAGAATGTTTAAGCTGAGGAAAGCTCCTCAACTTAATCCATGATTAGGGATTAAGCTCATGACAAAACAAGCCTTTGATTAAGTGGATTTTAGTTAATGGTATGATGATGAAGTGGATTTTATGATTTGTAAGACAACTTGAGGGGGACTTGTCCATTAACACTAGGGTTAGTCCTTCTTAACCATTTAAGGAAGAATTAGAACCCTAATGCAAGGCCCAAGTTACAAGCTTGATGTCTTGATGATTATTAAGATGGATTGATTAAAGGAGTTAAACACATTAAGGGTTTAACACTTAGGATTAAAGTTATACACTCCATCCTAAGAGAAGGATGCAGGCATAAGCTTAATCACAAAGCCTTAAAGCCTTTAGGGTTTAGTCCCTGATTATGAGATGAGAGGAGAAGACTCAAAAGAGACACAAAGGTAAAACTAAGAGGGGAGACTAATCAAAACCCTAATCATTGTCATGCTTGGTTGTTCCTAAGGTTTGTGAGGTTTGCAAGAACAATCTTCAATGGAACCACCAGGAAGTAGATGAAAGGATCAAGAGAAGCAAAGCAACTTGCTTCATTCAAGAAGTCAAGTCACTTGAAGAAAGAAAGTGGGAAGAAGAAGAATGAACAAGCTCAAACTCAGACACAAACAAAAATGCAGCAATGGATGCAAGAGAATGATGAAGAGAAAGTTATGAGAAGTGAAGGCAAATTCACTTCTCAAAGTCACTTACCACCTGAAAGGTTAGAAAAGGAATGCAATGCAATGCAAAATGGGATGAGATGACATGATGAGAAACAAATCCAGAAGCATATACATGATTCTAATGATGCTATGAGATGCTACAAACATGAGGCAGCACATGGACATGATCATACAAGTTCATGAATGCAAATGAAGCAAGTTAGGAACCAAGGACATACATGAAAAGTTATGAAGTACATGTGGCATACAACATGGCTAATACATGATGCAATGATCAAACATGCTTCCAATATGTCTTATGATGTCAAATGAATCAAATGGATGCTTGAAATGTCATGGCAAGTCATGTTATGCAAGAGAATGCAAGATGGATGCATATGGAAGCCCAAATTAGGGTTTATGAACAATGCAACAAACAAAAACCAAAACCAGAAGCAAACAACATTATAAAAAATTGAAAATGCCACTCAAAGGACCCCTAATCCTATACTAACCCAATGTCCAAAGGAGAGGTTTCAACTCTTAACCAATTTCAAGTTATGGTTTTCTTAAGATTTCTAGGGTTTTAGGGTTTCCAAACAAAAGAAATGTCAAACAAATTGAAAATGAAAGATCAAATCATGGCCACTTAATCTCACAAACTACATGCTAAACACAATGCAATGCAAGAAGAATCAATGTCCAACTCTTCATGGATAGGCAGAAATGATTTTTTGAACTTTGGATCAAAATAATGCACAAAAATGATTTTAATTCAATGAAAAATTCTCAAAATGCATCAAGATCAAAAAAGAAATTTGGTTTGAAGGTTGGACAATGTTTCTAAATGTCTTAGAACATTTCATGAATTTTTTGGTGATTTTTAAATACCTAAAAGTATTTTTAATAAATTAATTCTCATTAATCAATTAAAAATAAACTTTTAAATATTTTAAAATACTTTTTAAATGCTAAAAATGAAAATAAAAATATTTTTGTGTTTTAAAAATTAATGAAACTTTTGAGAAAAAAGTTTCATAATTTTTAAAACAATTTTGCTATTTTAAATAAATTATGCAAATTAAAAGAAAAGAAATGAAATAAAAATTAAAATGAACTGAAGTCAACTGAGTGGAGGGCCAGGATTCATTCTGGGGAAGGCTGTGTTGACTGCGCGCGCAGATCAAGGGCTGGAATTCAAACTTCTTAATTCTGATTTAATTAAATAAATAATGGTGATTAGGGTTTAATGACCACATCTGGACCATTCACACGCGCGGCAAGTCAACGAAGTCCACTGATCCAACGTGCCAGATTCAAACGCCCATTAATTGCAAGATTAAACCCTAATGATTTTCAGGTGGCCGGAGAAGACCTCCGGTCGTCTTCTCCGGTGGGAACCCCACCTGAAAATCCCTAGAACTCTCAAAACGCAACTGAAATGAAATCTAAAAACATGGAAATGATTCCCACACTCCCCTGAATCAAAACCCTAAGCTAGAAACCATTTATCTTTCCCCAAACTCATGAATCGAAACCAAGAATATTTTAGGGCAAAACTTTCAGAAACAAATTAAACTCTCATCCCTCCACCATTTTCAAAACTAAAGATATCAGAGCAATCAGTGAAGCATGGAGAACAACTTTAGAACTTAAAAATCCATTTCTGGAAAAAAAGTTCTTGAGCTACCTGAGTTTCGAAGCTTTCACTCCAGCAACTTTCTGACCTCTCCCTTTGATGCAATCCACTTTACTTGGTCCCCTGATGATCCTTGAATGCTTAGGAGGAGTTTATGTTGGCTGGTTAAGGAGTTTGAACAGCTTCTGCTCAAGCTCGGTTGAAAATGGTGATGGTGATTCAGGCTGCTTCAGGCCAATGTGAGTGGTTCTTTGTGATCAGGGTGATGTTTTGAGAAGGTTTGTGGAGTTTGTTCAAGTGTTTGTGGCCTGTGGAATGAGTTTCGAAAGCTTTGGCTTTGAGAGTGAAAAATGGAAGAATGGTGTTCTTGCCTGGTTCAGGCCTAAGTCTTGCTGGTTTTGGCTCAGTGAAGCAAGGTGAGTTGATCTATGAAAATGGTTTTTGTGTTTGTGTGTTGTGTAGAGAGATTCGAAGAGAAATGCTTGAGGGAGTGTTTTTGTGAATGGTGTGTTAGGGCTTGCTTCAGGCTGGCTTGATGTTATGTTTTGCTTGCAAATGGATAGTATAAACAATTCCAATTGGTCAGATGATGTGACCTGGCCTGCTGTGATTGGGATGTCCACTTTTGCAAAAAGTCCACTTTGTTGTAAGAGAGGCATGGGCTTGGTTCTAGGCTAGTACAAGCATGGGGGCTGGCGCAGCATGGTGTGTGAGTGAAGCTAGAAAGGTTCAATAGCCAATGCAGCAAGTTGGTGAGAGTGTGATGATGGTTTTGCAAGTTGGTTCCTTCTTGGTTCATATGGAAAGATCTTGTCCCACAAACCATGAAACATGAGAAGTTTTGGTTCAAATCTGATTTTTAGGAGTTGTGTGATCATGTTGAGTGAATTAGAAGCCCATATGATGACTGAATTGGCCTTGAAAGGAGAATTTGCAACTTTGCCTTTTGGTGCATATCTTGAATTTTAGTGATTTTTGTCAACTTTGTCACACCATAACTTTTGATCCAAAATGAATTAGATCATGTTTTTGTACTTTTTGAAAAGGGAAAAATGTATTCTACAACTTTCATGACCAAAGTTTTTCCATTTGAAGCATTTTTGGATCAAAAAGTAAGGTTTGAAAAGTGGCATAAAATGACATATTCTTCAAAAGTCAACCATGCCCTAAAAAGTCAACTTTGCAAAAACTTCAAAATCTTGAATTTTGTGAACTTCAACCTTCTTCCATGATCAAATAAAGATCATATACACTCAAAATGATGAAGATCACCCCTTGGTTGGGTCATTGGGGGCCTCAGATGCCCTGATTTTGCACTGACTTGTCTGAAAAGTCAACCCTTGATCAGATGACTTCCCCATGGAATTTCTTCATGAAAATTGATATGCATACTCCCTATACCATATAGATACCAATGGAAACAAGAATGAACAAAAAAATTGGAGTTATGGCCTCTGAAACCAAAACCCTAATTTTAGGTCAACTGTGCAGTCAAACTTGGCTCTGCTTCCATACCAATCCCAGTTCTTGTGATTCTTTGGCATTTTTGACTTTGAGAGGATGCAATATGATATAAGAACACTCATGGATCCCTTTGAAGTGATTGATGGCCCTTGGAGTGGCTCAAAAGGCTCCTAGATTGCTCAGATCACAAACCCTAGATGCAGATGACTTAGAAACTATGCAGTGGATCAAAAATGTGATATGAGATGATATGATTGTGTTTATGCATATGAAATGATCACAAGCCATGGTGAAATGGGTAAGGGCAAATTTGGGGTGTTTACAGTTGGTGCTTATGTTCCTTAAGTAAAGTTGAGGATAATATGAGGCTGCCATATGTTGTCAATACACTAACTAACTTTTAGAACCTTAGTCATCCCATCTTGGCCTTTAGAAAGTAGTGAGATAACCGGCTTTGGTGAAGACTGAAGTTGGTTGATACTCGATGCTACACTCATTGAGATCTTAAACTTGGAGGGTTTTGGTTGGCAAGTAAGTTTCCTACTGAACAACCACCCTTGTGAAGGATCAATGATATTGAGATCCCTTAGAACCTGGTTACTTTATAGGACAGGATGAACCAACTAAACTTCAGGGGAGGGTACTTACCTTTAAATCTCATGCAAGCCTTCAAACCTAGGGCTATTGTGTGACTTGTTTGTGTGTGCCACATGTTTGTGATTGAACATAACATCATAGCATCATCATGCATCATAAGCATAGCATTTTCACTAACCATTTCAAGGACCAAAGGATTTATCTTTGTTCTTTGTTACAGGTCATAGCTTCTGCTCGTAGGAATACTATCCGGATCAACTTTGTAGGAATACCTCCTAAGCTTAAGGAATTGGTCTCTCAAGTCTCTGAAAACTCCCAATTCATCAAGAGGCATGGTCACCTACTGGATATAGTCACTTCAGGGTTCAATGAAGACATGATGAGTGTTCTGTTTCAGTTCTTTGATCCTAAACATCATTGTTTTACATTCCCCGACTATCAGCTGGTTCCTACAATGGAAGAGTTCTCCAAGCTTCTGGGTATACCTGTCCTTGATCAGAAACCCTTCACAGGATTGGAAAAAGAGCCTAAACCTGAAGTCATTGCTGCAGCCCTACAATCTGAAGAAATCAGACATTGTCCTAAAAACAAGGAGTGGAGTCAATGGTATTCTTGCTAAGGTATTGATGGAGAAAGCTCAAGTGTTCCTAAAGGCTATGAGTTATGATGCTTTTGAGGAGATCTTGGCCCTATTGATCTATGGCTTAGTGTTTTTCCCCAATCCAGATCAGTTCATAGACATACACGCCATCAACATATTTCTGACTCATAATCCAGTGCCTACATTACTTGGAGACATCTTACACTCTCTTCATACCCATACTACAAAGGCACGAGGAACTCTGATGTGTTGCATACCTTTACTATCTAGGTGGTTTATTTCTCACCTTCCTCGATCAGTGATGAAGAATGAACAAGGGTTCAGGTGGTCCAAGAGGATTATGTCACTCTCTCATTCAGATGTTCATTGGTGCTCTAGATCTATGGAGAATGTTAATATCATTGACCGTTGTGGGGAGTTCACTAATGTACCACTCCTGGGCATAAGAGGGGGCATTACCTACAATCCTTCCTTAGCTCTACGTCAGTTTGGTTATGCTCGGAGTGATGGTCCTCATGACATGTTGATTCAGGGTATTGTGTTTGACTACGACAACGATCTACAAGGTTGTCGTCAAAGGTTTATACGAGCATGGGGTAAAGTGAACAAGGTTGACAGCAAGACTCTGGAACCAAAGTACACTATTCCTATGGAAGCTTATCTCAGATGGGTGCGATCTCGTGCTCAGACTCTTATGATGCCATATCCTGCTATCCTGCCAGTTACTATGGAGCCCGTTGCTGAAGGAGATACTTCTTATATCATTCTTCATCCAGACATGCCCACTGACATGGAGGAGTTACAGAGGTCCTGGATCCAGTTGAAGGAGCAAAGAGATACTTTTGAGACTCATTACAAAGCAAGTCAAGAAAGAATCTTAGAGCTAACAAAACAACTTCACGAGGAGCGGAATCTCAACACAAAGAGGAAACGTCCATGGGAGACTTAAAACCCCATTTTTTGTATTCATTTCATTTTTTGTAAGCCCAAGAGGCAAACAAGTTTATTTATTACTAATAAAAGTTTACCTTTTTGATTGTTTAAACAAATTTAAATCATGCGGTCCTTGAAAACATTGCATATGCATTTACATACCATATCACTGAATCACAGGTTTCTTATGTACAGGTATCTTATCTTCTCGCTGTTTATTTCAGCAGAAATGGCTCTTGAACAGACTGTCAAAGATATCCAGGCTCAGAATGCCTAATTCTAAGAGTTGATTCTGAACTTGTCCAAGGGACAAGATGAGTTGAAGACACTGCTAGCTAAGAAGACTAAGAAGGCTAGAAGATCAGGAAGCCTTATCAATCTGGGAAGAAGATTCAAAGGTCCTGTCAAGACAAAGGAATAGGTTGAGGATTATGAGTCTGAGGATTCTGAGAAAGAGGGAGGCAGTCTCCATAATACTGTGGGAGATTCTGATTCTGAAGCAAATTATTATCATGATCCTAATGAAGATAATTCAAGATGCTGGTGGATAGAATGAATGCTATGGAGTTACAAAAATCTTCTGGGCTGGATTTTGAAGATCTGAGTTTAATATCTGGAGTGGTTATACCTATTGGTTTCAAGGTTCCTGCTTTTGTGGTGTATGATGGTGTCTCATGTCCCAAGCTGCATTTAAGATCCTATGTCCGGAGGATTCAACCACATACTGCTGATAAGAAGTTATGGATTCATTTCTTCCAAGAGAGCTTGTCTGGAGCTCAATTAGAATGGTACTATCAATTGGAAAGTGTCAACATCCGTGATTGGAATGATCTTGCTGAGGCCTTCTATAGGCAATACCAATACAATACTGATTTAGCACCTACTCACATGCAGCTCCAAAGCATGTCAATGGGTGCTAAGGAGAATTTCAAGGAGTATGCCCAAAAATGGAGAGACCTGGCTGGCAGAGTTCAACCTCCTCTGACTGACCGGGAACTGGTGGATATGTTTATGAGTACGCTGAATGGTCCTTTCTATAGTCACCTCATTGGAAGCTCATCATCTGGTTTCACCGAGCTGATAATGACTGGAGAGCATGTGGAGAGTGGTATAAGAAGTGGTAAGATACAGATGGGTGCCTCTTCATCAAGCACTGCAAAGAAGCCCCCTAGTGGAAAGAAGGAGTCTAATGTTGTATATGGTCAACTTGGTCGTAACAGAAGTCACCAATCCGTAGGAGCAATTCACATTTCTAATCCTACTCCTGCAGCACCAGAGCTACCACAGAGCAATCAACAGAAGCCTAGAAGGCAGTTCACCAAGATCAACATGTCACTGGCCCAAACCTTGCAACACCTGTTGAAAGGGGAACTCATCACTTTGAAGGACCCTCCTCAGAATCCTAATACTTCCTCTCCTTGGTACAATCCTAATGCACGATGTGCCTATCATTCTAATTGTCCGGGACATGATACCAACAACTGCTGGATATTGAAAAACAAGATTCAAGATATGATTGAAGCTGGAGAGATTGAGTTTGACCCTCTTGGTACTCCAAATGTGATTACTGCTCCCATGCCCAATCATGAGAATACTGTTAATGCTATTGATGAAGTTTCATATGTTTCCTCAGTAGCAGATGTGACTACTCCCCTGTCTATCATTAAGAAGAAGCTGGTACAGGATGGATTTTTTCCAGGTTGTAATGAAGATTGTTTTTATTGTGCCTACAAACCTGATAGCTGCTGGAAGTTGAAAGATGGTATTCAACGCCTCATGGACAATTACACTATATTGTTTGAGAGGACACCTTATGTGGAAAGTATGGTTGAACATCTAACCCGGGGTAAGAAGGTTGAAGATGTGGATATGGTTGATAAAGTGCCAGTGAAGATTACCTCCAAGGGCCCTGCCAAGATCACTTCCAAAGGTCCTGTCAGGATCACTGCTGAAGGTCTTGTAAAGACTGTTGCTGAAGCTAGAGTGGCTCCCATGATTATTACCACTCCTGGCCCTATTCCTTATACTTCTCATAAAGCTATACCCTGGAATTACGGTTCTGATGTTTATATCCATGGTTTTAAACAGGAACCTCTGACTGATACACCTGCTACTAATAATAACTTTGATGTTGATAATATTGCTGGATCTAGTAAGATCACCAGAAGTGGAAGAATTTTCTCTCCTCCGACTACCTCAAAAAATACAGCTACCCCAACTACTACCTCCACTTCTGAGCCAAATGCTGATGCTCGGGGCAAAGGTCCTGTGGTTGAACCTGTACAAGCTGAGGCACCGACTGCTGAGAATCTTTCTAAACAGATGGAAGAAGTGCTGAAGATCATTCGCAAGAGTGATTATGATATTGTTGACCAATTGGGACATACTCCCTCCAAAATTTCCATGTTGTCTTTGTTGCTGTGTTCTGAGGCTCATGCTAAAGCTTTGATCAAATTCTTGAGGACTGCTCATGTACCAAATGAAATTTCTGTGGATCAATTTGAAAATTGTGTTGCACATCTGACTTATGATAATGGGTTAGGTTTTTCTGATGCTGACTTGACTCCTACCAAGAGAAACCATAACAGAGCTTTGCATATCTCCATTCAATGTAGAGGCACTACTTTGTCTCATGTGTTGATAGACAATGGCTCTTCATTGAATGTACTTCCCAAAGAGGTTCTGAATAAGCTTAGTCCTGAAGATGTTGTGTTAAGACCAAGTAATATAGTGGTGAGGGCCTTTGATGGTTCAAGAAGGGTGGTGCATGGAGAAATAGATCTCCCGATCAAAGTAGGCTCTCAAGTTTTCAATTCTACCTTCTATGTAATGGATATTCGTCATGCGTACTCTTGTTTGCTTGGGCGCCCCTGGATCCACGGGGCAGGTGCTGTGACCTCCACTCTATATCAGAAGGTGAGATACCCAGTGAAGGGAAAGGTCGTCACTGTTTACGGAGAGGAAGAATATATGATCAGTCATGTGAATACATTTAAGTATGTTGAAGTGGAAGGTGAATATGTTGAGACTCCTTGCCAGACATTTGAAGTAGTTCCTTGGGTTGTTCCTGCTGCTGAAGATCCTCCTGTTGTTAAAAGAGTTCCTGTGGTTACCAGAGTACCTCCTACAATGGCCTTCCTCAAAGATGCTAGAGCTGTGGTTGAAGAAGGTGGTTGTACTATTTAGGGTCAGCTTCCTGACATTCCTTACAAGTCTGACAAGTTTGGTTTGGGTTTCACTGTAGAGTCCCAGAAGGCTGTTCGTCGTGCTCGTGCTATTCGTATCACCAATCAAGGGATCATGAAAGATCAAATCAATGTTGTGGGTGACTATAATGAAGACTACAACCTGGATGACTGGATCTTTCCTACTGTGGGTGAGGGGCTCAACAATTGGAAGACTGAAGACGTTATTCCTATCTCCTTTAGTCAGGAGTAAATACTATTATTGTGTTGTTATTTTTAAGTTTGTAATTTTGAACAATTAAAATTTTAAGCCTCGTGCCTTACCCGGGGCACAATGGTATGCTTGTTTCGGGATGTCATTTCATTTGCATACTTCATTCAATAAAAATCAATGGACGTTTCGTTTTAGTAAATATTGTGCTCCTTGTCTTTCTTTTATTTTATTTTTTGTTTTATCCGCTATGTGTTCTTACACACACCCACATCACTAAAATGCATATCCTCATCCACTCTGGATCCTGTTGATAACAGTTCTACTATTGCCAATTATAATTTCGAGAATCCGATCTATCAAGCTGAAGATGGAAAGGAGGAAGATTGTGAAGTACCTGTAGAGCTTGCTAGGTTGTTACAACAAGAAGAGAAAGCTATACAGCCACATGAAGAGCCAATCGAAGTTGTGAATCTGGGAACTGAAGAAAACAGGAAAGAGGTCAAGATAGGGGCTGAATTAGAGGATGGTGTTAAGAGCAGATTAATTCAGATGTTACGTGATTATGTGGAAATCTTTGCTTGGTCCTATGAAGATATGCCAGGGTTGGATACAGACATTGTGGTTCACCATTTACCAGTAAAAGAAGATTGTCGTCCAAAGAAGCAGAAGGTTCGTCGTATGCGTCCTGAAATGTCAGAGAAGATTAAAGCAGAGGTGATGAAACAATTTGATGCAGGGTTCTTAGCTGTGACTTCTTATCCTCAATGGGTTGCAAATGTGGTACCGGTACCTAAGAAAGATGGTAAAGTACGTATGTGTGTAGACTAAAGGGATTTGAATAAAACAAGCCCCAAAGATGACTTTCCACTTCCTCATATTGACGTTCTGGTAGACAACACTGCTCAGCACAAGGTATTCTCTTTCATGGATGGTTTCTCTGGTTACAATCAAATCAAGATGGCACCTGAAGATATGGAGAAGACTAAGTTTGTTACACAGTGGGGTACTTTTTGTTATAAAGTGATGCCATTTGGTTTGAAGAATGCTGGGGCAACATATCAGCGTGTTATGGTGGCTTTGTTTCATGATATGATTCATCATGAGATAGAGGTATATGTGGATGACATGATAGCCAGGTCCCAGAATGAAGAGCAACACATTGATCATCTGCATAAGTTGTTTGAGAGGTTGAAGAAATACAAGTTGAGATTAAACTCAAACAAGTATACTTTTGGAGTGAGGTCTGGTAAACTCCTGGGTTTCATTGTCAGTGGAAAAGGTATTGAAGTAGATCCTGCGAAAGTGAAAGCTATACAAGAGATGCCAGTTCCCCGTACTGATAAGGAAGTTAGAGGTTTCTTGGGACGGTTGAATTACATTGCAAGATTTATTTCCCAATTAACTACTACCTGTGAGCCAATCTTCAAGTTGTTGAATTACACAAGTTTTTTACGCATCCGTACATGGATCATTATCAAACTCTTATGAAAATTTCTATTCACACACTTCACCTTTTCAAAAACAATTTAAAGTGAGCTAAGTAACTAAGAGCCCATGGATAACCATGGATGTAAAGGGTGCTAACACCTTCCCTTTACATAACCTACCCCCCGGACCCAAAAATCTTTTTAAAAGGTCTTTCCTGTTCTTTTATGCCTTTCCTTTGGATAAAATAAAAGTCGGTGGCGACTCTTGCTATCCGCAACATAACTAAAGTCAGTTCTCCCACCGTGTTACAACTGTTACTTATAAAGATTGGCACGAGATGTTACCATTTGCTCTTCATGGTTATCGTACTACAATACGCACTTCAACAGGTGCAACCCCATTCTCCTTAGTCTATAGTATGGAAGTAGTTATACCCATTGAAGTTCAGATACCCTCCTTAAGAATCATGAAGGATGCAGGCTTGGATGAAGATGAGTGGATTCAGACTCGACTTGACCAGATAAATTTGATTGATGAGAAGAGGTTGGCAGCTGTTTGTCATGGTCAGATGTACCAGAAACGGATGATCAAGGCTTTCAATAAGAAGGTTAAACCAAAGGTATATCAGGCTGGTGACTTGGTAATCAAGTGTATCATACTACCACAGGGTGATCCTAGGGGCAAGTGGACTCCTACATATGAAGGACCATTTGTAGTCAAGAGGATATTCTCAGGAGGTGCCATGATGCTTACTACTATGGATGGTGAAGATTTCCCACAGCCTGTAAACGCAGACATAGTTAAAAAATACTACGCATAAAAAGAGACACGCTAGGTTGATTGGCCTAGGCAAAAATAAGGGCATCCCGGCGAACCAAAAGGGTTCGGGCAAAAATTAGGGATATATATAAAAAATGTACACCCGGCAAGTCGAAAACCTGAAAGGGCGGCTTGGGAAAAAAAGGGTATCCCGGTGGATTAAAAACTTGAAAGGGCAATCCAGGCAAAAGTTAGGGATTAAAGCGTATGACTATGTCTCGTTTGGATCACTCATATAGCCCCAACTAGTTGTGCTACTTAACTCAAGCTTGAGCAGATAAAGATCAATCCAATCGTTTCCATCTCAACGGCAAAAGATGAGATACTTGAAGATAATGGCAATAGTGGAATTGAAACTCAATAGGATTATTTCTCACATAGCTGTTCTCTTTGTTTTGTAAAAATTTTACGACGAATTCCTCTTACTAGGATTTCTGTCTCCTTGTACAAACTTGCCTATATATAGGTCACTTTGTAATATAAATAAAATTTCATCTCCGAATTCAGGTTTACTTTTCCCCTTTAACTAAAGCGAGAAATGTCCGCTGGTTATGTTGGAATGTATATATGCTTTTGAATATGATTGATGTTGACCAAAAATGCATAAAAAGTAGTAATAGTATTTACTAAGGACGAACGAAGGTAGGAATTCAACGAAGCTTCGCCGGTTCATCCCCACAAGATAACTACAAATCCCCAGCAGGGCAAATCTATCTTTATAGATACTTCAAGTTATATCTCCCCTTGAATTTATGTCCATCTCTTTTATCCTCAGTCGGGATACTCAGGAACTTATTCCTTCGATAGAAGTACGACGAATGAAGACGGGAGGTTATAAATATTGTACTATCAAACAAGATGGGAACAAATTCCTCATATTCTTCAGCAACGAAGCAGGATTTATTTTCCCTAGCCAGCAGTTGTTATACAAAGATATCCAAACGCTTCAAGCTGCATGATTCATACATACATCATTTACATCATAACATAACATATCCATAAATGCATAATACATTTGCTTAGATGCATCATGCCATGCATGCATACATATTGCATAAACTAACCTTTTCCTTGCAGGATGGTTATATACAGATAAAATACTATCAACAATTCACAACAGGTCAGAGACGATCTATACGAAGGTCTAGTGCTGATACTTAATTTAGGGATGATCGCCACGAAGATTCATTGCTGATAATCATTACTCAAGTTGTCCTTGGATAGTAGGAAAACGGTCTATACGAAGATCTATTCCCTAATCCAGGATATTTCCAGAAGAGATAATCGTCACGAAGATTTATTTCTACTGGTCTATTCAACAATTCAAAACAGGTCAGAGACGATCTATACGAAGGTCTAGTGCTGATACTTAATTCAGGGATGATCGCCACGAAGATTCATTGCTGATAATCATTACTCAAGTTGTCCTTGGATAGTAGGCAAACGGTCTATACGAAGATCTATTCCCTAATCCAGGATATTTCCAGAAGAGATAATCGTCACGAAGACTTATTTCTACAGGTCTATTTAACAACTCAAAACAGTTCAGAGACGATCTATACGAAGGTCTAGTGCTGATACTTAATTCAGAGATAATCGCTACGAAGGTTCATTTCTGATGATCAATACTCAATTTGTCCTTGGAGGGGTACGTAAATGATCTATACGAAGATCTGGTGCTTAATCCAGGATATTTCCAAAGGATGTAATCGTCACGAAGATTTAATCCTGATATTCTTTTTGTCCTTGGGATGGTACGTAAATGGTCTATACGAAGACCTAGTGCTTAATCCAGGATATATCCAGAAGAGATAATCGTTACGAAGATTTATTTCTGATGGTCAATTATCTTTGGGATGGTGTGTAAATGATCTACACGAAGATCTAGCACTTAGTCCAAGAGATTTTTCAGAAGAAGTTCAGGAATAATCGCCACGAAGATTTAATCCTTATATTCTTTTTTTCCTTGGGATGGTATGTAAATGGTCTATACGAAGATCTAGTGCTTAATCCAGGATATTTCTAGAAGATATAGTCGTTACGAAGATTTATTTCTTATGGTCAATTCAACAGATGATCTTTGGGATGGTACATAAATGATCGATACGAAGATCTGGTACTTACTCCAGGATATTACCAAAAGCAATTCAGGGATAATCGCCACGAAGATTTGATTCTGATGCTTAAGTTAAAGAATGTTCCTAAAGACGGTTCAGAGATGATCTATACGAAGATCTAAGCCCTGACACTTAATGAAGGATATTCTTTTTCCCCAGAGATAATGCAGAGACGATCTATACGAAGATCTAGTGCTGGCATTCAACTCAAACCATGTTACAGAAATGATTCAGAGACGGCCTATACGAAGACCTAGTACTGATATCCAGTTACAACATAAAGATACTATCACCTTCTGATATTATGGATGGCATCTATAAGCCCATCTTCAGTCCCTCCGAGTGGCATCTTTAAGCCCATTCAAGCAAATACAACCAATCAGCAGTATTACTTTACGCACCGACGAGTGCAAATTTTTGGGCTTTTGTGTTCAATCCCCTTCAACCTTCCAAGTCACGAATGGCACACAGGCCAATCTAACTCCTCGGGTTTCAGAAAATTGAATAGGGGCAGCTGTTGCACCCCAAAATTTGCCCTCACCTAGACAAAACATTGTGTATTAAGGTGTCCCAAGAGGTTCACAAGGTTCACAAGATTCACAATGTATCTCAAGAGGTTCACAAGGTTCACAAGATTCACAATTAGTCAAAAAGTGTCACAATTCCCTCAGACAATGCATCCTTCTAGGCAATGCATCCTAAACTAGGGTTTTGGATTTCATCAGGCTAAATGGACTTCCAAGACTTCAAGTGAGCTTCATAGAATCCTATATGTCTTCAAGAATCCCCATGTCAAGTTTCAAGGCTTTCCCAAAAGGTTTGCTCGGTCAGATGATCAGATAGGCTAAAATCAATCAAAGTAGTTAAAAAGTCAAACTGAGGTCAACTGTGGTCAAACCAAAGTCAAACTTCATGATTTTTTTGCCAACATCAAGTATATGAAGTAAAATTCATCATTTTATCAAGGGTTGATCATGATTCATCAAAGATATTTCAGATCATCAAGAATCAGGAGTTTCTAAATTAGGGTTTTCACATGAAAAGTCAACTGAACTTTGACCAGCCATAACTTTCACATGCTTCATCAAAATTTTTCCATCCAAAGCTCATTTTGAAGGAAATTGAATTCTCTACAACTTTGTGTGTCACAAGCCAATCCCAAAAATGCTTCATTTGGAAGGTATGAGCTAAGACATTATAGGTCATTTTAAAAGTCAACAAAAAGTCAACATCTTCCAAAGAGCATAACTTAAGAATGGTAAAAGATATGGACATGAGACCAAAGAGGTTGGTTAGAGGACTCTCTAAGCTTTCTAAAATGTCCAATAAAACCTTCATAGCCTTAAAATTGAGGGATTTATGTCTTTGCAAAGTTGGGAAATTTTTGAGAGGTTTATGAAGCAAATGGACCTTAGAACCAAATTTCTCCAAATGGGCTTGCATTTTTATGACCCAATCACTACCATGACATCATGCACGAATTAAAAATCATTTACTCAAATTTTTATTAATTTTATTTTATTTATTATGATTTTATACATTAAAAATCATTTTAAATCAAAATAAAATATAAAAGTCTCAATATTTGATATGATTTTTGTTCTAGAAAGTCATAAACACCAATTAAAGATGATTGAAATCATATGAGATCAGATAAACCAAAATAGTAAGAAGATATCAAAAAAAATTCAATATTTTGAAGCATATCTTTTTCAATCTCAATTGATCCAAAAATCCAAAGTATGATCTGATTTTTTGACCTAGTTAGGTCATACTATATATGTACAACTCATACAAACACAAAGAAAAAAAATTAGCCTCCAAGAGCTAGAACCAAATTTCAAGAAATTCAGAAAAAAAAAAAGTTATCCCCATCATCATTATCAAGTTCATACAAAAATGCATGATCTGAATTGAAATTTTGAAGCTTTCTTTAGTTTTTTTAATTCCATTTATTCTTGATATTTTAATCAATTTTGATTATCTAACATTATTTGTCTCATGTTATAGCAGCTTTCTGGGTTGATTATTCGAAGCTTCATGACCAAAACCGAATCCTACCATAGTTAGGGTTTCAAGCTCAAATTTGGGGTTTTTACAAATTTCGTAGGAAATTTCAGAGGTCAAGAGGTTTATTCATGAGGACTGCGCATAGCCTAGTGGCTAAGGTTGGAAAGGTCAAGGGCATGAGTTCAATTCCCACTCACAACATTTTGGGCAAAAACCTGCTTTTCTTTCATATTTTCCTTTAATTTCTCTAATTAACACATTTTCTAATTGATTTATCCTTTTAACCATGATTAACCTCAAAAATTTTCTCTAAAGTAAATATTTTCCTATTTTCACTCGTTTTTATGTTATTCTTTATCCGCCTTATCATATAATATATGTTTTCCATGTTTAATAACACAGGCACGCATGACCCAATGGTAAAGGTTCTCCAGAGGTTGGAATTAAAAGGGCTTGGGTTCAAACCCTGGACACAACATTTTGGCAAAGAAACATGGGTTCTTCATCATTTTCTTTCTTTTCCTTAATTTATCTTTTAAACATGGTTAACCTATTATTTTTAATTAACTTTTTTTAACAAATCTTTTTTTTATTAAATTTAGGTTAGCATTTTTTATTAGTATTATTACTTTTATATTTAGGTTTATTAAAACCTCAAACTTTTTTTTTATAAAAACCTTAATCAACCTTTAAATGTTTTTTAATTTAATTAATTCTCATAATTCATTTTTCTTAGATTTATTTAATTATTAGGCTATTTTAATATAAACTGTTTATATATTTTCTTTTGTAAAACTCAACCTTGGAAAATTTTGTTTTACTAACATGTTTTTTTTCATTTTTATTATATAATAGGTATTTGTTACACTTATTCATATGCAGGCCCACAACCTAGTGGCAAGGAACTGAGGTTTGGAGCATTTTGATGAAGAAACATGGGTGTCCCAGTGGCAAAGAACTCAATGAAGCAAAAATGGCAACCCCCCAATATTTTGGATATCTCTAACTTTATTTTTCCCTTTTTAATCAGATTATGTATTTTCTTTGAATTTCCTTATTATTATTATTAAACTAATTTCTACAAGATACAACATAATCATTTTTTTATTTTATTTTTAAAACTAATATTTTTATTATAAACCTTAATTTTTTTCATAAACCTTAATTTTTTCCCTAAACCTTAATTTTAAACCTAAGTCTTAATTTTTTTCATAAACTTTAAACCCTAAAAATTTGACCCTAATTTTTTCAAAACACTAATTTCTAAACCCTAATTTTATCAACCCTATTTTTTTATTAACTGTAACATTTAACTTAATTAATTTTTGTTCTAAACTTTAATTAAATAATTAATCATTTTTTATGTAAATAATTAGTATTTGTTTATTATTATCATTAATTATTCTATTTTATTCTTAAAAAAAATTCTAAATGTTCATTTAACTTAAAAGAATAATATTCTCTCTTGAATTTTTATTTCCTTTTTTTTTATTTTCACTAACCCTATTATTATTATTATTACTAACCATTTAAATTATTGCTTATTATTATTTATCATTGTTTATATTTCTCAATTATATTGTAACTATCCCAAAGCTTTGTAATAGTTTAGGATTATGTTTTTGCTTTATTTTTATTGTAAATATATTAACTGTGTGGTTAGTAACTATAGGGTGTGCATAACATGTTTGTGATTAAAATTAATTTAGAAAATTAATTAAATAAGATAAATACTTGAACATGAACACTCACACACGTAAGTCGATCTTTGATCGCCATCTGGTACTTTCTAGGGTTGCCTCTCATGTTGCCTATTTCTAAGGTCAAGTAAGGTGTCTTAAGCAAAGTCCCTTCTTAAATATCATCAAGTCCCTATAAATTTAAAATATCAAGTCCCTTCGAGGTTGCCTACGGAATAATGATCTTGTCCCTTCGAATAAATGATGATAGTCCCTACGAATTGCTAAAAACATCCCTTAAGTTGCCTTCATTGACCATACGATGACCCTACACTTGTCCCTTACACATCCAAGGTAATGACTACCTATTCCTTAATAATAGGGATAGTCTTACCATTGAAAGAACATACGAGAACATGAAAGACTTAATCTAGGGTAGGTGCCTCTTAGTTGCTTGCTCACATTTCAAAATACTTTTTACACCTCACTTTCAAAACATTTTCAAACAAGGCTTTATATACATCCATACGAGGATCATTACAAAGTACTTAGAAAATTTCTAATCACACACTACACTCTTCAAAAACAATTTAAGTGAGCTAAGTAACTAAGCCCATGGATAACCATGGATATAAAGGGTGCTAACACCTTCCCTTTATATAACCTACCCCCCAAACTCAAAATCTTTTTAAGGTCTTTCCTGTTCTTTTATGTCCTTTCCTTTTGGATAAAATAAAAGTCGGTGGCGACTCTTGCTATCCGCAACATTTATAGAAAATTCAGTTCTCCCACCGTGTTACAAGGGGCGGGATCATTTCATCATGAATCAAGGGCTGGGATGAGAGCTTAGCATGTGCAAGGAGGAATCAAATGCACGGGAAAATTGATCATTCTCATTCTTCATGCAATTTTTCAAAACAACCCCTATCACACAACTCATGCTACCACTCACCACAAAACCCTAATCAGTGTAATGTGTGCATGATATAAAAGCCAATCATGCCCTAAATGCATGCTAGCACTCTCTCATTTCTAAGATTCAAAGTTTCATGCACAAGAGCAAAAGTTTTCGAATCTCTCTCTCCAAGACACATCTCTTTCATTTCTCTTCATATTCTTCTTCTACAAGTTTCAAGGATCCCATTTCTCTCATCAATTAAAGCTGAAAGTGAAGAAACAAGAAGGTGCAGTTCAGAGCAAGATCCTTCGAGCTCCTCAATTAAGGCTCTCTCAAGCTTCCTCTTGCATTTATTTTGCAAGAGGAGATCAAAGTGTACGGATTTGCAGCATCTGAAGCTCTATTCTGGTGATTTTGAAGTGGTTCCATCTCAGGTATAACTTGAAATCCATAGATCTAGAACTTGTTTTTCTTATGTGCGTTGTGATCTGTGAACTTTGTTGAGTACACTGCACTAATTGGATTCGAAATTGGTGTAGTATTGAGTGAGAAATCTGAATTTGAAAGTTTGATGTCAAACTTTATTTGTTTCGATTTGATGAATTCATGAAGTGTTTGTGTATTTGAGTGTTGGATTCATGTTTAGATTGATTAGGTGATCAAATCTGGAGGTTTTTAGCTCTGTTCATGTTGTTTTCTTCTTGAGATTGAACTTTTCGGTGCCGGAGCTAGGGCTCCGGTCACCGGATTCTGGAATTGGATGATTGAAGAAGATGATGTTTCTGCCGTTGGATCTATAATCTGGACGATTCACACACTGCCAGCACATAAAAAATCCTTGCTCTCTCTCACGTGCTTTTAATTTCTGTTTAATTGTTTTGGTTTGCTAGCGCATGGTAGGGTGTGTGGACCTTGATCTGAGCCCTACTGTTAGTTGACCTAGGGTATTGACTTTGAATCTGATGCGTTGGTGGTGATTACTTTGAGATAAATGATGTATGCCTTTGGATTGGATTACTTCATGTTGACTTGACCTCATCTTGACTAGTGGATCAGATGACTGAAGTTTGTTTGACTGCGCATGGACCTTTGATGGTGTGGACTTTTCTTATTGACTTTTGTTTGTAACCATTAGATTGACATACTATCATCTAAGTTGACTGAACACCATTGGGCCTGTCTTGCTTTTCGCACCCCCTGTCCTTGTAAGCCCAATTAAAATGAACTGAATTGCTTGCTATTTGCACCACAGATTCCTTATTTCTTATTTTTTATTTTATTTTATTTTCAGTTTGAATTTTAATTTTTAAAAATAGTAATAAGTTCACAAAAATTACAAAAAAATTCATGAGTGTTTCTTTTAGTTTTCTTTAATTTTTGGCATTTTTATTTTTCATTTATTTTTAATTGCCACGTGGAAATTAATTGTTTCTTTTAATTAACTTTTTTTATTTCATTTTGAAGCATGTTGCCTTGTTCATTTTCTATTTTGATCATTATTTTGAATTTTGAGATGATTCTTTTTGTTCTGGATTCATGATGAGATGTAGTTTGTTGATGATTTTTGTTCTGATTTTTAGAAGCTTTCTTAATTGACTTTGGTCTTTAACTTGTGCATAAAGCTTTCTAACCCTAATCCATGTTTGAACCTTATTTTGAATGGCCAAGCTTCTGAATTTGATCCTCTCCTTTTGGAATGTTGATATGGTATGATTGAAGATCATTTGTGCAAGTTTGTGGAATTTTTGGGTGTATACTTGAATTGATTTGAATTTTTGTTCCTTACTTGTCCCTTTTTGCTTCCTTTGGGTCATATGGTCACTCCTTAGGTTAGAAGGGCACTTGTGCCAACTTCTTTAAGTTGTTTAGAGTCATCTTAGGTTGTTGATACCCCTCTGGTCTTGATTTGATGCTTGTGCCTTGAGAAAGTTTATGTTAGGTTGATCTTGAAGATCATTCACACTTATGCATGCTCACTTCACTTCCTTTGTTTCTTTACTTCTCATGATGTAAATACTTGAATATGTGAACTTCTTCTCTTCATCTCATGTGATCTTTATGCACTTTCTTAACATGTTAGGGTTCTGGTTTTTTACTTTGTGGTTTTGCTTTGACTTTTTTCCTTTTGTATTCTCTCATATTCATTTTGTTTTGTCATAGTGATTCATATTGCTTCATGTTGAGTTGTGTGGTTCTTATCTCATTCTTATGCTTTGAGTTTGCATTTGGCATTTGTGTTTATTACTTCACTTATGATTGTGTGTCTTTGGTTTGACATTATGCTTACTCTATGTTGCATTTATTCTTGTGTCACTAACCATTTCAGGGGCTTTGGTAAGTGAGAGGTGTGGATGTGATTCCCACATCTCCAAGTCTTATCTCTTCTCTTTTCTTCATTGATACTATTCTTGTGATTGTTGGGGGCTTAGGCCTTACTTCCTCCCTCTTCTATTCTTCTTTATTCTCTTTCTTTTCATATCTTCTCTTCCTTTAGGGTAGTAAACCTCACTAACCCAGGATTACCTTTGCATGATAACAATTAGGATTCTTTAGTCCCCCATTAGACTTTTACCTTTGTGATCCTTTTGTTTCTTTTCTCTTCTCATCTCAAAACCCTAAAGAAGACACTTAATAAAGATTGAAGTGATATCTTGAGCAATAACCTTATCCCATGAGACACTTGTAGTCTTCCCATCTTGGGATAGTACAAGCTTGTCTTGTGATGCACAAGTCTGATCAGAATATCATCTTCACCAAGAAAATCATAAAACACACTTCTTCATTGTAAATACAAAAACACTTAATAAGTTAGTGAGTTAGTGAGCTTAAGCCCTAATCTCTGGATTCAAGTTTTGGGGATCTTCTCCTTACTTGAGTGTGCTTGTTCTGTTATTCCATCTTGGAATGTAGTGACAAGTGCATATTCCATGGAAAAGAGCTTGAGTTCACTTCCTTGTGACACACTCATAAAAGTTTCTAAAAAACACAAACAAACAATAAGTGTCTTTCCTTCGGGAATTCTTTTCTCACCTCCTTCACTCTGTACGCGAACTTGCTCCTACTTGTCACTTTGCAAGACGGTAACGCACTCGTCGTCCGAGCCTGCAACACCTGAGCATTGACATAGGTAGTTCAAGCCTTAATACACAAGCAATCTTTTCTACCCCTAGTTAGGGGAACTACGGCGACTCTGATCCTCATTGTCCAGATGAGGTACGTAGGCAGCGGGGTAGGGCCCGTTCGAGCACACTCTTTTATTTTCCCTACATTTTACCCCTTTCTTTTCTTTTCTTTTCCAGTTCCAGTCTCATTTTTGCAGCAACTTTCATTTCCTCGCCCTTTGAAACAGTTTTTTTGCAAGCGTGGATCCCGTCGGGTACGGCGGACGATCTGGGGTGCTAATACCTTCCCAGGTCGTAACCGACTCCCGAACTCAGTCTCTTTGGTTCGCAGGACCCGTGTCCTTCCTTTTCTTTTCTTCTGGTTTGTGCAGCATTACCATTCCCATTCCTTCGGGATAAAAATGCCTGGCTGGCGACTCTATTCTTTTCCGCGCCACTTTCGCATTTGTACCAGGATAGAAATTCGGGGAGTGACAGCTGGCGACTCTGCTGGGGAGTTCCTAACTAGAGTATCTTTGGTTCCCTTGAGAGTCTCTCCTAGCGCTTGCATGTTTCTGTTTCTTTGTGTGTTGATTGTTTGTCGTTGCGTGTTTATTTTACTGTTGTTTATTTACAGTTTTATTTACAGCTTTATTTACAGTTTTCAGTACTTATATTCATGCATCATATATTATTACTGGACTGTCTGGACTGGATTTTTTCTGTTTTGTGGGACTTGGGTGATACTGTTACTATGAGATGAGCTCATTACCAAGGCTCGAGTGCACCTTAGGACTTAGAGTGATTCCACTTTGGCCTCATGAGATCTTGTCATGGGGGTAGTAGTGAGTTCCACGCCCAGATTTGCGACCGTCTTGGAAATGTCTTGATTTAGGGATCTTCCCTTCTCATTTCACGACCTTGATAGTTATGTGCAGCTGGGGACCGATCATTGAGGACCTTTGTGGAAACAACCCTCTCCAGTGGTGACAGTGGCAGACCACATTTTGTGGCAAACCCATTCGCACCCGAGGGTCCACTTGGGACTCGCATAGGATGGCCTGGCTCTCTTATAGGAACTCAGTCAAAGCATCTGGTCGTATGATGATAGTACTGTATCCTACGGGCTGAATGTACTATTGTTTCTCGACTTCAGCGCTCGAAGCTGGGGACTTATAAGGGATGCTTGTTTATCCCGGACTCACACTGAGGCCTCCCTAAGTAGTACATAATGCTAAATCAATTCCCTGGTTTGGTCATGAGCCATTCCTTGGAGATGGTGAGAGTATTATTGCTATTCGGCTTTGAGAGTCTGTGATGTTTGACCCGGAGCACACCAGTGAGATTGGGAGGGGTTTGCAGGTTTGCAGGAACCCTTGGCCTCTACATACCCTCATTATGAGTGGTCCTTGTTATGATTTGGTCCTTATGATTCTGGTTTTCTTGGTGGTATGGTTCTGAGAATTTCTATCAGAGGTTTATGGCTCAGAGGATCTTGGTTTTCAGTTATTCAGAGGGTCCTAATATCCAGTGTCCAGTATCCAAATGGTCCCAGATTGATCATATGCCTGCATTGCATTTGCATTGCATCATACTTGCATTAACTATTTGTGTTTCCATTTTTCAGGTTGTTGTTCACAGTTAGCACCCAGTTCTGGTAATTATAAGCTCTCCAGATGACAGAAGTTAAGAGAATTACAAGGAAAAAGAATGTTCATTATACTTTTCTTCAACCAGAAGTCAAGAGTGTTCAGAAATTAGCAGGGCTGATGAATGACCAAGTCTTAGGAAATTTCAGAAAGAGGTATGGTCAGATATTGAAATACATGGACAAACCTACTGCAAACCAGAAGGATAGCTTGCACACCCTGCTTCAGTTTTATGATCCCTTGCTGCGGTGTTTTGTATTTCCATATTACATCTTGGCTCCTACCTTGGAGTAGATTTCCAGCATTTTGGGTGTTCCAATCAGAGATACTTTGCCTTACTATGGGTCTGAGGTGGTTCTTAAGGAAGAAGACATAGCCAGAGTCTGTCGTTTACCAGTTGCTAAGGTCAAGAAGGCTTTGAAGGACAGTGAAGGCAGAGGACTTCCTTGGAATATGCTTATACCAGAGGCTGAAGAATATGCCAAAGAGGGTAAATGGGGAGATTTTGGTGTTGTGCTGGCTCTGATGGTGTATGGATCTAGTCTTTTCCCGGGAGAAAAAGAGTTTGTGAGCTTGGAAGTGATCTCCATATTTGCTAAAGGAAATCCTGTGCCAACTCTGTTGGGAGATTTCTATTACAACGTTCATTACCGGAATGAGAAAGGCAGAGGTGGACCAGTGGGCTGTTGTGCTTCATTGTTTGCTGAGTGGTTTGCTAGGCAATTGCCAAAGTCAGGCTTTTTCAAGGAGATGAGAGATGAATGGAGGTGGTCTAGGAGGCTAATGGGGCTAACTTCTGAGGATATAGCTTGGGGATATGACAGAGATCTGCTGGGAAAAGAGTTGCTGGTCAGTTGTGGAAGATTTGCTGGAGTGCCCTTGCTGGGAAGAAAGCGTGTGATCAGTTATCATCCAACATTAGCTAGGAAGCAATTTGGTTATCCTCTGAGAGATCCACCAAATATGGAAGAATTTGCTGAGTCTTTGTATTTTCCTGTGGAGGGAAACAAAGAGTTGGTCATACAAGCATCTCAGGCTTGGGCTCACAGGGTGAGGAAAGGTAAAAAGGACTTTGGCAGAGTAGATCCCAAGACATATCCTCCTTTTGCTACATGGTTGCAGAAACATGTAGAGGAAGTTCTCATGCCATTCTCAGTGGAAGCTCCATTATATCCCAAAGAAGTGCCATGCCAGAATACTGTCTCCCTTGAAGAGTATAAGAAACTGGAAGCTCAGCTGCACGAAGTCCGAGTAGAGAATGCTGAAATGGTTAACTTGTACCATCTTGCCAATCGTACCAAAAATGAAGCAGAGGGAAAGCTACAGAAGATGCAAGCCTCATTGGAAGCTAAAGAGAAAGAGTTTGCTGGAAGGGAAGCTCATTTTCAGAGATTGGGTTTGATGGAATCTAAAAGAGAAGCGGAATGCAAGAAGACTTTGAAGACTCTTAAAGAAGCTCGCCAGTCCATTGTTTGGTTGCAAGGCCAAAGGGAACAGGAGCAGAAGAAATATAAAGAAAAAGAAGAGTTTTTCGAGGTACAAATGGCCTTCAAGAAAGAAGAAGTGGAACAAGTCCACAACATACGAAGGGAAAAGACTCAACAGTTAGCACAGAGCCAGATGGCCTTGGAGGAGGCACTGAAGGAGATTGAAGAGCTCAAGCTGAGAGCAGGTGTGAAGAAGAGCAGGACAGAGGCAGCTGCAGAAGAATCTGGGTCTTTAGTTTATATTTTCTTTATTGTTGTTCAGACTACCTACAGGCTTGTTGTAGGAGTCTTGCTTTATCTTTTGTCTTCTGTTCATGTATTAACTTGTAACCCTTTGGGGAATTTTTTGTTTGTGCTCTAACTTTTGGCCGGCAGTGGGTTATCCATGTTATGCAGTGTTAATATGCAAATTTCCATTTCTGAATGTGCAAAGCTTGTTTGTCTGATACTGCTAAGATCTGAACACTCTTCAAAGGGAAAGTTTTAAAATTAATACTCAAAGTGGCTATCTAGAGCAAATACCAAAACTGGGGCATACAAAATGCCTAAAACTTGGAAACATGAATAGTTACATTGCATGCATATAACGTGTTTGTTTGTTTTGCAGGTAGTTCTTGTTTCTAACGTTTATGTCGTTTCAGGCACTATAGCTCCCAGGAAAGTTTGAGAACAGCCGATCGTACATAGATATCCCACAAGAGTCAACAGAGAAAGAGTGATGGATCAAATGTAGACTGATTTAGCTGACTTGAGATTGAGGATGGACAATTTCATGACCCTTATGGCAGGGATGGGTCAGAACCATGAACGTTTACATGAGATGGTGGAAAATAGTCAAGCCAGGAACAATGGGGTTGTTGATGGAGGTAATCGCAACGGTGCTGGCGCCCGTCAGGTTGAAATCCCTGTGGCACAGCCAGGGGTCACCATTATCAATGATGGACTGAACAATGTACAGATGGATGGTCAAGACGAATAGTTTACTTTGCTAGACGAAGCGGAAGGCCAAGGGGATGAAATGAACAGGAAGTTTGAAGAGATGGCTGAGCAGATCAGGGCCATTCAATCTTAGAGCTTCTTGGGGTTCGATATTACTGACTTGGGCTTGGTTCCAGGGGTTAGAATCCCTTACAAGTTCAAGGTTCCTACTTTCGAGAAGTACAACGGCACGGCGTGTCCAAAGACTCACCTCCAGTCCTTTGTGGGAATAATTGTTGCCCATACTGACGACGAGAAGCTATGGATGTATTACTTCCAGGATAGCCTGGTGGGGGCTTCCTTGGAGTGGTATATGAAGTTGAGTAGGGTTAACATCAAGAGTTGGAAGGATCTAGCAGAGGAGTTCGTGAAGCAATACCAGTATAATTTGGACATGGCTCCAAATCGCACTCAATTGCAGAACATGTCTCAAAATGCTAAGGAGGGGTTTAAGGAGTATGCTCAAAGGTGGCGTCAGCTTGCTGCCAGAGTACAACCACCTTTGCTGGAGAATGAGATGGTTGATATGTTCATGGGAACATTGCAAGGGGTGTTTATCGAAAGGTTGGCGTCTTGTTCAGCTACCAAGTTCAATGATATAGTAATAGCAGGCGAGAGGGTCGAAACTTTGTTAAAGATGGGGAAGATTCAGGACACCGGTGCGAGTAGCTCGAGCGGTGTAAGAAAAAATTTTAATGGACCACCGAGAAGGAGAGAAGGTGAAACCAATGTTGTGTATGGCCGAGGATGGGGTCGAGGATATAGAAGATCATATGAGCAACTGGCAGCTATCATTATCCCTTCAAGTCCTGTGCAGCAGGTACAGACTCAACCACAACAGCAACAACAATAACCACCACGTAACAATTATCAACAAAGTCCTTATCAACCGAGACAAGTTCGTCCGGCTAATAGGGTGCTTGAAGCAATTCCCATGACATATACTGCACTGCTACAAAGGTTGCTAGACCTGAACTTGATACAACTGAGGACATTAGCACCACCTCCACCTGGAGAGCTTCTAGTGGGGTATGATGCCAATGCTAGATGCGCATTCCATTTAGGGGCACCCGGGCACTCAACTGAGAAGTACAGGGCACTACAGCATAAAGTTCAAGATTTGATCGACTCAAAGGCGATTAATTTTGCACCACCGCCTAATGTTACTTCAAACCCTATTCCAAACCATGGAGTGGCCAGAATAAATGCCGTTGACGGAGGTGAGAAGTTAAGTTTGATTCTGAATGTAGAAGAGGTGAAAACTCCACTACTGGTGGTGAAATAAAGGCTGTTAAAAGGATAAGTGTTTCCTGGATGTGGTCCTGATTGTGAAAAGTGTTTGAGTTCAAGGAATGGCTGTGAAGACCTGAAGGTGGGGTTGCAGTATCTAATTGATGAAGGGTCGTTGCAATTTGACAAGGTTGATGATAAAGGTGATGGTGTGTCCACTATAACAATCTACTATGACCCGGCTAAAGTACCTGCCAGGAGGGAGCCTATGACTATATATGTTCCGGAAGTCAGTCCTGTTACTATTACTGTTCCTGGGCCTATTCCGTATACTGATGATAAAGCTATTCCATGGCATTATGGCTCAGATGTGTATGTGGAAGGGCAGAAAGTCGAGAGTAAGTCAGTAACAATTGACCCGACTGTGGTGAACGTCGGAGGGGTTGGTGGTTTTACGAGAAGTGGTCGTCTTTTTGCTCCTCAAGTTCTGAGAGGAGATCCTGAAGCTGAAGCTGCTGTAAAGGCTAAAGGAAAGCAAATAGCGACCGAAGAAACGACAACTCCTGCTGCTGGATAAGACGCCTTTGAGAAAGAAGTGGAGGAATTTATGCGGATAATAAAGAAGAGTGATTATAAGGTGGTTGAGCAGTTGAACCAAACGCCGTCCAAAATATCAATTTTGTCTTTGCTGATGTGTTCTCCAGCTCACAGAGAAGCCTTGCTGAAAGTGTTGCAGATGGCGTACGTTCCTCAAGAGATAACTGTTAATCAACTGGAAGCTGTAGGGGGCAGTGTGAATGCAAGCCATGGGTTGGGCTTCATAGATAGAGACCTTACTTCAGAAGGCCGTAATCACAATAAAGCAATGCATATTACTATAGAGTGTAAGGGTGTTGTTTTGTCACATGTCCTGGTTGACACAGGCTCTTCTCTTAATGTACTCCCGAAGAAAGCCTTAATGAAGTTGAATGTCGATGGTATCATCTTGCGGCCCAGTGATTTGATAGTTAAAGCCTTTGATGGGTCCAGAAGGTCTGTGTTCGGAGAAGTTGAGTTACTTGTGAAAATAGGGTCTCAAGTATTCAAGAGCATGTTCTATGTCATGGTCATTCAGCCTGCGTATAGTTGCTTGCTGGGATGTCCTTGGATCCATGCTGCAGGAGCAGTAACCTCCACTTTGCATCAAAAGCTGAAGTACGTGGTTGATGGCTAGGTAATCACTATGTGTGGGGAAGAAGATATCTTTGTGAGCCACCTATCAACTTTCAAATATGTGGAGATGGACAGAGAGATCCATGAAACGTTGTGTCAGGCCTTCGAAGCGGTTAATGTCAGCATTTTGGCTCCGGTAGAGAGGAACAATGAGAAGGAAGGGACCTCCATTCACTCCTACAAGCAGGACAAAGAAGTGGTTCAATCTGGAAGCGCCCAGGGCTGGGGCAAGTTGCTGGAATTAGAGAAGACAGATGACAAGTTTGGGCTTGGTTATCAGCCTGGTGGGTCTAACTGGTCTCAAAGTGGTAAAGCTATAACTTTCACAAGCGCCGGATTGCTCGATTGCAATCACATCTGTGCAACAAGTGAAGAATGAGACAGTGACTGCGACTAGGATAGCTAGATTCACCCGTGTGCACCCGGAGAGGAGCTCAAGAACTGGTCTGCTGAAGACATCGTCCAAGTTACCTGGAAACCAAAGTAATTTACTTGTTTCCTTTTTATCATGTTGCATTGTCAATCCTGCATTCCGCCCAAGGTGCACAGACCCATTTGTAGGGCCACCATGCTTTTAATGCATTTATATTTTACCATGAAATAAAGGACATTTTTTAAGCAAACTGCGTTCTCTTTCTTTCATTTTAAATTTTTCACAAAAATAAAAATAAAATGGCAATGTTTTTCCTTGTTCTTTTGTTTGTGTGTTTGCGTCTCTTTTGAAAGAAAAAACAGATTATGAAATAAGCACATCATCTGTGCAGTGTTGATCATCCGGATTCTAGTGATAACGTTCCTGCTATGACCACGCATGACTTCGACAATCCTATCTACCAAGCTGATGAAGGGGTTGAGGAAGACTGTGAACTCCCCGAAGAATTGGTCAGGTTATTGAAACAAGAGGAAAGGGTCATTCAACCTCATCAGGAAGAAATAGAGATTATCAACATCGGGACTAAAGATGTGAAGAAAGAGATAAAGATTGGGGACAGTCTGCAGGCCGAGGTAAAGAAAGATTTGATTGGTATGCTACGTGAATATGTGGATATCTTCGCCTGGTCGTATCAAGATATGCCAAGGTTGGATACTGACATTGTTGTGCATAAGCTACCATTGAGAGAAGACTGTCCTCCTATGAAACAAAAGCTGAGAAGAACTCGTCCTGACATGGCGATGAAGATCAAGGAGGAAGTTCAGAAGCAGTGGGATGCCGGATTCCTTGCCGTAACTAGTTACCCACCTTGGGTAGCTAATTTTGTGCCTGTACCAAATAAAGACGGCAAAGTCCGGATGTGCATTGATTACCGGGATCTAAATAGAGCAAGTCCAAAGGATGACTTTCCATTACCTCACATTGACATGCTGGTAGATAACATCGCTCAATTCTCGGTATTTTCCTTCATGGATGGCTTCTCCGGATGTAATCAGATTAAGATGGCACCGGAAGACATGGAGAAAACAACGTTCATTACCCTGTGGGGTACATTCAGCTACAAGGTGATGCCCTTTGGTTTCAAGAACGTCGGGGCAACGTATCAGCGGGTTATGGTTACATTGTTCCACGACATGATACACAAGGAGATTGAATACTATGTGGACGACATGATTGCTAAGTCCCGAAACAAAGAAGAGCATCTGGTCAATCTCAAGAAGCTGTTTGATAGACTGATAAAGTATAAGCTGAGGTTGAATCCAAACAAATGCACTTTCGGGGTGCGTTCCGGAAAATTGCTGGGTTTTATTGTTAGCCAGAAAGGAATTGAGGTGGATCCTGCAAAAGTAAAAGCAATACAAGATATGCCTACACCGAAGACAGAAAAAGAAGTGCGCGGGTTTTTGGGGAGGTTGAACTACATTTCACGGTTCATATCTCATCTAACTGCCACGTGTGAGCCAATATTCAAATTGCTAAGAAAAGAACAAACGGTCAGGTGGAATGAGGACTGCCGGAGAGCCTTTGAAAAGATAAAAGAATATTTGCAGACACCTCCGGTTCTAATGCCTCCAGTTCCAGGACGGCCACTTATCATGTACTTGACTGTGCTAGAAGGGTCAATGGGGTGTGTTTTAGGCCAACATGATGAGTCTGGTCGAAAAGAGTACACCATTTATTACCTTAGCAAAAAGTTTACCGACTGTGAATCCCGTTACTCACTGCTCGAGAAAACTTGTTGCGCTTTGGTATGGGTTGCTCGCCGACTGAGACAGTATATGTTGACCCATACCACACTACTAATTTCAAAGATGGATCCTGTCAAATATATCTTTGGGAAACCAGCGTTAACCAAAAGAGTTGCAAGGTGGCAAATGATCTTAACAGAGTATGACATACAGTATACTTCTCAGAAAGCCATCAAGGGAAGTGTATTGTCAGATTACCTTGCACATCAACCTCTTGAAGATGACTATCAGCCAATGAAGTTTGATTTCCCTGATGAGGACATCATGTACCTCAAAGCAAATGATTGTGAGGAACCACTTCCGGAGGAGGGGCAAGACCCTGAATCCAAATGGAAGTTGATGTTTGATGGGGCAGTCAATATCAACGGACGTGGAGTTGGTGTTGTTCTTATCACTCCTGAAGGTGTTCACTTTCCCTTCGCTGCCAGAATTACTTTTGGCTGCACTAACAATGAAGCGGAATACGAGGCGTGCATAATGGGAATAGAGGAGGCTATTAATCTTCGGATTAAGACCCTCGATATATTCGGAGATTCAGCCCTCGTCATTAATCAGATTATCGGCAAGTGGTATACACATCAAGAACATTTAATTCCTTATAGGGATTATGCCAAAAAATTGTTGACGTTCTTCACAACGGTTAAGCTTCAGTACATACCACGAGATGAGAATAAATTTGCCGATGCATTGGCTACTCTTTCTTCGTCCATCAAAGTTTTGTGTTGGAATTATGTGCCCAGGATTGACATCTCCAGGCTTGACGCAACAGCTCATGCTTTCTCTGTAGACGCGTGTCAGATGAGAAACCTTGGTATTTTGATATTAAGTTTTTCCTGGAAAGGCAAGAATACCCAGCAGGGGCATCATCCAACGACAAGAAGACCTTAAGACGACTTGCTGCTAGTTTCTTCTTGAATACAGATGGATTTTTGTATAAGAGGAACTTTGACATGGTCTTGCTCAGATGTGTGGATAGACACGAAGCAAGTCTGTTAATGCAGGAAGTCCACAAGGGATCTTTAGGTACTCATGCAGGAGGGCATGCCATGGCTAAAAAGTTGTTGAGATCGGGGTATTATTGGATGACAATGGATGCAGACTGTTGTTCATACGCCCGTAAGTGCCACAAGTGCCAGATTTATGCAGACAAGGTGCATGTTCCTCCTAGCCCGCTCAACGTCATGTCATCTCCTTGGCCCTTTTCTATGTGGGGCATTGACATGATCGGGAAAATAGAGCCTACTGCTTCAAATGGTCATCGTTTCATCTTGGTTGCGATCGATTATTTCACTAAGTGGGTTGAAGTAGCGTCTTATGCCACTGTCACTCGTCAAGTGGTAGCCAGGTTTTTGAAAAGGGACATTATTTGCAGATACGGAGTGCCCGAAAGAATCATTACTGACAATGGTTCTAATTTGAACAACAAGATGATGGCAGAATTATGCAGGGACTTCCAGATTCAGCATCACAATTCTTCTCCTTACTGACCAAAGATGAATGGTGCGGTAGAGGCGGCAAATAAGAACATTAAGAAGATTGTGCAAAAGATGGTTGTCACTTACAAAGATTGGCATGAGATGTTACCATTTTCGTTGCATGGATACCGAACGTCAGTCAGGACGTCAACAGGGGCAACTCCTTTCTCATTGGTATATGGTATGGAGGAAGTCTTTCCTGTTGAGGTAGAAATTCCTTCATTACGTGAGATGATGGATGTGAAGCTTGATGAGGCTGAATGGGTACGTGCTCGATACAATCAGCTATGCTTAATTGAGGAAAAGAGATTAGAGGCTATTTGTCATGGTCAACTTTATCAGAGGAGAATGAAGCAAGCATTCGACCAACGAGTACGTACTCGGGAGTATCAAGTAGGAGAGCTTGTGCTCAAGAGGATCGTTCCTCCAGGTTCAGATCACAGGGGCAAGTGGACCCCAAACTACGAAGGACCATTCATAGTGAAGAAAGTTTTCTCAGGAGGAGCACTGATGCTCACCACTATGGATGGAGAAGATTTCCAATCCCCTGTTAACTCGGACGCAGTTAAAAAATACTTCGCATAAAAAGACCCGCTGGACACAAAAACAGAATTAAAGTCCAGGCAAGAAAAGGGCATCCCGGCGAGCTAAAAACAGAATAAAAGGCTCGGGCAAAAGTTAGGGAAAATAAATATAAAAAGATGTGTACACCCGCTGAGTTGAAAAGCCACATCAGACAGCTCAGGCAAAAAAAGGGTATCCCGGTGGATTGAAAACCCGAAAGGGCGATCCACGCAAAACAAGGTAATAAGCGAACAACTGCGATCCGAGTAATCTGAACCAAATCATCGTTTCGTACAGCTTGATAATATCAGAAGGATAGGAATCAATCCCCTCATCTTTTTCAGAAAAGCAAAGGCAAGAAGGGAGAGTTTTGAAGACATGTTGGTCATAGCAAGATGGAAACTCATTGGGATGCCGTGTCCATTGCCATTAGGATAGTTTATTTTCTCAATTTTATGGTAGCTACCTCTTTCCAGGTGTTTGCTTCCCGATGTAAAAGCTTTCCCTATTCAGAGGCCTTTCAATATTCAGTCAAAAAGTTGTGTTGTGTTTATCTTTTGCAAAAGTGTCCTGAATTTTTGGAAAAAATAGCATTGCATTTAAAACATGGTGATTTGTTTTCTAAAAAGAAGTTGACATTGCATGGAAACATTTGAAATCCTCTTTGAGTGTCGGGTGACGATGGATGAACAGATCATACCATGCAAGTCCCTGGGGAACGTGTGTGTTTTCTGTTGCTGCAGGTTTTGCAGGATGGCGTCATATTCTCCCAAACAGAATTTTCCCCAGCTAAGTCATAACAGGTGGAGTCTCCAAGCAGTTTATTTTCCCACAAGTGGAGCATGCCCAGCAGGCAGTGGGAAGCACATTCCCCACAGAGTTTAACTGTCAAAACTTTTCTTCCCAAGCATGGGATATTTGAGGAAGCATTTCCCCAGTCGTGTTGGAAGATCGTCATTTCCTCGCAAAGTTCAATGATTGAGATACAACCATCATGGAAGTATTCTCCAGCACTCGTTTGTGTTCATACTCTATCGCTGCTCGTCTGCATTTCTCAAGACTCGTCTGTGTTACCACTTTGTTACTGCTCATTTGCCTTCCCCAGCAGTTGCCCATGGTTGTAATTGTTGTTGCTCGTCTGCGATTCCCAACGCTCGTCTGTGTTTGTTATCTGTTTAAAGCTCATTTGCTTTATTTGGATACTCGTCTGTATCATCCCTCACACTCGTCTGTGTTAGCTTATATATCCATATGTGTTGATTTGATAATTACCCTGGTACTCGTCTGTATTGCTACTCCAATTGCTCATCTGTGTTGGATCTCTAGTGTTCGTCTGTACCAGTGGCTGATATTCGTCTGTATCATCGCCTGAAGCGCTCGTCTGTGTTTCTTAGATCATCGTCTGATATTCGTGTGTATCATTGACTTATGGCACTCGTCTGTGTTTCTCTTGATGATCATCCAATACTCGTTTGTGTTGAAGAGGTTTGAAGTCCTGACGGTGGGATTAAACGTCAAAATGGTTACCGGTCCTGGCGTAACAGGTTTACTCAAAGAAGACTCGTCTGTCTTAGACCATATATCTACAGATAATATATGGGGAGGGTTCGTCTACCTTGATTATGCATGTCTATCCCACAGACTTAAGTGCATCATCGGTCCTGGCGTAACAGGTGTATCCGAAGGAGATTCGTCTGTCTCAAGTCATATGTTTTGCAAAGTATATGAAGGCTCGTATGTCCATTCCTGGCGTAACAGGTTTATTTGAAGAGGGCTCGTATGTCCAGTTCCTGGCGTAACAGGGTTGTTTGAAGAATACTCGTCTGTCAAAGTGTCTTTATCCAAAATAACAGTTTCAACTTGGAAGGAGCTCGTCTGCTTTCTCTCCACTTCAGTCACCAAAGCGTCATTTGGTTGGGTTTATTTCCTAGTGCTTGCATTCTCCACCAGAGTGCAAATTTTAGGTTTTCTTGGTATTCAACCACAATTCATCTTGAACGGTCGATAGCCCGTTCTATCGTCCTTTTCGGATTAACAGTTGTTTGAATAGGGGCAGTTGTAACACTCTAAATTTGCCCTCTTCTTTTTAAGCATCATCATCATACCATAATCATCATAAGCATATCATATCCTTGGCATCTTTGCATGGAAGATGAGGCATAACATTCTCATGACCTAACATTAGGCATATGATCATCTGTGGAGGGATTTGAAGCATTACAAGCTATAACAAGAGGACCAGTGGACTTTTTCAAGCCCTATGAGGAGTCTACATGGCATGTACAAGTTCAAGATCAGTCACAAAAGCCCAGGAGGTTGGAGGATCATCAGGGAATTCAAGCTAGGGTAAGCTCCTATATAATGATCCCAAATTAGGGTTTGAGTTTCAGGCATGAAAACTTTGTGACTTTGGCCATTTCATCTGGGCAAAGTCTTTCATATGATAAGAGGATCCTAGGGATGAAATTTGGTGAGAAAACTCCTTGTGGAAGTCAAGTATTTATTCAGTTGCTTGTAAAAGAAGAAATTGGTCAACTGTGCATTCTAGAAGTCAACTGTGAGATTTCAAAGGGTCCAACCCTATTTTTCTAATCAAGGGATGTTCTTATAAACTTAGAAGAGGTTTGGCAAGGTCAAAGATCAAGAATCAAAAGGTTTTGAGGCGTTTTCCATTTGTGGCATGTGGTTGGTTATGGAATTTGCCATTTTTAGCAACTTTTGCCCTAATTTTCAAAGACACATAACTTGGTGAAAAAAGCTTCAAATGAATTGCCATCAAACATGAAAGTTGAAGATTAAGTTCCCCCTTTTTTTAAAAGTACAAGTATATTTTCATAGCCCTCATGGTTTGTGAGATAAGGCCTTCGAAAGTTACTTGAATTTTAGGGCATGCCATGAATTTCAAGCTTCATCCAAATGCAAGAACTTGTGAAACGCATTTTCAAGTGGTTTCATGGAACAAATAAGATCATATTCTTACAAGGAATTGCATAAGTGTTGTTTTTCTCCAAAAATATTATCAAATTCGTGCATGGGATGTGGTGTATTTCACAAAATGCAAAAAATGCATGATCATAAGAAAAACATGATACCGACATTTGAGGGGCAGGATCATTTCATCATGAATCAAGGGCTGGGATGAGAGCTTAGCATGTGCAAGGAGGAATCAAATGCACGAGAAAATTGATCATTCTCATTCTTCATGCAATTTTGCAAAACAACCCCTATCACACAACTCATGCTACCACTCACCACAAAACCCTAATCAGTGTAATGTGTGCATGATATAAAAGCCAATCATGCCCTAAATGCAAGCTAGCACTCTCTCATTTCTCAAATTCAAAGTTTCATGCAAAATAGCAAAAGTTTTCGAATCTCTCTCTCCAAGACACATCTCTTTCATTTCTCTTCATATTCTTCTTCTACAAGTTTCAAGGATCTCATTTCTCTCATCAATCAAAGCTGAAAGTGAAGAAACAAAAAGGTGCAGTTCAGAGCAAGATCCTTCGAGCTCCTCAATTCAGGCTCTCTGAAGCTTCCTCTTGCATTTATTTTGCAAGAGGAAATTAAAGTGCACGGATCTGCAGCATCTGAAGCTCTATTCTGGTGATTTTGAAGTGGTTCCATCTCAGGTATGACTTGAAATCCATAGATCTAGAACTTGTTTTTCTTATGTGCATTGTGATCTGTGAACTTGGTTGAGTACACTGCACTAATTGGATTCGAAATTGGTGGAGTATTGAGTGAGAAATCTGAATTTGAAAGTTTGATGTCAAACTTTATTTGTTTCGATTTGATGAATTCATGAAGTGTTTGTGTATTTGAGTGTTGGATTCATGTTTAGATTGATTAGGTGATCAAATCTGGAGGTTTGTAGCTCTGTTCATGTTGTTTTCTTCTTAAGATTGAACTTTCCGGTGCCGGAGCTAGGGCTCCGGTCACCGGATTCTGGAATTGGATGATTGAAGAAGATGATGTTTCTGCCGTTGGATCTATAATCTAGACGATTCACACACTGTCAGCACATAAAAAATCCTTGCTCTCTCTCACGTGCTTTTAATTTATGTTTAATTGTTTTGGTTTGCCAACGCATGGTAGGGTGTGTAGACCTTGATCTGAGCCCTTCTTTTAGTTGACCTAGGGTATTGACTTTGAATCTGATGCGTTGGTGGTGATTACTTTGAGATAAATGATGTATGCCTTTGGATTGGATTACTTCATGTTGACTTGACCTCATCCTGACCAGTGGATCAAATGACTGAAGTTTGTTTGACAGCGCATGGACCTTTGAAGGTGTGGACTTTTCTTATTGACTTTTGTTTGTAACCATTAGATTGACATACTATCATCTAAGTTGATTGAACACCATTGGGCCTGTCTTGCTTTTCGCACCTGTAACACCCCAAATTTGTCCTCTTCACTTTAAGCATCATATCACATCATATTCATCATGAACATATCATTTTCTTAGCATCCTAGCATGGAAAGATGAAGTATAACATTCTTCATGTCCTAGCATTAGGCATATGATCATCTGTGGAGGTTCTTGAGGAATCACAAGCCATTACAAGGGTCCCAATGGTCTTTTACAAGTCCTATGAGGGGTCTACACTCCATTTACAAGTTCAAGTCCATTTGCAAAAGCTCAGAAGATTGCATGATCATCAGAGGTTTCAGGATAAGGCAAAGCTCCTACACAAGGCACCTAAACTAGGGTTTGAGATTCAAGCATCAAAACTTCACAAATTTGGCCATTTAATTTTGGCAAAGTCTTCTATATGTCAAGAGGATCCTAGGTACCAATTTTCATGAGTAAATTCCTTGTGGAAGTCAAGAAATTCTTCAGTTGCTTGCAGATGAAGTAATTGGTCAACTATGCCCTTAAAAAGTCAACTGTGTGATTTCAAGGGGTCCAAGCCACTTTTTCTTGCCAAGGGGTGTCCTCACAATGTTATAATAGGTTTGGAATGTTTAAAGATCAAGAATCATGGATATTTGAGGCTTTTTGCAAAATGGGCACAAAGTTGGTTTTTGAGAATTTCCATATTTGACAACTTTTGCCCTAATTTTCAAGTGAGCTTAACATGATCAAAAATTATTCAAATGGACCAAAGTCAAACATGAAAGTTGGAGATTAAGGGCTCCCATTTTCAAAAAGTACAAGTACTTTTTCATGGGATTCATGGTTTGCTCTAGAGGCCCTTCGAAAATTTCACTAAAATTAGGGCAAATTCAAAATTTCCATGCATGCACAAAAGCAAAAAGTCTCAAAACTTGTTTTCAAGGCTTGGAATGGTTCAATTTTGTTTACTAAGTTACAATAAAATTAAAATGACATGTTTTGCTCCAAAGAATATTCCATTTTCGTGCAAGGCAAGGATTTCACTCAAAAAATGCAAAATTGGCAAAATCATGAGAAAAGTGTGATGACTTGATCTAAAGGCCAGGACTTGTTGTATTATGATCAAGGGTAGGATTTGTATTGCCCATGTGCTGAGAGGCCAAGGAAAGCATGAGGAGTGCAGGATTCCCTCACAAATTGCAAATTTTGCAAATTCACCAAAAGCTTGTGATTCCCACGTGCAAATGAGCCCATTCTTTCAGCATTGGTTTGTGACTTCACATAAAAGGAGCTAGGGTTTGAGAATTGGAACCTCTCTCTCATTCTTTCATTTCCAAGTTTATGCACCAATTGCATTTTCTCTCTTTTCTCATCACACACTTGCTCAATCTCAAAACAAATTGTGGATTCTTGTTCTAGGCAAGCTAAGGATCATTAATCACACCATCATTCAAGCTTTCCTTCAAGATCAATCACCTTGCCATTTCAGGGCAGGAGCTTAAAAAGCTTCAGATCCAACCATATTCAAGGCTTTAGATGCATTTATTTTGCATCTAGAGTGAGTGTAGAGTGATTTGCATCCATCATTTGGCTTTCTATCTCATTATTTCCAGATCTGCAACTCAGGTATGCTTCAAAATCTCATAATCTAAAAATGAAATTGATTAGGTGTTTTGTGATATTTGAGGTGCACTGATCATTCTGCAAGTTGTAGTTTAGTAAATGGTGCATTATTGTGTGAGATATTCGAATTCAAAGTTTCTTGGTCACACTTGTTTTGGTTCGATCCCGTTGATTCATTGAGTTTTAGAGCTTTTCATGTCCATTTTTGAGTTCAGAGCATGTTAATTATCCAATCTGGAGTATTTGGTTGATTTTTGTTGTTGTTTATGCATCTGTTATGAATTCCAGTGCCGGAGCCCTAGCTCCGGTCACCGGAAACTGGAAATGTGAGCTTAGGGTTTCTGGATGAAGAAGACGAGTCCACAGCCTTTAGATCTTGCCCTTGTACGCTCTGGATGTTGACACGCGTCCATACAATCCCTCCTCCTTCTCACGTGTTTCAGTCTTCTAATTTAATACAGCATGTTTCTCAGTTCACCATAAGTACCATGCGTCTCCAATCATAAGCCAATAAAGCTCCACGTCAATTAATGAATGGTCCCCAGCATGCGTTGGATTCATCTGTTGGTCTTGTATTTTTCCAGCTTATTATTTCATAATTTCCACAATATCTAACATGAACCTGCGCACCAATGGGCCTCAGAATTGATCTTCACATCCCCTCACAGCTTAGCCCAATTCATTTACACGCAGAACCATACTATCTGCACCTCTCACATCATTTCCCTTTTATTTATTTTTTTCATTTATTTTCTTTTATATTCATTTTAATTTCTAATTTTTAAAAATAGTTCCATTCATTAAAAAATTCCCAAAAAAATTCTTGAGTCTTCTTTTAAGTTTCTTTTATTTTTATATATTTTTTATTTTCCATTTTTCCTAATTTCCATGTGTCATATTAATTCCCCATTTCAATTACTTCTTTTTAATTCTTTTTTTGAGCAATTTGCCTTGTCCATTATCTATAGAGTTCATTATTTGGAGTTTTGTGTTCATTCTTTTTGCTCTGGATTCCTAAGATGATTTAGTTCTCATGTGATTTTCCCCCTGATTTTTAGAAAATTATTCCTTGGGTCTTGGTCCTTTGACTTGTGAAGGAAGTTTGTAACCCTAGTTTGTGTTCTTGCCTCCATTTGACCTAGTTTGCTTCTGAATTTTTCCAAATCCTTTTGGCTCATTGTTATACCATGTTTGAATATCATTTGACTTGAGTTGTGGAATTTTTAGATGCTTGGTTGATTTAATTTGATTTTTGTCTTGAACCTTGTCCCATTTTGCTTCTTTTGGTCCTCTAGCTCTCTTATAAGCTTAGAAGGGCACTTGTGCCAACTTCTCCTTCTCATTTGGGGTCCTTTTGGGGTATGGGTTCCTTCCTAGTCCTAGCTTAGGGTTGAGTCTTAGAATTTTGTGTTTGCTTCCCTTTTAAGTTCTTTTATTTCTTAAGTGTTTTCACTTCATCTCTTTGCTTCTTTCACCTCACTTTGTAATTGTTTGGTCTTGTACCTCCATTCTCTTCATCTTGTTAGCTTCTTAAGCCCTTCTTTGACTTTTTTGGTTCTGGTCTTGTGCATTGAGTCCATGTTTGTGCATATTTGCTTTGCATCCTTCTTAAGTTTGCATGTGTTTGTCATTTGTTTCATCTTGTCTCATAATTTGCTTGCATGCATCATTCCTCATTCTTGTAAGTTGCATTTGCATTGAGCATGTGTACATATCATTTCACTTTTGTTTGTATGATGTTGGCATGTTATTTTGTTTCACTTGTATGCATGTTACTAACCTTGCAGGGGCTATGGTAAGTGTGAGGTGTGGAAGTTGAGTTCCACATCTCCAAGTCTCATCTCTTCTTCTTATTTCTTAATTGAGCTAACCATTTGCTTGTTGGGCTTAGGCCTTTCTCATCTCATCTCTCTTCTTCTTCTTCTCTTGTTCTTTCCTTCTTCATTAGGATAGAAAGCCACACTAACCTTAGGATATCCATGCATGACAACACTTAGGACTCTTTAGTCCCCCTTTAGAATTTTGCCTTTGTGATCCTTTTAGTTCTTATTCTTTTCTCATCTCATAAATCTAAAAGACATCTTAATAATGTTTGAAGTAATACCTTGATCAATAGCCTTATCCCATGAGGAATGCTTGTATTCTTCCCATCTTGGGATAGTACAAGTTTACCTTGTGATACACAAGTCTGATCAAGGTATCTTCTTCACTAAGAAAAGCATAAAAAACACTTCTCCACTGTAAATACAAAAAACACTTAATAATTTAAAAGTTAGTGAGCTTAGGCCCTAATCTTTGGGTTCAAGTTTTGGGGATCTTCTCCTTACTTGAGTGTGCTTGTTCTATTATTCCATCTTGGAATGTAGTGACAAGTGCACATTCCATGGAAAAGAGCTTGAGTTCACTTCCTTGTGACACACTCATAAAAGCTTCATAAAAAACACAAAAAAACAATAAGCGTCTTTCCTTCGGGAATTCTTTTCTCATCTCATTCACTCCGTATGCGAACTTGCTCCTACTTGTCATTTTGCATGATGGTTACGCACTCGTCGTCCGAGTCTGCAACACCTGAGCAATGGCATAGGCTGTTCAAGCCTTAATTCACAAGAAATTTCCTTGTTACCCCTAGTTAGGGGAACTACGGCGTCTCTGATCCTCATTATCCTGATGAGGTACGTAGGCAGCGGGGTAGGACCCGTTCGAGCACACTCTTTTATTTTCCCTACATTTTCCCCCCTTTCTTTTCTTTCTTATCCAGTTCAGTTCATTTTCTTTGCAGCAACCTTCTTTTCTTTACCCTTTGAAAAAAATTTCTTTGCAAGCGTGGATCCCGTCGGGTACGGCGGACGATCTGGGTGCTAATACCTTCCCAGGTCGTAACCGACTCCCGAACTCAGTCTCTTTGGTTCGTAGGACCTGTGTCCTTCCTCTTCTTTCTTCTGGTTTGTGCAGCATTACCATTCCCTTTCTTTAGGGATAAAAATGCCTGGCTGGCGACTCTATTCTTTTCCGTGCTACTTTCACGTTTGTACCAGGATGGAAATCCGGGGAGCGACAGCTGGCGACTCTGCTGGGGATCGAACCCAGAGTCTCTGGTTCCCCTGTGAGTCTCTCCTAGCGCTTGTGTGTTTCTGTTTCTTTGGGTGTTGATTGCTTGCTGTTGCGTGTTGTATATTATTGTTGTTTATTTACAGTTTTATTTACAGCTTTATTTACAGTTTTCAGTATTTATTTTCTGCATCATGTATATATACTGGACTGTCTGGACTGGTTTTCTGTTTGGTGGGTTTGGGTGTTACTGTTTATGAGAGATGAGCTCATTACCACGACTCGAGTGCACCTTAGGACTTAGAGTGGTTCCACTTTGGCCTCATGAGATCTTGTCATGGGGGTAGTAGTGAGTTCCACACCCAGATTTGCGACCGTCTTGGAAATGTCTTGATTTGGGGATCTTCCTCTCTCATTTCATAACCTTGACAGTTATGTGCAGCTGGGGACCGATCATTGAGAACCTTGTGGAAACATCCCTCTTTAGTGATGACAGTGGCAGACCACATTGTGTGGCAAACCCATTCGCATCCGTGGGCCCACTTGGGACTTACATAGGATGACCTTGTGTCCTGGACTCAGCTGAGGCCTCCCTGCGTAGTATATAATGCCAAACCGATTACCTGATTTGGTCATGAGCCTTTTCTCGGAGATGGTGATAGTATTATTGCTATTCGGCTTTGAGAGTCCGTGATATCTGACCCGGAGCCTACCAGTGAGATTGGGAGGAGTTTACAGGTTTGCAGGAACCCTTGGCCTCTACATACACTCATTATCAGTGGTCCTATGATTTTGATTTCTGGTCCTATGGTCCTATGGTTCTGGAGTTCTGGTTTTCTTGGCACTGGTTTTCTTGGTATTGTGGTTCTGAGATCTTCTATCAGAGAGAGCTATGATTCAGAGGACTTGTGGTTTGTCAGTATTCAGAGGGGCCCTTGTGTTCAGTGTCCAGTTCAGATGGTCCCAGTTGATCATATGCCTGCATTTCATTGCATTTGCATCATATTTGCATTAACTGTTTATGTTTCCCATTTTTCAGGTCATTGTTCATACTCAGTTCCCAGTTCTGGTAAATCTTATCTCCATGGCAGAAATTATAAGAGTTCTAAGGAAAAAGAATGTTCACTATACTTTTCTTTAGCCTGAAGTTAGAAGTGTTCAGAAGTTAGCAGGTCTAATGAATGACCAAGTCTTGGGAAATTTCAAGAAAAGATATGGCCAGATACTGAAGTTTGTGGACAAGCCCACTGTAGACCAGAAGGACAGTTTGCATACCTTGTTGCAGTTTTATGACCCCCTGCTGCGTTGCTTTGTGTTTCCAGGTTACATCTTAGCTCCTACATTGGAAGAGATCTCCAGCATGCTGAATGTTCCAGTCAGAGAGACCTTGCCATTCTATGGGTCTGAGGTTGTGCTTAAAGATGAAGACATAGCCAAAGTTTGTCGTCTGCCAGCTGCTACAGTCAAGAGGGCTCTTAAAGATAGTGAAGGCAAAGGACTCCCTTGGAGTGTGCTCATCCCAGAGGCAGAGAGATATGCTACAGAGGCTAATTGGAATGACTTTGGTGCTTTGCTTGCTCTGATGGTGTATGGGTCCAGCTTGTTCCCTGGAGAGAAAGAATTTGTAAGCTTAGAGGTGATCTCAATCTTTTCCAAAGGCAATCTAGTGCCTACTCTTCTGGGTGACTTCTACTACAGTGTGCATTACAGGAATGAGAAGGGTAGGGGTGGTCCAGTAGTCTGTTGTGCTTCTTTGTTTGCTGAGTGGTTCACCAGAAAACTTCCAAAATCAGGTGCCTTCAAGGAAATGAGGGATGAGTGGAGATGGTCAAGGAGATTGATGGGGTTAACTGCTGAAGATATTTCCTAGGGATATGACAGAGATCTACTAGGTAAAGAATTGCTGGTCAGTTGTGGAAGGTTTGCTGAAGTGCCTTTGCTGGGAAGGAAAGGTGTCATCAGTTATCATCCAACATTAGCCAGGAAGCAGTTTGGTTATCCTTTGAAAGATCCTCCATAGATGGAAGAGTTTGCTGAGTCCTTGTATTTTCCTGTGGAAGGAAACAAGGAGTTAGTATTGCAAGCTTCCCAAGCTTGGGCTCACAGGATAAGGAAGGGTAAGAAAGACTTCGGCAGAGTTGATCCCAAGACGTATCCACCATTTGCTGCATGGTTGCAAAGATATGTAGAAGAAGTTCTCATGCCTTTCTCAGTTGAAGCTCCTCTTTATCCCAGAGAAGTTCCAAGTCAGAGTAGTACTGTCTCCCTTGAAGAGTACAAGAAGTTGGAAGCTCAGCTGCATGAAGTTAGAGTGGAGAATGCTGAAATGGTAAGCCTATACCATCTTGCCAACAGGGCCAAGAATGAAGCAGAAGTGAAGTTGCAGAAGATCCAAGCCTCTTTGGAAGCTAAAGAGAAAGACTTTGCTGGAAGGGAAGCTCACTTCCACAGGTTGGGTCTGATGGAGGCAAAGAGAGAAGCTGAACACAAAAAGACTTTGAAGACTCTCAAGGAAGCTCGACAATCCATTGTTTGGTTGCAAGGCCAAAGGGAGGAAGAGCAGAAGAAGTTCAGAGAGAAAGAAGAGTTCTTTGAAGTGCAAATGTCCTTCAAGAAGGAGGAGGTGGAGCAAGTCCACACCATACGGAGGGAAAAGACTCAGCAGTTAGCACAAAGCCAGTTAGCCCTGGAGGAAGCAAGGAAAGAGATTGAAGAGCTCAAGCTGAGAGCGGGTGTCAAGAAGAGCAGAGCAGAGGTGGTAGAGCCTGGGTACTTAGTTTAGTTTATTTTTTTTCAGACTACCTACAGGCCTGTTGTAGGAGTCTTTCTTATTTTGTATTTTGTCTTTTTTATTCATGTAATGGCTTGTAACCCTTCGGGGAATATTTCTGTTTGTATTCTAACTTTTGGCCGGCAGTGGTTTGTCCATGATACAGTGTTAATATGCAAGTTATCTTTTCTGAATGTGCAAGATTCGTTTGTTTGATACTGCTAATGTCTGAACACTCATCAAAGAGAAAGTTTGAAAGTTAAATAACCAAAGTGACTGTCAGGAGTACATGCCAGAACTGGGGCATGAAAATGCTTAAAACCTGGGAACATGAGCAGTTACATTGCATTGCATATAACCTGTTTGTTTGTTTTGCAGGTAGTGCTTCAGTTGCTAACATTCTTTGTGTTTCAGGCACTATAGCTCCTAGAAAAGTCCGACAACAACCAGTCGCGCACAGATATCCAATAAAGGTCAACAGAGAGAGAATCATGGACCAGATGCAAGCTGACTTAGCTGATTTGAGGCTAAGGATGGACAACTTTATGACTCTGATGGCAGGCATGGGTCAGAATCAAGAGCGTCTGCGGGATTTGGTTAAGAATCAAGCAAGGAACAACACTGCTGCTGCTGATAATCGTAACGGTGCGGGCGCACGTCAAGTGGAAATCCCTGTAACACAGCCAGGGGTGACTATAATCAATGATGGTCTGAATAATGTGCAAATGGATAATCAGGACGAACAGTTCACTCTGGTAGACGAAGCTGAGGGTCAGAGGGCTGAGATGAACAGGAAGTTTGAGGAAATGGCAGAACAAATCAAAGCTATTCAATCCCAGAGCTCTTTGGGATTTGACATAACAGATTTGGGCTTGGTTCCAGGGGTTAGAATCCCTTACAAGTTCAAAGTTCCAACTTTTGAGAAATACAATGGCACTGCATGCCCGAAGACCCATCTTCAATCCTTTGTGGGGAGGATTGCTGCTCACACCGATGATGAAAAACTCTGGATGTATTATTTCCAAGACAGCTTGGTGGGAGCTTCTCTGGAATGGTATATGAAGTTTAGCAGGGTCAACATAAAGAGCTGGAAGGATCTGGCAGAAGCTTTTGTGAGACAATATCGGTATAATTTGGACATGGCTCCAAATCGCACTCAATTGCAGCACATGGCTCAAACTGCTAAGGAGGGCTTCAAAGAATATGCTCAGAGGTGGCGTCAGCTCGCTGCCAGAGTGCAACCACCGCTGCTAGAGAACGAAATGGATGACATGTTTTTGGGGACTTTGCAGGGTGTGTTTCTTGAAAGATTGGCGTCCAGTTCTGCCACCAAATTCAATGACATTGTAATTGCTGGAGAGAGGGTTGAGACCTTATTGAAGATGGGGAAGATCCAAGATACAAGTGCTAGCAGTTCAAATGGAGCAAGAAAGGCTTTCAGTGGACCTCCTAGAAGAAGAGAGGGTGAGACAAATGCTGTATTTGGCTGAGGTCGGGGCCGTGGTTATAGAAGACCATACGAGCATGTGGCAGCTATCACAATTCCTTCAACTCCAGTGCAGCAGATGCAACCTCAACAACAACAACAACAACAACAACAACAACAACCCCGTACCAACTATCAACAGAGACCTTATCAGCCAAGGCAAACTCGCCCGGCTAATAGGGTGCTTGAGGCCATCCCCATGACTTATGCTACTTTGCTACCAAGACTGTTGGATTTGAATCTGATTCAATTGAGAACTTTGGCACCACCACCTCCTGGAGAGCTTCCGGTGGGTTATGATGTCAATGCAAGATGCGCTTTCCACTCAGGGGCACCCGGGAACTCGACTGAGAAGTGCAGGGCGCTACACCACAAGGTTCAAGATCTGGTAGACTCTAAAGCAATTAACTTCGCACCACCGCCAAATATTACTTCGAATCCTATTCCGAATCACGGAGGGGCTAGAATCCATGCTATCGAGGGTGGTGAGAAATTAAGTCTGATGCTGAGTATTGAAGAGGTGAAAACTCCTTTATTGTTAGTAAAGGAGTGGTTGCTGAATGGTCAAGTGTTTCCAGGATGCTGTTCTGACTGTGAAGAATGCTTGAATTCAGAGAATGGGTGTGAGAAGCTGAAGATGGGATTGTAGGGTTTGATTGATGAAGGATGCTTGCAGTTTAACAAGGTTGATAATGAAGTTGATGACGTGTCAACAATAACCATATTCTATGATGAAGCAGAGATGCCTGCTAGAAGAGAGCCTGATACCATTTATGCTCCTGAGGTTAGTCATGTGACTATCACCGTGCCTGGGCCTGTTCCTTACACAGACGATAAAGCCATTCCTTGGCATTACGGCTCAAACGTGTACGTGTCTGGACAGAAGATTGAGAGCAAGTCTGTTGTTGTTGACCCGACTGTAGAGAACGTCGAAGGAGTTGGGGGTTTCACTAGAAGTGGTCGTTTATTTGCTCCCCCTGTGCTGAGAGGGGATCCTGAGGATGAGGCTTCATCAAAAGCCAAAGGAAAGCAAGTTGTGACTGATGAATCAACTGCTCCTGTTGCTGGGCAGGGTACATTTGAAAAAGAGGTCGAAGAATTCATGCGGATTATTAAAAAGAGTGATTATAAGGTGGTCGAGTAGTTGAACCAGACACCTTCCAAGATATCCATTCTATCTTTGCTGATGTGTTCTCCCGCACACAGAGAGGCCTTATTGAAAGTGCTGCAAATGGCCTATGTTCCTCAAGAAATCACTGTCAATCAACTTGAAGCTGTAGTGGACAGTGTTAATGCAAGCCATAGGCTGGGCTTTACAGACAGAGACCTCACGTCAGAGGGCCGAAACCACAACAAAGCACTACATATCACTATGGAGTGCAAGGGTGTTGTGATGTCACATGTTCTTGTTGATACAGGCTCTTCCCTTAATGTGCTTCCGAAGAAGGCATTAATGAAGCTCAATGTTGATGGTATAGTCCTGAGACCAAGTGATCTGATTGTCAAAGCTTTTGATGGTTCGAGAAGATCAGTTTTTGGAGAAGTTGAGTTGCCGGTGAAAATAGGTTCTCAAGTCTTCAAAAGTATCTTCTACGTCATGGACATCCAGCCTGCATACAACTGTTTGTTGGGACGCCCATGGATACATGCTGCTGGAGCTGTTACTTCAACCCTGCATCAGAAGCTCAAATATGTGGTTGATGGCCAGGTAATCACAGTCTGCGGAGAGGAATACATCTTTGTAAGCCATTTGTCAACGTTCAAGTATGTGGAGATGGATGGAGAGATCCATGAGACTCTATGTTAAGCCTTCGAAGCAGTCAACGTCAGCATCTTGACTCCTGTGGAGAAGAGCAGTGAGAAAGAAGATACCTCTATCCATTCATACAAGCAGGCAAAGGAGGTTGTTCAATCAGGAAATACCCAAGGCTGGGGCAAATTGCTGGAGTTAGAAAAGAAAGACAACAAGTTTGGTTTGGGGTATCAGCCTGGTGGATCTACTCCAAGTGGTAAAGCCATTACGTTTACAAGCGCTGGGATGCTCGACCGTAACCAGATTTGTGTGACAAGCCAAGATGGGGACAGTGATGGTGACTAGGACAACTGGATTCACCCGTGTGCGCCCGGCGAAGAGCTGAAGAACTGGTCTGCTGAAGACATTGTCCAAGTTACCTGGCACTCAGAGTAATTCATTTTGTTTCCTTTTATTATCATACTACATTGTCAAATCCAGCATTCTGCCCAAGATGCTAGGATCCATTGTATCGGGCCACCATGTTTTGTATGCATCTTATTTTACCATGAAATAAAAGGACATTTTTAGACAAATTGTGTTCTCTTTCTTTGTTTTAAAACTTTTCACAAAAAATATAAAAATGGCAATGTGTTTTCCCTTTTTGTTTTTGTGTTTGCGTCTCTTTTTCAAAATAAGCAGATTCTGAAATAAGCACATCATTTGTGCAGTGTTGATCATCCGGATTCCATTGATAACGTTCCTGCTATGACCGCGCATGACTTTGACAATCCTGTCTACCAAGCTGATGAAGGGGTTGAGGAAGACTGTGAGCTCCCTGAAGAATTGGTCAGATTGTTGAAACAAGAGGAACACGTTATTCAACCTCATCAAGAAGAAATTGAGATCATCAATATTTGCAATGAAGAGGTGAAGAAAGAGATCAAGATTGGGGCCAGTCTGCAGGCCGACGTCAAGAAAGAGCTGATCAGTATGCTGAGAGAGTATGTGGATATCTTTGCTTGGTCATATCAAGATATGCCAGGGTTGGATACCGACATCGTTGTGCATAAGCTACCTTTGAGAGAGGACTGTCCTCCCGTGAAACAGAAATTGAGAAGAACTCGTCCTGACATGGCGATGAAGATCAAGGAGGAGGTTCAGAAGCAATGGGATGTCGGTTTCCTTGCTGTGACTAGTTACCCACCTTGGGTAGCTAACATTATACCTGTACCAAAGAAGGACGGCAAGGTCCGGATGTGCGTTGACTACCGGGATTTGAATAGAGCAAGCCCAAAAGATGACTTTCTGTTGCCACACATTGACGTGTTGGTAGACAATACTGCTCAATTCTAGGTCTTTTCCTTCATGGATGGCTTCTCCGGATATAACCAGATTAAGATGGCGCTGGAGGACATGGAGAAGACAATGTTCATTACCCCTTGGGGTACATTCTGCTATAAGGTCATGCCCTTTGGTTTGAAGAACGCCGGGGCAACTTATCAGCGGGCGATGGTCACATTGTTCCACGACATGATACACAAGGAGATTGAGTGTTATGTGGACGATATGATTGTTAAGTCCCGAAACGAAGAAGAGCATCTGGTCAACCTGAGGAAGCTATTTGATAGACTGATCAAGTACAAGTTGAGGTTGAATCCAAACAAGTGCACTTTCGGAGTGCGTTCCGGGAAACTGCTGGGTTTCATTGTTAGTCAAAGAGGAATTGAGGTAGATCCTGCCAAAGTAACAGCTATTCAAGATATGCCTGCACCGAGAACAGAAAAATAAGTGCGCGGGTTTTTAGAGAGGTTGAACTACATTTCTCGGTTCATATCTCATCTAACTGCCACGTGCGAACCAATATTCAAATTGCTAAGAAAAGAGCAAACGTTCAGGTGGAATGAAGACTGCCGAAGAGCTTTCGACAAGATAAAATAATATTTGTAGGAGCCTCCAATTCTAATGCCCCCAGTGGAAGGAAGACCTTTAATCATGTATTTGACCGTGCTAGAAGGGTCAATGGGGTGTGTTCTAGGCCAACATGACGAGTCTGGTCGAAAAGAGTACGCTATTTATTACCTTAGCAAAAAGTTTACCGACTGTGAATCCCGTTACTCACTGCTCGAGAAAACTTGTTGCGCTTTGGTATGGGCTGCTCGCCGACTGAGGCAGTACATGTTGACTCATACCACACTACTCATTTCCAAAATTGATCATGTCAAGTACATCTTTGAGAAACCAGCGTTGATCAGAAGGGTTGCTAGGTGGCAGATGATATTAACTGAATATGACATCCAGTATACTTCTCAGAAAGCCATCAAGGGAAGTGTATTGTCGGATTACCTTGCACAGCAACCTCTTGAAGATGATTATCAGCCAATGAAGTTTGATTTCCCTGATGAGGACATCATGTACCTCAAAGCAAACGATTGTGAGGAACCACTTCCGGAGGAGGGGCCTGACCCTGAATCCAAATGGAAGTTGATGTTTGATGGGGCCGTCAATATCAATGGACATGGAGTTGGTGTCGTTCTTATTACTCTCGAAGGTGTTCACTTTCCCTTCGCTGCCAGAATTACTTTTGGCTGCACCAACAATGAAGCGGAATACGAGGCATGCATAATGGGAATAGAGGAGGCAATTAATCTTCGGATTAAGAACCTCGATATATTCGGAGACTCAGCCCTCGTTATTAACCAAGTTACCAGCAAGTGGTATACGCATCAAGAGCATCTAATTCCATACAGGTATTATGCTAGAAAACTATTGACGTTCTTCACGACAGTTAAGCTTCAGTACATACCACGTGATGAAAATCAGTTTGCCGACGCATTGGCCACTCTTTCTTCGTCTATCAAAGTCTTGTGTTGGAATTATGTGCCCAGAATTGACATCTCCAGGCTTGACGCTCCAGCTCATGCCTTCTCTGTAGACGCTGTGTCTGACGAGAAACCTTGGTATTTTGATATCAAGTTATTCCTGGAAAAGCAAGAATACCCAGCTGGGGCATCTTCCAATGACAAGAAGACCTTGAGGCGACTTGCTGCTAGCTTCTTCTTGAATACAGACGGGGTTTTGTACAAGAGAAACTTTGACATGGTCTTGCTCAGATGCGTGGATAGACACGAAGCAAGCCTGTTAATGCAGGAAGTCCACGAGGGATCTTTTGGTACCCATGCAGGAGGACATGCTATGGCTAAGAAATTGCTGAGATCAGGGTATTACTGGATGACAATGGATGCAGACTGTTGTTCATTCGCTCGTAAGTGCCACAAGTGCCAGATATATGCAGACAAAATGCATGTTTCTCTAAGCCCACTCAACGTCATGTCATCTCCTTGGCCCTTTTCTATGTGGGGCATTGACATGATCGGGAAGATAGAGCCTACTGCTTCAAATGGTCATCGCTTCATCTTGGTCGCGATTGATTACTTTACAAAATGGGTTGAAGCAGCATCCTATGCCAACGTCACTCGTCAAGTGGTGGCAAGATTCCTGAAAAGGGATATTATATGCAGATACGGAGTGCCCGAAAGGATCATTACTGACAATGGTTCTAATATCAATTACAAGATGATGGCAGACTTGTGTCGGGATTTCAAGATTCAGCATCACAATTCTTATCCTTACCGACCAAAGATGAATGGTGCGGTAGAGGCAGCAAACAAGAATATCAAGAAGATTGTGAAGAGAATGGTTGTCACTTACAAAGATTGGCATGAGATGTTACCATTTGCGTTGCATGGGTACCGAACGTCAGTCAGGACGTCAACAGGGGCAACTCCCTTCTCTCTGGTATATGGTATGGAAGCAGTCCTACTTGTTGAAGTAGAGATTCCTTCATTGCGTGTGATGATGGATGTAAAGCTTGATGAGGCTGAATGGGTGCGTGCTCGTTACAATCAGCTATGTCTAATTGAGGAAAAGATATTAGCGGCTATCTGTCATGGTCAGCTTTATCAGAGGAGAATGAAGCGAGCATTCGACCAACGAGTACGTACTCGGGAGTATCAAGTGGGAGAGCTTGTGTTGAAGAGGATCGTTCCTCCAGGTTCAGATCACAGGGGCAAGTGGACCCCAAATTACGAAGGACCATTCATAGTGAAGAAAGTCTTCTCAGGAGGAGCACTGATGCTCACCACTATGGATGGAGATGACTTCCAGTCCCCTGTTAACTCGGACGCAGTTAAAAAATACTTCGCATAAAGAGACCCGTTGGACACAAAAACAGAATTAAAGTCCAGGCAAAAAAAGGGCATCCCGGCGAGCTAAAAACAGAATAAAAAGCTCGGGCAAAAGTTAGGGAAAATAAATAAAAAATGTACACCCGCTGAGTTGAAAAGCAACATTGGACAGCTCAGACAAAAAAGGGTATCCCGGTGGATTGAAAAGCCGAAAAGCCGATCCACGCAAAACAAGGGAAAAAGCGAACAACTGCGATCCGAGTAATCTGAACCACATCATTGTTTCGTACAACTTGACAATATCAGAAGGATAGGAAACAGTCCCCTCATCTTCTCAGAAAGCAAAAGCAAAATTGGAGAGTCTTGAAGACATGCTGGTCATAGCAGAAATGGAACTCATGGGAATGCCATGCCCATTGCCATTAGGATAGTTTCTTTTTCTCAATTTTATGGTGGCTGCCTCTTTCCAGGTGGTTGCTTCTTGATGTAAATCTTTGCCTATTCAGAGGCCGTTCAATAAAAGAATATTCAGTCAAAAGCTGTGTGTGTTTATTTTTGTTTGCAAAATGTCCTGAATTTTTGGCAAAAATAGCATTGCATTTAAACATGGTGATGATTTTAAAGAAAATGACATGTAGGGAAACATGTGAAACCCTCTTTGAGTGTCGGGTGACTAGGGATGAACAGATCATACCATGCAAGTCCCCGGGGCACACTTGTATTTTCTGTTGTTGCAGGTTGCAGGATGGCGTCACATTCTCCAGCAGAATTCTTCCCCAGCTAGGCCTTGGTAGCAGCCCAAACAGCTTATTCTTCCCCCAGTGGAGTATGCCCAGCAGGAAGTTGAGTGTCTGATTTCCCCACAGAGTTAGAATTGTCAGAGTTCTATCCCCAGCAAGGGTCACAGCCAGAGCTTTGAATCAGCAAATGCTCTCCCCAGCCAGAGTATTGTTGAAGCATTTTTTCCAGCCAAGTTTGAGGATAATCTTTCCCCACAGAGTTCATATTTGATTTTCACCTCCGTCAGTGAAATATTCCCCAGCGAAGTTGCCATTCTGTTGGTCAATATGATGATACAGTCAGGTATTCATCACCTCGGTCAGAGCTAGGTGTCAAAGCATCTCAACTTGTTTTCCCCTGCAGAGTTGTAACTCTTGTGGCCAGTCAAGCATTTGTCTGTTGCTCGTCTGCAATCTCCAGCACTCGTCTGTGCTCTTACTTTAATATTGCTCGTCTGCAATTTTCCAACACTCGTCTGTGTTTTTGATATTTCATCTTTGTTGTTGCTCGTCTACAATCCTCAACACTCGTCTGTGTTGGATATTTGATATTGGCTTGATGCTCGTCTGCATTTCTCAACACTCGTCTGTGTTGATTATCTTGATTGATGCTCGTCTGCAATTTTCAACACTCGTCTATGTTTGACATGATTACCTTGTTATTTGCTCGTCTGCAATTTCCAACACTCGTCTGTGTTTGGTATCCAGTATTTATTGTTTCTCGTCTGCACTCCTCCAACACTCGTCTGTGTTTTGATGATATGATATCTGTAATATTTCTGGTTGCTCGTCTGCAACTTCCCAACACTCGTCTGTGTTGGATGCTTGATAATCTTTGCTGTTTGCTCGTCTGCAATTTCCAACACTCGTCTGTGTTTGGTACACAATACTTATGGTTGCTCATCTGTATCATTCTCCAGCACTAGTCTGTGTTTGATACCTATTTCTGATAGCTCGTCTGCTCTGTTTGGATGCTCATCTGTATCATTCTCCAGCACTCGTCTGTGTTTGATATTTGATCTTGTGGTTGCTCGTCTGCAATTTCCAACACTCGTCTGTGTTTTGATATCTTTTGGAAACTCGTCTGCTTTGTTTGGATACTCGTCTGTATCATCCCCAGCACTCGCCTGTGCTAGCTTATATCTGTATGTGTAGATTTGCTGATTATCCTGGTATTCTTCTGTATTGCTACTTCAAATGCTCGTCTGTGTTTGAATTTCTGGTATTCGTCTGTACCAACAGATGATACTCGTCTGTATCATTGCCTGAAGCGCTCGTCTGTGTTTCTTAGATCATTGTCTGATACTTGTCTGTATCTGTAAACACCACAAATTTGCCCTCACCCATTCACACCATGGCTTTTGATCATTTCATATGCATAAACACAATCATACCATCTCATATCTCATTTGTGATTCACTGCATAGGTTCTAAGTCATCTGCATCTAGGGTTTGTGATCTGAGCAGCCCAGGAGCTTCTTGAGCCATTCCAAAGGCCACCAATCACTTCAAAGGGGTCTATGTGTGTTCAAGTATCATATTTTATCCTCTCAAAGTCAAGAATGTCAAAGAATCACAAGAACTGGGATTGGCATGGAAGCAGAGCCAGGCTTGACTGCACAGATGACCTGAAATTAGGGTTTTGGTTTCAGAGGCCATAACTCCAAATTTTTTGGTCATTCTTGTTTCTATTGGTCTCTATATGGTATAGGGAGTATGCATATCAATTTTCATGAAGAAATTCCAAGGGGAAGTCATCTGATCAATAGTTGACTTTTCAAGCAAGTCAGTGCAAAATCAGGGCATCTGAGGCCCCCAATGACCCAACCAAGGGGTGATCTTCATCATTTTGAGTGTATATGATCTTTATTTGATCATGGAAGAAGTTGGAAGTTCACAAAATTCAAGAATTTCAAGTCTTTTGCAAAGTTGACTTTTTGGGCAAGTTTGACTTTTCATGAAAATGTCATTTTATGCAACTTTTTCAACCCTTACTTTTTGATTCAAAAAGGCTTCAAATGAAAAAACTTTGGTCATGAAAGTTGTAGAATATATCTTTCCCTTTTCAAAAAGTACAAGAACATGACCTAATTCATTTTGGATCAAAAGTTATGGCTTGTCAAAGTTGGCTAAAATCACTAAATTTTCAAGTTATATACCAAATGGAAAACTTGCAAATTCTTGTACCAAGGCAATTTGTGACTTCAAAATGGTCTCTAACCTTTACACAAACATCACACAAGTCCTAAAAATCAGAATGGGCCAAGGGATCACATGTGTATGGCTTGTGAAACAAGACTTTTTTCATGAAGAACCAAAAGCAAACCAAGTTGCAAAAACTCATGATGGCATTGCATCCACTTGCTAGCTACTTTGATGATCAACCCTAGACTTTTCCCTCACCATGCTGCACAGCCCACACCCCTTGTACTTGGCTAGAACATGACCCATGCTTTCTCTTACACAAAGTTGACAATTTGCAAAAGTAGCTACACCTATCACAAAAGGGCATGTCACATCTTCTGACCAATGAGATTTGTTTATACAAATCAATTGCAAGCCAGACACAATGACAAGCAAGCCTGAAGCAAGCCCAAGCATCAGATTCTCACTTTCACTCTCAAATGCAAAAGCTTTCAAAACTCAGCATACAAGCTACAAACTAACAAACAAACTTCATAGAACTCATTACCACATCCTTCTGATCATTTCCCTGCCTTCATTCATCCTTGAAACCTCACATAAGCCAAACACGATTCTCACCTGAGTTGGAACAGGACCTGTTCAAACTTCCAAACCAGCCAACACAAACTCCTTCTAAGCATCCAGACATCATCAAGGGACCAAAAGGAGTGGATTGCACAAAGAGAAGAGGCCAGAAAGTTGCAGACTGAAAGCTTCAAAACTCAGGTAGCTTCATGAACTTTTTTTCCAGAAATGGATTTTTAAGTTCTTAATAGCTTCTATATGCCTCCCTGATCATGAATATGTTGTTGGTTTTGAAAATAGTGAAGAGATGAGAGTTTAATCTGGTTCTGAAACTTTTTGCCCTAAAACTAGTTTGATTCGATTCTCATTGTTTAGGAATGATAAATGTTGTTTGAATGGGGGTTTTGATTCATTTTTGAGTGGGGATCATTTCTGTTCAATTAGATTTCGTTTTAGATGCGTATAGAGGGAGTTTGTGATTTTGAGTGATCGGAGAAGATGACCGGAACACTGTTCCGGTCACCTGAAAGTCATTAAGGGCTGGATTAGGGCTAATTAATTAGGGTTAGTGAGTTTGAATGCTGACCCTTGGATATAGCGCCAGGTCAATGCGCGCGTGTTTGAGTTTGAATGAGGGCCTTTGGATCTGATTACTTTTCTATTTTCAGATTAAATTCAATTTTTATTTTCCCTTTTATTCATTTAATTTCTCCATTTTATTTAAAATAGCAAAACTAATTTAAAAATTCTGAAATTTTTTACACAAGTTATTATTTAATTTCAGAACACAAAAATATTTTTATTTTCATTTTTTGCATTTAAAAAGTATTTTTAAATATTTAAAAGTTTATTTTTAATTAATTAATGAGAATTAATTAATTAAAAATACTTTTAGGTATTTAAAAATCACCAAAAAATTCATGAAACATTTAAAAACATTTAGAAACATTGTCCAACCCTCAAACCAAATTTATTTTTTGATCTTGATGCATTTTGAGAATTTTCCATGGAATTAAAATCTTTTTGATGCATTATTTTGATCCAAATTTCCTAAAATCATTTCTGCCTAACCCTAAAGAGTTGGACTTTGATTCTTTCTGCATTGTGATTAGCATGTCATTTAGTTTGTGAGATTAAATGGCCATGATTTGATCTTTCATTTTCCATTTGTTTGGCATTTTTCTTGTTAAGGAACCCTAAAACCCTAGAAAACTTAGGAAAATCATAACTTGAATTAGGTTAAGAGTTGGAACTTCTCCTTTGGGCAGTGAGTTAGTATAGGTTTAGGGGTCCTTTGAGTGCATTTTCAATTTTTTATATTGATGTTTGCTTCTGATTTTGGTTTGTGTTTGATGCTTTGATCATAAACCCTAATTTGGGCTTCCATATGCATCCATCTTGCATTTGCATTCATACCTTGACTTGCCATAGCATTTTATGCATTCTTGTGATTCATTTGACATCTTAAGACATATTGAAAGCATGTTTGATCATTTCATCTTGCATTTTCCATGTTGTATGCCATTTGCATTTCATAACTTTTCATGTTTGTTCATGCTCCTTAGCTTGTTTCATTTGCATCCATAAGCTTGTATGATCATCCCCATGTGTTGTTCCATGTTTGTAGCATCTCATAGCATCATTATCATCATGCACATGCTTCTGGTTTTGTCTCTCATCATGCCATTTCATTTCATTTTGCATTGCATTGTATTTCTTTTCTAACTTTTCAGGTGGTAAGCAACTTTGGGAAGTGGATTTGCCTTCACTTCTCATATTCTTTCTTCATCTCTCTCTTGCACCCTTGCTGCATTTTTATATGTGTTTGAGATTGAGCTTGCTCATTCTTCTTCTCCTTACTTTCTTTCTTCAAGTGACTTGACTTCTTGAATGAAGCAAGTTACTTTGCTTCTCCTGATCCTTTCATCTGCTTCCTGGTGGTTCCATTGAAGACTTCTCTTGTAAACCTCACAAACCTTAGGAACAACCATGTATGACAATGATTAGGGTTTTGATTAGTTCCCCCCCTTAGTTTTTACCTTTGTGTCTCATTGAGTCTTCTCTTCTCACCTCATAATCAGGGACTAAACCCTAAAGGCTTTAAGGCTTTGTGATTAAGCTTATGCCTGCATCCTTCTATTAGGATGGAGTGTATAACTTTAATCCTAAGTGTTAAACCCTTAATGTGTTTAAATCTCTTAATCAATCCACTTAATAATCACCAAGACATCACACTTGTAACTTGGGCCTTGCATTAGGGTTCTAATTCTTCCTTAATTGGTTAAGAAGGACTAACCCCAGTGTTAATGGACAAGTCCCCCTCAAGTTGTCTACAAACCCTAAAATTCACTTCATCATCATATCATTTTCTAAAATTCACTTAACAAAGGCTTTGTTTTGTCATGAGTTTAATCCCTAATCATGGATTAAGTTGAGGAGCTTTCCTCAGCTTAAACATTCTCATCTATTATCCTTCTATTAGGATGGTGTAATGAGTCTGTTTAATCCCTGATTATGGCTTAACCTCATTACTTAACACTAAACAAAAACACCAAAAACATCTAAGTAATCACAAGTAGGTTAATGATCTTAACCCTACACCAAAGATGATTAAGTGTGAGAAGCTGACTTCACACTTAAGGTAATTCTCATTACCCCTAATCAGAGGGAAGATGTGATGAGTTTACTAAATCCATTGGTTTAGGCTTAAGCTCATTAACTTATGACAAACTTTCAAAAGAAATAAAAGACTGAAAACACAAAAACAAACAATAATCGTCTCCTTCGGGATTCTTTTCTCACCTTATTCACTCACAAACGAGAACTTGCTTCTTCCGTCTAATGCAAGACAGTTTGCACCTGAGCCAGACAGGTCATACACTTGAGCATAGGCAAGTAAGCAGTTCACAAGTCAATTCATCTTTCAGTCTCTTTGGGTCGAACTACGGTGTTCTGACTTCCTCATTGCACGAGAGGATACGTAGGCATAACTTAACAGTTATCGAACAAAAGTCTCTGTATATTCCCCCTCCTTCCAGCTTCATTCTTTTAGCCTCATGATCTTGAGCAATTCATTCTCATTCCTGCACTGACACATCATTTATACACTTCACTTCTCTTACACTGACACCTGTACATTTTCTTCCAGTCCCTTTTACACACATATTGCACTGACACTACCCCTTTAAACACAAATCTTTTAAGAGTGGATCCCGTCGAGTACGGCGGACAATCTGGGTGCTAACACCTTCCCAGGTTGTAACCAACCCCCTTTCTCAGTCTCTCTGGTTCGCAACCGTCTTATCCATATCTTTCTAGGCCTATGCAGCATTGCCTTTCCTCCCGGATAAAAATGCCTAGCTGGCGACTCTTTTCATCTCCAGTGAGTTCACTGCTGTGTGTTCTCATTGTCCCTTTCGCCGACCGTTCGCGTCTGTACCTTTATTTGGGCCATTCCCCATTTATCGGGAGCGACAGCTTGGCGACTCTGCTGGGGACCCTTATACTGCAACCAGGGCTTCTGGTTCTTTTTGTGGGTTCCTCCTAGCGCTTGTTTGATTTGTGTTTACTGGGGTGTTATGTGCCATTTGTGCTTGTATATTTATTTTGTTTTTGCTTTATGTACAGTTTTGTTTATTGCTTTATTTACAGCTTTACATATACCATACTGTCATACTGTGCTGGCTCGATCTGTTTGTTTGTTTTGATGGGTGGGTGTTCTATTGAGAGTTGAGGTCCTATACCTGGGACCTGAGTGACACCTAGGCTAGAGTGGTTCATATTCTTTCCCATTCCATCTCGGTCTGGTGCGGGAATATGAAACACAGTTCAGATATGGGTTTCTTCTTGAGAACTCTGTGTTGCAGATTTCCTGCAGTACTAGGGCTATCTGGGAAGCCTGCTAAGTCTGGATGACCTTTAGTATTGACCTTCAGAAACTGAGGTGAATTAGAGGAGGAACTTTTATGGTTATTGTAAACACTGTACCTCCGGGTTAGAAGTGTTTACACTTCTCATAACTGATCCAAGTCTGAGGATCCTTGTTTTAGAACACCACCTGTGAGGGGGTTGGGCTGTTTACAGGTTTGCAGGTACCCTTGACCTCAGCATACCCTGTTACTTTGATTGGATTAAGAATACTCCATGTTGGAACAGTTCTTGTGATTCTAAACCCTGGACATGTGACTCTTTATTTGAGTCCCCCACCTTGGTTACTGGACTTATAGACCTCCATCTGGATTTCTTGAACAGACATGGACTTATATCAGAGCATTTGATCAGATCCAGCTCAGTCACAAACCCTTGCATATCATTTGCATACATCATCATTGCATCATTTTGACATTTGTTTATTTGTTTTTCAGGGTATCCATCTTCATTTTTGGCTTGGTTTTGACCCCATCATCAGTATAGACCCATCTTCATCAGTATCTTCTTCAGTTATCAGCCACCTGCTTCAGCCACCTGCACCAGCCAATTAGTGGCCCACTTTTCAGTGTTATCATCAGCACCTGTCTCAACCCTTCTTCAACAACATGGCACCTAAAAAGAGTAACATCTCCTACCACTTCTTTCAGCCTGAGCTAGCTGACATCAGGAGGATTCAGACCCTGATTACTCCAGACCATATACCACTTTTCAGAGAACACTATGAGGACATACTTGATGTGGTTATGGATTTGGACCCTTCACAGAGGAGCCTGATTCATACTTGCCTTCAGTTTTATGATCCCCCACTGAGGTGTTTCACTTTTCAGGATTTTCAGTTGGGCCCTTTATTGGAAGAGTACTCATATTTGGTTGGTATACCTATCAGGGGTGGAGTCCCTTTCAACCCTGAGATGGTCTTTCCTGTTAATGAAGAGGTAGCAAAGGCATTGCATCTGGAACCAGTTTTGATTGGGCAGCATATGACTACTAAGGCTGGAATCTCTGGCCTGCATCTGGATTTCTTGATCTCTCAGGCTACTTTGAAGGCTTCTTTGGGAGAGTGGAAAGCAGTCTGTGCTTTGTTGTCCCTGAGCATATATGGGATCATATTATTTGCAGATGAACCTAGATTCATTAGCAAGAATGCAATCCATCTTTTCATCCTGAGGAACCCAGTGCCCACTTTATTGGGGGATTTTTACTACTCAGTGCACCAGAGAAATGAAAAGCAGAGGGGAAGATTAGTGAGGTGTTGTGCTCCTTTGTTCCATACTTGGCTTCTCAAGCATTTGCCCAAGACAGATGCATTTTTGAATCCTCATCAGCAGAGGAACTGGGCTAGAAGACTCACTGCTTTAACTGCAGCTGATATCAGGTGGTGCACTCAAAGCACAAAAGGCAGGGATATCATTACCAGTTGTGGGCAGTTTCCCAATGTACCCTTGATAGGAGTTAAGGGTTGCATTAATTATAACCCTCTGCTGTTCAAAAGGCAACTGGGCTATGCATTGGTCCACACTCCTAAGGCACAGGACTTGGCTGAGACTCTTTACTGTGAGAATAAGCCTAATCTGGCTATTGTCAGGCAAGCAGCCTGGGCCTGGGACAATGTTCAGACTAAAGGAGTAACCATTCTGGGGAAGTGCAACAATGTGGCATCAGCACAGTACTATGAGTGGTCCCATACCAGGGCTCAATTTTCTGGGATGCCCTTTACCATGGAAGATGTACCTGGACCATCCTCAGCACCACCTCCTGTCACTATCAGCTTAGAAGAGTTTGAGAGTTTGAAAGAAAGAAATGAGAAGTTGACTCAGGCTTTACAGAAGACCCTCTGGGAGAGGAGTGATGGTAGGTTGGATATTGAAAGATTGGAAAAGTTGAAGGTGGAGCATCTGGCTAAAATTGAGAAGTCTGAGGATTACATCAAGAAGTCTAGGGCTGGAGAGCAGATCTTGAAGAATGCCTGCAAGGAAGCCCAGTTCCAGAAGGCCAGGACTGACTTGTATCTGAAGGAGAGTCAAGCTAGGTGGGTCAGGATCACCGAAGCTCGTACTCTGGAGGATAAGAGGACTCAGGACAAGATAGAGCAGCTGGAAGCTAGTGCAAAAGAGCAACAGGAAGCCCTGGCAGCAGCCCAGAGAGAGATCTCAGAACTGAAGATCAGAGCTGGAGTGAAGAGGTCAAAGGACCAAAGTCAACACAAGAAGCTAAATGCAGCTGTTACTACCCGGAATCTCCTTATCAGGAACCTCACGGAGCGTCCAGCTGATCCTGTGACTGAAGCACTTCTCAAGGAAGTTCAGGAGGATGAGTTTGGTCTTAGTGTCTGACTTTTGCTTGTTGTTGCTTTCATCTCATGTACTTTTATTTTTCTTATGTTGCATTTTGACCCCTCAGGGGGCTTGTATTTGTAAACAAACTATGTATTATTTGCCTTTTTGTAATATATGTATCAGTTTGTTCCATCTGAGTTTACTTCAAAAGCAACATCAACAGCATCTTCAAGGGTCTGGAAAGGTCAAAACCAAGAGCCAAGCCGGATACCTTGGAAACAAATAAGCATACTGCATTGCATGCTAACCCTTTGTTTGTTTTGTAGGTTTATTTTGTTGTTGTTGCTAACTCTGTTGTGATATTCAGGAACTATTGCTCGACGTCGGGTATTTCCACTCAACCATCCACACCGATATCCAACCCGTAACAATCTTCCGGGCATACAAATGGACCAGGTACAACAGGACCTTGCAGAGGTCAGAAACCAAATGGCCAATGAAAGATTGGAAATGAGAACTCAGATGACGCAGTTTATGGAAGTGATGAACAATATGGCTCAGAGCCAAGAGAGATTGAGAGCAATGGTGGAAAGGCAGAATCAGGAAGATCCCCATATAGGGACTGCTGGGACAAGCAACAATGAGAGGGTCCAACCTCATGTCAACCCCCCTGTATTTGGACCCCACCTTCATCCAGAGATCAACATTCCGGCAAATGTACAAGGGACTGCCACTGCAGGCAGAGTGCTGCAAGAAGACCCCCAGGAGGATCAGTTCACAGTAATGGGTGTTGGGGAAGAAGCCTATGACAGAAGACGGGATGAAATTGCTGAAAAATTAAGATCCTTGGAGTCCAAAAACTCTTTGGGTTTTGATGTTATGGACATGGGCTTAGTGGACGGGGTCAGGATTCCCCATAAGTTTAAGCCTCCTTGTTTTGAAAAATACAACGGGACTTCCTGCCCACGGACCCACTTACAATCCTTTCTGGGGAGGTTGAAAGCATATACCATGGACGAGAAGATATGGATGTTTTATTTCGAGGATAGCTTAACTGGAGCGTCAAGGGAATGGTACTCCCATTTGACGAGAGCAACCATCAGGTGTTGGAAAGACCTGGCAGAGGCCTTAATTAGACAATACCAGTATAACTTGGATATGGCACCCAACAGGACCCTCCTGATGGGCATGTCACAGTCATCTAGAGAAAGCTTCCGCGAGTACGCCCAAAGGTGGAGGCAGCTGGCTGCCGCTGTCCAGCCACCTATGTCAGAGAGGGAGATGGCAGATATGTTTATGAACACCCTCCAAGGATCATACATTGACTGGCTGGCTGCTTTCTCTTCTACCAGCTTTGTAGATGTCGTTATAGCTGGAGAGAGAATTGAGAGCCTGTTAAAGATGGGCAAGATTTCTGACAACGGTGCCAGCTCATCCAACAACACAAGGAAGCCTTTTGCAGGCCCAAGAAGAACTGGCGAGACCAATGCTATCCATGCTAACAGGGGCAGGCCCCAATATGTTCATAGGTCTGTGGCAGCAGTCACCATTCCCGCTCCAATTCATCCACAACCAGCTTATCAACCACAGCAACCAAATTATCAGCAACAAAATCAGTACCCTCCTCAGAGAAATTACAACAACACCAACAACAACAATCAGCAAAGACCGTTCCAACAGAGACCTTCTCAGGCCAATAGGGTGATCGATCCGATCCCTATGCCATATGCCACATTACTGCCACAACTCCTGAAACTCAACCTGGTTGAGCTAAGGACGTTGGCACCTCCAGATCCTGCCAGTTTGCCTAGAAATTATGACTCCAACGCCAGATGTGCTTTTCATTCAAATGCACCTGGCCACAGTACAGAAAAGTGCAGAGCTTTGCACATGAAGGTACAAGACTTGGTAGACTCTAAAGCACTAAATTTTGCACCATCACCGAATGTCAATAAGAACCCTATGCCAAACCACGGAGGTCCCAGAATCAATTCTATTGAAGAAGACAAGCCGTCTTACTGGATAACCAATGTAGGTCAGATTCGGACACCCTTGGTAGAGATCAAAGCTCAACTCCTTGAATGTCAAATATTCCCGGGATGTGAGCTAGGGTGTGCTTATTGCAACATTTCAGTGAATGGTTGTGATAACTTGAGAGATGGCATAGATGGTCTCATCCAGGGTGGTTTGCTTCAAATCACAACATCAATTCCTACCAATCCAGCAATCTCTTTAACAATAGTCCCCGAGTCTTCTACAACTGCAACAACCATTGTTCCAAACAACTTTTCAGTTTCATCAACAAATGTTTCATCTGTTCTTTCAACGGACCAAATATCAGCGAACATCCCTTCTACAACTTCAGCACCACTTCATTCAGAATCTCCTACAACAACAACACCCATCCTTCCAACAATGTCTCCTACAACTTCAGCAGCAAATGTCTCAACAGTTACGATTTATTATGATCCTGAAAATGATTCTGCCTACAACTCACAAAGTGCCACTCCTATCAGAGCACCAGTCACAATATACTATGATCCACAAACTATCACAGTCCCTTCTGCAGCTGCCATCAGCCCAGTCACTGTCACAGTGCCTGGGCCAGTACCTTATGAAAGCAGTAATGCCATCCCCTGGCATTACGGCTCTGATCTATACTGCGGAGGACAGAAAATCACTCTCGAATCATCAACCCCTGCACCACAAATAGACAATGTGGGGGGAGGCGGAGGCTTCACTCGAAGCAGACGTCTCTTTGCTCCACAAACTCAAAGACCCACTGCCGAAGCAGAAGCTGCTGCCAAGGCAAAAGGGAAAAGCTCGGTGCAGGAAGAGCATATTGTTAAGGAAACTTTGAAAACACCCTTTGATCAAGAAGTTGATGAGTTCATGAGAATCATCAAGAAAAGTGATTACAAAATAGTGGATCAGCTTCACCAGACGCCTTCCAAGATCTCTATTCTATCATTGCTTATGTGCTCCGAAGCTCATCGGAACGCACTACTAAAAGTCTTGCACGCAGCTTATGTGCCAGAAGAGATCACCGTCAATCAGCTGGAAGCGGTGGTTGGAAATGTTAATGCTAGTCATGGACTAGGGTTCACCAACACTGATTTGACTACGGAAGGCCGCAATCATAACAAGGCTTTGCACATTACCATGGAATGCAAAGGTGCAGTTCTTTCCCATGTGCTGGTAGACACAGGATCATCCCTCAATGTCTTACCTAAAAAATCCCTTGTGAAGCTAGAGTATGACGGATTGGCATTACGGCCCAGTAACCTGGTAGTGAGAGCCTTTGATGGTTCTAAGAGATCGGTTCTGGGTGAGATTGAGTTGCCTATAACGATTGTCCCACAAACTTTCAAAACGACCTTCTACGTGATGGATATACAGCCCGCCTACAGCTGTCTATTGGGTAGGACATGGATTCACGCCGCCGGCGCCGTGACCTCAACCCTTCACCAGAAGTTAAAATTCGAGTGGGAGGGTCAAGTCGTTACTATCTGTGGAGAGGAGGATATTTTTGTTAGCCATCTGGCTGCATACAAATACATTGAGATGGATGGGGAGATCCACGAGACAATAAGTCAAGGGTTTGAGGCCTTGAACATAAATGAAACATCTGCTGTACCTGGAACCTCAATGACATCATACCAACAAGCCCGGAAGGTTGTTGAAGAAGGAACTGCCCAAGGCTGGGGCAAACTGTTACCTGTGGAGAAGAAAGAGGATAGATTTGGGTTGGGTTACAAACCAACTCAACAAGATCAAGCAGAGGCTGCTAAAGAGCCCAACTTTGTTAGTGGGGGAATGCTCACCCCCGATGCTGTCAACAATTTGGAAGACGAGGATGAAGGCGACCGCAACCTGGAGAGTTGGATCCGTCCAAAGATCCCGGGGAGCAGTATCTCAAACTGGTCTTCCCAGGAAATTATAAGGGTTACTCATGCAGAGTAATTATTATTTCCTGTATTTTTATAGCATGCATCCAAGTCTTGCATCTTGCCCAAGATGACAAGACTCATTTTGTAATCGGGCCATCTGTAATTTTTGTGCAACAAGATTAATCAATGAAATATCAGACATCTTTTGCAAATGAGTCTTTTTCTTCTCCGCTCACTATTTTTTTCATTTTTCTTTTTGTACAAAAAAATAAATGGCAGTGTTTTCAAAATGACAACTTTATTTCACTTTTATAAACAAGATTAAAATCAAATCACTAAAATGAACAAACTGAACCCTTGCAGAGAGTGCCTTCCAGACAGCACCGACAACAGCACGGCTATGACTTCGTATGACTTTGACAATCCGATCAATCAAGTTGACGAAGGGGTTGAAGAAGAGTATGAGCTTCCTGAAGAGCTAGTCAGGTTGTTAAGGCAAGAGGAAAAGGTTATCACTCCTCATCAGGAGGAGGTCGAGACAATTAATCTTGGTACAGATGAAGATGTGAAAGAAGTTAAAATCGGGGCCGGCTTACAAGACTCAGTGAAGAGACAACTGATTGACCTGCTTCAGGAATATGTGGATGTGTTTGCTTGGTCTTATCAAGACATGCCAGGGTTGGACACCGATATTTTTATGCACAAGCTACCTTTAAGAGAGGAATGCCCGCCGGTTAAACAGAAGCTGCGCCGTACTCGCCCAGACATGGCAATGAAAATCAAGGAAGAGGTACAAAAGCAATGGGACGCCGGGTTCCTTGCCGTAACTAGCTATCCACCGTGGGTTGCTAATATAGTACCTGTGCCTAAGAAAGACGACAAGGTTAGGATGTGTGTTGACTACCGGGATCTGAACAGAGCCAGCCCGAAAGATGATTTCCCATTACCTCACATTGATGTATTGGTGGATAATACGGCTCAGTTCTCGGTATTCTCCTTCATGGATGGATTTTCAGGATACAATCAGATTAAAATGTCACCTGAAGACATGGAGAAGACAACCTTCATCACACCCTGGGGCACGTTCTGCTACAAGGTAATGCCATTTGGACTAAAGAATGCCGGTGCAACTTATCAATGGGCTATGGTGACATTATTCCACGATATGATCCATAAAGAAATTGAATGTTATGTGGATGACATGATTGCCAAGTCCCTCACTGAAGAAGACCATCTGGTGAATCTGCTAAAACTATTCAAGCGTCTGAGGAAGTACCAGCTGAAGTTGAACCCCAACAAATGCACATTCGGGGTGCGATCTGGTAAGCTGCTGGGATTTATTGTAAGCGAGAAAGGGATTGAAGTTGACCCTGACAAAGTCAAAGCTATTCAAGAGATTCCTGCGCCGAAGACAGAAAAGGAAGTTCGAGGGTTCTTAGGTCGATTGAACTACATTTCACGGTTCATATCTCACCTTACAGCAACCTGTGAACCCTTGTTCAAACTTTTGAGAAAGGAACAGACGGTCAGGTGGAACGAAGACTGTCAGAAGGCTTTTGACAAAATCAAGGAATACTTGCAAGAACCTTCAATCCTTATGCCTCCAGTTGAAGGAAGACCTCTGATAATGTACTTGACGGTATTAGAAGAGTCAATGGGGTGTGTGCTGGGCCAGCATGACGAGTCTGGTCGAAAAGAGTATGCAATATACTACCTAAGCAAAAAGTTTACCGACTGTGAACAACGTTATTCACTGCTCGAGAAAACTTGTTGTGCTTTAGCGTGGGCTGCTCGCCGACTGAGGCAGTATATGTTGACCCACACTACGTTGTTGATTTCAAAGATGGACCTAGTCAAGTACATATTTGAGAATCCAGCACTTACCGGACGGGTTGCAAGATGGCAGATGATCCTCACAGAATATGACATCCAGTACACTTCTCAAAAAGCCATCAAAGGCAGTGTATTGTCTGAATATCTTGCTGAGCAACCCATTGATGATTACCAGCCTATGAGATTTGACTTCCCTGATGAATACATCATGTTCATAAAAGCAAAAGATCATGAAGAGCCTGTTCACACTGAAGGGCCCGACCCGGAAGAAGAATGGACTATGATGTTTGATGGGGCTGTTAACATGAATGGTCGTGGTGTTGGTGCAGTACTCATTACACCTAAAGGAGTTCACATGCCTTTCTCGGCAAAACTCACTTTCAGCTGCACTAACAACGAAGCTGAATACGAAGCTTGCATTATGGGTCTTGAGGAAGCCATTGACCTCAGGATCAAGACATTGACCGTATTCGGAGATTCAGCTCTGGTAATCAATCAAACCAATGGCAAATGGTACACCCACCAGGATCATCTAATGCCTTATAGGGATTATACAAGGAGGTTATTGACTTTCTTTACAACAGTCAAGCTTGAGTATATCCCTCGGGACGAGAATCAGTTTGCAGATGCTCTGGCTACCATTTCATCAATGATTAAAGTTCAAGCTGCCAGCTTTATACCTCAAATCTCAGTGTCCAGACTTGACAGACCAGCATATGTGTTCGCAGCAGACATTGTCAAAGATGATAAGCCTTGGTTCCATGACATTAAGTGTTTCTTGGAGGATCAGACGTACCCACCTGGGGCATCTTCCAATGATAAGAAGACTTTGAGAAGGCTTGTTGGTAGTTTCTTCTTGAACACTGATAGATCCCTATACAAGAGAAACTTTGATATGGTACTCCTCAGATGCGTTGATAAGACAGAAGCAGACTTGTTAATGCGTGAAGTGCACGAAGGATCTTTTGGTGCCCATGCGGGAGGGCATGCCATGGCCAAAAAGTTGTTAAGGTCGGGCTATTACTAGATCACAATGGATGCTGACTGTTGTGCCTATGCCAGAAAATGCCATAAATTCCAGATTTATGCGGATAAGGTGCATGTGCCTCCCAATCCTTTGAATGTGATGTCTTAACCTTGGCCCTTTGCCATGTGGGGTATTGACATGATTGGAAAGATTGAGCCAACTGCTTCGAATGGCCACAGGTTCATCCTGGTCGCCATTGACTATTTCACCAAGTGGGTCGAAGCAGCGTCTTATGCCAACATTACAAGGCAAGTGGTAGCCAGATTTCTGAAGAGAGATATCATCTGTCGATACGGAGTTCCCGAGCGAATCATTACTGATAATGGTTCCAACTTGAACAACAAAATGATGGCAGAACTATGCCGGGACTTCAAAATTCAACATCATAATTCTTCTCCTTACAGGCCAAAGATGAATGGCGCTGTTGAGGCAGCAAATAAAAATATCAAGAAGATTGTGCAGAAGATGGTAGTCACCTACAAAGACTGGCATGAAATGCTACCATTTGCCTTGCATGGGTACCGCACGTCGATCAGAACATCCACCGGGGCGACACCGTATCAACTTGTGTATGGTATGGAAGCAGTCCTACCGGTTGAAGTTGAATTACCCTCCCTACGGGTATTGATGGATGTTAAGTTGAACGAAGCAGAATGGGTCAGGTCCCGATACGAACAACTGAGTCTGATTGAAGAGAAAAGATTGGCTGCAATCTGTCATGGGCAGTTGTATCAGAAAAGAATGAAGAGAGCCTTCGATCAGAAAGTCAGGCATCGAGAGTACTAAGTAGGAGATCTTGTGCTGAAAAGAATTCTCCCTCCTCATACAGACCACAGGGGCAAATGGACTCCAAATTATGAAGGACCATTCGTGGTGAAGAAAGTTTTCTCTGGTGGAGCACTAATGCTCAGCACCATGGATGGTGAAGATTTCCCGTCCCCTGTGAATTCAGATGCAGTTAAAAAATACTTCGCATAAAAACGACCCGCTGGACATAAAACAGAATGTAAGTCCAGGCAAGAATGGGGCATCCCGGCGAGTCAAAAACAGAATAAAAGAATCGGGCAAAAATAAGGGAAAATAAACAAAAAACGTACGCCCGCTGAGTTGAAAAGCCGCATTGGACAACTCAGGCAAAAATGGGTATCCCGATGGATTGAAAACCCGAAAGGGCGATCCATGCAAAATAAGGGAATAAGCGAACAACTACACTCTGAATTCGTCTGTATCACTTACAGCCTGTTGAGCTTCAAAAGGATCAAGCTTCTTTCAGAATTAGCCTTCTTCAAAAAGCAAGGCGAGAAGAGCGTCAAAAGTCATACGAGTCATAGTGAAGGAGGAAGCCCCTTAAAGCGTCGTCAACACTGCCAGTATTTTGTTTCTCAATTTGTAGCAATCTCCTCATTTCAGGAGATATGTTTCTTTGACTGTATCTCGCCAATTCAGGGCACATGAATTAATAAAATCAGATTTCCAGTCATGTTTTGTCTTGTACATTTTTATTTGCAAAAAAAATGTTTGATGTCTTAAGAAAAACTGATTGCATAAATACAGATGCTTATCTTCAAAAATATAATAAAAGTCACATGCTTGCAGGAAATATACTTACTCTCAGGAGTGTCTAAACTCCTATGACGGAATCCAGTAAAGGATACCTCGGGATTACTTGTGCGTTTCCCTATCTTTGCAGGATTGCAGGTATCCAGAATGCAACTCGGGGCATGAAAGCTTCACTCCAGCAAGCTGACAAATCGACACTCAGCCTTAGCACCCAAAGTGTTTTCTCCCCCAGCTGAGTTGCCACTTGTTACTTCTCCCCATCAGAGTTGCCAAGCATCATTTCTCCAACAGGGCAGTACTAGAAGGCGCCCATGTCCCCGGCTGGGCCAAGAATCCTCCTCAACAGAATCTCTAAAAAGATCTTTCAGTGACCTCTCTTTCTCCCAAGCCGAGTTGCCATTTCACCCTCAGCTGAGTACAGCAGTCAGGGAACCCTCTCCCCACAAAGCTTCAGCCTCCATCCAGAAGAGTAACTCATGAAAGAATCACAACAGAGTGACGAAAGCTTCCACAAACCCCAGCTGGGTCCCCTCATCACCAGGGATGGGTCTATCAATGATCTATATCCCCAAGCAGATATCATCTCATCGGATCTACCGATGATCTCACCCCCAGCTGGGATGTCCATTTCAAGCAGATCGGTCGGAAGTCTTCGTGGCAACGGGATCCGAACCCCGGTTTGATACCTTTGCATAATCATAGCATTCGCATCATATTCACCCACAAAAGCGTAGCATTCCGTCTAGTACGGAGCATTACGGAAAAATTCAAACATATGGCATAATCATATGCCATGGTCTGAATCAAACACTTGTAAATAACGGTCCATCAATATACAGAAAACTCCCCCCAAAATCCCCAGCGGAGATCTCCCAGCAAAAGCAGTTGCCTCACATTCACAAACACCAGTATATATACTCCCTTTGACACCGGTCCGTGTCATCATTCCCCAGTAAAGTCGCCCGAGCACTCCTTACAAACAAGACCACCCGCATTACGGATACTTTTGACACCCATCTGTGTCATACCCCCAGCAGAAAGCCGAAGACATCCTCTTTGCACTCACATGTACTTATATATTTTTCTTGACACTCGTCCGTGTCACCTTCCCCAGCGCAGTCGCCTAAACACTTTGTACATACTATACTCTTCACCTTTTGACACTCGTCCGTGTCACTCTCCCTAGTAGAAAAGCACTCATCTATACCCTTATACAGCTCAAATCCCCACAGATTCGACACTGGTCCTTATTCTTTGTTAACCAGTTGATACTCGTCCGTATCATCATCTCAGAACATGTGTCAAGTGTTTGTTTCTACCTGATACTCGTCCGTATCATAGTATTAAGGATGCTCGTCCGCATCTTTAATCCATACACTGTGTCAGAAACTTTTGTCTTCTTGAAAATAGATACTCGTCTGTGTCTACTATTCCCCAGAAGAGTCCCCTCAGAGTCAACACTCGTCCGTGTTCTTTGTTAACCAGATGGTACTCGTCCGTATCATCATCTCTAAACACGTGTCAGTATTTGTTTCTACCCGATACTCGTCCGTATCGTAGTCTTAGGGATGCTCGTCCGCATCTTTAATCCATACACAAATACCTAAACACTTATACCTTTTGTTTCTTGGATGTAAACGCTCGTCCGTGTTTACTATTTCCCAGTAGGTCGCCAACAAAGCAATTTTCTTTTTATCTGACATTCGTCCTATGTCATGATAAATCCTGAGAGCATCCGTCCCCTGCTAGGTGGTCGTCCTCCACCTCTTGATGGTCGTCCTCCATCATGCTCATCCGATGGCCGTCCCCATCGTTGATTTTCTATCCGACATTCGTCCTATGTCGTGATATTTAGCAGCCGTCCCCTGCTAGGTGGTCGTCCTCCACCTTTTGATGGTCGTCCTCCATCATTTTATCCAATGGCCGTCCCCATTGTTGATTTTGGTTATCTGGCATTCGTCCTATGTCAAGACAAACCTTGAGAGCAGCCGTCCCCTGCTAGGTGGTCGTCCTCCACCTCTTGATGGTCGTCCTCCATCATGCTTGTCCGATGGTCGTCCCTATCGTCGACCTTTTATCCGACAGTCCTATGTCGCGATATTTTCGGCAGCCGTACCCTGCCAGGTGGTCGTCCTCCACCTTAGATGACCGTCCCTCATCTTACCCCCAACAGAGCAGCCGTCCCCTACTAGGTGATCGTCCTTCACCTTTGATGACCGTACCTCATCATTTGTTTATTTCATTTATTCTTTAACCCGATGGCCGTCCCCGTCGTGGTCCCTTTTCCTTTCAGTTTAGCCCGATGGCCGTCCCCATCGTTGGTTACTTTACTTTATGAACTTGATGGCCGTCCCCGTCATGTTTCATTATTCCCCAGAGAATTTTACAACTTTATCTTGATGGCCGTCCCTATCATAATTCTTTTATCCCCAGCATGTCGGCCGTCCCCGTCATTGCCTTATTTCCCGCACCTTTCCAGTATGTCGGCCGTCCCCGCCATTGCTCTTTACCCAGCAGTCGTCCTCTGCTCGACGGTCGTCCTCCGTTTCCCACACTTTACAATATACTTTATTTTCTTTTACAATCTATATCCCTTTTCTTCTTCATTTTGTGAGTGCAAATTTTGGACTGTCTTTGGTATTCAACCACAAGTTATCTTGTTTGCCTGATAAGCCGTTGCTTACATCCTGCACAGCTAACTCATGTTTGAATAGGGGCAGCTGTAAACACCCCAAATTTTCCCTCACCCATTCACACCATGGCTTGTGATCATTTCATATGCATAAACACAATCATACCATCTCATATCTCATTTGTGATTCACTGCATAGGTTCTAAGTCATCTGCATCTAGGGTTTGTGATCTGAGCAGCCCAGGAGCTTCTTGAGCCATTCCAAAGGCCACCAATCACTTCAAAGGGGTCTATGTGTGTTCAAGTATCATATTTTATCCTCTCAAAGTCAAGAATGTCAAAGAATCACAAGTGTAAACACCCCAAATTTGCCCTCACCCATTCACACCATGGCTTGTGATCATTTCATATGCATAAACACAATCATATCACCTCACATCTCATTTTTGGTTCATTGCATGGTTTCTAAGTCATCTGCACCTAGGGTTTGTGACCTGAGCTATCCAAGAGCCTCTTGAGCCACCCCAAAGGCAACCAATCACTTCAAAGGGGTCCATATGTGTTCTTGTATCATATTACATCCTCTCAAAGTCAAAAATTCCAAAGAATCACAAGAACTGGGTTTGGTAGGGATGCAGAGCCAAGTTTGACTGCACAGTTGACCTAAAATTAGGGTTTTGGTTTCAGAGGCCATAACTCCAAATTTTTTGGTCATTCTTGTTTCCATTGGTCTCTATATGGTATAGGGAGTATGCATATCAATTTTCATGAAGAAATTCCATGGGGAAGTCATCTGATCAAGGGTTGACTTTTCAGACAAGTCAGTGTAAAATCAGGGCATTTGGGGCCCCCAATGACCCAACCAATGGGTGATCTTCATCATTTTGAGTGTATGTGGTCTTTATTTGATCATGGAAGAAGGTTGAAGTTCACAAAAATCAAGAATTTGGAGTTTTTGCAAGTGTTGACTTTTTGGGCATAGTTGACTTTTCAAGAATGCTTCATTTTAGGTCATTTTTCAAGCCTTGATTCTTGATCCAAAAATGCTTCAAATAGAAAAACTTTGATCATGAAAGTTGTAGAATACATTTTTCCCTTTTCAAAAATTACAAGAACATGATCAAATTCTTCTTGGATCAAAAGTTATGGTGTGACAAAGTTGGCAAAAATCATTGATTTTCAAGATGTGCACCAAATGTGAATTTTGCAAAATCATGAACTAATGCCATTTGTAACTTCTAATTCACTTCAAACCATTACACAAACATTCCATAGGCCCTAAAAATCAGAATTGGACCAAGGTTTCACATGGTTATGGTTTGTGTAACAAGGCATTTTCCATGAAGTTTCAAAAGTGTGCCAACTTGCAAAACCATCATTATGCCTCTCACCACTTGATGCATTGGCTGCTGAACCCTCCTAACATCACACACACATCATGCTGCGCAGCCCATGCTTCTTGTACCAAGCTATAGCTCGAGCCATGCCTTCCTTACACAAAGTGGACTTTTTTGCAAAAGCAAACTTACCAATCAATAGGGGCCAGGTCACATCATCTGACCTATGGGATTAAAATACAATATCCTTTGGCAAGCCAAACATATGAGGAGGCCAGGCTGAAACACTCTCTAGCACCACATTCACAAAAACACCCCCTTGTGCAAAACCATTCGAATCTGCCTGTACAACACACAAACACTCAAACAAATTCCTCTGATCATCTCACCTTGCCTTATAGAGTAGAAACCACCAAGAGCCAGGCCTGATTTGAGCAAGAATACCCCATTGCCATTTTTCACCTCAGCCTGCATTTCTCTTCGAATCCTTTTATCCAGCCATCAAACACATCATTTTTCTTCACCAACAAGTCAAGCACATCAAAAGGAGTCAAAACCACCCTTCACATTGATCTGAAGCAGCCTGTGCACAAAGCTCATTTCCTGCTATACCAGATTGGGACCTCTCAAAATAGCTTGTTTAAGCTCATTCCAAGCCTGCCATTAGCATCGGGAGGATCAATGGAGTAAGTTGGCACCAAGAAGCAGTCCAGAAAGTCCAGAAATAGAAGCTTCCATCTCAGGTATGACCATGGAAACTTTTTTCTCAGAGCTTGATTTTTAAGTTACAAATTGATTATTCATGTCTTGCTGGTCATGGGGTTGGTTTCAGAATCAAAAATGAGTGAAAAATAAGTTTGTATGGTCCCTCTGAAATTTTGCCCGTGGATTTTATTTCCTTCGATTCCTTTGATTCATGATGTTTAAATGTTGTTTGAGCATGAATTCGTGTCTTAGGGGGTTAGAGGATCACTTAGGTATGTTTAATTTGTGGAATAGATGCCTGAAACGTGTTCTAGGGTTTTGGTAGTGCCGGAGAAGATGACCGGAGCTCCCCTCCGGTCACCTGAGAGTAATTATGCCCTAATCCCTGTAATTAGTGTCATTTGAATTTCGTGCGTTGGATTGGGTTGACTAGTTGACTTCGCGCGTGAGAGAAGGGCTCAGATTCATTTGATTAGCCCTAATTCAATTAATTAGATTAATTAATTCACAATTAGGTTAATTGGCTCAGATGCAACCCCAGCCGTCCAGATGCGCGCTGGTCAACCAATTTAAACCTAGGATTCATCTCATCCCTCCATTCTGATTACTTTCCTTTTATTTTAATTTATTTTCATTTCTTTTTCATTTAACTTGCATAATTTATTTAAAATAGTAAAAAATGTGTATAAATTATGAAACTTTTTCTCATAAGTTTTATTAATTTTTATGACACAAAAATATTTTTGTTTTTATTTTTATCATTAAAAAAGTATTTTTAAATATTTAAAAGATTATTTTTAATTGATTAATGGAAATTAATTTATTAAAAATAATTTTAGGTATCTAAAAATCACCAAAAAATTCATGAAATGTTCTAAGACATTTAGAAACATTGTCCAACCTTCAAACCAAATTTCTTTTTGGATCTTGATGCATTTTGAGAATTTTCCATTGAATTAAAATCATTTTTGTGCATTATTTTGATCATAAGTTCAAAAAATCATTTCTGCCTATCTATGAAGAGTTGGACATTGATTCTCTTTGCATTGCATTGTGTTTAGCATGTAGTTTCTAGGATTAAATGGCCATGATTTGATTCCTCATTTTCAATTTGTTTGGTATTTCTTTTGTTTAGGAACCCTAAAAACCCTAATAACTTGTAAAAACCATAACTTGAGATTGGTTAAGAGTTGAGATTTCCCCTTTGGACCTTGGTTTAGTATGGGATTAGGGGTCCTTTGAGTGGCATTTTCCATTTTTTATCTTAGGGTTTGCTTCTGTTTTTGGTTTTTGTTTGATGTTTGATTCATAAACCCTAATTTGGGCTTTCATTTGCATCCCTTTTGCATTCTCTTGCATAACATGACTTGCCATGACATTCCATGCCTCATTTGATTCATTTGACATCATAAGACATATAGAAAGCATGTTTGATCATTGCATCATGTGTTTGCCATGTTGTTTGCATTGTGCACTTCATAACTTTCCATGTATGTTCATGCTCCTTAACTTGCTTCACATGCATCCATAAACTTGTATGATCATTTCCATGTGCTGCCTCATGTTTATAGCATATCATTGCATCATTAGCATCATGTATTTGCTTCTGGTTTTGTTCCTCTTCATGTCATCTCATCTCATTTTGCATTGCATTGCATTTCTTTCTAACATTTCAGGTGGTAAGTGAACTTGAGAAGTGAATTTGCCTTCACTTCCCATAACTTTTCTCTTCATCTCTCTTGCATCCATTGCTGCATTTCTATATGTGTTTGAGATTGAGCTTGCTCATTCTTGTTTCTCTCACTTTCTTTCTCCAGGTGACTTGACTTCTTAAATGAAGCAAGTCACTTTGCTTCTCTTGATCCTGTTCATCTGCTTCCTGGTGGTTCCATTGAAGATCTTCTTGGTGAAACCTCACAAACCTTAGGAACAACCAAGCATGACAATGATTAGGGTTTTGATTAGTCTCCCCACTTAGTTTTACCTTTGTGTCTCTTTTGAGTCCTCTCTTCTCATCTCATAATCAGGAACTAAACCCTAAAGGCTTTAAGGCTTTGTGATTAAGTTTATGCCTGTATCCTTCTATTAGGATGGAGTGTATAACTTTAATCCTAAGTGTTAAACCCTTAATGTGTTTAAATATCTTAATCAATTCACTTAATAAGTATCAAGACATCACACTTGTAACTTGGGCCTTGCATTAGGGTTCTAATTCTTCCTTAATTGGTTAAGAAGGACTAACCCTAGTGTTAATGGACAAGTCCCCCTCAAGTTGTCTTACAAATCATAAAATCCACTTCATCATCATATCACTAAATAAAATCCACTTAATCATAGGCTTGTTTTGTCATGAGCTTAAGCCCTAATCATGGATTAAGTTGAGGAGCTTTCCTTAGCTTAAACATTCTCATCTATTATCCTTCTATTAGGATGGTGTAATGAGTCTGTTTAATCCCTGATTATGGCTTAACCTCATTACTTAACACTAAACAAAAACACCAAAAACATCTAAATAATCACAAGTAGGTTAATGATCTTAATCCTACATCAAAGGTGATTAAGTGTGAGAATCTGACTTCACACTTAAGGTATTCTCATTACCCCTAATCAGAGGGAAGATGTGATGAGTTTATTAAATCCATTGGTTTAGACTTAAGCTCATTAACTTATGACAAAATCCAAAAACAATAAAAGACTGAAAACACAAAAACAAACAATAATCGTCTCCTTCGGGATTCTTTTCTCATCATCTTCATTCACAAACGAGAACTTGCTTCTTCCGTCTAATGCAAGACAGTCAGCATCTGTGCCAGACAGATCATACACTTGAGCATAGTCAAGCAAGCAGTTCACAAGTCAATTTATATTTCAGTCTCTTTGGGTCGAACTACGGTGTTCTGACTTCCTCATTGCACGAGAGGATACGTAGGCATAACTTAACAGTTATCGAACAAAAGTCTCTGTATATTCCCCCTCTTTCCAGCCTCATTCTTTTAGCCTCATGATCTTGAGCATCTTATTCCTGCCCTTACACTGACACATCATTTATACACTTTACACTTCTTTTACACTGACACTTGCATTCTTTTCCAGCTCCGATGCACACTTTTGCACTGACACTACCCCTTTAAAACACAAATCTTTTAAGCGTGGATCCCGTCGAGTACGACGGACAATCTGGGTGCTAATACCTTCCCAGGTTGTAACCAACCCCCTTTCTCAGTCTCTCTAGTTCGCAAACCGTCTTATCCATATCTTTCTAGGCCTATGCAGCATTGCCTTTCCTCCGGGATAAAAATGCCTAGCTGGCGACTCTATTCATCTCCAGTGAGTTCACGGCTGTGTGTTCTCATTGTCCCTCTCGCCGACCATTCGCGTCTGTACCTTTATCTGGGCCCTGTCCCATTTATCGGGAGCGACAGCTTGGCGACTCTGCTGGGGACCCTTATACTGCAACCAGGGCTTCTGGTTCTTTTTGTGGGTTCCTCCTAGCGCTTGATTGATTTGTGTTTACTGGGGTGTTTTGTGCTTATTTGCGTTTGTATTTTTGTATTTATTTTTGCTCTATGTACAGTTGCTTTACTGCTTTCTTTATTGCTTTTGTATGTATCATACTGTCATGCTGGCTGGATCTGGTTCTGTTTTGGTGGGTGGGGTTCTATTGAGAGTTAAGGTCCTATACCCGGGACCTGAGTGACACCTAGGCTAGAGTGAATCATATTCTTTCCCATTCCATTTCGGTCTGGTGCGGGAATATGAAACACGGTTCAGATATGGGTTTCTTCTTGAGAACTCTGTGTTGCAGATTTCCTGCAATGCTAGGGCTATCTGGGAAGCCTGCTAAGTCTGGATGACCTTTAGTATTGACCTTCAGAAACTGAGGTGAATTAGGGGAGGAACTTTTATGGTTATTGTAAACACTGTACCTCCGGGTTGGAAGTGTTTACACTTCTCATAACTGATCCAAGTCTGAGGATCCTTGTTCTAGAACACCACCTGTGAGGGGGTTGGGCTGTTTACAGGTTTGCAGGTACCTTGACCTCAGAATACCCTGTTACTTTGATTGTTTAAGAGTACTCCATTTTGGGTCAGTTCTTGTGATTCTAAAACCCTGGACATGTGGCTCTTTATTTGAGTCCCCCACCTTGGTTACTGGATTTATAGACCTCCATCTGGAATTCTTGAACACACTTGGACTTATATCAGGGCTTTTTGATCAGATCCGGCTCAGTCACAAACCCTTTGCATTTCATTTGCATACATAATCATTGCATCATATTGACATTTGCTTATTTGTGTTTCAGGGTATCCATCTTTATTTGGTTTTGGTTTTGACCCTATCTTCAGTATTGGCTCATCTTCATCAGCACCTGCTTCAGCTATCAGTCACCTGCACCAGCCAATTAGTGGCCTACTTCTTCAGCATTATCATCAGCACCTGTCTTTACTCAGTCTTCAGCATCATGGCTCCTAAAAAGAGCAACATCACCTATCACTTTTTCCAGCCAGAGCTATCAGACATCAGGAGGATTCAAACCCTGATCACTCCAGATCACATACCTTTGTTCAGGGAACATTATGGAGATATACTTGACATGGTTACGGATCTGGACCCATCACAGAGGAGCCTGATCCACACCTGCATTCAGTTCTATGATCCCCCATTGAGATGTTTCACCTTTCAAGACTTTCAATTGGGCCCTCTTTTAGAAGAATACTCATCTTTGGTTGGTGTGCCTATCAGGGCTGGAATCCCTTTCAACCCTGAGATGGTCTTTCCCAGCAATGGAGAAGTAGCAAAGGCTTTGCATCTGGAACCTGTCCTGATTGAGCAGCATATGACCTCTAAAGCTGGAATCCCTGGGTTCCATCTGGATTTCTTGATCTCTCAAGCTACCCTGAAAGCTTCTTTAGGAGAGTGGAAAGCTGTATGTGCTCTATTGGCCTTGAGCATATATGGAATAGTATTGTTTGCAGATGAGCCTCGATTCATCAGTAAGAATGCAATCCATCTGTTCATCCTGAAGAACCCAGTGCCAACTTTATTAGGGGATCTCTATTACTCAGTGCATCAGAGAAATGAAAAGCAGAGGGGGAGATTAGTGAGGTGTTGTGCTCCATTGTTCCACACTTGGCTTCTCAGGCATCTACCCAGGACAGATGCATTTCTAAACCCTCATCAGCAGAGCAACTGGGCTAAGAGACTCACTGTTCTAACTTCAGCTGACATCTGATGGTGCACTCAGAGCACCAAGGGCAGGGATGTCATCACCAGCTGTGGGCATTTTCCCAATGTGCCCCTAATAGGAGTTAAGGGAAGTATCAATTACAACCCTCGGTTGTTCAGAAGACAACTGGGCTATGCACTGGTCCACACTCCTAAGGCACAGGACTTGGTGGAGACTCTTTATTGTGAGAACAAGACTAATCTGGCTGTTGTTAGGCAGGCGGCCTGGGCCTGGGATAATGTTCAAACCAAGGGAGTGACCATCCTAGGGAAGTGCAACAATGTGGCATCAGCACAATATTATGAGTGGTCCCGTGCCAGGGCCCATTTCTCTGGGATGCCCTTTACCATAGAAGACATGCCTGAGTCATCTTCAGCACCACCCCCTGCCACTATCAGTTTGGAGGAGTTTGAGAGCTTGAAGGAAAGAAATGAGAAGCTAACCCAGGCTTTGCAGAAGACCCTCCGGGAGAGGAGTGAAGGTATGAGGGAGATTGAGAGATTGGAGAAGTTGAGAGTGGAGCATCTGATTAAGATTGAGAAGTCTGGGGACTACATTAAAAAGTCAAAGGCTGGAGAACAAATTCTGAAGAATGCTTGCAAAGAAGCCCAGTTCCAAAGAGCAAGGACAGACTCGTATTTGAAGGAGAGTCAAGCCCGGTGGGTCAGGATCACCGAGGCTCGTACCCTGGAAGACAAGAGAGTTCAAGACAAGATGGAGCAACTGGAAGCAAGTGCAAAAGAACAACAAGAAGCCCTGGCAGCAGCCCAGAGGGAGATATCAGAACTGAAGGTCAAAGCAGGGGTGAAGAGGTCAAAGGACCAAACTCAGCACAAGAAGCTCACTACAGCTGTTACAACCCGGAATCTCCTCATCAGGAATCTCACGGAGCGTCCGGCTGATCTGTGACCGAAGCACTTCTCAAGGAAGTTCGTGAGGATGAGTTTGGTCTTGATGTTTGACCATTTGTTTGTTGTTGCTTTCATTCCATGTACTTTTATTTTCTTTTCTTGTGATGTATTTTGACCCCTCAGAGGGCTTGTACTTGTAAACAAACTATGTACCATTTTGTTTTTGTAATATATGTGTTAGTTTGTTCCATCCGAGTTCACTTCGAAAGCAACATCAACAGCATCTTCAAGGGTCTGGAAGGGTCAAAACTGAAGGCCAAACCGGATACCTTGAGAACAAATAAGCATACTGCATTGCATGCTAACCCTTTGTTTGTTTTGTAGGTTTTTGTTTTATTGTTGCTAACTCTGTTGTGATGTTCAGGAACTATTGCTAGGCGCCGGGTATTTCCCCTCAACCGTCCGCACCGTTATCCAACCCGAAACAACCTTCCGGGAATTCAAATGGATCAGGTACAGCAGGACCTTGCAGAGGTTAGAAATCAAATGGCAAACGAAAGATTGGAAATGAGAACGCAGATGACTCAGTTTATGGAAGTTATGAACAACATGGCTCAAAGCCAGGAAAGATTGAGAGCCATGGTGGAAAAGCAAAATCAAGAGGATCCACATATAGGGACTGCCGGTACCAGTAACAATGAAAGGGTACAACCTCATGTCAACCCTCCGGTATTTGGACCACACCTCCATCCTGAGGTCAATATTCCAGCAAATGTTCAAGGGACTGCCACCGCAGCCAGGGTACTACAAGAAGATCCTCAGGAGGACCAATTCACAGTAATGGGCGCTGGGGAAGAAGCTTATGATAGAAGGTTGGATGAGATAGCCGAGAAATTAAGGTCCTTAGAGTCTCAAAATTCTTTGGGCTTTGACGTCATGGACATGGGCTTGGTAGACGGGGTCAGGATTCCCCATAAGTTCAAGCCTCCTTGTTTTGAAAAATACAACGGGACTTCATGCCCCCGGACTCATCTACAATCATTTCTGGGAAGGCTGAAGGCCTATACTATGGATGAGAAGCTCTGGATGTTCTATTTCGAAGATAGTTTGACTGGAGCCTCAAGAGAATGGTATTCTCACCTGACAAGGGCAACTATCAGGTGCTGGAAGGACCTGGCAGAGGCCTTCATCAGACAGTATCAGTACAACTTAGACATGGCACCCAACAGGACCCTCCTAATGGGAATGTCACAGTCTTCAAGGGAGAGTTTCCGAGAATATGCCCAGAGATGGAGGCAATTGGCTGCTGCTGTTCAACCACCTATGTCTGAAAGGGAAATGGCAGACATGTTTATGAACACCCTTCAGGGAACCTATATTGACAGGCTGGCTGCTTTCTCTTCCACTAGCTTCGCCGATGTTGTCATAGCTGGGGAGAGAATTGAAAGCCTGTTGAAAATGGGCAAGATTTCCGATAATGGTGCCAGCTCGTCCAGTAGTACAAGAAATCCTTTTGCAGGCCCAAGAAGAACTGGCGAGACCAATGCCATCCACACCAACAGGGGCAGGCCCCAATTTGTTCACCGGTCTGTAGCAGCAGTCACTATCCCCGCTCCAGCTCATCCTCAGCCGGTCTATCAACCTCCGCAGCAAAACTATCAGCAACAACCTCAATACCATCAGCAAAATCAGTATCCTCCAAGGAATTACAACACCAACAACAACAGTCAACAAAGGCCATTTCAGCAGAGGCCATCTCAAGCTAATAGGGTGATCGATCCGATCCCTATGCCATATGCTACCCTGCTGCCACAACTCCTGAAACTCAACCTAGTTGAGCTAAGGACATTGGCACCTCCGGATCCCAATAGTCTACCCAGGAACTATGACTCCAACGGTAGGTGTGCCTTCCATTCAAACGCACCTGGCCACAGTACAGAAAAGTGCAGAGCCCTGCACATGAAGGTACAAGACCTGGTAGACTCAAAGGCTCTGAATTTCGCACCACCACCCAATGTCAATAAAAACCCAATGCCGAACCACGGTGGTCCTAGAATTAACGCTATTGAAGAAGACAAGCCGTCTTATTTAATAACCATTGTGGGACAGATCAGGACACCGTTGGTAGAAATCAAGGCTCAACTCCTGGAATGTCAAATGTTCCCGGGGTGTGAGTTGGGTTGTGCTTACTGCAATATCTCGGTAAATGGGTGCGATAATTTGAGGAATGGCATAGATGGCCTTATTCAGAGTGGCCAACTTCAGATCACCACATCATTTCCAACAAATCCACCAATCTCATCAGCAACAATTTCAGAACCTCCTACAACTGCAACAACTATTGTTCCTGACAATTCTTCGGCTTCATCAACAAGTACTTCATCTGTCATTTCAACTGATCAGATATCAATGAATGTTCCTCCTACAACTCCAGCACCACTCCATTATGAAGCTCCTACAACAACAACAACCATCCTTCCACCATTATCTCCTACAACACCAGCAACAAATCATGAAGACGTCTCGACTGTCACCATATTCTATGATCCTGAAAACAACTCTGCCTACAATTCAGAAGGTGCTTCTCCCATCAGAGCACCAGTTACAATTTATTTTGATCCACAGACTATCACAGTTTCTTCCACAACTGCAGTCAGTCCAGTCACTATCACGGTGCCTGGACCAGTACCTTACGAAAGCAGCAATGCCATCCCCTGGCATTACGGCTCTGACTTGTACTGTGAAGGACAAAGAATCACTTTTGAATCATCAACCCCTGCACCACAAGTAGACAATGTGGGAGGAGGCGGAGGCTTCACTCGAAGCGGACGTCTTTTCGCTCCACAAATTCCGAAACCCACTGCCGAAGCAGAAGCTGCTGCCAAGGCAAAAGGGAAGAGCCCTGTGCAGGAAGATCAAGCTGTTAAAGAAGCTTTGAGAACACCCTTCGATCAAGAGGTTGATGAGTTCATGCGAATCATCAAAAAGAGTGATTATAAAGTAGTGGATCAGCTTCACCAAACGCCTTCCAAGATCTCAATCCTATCATTGCTTATGTGCTCCGAAGCCCATCGGAATGCACTACTCAAAGTCCTGCACGCAGCTTACGTGCCTGAAGAGATCACTGTCAATCAGCTGGAAGCAGTAGTTGGAAGTGTTAATGCTAGTCACGGACTAGGGTTCACCAATACTGATTTGACAGCGGAGGGCCGCAACAATAACAAAGCCTTGCACATAACCATGGAATGCAAAGGTGCTGTCCTTTCCCATGTGCTGGTAGACACGGGGTCATCCCTTAATGTCCTACCTAAAAAGGCTCTGGTGAAGCTAGAATATGACGGATTGGCGTTGAGACCCAGCAACCTGGTGGTAAGAGCTTTTGATGGCTCAAAGAGATCGGTTCTGGGAGAGATTGAGCTGCCCGTAACGATTGGCCCGCAGACCTTCAAAACTATTTTCTACGTGATGGATATACAGCCTGCCTACAGCTGTCTATTGGGTAGGCCATGGATTCACGCCGCTGGCGCCGTGACATCTACCCTTCACCAGAAATTAAAATACGAGTGGGAGGGTCAAATCGTTACAATCTGTGGAGAGGAGGACATTTTTGTCAGCCACCTGGCTACTTATAAGTATATTGAAATGGATGGGGAGATCCATGAAACAATGAGCCAGGGGTTCGAAGCTTTGAATGTCAATGAGACATCTGCTGTACTTGGTACTTCAATATCATCATACCAACAAGCCCGGAAGGTTGTTGAGGGAGGAAACGCCCAAGGCTGGGGCAAACTGCTATCGGTGGAGAAGAAAGAAGACAGATTTGGGTTGGGTTACAGACCAACTCAACAAGATCAAACAGCGGCTGCGAAAGAGCCCAATTTTGTGAGTGGGGGGATGCTTACCCCTGATGCTATCAACTGTCTGGAAGACGAGCTGGAAGAAGAACGCAACCTGGAAAGCTGGATTCGTCCAAAGATCCCGGGGAGCAGTGTCTCGAACTGGTCTTCCCAGGAAATTATAAGAGTTACTCATGCAGAGTAATTATTATTTCCTGTATTTTTATAAGCATGCATCAAAGTCTTGCATCTTGCCCAAGATGACAAGACTCATTTTGTAATCGGGCCATCTGTACTTTTTTGTGCAAACAAGATCAATTAATGAAATATCAGACATCTTTTTGCAAACGAGTCTTTTTCTCTTCGTTCCCTGTTTTTCCATTTTTCTTTTTTGTACAAAAAATAAATGGCAGTGTTTTCAAAATGACAACTTTATTTCACTTTTCTAAACAAGACTAAAATCAGATCACTAAAATGAACAAACTCAACCCTTGCAGAGAGTGCCTTCCAGACAGCACCGACAACAGCACGGCTATGACTTCGTATGACTTTGACAATCCAATCAATCAAGCTGATGAAGGGGTTGATGAAGAATATGAGCTTCCTGAAGAGCTAGCCAGGTTGTTAAGACAAGAGGAAAAGGTTATTACTCCTCACCAGGAGGAGGTTGAAGTGATCAATCTTGGTACGGATGAAGACGTGAAAGAAGTCAAGATCGGGGCCTGCCTGCAAGACTCAGTGAAAGGACAGCTGATTGACCTGCTTCGAGAGTATGTGGACGTGTTCGCTTGGTCTTATCAAGATATGCCAGGGTTGGACACCGACATTGTTGTGCACAAACTGCCTTTGAGAGAAGAATGCCCTCCAGTCAAACAAAAGCTACGCCGTACTCGTCCGGACATGGCAATGAAGATCAAGGAGGAGGTACAAAAGCAATGGGACGCCGGGTTCCTTGCTGTAACTAGCTATCCGCCGTGGGTTGCTAATATTGTACCTGTGCCTAAGAAGGACGGCAAAGTAAGAATGTGTGTGGATTACCGGGATCTGAACAGAGCCAGCCCGAAAGATGATTTCCCTTTACCTCACATTGATGTATTGGTGGATAATACGGCTCAGTTCTCGGTATTTTCCTTCATGGATGGATTTTAAGGATACAACCAGATCAAGATGTCACCTGAAGACATGGAGAAGACAACATTCATCACACCTTGGGGCACGTTCTGCTACAAAGTAATGCCATTTGGGCTCAAGAATGCCGGTGCGACGTATCAACGGGCTATGGTAACATTATTCCACGATATGATCCATAAAGAAATAGAATGTTACGTGGATGATGTGATTGCCAAGTCCCTTACTGAAGAGGACCATCTGGTAAATCTGCTCAAATTATTCAAGCGTTTGAGGAAGTATCAACTGAAGCTGAACCCCAACAAATGCACATTCGGGGTGAGATCTGGTAAGCTGCTGGGTTTTATTGTAAGCGAGAAGGGGATTGAGGTTGACCCTGATAAAGTCAAAGCCATCCAAGAGATGCCTGCACCGAAAACAGAGAAAGAAGTTCGAGGGTTCTTGGGTCGATTGAACTACATTTCACGGTTCATATCTCACCTTACAGCAACCTGTGAACCCTTGTTCAAACTGCTAAGGAAAGAACAAACGGTCAGGTGGAATGAAGATTGCCAGAAGGCATTTGACAAGATCAAGGAATACCTGCAAGAACCTCCAATCCTTATGCCTCCAGTTGAAGGAAGACCTCTAATCATGTACTTGACAGTATTAGAAGAGTCAATGGGGTGTGTGCTGGGCCAGCATGACGAGTCTGGTCGAAAAGAGTACGCAATATACTACCTAAGCAAAAAGTTTACCGACTGTGAACAACGTTATTCACTGCTCGAGAAAACTTGATGTGCTTTAGCGTGGGCTGCTCGCCGACTAAGGCAGTATATGTTGACCCACACTACCTTACTGATCTCAAAGATGGACCCAGTCAAGTACATATTTGAGAAGCCAGCGCTTACCGGACGGGTTGCAAGATGGCAAATGATTCTTACAGAATACGACATCCAGTACACTTCTCAGAAAGCCATCAAAGGCAGTTAATTGTCTGAATATCTTGCTGAGCAACCCATTGATGATTACCAGCCTATGACGTTTGACTTCCCTGATGAAGACATCATGTTCATTAAAGCAAGAGATCATGAAGAGCCTATTCACACTGAAGGGCCCGACCCGGAAGAAGAATGGACTATGATGTTTGATGGGGATGTTAACATGAATGGTCGTGGTGTTGGTGCAGTACTCATTACACCTAAAGGAGTCCACATGCCTTTCTCGGCAAAACTCACTTTTAACTGCACTAACAACGAAGCTGAATACGAAGCTTGCATTATGGGTCTTGAGGAAGCCATTAACCTCAGGATCAAGACGTTGACTGTATTCGGAGATTCAGCTCTGGTAATCAATCAGACCAACGGCAAATGGTATACACACCAGGATCATCTGATACCTTACAGGGATTATACAAGAAGGTTATTGACGTTCTTCACAACAGTCAAGCTTGAGTATATCCCTCGGGACGAGAATCAGTTTGCAGATGCCTTGGCTACCATTTCGTCCATGATCAAAGTTCAAGCTGCTAACTTTGTACCTCAGATTTCAGTGTCAAGACTTGATAGACCAGCATATGTATTTGCAGCGGAAGTTGTCAAAGATGATAAGCCTTGGTTCCACGACATTAAATGCTTCTTGGAGGATCAAACATACCCACCTGGGGCATCTTCCAATGATAAGAAGACTTTAAGAAGGTTTGCTGGGAGTTTCTTTCTGAACACTGATGGATCTTTATACAAAAGGAACTTTGATATGGTACTCCTCAGATGTGTTGACAAGACGGAAGCAGATTTGTTGATGCATGAAGTGCACGAGGGCTCTTTTGGTACTCATGCCGGAGGACATGCAATAGCTAAGAAGTTGTTAAGATCAGGCTATTATTGGATCACAATGGATGCCGACTGTTGTGCCTATGCCAGAAAATGCCACAAATGCCAGATCTATGCAGACAAAGTGCATGTGCCTCCGAATCCTTTGAACATAATGTCTTCACCCTGGCCCTTTGCTATGTGGGGCATTGACATGATTGGCAAGATTGAGCCGACTGCTTCAAATGGCCACAGATTCATCCTGGTCGCCATTGACTATTTCACCAAGTGGGTTGAAGCAGCCTCATATGCAAACGTCACCAGGCAAGTGGTAGCCAGATTTCTGAAAAGAGATATCATCTGTCGATACGGAGTTCCCGAGCGAATCATTACTGATAATGGTTCCAATCTAAACAATAAAATGGTGGCAGAACTGTGCCGGGACTTCAAGATCCAACATCACAATTCTTCTCCTTACAGGCCAAAGATGAATGGCGCTGTTGAGGCGGCAAACAAGAATATTAAGAAGATTGTGCAGAAGATGGTAGTCACCTACAAAGACTGGCATGAAATGCTACCGTTTGCCTTGCATGGGTACCGCACGTCAATCAGAACATCCACTGGAGCAACACCGTATCAACTTGTGTATGGTATGGAAGCAGTCCTACCAGTCGAAGTTGAATTACCCTCTCTACGGGTACTGATGGATGTTAAACTGAGTGAAGCAGAATGGGTTAGGTCCCGATACGAGCAACTGAGTCTGATCGAAGAGAAAAGATTGGCTGCAATCTGTCATGGGCAGTTGTATCAGAAGAGAATGAAGAAGGCCTTCGATCAGAAAGTCAGGCACCGAGAGTACCAAGTGGGAGATCTTGTGCTGAAGAGAATCCTCCCTCCTCATACAGACCATAGGGGCAAATGGACTCCGAACTATGAAGGACCATTCGTGGTAAAGAAAGTTTTCTCTGGTGGAGCACTGATGCTCAGCACCATGGATGGTGAAGATTTCCCGTCCCCTATGAATTCAGATGCAGTTAAAAAATACTTCGCATAAAAATGACCCGCTGGACACAAAAACAGAATGTAAGTCCAGGCAAAAATAGGGCATCCCGGCGAGTCAAAAACAGAATAAAAGACTCGGGCAAAAATAAGGGGAAATAAACAAAAAAATGTACACCCGCTGAGTTGAAAAGCCGCATTGGACAGCTCAGGCAAAAATGGGTATCCCGATGGATCGAAAACCCGAGAGGGCGATCCATGCAAAATAAGGGAATAAGCGAACAACTGCACTCTGAATTCGTCTGTATCACTTACAACTTGGAAAGCTTCAACAGAATCAAGCTTCAATCAGAATCAGCCTTCTTCAGAAAGCAAGGCGAGAAGAACGCCATTGTCATACGAGTCATAGCAGAAGAGGAAGCTCCTTAAAGCGTCATCAACATTGCCAGCACTTTATTTCTCAATTTGTAACAATCTCCTCATTTCAGGGGATTTGTTTCTTTGACTGTATCTTGCCAATTCAGGGCACATGAATTAATAAAATCAGTTTTTTTCAGTCATGTTTCGTTTTGTACATTTTATCTTGCAAAGAATGTCTGATGTCTCTAAAAAACTGGTTGCACGAGTACAGATGTTTCTCTCTAAGAAAATAAAAACACATGCTCGCAGGGAATATACTTACGCTCGAAAAGTGCTTAACTCCTATGACGGAATCCGGTAAGGGATACCTCGGGATCATTTGCGATTTCCCTTATGTTTGCAGGATCGCAGGTATCCAGAACGCAACTTGGGGCATGTAAGCCTCATCCTAGCCAGCTGGCAAATCAACACTCAATTTTAGCACCCGAAGTGCTCTCTCCCCAGCTGAGTTGCCTCTCATAACATCCCCCCCAGCGGAGTTGCCAGCTATTACTTATCTCCATCAGAGTTGCTAAGCATCCTAGAAGGCACCTACATCCCCGACTGAGTCAAGGATCCCTCTTTCTCCCCAGCCGAGTTGCCGTCTCGCCCTCAGCCGAGTACAAAGTCAGGGAACCATCTCCCCACAGAGTTCCAGCCTCTATCCAGAAGAGCAATGCATGGAGATCACAACAGAGTAAAGAAGGCTTCTGCAAACCCCAGCTGGGTCTCTCATTTATAAGGATAGGTCTATCAATGACCCACATCCTCAAGCAGATATCATCTCATCAGATCTACCAGTGATCTTATCCCCAGCTGGGATGTCCGCTTCATACAAATCGATCAAAGATCTTCGCAGCAACGGGACCCGGGTCCCGGTTTGGTATCTTTGCACAATCATAGCATTCGCATCATATTCACCCCCAAAGCGTAGCATTCCGTTTTAACGCGGAGCATTGCGGCAAAAATCAAACACATAGCATAATCATAAGCCATGATTTGAACCAACGCTTGTGAATAATAACCATTCATCAGAATGCAGAATACTTTCCCCAAAATCCCCCAGAGTCCCCAGCAAAAGCAGCTGCCTCACAAATCACAAACACCAGTATATACCCCTTTTGACACCCGTCCGTGTCATACCCCAGCAGAAAGCCAAAGACGTCCTCTTTGCACTCACATATACCCATATACACTTTCTTGACACCAGTCCGTGTCATTTCCCCAGCGCAATCGCTTACACTCCCTCAACCCGTATACTTGTTGATATTATACTTGCCTCCCTCGACACTCGTCCGTGTCACTCTCCCCAGCAGTTAAACACTCATCTATACACCACTCGCTCTTATACAGATACTCGTCCGTATCTTGTATATACCAGTTACATCCCCACAGATTCGACTTTGGTTCATGTTCTTTGTTAACCAGTTGGTACTCGCCCGTACCATCATCTCAGAATATGCGTCCAGTGTTTGTTTCTACATGATACTCGTCCGTATCATAGTCTTGAGGATGCTCGTCCGCATCTTTAATCCATACACTATGTCAAACACTCGTGTCTCCTTGAATATAGACACTCGTCCGTGTCTAATATTCCCCAGAAGAGTCCCTTCAGATACAACACTCGTCCGTGTTCTTTGTTAACCAGTTGATACCCGTCCGTATCATCGTCTCTGAACACGTGTCAGTATTTTGTTTCTACATGATACTCGTCCGTATCATAGTCTTAAGGATGCTCGTCCGCATCTCTAATCTATACACGAATACCAAACACTTATACCTTTGTTTCTTGGATGTGAGCACTCGTCCGTGTTTACTTTTCCCCAGTAGATTACCAACAAACAAATTTTCCCTTTTATCTGACACCCGTCTTGTGCCATGATAAACCCTGAGAGCAGCCGTACCCTGCTGAGTGGTCGTCCTCCACTTCTTGATGGTCGTCCTCCATCATGCTCATCCGATGGCCGTCCCCATCGTCGATATTTAGCAGCCGTCCCCTGCTAGGTGGTCGTCCTCCACCTTTTGATGATCGTCCTTCATCATTTTATCCAATGGCCGTCCCCATTGTTGATTTTGGTTATCTGGCATTCGTCCTATGTCATGAGAAACCTTGAGAGCAGCCGTACCCTGCTGAGTGGTCGTCCTTCACTTCTTGATGGTCGTCCTCCATCATGCTCGTCCGATGGCCGTCCCCATCGTTAACCTTTTCTATCCGGCATTCGTCCTATGTCGCGATATTTTCGGCAGCCGTACCCTGCCAGGTGGTCGTCCTCCACCTTTGATGGCCGTCCCCATCATATTTCTTTTATTCCCAACAAAGCAGCCGTCCCCTGCTAGGTGATCGTCCTTCACCTTTGATGGCCGTACCCCATCATCTGTTTATTTCATTTATTCTTTAACCCGATGGCCGTCCCCGTCGTGGTCCCTTTTCCTTTTTAGCCCGATGGCCGTCCCCATCGTTGGTTACTTTACCTTTGTGAACTTGACGGCCGTCCCCGTCATGTTTCATTAATCCCCAGAGAATTTTACAGCTTTATCCTGATGGCCGTCCCCATCATAATTTCATTTTCCCCAGCTAGTCGGCCGTCCCCGTCTTAGCTTTACCTTTTATCCCCAGCATGTCGGCCGTCCCCGTCATTGTTTTATTTCCTACACTTTTCCCAGCATGTCGGCCGTCCCCGTCATTGCTCTATCACCCATTTTACAACATACTTTATTTTCCTTTTACAATCTATATCCCTTTTCTTCTTCATTCTGTGAGTGCAAATTTTGGACTGTCTTTGGTATTCAACCACAAGTTATCTTGTTTGCCTGTTAAGCTGTCGCTTACATCCTGCACAGCTAACTCATGTTTGAATAGGGGCAGCTGTAAACACCCCAAATTTTCCCTCACCCATTCACACCATGGCTTGTGATCATTTCATATGCATAAACACAATCATATCACCTCACATCTCATTTTTGGTTCATTGCATGGTTTCTAAGTCATCTGCACCTAGGGTTTGTGACCTGAGCTATCCAAGAGCCTCTTGAGCCACCCCAAAGGCAACCAATCACTTCAAAGGGGTCCATATGTGTTCTTGTATCATATTACATCCTCTCAAAGTCAAAAATTCCAAAGAATCACAAGAACTGGGTTTGGTAGGGATGCAGAGCCAAGTTTGACTGCACAGTTGACCTAAAATTAGGGTTTTGGTTTCAGAGGCCATAACTCCAAATTTTTTGGTCATTCTTGTTTCCATTGGTCTCTATATGGTATAGGGAGTATGCATATCAATTTTCATGAAGAAATTCCATGGGGAAGTCATCTGATCAAGGGTTGACTTTTCAGACAAGTCAGTGTAAAATCAGGGCATTTGGGGCCCCCAATGACCCAACCAATGGGTGATCTTCATCATTTTGAGTGTATGTGGTCTTTATTTGATCATGGAAGAAGGTTGAAGTTCACAAAAATCAAGAATTTGGAGTTTTTGCAAGTGTTGACTTTTTGGGCATAGTTGACTTTTCAAGAATGCTTCATTTTAGGTCATTTTTCAAGCCTTGATTCTTGATCCAAAAATGCTTCAAATAGAAAAACTTTGATCATGAAAGTTGTAGAATACATTTTTCCCTTTTCAAAAATTACAAGAACATGATCAAATTCTTCTTGGATCAAAAGTTATGGTGTGACAAAGTTGGCAAAAATCATTGATTTTCAAGATGTGCACCAAATGTGAATTTTGCAAAATCATGAACTAATGCCATTTGTAACTTCTAATTCACTTCAAACCATTACACAAACATTCCATAGGCCCTAAAAATCAGAATTGGACCAAGGTTTCACATGGTTATGGTTTGTGTAACAAGGCATTTTCCATGAAGTTTCAAAAGTGTGCCAACTTGCAAAACCATCATTATGCCTCTCACCACTTGATGCATTGGCTGCTGAACCCTCCTAACATCACACACACATCATGCTGCGCAGCCCATGCTTCTTGTACCAAGCTATAGCTCGAGCCATGCCTTCCTTACACAAAGTGGACTTTTTTGCAAAAGCAAACTTACCAATCAATAGGGGCCAGGTCACATCATCTGACCTATGGGATTAAAATACAATATCCTTTGGCAAGCCAAACATATGAGGAGGCCAGGCTGAAACACTCTCTAGCACCACATTCACAAAAACATCCCCTTGTGCAAAACCATTCGAATCTGCCTGTACAACACACAAACACTCAAACAAATTCCTCTGATCATCTCACCTTGCCTTATAGAGTAGAAACCACCAAGAGCCAGGCCTGATTTGAGCAAGAATACCCCATTGCCATTTTTCACCTCAGCCTGCATTTCTCTTCGAATCCTTTTATCCAGCCATCAAACACATCATTTTTCTTCACCAACAAGTCAAGCACATCAAAAGGAGTCAAAACCACCCTTCACATTGATCTGAAGCAGCCTGTGCACAAAGCTCATTTCCTGCTATACCAGATTGGGACCTCTCAAAATAGCTTGTTTAAGCTCATTCCAAGCCTGCCATTAGCATCAGGAGGATCAATGGAGTAAGTTGGCACCAAGAAGCAGTCCAGAAAGTCCAGAAATAGAAGCTTCCATCTCAGGTATGACCATGGAAACTTTTTTCTCAGAGCTTGATTTTTAAGTTACAAATTGATTATTCATGTCTTGCTGGTCATGGGGTTGGTTTCAGAATCAAAAATGAGTGAAAAATAAGTTTGTATGGTCCCTCTGAAATTTTGCCCGTGGATTTTATTTCCTTCGATTCCTTTGATTCATGATGTTTAAATGTTGTTTGAGCATGAATTCGTGTCTTAGGGGGTTAGAGGATCACTTAGGTATGTTTAATTTGTGGAATAGATGCCTGAAACGTGTTCTAGGGTTTTGGTAGTGCCGGAGAAGATGACCGGAGCTCCCCTCCGGTCACCTGAGAGTAATTATGCCCTAATCCCTGTAATTAGTGTCATTTGAATTTCGTGCGTTGGATTGGGTTGACTAGTTGACTTCGCGCGTGAGAGAAGGGCTCAGATTCATTTGATTAGCCCTAATTCAATTAATTAGATTAATTAATTCACAATTAGGTTAATTGGCTCAGATGCAACCCCAGCCGTCCAGATGCGCGCTGGTCAACCAATTTAAACCTAGGATTCATCTCATCCCTCCATTCTGATTACTTTCCTTTTATTTTAATTTATTTTCATTTCTTTTTCATTTAACTTGCATAATTTATTTAAAATAGTAAAAAATGTGTATAAATTATGAAACTTTTTCTCATAAGTTTTATTAATTTTTATGACACAAAAATATTTTTGTTTTTATTTTTATCATTAAAAAAGTATTTTTAAATATTTAAAAGATTATTTTTAATTGATTAATGGAAATTAATTTATTAAAAATAATTTTAGGTATCTAAAAATCACCAAAAAATTCATGAAATGTTCTAAGACATTTAGAAACATTGTCCAACCTTCAAACCAAATTTCGTTTTGGATCTTGATGCATTTTGAGAATTTTCCATTGAATTAAAATCATTTTTGTGCATTATTTTGATCATAAGTTCAAAAAATCATTTCTGCCTATCTATGAAGAGTTGGACATTGATTCTCTTTGCATTGCATTGTGTTTAGCATGTAGTTTCTAGGATTAAATGGCCATGATTTGATTCCTCATTTTCAATTTGTTTGGTATTTCTTTTGTTTAGGAACCCTAAAAACCCTAATAACTTGTAAAAACCATAACTTGAGATTGGTTAAGAGTTGAGATTTCCCCTTTGGACCTTGGTTTAGTATGGGATTAGGGGTCCTTTGAGTGGCATTTTCCATTTTTTATCTTAGGGTTTGCTTCTGTTTTTGGTTTTTGTTTGATGTTTGATTCATAAACCCTAATTTGGGCTTTCATTTGCATCCCTTTTGCATTCTCTTGCATAACATGACTTGCCATGACATTCCATGCCTCCATTTGATTCATTTGACATCATAAGACATATAGAAAGCATGTTTGATCATTGCATCATGTGTTTGCCATGTTGTTTGCATTGTGCACTTCATAACTTTCCATGTATGTTCATGCTCCTTAACTTGCTTCACATGCATCCATAAACTTGTATGATCATTTCCATGTGCTGCCTCATGTTTATAGCATCTCATTGCATCATTAGCATCATGTATTTGCTTCTGGTTTTGTTCCTCTTCATGTCATCTCATCTCATTTTGCATTGCATTGCATTTCTTTCTAACATTTCAGGTGGTAAGTGAACTTGAGAAGTGAATTTGCCTTCACTTCCCATAACTTTTCTCTTCATCTCTCTTGCATCCATTGCTGCATTTCTATATGTGTTTGAGATTGAGCTTGCTCATTCTTGTTTCTCTCACTTTCTTTCTCCAGGTGACTTGACTTCTTAAATGAAGCAAGTCACTTTGCTTCTCTTGATCCTGTTCATCTGCTTCCTGGTGGTTCCATTGAAGATCTTCTTGGTGAAACCTCACAAACCTTAGGAACAACCAAGCATGACAATGATTAGGGTTTTGATTAGTCTCCCCACTTAGTTTTACCTTTGTGTCTCTTTTGAGTCCTCTCTTCTCATCTCATAATCAGGAACTAAACCCTAAAGGCTTTAAGGCTTTGTGATTAAGTTTATGCCTGTATCCTTCTATTAGGATGGAGTGTATAACTTTAATCCTAAGTGTTAAACCCTTAATGTGTTTAAATCTCTTAATCAATTCACTTAATAAGTATCAAGACATCACACTTGTAACTTGGGCCTTGCATTAGGGTTCTAATTCTTCCTTAATTGGTTAAGAAGGACTAACCCTAGTGTTAATGGACAAGTCCCCCTCAAGTTGTCTTACAAATCATAAAATCCACTTCATCATCATATCACTAAATAAAATCCACTTAATCATAGGCTTGTTTTGTCATGAGCTTAAGCCCTAATCATGGATTAAGTTGAGGAGCTTTCCTTAGCTTAAACATTCTCATCTATTATCCTTCTATTAGGATGGTGTAATGAGTCTGTTTAATCCCTGATTATGGCTTAACCTCATTACTTAACACTAAACAAAAACACCAAAAACATCTAAATAATCACAAGTAGGTTAATGATCTTAATCCTACATCAAAGGTGATTAAGTGTGAGAATCTGACTTCACACTTAAGGTATTCTCATTACCCCTAATCAGAGGGAAGATGTGATGAGTTTATTAAATCCATTGGTTTAGACTTAAGCTCATTAACTTATGACAAAATCCAAAAACAATAAAAGACTGAAAACACAAAAACAAACAATAATCGTCTCCTTCGGGATTCTTTTCTCATCATCTTCATTCACAAACGAGAACTTGCTTCTTCCGTCTAATGCAAGACAGTCAGCATCTGTGCCAGACAGATCATACACTTGAGCATAGTCAAGCAAGCAGTTCACAAGTCAATTTATATTTCAGTCTCTTTGGGTCGAACTACGGTGTTCTGACTTCCTCATTGCACGAGAGGATACGTAGGCATACCTTAACAGTTATCGAACAAAAGTCTCTGTATATTCCCCCTCTTTCCAGCCTCATTCTTTTAGCCTCATGATCTTGAGCATCTTATTCCTGCCCTTACACTGACACATCATTTATACACTTTACACTTCTTTTACACTGACACTTGCATTCTTTTCCAGCTCCGATGCACACTTTTGCACTGACACTACCCCTTTAAAACACAAATCTTTTAAGCGTGGATCCCGTCGAGTACGACGGACAATCTGGGTGCTAATACCTTCCCAGGTTGTAACCAACCCCCTTTCTCAGTCTCTCTGGTTCGCAAACCGTCTTATCCATATCTTTCTAGGCCTATGCAGCATTGCCTTTCCTCCGGGATAAAAATGCCTAGCTGGCGACTCTATTCATCTCCAGTGAGTTCACGGCTGTGTGTTCTCATTGTCCCTCTCGCCGACCGTTCGCGTCTGTACCTTTATCTGGGCCCTGTCCCATTTATCGGGAGCGACAACAAGAACTGGGATTGGCATGGAAGCAGAGCCAGGTTTGACTGCACAGATGACCTAAAATTAGGGTTTTGGTTTCAGAGGCCATAACTCCAAATTTTTTGGTCATTCTTGTTTCTATTGGTCTCTATATGGTATAGGGAGTATGCATATCAATTTTCATGAAGAAATTCCATGGGGAAGTCATCTGATCAATAGTTGACTTTTCAAGCAAGTCAGTGCAAAATCAGGGCATCTGAGGCCCCCAATGACCCAACCAAGGGGTGATCTTCATCATTTTGAGTGTATATGATCTTTATTTGATCATGGAAGAAGTTGGAAGTTCACAAGATTCAAGAATTTCAAGTCTTTTGCAAAGTTGACTTTTTGGGCAAGTTTGACTTTTCATGAAAATGTCATTTTATGCAACTTTTTCAACCCTTACTTTTTGATTCAAAAAGGCTTCAAATGAAAAAACTTTGGTCATGAAAGTTGTAGAATAGATCTTTCCCTTTTCAAAAAGTACAAGAACATGACCTAATTCATTTTGGATCAAAAGTTATGGCTTGTCAAAGTTGGCTAAAATCACTAAATTTTCAAGTTATATACCAAATGGAAAACTTGCAAATTCTTGTAACAAGGCAATTTGTGACTTCAAAATGGTCTCTAACCTTTACACAAACATCGAACAAGTCCTAAAAATCAGAATGGGCCAAGGGATCACATGTGTATGGCTTGTGAAACAAGACTTTTTTCATGAAGAACCAAAAGCAAACCAAGTTGCAAAAACTCATGATGGCATTGCATCCACTTGCTAGCTACTTTGCTGATCAACCCTAGCCTTTTCCCTCACCATGTTGCGCAGCCCACACCCCTTGTACTTGGCTATAACATGACCCATGCTTTCTCTTACACAAAGTTGACAATTTGCAAAAGTAGCTACACCTATCACAAAAGGGCATGTCACATCTTCTGACCAATGAGATTTGTTTATACAAATCAATTGCAAGCCAGACACAATGACAAGCAAGCCTGAAGCAAGCCCAAGCATCAGATTCTCACTTTCACTCTCAAATGCAAAAGCTTTCAAAACTCAGCATACAAGCTACAAACTCACAAACAAACTTCATAGAACTCATCACCACATCCTTCTGATCATTTCCCTGCCTTCATTCATCCTTGAAACCTCACATAAGCCAAACACGATTCTCACCTGAGTTGGAACATGACCTGTTCAAACTTCCAAACCATCCAACACAAACTCCTTCTAAGCATCCAGACATCATCAAGGGACCAAAAGGAGTGGATTGCACAAAGAGAAGAGGCCAGAAAGTTACAGACTGAAAGCTTCAAAACTCAGGTAGCTTCATGAACTTTTTTTCCAGAAATGGATTTTCAAGTTCTTAATAGCTTCTATATGCCTCCCTGATCATGAATATGTTGTTGGTTTTGAAAATAGTGAAGAGATGAGAGTTTAATCTGGTTCTGAAACTTTTTGCCCTAAAACTAGTTTGATTCGATTCTCATTGTTTAGGAATGATAAATGTTGTTTGAATGGGGGTTTTGATTCGTTTTTGAGTGGGGATCATTTCTGTTCAATTAGATTTCGTTTTAGATGCGTATAGAGGGAGTTTGTGATTTTGAGTGATCGGAGAAGATGACCGGAACACTGTTCCGGTCACCTGAAAGTCATTAAGGGCTGGATTAGGGCTAATTAATTAGGGTTAGTGAGTTTGAATGCTGACCCTTGGATATGGCGCCAGGTCAATGCGCGCGTGTTTGAGTTTGAATGAGGGCCTTTGGATCTGATTACTTTTCTATTTTCAGATTAAATTCAATTTTTATTTTCCCTTTTATTCATTTAATTTCTCCATTTTATTTAAAATAGCAAAACTAATTTAAAAATTCTGAAATTTTTTACACAAGTTATTATTTAATTTCAGAACACAAAAATATTTTTATTTTCATTTTTTGCATTTAAAAGTATTTTTAAATATTTAAAAGTTTATTTTTAATTAATTAATGAGAATTAATTAATTAAAAATACTTTTAGGTATTTAAAAATCACCAAAAAATTCATGAAACATTTAAAAACATTTAGAAACATTGTCCAACCCTCAAACCAAATTTATTTTTTGATCTTGATGCATTTTGAGAATTTTCCATGGAATTAAAATCTTTTTGATGCATTATTTTGATCCAAATTTCCTAAAATCATTTCTGCCTAACCCTAAAGAGTTGGACTTTGATTCTTTCTGCATTGTGTTTAGCATGTCATGTAGTTTGTGAGATTAAATGGCCATGATTTGATCTTTCATTTTCCATTTGTTTGGCATTTTTCTTGTTAAGGAACCCTAAAACCCTAGAAAACTTAGGAAAATCATAACTTGAATTAGGTTAAGAGTTGGAACTTCTCCTTTGGGAAGTGAGTTAGTATAGGTTTAGGGGTCCTTTTAGTGCATTTTCAATTTTTTATATTGATGTTTGCTTCTGATTTTGGTTTGTGTTTGATGCTTTGATCATAAACCCTAATTTGGGCTTCCATATGCATCCATCTTGCATTTGCATTCATACCTTGACTTGCCATAGCATTTTATGCATTCTTGTGATTCATTTGACATCTTAAGACATATTGAAAGCATGTTTGATCATTGCATCTTGCATTTGCCATGTTGTATGCCATTTGCATTTCATAACTTTTCATGTTTGTTCATGCTCCTTAGCTTGTTTCATTTGCATCCATAAGCTTGTATGATCATCCCCATGTGTTGTTCCATGTTTGTAGCATCTCATAGCATCATTATCATCATGCATATGCTTCTGGTTTTGTCTCTCATCATGCCATTTCATTTCATTTTGCATTGCATTGTATTTCTTTTCTAACTTTTCAGGTGGTAAGCAACTTTGGGAAGTGGATTTGCCTTCACTTGTCATATTCTTTCTTCATCTCTCTCTTGCACCCTTGCTGCATTTTTATATGTGTTTGAGATTGAGCTTGCTCATTCTTCTTCTCCTTACTTTCTTTCTTCAAGTGACTTGACTTCTTGAATGAAGCAAGTTACTTTGCTTCTCCTGATCCTTTCATCTGCTTCCTGGTGGTTCCATTGAAGACTTCTCTTGTAAACCTCACAAACCTTAGGAACAACCATGTATGACAATGATTAGGGTTTTGATTAGTCCCCCCCCCCTTAGTTTTTACCTTTGTGTCTCATTGAGTCTTCTCTTCTCACCTCATAATCAGGGACTAAACCCTAAAGGCTTTAAGGCTTTGTGATTAAGCTTATGCCTGCATCCTTCTATTAGGATGGAGTGTATAACTTTAATCCTAAGTGTTAAACCCTTAATGTGTTTAAATCTCTTAATCAATCCACTTAATAATCACCAAGACATCACACTTGTAACTTGGGCCTTGCATTAGGGTTCTAATTCTTCCTTAATTGGTTAAGAAGGACTAACCCAAGTGTTAATGGACAAGTCCCCCTCAAGTTGTCTACAAACCCTAAAATTCACTTCATCATCATATCATTTTCTAAAATTCACTTAACAAAGGCTTTGTTTTGTCATGAGTTTAATCCCTAATCATGGATTAAGTTGAGGAGCTTTCCTCAGCTTAAACATTCTCATCTATTATCCTTCTATTAGGATGGTGTAATGAGTCTGTTTAATCCCTGATTATGGCTTAACCTCATTACTTAACACTAAACAAAAACACCAAAAACATCTAAGTAATCACAAGTAGGTTAATGATCTTAACCCTACACCAAAGATGATTAAGTGTGAGAAGCTGACTTCACACTTAAGGTAATTCTCATTACCCCTAATCAGAGGGAAGATGTGATGAGTTTACTAAATCCATTGGTTTAGGCTTAAGCTCATTAACTTATGACAAACTTTCAAAAGCAATAAAAGACTGAAAACACAAAAACAAACAATAATAGTCTCCTTAGGGATTATTTTCTCACCTCATTCACTCACAAACGAGAACTTGCTTCTTCCGTCTAATGCAAGACAGTTTGCACCTGAGCCAGACAGGTCATACACTTGAGCATAGGCAAGTAAGCAGTTCACAAGTCAATTCATCTTTCAGTCTCTTTGGGTCGAACTACGGTGTTCTGACTTCCTCATTGCACGAGAGGATACGTAGGCATAACTTAACAGTTATCGAACAAAAGTCTCTGTATATTCCCCCTCCTTCCAGCTTCATTCTTTTAGCCTCATGATCTTGAGCAATTCATTCTCATTCCTGCACTGACACATCATTTATACACTTCACTTCTCTTACACTGACACCTGTACATTTTCTTCCAGCCCCTTTTACACACAGATTGCACTGACACTACCCCTTTAAACACAAATCTTTTAAGCGTGGATCCCGTCGAGTACGGCGGACAATCTGGGTGCTAACACCTTCCCAGGTTGTAACCAACCCCCTTTCTCAGTCTCTCTGGTTCGCAACCGTCTTATCCATATCTTTCTAGGCCTATGCAGCATTGTCTTTCCTCCGGGATAAAAATGCCTAGCTGGCGACTCTTTTCATCTCCAGTGAGTTCACTGCTGTGTGTTCTCATTGTCCCTTTCGCCGACCTTTCGCGTCTGTACCTTTATTTGGGCCATTCCCCATTTATCGGGAGCGACAGTATCATTGACTATTGGCACTTGTCTGTGTTATCTTGATGATCATCCAATACTCGTCTGTATTGAAGAGGTTTAAAATCCTGACTATGGGAATTAATGTCAAAATGGTTATCGGTCCTGGCGTAACAGGATTATCCGAAGGAGGCTCGTCTGTCTCAAGCACCAATTATTATTGTTGCACCTAGCGTAACAGGTTTGCTCGAAGAAAACTCGTTTGTCTTATGCCATATATCCACGGATAATATATGAAGAAGGTTCGTCTACCTTGAATATGCATGTCTATCCCACAGACTTTAATGCATTATCGGTTCTGGCGTAACAGGTATATCCGAAGGAGATTCGTCTGTCTCAAGTCATATGTTCTTTCAGTGTTTGAGGACTCGTATGTCCAGCTCCTGGCGTAACAGGATTGTTTGAAGAAGACTCGTCTGTCAAAGAACTCTTATTCCAGATATCAAGTTTCAACTTAGAAGAAGCTCGTCTGCTTTTTCTCCCCTGCAGTCACCAAAGCGTCATTTGGTTGGGTTTATTTCCCAGTTTTGCATTCTTCGTCAGAGTGCAAATTTTAGGTCTTCTTGGTATTCAACCACAATTTATCTTGAATGGTCGATAGCCCGTGCTACCGTCCTTTTCAGATTAACTGATGATTGAATAGGGGAAGTTGTAACACCCCAAATTTTCCATCTTCATTTTAAGCATCATATCACATCACATTCATCATGAACATATCATCTTTTTAGCATCCTAGCATGGAAAGATGAGGCATAACATTCTTCATGTCCTAACATTAGGCATATGATCATCTGTGGAGGTTCTTGAGGCATCACAAGCCATGACAAGGGTCCCAATGGTCTTGTACAAGTCCTATGAGGGGTCTACACTCCATTTACAAGTTCAAGTCCATTTGCAAAAGCTCAGAAGATTGCATGATCATCAGAGGTTTCAGGATAAGGCAAAGCTCCTACACAAGGCACCTAAACTAGGGTTTGAGATTCAAGCATCAAAACTTCACAACTTTGGCCATTTCATTTGGGCAAAGTCTTCTATATGTCAAGATGATCCTAGGTACCAATTTTCATGAGTAAATTCCTTGTGGATGTCAAGAAATTCTTCAGTTGCTTGCAGATGAAGTAATTGGTCAACTGTGCCCTTAAAAAGTCAACTGTGTGATTTCAAGGGGTCCAAGCCACTTTTTCTTGCCAAGGGGTGTCCTCACAATTTTATAAGAGGTTTGGAATGTTTAAAGATCAATAATCATGGAGATTTGATGTTTTTTGCAAAATGGGCACAAAGTTGGTTTTTGAGAATTTCCATATTTGGCAACTTTTGCCCTAATTTTCAAGTGAGCTTAACATGATCAAAAATTCTTCAAATGGACCAAAGTCAAACATGAAAGTTGGAGATTAAGGGCTCCCATTTTCAAAAAGTACAAGTACTTTTTCATGGGATTCATGGTTTGCTCTAGAGGCCCTTCGAAAATTTCACTAAAACTAGGGCAAATTCAAAATTTCCATGCATGCACAAAAGAAAAAAGTCTCAAAACTTGTTTTCAAGGCTTGGAATGGTTCAATTTTGTTTACTAAGTTACAATACAATGCAAATGACATGTTTTGCTCCAAAGAATATCCCATTTTCGTGCAAGGCAAGGATTTCACTCCAAAAATGCAAAATTGGCAAAATTATGAGAAAAGTGTGATGACTTGATCTAAAGGCCAGGACTTGTTGTATTATGATCAAGGGTAGGATTTGCATTGCCCATGTGCTGAGAGGCCAAGGAAAGCATGAGTAGTGCATGCTTCCCTCACAAATTGCAAATTTTGCAAATTCACCAAAAGCTTGTGATTCCCACGTGCAAATGAGCCAATTCTTTCAGCATTGGTTTGTGACTTCACATAAAAGGAGCTAGGGTTTGAGAATTGGAACCTCTCTCTCATTTTCTCATTTCCAATTTTATGCACCAATTGTATTTTCTCTCTTCTCTCATCACACACTTTCTCAATCTCAAAACAAATTGTGGATTCTTGTTCTAGGCAAGCTAAGGATCATTAATCACACCATCATTCAAGCTTTCCTTCAAGATCAATCACCTTTCCATTTCAGGGCAGGAGCTTGAAAAGCTTCAGATCCAGCCATCTTCAAGGCTTTAGATGCATTTATTTTGCATCTAGAGTGAGTGTAGAGTGATTTGCATCCATCATTTGGCTTTCTATCTCATTATTTCCAGATCTGCAACTCATGTATGCTTCAAAATCTCAAGATCTAAAAATGAAATTGATTAGGTGTTTTGTGATATTTGAGGTGCACTGATCATTCTGCAAGTTGTAGTTTAGTAAATGGTGCATTATTGTGTGAGATATTCGAATTCAAAGTTTCTTGGGCACACTTGTTTTGGTTCGATCCCGTTGATTCATTGAGTTTTAGAGTTTTTCATGTCCATTTTTGAGTTCAGAGCATGTTAATTATCCAATCTGGAGTATTTGGTTGATTTTTGTTGTTGTTTATGCATTTGTTATGAATTCCGGTGCCGGAGCCCTAGCTCCGGTCACCGGAAACTGGAAATGTGAGCTTAGGGTTTCTGGACGAAGAAGACGAGTCCACAGCCTTTGGATCTTGCCCTTGTACGCTCTGGATGTTGACACGCGTCCATACAATCCCTCCTCCTTCTCACGTGTTTCAGTCTTCTAATTTAATACAACATGTTTCTCAGTTCACCATAAGTACCATGCGTCTCCAATCATAAGCCAGCAAAGCTCCACATCAATTAATGAATGGTCCCCAACATGCGTTGGATTCATCCGTTGGTCTTGTATTTTTCCAGCTTATTATTTCATAATTTCCACAATATCTAACATGAACCTGCGCACCAATGGGCCTCATAATTGATCTTCACACCCCCTCACAGCTTAGCCCAATTCATTTACACGCAGAACCTTACTATCTGCACCTCTCACCTCATTTCCCTTTTATTTCTTTTTTCATTTATTTTCTTTTATATTCATTTTAATTTCTGATTTTTAAAAATAGTTCCATTCATTAAAAAATTCCCAAAAAAATTCTTGAGTCTTCTTTTAAGTTCCTTTTATTTTTCTATATTTTTTATTTTCCATTTTTCCTAATTTCCATGTGTCATATTAATTCCCCATTTAAATTACTTCTTTTTAATTCTTGTTTTGAGCAATCTGCCTTGTCCATTTTCTATAGAGTTCATTATTTGGAGTTTTGTGTTCATTATATTTGCTCTGGATTCCTAAGATGATGTAGTTATCATGTGATTTTTTCCCTGATTTTTAGAAATTTATTCCTTGGGTCTTGGTCCTTTGACTTGTGAAGGAAGTTTGTAACCCTAGTTTGTGTTCTTGCCTCCATTTGACCTAGTTTGCTTCTGAATTTTTCCAAATCCTTTTGGCTCATTATTATACCATGTTTGAAGATAATTTGACTTGAGTTGTGGAATTTTTAGATACTTGGTTGATTTAATTTGATTTTTGTCTTGATCCTTGTCCCATTTTGCTTCTTTTGGTCCTCTAGCTCTCTTATAAGCTTAGAAGGGCACTTGTGCCAACTTCTCTTTCTCATTTGGGGTCCTTTTGGGGTATGGGTTCCTTCCTGGTCCTAGCTTAGGGTTGAGTCTTAGAATTTTGTGTTTGCTTCCCTTTTAAGTTCTTTTATTTCTTAAGTGTTTTCACTTCATCTCTTTGCTTCTTTCACCTCACTTTGTGATTGTTTGGTCTTGTACCTCCATTCTCTTCATCTTGTTAGCTTATTAATCCCTTCTTTGACTTGTTTTGGTTCTGGTCTTGTGCATTGAGTCCATGTTTGTGCATATTTGCTTTGCATCCTTCTTAAGTTTGCATGTGTTTGTCATTTGTTTCATCTTGTCTCATAATTTGCTTGCATGCTTCATTCCTCATTCTTGTAAGTTGCATTTGCATTGAGCATGTGTACATATCATTTCACTTCTGTTTGTATGATGTTGGCATGTTATTTTGTTTCACTTGTATGCATGTTACTAACCTTTCAGGGGCTATGGTAAGTGTGAGGTGTGGAAGTTGAGTTCCACATCTCCAAGTCTCATCTCTTCTTCTTATTTCTTAATTGAGCTAACCATTTGCTTGTTGGGCTTAGGCCTTTCTCATCTCATCTCTCTTCTTCTTCTTCTTCTCTTCTTCTTTCCTTCTTCATTAGGATAGAAATCCACACTAACCTTAGGATATCCATGCATGACAACACTTAGGACTCTTTAGTCCCCCTTTATAATTTTGCCTTTGTGATCCTTTTGGTTCTTCTTATTTTCTCATCTCATAACTCTAAAAAACATCTTAATAATGTTTGAAGTAATACCTTGATCAATAGCCTTATCCCATGAGGTGTGCTTGTAGTATTCCCATCTTGGGATAGTACAAGTTTACCTTGTGATGCACAAGTCTGATCAAGGTATCTTCTTCACTAAGAAAAGCATAAAAAACACTTCTTCACTCTAAATACAAAAAACACTTAATAATTTAACAAGTTAGTGAGCTTAGGCCCTAATATTTGGGTTCAAGTTTTGGGGATCTTCTCCTTACTTGAGTGTGCTTGTTCTATTATTCCATCTTGGAATGTAGTGACAAGTGCACATTCCATGGAAAAGAGCTTGAGTTCACTTCCTTGTGACACACTCATAAAAGCTTCATAAAAAACACAAACAAACAATAAGTGTCTTTCCTTCGGGAATTCTTTTCTCATCTCATTCACTCCGTACGCGAACTTGCTCCTACTTGTCATTTTGCAAGACGGTTACGCACTCGTCGTCCGAGTCTGTAACACCTGAGCAATGGCATAGGCAGTTCAAGCCTTAATTCACAAGCAATTTCCTTGTTACCCCTAGTTAGGGGAACTATGGCGTCTCTGATCCTCATTATCCTGATGAGGTACGTAGACAGCAGGGTAGGGTCCGTTCGAGCACACTCTTTTATTTTCCCTACATTTTCCCCCTTTCTTTTCTTTCTTATCCAGTTCAGTTCATTTTCTTTGCAGCAGCTTTCTTTTCTTTACCCTTTGAAACAAATTTCTTTGCAAGCGTGGATCCCGTCGGGTACGGCGGACGATCTGGGTGCTAATACCTTCCCAGGTCGTAACCGACTCCCGAGCTCAGTCTCTTTAGTTCGTAGGACCTGTGTCCTTCCTCTTCTTTCTTCTGGTTTGTGTAGCATTACCATTCCCTTTCTTTTGGGATAAAAATGTCTGGCTGGCGACTCTATTCTTTTCCGCGCCACTTTCGCGTTTGTACCAGGATGGAAATCCGGGGAGCGACAACACCCCCTGTCCTTGTAAGCCCAATTAAAATGAACGGAATTGCTTGCTATTTGCACCACAACTTCCTTATTTCTTATTTTTTATTTTATTTTATTTTCAGTTTGAATTTTAATTTTTAAAAATAGTAATAATTTCACAAAAATTATAAAAAAAATTCATGAGTGTTTCTTTTAGTTTTCTTTAATTTTTGGCATTTTTATTTTTCATTTATTTTTAATTGCCACGTGGAAATTAATTGTTTCTTTTAATTAAATGTTTTTATTTCATTTTGAAGCATGTTGCCTTGTTCATTTTCTATTTTGATCATTATTTTGAATTTTAAGATGATTCTTTTTGTTCTGGATTCATGATGAGATATAGTTTGTTGATGATTTTTGTTCTGATTTTTAGAAGCTTGCTTAATTGACTTTGGTCTCTAACTTATGCATAAAGATTTCTAACCCTAATCCATGTTTGAACCTTATTTTGAATGGCCAAGCTTTTGAATTTGATCCTCTCCTTTTGGCATGTTGATATGGTATGATTGAAGATCATTTGTGCAAGTTTGTGGAATTTTTGGGTGTATACTTGAATTGATTTGAATTTTTGTTCCTTACTTGTCCCTTTTTGCTTCCTTTGGGTCATATGGTCACTCCTTAGGTTAGAAGGGCACTTGTGCCAACTTCTTTAAGTTGTTTAGAGTCATCTTAGGTTGTTGATACCCCTCTGGTCTTGAGTTGATGCTTGTGCCTAGAGAAAGTTTGTGTTGGGTTGATCCTGAAGTTCATTCACACTTATGCATGCTCACTTCACTTCCTTTGTTTCTTTACTTCTCATGATGTAAATACTTGACTATATGCACTTCTTCTCTTCATCTCATGTGATCTTTAGGCACTTTCTTAACATGTTAGGGTTTTGGTTTTTCACTTTGTAGTTTTGCTTTGACTTTTTTCCTTTTTTATTCTCTCATATTCATTTTGTTTTTTCATAGTGATTCATATTGCTTCATGTTGAGTTGTGTGGTTCTTATCTCATTCTTATGCTTTGAGTTTGCATTTGGCATTTGTTTTATGACTTCACTTCTGATTGTGTGTCTTTGATTTGACATTATGTTTATTCTATGTTGCATTTATTCTTGTGTCACTAACCATTTCAGGGGCTTTGGTAAGTGAGAGGTGTGGATGTGATTCCCACATCTCCAACTCTTATCTCTTCTCTTTTCTTCATTGATACTATTCTTGTGATTGTTGGGGGCTTAGGCCTTACTTCCTCCCTCTTCTATTCTTCTTTCTTCTCTTTCTTTTCCTATCTTCTCTTCCTTTAGGGTAGTAAACCTCACTAACCCAGGATTACCTTTGCATGATAACAATTAGGATTCTTTAGTCCCCCATTAGACTTTTACCTTTGTGATCCTTTTGTTTCTTTTCTCTTCTCATTTCAAAACCCTATAGAAGACACTTAATAAAGATTGAAGTGATATCTTGAGCAATAGCCTTATCCCATGAGACACTTGTAGTCTTCCCATCTTGGGATAGTACAAGCTTGTCTTGTGATGCACAAGTCTGATCAGAATATCATCTTCACCAAGAAAATCATAAAACACACTTCTTCATTGTAAATACAAAAACACTTAATAAGTTAGTGAGTTAGTAAGCTTAAGCCCTAATCTCTGGATTCAAGTTTTGGGGATCTTCTCCTTACTTGAGTGTGCTTGTTCTGTTATTCAATCTTGGAATGTAGCGACAAGTGCACATTCCATGGAAAAGAGCTTGAGTTCACTTCCTTGTGACACACTCATAAAAGTTTCTAAAAAACACAAACAAACAATAAGCGTCTTTCCTTCGGGAATTATTTTCTCACCTCCTTCGCTCCGTACGCGAACTTGCTCCTACTTGTCACTTTGCAAGACGGTAACGCACTCGTCGTCCGAGCCTGCAACACCTGAGCATTGACATAGGCAGTTCAAGCCTTAATACACAAGCAATCTTTTCTACCCCTAGTTAGGGGAACTACGGCGACTCTGATCCTCATTGTCCAGATGAGGTACGTAGGCAGCGGGGTAGGGCCCGTTCGAGCACACTCTTTTATTTTCCCTACATTTTCCCCCTTTATTTTCTTTTCTTTTCCAGTTCCAGTGTCATTTTTGCAGCAACTTTCATTTCCTCATCCTTTGAAACAGTTTCTTTGCAAGCGTGGATCCCGTCGGGTACGGCGGACGATCTGGGGTGCTAATACCTTCCCAGGTCGTAACTGACTCCCGAACTCAGTCTCTTTGGTTCGCAGGATCCGTGTCCTTCCTTTTCTTTTCTTCTGGTTTGTGCAACATTACCATTCCCGTTCCTTCGGGATAAAAATGCCTGGCTGGCGACTCTATTCTTTTCCGCGCCACTTTCGCGTTTGTACCAGGATGGAAATCCGGGGAGCGACAGTATGATTTCATGATTTCATGATGTAGAGATATGATATAAGATGAGAGTGTTATATGATGTCCCATGAGTATGTATTCGATGTTATGAATAAGCATGAGGAATGATTGTTAATAATGAATGCGAATGCAATTTTATGATGTTTTGAGGATGATGTATGTATATTGCGTCTTGAATTCATGGCATTGATTTTATAAGGGGACTTCGGTCCATTGGTAGCTTCAATCCCATAGGCTCATACAAGGCGTTGTTGTTCTTGTAAGAGAAATTCAGATGATTTCCATCCTGAGTTATAGGTATTAGAGTATGGATTTTCTTGAGCATAATTCACCTGGTGTGTGGTTAATTCGGCAAGAAGTTGACATTATGATGGTGTGTTTCCTGGGATTCCATAAATTTTGCAATTAGGAGATATGACAGCCACAATGGGTGGTGGTATTATGGTCAAGTTATCAATATTCTGAGCTATGACATCCATCTTAACATTTACGTGATCTAAACTGTAGACTTCATACATTCCTCCCTTAGTATGGTTCTTCTCTACATGAGTTTTTTCTCCTCCCCATTAGCAATGGTTTTGAACCATGTTCTCAATGAGGTTGTAGGATTCATCGTAGGGTTTATCCATAAGAGCGCCGCCCGTGACATCATCTATTGTCATCTTTGTGTTGTATAGATGTCCATTGTAGAAGGTAATGATGGTCACCCAGTTTTCAAACCCATGGTGTGGACATAGTATCATCAGATCCTTGTATCTCTCGCACGCTTCATAAAGTGATTCGGCATCTTTCTATCGAAATCCGTTAATCTGAGCTCTCAGCATAACAATTTTGCTTGGTGGGAAATAACGTGATAGGAAGACATTATTCAGTTTTTCCCATGTTCTAACAAAGTTGGCTGGTAGAGAATGTAACCATGCCCAAGGTCTATCTCTTAAAGAGAACAGAAAAAGTCTTAATCATATTGCGTTTTGAGTTACATCATTTACTTTCACAGTGTCTGCATATTGCACAAATTTCGTCAGATGTTCATTAGGGTCGTTCGTAGGATTTCCAGAAAACTAGTTTTGTTGTATGACTTGCAGCAGTGAAGGTTTTAATTCAAAATCGTTTCGGGTAATGATTGGCGCCACAATACTGTTATGCGGTTCTTGTTGAGTTGGAGTCGCATAGGACATAAGTGGATGTTGTTGTGGTCCTCCGTTTTCGGCCATGATTGATTCTTTAACTGGTTTCATTATTTTCGGTTCGGCGTCTCAAACTTAAGAAACGCTTAACTTCGTCGATTTGTGGTTCTAAGTCTTCGCCTCAGGAGCGAGTATTGGGCATAAAATTGACAAAGGGTAAATTTTTGTTGCCTTAGTATAGACGGCGCAACAAACAAATTGAACTATTGCCTAAATCTAAGTCCCCAGCAACGGCGCCAAAAACTTGATCGCGACTTTCCGAGTATAAAGATTATAACTGCAAGTATACAGCCTAATCGCATAGTAATAAAAGATATCGATCCCACAGAGACTCGATAATCAACCTAGTGCTATTGGGTGTTACTATGTTTAACTAAGGTGAGTGATATTTTAGTTTTAAGGGGCGAGGAAGTAAGAATTTTAAATTAACTTATAACAGGGATATCGATATGTAATTGGTATACCTTCGCGAATTCAATAAAAGGTTGGTTTATTAAGATTTATCAACTTATCTTTTTGTAGAAAATGTCGGTTTAAAAGTCGTCAACTCACACTCTCGTGGTCTTGCCCATTACTATACTCCTAAGTTCAATTGAGCGCTCTCGCTGTGTCAATTCAAGTTAGAAATACTTTTTGAAAACCTATAGATTCTAATTGGTTTTAAAGTGCTTTCGCTGTATTTAAAATCAATGTTCAATTTTAGGTATCCGGTTACAATCTCACACTCTCGTGGTCTTAATTCTAACCTTTTTTTTACCTTTTTATTTTCGTAAGAAAAGTTGTTTTTATAATAAGAAATCAAAACCAAAAAGTAAATTAAGTTAAATTTTTAGCCTAGTTCTATTGAATTCGTTCCGGTTATACAATCACATACCGATTAAACGGTTTAGCCAGACATATTAATTAAATAAGAAGAAAGGCAGAAGAAGTGCATAAAAATATAAGACAAAATAATTAAAAAGTAAAGCATATAATTTATTAAGAAACCTGACTGAAGTACACTTGAATCAATAATCCTTGTAGAAAACTTAAACTAAAACAAAGGCAGTGGCTAGAAACAAAACAAATGGTGATAACTTCCCAAGGTAAGATGCTATCACTAAGGTTCGGGAAATAAATGCTGAAAAGGAAACAAAATAATAAAAAGCTCTGAACTTAAATAAACGGCTTCGAATGGAAAATTAGTAGAAATTCGGCAAGGTAATCGAAACTCCCTTTGTAACTTGAAATAACTACTATTTATAGCTTCTGGTAAATACTGTTGTTGAGAATTAATAGGAAAATCTTTAGTTGGGCCTTGACTATGTAGGGTTGATTGGAGACTGGAACGATTGAGGAAAAATCTCTATTGAACGAGACACATTTGTATAACAGCTCTATTGCTTGACTGGTGCGCGCTTAATAAGTTTCTGATATAACAAGTGTGATGTTCGTCCTATTGCTGTGACGTTCGTCTGGGCTTTCTAAGGTGTGATGGTCGTCACCTTGCTATGATGGTCGTCATACAGTCAGAATGTAGAAACTCAGTTATCTGCTTCATTTCTTCTGCTCAAAACCTCGTTTTTGTCTCTTTTTCATTTTTTTCTTCCACAAGTCATGCATAACATAATACCTGCAAAATAAACACAAACTTCGCATAATATTGTTCAAATTACGGAAAATAGCAAATTAAATAAACGAAAACCATGCTAAATAATCAATATAAAATCGTGTTGCCAAAAACTTGATCGCGACTTTCCGAGTCTAAAGATTCTAACTGCAAGTATACAGCCTAATCGCATAGTAATAAAAGATATCGATCCCACAGAGACTCGATAATCAATCTATTATTATCGGGTGTTAGTATGTTTAGCTAAGGCGAGTGGTATTTTAGTTTTAAGGGGCGAGGAAGTAAGAATTTTAAATTAAATTATAACAGGGATATCAGTATGTAATTGGTACGCCTTCGCGAATTTAATAAAAGGTTGACTTATTAAGATTTATCAACTTATCTTTCTGTAGAAAATGTTGGTTTAAAAGTCGTCAACTCACACTCTCGTGGTTTTGCCTATTACTATACTCATACGTTCAATTGAGCGCTCTCGCTGTGTCAATTCAAGTTAGAAATACTTTTTGGAAACCTATAGATTCTAATTAGTTTTAAAGCGCTTCCGTTGTATTTAAAATCAATGTTCGATTTCAGCTATCAGGTTACAATCTCACACTCCTGTGGTCTTAATTCTAACCTTTTTTTTACCTTTTTACTTTCATAACAAAAGTGATTTTTATAATAAGAAATCGAAACCAAAAAGTAAATTGAGTTAAGGTTTTAACCTAGTTCTATTGAATTCATTCCGGTTATACAATCACATACCAATTAAACGGTTTAGCCATACATATTAATTAAATAAGAAGAAAGGTAGAAGAAGAAGAAGTGCATAAAAATATAAGACATAATAATTAAAAAGTAAAGTATAATTTATTAAGAAACCTGGTTGAAGTACACTTGAATCAATAATCCTTGCATAAAACTTAAACTAAAACAAAGGCAGTGGCTGGAAACAAAACAAACGGTGATAGCTTCCCAAGGTAGGAGGCTATCACTAAGGTTCGGGAAATAAATGCTGAAAAGGAAACAAAATAATAAAAAGCTCTGAACTTAAATAAACGACTTTGATGTAAAATTAGCAAAAATTCGATAAAAATCTATTAATGATAATTCTGAATATTACTACTTATAATTTCAACATTCCCTTATTTTTCAGATTTTACTTTATAAAAATCCGTAAAGTAAGTGACATTTTTTCATTCTCATCTATTTTTTTTGTCACACAAAATAGAAGATGCTTTTAATATTATAATTTTATTGAATTCATTTATTTCACATTAATACACCCAAAATAAAATTTTACCTCAAATATTTTTGTTAAAAAATGAATTACATAATAATTAAGTTAAACAAACTTAGCATTAAATACTTAAACCCTTAATATGTTCCAACTAAAAACTTAAAATTCTCATATCTATGAGAAATCAAAATTTAAACTTTCACTTAAAAACATTCATATTTAACAATTAACAAATTTAAGTAAATCAACACTATTGAAGAGAATAAAACTCCTTAATCTTTCTTCTTTTCTTAACAATTAATTTCACAATTGTTTTTTTTATAATTATTTTTTATCAATTATCAATATTGATTAACATTAAATTACATCTCAAAGTATTGGACGACATATGATATTTTTATCAACTAATTAAAGAGAAAAAACCAAAAACCGTTATTTTTACCAAACGGACCTTAATACACACCAACTTCTTATTCGCTCTATTGATGATCTCAAAGTTCATCTTTTTCAAGTACACAAATAAATTACATAATGGTTTGCTAAATAATTTGTTTGTGTTAATACAAACGAAAGTTGAATCTAATGAAAAATATCTTTATTACTATAATAATATCATTGAATTTATTCATTTATTTTGTACCAATTTCTTACATTTTATGATAATCATATGATCCATTATTTTTCAGATTTTACTACTATTATAATCTTAATATCTACTCTTTTTCGAATTTTATTACTGATAATTCCAAGGATAATCACGAGATCCACTATTTTTCAGATTTTACTACTACTGATAATCTTGATAACTGTTTTTTTTCTTCAGATTTTATTACTAATAATTCTGAGATTAACTTATATTTACTATATAAAAATCTGTTACTTATCATTTTGAAGATCACTGCTGATAATTTCAAGATTCCCTTATTTTCAGATTTTATTTTATAAAAATCCGTAAAGTAAGTGACATCTTTTCATTCTCATCCACATTTTTGTCATATAGACAAAAATTGCTTTTAATACTATAATTTTATCGAATTTATTTATTTCACATTAATACATCCAAAATAAAATTTTACCTCAAATTTTAAAAAATAAATAAAACGAATTACATAATAATTAAGTTAAACAAACTTAGCATTAAATCCTTAATATGTTTCAAATAAAAACTTAAAATTAACATAAGAGAGATCAAATTCTAACATCTATGAGAAATCAAAATTTAAACTTTCACTAAAAAAACATTCATATTTAATAATTAACAAAATTTAAGTAAATCAATACTATTGAAAAGAAAAAACTCCTTAATGTTTCTTCTTTCCTCACCAACTAATTTTACTTGTTTTTTTTAATAATTATTTTTATCAAAATTATCAATTTTGATTGTTATTAGAAAAACAAAAAAAATTATTATATGCTGTCAAATGGTGGCTCCTCCAAATATTCTTGCACCAGAAGATTTATAGTCTCTCTATTTATATATTATGTATTTGCCTCTCCTCATGTTAGTTACAAATTCCTTTTCTTTTCTCATTTATATTAAGGTAGTGGAATAACCAAAGAAGAAGAAAAGATAGAAAAGCAAGAGAGAGACACACATCACAAACACAAACATAGAGGATGATAAACACATCCTCTGTTTTCATTCCAAATTCCCATTGAAAACACTTTTTTTTTTTGTTTTTTTTTGCACATGCCCATCATTTTTTCATCATCTAAATCTTCTTATGGTGAGTTTTTCTCTTCTGGGTCGTGGAAATTCTCGTCGATCTCTTGTAAAGTTTTGAAATTTTTTATGTTCTGATCTAGTTCGTTTGTTCGTTTTGAGATTAGATATTTTGGTTCGAGTTTTGATTGATGCTGGGAAGATCCGATGCTCTTAGATCGAATTTGACAAAACCCACTTCGTGTTTGATCGAAGCAATAACTGGGTTGTGTCTGAATTTTCAGATAAGGTTTGTTTTTTTGACGCAGATTAGATTCTTTTTCATGTGCATTTTCTGATCGGTTTTGCTCTGCTTTTGTTTTTGTGAAGATTTGATTTTTTTTCATTGTGGTTGATTGTTGTGCATTTAGATTGATTCCTTATCTGGAATTGGGACCATCATTGATTGATTTGGATGTAGTTATTGATCTGCGATTTGTTTTGTGGTTCTTTGGTTTGAATTGGTTTGAATTGGAATGAGAATTACGAGTTAAAGTGAGTGTTTGTTGAATCTTGATATTGAATTTAGTGATTGATGGTTAATTGTTGGTGATAATTGGTAATTGAACAGATGGAATCGGATCTTGGCAAGCTCTTCATTGGAGGAATATCGTGGGACACAGATGAGGAACGTCTCAGGGAGTATTTTGCGACATATGGGGAGGTGATTGAGGCTGTGATCATGCGGGATCGCGCAACGGGACGTGCTCGTGGTTTTGGTTTCGTTGTCTTTGCTGATCCTGCTGTTGCTGAGAGAGTCATTGTCGATAAGCATATAATCGATGGTCGCACTGTGAGTTGCTGTATTTGTATAGATCGATATATATACCATCGGCATTTTGTCCATATTGTGTTTTTAGTCTTCGATTTTATAAAATATCATATTCATTTATGGTAATGCATGAATTTTCAATGTACATTGGATCAAACTTGTCCTTTTTCGGTTTATAATAATAGGGACTCGAAACGAATTGCAGATTTTGATCTATATCATGTTGAATTTTCAGGTTGAAGCAAAGAAAGCTGTTCCTAGAGATGATCAGAACAATATAAACAGACAGACTGGTAGTGTACAAGGATCGCCTGGTCCCGGACGTACAAAGAAGATTTTTGTTGGAGGCTTACCGTCAACAATCACCGAAAGTGATTTCAAGATGTATTTTGATCAATTTGGTACAATTACCGATGTTGTTGTTATGTATGATCACAATACACAAAGGCCAAGAGGCTTTGGCTTCATCACATTTGATTCAGAAGAAGCGGTGGATAGAGTTCTTTATAAAACATTTCATGAACTCAATGGAAAGATGGTTGAAGTCAAAAGGGCGGTACCGAAAGAACTTTCCCCTGGTCCTACCCGAAGCCCGTTGATAGGAGGATATAACTATAGTTTGAATAGTAGGGCAAGTAGCTACCTAAACAATTATGGTCAAGGTTTTAGTATGAGTCCAATAGGAGGATATGGAGTCAGAATGGATAGTAGGTTTAGTCCGCTTACTGGCGGTAGAACTGGTTTTACCCCTTTCGGCAATACCGGTTATGGAATGGGGATAAATTTGGATTCTGGATTGAGCCCAAACTTTGGAGGGAACTCTAATTTTGGGAACAATTTAGGGTACGGTCGAATATTTAGTCCTTTCTATAGCGGGAACTCAAGCAGATATGCTACTCCGATAGGCTATAATGGGGGTAACGGAAGAGGCGATTCTCTTATGAATTCGACTTCTAGGAATGTCTGGGGTAATGGGGGACTGAGCAGTGCTAATAACCCGGTTAGCCCCGGTGCATTCTTGGGATCTGGAAGTGGGGCTTTTGGTGTTTCAATTGGAAACAGCGGCACAAACTGGGGTCCATCCATTCCAGCTCAGGGCGGAGGGGCTGCTTCCGGCTATGCTACCGGGAATAATGTTTACGAAGGTGGAGATAACAGCTTTGGATTAGGTGCTGCCGGGTATGGAAGAAACAGCAATGCAGTTGTGAATCCGTCCTCTTCATTTAATGGCTCGGCTGGTGGTTATGAGGGATCATATGGTGATTTATACCGCAGTGGCAGCGGTTCGGTTTACAATGACAATGCTTGGAGATCTGCCGCTTCTGAGATAGACGGTTCTGGCTCGTTCAGTTACGGTCTTGGTAGTATTGCATCCGACGATCCTGTGAAGACTTCTGAGGGTTATATCGGAAGCTACAATGTTGCAAGTAGACAACCTAATAGAGGTTAGATCTTTGGCTACATATCAGATTTTTGTTTATAAAGTTTTGGTATTGGTATCAGAAGATGAACTATTAATGAGTTTGAAAAAAAATCTGTATTTACTAATTTTCTTTTCACATTTGATTTAAAGATCTGCATATCTCGAACTGTGATATATTCATAAATGCAGATTTGTAGCTTTGTTAATTGTCTTTATCAGCAATGTAGCCTTAAAACTTCAGATCGAAGGCATGTTTGGTTACCTTACCTTCAATCCCATGCATTTTCTTAAATTACTACGGTGTTTATGTATCTGTATCAATGTCATATCTGGTGTCTGTGTTTGTGTTAGTATTTCATAGCTTATACCTGAGTACATGTTTTCTGAATTACTTTATGAAATTCGCGTGTTTCAGGAATCGCTGCTTAGGAGAAATGTAATTTGGATATGTAATGGTAGCGGTAGATCAAAGGAAACTGGTTACAAGTAAATGAGGTATTGTGAAATCATACATCTCCATCACTTTGAGAGAGATATATAAGCTCACAAAGAAATTTGTCATATAATAGCTAACGGTGTTCTTTCATTCGAAGTATACATATTCAAAAAAACAAAGCAGTTACAAAGTGATTTTGTGTAAGGCGTGGTTTTTTTCTCCGGGTCGTTTTATCAGTTTTCAGGATTTAGGTTCGTTTTCATGGAAGAAGTTGTTGATTGAGGTGTAAAATCATATCGCGGGATATATATACTAAAGAAGATTATTCCATGATAGTGTAATAGTGGTGCATCTCGGGCAAGACGCGTGTTGCGTCGTTGTTTAGTTTGTTTGTTGATGATTATAGAGTAATTGTTAATTTTTGAAGTTGTTGTTTCTTGTAGCCCAAGGTATTTGTTTGTAACTTTGGTCAAAATTGTAAGTGAGGTTCAGTTTGATTTTATAATATCATCAAGTGTGAAAAACATGAGTGGGAATCCTATATAAGGTCCCTATCAAATAATCAAGTTTCTGAACACTTTTATTGGTTTTTGTTACACTTTTTCTATACAGCTTTTACATTACTAATGTTTCTGTCTTGATTTTTAATATTAGTCAATTCTTTGCTTCTTTTGTGTTTGAATGTTGAAACTGTTTTTTTGAAAGTAACATTGTTAGATGTTGTTGATGATTATATACAAGGAAGTTGATTGGTTGAAACTTTAAATTTAGAGCTAACGGTTTGACTCAATAAAAACTTTAGGTTTAAACTAAAAATGGTTTATACGACTTAAGACACAACACAACCAACACAACCAGTAGTAACTACATAAACGACTTAGACACGACAAAACTAGTAGTAGTTACATTCGTGGACACGACCCGACTCAGACACGACACAACTAGTAGTAATTACATTAATCGATATGTTAGAGATCTAACACACCTTTAATTTAAAATCTCGACATTAAACTTTAGATTTAAACTAAGATCGATAGACATAACCCTATTCAACACAATTAGTAGTAATTACATAAATAGATACATGTGTTAAACATGTAACATTTTTAATTTGAAATATCGGTACTAAAAAAAAGAAAAAACATCATAAGCTTAAAAATGTCTTTGTTTTTGTTTTTGTGATATTTGTTTTAGTTTCTACAAAAATAAATTTTATTTTAGCCTCTTGTATTTATTTTTGAGTCCTTGTTAATATGCTTTTCTTTTTAGTCCCTGTAGTATCTTTATTTTCATTTGAGCTTTTATTGCCAAATATTATATGGACTAAAAAGATAGATGTGATACTCTCTATACATTTATCTCTATCTTATACTATTTTTTTTCTCCATTTAAGCTATCTTATATTTTATTGGCTGCACTTTACACACATTTCAAAAATATATACAAAAATCCATGACATCATATATGACATTTCAAATATCATTTCTTTTTTCTATATACATATCTATTCTATCTGTTGTTAATTATTGTTTGAATATGTTTGTTATATCTATTCTATAAATTACATAAATTTTCAAAAACATTATTTTAAAAATATATGGTGAAAAAAGGATTTAAGTATTATTACAAACAAATTTAAACAAACTTTTAATTTATTCATTCATTATGCATGTAAGTAATCTATGGTTATTATTAGTGGTTATTATTAGTGGCAAGTTTTATGTTTTTTTTTTTCTTTCTAAAAAAATGAAGGCAAGTTGCATGGTTATTTATCGTCGTGCATGTTACTTTCATGCGATTTGGATCCTTCTATAAGATTTGAGATTTGGATCTTCAAAAATGAACAAATTTACGTGTGGCTATGATTTTATCTTATCTTTAAATGGATTACAATTTGTCTTTCGTTTTTATCTTCTGATGAATTTTGGACATTATCGTCACAGCATCACAATAACGATTTCATACAAAATTAGTTTTATTATTTCACACATTTTATTTCTTTAAAAGGAGTTGGACTCTGTTATCTTGTCTGTGACATGAATGATATAGTTTTGGGTTCTTGTACTTCATAAAAATGATTTGAACCCATACACTTAATTAAAGAAGCTAAAATATAAATTGAAATCTAATAAATATAAACAACTTTATGATTAAAAATATTAATCAATAATATATTAAAATAATTATTAAATATTAAAAGTTATGAATAATACATCTGTGGTGTGAGAGGCCAAATCCCTTTAGTGGCCGGGTTGAATTGTAAAGTGGTCATTTAACACTTCAATAAATAAAAATGTCTCTTTTCCCAATTAAAAAAATTATGATATGAATATGAATATTAATTTAACTTATATAGACAAACTAAAATTATTTTCATGCAAAGATATACAATATACTTTGTTTACTTGTGATTTTTATAATAAAAAATTAAATTTTTTATTTATATTCTTCACAAGTATAGTTTTTTTCCCAATCTTTTTTTTTCTTTGATTTTTCTTCAATGATAAACTTTTGTCTTAAAATCAAAACTAAACTAAGAAAGATGAACATGTATTTTTTTTATAAGTATTTGTTCTTTCCCAATTGCTTTATGAGGGAGACCCTATTACCCCTCATTGTGTTTTCTTCGTCTTTCCCATCTCTGTCACGCTATAAGGCTTTGTGTATCCTCTGGGCTCCAACCATATCAACACATATTGTTACCGATTCATTGTAGATGTTATGATATTTCATGTTCAGATAGACTGAAGAGGCCACCACGTCCAGTGTTGCCTTAAACAATATGCATATGATGCAATTGTAGATGCTCTAACAACGAACTACCAAAAATTGAAAATCAACAGGCTTGGTGTCTCTTACTTCTCCAGGGGTGACAATTAGTATGATGTATCCAAATAGGCGAGTTACCGTGTCGTTAAAGGCTTGCAAGTCACATTCCTCATATGGTGACAACTTTTTCCTTTTCAGCCCAAACTAGTAAAAAAGTTATGCTTGAAAGGGGGATTTGAATTGGTGTTTTCACTCTTGTTAGCTTTTTCATCTTTTAACGTTATTGCGTTGAGGAAGCATAGGTAAATAAACTAAAGCATAAGTAAATACACACACAATATATCATTTTCACTTGAAAACCTCAAGCTACTCCAGTCCAGCCCACAAGGTGATTTGCCTTAGACAAAGACTTAATCCACTATAACTAAACTGATTAGAAAGAACAATTACCCTTCGTTACTAACTGCACAACCAATTAAAACGACTTACAACATTACGTTACTAGCTGATGTGACTTCCTTGCGTGACTATCTGTTGTGACTGATTGCACATAGACATGTGACTTCCTTGCACAACTACCTGCCATGACTGACTGCACATAGATATATGACTCAACGCACCAGAACACATAGTACTGAGCAACAATAGAACACTAACTCCTGATCAATCACCAAGACCCCAAGCCCCGAGAAAGCACTAAGCTGCTAAGTTCTGAGTCTCCTAAAGTTCTGACCTTCACTCGGTCCTTTAGGGATAAGGGTAACGTTTAAAAATGTTGTTTCTTACATAAGCATGTGTAAACACATTTAAGTACATCAGAAGATCACCTAATACTAGGGGTGTTCAAAACCAAACCAACCCAATAGAAAACCGTAAACCAAACCAAACCAAACCAAAACCGCAAAAAAACCGCACGTGGTTCGGATGTATTAGGGCCATTATTTAACAAAACCGTGCGGTTCGGTTTGCGGTTTGTATTTTTCAAACCGAACTAAATCAAACCAAACCGCATTATGTTACAACCCAAACTTCGTTTATCCCACATCCAACCTAAAACGTAAATCTATTATGCCTTAACCATACAAATATTCTCTTAGTCACACTTAGGGTTTTAGTTTTAACATTCTCAAATCTCTTCGAGTAGTATCGCACATTCTTCTCATCATATTTGCTATGTACATCTCATCTCTTCTATTCTAATCTCTCTTATCTTATGTTCTTTCTTTTTCATATTCATCTTCTCCTTTTTTTATATTGTTGTTTTCTCATCCAATTACGTTTTTATCGCACCTTTTTTCTATAATATCGCATATCTTATGATCTTTCTTTTTCACCTTCTCTAATCTTTCCTATCCTCCGTTTTTTCTTTTTATTGTAATATTTTTGATATTGTTTTATACTACTATTTATGTTTTTTATTCCACTTTGATATAATCTTATTTTTGTATATTGAATGAGAATTTATTGTCTAAATATGATGAGTTTTGTTGCTATTTGATTATGTATGAATGACTAAATACAAAATTATGTTGTTCTCTATAGGTGTATATATGACCCAATAAAAATATTATAAAAAACCGAACCAATCCAAACCGCATTGGTTTGGTTTGGTTTTGTTTGGTTTGGTTTGGTTTTATTTCTTAAAGTCAACCGAACCAAACCAAACCGCATGCTTTTTTCTCTTGCGGTTCAGATGATTTTTTGCGTAAAAACCGCCCAGACCGCACCGCGAACACCCCTACCTAATACACACTAAGATATTACATTGTATTGTAGCACAAATGTGTGGGGTCTTCTTCTTCTTCAAGTAGCTTCTTCACAGACAAGAACCCAAGCTTCTTGAATTGCTGGAAGTCTTCTTCTTCATAAGCTTATGAAATCTTAGTTGATCTTAATGAGAACGTAGAAGGACTTCTTCATCTTAATTCACATTAGAAGAACATTTTGGACAACATCCCTTGTTCTCTCCAATCCAATGATCACTTTATAACACAACATTCAATTGTGGATTTGTAATTGAGCTTCCATGATCATTTTCATTTTTTCATATGCAACTTTCCAATTCTTCTGTAGCATATTAAATTAAGCACATTTGTGAATCAATGACTTATGTATAAGCAAATTGTTGTCTCAAAGTATTCAACCTTTCTGGTTGTTTTTAGCAGCATGAAAACTAGGTCGTCTTTCGACTATGGACCAACAACAACACAATCTGTTCAATTACATCACATAAACATGTGATCCTTTCCTTTTATAGCCAAGTAAAATAGAGCCGTTGGAGAGCATCTAGCTACTGAGGAATGTCTTTACACAAGGATGAAAATAGTACTGCCACATATATCCTTTTTCCACAAATTAAGGTTAGTGGAGAGGTAGTGGGATAAAGCATTTTGTACTATTATTGATAATGGTAACTTTATCTTCTGAACTTCAAAGGCTTCTGATTGTAGATGATTGAAGCATGAGAAGAGACGTGATAATTGGGTCTTCAGAATCTCAATTCTTCAGTGTCTTCAGAACCTTGTTCACTCAGAACCATGTCTTCAGAACTTCAGCACTTGTCTTCGAAACCCTTGGTCTTCAGAACTTCAAGTCTTTAGAGTCTTCAGAACGTCGTTCACTTAAAACCTTGTCTTCAGAATCTTCAACCTTTGGTCTTCAGAACCTTAATCTTCAGAACCCTTACGTCTTCAGAGTCTTCAACACTTAGTTCTCAGAAGATTATAACTTCAAGAAGCTTCGCTAACTTCAGAATCAGAACCACTCTCAGAACAACATCCACAAGAGCATTGCATTAACAACATCAGACATCTTTAGATCTTTCTGATTGTGATCAGATACAGAAGCATCCTTGCTTCTTTACCATGTTTGTGACTTGTGTTACATATAGTAACTCACATATGTTCTTTCACGATCATCTGAACTATGTTTGTTAGATCTGATTTCTTTATAAACATGATTTGCACAGTAACAAACATTAGAACATAAAATTGTTCTTTCAAAAATACTTCAATGTTATCATTAAAACATAGATATGAAATGCATAGACAAATCTTGTTCTTACAATCTCCCTTTTTTTATGATGACAAAACCATGTATTTTGATAGAACATTTTATACAGGGTAATCATCAAACATAACATATTTAAAGTTTTGAGCAACAACTCCCCCTGAATGTGTTAACCCCAAAATTTTATTTATGCTTGTTCAGAGTCTCCTCCTGACAAGACTCACAAAATAAAAATTTGAGTTGTGAGAACATAGAATAGAGAAGTAATATTTCCCTATTGTAACTCATCAGAGTCTAAGTAGAACACATGTCTTCATCTCAGAACCTTGTTCCTATCAGTACTTGATGGTTGATCAAAGCTTGATAGCATATGGTGATCAATCAAAGCTTAATTTGAGTTTGATACGATATATCATCACTTGTGTATCATAACTTCATTTCTTGGATCTTCTATCCATGTCTTTAGATAGTCTTAGACTTCTGATTTTCTCATATCTTCTGAATAATATCCTTGAATTTGAACATTTGGCTCTGACTGCTTTTCACGAAGATTTTGCTTCTGATTCTTATGTTTTGAATTTCATATTCTCATACAGGTTACAACTTTTGAACACTATGGTACCAAAATCCAGATAACTTTAACTTTCAGAAAGTTCTCAACTTCTGAATAGTATTAGGTTTATCTGATTCTGAACTCATATGTTTGTGAAGTGTACAACTTCGATTATACGATCAATAAGTTCTTAAGATCTATCAACATTTATCTATTAGGATCTTGAGAAGAGTTCTTTAATTTAACCTATCTTAGAACTCTAAGTGAACTTTTTCAAAGTTCTTTAACTTCAAACAAATGTTAGCAATAAACAAATTTTAACCATGTAAATTTTATTTGAGTTTCGATTCTGAAAATAATCAAAATAATCTTAGCTTTCTCCCCCTTTTTGACATCGTAAAAAAGGTTATAGCGTTTAAGCATGTGCAAACATGATAATGAATCTAACATAATTTGAAATCATGCATATCAAAATATTAATTCATTCATATCAAAGGATAAATGACATTAAGCATATGCAAAAGAACCAACAAAACGTAGACTACTTAAAGATAAAATCCTAGGGGTTATACTAAGAAGTGTTTGTTGCTCTAAAACTTAGTTGCTTTAAGAACGATATTAATTTGTAAATGGTTTTTCAAGAAATTGTTTTCACATGCAAGTATACATGCTTTAGAATGCAACAAGTGATAAAGTAAAGATCGAACCCACAAGAAAGTGGAAGGATCTAATTTAACTAAGTCATAAATTACTTAAGAGAGATAATATGAGCAAGGTAAGAAAATAATAAGATGATTAATGGCAAGGATGTCACACACAACTAAAACAGAAAGTAATAAAAATAAGAGTATAAAGTAGTCAAGAGAGTAGTTGATGAGTTAAATCTATTAGTATAGTTGATGCTGAAAAGTTTCCATGATGTGAAGTGTCATGCCTCAAAAGGTCTGAACATGATCTAGTGGTGTATATCTACAACATCAAATGCATACATATCCTAGGGTAAGGGAACACATATCTAAGCCACACTTGTAACCCTAATATGTGTTTGGTTTTAATTCTGAAAAGTCTTTATGGTCTGAACTTCTTATCTCTAAGTAAGTTGAATTAAGTGAATATCTCTATCCTACTTTATTAACCACTTTTGTTATGAAATACACTTGTTTATTGGGTATCCCTCAACTATGGATGCTTTAAGAATAATGTCCTTATGTTTAATGGAATCTCATGATTTAAGTCACACTTAATATTTCATTAAAAGAACTAGCTATTCTAGGGACTTTATCATTTTGGAAAAACAAACATAATAAAGAAATTCCTTTTATTATTAATATATAATTCGATACAAGTAGCAAAAGTATTGGCCTCTAGGGCTTACACCAACAATCTCCCACTAGCACTAGAGCCAACCAGGCATACCCCTAATACCCATAGATCTAGTATGACCATCATGCTTCTTCTGCGCAAGAGGTTTTGTTAGTGGGTCAACAATATTGTCAAGTGTAGGTACTTTTCACATATTCACATCTCCACGACCTATTATCTCTCAAATGAGATGATATTGCCTAAGTATGTGTTTGGATCATTATCTTGTGCAATAGTACCATTGTTATCACAATAGAGATTAATGGGATCCACAATGCTTGGGATTATGCCAAGTTCACTAATGAACTTCTTGATCCAAACAACTTCCTTTGATACATTTGAGGCAACAATATACTCGGCCTCAATTGTAGAATCATCAACTGTCTCTTGCTTTGAACTTTTCTAGCTTATAGTGCCACCATTTAGGCAGAACATATAACCAAATTGCGATCTGAAGTCATCCTTATCTGTCTAGAAGCTAGCATCGGTGTAACCAATTACCACGAGCTCTTCCTGACCTCCATGTATCAATAATGTATCCTTAGTCCTTCTCAAGTACTTAAGGATATTCTTTACATCTACCCAATGAGAATCACCGGGATCAGATTGGTACCTACTCGTCACACTTAAAGCATATGAGACATCTGGTCGAGTACATAACATGGCATACATAATAGATCCTATTGCAGATGCATATGTAATCTTATTCATGCGATCCCTTTCTTCCTTTGTTGAAGGGGATTGTGTTTTTGATAGACACAAGCCATGTTGCATATGTATGAATCCTTTCTTGGAATCATGCATATTAAAGCGTCTCAACACTTTGTCTATGTGTGTACTTTGACTTAGGCCAAGCAGTTTTTGTGATCTATATTTGTAGATCCCGATTCCTAATATATAGGCTGCTTCACCAAGGTCCTTCATAGAAAAACATTTCCCTAACCAAGCTTTTACATGTTACAAGGTAGGGATATCATTTCCAATGAGTAATATGTCATATACATATAATACCATGAAAACAATTATGCTCCCACTAACCTTCTTGTAGACACAAGGCTCATCTTCATTCTTTATGAATCCATACTGTTTTACAGTTTCATCAAAACCAATATTCCAGCTTCTGGAAGCTTGCTTTGATCCGTAGATTGATCGTTGTAACTTGCATATCTTTTGGGCTTCTTTAGGTATGTCAAACCCCTCAGGTTGTGTCATGTACACATCCTCAAGAAGATTCCCATTAAGGAAACCAGTCTTGACATCCATCTTCCATATTTCATAATCATGATATGCAGCGATAGCAAGTAAAATCCGAACAGATTTAAGCATTGCAACTGGTGAAAAGGTTTCATCATAGTCTATCCCATGAATTTTCTTATAACCTCTAGCAACCAGTCTTGCCTTATAGGTATGTACCTTACCATCCATGCCAGTCTTCTTTTTGAAGACCCACTTGCATCCTATATGATAGGATTAACTCCTATAGGAGGTTCTACAAAGGTCCAAATTTGGTTTGTGTACATGAAATCCATTTCAGATTTTATGGCTTCTAGCCACTTCTTATACTCAGGACCACTTATGGCCTCTTGGTAGGTTACAAGCTCATCTTGATCCATGAGTAATGCCTCACCTTGATCAGTTATGAGATATCCATATCTCCCTGGTTGATGATGTATCCTGCTCGACCTACGCTGGTTTTGTTCTACTTGAGCATGTTGCTCTTCCACAACTGTTTGTTATTCCTGCTCTAATTCCTCCATAGGTGTATCAATGCTTTGTGATTCTTTAATTTCTTCAAGCTCTAATTTCCTCCCATTGATTCCTTCGGAAATAAAGTCCCTTTCCACGAAGACTCCAGTTCGAGCGATACACACTTTGCCCTCAGAAGGAATATTGTAGAAGTAATATCCTCTTGTTTCTTTAGGATACCCCACACATAAGCATTTGTCAGATTTGGGCTCAAGCTTAGTTAAAACTTCTCGTTTCACAAAAATTTCACAACCCCAAATCTTCATATAAGACATATGTGGTTTCTTACAACTCCATATCTCATATGGTTTCATTTCTACCTTTTTGGATGGAACATGGTTAAGTGTGTAAGGTGATGTCAGTAGTACATGTCCCCAAAAGGAGTTTGGAATATCGGCGTGACTCATCATGGATCAGGCCATGTCTAACAAGGTTTGATTTCTTCTCTCAGACACACCATTCCATTATGGTGTTCCAGGAGGAGTGAGTTGGGATATAATCCCATACTCTTTTAGATGGTCATCAAACTCTAGGCTTAAATACTCACCGTCTCGATCTGATCGAAGAGTTTTAATATTCTTACCTAATTGGTTTTGTACTTCATTCTTGAAGTCCTTGAACTTTTCAAAGAATTCAAATTTGTTTTTAATTAAATAAACATAACCATATCTACTGAAATCATTAGTAAATGTGATGAAGTATTGAAAACCTCACATGGCTGGTATGTTCAATGGTCCACATACATTAGTATGTATGAGGGCCAAATGATCATTTTCCCTTTCACCTTTTCTTGTGAATGGGGACTTTGTCATTTTTCCAATTAAACAAGATCTTCATGTATCATATGATTTGTAATCAAAAGAATCCAAGAGTATATCTTTATGGAGTTTGGAGATGCGCCTCTCACTTATATGGCCTAAGCAACAATGCCAAAGGTAACTTGGATTTAACTTATTAGGTTTCATCCTTTTAGTATTAATGTTATAAATTGGTATTTCAAGATCAAGGATATACAATCCATTGTTCATTTGTGCAGTAGCATAAAATATATCATTTAAATAAATAGAGCAACAACTGTTTTTTATTATAAAAGAAAAACCAAACTTGTCCAAACAAGAAACGAAAATAATATTCCTGCTAATTGCAGGTAGATAATAACAGTTCTCTAACTGAATTATTAAACCACTAGGTAAAGTCAAATCATAAATTCATACGGCTAAAGAAGCAACCTTTGCTCCATTGCCAACTCGTAGGTCAACTTCACCTTTTACTAAATCTCTACTCCTTTTTAGTTCCTCCATATTGGTAAAAATGTGACAACCACATCCAGTATCTAATACCCATGATGGAGAAGTAGATAAATTAATTTCTATAACAAAAATGCCTGAAGTTGAAGTCTCCACTCCATTCTTCTTATCTTCCAGGTACTTTGGGCAGTTCTCTTCCAGTGTCCGGTCTTACCGCAATAGAAGCAAGTGCCCTCCTTAGCTTTGCCTCCACTAGGCTTCAAAGTAGGTGCAATATGTTTGGGTTTGGCATCTTCCTTGCCTTTCCATTTACCACCCTGCTTGGTGGGCCTTTTGTTCTGTTTCTTTTCATTACTGATCATCAGAATGGAATTGGCATTATCGTCATGCTTCTTATAAGCATCTCTTTCAGCCTTAAGAGCATAACTAGGAGGTTCCTCATCAGGAATATGTGTCTCTAAGACATACAACTTTCTGTCATATTTGAGGACAATCCTCAGATTTCGGGCCAATCCAGAAAATTTGTCCTAGATAATTTTTCCTTATCAATGATTGATTGCAAAATGTTATTAGAGGTGCTCGTTGTAATGGTAATCTATATTAAAATATGGCGGAGATATTAATATCATTAAACATATTCAATTAGGCCTTTAATTAAATATGCTCCCACTATTTTACTCAAAACAAATGACCCTCATCATTTGATTCGGAAAATCCCGTTGGAAGATTTTCTAGTGGACTGAGATCCATATTTTGCTTTGTTTTAAGTCAACGTTAGTCTGCTTACACAAAAATAGATATTTAGGTAGGAAACCCTTTCAATTACATCCAATACAATTCTCGAATATTTCAGTTGGGTGAATAACTCCTTATTCCAATCCATCTTATGGATCATTCCCAACTCTTGCTTCTAAACGTATATAATCTTATTATATTTTGTTCAGTTAAGTTTGACCCATTATTTTAGAAATTGGATATTAATTTTATCCCATCACACCTTACTAATATAGAACATGCACCTCGCGTTAGGTGAAACCTACAATATTTGATACTAGTCTTGATGAGTTCTAAAACTTTGAAAGCAAAAAACTTAATATTAGCTTTGATGGAATTTTAATTAGTTTGATCTCACAGCTTATTTATCATATAAATTTTTCCTCACACATGCATCAACATACAAACAATATATATCAACATACATACAAATAAAACAGTTATGGCCCCTAGCGCAATTGTTCTCCCAAGCCAATGAGATAACTTAAGTTAAAACTAGTAACGATCTTCACTTCTCCAAGAAAGATCTCCAAGGTCGTCCTTCTTTGTTTTGTAGTATTCTCTTTCTTCATAATAACATATTACATAAAGGAAACTCGTTTTACATACGAGGGAGTGATATGAGAAAAGAAGTTACATGATGAGAATAAAAGAGAGGCACGACACGCAGGTCATATTTATAAAATCCAAAACAAAGAAAAATAAACTAAGGTCATAACTGATTACCATAAGAAAAATAATAAACAAATTTTATTATTATGAATTTAAATCCTGTTAATTAAATAAATCAAATTAAATTTTTCGGCAAATGCATAACCTAAAGCACATACTACATTAACACAACCCTTGCACCATCACAGTGCCTAGGACAACCGTCACATTGCTGCCTAGGACAACCCTCACTTGTTTTTTGGTGACCGTCACACTTACAACATACGTGACTTCATTGACGGTGCAACCCTTGTGCCGTCATGAATCCTAATGCAACAATTTCATACCATCAAAACACCATGTTTACTAATTAAATATGATTGATCCATATGACATCACTTCACCATACTAAAGTCGGATTCCGAGGTAGATGCCCATAGATCGTTCAAACGAATGATAGTCATTATGTAATTCGAGCTGAGGAAATAAAATAGTATATCCAATATACCATCTTTGCATCAAATTTAATCATATCACATATGAACAAGATCAATCATATATGTGTAACTTATGGATGATTAACATATCACTGCTTCACCATACTATTGTCGGATTCCGAAGCATAGACAATATCAACCATCCAAACCGTACATAATATGATGCCAAAAAATTCAATATCTGGATTTGATTTAATATTGTTTACGTGTTTTAATCCAATTAAAACAAAATAACAGAAAATAAACAATTACCAGACTCATGGTTTCGTAAGCGGCTCTGATACCACTAAAGGGAAATTAGCGATATAAATGCAGCGGAAAACAAAAATTTCCCTTTAGAGATCCTTATGAAAGGTCATGATCCGTGATAGAAAAGTTACCTCTTGTGGCGATGCTTTGAATCCAAATCGATGGATGATCACGAGCGTTGTACGATGAAAAACACCTCTACTCAGTCCACACGAACAACTTTCTTCAGTCACAGTGCTAGCTGATTAGATTGAAGGTTTAGAGTGAGGGAAAGGAAAAATAGAATACGTCAAGGGTTTCAAAAACAACAACATTTGAGCTTTTGCACAAGGGTTCTATTTATAGAACTACTTGTATGGGCTTCAAGCTAAAAGCCCAACTCAATAATAATATTATTATATTATTATAATTATTATTATTATAATAAACATAATTTTATTATTATTATTATTATTATTATTATTATATTTTATAACTCTTATAAAATTAATAATAACTATTATTATATCATATGTTAATTAAGCACATGGTACCTTACCATATTCTGTATTCCATTCTAGTGCATCGTACCTTACAGAGTACCTTATTTATTCTACCTCTTCTCTAACTGTCCTTATGTGTGTGATCCAGTAAGATTTCGCGACGTTGACAATTATATTAAATCATCTATTTAACATAATAAACAATGAGCGGTATCTAGCATAACATCACTGCTACCCAAGTCACAAAATTGTCATGTGATATGACAAAATCTTTTGTGATAGTATTTGTGTGTACAATTACCCCTTTTCCCCTATGTCTATATTGAACACAAGGCATATACTGTGTCACCCTTGTCCAGTTCAATATTGGGAACTTAGACATTTATCCTGTTTTGTAGGATGGGAAAATTTCATCTCGGATACTCATGTCCCTCAGTATTCTTTGTGAAGTACCCATCAACTGTCTTTATGATCATCTAGCTACGGACGTTTGATCAGCAATAAAGTACTTGACTATACATCTAAGGTCCATAGTAGTTTCAGGTCGAAGGGTGGTATACACCACTATCACCATGAGAGTAACTTATGACGCTTTGCATAAAATTCTATGTAGTACTCTCATAGTGGGTCAATCTAGTATAAATATTACTCCTAATATTCATACCTATGTCAAGACTTGATAACTCCTTATCCATGATCCATGATATGCGATCATCAGTCTATCTACATAATAGTCTTACTACTTTAAGGCTATCCCATTTCACATTAAAGCTCGACTATGGATGCTTTAAGAATAACGTCCTTATGTTTAATGGAATCTCATGATTTAAGTCACACTTAATATTTCATTAAATGAACTATTTATTTTAGGGACATTATCATTTTGGAAAAACAAACATAATAAAGAAATGTCTTTTCTATTAATAAATAATTTTATACAAGTACCAAAATCCTGGGTGCTTGCAAAGAGTTTTCTAGCCTAACAAAGAGATCACTTCGCCCAAACTTCCAAGTAAACCAAGGTTTTCCTCCTTCAAATACATTGCAAATACTTGTTCTGCGAAGATGTTAATTGTAACACCCCATTTCTACCCAACAAATTTAATAAATCAGAGTTACAAAATTTCAACTACAAAATGGAATATCACAATCACAAATTAAAAAAATAACTTTTATCGCATATAAACGATACATAACACTTAAAACATCTAGTGATAATTAATAACTACAATTATTATTTGAGACCAAACAACTTATTTCTTAAGTAGAAGATTCATAATTTCAACTATAATGACAAACATATTTATTCAACTTAAAACAACTTTCGAAATACAAGTAATATTTTGAGTTCAACTTAAAATTCAGCAAAGGGATAACAACAACATCGAAACAACAACCGTTCAACCCCCTAAGTGTTACATATTAGAGCGATGACCTGCTACTGCTACTAATAGAGGGAAACATTCAAACAGAAAGAGTGAGATATCGAACAATATAATCGAATATATGATAAATAACATATTCGATTAGATTATATAAATTCACCACTTCCAACTCACAAACAATGTAAATCAACACAAGATACAACACAACAACAAAATTATGCAACATCGAAATATAACTTACACAAATGCACATGCATGTGGTACCATTGGAGCATAACTCCCAACTTAATAATTTTCCAATTAATAGAGGCATCAACAATAAGGCATAAGGCTTCAACTTTAACTTAATTTTGCCAATCCAGGTCAAGTTACCGAGCAACAACTCCAATTTGATATGCTATGCAATGCAACTCAAATCAAACATCAAAATAGCAACAATAATAGTTATATAACCATGCAACAACAACATATTATCACAACTTAGTAACAACAACATACTACAACAACTTAACAACAACTTCCTACTACAATGACTTAACAACAACAATTTACTCTCACAACCTAACAACAACAACAACAAATAAACGTTGGCTCGAGGCCTACAACTTAACAACAACACCAAATAAATGTTGGCTCAAGGCCTACAACTTAACAACAACAACAATCAACATTGGTCAAGGGTGTCGCTCCCAAAAGATTTGCATCCCGGTGCAGACACGAACGGTCGGCGAAAGGAGAGGATGAAGATGAATGAATAGAGTCGCCAGCTAGGCATTTTTATCCCGAAGGAAAGGTAATGCTGCATAAACATAAGAAAAGATGGATAAGACGGTCGCGAACCAGAGAAACTGAGAAAGGGGGTTGGTTACAACCTGGGAAGGTATTAGCACCCAGGTTGTCCGCCATACTCGACGGGATCCACGCTTAAAAGATTATGCTAAAAGGGGTAGGTGTATGTGCTATCTGTGTGCAAAAGCTGGAGAAGAAATGTACAAGTGTCAGTGCAAGAAAGTGAATTGCTCAGGAACTGAGGCTTAGAAAAAAGATGCTGAAAGAGGGGGAAGACACAAAGACTTTTGTTCGATAACAGTTAAGTTATGCCTACGTATCCTCTCGTGCAATGAGGAAGTCAGAACACCGTAGTTCGACTCAAAGAGACTGGATGAATTGACTGTGAACTGCTTGCTTGCCTATGCTCAAGTGTATGACTCGTCTGGCTCGAGTGCCAACTGTCTTGCAATATACGGAAGAAACAAGTTCTCGTTTGTGAATGAAGGTGATGAGAAAAGAATCCCGAAGGAGACGATTGTTGTTTGTTTTTTGTGTTTTCAGTTTTTTATTGTTTTTGGTGTTTTGCATAAGTTAATGAGCTTAAGCCTAAATCAAGGGCTCGTAAACTCATTATATCCTCCCTGATTAGGGATAGTGAGAATACTTAAGTATGAGATAAGCATCTCAACTTAATTACCACGATGATGTAGGATTAAGATCATTAACCTACTTGTGATTACTTAGATGTTTTTTGGGTTTTTGTTTAGTGTTAGGTAATGAGTTTAAGCCATAATCAGGGATTAGTGAACTCATTACACCATCCTAATAGAAGGATGATAGATGAGCACACTTAAGCTAAGGAAGATACCTCAACTAAATCCATGGTTAGGGATTAAATTCATTAGATGACAAGCCTTTATTAAGTGGATTTAATTAAAGGATGAGATTAAGAAATGAGTTTTATGGTTTGTAAGACAACTTGAGGGGGACTTGTCCATTAAACACTAGGGTTAGTCCTTCTTAACCAATAAAGGAAGAATTAGAACCCTAATGTAAGGCCCAAGTTAAAAGTTAATGTCTTAGTGATTATTAGATGGATTGATTAATAGGTTTAAACAAATTAAGGGTTTAACACTTAGGATTAAAGTTATACACTCCATCCTAAGAGAAGGATGCAGGCATAACCCTAATTCCAAAGTCCTAAAGCCTTAAAGGTTTAGTCTCTAATGATGAGATGAGAAGAGAAACACAAAAGGAGACTCAAAGGTAAAAACTAAGGGGGACTAATCACAACCCTAATTATTATCATGCTTGGATGTTCCTATGGTTTGTAAGGCTTGAGAAAGATCTTCAAGGAAGCCACCAATGGAAGAAGCAGATGGAAGGAGGAAGAAGCAAAAGAAATAAGTTACTTACTTCATTGAAGAAGATAAGTAACTTAGAGAAAGAAAGTGAGAGATGAACATGAGTGAGTAAGCCCACTCAAAGACAATTAAAAATGCATCAAAGATGCATATGAAGAAGAAGAAGAGGAATGAGAAGTGAAGGCAAATCCACTTCTCAAATTAACTTACCACCTGAAAATGTTAGCATAAGATGCATAAGGAAAGAAATGAAATGGAATGATGCATATGCAAAGGCAAAAACCAAAACCAGAAGCATACACATGATGCAAATGATGTTATGACATGATGCAAAGGCATACGAAGTGCAATGGATGATCATACAAGAGAATGAATGCAAATGAAGCATGCTTTGAAGTTTGAAAGTTCATGAAAGTTAATGAAAGGAAATGAATACAAATCATGGAAAATGAATGAAGAAATGATCAAGCATGATTCTAGCATGTCCTAAGATGTCGAAGGTGACATATAAATGTATGGAATGTCATGGTAAGTTCATATGTTCATGCAATGCAATGTAAGATGCAAGTAAAGATGCAAAATTAGGGTTACATGAAAGGATGAGATGCAAATGATCAAAACAGAAGCATATGTTATGATAAAATTTTGCAAATGAGCTCAAACAAACCCTAACCCCATATGATATCACACCCCAAAGGAGAAGGTCTAACTCTTAACCTAAAGAAAGTTATGATTTTTCTAAGTTTGCTAGGGTTTTAGGGTGCTTCTAAGGGAAAAATGCAAATCAATTTTAAAATGCGAGACAAATTCATGCCAAAAATATCTTAGAAACTACATGATATGCACAAAACAATGCAAAAATAATCACCTTAAAAATCTTCTTGGTTAGGTAGAAAATATTTTCTAAGTTAGGGTTCAAAAGATAGGATTTAAATGACCCTTAATTCAAACAAAATCCTCAAATGATCATCAAACCTAAAAATAAATTTGTATGAAGAGTTTGAAAATGTTTCTAAATGCAAAGGGATGATTCATGATTTTTTTGGTGATTTTTAGAAACTTAAATGGTATTTTAATTAATTAAATCCAATTAATTAATTAAAATAAACAATTAAATATTTTAAAAAATACAATTTTTATGCAAAAAATAAAATAAAAATCATTTTCTTATTAAGAAAAATATTTGGAGTGAAAATGCAAAAGAAAATATTTTTGGGATTTTTCTAACTATTTTTAAATAATTATGCAAGAAAATACAATAAAAATGAAATAAAAATCAATTTAAATAGAAAGTATGAGGATCCAATGGATGAGATTTAAAGCTGAGGGAAAAGCGTTGACTGGCGCGCAGACCAAGGGCTAGGATTGCTTCTGACCTAATTTCAATTAATTAAATTAATTAATCCTAATTAAGTCCTAATGATCAATCCCATCCATCCAAACACGCGCGGGAAGCCTAATTCAAGGGCTGACATTTAAACTCACCCTAAACCCTAATTAAATCCTAATTAATCTCAGACGGCCAGAACAATGGTTCCGGTCGTCTTCTCCGGCGAGACCAAAATCAAACTTCTTCCCTAGGCCATTTTAGGAGCTCTAAAGCTCCAGATCAAATCCCTAAACCTCCCTGAGCATGAATCTACCCTCAAAACAAATTTCTAATGCAACATGATCAAGATACAAATCAAAAGACAAAAATAGCAAAATTATCAGAAGCACGATACAGGCTCAATACTCAATCATTTTCAAAACCAACAAGTGCAGTGTGATCAGTGAAGCATGCAAATCATTTCTATAACTTAAAAAAAGGATTCTGGAAAATTTGTTCTAGATGATACCTGAGATGGAGCTTCCTTAATCTGAGCTATCTGGCCTCCTCTTTGGTGTAAAATGCCTCCACTTGATCTCTTGATGATGTTGCAATGCTTGGAATGAGTTGAAATGAGTTGGTTTGAGAGCTTGCAACTTAACTGCACTGAAATCGTGTTTTGTGTAGAGAGGCTTTGAAGCTTGTTTAATGGTTGGAAAATGATCTATGGATGATGGTGAGTTGGTTTATGAAGTTTGTTTGAGGTTTGGGTGGCTGAGCAGAGAGAATCAAAAGTTTTAAGGTGGAGAGGATTTTTGTGAAACTTGGTGTATGAGATGATTCAGGCTCCAAGGTTATGTGAAATGGCTTGTTTTTGGTCCACATAACATGTCTCTATTGGCCAAAGAGTTGTTGTGGCTGCAGCTGATTGGTATGGACCAAGTTGCAAAAAGTCAACATTATGTGTACTTGAGGTATGGGCTCATGCAGGGGTGGTTCAATGGCATGTCTGGCCTCAGCTTGAATCAAGGAGAGCCATGGAATTGAAATTATGCAGCTGGATGGCTTGGAGGGATGGCTGCAATAGGTTTTGCAAGTGTTATGCAATTTTGCCCTTTTGAGAAATCTTGTGATGCAAGCCATAAAAACTTGTGATTTCTTGTGCAATTCCGGTCTTTGGAAGTTGCTTTGTGTTTTCATGATGCTTAGAGATTGATTAGAGGTCACAAAATGGCTTGGCATGTGAATTTGCAAAAATCTCTCTTTGGCATGAAAGTGAAAATTATGTGATTTTTGCCAACTTTGCAAAGTCATATCTTGAGTTCTAGGAATAATTAGATCAAGTTCTTGTACTTTTTGAAAAGGGAATGATCCAATCTACAACTTTCATGACCAACAATTTTTCATTTGACGCAGTTTTGGTTGAGAAAGAGGAGGTTGAAGAACTTTCCCAAAATGGAAAGTTTCCATTACAAGTCATTTCCATTTTTGGCAACTTTTGCTTTAGCTCAATTTTTTTCAATTTTGTGAACTTATAAGAACTTAAATGATCAAATAAAGATCATATAACTTCAATTTGATGAAAATATCACTTTGGTTCCATTGTTGGGGACCTCAGATGCCCTGATTTTGCTCTGACTTGCTCAAGAAGTTAACCAGTGAACAAATGACTTCCACAATGAATTTATTCATGAAACTTGGTACATATGATCCTTATAACATCTTAAGAACATTAGAAACAAAAATGACCAAAAAATTTGGAGTTATGGCCTCTGAAACCAAAACCCTAATTTTGGTCATCTGTGTAGTGAAAACCTTAGCTCTGCTTCCATGCTTTGCCAGTTCTTGTGATTTCTTGACTTCCATGAACTTTGAGGGATATAATACGATGATTGAACACTCATGGACCCTCTTGGAATGCTTGGAGGCCTTTGGAGTGGCTCAGATGGATCCTTGGATTGCTCAAATCACAAACCCTAGATGCAGATGAACTTGAACTATGCAGATGAAACAAATATGTAATATGAGGTGCAATGCTTATGCTTATACAAAGATAAAAGATCACAAGCCATGGTGTGATATGAGTGAGGGAAAATTTGGGGTGTTTACAGCTACCCCTATTCAAACATGAGTTAGCTGTGCAGGATGTATGCGCCTTGCTTAACAGACAAACAAGATAACTTGTGGTTGAATACCAAAGACAATCCAAAATTTGCACTCACTGGGGAGAAGAAGAAAAGGGATATAAATTGCAAAAGGTAGTATAGTATGATTATCAAATGCGGGCGACGGAGGACGACCATCGAGTAGAGGACGACTGCGGGGGATAAAGCGATACGCAAAGCAATGACGGGGACGGTCGACATGCTGGGAAAAAAGCGGTAAATAAAGCAATGACGGGGACGGCCGACAAGCTGGGGAAATAAAGGGATCATGATGGGGGCGGCCATCAGGTAAAGTAACAAGGTTCTCTGGGGATTAAAGAAAATGCAACGATGGGGACGTCCATCAGGTTTGAAAAGTAAAGTAAACAACGATGGGGACGGCCATCGGTTCAAAGAATAATTGAAATAATGATGAGGGACGGTCATCAAAGGTGAAGGACGATCACCTAGCAGGGGACGGCTGCTCTTTATCACAACATAGGACGAATGTCGGATAGAAAGGGTCGACGATGGGGACAGCCATCAGATAAGCATGATGAAGGACGATCATCAAGAGGTGAAGGACGATCACCTAGCAGGGTACGACTGCTCTCGGGGTATATCGCGACATAAGACGAATGTCGGATAACAAAGATCAACGATGGGGACGACCATCAGACAAAATGATGAAAGACGATCATCAGAAGGTGAAGGACGATCACCTAGCAGGGGACGGCGTCTCTCTATCACGACATAGGACGAATGTTGGATATAAAAAGGGTTCCAATAATGGAAACTTTGCTGGGGAAAGGATGAGGGATGGTCATCCAAAGGTGAAGGACGATCACCTGGCAGGGGACGGCTGCCGAAAGTATCGCGACATAGGACGAATGTCAGATAGGAGAAAATTTGTTTTGTTGGGGAATGGTAAACACGGACGAGTGTTTACGCTCAAGAATAAAAGGTACAAGTGTTTGACGTTGTGTATAGATTAAAGATGCGGACGAGCATCCTTAGGACCATGATACAGACGAGTATCGGTAGAAACAAACGCTGACGCGCGTTCAGAGATGATGATATGGACGAGTACCAACTGGTTAACAAAGAACACGAACGAGTGCCGAATCTGTGGGGAATGATAATACATACAAGATACAGACGAGTATTAGAGACTTCTGTATAAGTATGAGGAAATATTGACTTGTTGGTTAAGTGTGAGCAAGACACGGACGAGTGTTCAACTTGCTGGGGATTGTATGACACAGACGAGTGTCAAACATGTGTAAGTTATGGACAAATATTTGTATATGAGAGTGTAAAAAGCGTTTCGGCGACCTGTGGGGATAGGATAACATGGACGGGTGTCGAAAGGAGTGTGTTATAAACAGGTGTGTAGATGTTTAGAATTGGCAGAATTTTTGACCAACAAGAAATGTTGAATTCAGTTCAGGATGTCCTATCAGATGTTGGGACATTATCAAACAGAGTATAAGTAAATGAACTTAATTCAGGATGTCACACCAGATGTTGGGACATTGTATCAGTTAATGAAGTAAGTTCAGTTTACAGGATGTCACATCAGATGTTGTGACATTGTATCAGTAAATGAAGTAAGTTCAGTTTTTCAGGATGTCCCAACAGATGTTGTGACATCTCAAACCTGCTACCAGAATTAATTAATGACTAACAGAACTGAGTAAATTAAGGAAAGTTATCTGGAATTAATTATGGATGGATAAAACAGAATAAGGCACATCTGTAGGGAGTGTTGTTATATGTCTTCAGCATAATCAGAAGAACTGAATCACCTAGAATCTAGGAAGTAACAAACCCTAATTCAAGGTGGAAGCAGCATGCGTTTCAGGATTGGATAAACCTACAGAAAGCCCAAAATCCAAACACCTATTTAAGCAACAGAAACTCTCAGAATAGAGTACGAATTTCAGAAGACAAAATAGGGTGTTTTGTGTTTTAATAGTAGGTTGTTTTTATTGTACCACTTTATGAGCTTTTAAGCAAAAGTGTATTTGTGTCTTGATTGAAACTGTGAAGTAAGATCAAGCTGTTTTTGTTTGAAGTATGACTTCAATTTTATTAAACTTGTAAACAAGATCACTGTGTGATTAAGGGGGAGTGAGTTGGTACTCATATCTAAGTTGTGTCTTAGGTAGAAATTGCATTGGGTAGATATTAAGTGAAAGATTAAACTGGGTGGTTTAAGTCTAGAATTAATATTACTTATAGTGGATTTCCTCCTGGCTTGGTAGCCTCCAGATGTAAGTGTGGTTATACACTGAACTGGGTTAACAAATTCCTGTATTGTTTAATTTTCTTGCACTTTAAGTTTTAGTTAAGTCTTCAAGTGTTTAAACATCTCATTCGACATCTCATACCTGATCACAGAATTTCAATTGGCATCAGAGCAGGCACCCTGCCTGTTTATACTGGGTGAGATCTAGGGACTGCAAATTCTGGAAATATGGACAGAGATGTAGGATCAGTAAATAGACCACCTATATTGGATGGATCTAATTATGACTACTGGAAGCCAAGAATGGTTGCATTCTTAAGGTCACTTGACAATAGGGCCTGGAAGGCAGTCAACAATGGATGGGAGCACCCTGTCCAAGACACCAAAGATGGAGCAAAAGTGTTGAAACCTGAAGAAGAATGGAGTAAGGAGGAAGAAGATTCAGCACTTGGCAACTCCAAGGCCTTAAATGCTTTATTCAATGGCATTGATATGAACATCTTTAGACTTGTGCATCATTGTGAGCTGGCCAAAGATGTTTGGGACACTCTTAAAACAACTCATGAAGGAACATCAAAGGTAAAGATGTCAAGACTTCAACTTCTCACCACCAAGTTTGAAAACTTGAGAATGAAGGAAGATGAGACAATTCATGAATTCTACATGAACATCTTAGAAATAGCCAATACTTCTGGAGCTTTGGGAGAAAAGATGACTGATGAAAAACTTGTAAGAAAGATTCTCAGATCTTTGCCAAAAACATTTGACATGAAGGTCACAACAATAGAAGAAGCTCAAGACATATGCACAATGAAAGTTGAAGAGCTCATTGGTTCCCTTCAAACATTTGAGATGGGAATGAATGACACAATTGTAAAGAAGAACAAAAGCATAGCCTTGGTGTCAAATACTGATAAAGAAGAAGAAAATGATGAATCAGAAACTGAAGAAAATTTATCAGAAAACATTGCTATGCTTGGAAGACAATTCAAAAAGATTCTCAGAAAGATGGAAGACAAGTCCAGACCAAGTGGAAGATACACAAACTCTTCTGAGAACAAAAGACCTTATGATGCTAATAGAAGGTCAAATTATGATGAAAAAATCAGTCAAGAAAAAGGGATTAAATGCCATGGATGTGAAGGATATGGACACATCAGAAATGAATGTCCTACCTATTTAAAAAGGCAAAAGAAAGGTCTCTCTGTAACCTGGTCTGATGAAGACTCAGGATGTGATTCAGAAGAAGAATCAGCTAAACATATCACTGCTCTAGCTGGATTATGTGAATCTGAAAGTGAATCCAGTGATGGGGAGCTTACTTTTGAAGAGCTTGAGCAATCATACAGAGAACTGGTTAAAAGGAGCACTGAAGTATGCATGGAGAATATAAAGCAGAAGAAGCAGATTATGGCACTAAAGGATGAAAAAACAAGTGATCTAGAGATCATTGACACCTTGAAAAGTGAAGTAAGCCTTCTCAATTCCAAGTTGGAGCATATGTCTAAATCTGTTAGAATGCTGAACAGTAGCTCAAACACACTGGATGTTATTCTCAACAACAATAAACATTCAGGGGATAGAAGTGGACTGGGATTTAACAAAGCTTATAAGGCTGAAGCTAGCACCAATAAACCTACTTCAAATTCCATACAGTCAAACAAGATGTCCCAACAGATGCTTCAACATCATGAAAAGAACACAAAGTCAAACATAATGTTCCAACAGATGTCTCAACATCATGAAAAGAACATAATGAAGAAGAAGTATCAAAGATGGAGATGTCATCATTGTGGAAGGTTTGGACACATCAAACCTCATTGTTACAAGTTGCATGGATATCCAAATCAGATGTATCAGCAACCCCCGAAGCAGAAGATAGAGGACATCAAGAAAGTATGGGTTCCTAAAGCTAGTCTTCATGCTAATCAAAGCTACATGTCCAAGAAAAAGTTCAACAAACAACCTGAGAGCTCTTCTAATGGACACTACACAGGGCAGAGGCATCAAAAGAAACCTCAATACAAATGGTCAAAGAAGAATGTTGCATATATAGCTCATACATCTCTAAGAGTATCAGCTAAAGAAGACTGGTACTTTGACAGTGGATGTTCAAGACACATGACTGGATTGAAGAATCTGCTAGTAGACTTAAATTCATATTCATCCAGATATGTAACATTTGGAGATGGAGCTAAAGGAGAAATCAAGGGTGTTGGGACCTTGGACTGTCCAGATGTACCAAGACTGGATGATGTGCTGCTAGTAAAAGGATTGACTGCTAACTTGATCAGCATAAGTCAATTATGTGATCAAGGTTACAGTGTAAACTTTACAAAAACTGAATGCATAGTGTCAAATAAAGAACAGGAGGTTGTCATGAGAGGAGCCAGATCTAAAGACAACTGTTATATGTGGGAACCTCAAAATTTCAGTCCCACTTCAACTTGCTCTTTAGCCAAAGAAGAAGAAATGAAACTATGGCACCAAAGACTGGGTCACCTTCACTTCAGAGGCATAAAGAAAATCATATCTATGGAAGCTGTGAGAGGTATTCCTAAACTGAAGATTGATGATGGCAAAATATGTGGTGAATGTCAAATAGGCAAGCAAACCAAGATGTCCCATCCAAAGCTTCAACATCTGACAACTTCCAAAGTTTTGGAATTATTGCATATGGATCTTATGGGACCTATGCAGGTTGAGAGCCTTGGTGGTAAGAGGTATGCCTATGTGGTGGTTGATGACTTTTCAAGGTATACATGGATAAATTTTATCAAAGAGAAGTCTGATGTATTTGATGTATTCAAAGATTGATGCCAAAGAATACAAAGAGAAAAAGCCAGCTGTGTGATCAGAATAAGAAGTGACCATGGAAAGGAGTTTGAGAATAAAAAATTCTTAGATTTCTGTTCTTTAGAAGGAATAAATCATGAATACTCTTCACCAATCACTCCTCAACAAAATGGTATTGTTGAAAGAAAGAATAGAACTATTCAAGAATCAGCAAGAGCTATGATTCATGCTAAAAAGTTACCTTTGTACTTCTGGGCTGAAGCTATGAACACAGCTTGTTACATCCATAATAGAGTCACTCTAAGGAAAGGAACTTTGACCACAATCTATGAAGTCTGGAAGGGCAGAAAACCCACAGTTAAGTATTTCCATGTGTTTGGAAGTAATTGCTATATTCTGGCTGATAGGGAACAAAGAAGAAAAATGGATCCTAAAAGTGATGAAGGGATTTTTCTTGGATACTCCATAAACAGCAGAGCCTATAGAGTATTTAAATCTAGAACCAAAGTTATCATGGAATCCATTAATGTGATAATTGATGATGCCCCTGCAGATGTTACAGAAGATGTTGGAACATCTGCTGACAGTCAAACTGAAGCTGAAGAAAAGAATGATCATTCTGATTTCACTCAAACTAATGCAAGGACAGAACCATCCAGCAAACCTCCCTCCATAAGAATCCAGAAGGATCATCCCAAAGATTTGATAATTGGGGATCCCAACAGAGGTGTAAGCACTAGATCAAGAGAGGTGATTTCAGGTTCCTGTTTTGTCTCAAAAATAGAACCTAAAAACATCAAGGAAGCTCTTACTGATGAGTACTGGATTTGTGCAATGCAAGAAGAATTAGGTCAATTTACAAGGAATGAAGTGTGGGATCTTGTTCCTAGACCTGATGACATAAATGTGATTGGCACTAAATGGGTGTATAAGAACAAGTCAAATGAGCAGGGAGTTGTTACAAAGAACAAAGCTAGACTTGTAGCTCAAGGATACACACAAATTGAAGGAGTAGACTTTGATGAAACCTTTGCACCAGTAGCAAGGATTGAATCAATCAGACTACTGTTAGAAATTGCTTGTATCTTGAAGTTCAAGCTATTTCAAATGGATGTGAAAAGTGCCTTTCTAAATGGATATCTTAATGAAGAAGTATATGTAGAACAGCCTAAAGGATTTGTTGATCCAAGCTGTCCAAATCATGTGTACAAACTAAGGAAAGCTCTTTATGGACTGAAGCAAGCCCCAAGAGCATGGTATGAAAGGCTGACTACTTTTCTTATCAAGCAAGGGTACAGGAAAGGGGGAATAGACAAAACCTTGTTTGTGAAGGATGATGAAGGTAATGTCATGATTGCTCAAATATATGTAGATGAAATTGTCTTTGGTGGGATGTCAGACAGGATGGTTAAACATTTTGTCACTCAAATGGAATCTGAATTTGAAATGAGCCTAGTAGGAGAATTAACCTACTTCCTTGGATTGCAAATAAAGCAAATGGAGGATTCCATGTTCATTTCCCAAAGTAAGTATGCTAAGAACATTGTCAAAAAATTTGGGATGGACAATGCTACTCATAAAAGAACTCCTGCCCCCACACATTTAAAACTGACTAAAGATGACAAGGGTGAGAATGTAGATCAAAGTCTATACAGAAGTATGATTGGAAGCTTATTATATCTGACTGCTAGCAGACCAGACATATCCTTTGCAGTAGGTGTTTGTGCAAGATATCAAGCTGATCCAAAAGTCAGTCATCTAAACCAAGTCAAGAGAATTCTGAAATATGTCAATGGTACTTGTGACTATGGCATAATGTACTTTCATGGATGCAAACCAATTCTCACTGGCTTCTGTGATGCTGATTGGGCTGGAAGTGCTGATGACAGAAAAAGCACTTCAGGAGGATGCTTCCTTTTAGGAAACAATTTGATTTCTTGGTTCAGTAAGAAACAAAATTGTGTATCCTTATATACTGCTGAAGCTGAATATATTGCAGCTGGAAGCAATTGCTCACAATTGGTTTGGATGAAGCAAATGCTCACTGAGTACAATGTCCCACAAGATGTCATGACATTATACTGTGACAACTTAAGTGCTATTAACATATCAAAGAATCCTATCCAACATAGCAGGACCAAGCATATTGATATCAGACATCACTTCATCAGAGATCTTGTGGAAGAGAAAGTGATTTCATTAGAACATGTAGCTACAAATCTGCAGTTGGCTGATATATTTACTAAAGCCTTGGATGCTACCCAATTTGAAAACCTAAGGGGTAAATTGGGAATTTGCTTATGTGAAATTTAGCAGTTATGGAGATGTGCCAACATGTCATATGACATCGTGTGGCATGATCACCAGATGGCAACACCAGTCTGGTCAAGCACCTTGTGTATTCCACTCCTAGAAATTCTCCAAGTAACGGCTCTTATAAGAATATCAGCTCACTTTCAGCTATTCATCTTCTCATCATTCTCTCACAACAACTTGCTTGCTATAGCTAACTTTCAGAGATCATCAAACTCAACCAATCTCAATCTCTTTCTTCACCACATTCTAAAATGGCTCATCACCAAAACCCTAACATTTCTGAAGAAATCCTCAACAAGGAAGATGTGGTGCATGCAACCCCCATCTCTGTGGTACCCATGGATTCAACTCCAATGGACGAAATCAGAGGAAGTGTTCCTCTTGCTCAAAAACCAAGAACCCCTACTGTGAAAAGGGCAAAGGATCCTGGATTCAGCAAGGCCAAAGGCATGCCTTCATCATCAAACACCACTCCAAAAGCTTCTGTATATGTGGATGATTCCATAAAGGAGCTGGTAAACAGGATCTTATCTGAGCAAAGAGTGGTAAGTGGCATATCTATCCCTCTGAACACCATGCCAGCTCCACAAGAAGATCAACAAACTCAGGATGAAAAGGACACTCCTGCTCAACAGGATGTCCCAATAGATGTTGAAACATCTGAAGACCAGCAAAAGGTCTCATCTGATACTGCTGATGATACATATGAGGACCAGAAAAAGGCCTCCATTGATAGTAATGAAGAAACATCTGAGGACCAGCACAAGGCCTCCACTGAAGATCAAACCTCTGTTGATCCACCAGCTGAAGAAGAGATCGCTCAACCTCCTCCTGTTGTGAACATAGAGCATGATTCTGATACAGAAATCATTGCTTCTATCAACCCTAGCATAGCCAAAAGGCTTAGAACTAGGAAGGAAAAGAAGAATGCAGGACATGCAACTCCTGAGAAGAAGCAAGCTACACCAAAGAAGGACAAAGCTAAAGTTGTCTTTGGTCCTACAAAATAATGGAGCAAGGTGCAAACACAAAAGAGGAAAGCTGTCACTCCTCCAGATTCAGATGTTGAAGAGGATGTCCCAACATCTCCACCAAAGAAGAAACCAGCACCCTCAAGGTCATCAACTGCTGTTCCAGAAGCTCCTCTGGACAACATCTCCTTCCATCATGTTTCAAGTGTGAATAGATGGAAGTTTGTTTATCAAAGAAGGGTAGCACTTGAAAGAGAGCTGAGCAGTAATGCACTTGAGTGCACAAAGGTAATTGATCTCATCTCTTCTGCTGGCCTTTTCAAAATTGTCTCCAACTTCTCTCCTTGCTATGAGCTGCCAGTCAAGGAATTCATAGTCAACCTCCAAGAAGATTGTGCTGATGGTAAGTCTGCTGACTTTAGAAAAGTCTATGTAAGAGGGAGGTGTGTAGAATTCTCTCCTAGGGTTATCAACCACTACCTTGGAAGAGAATCGGATGGCCCAAATGAGTTAGGGAAGACTGATAACCAGGTCTGCAAGGTTATCACTGCTAATCAGGTCAAGACTTGGCCAGTCAAGGGGAAGCTATCTGTTAGCATGCTGACAAGGAAGTATGCCATGCTGCATAGGATTGGCACTGCAAACTGGGTCCCTACCAATCATACCTCCTCAATAGAAACTGGATTGGGCAGGTTCATATATGCTGTGGGCACCCAAACAAAGCTGGATTTTGGAGCTTATATCTTTGATCAGACATTGAAGCATGCTGGATCATCTGCAACAAAGCTGCCAATTGCCTTCCCTTCCTTGCTGTGTGGAATAATGCTGAGTCAGTATCCTAGTATCCTCACTGAGAAGGACACAATTTGAAAAAGAGAAAGCCCTCTGGCCTTCCACTACAAGCTGTTCTTGAGTCATCATGCAGCTGATGTTGAAGCTCCCTCTGGGACATCTGCTGGTCCTTCAAAGGCAAAGTCTCCAATCTCCAAAGCTACCTTGATTGCTGAGCTGAAGATCACTTGCAAAGAACTGGATGCAAGGAAGAAGAAGCTTGAGGAGATTATCCAAAGGCTGGAGAGTGAAGAAAGTGCTCAGAAAACTACTGCTTCTGATGAGGAGACTGAGGAAGAGGAAGAAACTGATTATGAGGAGTCTGAGTGAAACCTGTATGTGAGGATTATGTAATGACTGCTTCTGCATTGTAATTTTGAATTAGTAACTTTGGCCCCAAATTTATGTCTAACAAGGGGGAGAACTGAACAACAACAACAATGTATGATGCTGATTACTAATTAATGAAAAACTTCTGTTTGCTTCTGAACTAAAATTGTGATTTTAATGAAAAATTTCTGTTACAACAAGTCTGAACAAATGTAGAATTGAGGGGGAGTAAACTCTCACAAGTCTGAACAAATGTAGAATTGAGGGGGAGTAAACTCTCACATGACTCAACAGAAAAGAACTTCTGCTGCACTCTGATAACCAGAAAAGTATGTTAGCCAAAAATTAGCCAAAGGGGGAGTTTGTAGATGTTTAGAATTGGCAGAATTTTTGACCAACAAGAAATGTTGAATTCAGTTCAGGATGTCCTTTCAGATGTTGGGACATTATCAAACAGAGTATAAGTAAATGAACTTAATTCAGGATGTCACACCAGATGTTGGGACATTGTATCAGTTAATGAAGTAAGTTCATTTTACAGGATGTCACATTAGATGTTGTGACATTGTATCAGTAAATGAAGTAAGTTCAGTTTTTCAGGATGTCCCAACAGATGTTGTGACATCTTAAACCTGCTACTAGAATTAATTAATGACTAACAGAACTGAGTAAATTAAGGAAAGTTATCTGGAATTAATTATGGATGGATAAAACAGCGCATCTGTAGGGAGTGTTGTTATATGTCTTCAGCATAATCAGAAGAACTGAATCACCTAGAATCTAGGAAGTAACAAACCCTAATTCAAGGTGGAAGCAACATGCGTTTCAGGATTGGATAAACCTACAGAAAGCCCAAAATCCAAACACCTATTTAAGCAACAGAAACTCTCAGAATAGAGTACGAATTTCAGAAGACAAAATAGGGTGTTTTGTGTTTTAATAGCAGGTTGTTTTTATTGTACCACTTTATGAGCTTTTAAGCAAAAGTGTATTTGTGTCTTGATTGAAACTATGAAGTAAGATCAAGCTGTTTTTGTTTGAAGTATGACTTCAATTTTATTAAACTTGTAAACAAGATCACTGTGTGATTAAGGGGGAGTGAGTTGGTACTCATATCTAAGTTGTGTCTTAGGTAGAAATTGCATTGGGTAGATATTAAGTGAAAGATTAAACTGGGTGGTTTAAGTCTAGAATTAATATTACTTATAGTGGATTTCCTCCTGGCTTGGTAGCCTCCAGATGTAAGTGTGGTTATACACTGAATTGGGTTAACAAATTCCTGTGTTGTTTAATTTTCTTGCACTTTAAGTTTTAGTTAAGTCTTCAAGTGTTTAAACATCTCATTCGACATCTCATACCTGATCACAGAATTTCAAGGTGTTTGATTGGCAACAAGTCTTTTGGCAACCATGCTGGGGAAAAGTGACACGAACGAGTGTCAAAAAGGTACGTATAGGTATTTGTATGCAAAAAGGATGTTTTGGCTTATATCTGCGGGGGAATAATGCGACACAGACGAGTGCCGAAACAGGTATTTGTGTTGAAGAGTGCAAAGTGGATGCTTTGGCTTTTATTTGCAGGGGATATGAGCTTTTATATATTGCTGATGAAATACTGATGGTAATTGCAGGTGACTGGCTCGAACCTGGCTTGTGATCATGCAAATGTTTGATTTTTGCCGTAATGCTCCGTATTAGACGGAATGCTACGCTCTGCGGGGAAAAATGATGCGAATGCTATGATTATGCAAAGGGTACCCGGTCCGGGATTTGGATCCCACTGAAGATTGGATCCCTGGTGGATCTGCTTGGAGGAATATCCCAGCTAGGGAAGATCATTGGTAGATCTGTTAAGATATATAGCTCTGCTTGGGGAAATAGATCCTTGAAAAACATATCCTGTAAGGAGAAACCCAGCTGGGGATAAGGAAGCTTTCGTCACTTTGTTGTATGAGAGTTTCAGGCATTGCTCTTCTGGGGAGAGGTTGGAACTCTGCGGGGAGATAGCTCTTTTATCTTTGAGATACCTGGCACTCTGTTTGGGGAAGAAAATATCACTGAACGATCTTCCTAGAGAACCCTGTGGGGATCCCGACTGGGGGAAGCTCCTGTTGAATAGACTTATGTTGGGGATGAGGAGGTTTTGACAACCTTGCTGGGAAAAGCATTCCAGATATTTCTTGGGGAGGAGGTATGCTGGGGAAGTTGTGTTTGGCATGCCCCATGCCGTGTATTGAATACCTGCAACCTGTTAAGACAAAGAAACGCACGAGTATCCCGAGGTATCCCTTACCGGATTCCGTCATAGGAATTAGATATCCTCGAGAGTAAATATATTTCCTACAAGCATTTATTTAAAAATGGCTCATTTGTTTTATGCAAATATTATATCATAGATATTGGACATTTTGCAAACGGAACAAAAAATGTACAAACGAGGTATGACTGAAAACTCTGATTTTATTGATCTGGGTGCCCTGAATCGACAAATACAGTCAAAGGAACAAATCCCCTAGAATGAGGAGATTGCTATAAATTGAGAAAAATAAAAGTGTTGGCAATGTTGACGACGCTTTGGTGAGCTTCCTTTGCTATGACCTGTATGACCTTGACGTTCTTCTCATCTTGCTTTCTGAAGAAGGTTGATTATGACCGATGCTTTATCCTTTCGAAGCTTGCTGTGTTGTGAATGATACAAACGAATTCAGAATGCAGTTGTTCGCTTATTCCCTGATTTTGCTTGGATCGCCCTTTCGGGTTTTCGATCCACCGGGATACCCACTTTTGCCTGAGCTGTCCAATGCGGCTTTTCAACTCAGCGGGTGTACATTTTTTATTTATTTTCCCTTATTTTTGCCCGAGTCTTTTATTCTGTTTTTGACTCGCCGGGATGCCCTATTTTTGCATGGACTTACATTCTGTTTTTATGTCCAACGGGTCATTTTATGCGAAGTATTTTTTCACTGCATCTGAATTCACAGGGGACAAGAAATCTTCACCATCCATAGTAGTGAGCATCAGTGCTCCACCAGAGAAAACCTTCTTTACTATGAATGGACCATCATAGTTTGGAGTCCATTTGCCCTTGTGGTCCGTATGAGGAGGAATAAGTCTTTTCAGCACAAGATCTCCCACTTGGTATTCTCGAAGCCTGACTTTCTGATCGAAGGCCTTCTTCATTCTTTTCTGATATAACTGCCCATGACAAATTGCAGCTAATCTCTTTTCTTCGATCATATTCAACTGATTGTACCGAGACCGGACCCATTCTGCTTCGTTCAACTTCACATCCATCAGTACCCGTAAGGAGGGTAGCTCAACTTCAACAGGTAGGACTGCCTCCATACCATACACAAGTTGATAAGGTGTTGCCCCAGTAGATGTTTTGATTGAGGTTCGGTACCCATGCAAGGAAAATGGTAGCATTTCATGCCAGTCTTTGTAAGTGACCACCATCTTTTGCACAATCTTCTTGATGTTTTTGTTAGCCGCCTCAACAACGCCATTCATCTTTGGCCTGAAAGGAGAAGAGTTGTGATGTTGGATTTTGAAGTCCCGACACAATTCTACCATCATTTTGTTATTCAAATTGGAACCATTATCAGTAATGATTCGCTTGGGAACTCCATATCGACAGATGATGTCTCTTTTCAGAAATCTGGCTACCACTTGTCTGGTGACGTTTGCATACGAAGCTGCTTCAACCCACTTGGTGAAGTAATCAATGGCTACCAGGATGAATCTGTGGCCATTCGAAGCAGTTGGTTCAATCTTTCCAATCATGTCAATGCCCACATGGCAAAGGGCCAAGGTGAAGACATCACGTTCAAAGGATTTGGAGGTACATGCACTTTGTCAGCATAGATCTGGCATTTGTGGCACTTTCTGGCATAGGCACAACAGTCTGCATCCATTGTGATCCAGTAGTAACCTGATCTTAACAATTTCTTAGCCATTGCATGTCCTCCAGCATGGGTACCGAAAGATCCTTCATGCACCTCGTGCATAAGCAAGTCTGCTTCTTTCTTATCAACACATCTGAGAAGAACCATGTCAAAGTTTCGCTTGTATAATGAACCATCAGCATTAAGGAAGAAACTACCGGCCAGCCTCCTTAATGTCTTCTTATCATTGGATGATGCCCCATGTGGGTATATTTGATCCTCTAAGAAGCTTTTGATGTCATAGAACCAAGGCTTGTCATCTTTAGCAATGTCCACGGAGAATACGTATGCTGGTCGGTCTAGTCTGGATACCAAAATCCGAGGCACATAATTGGCAGTTTGAACATTGATCATGGAGGAAATGGTAGCTAGAGGATCTGCAAACTGATTTTCGTCTCGAGGGATGTACTCAAGTTTGACTGTTGTGAAGAAAGTCAATAATCTCCTCGTGTAGTCACGGTATGGGACCAGGTGCTCTTGATGAGTGTACCATTTGCCGTTGGTCTGATTGATTACCAAAGCTGAATCTCCGAAAACATTCAAAGTCTTGATCCTGAGGTCAATGGATTCCTCAAGACCCATGATACAGGCTTCGTATTCAGCTTCGTTGTTAGTGCAGGAAAAGGTGAGTTTTGCCGAGAAAGGCATATGAACTCCCTTAGGTGTAATGAGCACTGCACCAACTCCACGAACATTCATATTGACAGCCCCATCAAACATCATTGTCCATTCTTCTTCTAGGTCAGGCCCTTTAGTGTGAACAGGCTCTTCATGATCTTTTGCTTTTAGTAACATGATGTCTTCATCAGGGAAGTCAAATCTCATTGGCTGGTAATCATCAATGGGTTGCTCAGCTAAATAGTCAGACAGTACACTGCCTTTGATGGCTTTTTGAGATGTGTACTGAATGTCATACTCTGTCGGAATCATTTTCCATCTTGCAACCCTCCCGGTAAGTGCTGGCTTCTCAAATATGTACTTGAAGGGGTCCATCTTTGAAATCAACAAGGTGGTGTGAGTCAGCATATACTGTCTTAGTCAGTGAGCAGCCCACGCTAAAGCACAACAAGTTTTCTCGAGCAGTGAATAACGTTGTTCACAGTCGGTAAACTTTTTGCTTAGGTAGTATATTGCATACTCTTTTCGACAAGACTCGTCATGCTGGCCCAACACGCACCCCATTAATCCTTCTAATACTGTCAGGTACATTATTAGAGGCCTTCCTTCAATTGGAGGCATAAGAATCAGAGGTTCTTGTAGGTATTCCTTGATCTTTTCAAAATCCTTCTGACAATCTTCATTCCACCTGACCGTTTGTTCCTTTCTTAACAATTTGAATAGGGGCTCACAGGTTGCAATAAGATGAGATATGAACCTTGATATGTAGTTCAATCTACCTAGGAACCCCCGAACTTCCTTTTTAGTCCTAGGTGCAGGCATCTCCTGAATGACTTTGACTTTGTCAGGATCAACTTCAATTCCTTTCTCACTTACGATAAATCCCAGCAATTTACCCGAACGTACCCCGAATGTGCATTTGTTGGGGTTTAGCTTCAGCTGATACTTTCTCAGACGCTTGAACAACTTCAGCAAATTTACCAGATGGTCTTCTTCAGTGAGGGACTTGGCAATCATGTCATCCACGTAGCATTCAATTTCTTTGTGGATCATATCGTGGAATAATGTTACCATAGCCCGTTGATAAGTCGCACCGGAATTCTTCAATCCAAATGGCATTACCTTATAACAAAACGTGCCCCAAGGTGTGATGAAGGTTGTTTTCTCCATGTCTTCGGGTGACATCCTGATCTGATTATATTCGGAAAAACCATCCATGAAGGAAAACACCGAGAACTGAGCTGTGTTATCGACCAATACATCAATGTGAGGTAATGGGAAATCATCCTTCGGGCTAGCTCTATTCAGATCCCGGTAATCCACACACATCCGTACTTTGCCATCCTTTTTAGGCACTGGTACAATGTTAGCAACCCACGGCGGGTAACTAGTTACAACAAGGAAACCGGCATCCCACTGTTTTTGTACTTCTTCCTTAATCTTCATGGCCATATCTGGACGAGTACAGCGTAGTTTCTGTTTCACTGGAGGGCAATCTTCCTTTAATGGTAGCTTGTGCATGACAATATCCGTATCTAAACCCGACATGTCTTGATAGGACCAAGCAAAGACGTCAACGTATTCCCGAAGCATGTCAATAAGCTGTTCCTTTACTGAAGCCTGCAGACCGGCCCCAATCTTCACTTCTTTCATGTCCTCTTCGGTACCAAGATTAACTGTTTCAACCTCCTCCTGATGAGGAGTAATCACTTTCTCTTCTTGCCTCAACAACCTGGCTAACTCTTCAGGTAACTCACAGTCTTCTTCAACCCCTTCATCAGCTTGATTAATTGGATTGTCGAAGTCATACAAGGTCATAGCAGTGATGTTGTTGGTGCTATTTGGAGGGTAATCTCTGCAAGGGTTGAGATTGGTTCGTTTTAGTGATCCATTTTAATCTTGTTTAGAAAAAGTGAAAATGAAGTTATTTATTTTGAAAACATTGCCATTTTATTGTTTTGTACAAAAGTGAGAAATGAAAAGATAGTGAGCGAAAAAGAGACTCGTTTGCAAAAGATATCCGATATTCATTGATTAATCCATTTGTACAAAATTACAATATGGCCCTATTACAAAATGAGTCCTGACACCTTGGGCAAGATGCAGGACTTGATGCATGCTAAAAGAAAGAGCAGGAAATAATAATTACTATGCAGGAGTAACCCTTATAATTTCCTGGGAATACCAGTTAAGGACTTGGTGCCCCGGGATCCTTGGACGTATCCAGCTCTCCAGGTTGCGGTCACTTTCCGCCTCGTCTTCCAGGTTGTTAACAACATTTGAGGTGAGCATCCCCCCACTGATGAACCTGGGCTCCTTTGCAGCCTCTGATTGATCTAGTCGAAATGGTCTGTAACCCAAACCGAATCTATCCTCCTTCTTCTCCACCGGTAGCAGCTTGCCCCAGCCTTGGGCATTACCATCTTCAACAACCTTCCAGGCTTGCTAGGAGGAGACAATTGAAGTACCCATCCTATCTTCTTGGGATGCAGAAAATACTTCAGTTGTCGCCTCATTGACATTCAGGGCCTCGAACCCTTGGCTCATAGTTTCATGGATCTCACCATCCATCTCAATGTATTTGTATGTAGCCAGATGGATAACAAATATGTCCTCTTCACCACAGATGGTGATAATCTGCCCTTCCCACTCATATTTCAGTTTCTGGTGAAGGGTCGACGTTACTGCGCCAGTGGCGTGAATCCATGGTCGACCTAATAAACAGCTGTAGGCCGGCTGAATATCCATCACATAGAAAGTAGTCTGAAAGACCTGCGGACCGATTATCACTGGTAGCTCCACCTCTCCAAGAACAGACCTCTTGGAGCCATCAAAATCCCTGACCACCAGATTGTTTGGTCGGAGAGCTATTCCATCATATTCGAGCTTGACAAGAGCTTTCTTGGGTAAGACATTGAGTGAGGACCCAGTGTCTATAAGAACATGAGATAGTACAGCTCCTTTGCACTCCAGGGTTATGTGCAAAGCTTTGTTGTAGTGACGTCCTTCTGTGGTCAAATCAGCATCAGTGAAACCTAGCCCATGGCTAGTATTGACATTAGACACCACTGTTTTAAGCTGGTTCACTGTGATCTCTTCTGGCACGTAGGTAGCGTGCAGAACTTTGAGTAGTGCATCCTGATGGGCCTCGGAACACAACAACAGGGATAATATAGAGATCTTAGAAAGAGTCTGGTGGAGCTGGTCCACAACTTTATAGTCACTTCTTTTAATTATTCTCATAAATTCATCCACATCCTGATCGAAGGATGATTTATGAGTCTCTTTTGATGCAGATTCTTCAGGTATCACACTCTTCCCTTTGGCTTTGGCAGCAGCTTCTGCCTCAGTATTGGTTCTTGGAGCTTGTGACACAAAGAGACGTCTGCTTCGGGTGAAGCCTCCACCTCCCCCAACATTGTCCACTTGGGGAGTAAGAACTGAAGAATCAAGAAGGACTTTCTCTCCGTTACAGTAAAGGTCAGCACCATAATGCCATGGTACAACACTGTCTTTATCATATGGAATTGACCCTGGCACCGTGATGGTGATTGGGCTTACTGCAGCAGATGTTGGAACCATAATTGTCTGTGGATCATAAAAAATAGTGACAGGACTTCTGGTGGATGTTGGTAGTGGTGAATTGAAGCTTGGTTGAAACTGTTGTTGAGATTGTTGAAAGTTGCTGGAATTTGGGACCGTTGTACGGTCATAATAAATAGTGACAGTGGAGACATCTTTGTTGGTGGTTGCTGGAGTTGTAGAAGGAGATGAAATGGAACTGTTGTTTGTTGAAGTGAAGGAAGAAATGGTTGCTGAAGTTGTAGATGAATCAGTAGGAACAATGGTTATTGCAGTTGTAGAAGATTCACTTGATGTTAATAAAAGAGTTGATGGTGTTGTAGAAGCAGTTGTCGTTATTTGCAGAATGCCTTCTTTGATCAGGCCACTGATGCCATTCCTCAAGCTTGCACACCCCTTCACGGAGACCTTGCAAGATTCACAACAGTCCTCGCAACCTGGGAACACTTGGCATTTCAAAATCTGAGTTTTAACTTCTGCTAGAGGTGTCTGGATACTTGCAATAACTTCTATTAAACTCAAAGGTGAGCCATCCTCTATAGCATTAATCCTTGGCCCACTGTGGCTAGGCATAAGATTCTTCATGACATTGGGAGGAGGAGCAAAGTTCAGGGCCTTTGAATCTACCAGATCCCGGACCTTCATATGCAGAGCCCTGCATTTTTCCGTAGAGTGACCAGGTGCATTAGAGTGAAAAGCACACCTAGCATTGACATCATAGTTTCTTGGAAGGTTATGAGGATCAGGTGGAGCCAATGTCCTCAACTCAACAAGATTGAGCTTTAGGAGTTATGGCAGCAGTGTAGCATATGTCATTGGAATAGGGTTAATCACCCTGTTGATCTGAGATGGCCGCTGTTGAAAAGGGTGTTGTTGTTGATTGTTATTATTATTGTTGTATGATCTCTGTTGCGGAAACTGTGGTTGTCGCGAAAAGTGTTGTGTTTGTTGAGTATACTGAGGAGGTGGAGTAGGGATAGTAACAGCAGCAACTGTTCTGGGAAGATATTGGGGTCTCCCTCTTCCCATGTGTACAGAGTTTGTTTCACCAGATCTACGGGGCCCAGAAAATGGTTTTCTTGTACTGCTTGAACTGGCACCGTTGTCGGAGATCTTTCCTATCTTTAGTAGGCTCTCAATTCTTTCCCCAGCTATTACCACATCTGCAAAGCTGGTGGAAGAAAATGCAGCCAATCTGTCAATATAGGTTCCCTGGAGAGTATTCATGAACATATCTGCCATCTCCCTTTCAGACATCGGGGGTTGAATGGCAGCAGCTAGTTGCCTCCACCTTTGGGCATACTCTCTAAAGCTTTCACGGGAAGACTGAGACATTCCCATTAGAAGGGTCCTGTTTGGAGCCATGTCCAGATTATATTGATACTGACGGATGAAAGCTTCAGCCAAGTCTTTCCAATTCCTTACTGTGGCTCTGGTTAAGTGGGAATACCATTCTCGGGATGACCTTGTCAAGCTATCCTCAAAGTAAAACATCCATAGCTTCTCGTCCATGGTGTAGGCTTTCAATCTCCCTAGGAAAGACTGAAGGTGGGTACGTGGGCAGGATGTGCCATTGTATCTTTCAAAACACGGGGGTTTGAACTTGTGAGGAATTCTCACCCCTTCCACCAATACCATGTCCATGACATCAAAACCTAGAGAGTTTTGGGATTCAAGAGACCTCAGCTTCTCTGCAATTTCATCCAACCGACGGTTGTAAATTTCGTCTCTAGCCCCGACCACAGTAAACTGCTCTTCTTGAGGATCTTCCTGCAGAACCCTTCCTCCAGTAGTGTTAACCTGGGTATTTCTTATGGCATTGATGTCTGGATTCAGATGAGGTCCAAACTCTGGTGGGTCAGTGTGAGGCTGCACATGATCGTTGTTACGGGTACCCCCTGTACCTGGATGGTGTTCTTCAGGAGTTTTCCGCTCAACCAACTCCCTCAGTCTTTCCCGGCTCTGAGCTAGACCAATCATCACTGTCATGAATTGAGTCATTTGATTCCTCATCTCAACCCTTTCATTAGCCATCTGGGCCCTCACTTCATTCAGGTCTTACTGAACTTGATCCATCTGTATTCCCGGAAGGTTGTTTCTTGTCGGGTATCGGTGTATTCTGTTGACAGGGAACACTCTTCTGCGAGCAATGTTTCCTGAAACCACAACAAAGTGAGAAACAACAACAAAACAAAAACCTACAAAACAAAGAAAATGTTAGTATGCAATGCAGGATGCCTATTTGTCTTCCAAGGGTATCCTGTTTGGTTCTTTGGTTTTGACCTTTCCAGACCTCGGGGAATGATGATGTTGAAGAGAGATTAAGCCCACGAAATAATACAAACCATATATTACAAAGGGTGAAGATACATAGTTTGATTACAATAAAGTCCCCATGGTGGGTCAAAATACAACAACAAAATCAAAAGTACAAACAAAAGGAGGTACAAATACAAGGAAATCAAACATCCAGTCCAAAGTCATCCTCCCTGACTTCCTTCAGGAGAGCCTCAGTCACTGGACCAACTGGGTGCTCTGTGATGGTCCTGATGAGGAGCTTCCTGGTAGCAATGGCAGTGGTTAACTTCTTGTGCTTATCCTGATCCTTTGACCTTTTCAACCCTGCTCAGAGTTTCAATTTAGAGATCTCCTTCTGTGCTGCTAATAATGCCTCCTTGTAGCAGTAAAATCGTGAGTGTAAGCTATTGATTAACTTAACTCGATGTACATAGAGTCGCCACCGCGCTTTTCTTTATTTCCGAAAGGAAAAAGGTAAAAGAACGAATAAAAACCTAGGAGTCTAATAAGCAAAAGCTAAAAGAAACAAACAGAGAATGGGTAAGGGGATTGGTTACGAACCGGGAAGGATTTAGGCACCCGACTCGTCCGTGGTACTCCACGGGAGCCCTTTGAAATATTTATTGCTTTTTGGTTTGAAATTGGTTTGCTTGAAAATGATTGAAGAGACGAGGAGAAGAATATTTTTTAATGACTTTTGTTTGATAAGGTTTTAACGCCTTATGCCTACGTACCCACAAAGTGCAATGCGAGATCAAAACCTCGTAGTTCGTGGTACAAAATTTGAAAAGAAACAATGAGTTGAATTGATTTTAAAATGTAGAGATAAGTCGTCATCCTTTAGCGAATAATTCCGCTAGAAAAGATGAATCATATCTAAACATATGAAAAAAGAAAAGGTGCACAAAGGCACAAAAACAATTGAGTGAGTTTTGTGTTTTTTTTAAAAGTATGTAAGAAAATGGTTTTGATATATTTACATGGATTAACATTTGTTAAGAAATAAAATGAAAAGATTAAAAATTTCTTGACCTAAGTCAAGGTTTGATTATGAAAGTGTTTGAAGTTTTAAAACAAGAAGATTTTTGAAATAGGGAGATGTTTTGAAAATTTAAGAATGGGGAAGAGATGAAGGGACTATCCTAATACTTGAATTAAAAGCTAAGAGAAGAGTTTACCAAACCAAAATATGAACAATCCTTCAAAGCTAGGAATTCCATCTTCAAAGGCTAATGAAATAACTTGAGGCCAAGGTTTCTAATCCATTCCAACTTGAGCAAGGGGGAAGATCTTAAAGTCTAAGTCCATACTCCAAAGCAAGGGATAGTAACCATAGTCCAAAATTAGAAGTCACAAGTCTTTTAAGTGTTTAATCCCTTATTAGTGTTTTGATATCCAAATGGACAAAATAAAAACCACAAACAACAATATAAACATAAACAAATGATATATGATATAATATGATAAAGCATAATAAATGAGATAAAGGAGCAAGAGATTAAAATAAAAGGATAAGGTGCGAGAGATTAAATTTAAATGGATTATAATATTCACATTATTATAATATTTACAATATAAAGTGGTATGATGAACTTAATCAAGCACAACCACGAAAAGAAAAATAAATTCGAGGCAACTGGATCCAAGTGGATCTCAATCCGAATCGGGACAACTTTAGGTCTATGTTAAGCAATCGCCGAGTAATTTACGAAGTAATTACCCTACAAATGAGGCCGGCCACCACTAATTAAAGTGGAAAATATTCGTGTTAATACATGTTAGAGAAACGATATAATGGATCGTTCTCCGAAAACATGCCACACTAAAAGAAAAGGAATGGTCTAATCTTAATCGAGATTTTCGTTGAATTTATCGAAAAGCAACCTATCACGATCTCAAAGTATGAAGAATGATCCAAATGATCATTCATCCATATATTTGAAATAATGAAGATTAAACTTATCGGAAATTACCAATCTACGAATCGGAGATTGTCATCGACCAAAAATAAAAAAAAGATGAAGAAAAATGGATCTAAAATCAATCCATAAAAGAAATCAAAATATTTTTAAAATCTTTTCTTAAAATATCCATTTCTAAAATCTTTCTAAAATTATTTTTCTAAATCTTTTTCTTAAAGAATTTTAATAATATTCTAAAAATATTATTAAAATACTCTTCACTTTAAAAAACCTTTAACAAAATAGAACAAAATAAAAAAAATGAATTAAACAAAGGGGAAGGGGGACGCAGGCCTGGTGGGTGGTGAGTAGCAAACATATCCACATGTTAATATCCATGGTCCAACACCAATATATGTTTATTATTAAAAAAAGAAATAAAAAAAAACGTTGGAAATTAAAAAAACGGAAACATAAGAAAGCTGAAGCAAGCAGAGCTTCCTTTTCAACTTATGAACATCCATGGCGGCGAACGAAATCGCAAAGCGAAACATCACTCAAATCATCCTCACCATTAATTTCGAAGCCGCACTCTTCTTCTTCTCAAAATCGCAGCACTCTCTCCTTCTTTCTTCTTCCTCTTTCACGAATTCGGATTCGGTTCTTCTTCTCTTCGTTTTCGGATTCAAATCGTAAACATCCAATTGAAACTCTCTCTTGTTTAAAAATCAAAGAGTTCTTGTGGTTGGTTGAAGAAAGAATATTGAAGAGAAATTGGGGGAGATTTAGGGATTTAGATTGAATTTGTATCTGACTGTGTTTTTTTGATTTTGACAGAGTTTCAAAGGGCTTTTGAAGCTTGGAAGAATTGAAGTGATGAAGGTTCTATTTAAAGAAGAGGAAGAGGAAAATGGGATGCCGTTTTGAGAAGATTTGAGGGCGTTTTGGTTCATGAGATTTTCGTGTTTGCTTTGAGTTTTAATCTCATTTTGCTGCGTTTTGTTTTATTGCGGTATGCGTTTTGATTTTATGAACTTTGATTCGAAACAGGTGCGGATGACGTTGGCTTTGTGGCCTGTTTGTTTTCTTCAGCTTATACTTGGATGCGACTTGGATATTTGGAAGGCTGGTACGTGAAGTCAAGCAAAAAAAATGGGCCTGTGAGCTGCTGGTTGTGTGAAGCGGTACGACTTGTGTTTGCTTTTGTTCGTGTGGCTGGTATTGTTTCGGCTTACGGCGTGAAGCTTTTGTTTTTGTTGTGAAAAAGCTAGGCCGGTGATGTGCAGCGTTGGACTTGTGGAAGCTGATATTTGTTTGGTCCGTGTGCGGCTTAGGCCTATTGTTGTGTTCGCTGTATCAGCTTCAGTTTGGCTGGGATATATGTTGAACTGGCTTGTGGTTGTGTATGCGAAATGCAGGATGGCTTGGCGTGTTTTGTTGCTTGGCCTGAAGTTATGTTATTGGCTCATGTTTGGTTTTTGCAGCTGGAGGTATGGTACGACATGTGGGAAAGTGCTTGGAGCTTGGGCGTGCGGCGTGAAGAGAATTGTTGTGATGTGAGCCTGTGACTGTACGATGGCTTGTGGCTTCACAAACAAAAGCAAATTGGGCTGAAGGTATGGTGGGGTCAGCTTGTGGTGATGTTGTACGGGCCTGCTGGCTTATATCTTTTTTTTTGAATATGGGCAAAGTTAAATGTGAAGTGGCTTATGTATTTTGCTATATATTTTTATGGTATGAGAAAAGAAAGATATAATAATGTATATAAAAAAAGTATTATATATAAAAATGGTTAATGTTTTTTTTATATGATAATGGAAATATTGGGATTATAATAAAAAATGGATATTATGGAGATTTAGAAATTGAAAGAAAAAATGAGTTTGATTAAAATGGATATTTGAATAAAAATTGAGGATGGATAGAAATTGAACAATTTGGATATTGAATTGGAATTAAAAATATGGGGAAATAAAATGATAAGAATTTCTAGAAAGATGGATGATGGAGAAAAAAAATCGAAATATGGATAAATGGTTGGAAATATATGGATAGAAAATGATTGGATAATAGAAATATGGATGAGCTAAAAAATGTATGAATAAGGGGTGAAATGATGATTTTTTATTTTAAGCCCATAACCAAATTTGAATTTTTCTTGCACAAGCCACTTGATTCGAATAAACACAGCCAACACAGACCCACTGAGTATTTCACAACTGTCATCTGAAATCTGTCTGATTATTTCCCTGATAAACTGAATTCATACTGAGGAAAATAAATCCTCAGATGAATCACTGGTGAACTGATGAACAAACCAAACTTTGCACAAAAAACATTGTCTGATAACTGATAACCTTTTGTACACAGCACAACCTGAACTTTGAAAACGCATCGTCTGAGGAATAAACCAATGGTACACACAACTTGTAGTCGACACAATTTTCTAATAGTTTGACCAATATTAGGTCAAACATCCATTTGAATCGAATTGTGACTGAACAAACGCATCTGAATGAAGTTACTGTCTTATCTTCGCAAACCTGCAACACAGAGAAGAAGAAGAACACTGCAACATATTTTTGGTTTTTTGGTTAGAAGTCAGTAAATATAAACAAATATAAAGAAGTAAAACAATGGTGATCCCCTGCGAAGCATAGACCCTCATCAGAGAAGGAACTCGAAAGCCAGTGCGATCTTGTTTGTATGCAAAAATGCAAATGATATGCGAAGAAATCTTAGGGCAAAAATTAGGGTGTTACAGCTGCCCCTATTTAAGTTTCTTCAATCCCGAGATATGAAGATTGACATCTTCGTCTCTACAAGATGGGAGAGACTTAAATACAGAATACCCAATTTTTGTCCTAAGAGAACAAATGATATGATATGAATATGATATGCAAGCCCAAGATCTCTGTGGGGAGAATATGACCACTAGAGAAAAGCAACAACTTGGGGACACAGAAGAACATCCCGCTGGGGAAACAATAACAGACAACCAAAGAATCCAGGAAAATAAATCACTGGATAGCCGACTCCACTTGGGAACGGATATGATATAATCAAGGAACAGATTCAAACAGGGAAATAAACACCCTGCCAGGAATATCAACCAAACAAAATATTCGAATCTGAGAATGGAGAAATACTGAGTTGGAAAAGAATCATCAACTACCCGTTTACTGGGTAGGAAATATAACAGACTCAACTATCAATTTACTGGATATGAGCAAAATACAGAGGGATAACTTCAATTACCTTTTTACTGGGTAAGAAATATTCTCAACTACCTGATTTACTGGGTAGAAAATTAACAGACTCGACTATCGATTTACTGGATAGGAGAATGATCAACTACTTGATTTACTGGGTAGGAACTCATTCAAAGGGAAACAACTTCTATTACCTTTTTACTGGGTAAGAAGAAAATATCTGATTCTATTACCTTTTTACTGGGTAAGAGGAAAATATCTCGACTACCGGATTTACTGGGTAGAACAATTCTCAACTACCTGATTTACTGGGTAGGAGCTTAAGCAAAGGAAAACAAACTCTATTACCTTTTTACTGGGTAAGAGGAGGAAATCTCGACTACCTGATTTACTGGGTAGGAATACAAGTAAAAGAAACTTGATCAATCTGGTAATATTACCCACTATCGATTACTGATAGCTTAATTCCAAAGTAATATACTCAAGCTGGAGAAAACGTTGCCCACTATCAAACAATGATAGCTTAATTCCAAAGCAGTATATCCACAAAAGGGGACCAAAGTTCAATCCAAGAACAAATTGGAAAGAAACGGTCAAACAAGACTCATCCCGAGGAGGAAATATCTCAACTGGGGAAAATCCATCCAGATAATAAACTGGGGAGGAAACTGAATCAACATCATCCCCGAGAAACAAACTCAGTGGGGAATTAGAAAGGATTAACACTTTCTGCTTAACGGTCAACACTCTAAACTTGAGAGAATGACGACACACACACTCTGTGGGGAAAGTCCACACCAAAGAGCAGATAACAATGATAAACGCAAGCATGCAAGCAATCAATGCTATGCTAATGCGTATGAATATGCTGATAAAACAGACATAAAGATAAGAAACAGGTGACATGAACACCACAACAAACCGGATACTCGGCTAATCCCTAGGAAACAATACAGGGAAACATACTGGAGATTCAACTTGAAATCTGCAGGGGAATATCATAAGCCATCAAAGGAATAAAATCCTACTACAAGGCTTAAATCATGATGAAACAGCATCTGCTAGGAATATCATCCTGCTGAGGACAAGGTAATAATCTGCTGAGGATGGAAAAATTATTGATAAACATCAAACTTCACGAGGAATAACTGTCATACCACTCCTGCTCCACCTGGGGATAGAGTGCCAGACCTGTTAAAAATCACATAGGAACCTGCTGGAAATCAACACATGCAGTCCTACTGGGGATTCATATGAGGATATCAGAAGTTAACATCATAGCCAAATCACAGTTACGAGGGATTTTAAATCTATACCCAACATCAGGTAAAAGAAAACCTCTAAACTGACTGCTATATCAATACTTCTATATTCAAGGATGCAAACAAATCTAGCTGAGGAACAATAGCTCAGCTGGGGATTCCCAATACTTCTCAATTTAAAGATAACATGCTGAGGAAGAGATCAACACTCAGCTAGGGATTCTGATCATCCCTTCCAACAACTCTTCTGGGGAATACATACAATCTCCATTCATGCTTATTGTTGGGGAACAAAACATCATTAACATCAATCTATCAAGACTACCCAGGAACTTTGCATGGACACAACCGAATCAAACCCTGCTTTGGGAGAGACAAGTTACACACATCCAGACTTTACCCTCTTTGGAATCACTATCGATATCCTTTCTTTGTTCATATATCAAAAGAATTTTTTTTTAAAATCTTCAAAGATTAAATTTATTAAATTTGTTTCAAAAATCATCATCAACAATAAATTGAAATTTTTATAAACAGAAACAATATAAAGAATTGCAAACAATTGGATAAAAGCTCAAATTCATTGATAGAATGGTAGTCAGCAAATGGCATGACTCCATGGATCATTACAAGTTTGAAAAATGGTAAATACATGGAAAAGGGCTACATTGAGATACAATGATCACTATTCTCCCTATCAACTTTGAACTCCACTGTGTCCGAAACTTCAGTCAAGGATGAGTGAATAAGAATCTTGGATGAATAATTCTTCTGAGGGATAGAATCCGAAATCCTCGGTTGCTACAAGTGATCCAGTCTGTCGACGCAATTACTTGCCATGATCCCTAACTTTTGCCTAGATTTCCCTTTCGGGTTTTCAATCTACCGGGATAATTATTTTCTGTTTATGTCTCTAATTTTTGCCTGGACCGCCCTTTCGGGTTTTCAATCCACCGAGACGCTCATTTTTGCCTAAGCCGCCCTTTCGGGTTTTCAACTTAGCGAGCTGTTCTTTTATTTTTTAGGCGAAGTATTTCTTGACTGCATCCGCATTCACAGGGCGAGTGATCTCCTCACCATCCATAGTTGCAAGAATTAATGAACCGCCAGAGAAGGCTTTCTTAACAACATATGGGCTATCATAGTTCGGAGTCCACTTTCCCCGAGAATCTTTAAGGAAAGACTGAATCTTTTTGAGCACGAGGTCGCCTTCTATGAATACACGAGGTTTGACCTTCTTGTCAAAAGCTTTCTTCATTCTTTGCTGGTACAACCGACCATGACACAAAGCTGTCATTCTCTTTTCTGCAATCAAATTCAACTGATCAAATCTACTCTGACACCATTCAGCCTCAGTCAACTTGGCTTCCATCAGAACTCTCATTGATGGGATCTCAACTTCGACGGGGAGCACTGCTTCTGTACCATAAACAAGTGAGAAAGGGGTTGCCCCTGTTGAAGTGCGGACAGATGTACGATACCCATGCAAAGCAAAAAGGAGCATCTCATGCCAGTCCTTGTACGTCACAACCATCTTCTGAATGATCTTCTTAATGTTCTTGTTCGCAGCTTCAACAACCCCATTCATCTTCGGTCTATAAGGAGAGGAATTATGGTGTTGAATCTTGAAATCTTCACAAAGCTCTTTCATTATCTTATTATTCAAGTTCGAACCATTATCAGTAATGATTCTATTCGGAACACCATATATGCAGATAAGATTATTCTTGATAAACCGAACCACAACTTTCTTGGTCACATTAACATACGATGCCGCTTCCACCCACTTGGTGAAGTAGTCAACAACCACAAGAATAAAACAATGTCCATTCGAAGCCTTGGGTTCAATCATACCAATCATATCAATTCCCCACATAGAGAAAGGCCATGGGGAAGAAATCACATTGAGATAAGCTGGTGGCACATGAATCTTATCAGCATACACCTGACACTTATGGCACTTTTTCACATATTTGCAACAATCAGATTCCATTGTCAGCCAATAGTAACCTGCTCTCAACATCTTTTTAGCCATTGCATGCCCATTGGCATGAGTGCCAAAAGATCCTTCATGAATTTCTTTCATCAACATGTCTGCTTCGTGTCTATCCACGCATCTGAGCAAGACCATGTAAAAATTTCTTTTATAAAGCACATTTCCATTCAAGAAGAAATTGCCTGCCAATCTCCTCAAAGTCCTCTTATCTTTATCAGATGCCCCAAGCGGGTATTCTTGATTCTGGAGGAAACATTTAATATCATGATACCAAGGCTTGTCATCATGGACCTCTTCAACTGCAAACACATGAGCTGGTCTTTCAAGTCGCATCACACTGATCATGGGAACATCATTCCACTGGTGCACTTTTATCATAGAAGCTATGGTTGCTAAAGCATCTTCCATCTGATTCTCATCACGAGGAACATAATGGAACTCAACTTTGGTGAAGAAAGTTGATATCTTCCTGGCATAATCTCTATAGGGGATCAAGTGAGGTTGATGAGTTACCCACGTACCCTGGATCTGATTAATTACCAAGGCAGAATCTCCATATACATCAAGATGCTTAATCCTCAGATCAATATCTTCCTCAAGACCCATAATGCAGGCTTCATACTCAGCTTCATTATTGGTACAAGGAAAAGTCAACCTTGCGGCAAAAGGAATATGTGAACCATGGGGAGTAATGATCATTGCGCCAATTCCTCTTCCACGTGCATTCACAGCACCATCAAAAACTAAACCCCATCGAGATCCAGGCTCCAGCCCTTCCTCAATCAAAGGTTCATCACAATATTTCACTTTCAAGAACATCACATCCTCATCTGGAAAATCAAACTTGATAGGTTGGTAATCATCAATCGGTTGATGTGCCAAATAGTCAGCCAAGATACTACTTTTTATAGCTTTTTGAGTTCGGTACTCGATATCATATTCTGATAATAACATTTGCCAACGAGCAATCCTCCCAGTTAAAGCAGGCTTTTCAAAGATATACTTGATTGGATCCATTTTAGAGATCAACCAAGTTGTATGATTCGGCATATACTGGCGAAGACGCTTTGCAGCCCAAGCTAAGGCGCAACAAGTTTTTTCAAGCATGGAATACCGAGACTCACAATCAGTGAATTTCTTACTCAAGTAGTAAATTGCATGTTCTTTTCTTCCAGATTCATCTTGCTGACCAAGCACACAACCCATGGAATCTTCCAACACAGTCAAGTACATGATCATCGGTCTACCTTCCACCGGAGGAGACAAAATAGGAGGTTCAAGCAGATATTCTTTGATACTTTCAAACGCCTTCTGGCAATCATCTGTCCAGACACAACCTTTATCTTTCCGAAGCAACTTGAAGATCGGAGCACATGTGGCAGTCATGTGAGAGATAAACCTCGAAATATAATTCAATCGGCCCAAGAATCCTCTTACTTGCTTTTCGGTTCTTGGAGCAGGCATTTCCTGAATAGCTTTCACTTTATCAGGATCAACTTCAATGCCTCTTTGGCTGACAATGAAACTTAGCAACTTTCCAGAACGTACACCAAAAGTGCACTTGTTCGGATTCAAGCGAAGCTTAAACTTCCTTAACCTTTGAAACAATTTCAGCAAATGCTCAACATGATCCTCTTCAGTCTTTGACTTAGCGATCATATCATCAACATATACTTTGATCTCTTTGTGCATCATATCATGGAAAAGTGTAGTCATAGCTCTTTGGTACGTCGCACCAGCATTCTTCAATCCAAAGGGCATCACTCTATAGCAGAATGTTCCCATGGTGTAATAAATGTGGTCTTTTCCATGTCCTCGGGTGCCATCTTTATTTGATTATAACCGGAAAATCCGTCCATAAAAGAGAACACATCAAACTTAGCCGTATTATCTACCAATATATCAATGTGTGGCAATGGAAAATCATCTTTCGGACTGGCTTTGTTCAAATCTCTGTAATCTACGCACATTCAGACTTTTCCGTCTTTCTTCGGAACTGGAACAATATTGGCCACCCATTCAGGATAAGTTGATGTCACAAGAAAACCTGCATCAATCTGCTTTTGAACCTCCTCTTTGATTTTTACTGCCATGTCTGGATGAGTTCTTCTCAGCTTCTGCTTTACAGGTGGACATTCAGGCTTCAACGACAATCTATGCTCCACAATATCAGTATCAAGACCTGGCATGTCTTGATAAGACCAAGCAAATACATCAACATATTCTCTGAGAAGCTCGACAATCCTCTTCTTAACATCAGGACCAAGCAATGCTCCAACTTAGACCTCTTTATTTTCATCTTCAGAACCCAAGTTGACCATCTCTATAGACTCTCCATGAGGCTGAATAATCTTCTCCTCGTGCTCAAGCAACCGAGAAATTTCATCTGGAATCTCTTCAACATCCTCTTCCTCAGCTTTAAACACAGGGAATTCAAAGTTAGGAGAGGGCATAGGATCATTGTTTTCAATGGGTTTATCAATCAATCTACACAATGATTTTATTTTTATTTTAGAATATGAACAAAAGTGCAAACATTATGCAGATAAACAATCATTATTATTTTGGGTTTTTTATGTTACCATTTTTCAGAATAAAGCAAAAAGGAAAAACACATATGGAAATAATAAAATAACATTTTATTGATGATGATAAAATTTGAAACAAAGCCTGACAAACATCACTTTCACCTTGGGCAGAGTGAAAGGATTTTTGAAAGAAAATAAAAACAAATTACTTTGAAGAATGAACGATAAAAGGAACATCAACAGCAATCCAGTTCTGGCAAATCTTTCCATGCGTAACGAAGTCAGGCATTTCTTTATCCTCAACATCGTCAATGATGGCGGCAGCGGAATGATCGTTGATAAATCCAGCACTTCGGAAGCCTTCTTGAATAGTCTTTGGGTCTTTGATAACTGCACCAGGTGCAAAGCCGATACCGAAACCTTCCTTGTTGTCGACAACATCAATAATTATTCCCCAACCATCAGACTGACCAGCTTCAATCACTCGCAGAGCATCTTTGAAAGAGGACATGGGCATGGCATTCTTCTTAGCAACATTATTCACAACAGAAAGAGCTTGAAACGAAGTTCCTACCTCTTCCTCAAAATCAATATAAGAGAAAGAAGACAAATTGCTCACAAGCATCGCTCTTTCACCTTCAATGGTCACCAACTTACCTTCTCTCACAAACTTCAACTTCTGATGAAGAGTGGATGTCACAACTCCTGCCTCGTGGATCCAGGGTCTTCCGAGGAGACAACTATATGCGAGACGTATATCCATTACTTGAAAAGTAATCTTGAATATAAACGGTCCAATAAGAATAGGAAGATCCACCTCTCCAATCACTGTCTTTTTCGACCCATCAAAAGCTTTCACTATAATCCCACTGTGCCTCATGGGAGCACCTTGAAACGCAAGCTTTGATAAAATCTATTTTAGCATAACATTCAGAGACGATCCGGTATCAACTAGCACCTTGGACATGGCATCTTCTTGACAATTCACCGAGATGTGCAGAGCCAAGTTATGATTTCTTCCTTCTTCAGGCAGATCGTCATCACAGAAGCTCAAATTGTTGCATGACGTGATATTCGCTACAATACTATCAAATTGATCAACAGTCACATCATGGTCAACATAAGCTTGATCCAGAATCTTCTGCAATGACTGCCTATGAGCTTCAGAACTCATCAAGAGAGACAAAACCGATATCTTCGATGGAGTCTGCAACAACTGTTCAGTGATGTTGTATTCACTCTTCTTTATCAACTTTAGCACTTCATCTTCACTATTACCAGATTGGCCCGATTGGACAACATCATCCATAATCTGCTTACTTGCACTTGTATCTTCAACTCTCTTCGGAGGATCTGAAGCATACACTCTACCACTTCGGGTAACCTTCGTCACATCAGCAATGCTAACCATAGACTTTGGAGTAGGAAGAGGGACTTCCCTACCATTTTCTATCATCGTAGCATTATACCGGTACGGAACAACTTTATCAGACTCATACGGCATTGGACCAGACACATTAATCACCAATGGAGTAACAACAGTCTTGCGACTATCGAAAGAAATAACTACTCTCTCAGGAGCAGTCCTCTCAGGAAGATTGAACTGAGGCATAATGACATTCACTTCATTTTCATATTCATCTCTTTTTGCTGTTACTTCGATCAATTTATCGTCCATCATCTTTTGAATATCCCTTTTAACAATCACGCAACCACGAGGGTTCACCGAGCAAATACAACATCCAGCATAGTTGTGATCAATATCGTGATATTCACTCAAGAAAGCATGCATCTCAACCAAAGACCTTCAAATATGACGGACCTCATAGATTTTGAACAAACCAGGACAACCATCAACCATATTGACAGACGCATTACCATGCTTCGGCAACGGATTCTTCTGCACATTTGGATTAACATCATTAAAATACAGAACATTGTTCCTCATCAATTTTTGTACTTCAAACTTCAATGGATAACAATTCTCAACATCTGCCCCGGGGCACCTTGATGAAAAGCACAACGAGCCTCTGGCTTATACCACCATGGAATAGTCTCTGGAACTGGAGATGGAGGACGAGTTTGCACAAGATTCTTTGCAATTAAAGATGGAAGCAAGTCCGCATACGACATCGGAATAGGATCAAAACTTGGCTTATCCCAAACTTGTTGATTACTACCTTGTTGCACAGAAGGTTGTTGATAATGAGGTTGATACTTTGGAACTATCGGCGCAATTGGAGCCACGTTAATCATCGGTGTTACAGAATCCACATGCTGCGAATGGTGATTCCCACGACTGTGAGGTCTTCTATAACTTTCACGGGATACTGCATTAGTCTCATTTTCTTTCTTTTTCCCGAAGTTGAATCTTCTAGAGCTTGAACCATTACTGTTCTCTTGACTCAACCGTCCCTCACGGACACCTTCTTCTAAACGCATCCCCATGCTTACCATCTCAGTGAAATCGGAAGGAGCGCTTGCTATCATCCTTTCATAATAAAAAGAACCCAACGTCTTCAAGAAGATCTTCGTCATTTCTTTTTCTTCCAGCGGAGGAACAATCTGGGCTGCCATCTCTCTCCATCTCTGCGCATATTCTTTAAGAGTCTCTTTGTCCTTCTGGGACATAGCACGAAGTTGATCTCTATCTGGAGCCATATCAACGTTGTACTTGTACTGCCGCACAAAAGCTTCTCCCAAATCATTGAAGGTCTTAATTTGGCTATTATCCAAGCTCATATACCATCTCATGGGTGCACCGGTCAAACTGTCCTGGAAATAGTGAATCAGTAGCTTATCATTATCAGTCTGAGCAGACATCTTCCTTGCATACATCGTCAAATGACTCAACGGACAAGTGTTGCCTTTGTACTTCTCAAACTCAAGCAACTTGAATTTGTAAGGAACTTTAACATTCGGGACCAGACAAAGGTCATAGGCATCTTTCCCGAACAAATCCTTATGCTTCAAAGCTCTCATCTCCCTCAGGATCTCAACAAAGCGTCCTTGGAAGTCTTCAAGTCTTTCAGCCACTCCAGCACCTTCACTGGGCTCAGCATGGTAAATCATTTCATCATGATGCGGAATAGTATGCACAACAGGCGGTACAGTAGTCACAACTGGAGGAAGAGTAGTCCAAACTAGTGGTGGGAGAGTATTAAATGCAACAGTCTCAGGCTGATGAGGAGGACGATACCCAGCAGGAAAAAAGTCAACTGGCATGCCCCAAGGTGTGCTAGCAGGCATACGATAGCGAGGAGAAATAACAGTCTCAACAGGGATTGATGCGGTAACAACCTCAGAGATGACAGTATTCTGAACAGGAGAAGGAGGTGGCTGATTTTGAGCAGCCACCAAACTTTCCATCATAGCAGACACTCTTTCCAAGCTTTCCCTCAGATAAGTAACCTCTTCGCGCAGCTCACGATTCTCTTGTTGCAAAGTTTCCATCACCCTTCTCCGATTAGCTCGAGTATCAAATCGATGAATCAGCTTGACAAGAGAACTGAACGAAGACCAGAAAACAACAATAAGATCCCTGGAGAACACTCAAAAAGCAAGACAAATGCGAGTATGATGCATGCTATGCATATGCAAATGCAAAGATTTCAAAGGACTATAAGATAACTTGCAATATTTATAAAGAGACATTTTTGAAATACTTAAAACTCATTCTCATTAAGATCAAAGTGAGGATTACAAATGAAGTACAAACATCAATAATCCTAATACATAAGAGAAAAATAGTAAACTAAGCCTATGGAATCATATCCGAAGAAGTCCCAAATCCTGGCTGATACTTCATGCGAATCCTCTTGATCTCTTTCTTGTACCAATCTTCCATATCTTCCTTATCCTTCACTAACTTGTCAACAATGGCCTTCCAAGCACCGGAAGTAGGAGGAATAATAGATGGAGTACTAGAGGAAGATAAATCCTCTCTCGGCCTCTTCGTGATGCGCCGCTCAAGTAGCTCAATAAGATCATCCTTCTCCTTAAGCTGCTCCTGCATGGTAGTCCTCTCAAGTAGCCATTCTTCTTTCTCTTTCTTCATCTTGTCTAACTCTTCTTGAAGAACCAACTTCTCATCAACGGGAGGTAGAAAAGTAGACAAAGGCAATATGGGGAACATAGGCTCCTCAGGTGGATAAGGCATCTTGAGCTTGGAAGCTCTAGATCGAACCCACTGAATATAACAATCGGAAGGAGGAAGGTGTTGTCTTCCCAACTGACCCTTCTCTTTCCGGTGAACAACATGCCAAGAGTGAGCAATCCTTTTCTTCATCTCTATATGATCAGCACCATTAAGAAAGAAGAAACGGGATAAGGCAAGATTGTTTGGTAGGTCCTTCAAACAATAACCGAACTGTCGTCTAGCTAGAATGGGGTTGTAGCTAATTCCCCCACGTGTACCAAGAAGAGGTACATTAGGAAATTCTCCACAACTATCAATAAGAACTCCAATGTCATAATGAGAACTATACCATGTCATGTCCTTATGAGAAAGTGACATCAACCTTTGAGACCATCTTCGATTCTCTCTATTGTCCTTGAAAATATCCGACTTGGGTAGGTGCGAAATAAACCACCTATAAAGAAGAGGCGCACAACATACAATTTCTCCGTCACCTTTGGAGGTCCTATAATGAAAAGCATGATACATATCTCCAAGCAAAGTAGGAACCGGGTTCTTCTTCAAGAAGATCTGAATAGCATTCTCATCCACAATACCATCCAAGTTCGGAAACAAGACAATCCCGTAAGTAAGCAAAGCAAGAATAGCCTAAAATGCATCTCTATGACCCAAAGTAAGTGAAGTGGAAGCTTTTCCATCAAGAACTTAACATTAATACCACGAACACTCCCCTTTGGAAGAAACTTCCCATTAAGATCGGACTCCTTAAGAAACAGTGCTTTGGCGATGACCTTGATAGTAAGCTCCTTCTCTAAACCAGTGAAAAGAAACTCCTTGTCCAGAATAGGAAAACCTAACCAATGAGAATACTCCTCCAAAGTCGGCACAAGCTGATAATCCGGAAAAGTGAAACAATGATGCAATAGATCATAAAACTGAGCTAAAGTAGGGAGAATACCCTCAGGTACATCAATATCCAACATATACAAAAGCTTCCCATGACATCTTCGGAACTCTTGGGTATCAACAACCAAAGCTCCTAGCTTTCTCAACTCTACTACATTAGGATTCTTGAAGGTGTACTTCTTTGTGTTCCTCCTTTCAAAAGTCATAGCCATGGACATCTGAAATTTTGCAAAAGTTCCTTATAAGTCCTTTGAAATCTTACGAACAATGCTCATGAATGTATGATGGCATGTATGCAACAAACAAAAACAAGATCACACAAGGCACACAGGCTTAGGTTCCAAGTCACGAGCATGAAGTCAAGGTAACAGAACACCAACCCACAAAGGTAGGTACTAAGGTTTTGTCTTCATTGTACCTACAGAAAACCAAAAGGGTGCTAACAGAAGTGCCCGGAGTTAACAACCATCTTTAGAATATCACCGGTACGTTGGATTACTCCCCAACCGATAACATTCTTAAAATAGACCTCGTCCGAGTGTAGTATCGCGTAACAACCGCCTTAGGTTTACACCCAGACAGTTTCCGCACTACGTTCCTAAAATTGGCTTAGATGGGTTAAGGGTTCTATGGTCCTCAGTATGATCAACTCAAGGTCGGAAAATAATGCCCCGTACGATTACTCGCCATGACATTGATAGTCCAAGAGAGCCTAACCGAGTGGAGATTATCAAATTGATATTGCTTTGGACTACTCCATCACATATCGCTTCGAATATCGCCGTCCTATCATAAGTTTCAACTCAGATCCGGGTTAGAATCTATCTCACACAGAGGATCACCAAAACCAAAACAGAACAATCAAATAACAAACAAATCAAACCAAAGCAAAAAATAAATCAAAGTAGGCTGAATCCGCTTAGAGATTACTCCCCAACAGAGTCGCCACTTTTCTGTAGCAGTAAAATTGTGAGTGTAAGCTATTGATTAACTTAACTCGATGTACACAGAGTCGCCACCGCGCTTTTCTTTATTTCCGAAAGGAAAAAGGTAAAAGAACGAATAAAAACCTAGGAGTCTAATAAGCAAAAGCTAAAAGAAATAAACAGAGAATGGGTAAGGGTATTGGTTACGAACCGGGAAGGTTTTAGGCACCCGACTCGTCCGTGGTACTCCACGGGAGCCCTTTGAAATATTTATTGCTTTTTGGTTTGAAATTGGTTTGCTTGAAAAAGATTGAAGAGATGAGGAGAAGAATATTTTTTAATGACTTTTGTTTGATAAGGTTTTAACGCCTTATGCCTACGTACCCACAAAGTGCAATGCGAGATCAAAACCTCGTAGTTCGTGGTACAAAATTTGAAAAGAAACAATGAGTTGAATTGATTTTAAAATGTAGAGATAAGTCGTCATCCTTTAGCGAATAATTCCGCGAGAAAAGATGAATCATATCTAAACATATGAAAAAAGAAAAGGTGCACAAAGGCACAAAAACAATTGAGTGAGTTTTGTGTTTTTTTAAAAAGTATGTAAGAAAATGGTTTTGATATATTTACATGGATTAACATTTGTTAAGAAATAAAATGAAAAGATTAAAAATTGCTTGACCTAAGTCAAGGTTTGATTATGAAAGTGTTTGAAGTTTTAAAACAAGAAGATTTTTGAAATAGGGAGAAGTTTTGAAAATTTAAGAATGGGGAAGAGATGAAGGGACTATCCTAATACTTGAATTAAAAGCTAAGAGAAGAGTTTACCAAACCAAAATATGAACAATCCTTCAAAGCTAGGAATTCCATCTTCAAAGGCTAATGAAATAACTTGAGGCCAAGGTTTCTAATCCATTCCAACTTGAGCAAGGGGGAAGATCTTAAAGTGTAAGTCCATACTCCAAAGTAAGGGATAGTAACCATAGTCCAAAATTAGAAGTCACAAGTCTTTTAAGTGTTTAATCCTTTATTAGTGTTTTGATATCCAAATGGACAAAATAAAAACCACAAACAACAATATAAACATAAACAAATGATATATGATATAATATGATAAAGCATAATAAATGAGATAAAGGAGCAAGAGATTAAAATAAAAGGATAAGGTGCGAGAGATTAAATTTAAATGGATTATAATATTCACATTATTATAATATTTACAATATAAAGTGGTATGATGAACTTAATCAAGCACAACCACGAAAAGAAAAATAAATTCGAGGCAACTGGATCCAAGTGGATCTCAATCCGAATCGGGACAACTTTAGGTCTATGTTAAGCAATCGCCGAGTAATTTACGAAGTAACTACCCTACAAATGAGGCCGGCCACCACTAATTAAAGTGGAAAATATTCGTGTTAATACATGTTAGAGAAACGATATAATGGATCGTTCTCCGAAAACATGCCACACTAAAAGAAAAGGAATGGTCTAATCTTAATCGAGATTTTCGTTGAATTTATCGAAAAGCAACCTATCACGATCTCAAAGTATGAAGAATGATCCAAATGATCATTCATCCATATATTTGAAATAATGAAGATTAAACTTATCGGAAATTACCAATCTACGAATCGGAGATTGTCATCGACCAAAAATAAAAAAAAAAGATGAAGAAAAATGGATCTAAAATCAATCCATAAAAGAAATCAAAATATTTTTAAAATCTTTTCTTAAAATATCCATTTCTAAAATCTTTCTAAAATTATTTTTCTAAATCTTTTTCTTAAAGAATTTTAATAATATTCTAAAAATATTATTAAAATACTCTTCACTTTAAAAAACCTTTAACAAAATAGAACAAAATAAAAAAAATGAATTAAACAAAGGGGAGGGGGGACGCAGGCCTGGTGGGTGGTGAGCAGCAAACAGATCCACATGTTAATACCCATGGTCCAACACCAATATATGTTTATTATTAAAAAAAGAAATAAAAAAAACGTTGGAAATTAAAAAAACGGAAACAAAAGAAAGCTGAAGCAAGCAGAGCTTCCTTTTCAACTTATGAACATCCATGGCGGCGAACGAAATCGCAAAGCGAAACAACACTCAAATCATCCTCACCATTAATTTCGAAGCCGCACTCTTCTTCTTCTCAAAATCGCAGCACTCTCTCCTTCTTTCTTCTTTCTCTTTCACGAATTCGGATTCGGTTCTTCTTCTCTTCGTTTTCGGATTCAAATCGTAAACATCCAATTGAAACTCTCTCTTGTTTAAAAATCAAAGAGTTCTTGTGGTTGGTTGAAGAAAGAATATTGAAGAGAAATTGGGGGAGATTTAGGGATTTAGATTGAATTTGTATCTGACTGTGTTTTTTTGATTTTGACAGAGTTTCAAAGGGCTTTTGAAGCTTGGAAGAATTGAAGTGATGAAGGTTCTATTTAAAGAAGAGGAAGAGGAAAATGGGATGCCATTTTGAGAAGATTTGAGGGCGTTTTGGTTCATGAGATTTTCGTGTTTGCTTTGAGTTTTAATCTCATTTTGCTGCGTTTTGTTTTATTGCGGTATGCGTTTTGATTTTATGAACTTTGATTCGAAACAGGTGCGGATGACGTTGGCTTTGTGGCCTGTTTGTTTGCTTCAGCTTATACTTGGATGCGGCTTGGATATTTGGAAGGCTGGTACATGAAGTCAAGCAAAAAAAATGGGCCTGTGAGCTGCTGGTTGTGTGAAGCGGTACGACTTGTGTTTGCTTTTGTTCGTGTGGCTGGTATTGTTTCGGCTTACGGCGTGAAGCTTGTGTTTTTGTTGTGAAAAAGCTGGGCCGGTGATGTGCAGCGTTGGACTTGTGGAAGCTGATATTTGTTTGGTCCGTGTGCGGCTTAGGCCTATTGTTGTGTTCGCTGTATCAGCTTCAGTTTGGCTGGGATATATGTTGAACTGGCTTGTGGTTGTGTATGCGAAATGCAGGATGGCTTGGCGTGTTTTGTTGCTTGGCCTGAAGTTATGTTATTGGCTCATGTTTGGTTTTTGCAGCTGGAGGTATGGTACGACATGTGGGAAAGTGCTTGGAGCTTGGGCGTGCGGCGTGAAGAGAATTGTTGTGATGTGAGCCTGTGACTGTACGATGGCTTGTGGCTTCACAAACAAAAGCAAATTGGGCTGAAGGTGTGGTGGGGTCAGCTTGTGGTGATGTTGTAGGGCCTGCTGGCTTATATCTTTTTTTTTGAATATGGGCAAAGTTAAATGTGAAATGGCTTATGTATTTTGCTATATATTTTTATGGTATGAGAAAAGAAAGATATAATAATGTATATAAAAAAAAGTATTATATATAAAAATGGTTAATGTTTTTTTTATATGATAATGGGAATATTGGGATTATAATAAAAAATGGATATTATGGAGATTTAGAAATTGAAAGAAAAAATGAGTTTGATTAAAATGGATATTTGAATAAAAATTGAGGATGGATAGAAATTGAACAATTTGGATATTGAATTTGAATTAAAAATATGGGGAAAGAAAATGATAAAAGAATTTCTAGAAAGATGGATGATGGAGAAAAAAAATCGAAATATGGATAAATGGTTGGAAATATATGGATAGAAAATGATTGGATAATAGAAATATGGATGAGCTAAAAAATGTATGAATAAGAGGTGAAATGATGATTTTTTATTTTAAGCCCATAACCAAATTTGAATTTTTCTTGCACAAGCCACTTGATTCGAATAAACACAACTAACACAGACCCATTGAGTATTTCACAACTGTCATCTGAAAACTGTCTGATTATTTCCCTGATAAACTGAATTCATACTGAGGAAAATAAATCCTCAGATGAATCACTGGTGAACTGATGAACAAACCAAACTTCGCACAAAAAACACTGTCTGATAACTGATAACCTTTTGTACACAACACAACCTGAACTTTGAAAACGCATCGTCTGAGGAATAAACCAATGGTACACACAACTTGTAGTCGACAAAATTTTCTATTAGTTTGACCAATATTAGGTCAAACATCCATTTGAATCGAATTGTGACTGAACAAACGCATCTGAATGAAGTTACTGTCTTATCTTCGCAAACCTGCAACACAGAGAAGAAGAAGAACACTGCAACATATTTTTGGTATTTTGGTTAGAAGTCAGTAAATATAAACAAATATAAAGAAGTAAAACAATGGTGATCCCCTATGAAGCATAGACCCTCATCAGAGAAGGAACTCGAAAGCCAGTGCGATCTTGTTTGTATGCAAAAATGCAAATGATATGTGAAGAAATCTTAGGGCAAAAATTAGGGTGTTACACTTCTGATGCTTCTTGTCACTAGCCTCCAGTTGCTCTATCTTAGCTTGAGTTCTCTGATCTTCTTGTGCACGGGCCTTAGTGATCCTGATCCACCTAGCCTGGCTTTCCTCTAAGTAATGCTTTTCCCTATACTTTTGAGTCTTAGCTTCCTTGAAAGCATTCTTCAGTACTAACTCCCCTGCCATAACCTTTCTGATGTAGTCATCCGTCTTCTCAATCTTGGTCAAGTGCTCAATCCAGAGCTTTTCTAACCTCTCATTATCCAGACGACTGTCATTTCTCTCCTAGAGAGTCTTCTTCAAGGCTTCAGAGAGTTGAGTATTCCTTTCCTTCAGCTTCTCAAACTCTTCCAAACTGACAGTAGCTGCAGGTTGCACCGTTGAAGGTCCAGATGCATCTTCTAAGGTGAATGGCATCCGGGTGATCTGTGCCCTGGTACGAGACCAATCAAGATACTGTGCTGAAGCTATATTGTTGCATTTGCCCAAAATAGCTATCCCCTTAGTCTGAATGTTGTCCCAAGCCCAGGTTGCCTGTCTGACAACAGCAGAGTTGTGCTGGATATCACAATAGAGGGTTTCAGTCAAGTCTTGCCCTCTCGGAGGATGTACTAAAGCATACCGTAATTGTCTCTTAAAAAGCAAAGGGTTGTAGTTGATGCAACCTTTTACTCCGATCAAAGGCACATTAGGATATTGCCCACAACTAGTAATGATGTCCTTGCCCTTGGTGCTCTGAGTGCACCATCTGATATCTTCTGATGTCAGGGCAATCAATCTCTTAGCCCAGTTCCTTGGATGATGAGGGTTCAGGAAAGTGTCTGATTTTGGAAAATGTCTTAGCAACCAACAGTAATAGAGGGGAGCACAACATCTGACCAGTCTTCCTTTTTGCTTCTCATTCCTCTGGTGTATTGAATAATAGAAGTCTCCAAACAAGGTAGGAACTGGGTTCCTCAGTAAGAACAGGTGAATAACATTCTTACTTACAAACTTTGACTCATCTGTAAACAAGATAATTCCATATATGCTGAGGGCTAAGAGTGCACAAACAACATCCCATTTCCCTGCTGCAGCATGCAGGGTGGCCTGGGAGATCAAGAAATCCAAGTGAAGGCCTGGGACCCCAGTCTTAGTGGTCATGCTCTGATCAATGAGGGCAGACTCCAAATGCAATGCCCTAGCTATGTCTTCATTCTTGGGAGCAACCATCTCTGGTTTGAAAGGAATCCCTCTCCTGATAGGAACTCCTAACAACATGGAAAATTCTTCTAGCAGAGGTCCCAACTGAAAATCAGGGAATGTGAAGCATCTGAGAGGAGGATCATAAAAATGCAAGCAAGTATGGATCATACTCCTTTGAGATGCATCCAGGTCCATGATCATGTCCAATATGCCTCCATAATGTTCTCTGAATAGTGGGACATGATCAGGAGTAATGAGAGACTAGATCTGTCTGATGCCAGTCAGGGTGGGCTCAAAGAAATGGTATGTGATGTTGCTCTTCCTGGAAGTGTCTATGCTAACAATGGATGCTGGTGAAGAAAACTGAGGGTAACTGCTGAAGACTGATGAAGACAACTGGAGGAGAGTCTCTGACAAACTGATGAAGGTGCTGGAGAAGATAACTGAAGAAGTCTGAGCAGCAGAATGGGTCAAAACCAAACCAAAGATAATAAGGTGGATACCCTGTAAAACAAATAGGCAAATGTTAAATGATGCAAAAATGATGTATGTAGAATGATATGCAAAGGGTTCGTGATCAAGTGCTGGATCTGTTAACTGCCTTGATAGGGTCCATGTGTGTTCATAAGTCCGGATGGAGGCTTAGAAATCCAGTGACCAGGTGGGGGACTCAAATAAAGAGTCACAAGTCCAGGGTTTCACAAGAACTGTCCAAGGTGATGCATTCTTAAACAAAACTGGTAACAGGGTATGATGAGGCCAAGGGTTCCTGCAAACCTGTAAACATCCCAACCCCCCTCACATGTAATGTTCTAGAACAAGGATCCTCAGACTTGGATCAGTTATGAGAAGTGTAAACCCTTCTAACCCGGAGGTACAATGTTTACAATAACCATAACAGATCCTCCTCTAATTCACCTCATATGCTTAAGGTCATAAAAAGTCATCCAGCCTTAGCAAGCTTCCCAGATAGCCCTAGTACTACAGGAAATCCGTAGCACAGAGTTCTCAAGAAGAAACCCATGTCTGAATCGTGTTTCATATTCCCGCACCAGACCGAAATGGAATAGGAAAGAATATGAAGCCACTCTAGCCTATGTGTCACTCAGGTCCCCGGTATAGGACCTTAATCACTCAATGATCCCCACCCACCAAAGAAACAGTAGATCCAACACATGATAATGACAGTATGAAATGCATAAAGAACTGTAAATGAAAGCAATAAATAAAGCTGTACAGAAAGCAATAAATAAAGCAAGTAAATAAGCTCAAGTAGCACATAATACCCCAGTAAACACAAATCAAACAAGTGCTAGGAGGAACCCAAAAAAAGAACCAGAAGCTCTGGTTGCAATATAAGGGTCCCCAACAGAGTCGCCAAGCTGTCGCTCCCGAAAGATTTGCATCCCGGTGCAGACGCGAACTGTCGGCGAAAGGAGAGGATGAAGATGAATGAATAGAGTCTCCAGCTAGGCATTTTTATCCCGAAGGAAAGGTAATGCTGCATAAACCTAAGAAAAGATGGATAAGACGGTCGCGAACCAGAGAAACTGAGAAAGGGGGTTGATTACAACCTGGGAAGGTATTAGCACCCAGATTGTCCGCCGTACTCGACGTGATCAATGCTTAAAAGATTGTGCTAAAAGGGGTAGGTGTATGTGCTATCTGTGTGCAAAAGCTGGAAAAGAAATGTACAAGTGTCAGTGCAAGAAAGTGAATTGCTCAGGAACTGAGGCTTAGAAAAAAGATGCTGAAAGAGGGGGAAGACATATAGACTTTTGTTCGATAACAGTTAAGTTATGCCTATGTATCCTCTCGTGCAATGAGGAAGTCAGAACACCGTAGTTAGACTTAAAGAGACTGGATGAATTGACTGTGAACTGCTTGCTTGCCTATGCTCAAGTGTATGACTCGTCTGGCTCGAGTGCTAACTGTCTTGCAATAGACAGAAGAAACAAGTTCTCGTTTGTGAATGAAGGTGATGAGAAAAGAATCCCGAAGGAGACGATTTTTGTTTGTTTTTTGTGTTTTCAGTTTTTTATTGTTTTTGGTGTTTTGCATAAGTTAATGAGCTTAAGCCTAAATCAAGGGCTCGTAAACTCATTATATCCTCCCTGATTAGGGATAGTGAGAATACTTAAGTATGAGATAAGCATCTCAACTTAATTACCACGATGATGTAGCATTAAGATCATTAACCTACTTGTGATTACTTAGATGTTTTTTGGGTTTTTATTTAGTGTTAGGTAATGAGTTTAAGCCATAATCAGGGATTAGTGAACTCATTACACCATCCTAATAGAAGGATGATAGATGAGCACACTTAAGCTGAGGAAGATACCTCAAATAAATCCATGGTTAGGGATTAAATTCATTAGATGACAAGCCTTTATTAAGTGGATTTAATTAAAGGATGAGATTAAGAAATGAGTTTTATGGTTTGTAAGACAACTTGAGGGGGACTTGTCCATTAAACACTAGGGTTAGTCCTTCTTAACCAATAAAGGAAGAATTAGAACCATAATGTAAGGCGCAAGTTACAAGTTAATGTCTTAGTGATTATTAGATGGATTGATTAAGAGGTTTAAACAAATTAAGGGTTTAACACTTAGGATTAAAGTTATACACTCCATCCTAAGAGAAGGATGCATGCATAACCCTAATTCCGAAGTCCTAAAGCCTTAAAGGTTTAGTCTCTAATGATGAGATGAGAAGAGAAACACAAAAGGAGACTCAAAGGTAAAAACTAAGGGGGACTAATCACAACCCTAATTATTATCATGCTTGGATGTTCCTATGGTTTGTAAGGCTTGAGAAAGATCTTCAAGGAAGCCACCAATGGAAGAAGCAGATGGAAGGAGGAAGAAGCAAAAGAAATAAGTTACTTACTTCATTGAAGAAGATAAGTAACTTAGAGAAAGAAAGTGAGAGATGAACATGAGTGAGTAAGCCCACTCAAAGACAATTTAAAATGCATCAAAGATGCATATTAAGAAGAAGAAGAGGAATGAGAAGTGAAGGCAAATCCACTTCTCAAATTAACTTACCACCAGAAAATGTTAGCATAAGATGCATAAGGAAAGAAATGAAATGGAATGATGCATATGCAAATGCAAAAACCAAAACCAGAAGCATACACATGATGCAAATGATGCTATGACATGATGCAAAGGCATACGAAGTGCAATGGATGATCATACAAGAGAATGAATGCAAATGAAGCATGCTTTGAAGTTTGAAAGTTCATGAAAGTTAATGAAAGGAAATGAATACAAATCATGGAAAATGAATGAAGAAATGATCAAGCATGATTCTAGCATGTCCTAAGATGTCTAAGATGACATATGAATGTATGGAATGTCATGGCAAGTTCATATGTTCATGCAATGCAATGTAAGATGCAAGTAAAGATGCAAAATTAGGGTTACATGAAAGGATGTGATGCAAATGATCAAAAAAGTAGCATATGTCATGATAAAAATTTGAAAATGAGCTCAAACAAACCCTAACCCCATATGATATCACACCCCAAAGGAGAAGGTCTAACTTTTAACCTAAAGAAAGTTATGATTTTTCTAAGTTTGCTAGGGTTTTAGGGTGCTTCTAAGGGGAAAATGCAAATCAATTTGAAAATGCGAGATAAATTCATGCCAAAAATATCTTAGAAACTACATGATATGCACAAAAGAATGCAAAAAGAATCACCTTCAAACTCTTCTTGGTTAGGCAGAAAAGATTTTTCTAAGTTAGGGTTCAAAAGATAGGATTTAAATGACCCTTAATTCAAACAAAATCCTCAAATGATCATTAAACCTAAAAATAAATTTGTATGAAGAGTTTGAAAATGTTTCTAAATGCAAAGGGATGATTCGTGATTTTTGTGGTGATTTTTAGAAACTTAAATGGTATTTTAATTAATTAAATCCAATTAATTAATTATAATAAACATTTATATATTTTAAAAAATACAATTTTTATGCAAAAAATACAATAAAAATCATTTTCTGATTAAGAAAAATATTTGGAGTGAAAATGCAAAAGAAAATATTTTTGGGATTTTTCTAACTATTTTTAAATAATTATGCAAGAAAATACAATAAAAATGAAGTAAAAATCAATTTAAATAGAAAGTATGAGGATCCAATGGATGAGATTCAAAGCTGAGGGAAAAGTGTTGACTGGCGCGCAGACCAAGGGCTAGGATTGCTTCTGACCTAATTTCAATTAATTAAATTAATTAATCCTAATTAAGTCCTAATGATCAATCCCATCCATCCAAACACGCGCGGGAAGCCTAAATCAAGGGCTGACATTTAAACTCACCCTAAACCCTAATTAAATCCTAATTAATCTCAGACGGCCAGAACAGTGGTTCCGGTCGTCTTCTCCGGCGAGACCAAAATCAAACTTCTTCCCTAGGCCATTTTAGGAGCTCTAAAGCTCCAGATCAAATCCCTAAACCTCCCTGAGCATGAATCTACCCTCAAAACAAATTTCTAATGCAACATGATCAAGATACAAATCAAAAGACAAAAATAGCAAAATTATCAGAAGCACGATACAGGCTCAATACTTAATCATTTTCAAAACCAACAAGTGCAGTGTGATCAGTGAAGCATGCAAATCATTTCTATAACTTAAAAAAAGGATTCTGGAAAATTTGTTCTAGATGATACCTGAGATGGAGCTTCCTTAATCTGAGCTATCTGGCCTCCTCTTTGGTGCAAAATGCCTCCCCTTGATCTCCTGATGATGTTGCAATGCTTGGAATGAGTTGAAATGAGTTGGTTTGAGAGCTTGCAACTTAACTGCACTGAAATCGTGTTTTGTGTAGAGAGGCTTTGAAGCTTGTTTAATGGTTAGAAAATGATCTATGGATGATGGTGAGTTGGTTTATGAAGTTTGTTTGAGGTTTGAGTGGCTGAGCAGAGAGAATCGAAAGTTTTAAGGTGGATAGGATTTTTGTGAAACTTGGTGTATGGGATGATTCAGGCTCCAAGGTTATGTGAAATGGCTTGCTTTTGGTCCACATAACATGTCTCTATTGGCCAGAGAGTTGTTGTGGCTGCAGCTGATTGGTATGGACCAAGTTGCAAAAAGTCAACATTATGTGTACTTGAGGTATGGGCTCATGCAAGGGTGGTTCAATGTCATGTCTAGCCTTAGCTTGAATCAAGGAGAGCCATGGAATTGAAATTATGCAGCTGGATGGCTTGGAGGGATGGTTGCAATAGGTTTTGCAAGTGTTATGCAATTTTGCCCTTTTGAGAAATCTTGTGATGCAAGCCATAGAAACTTGTGATTTATTGTGCAATTCTGGTCTTTGGAAGTTTCTTTGTGTTGTCATGATGCTAAGAGGTTGATTAGAGGTCACAAAATGTCTTGGCATGTGAATTTGCAAAAATCTCTCTTTGGCATGAAAGTGAAAATTATGTGATTTTTGATAACTTTGCAAAGCCATATCATGAGTTCTAGGAAGAATTAGATCAAGTTCTTGTACTTTTTGAAAAGGGAATGATCCAATCTACAACTTTCATGACCAACAAGTTTTCATTTGAAGCATTTTTGGTTGAGAAAGAGGAGGTTGAAGAACTTTCCCAAAATGGAAAGTTTCCATTACAAGTCATTTCCATTTTTGGCAACTTTTGGTTTAGCTCAAATTTCTTCAATTTTGTGAACTTATAAGCACTTCAATGATAAAATAAAGATCATATAAATTCAATTTAATGAAAATATCACTTTGGTTCCATTGTTGGGGGCCTCAGATGCCCTGATTTTGCTCTGACTTGCTCAAGAAGTTACCCAGTGAACAGATGACTTCCACAATAAATTTCTTCATCAAACTTGGTACATATGATCCTTATAACATCTTAAGAACATTAGAAACAAGAATGACCCAAAAATTTGGAGTTATAGCCTCTGAAACCAAAACCCTAATTTTGGTCATCTGTGTAGTGAAAACCCTAGCTCTGCTTCCATGCTTTGCCAGTTCTTGTGATTTCTTGACTTCCATGAAATTTGAGGGATATAATACGATGATTAAACACTCATGGACCCTCTTGGAATGCTTGGAGGCCTTTGGAGTGGCTCAGATGGATCCTTGGATTGCTCAAATCACAAACCCTAGATGCAGAGAATTTGAACTATGCAGATGAAACAAATATGTAATATGAGGTGCAATGCTTATGCTTATACAAAGATAAAATATCACAAGCCATGGTGTGATATGAGTGAGGGCAAATTTGGGGTGTTTACAAAGGGCCTACAACTTAACAATAACAACTTCAACACTTAATCCCGACAATATCACAACAACTTATATCCTACTCCGTACCAACCAACTTATCACAAACGCTCCTCGAAACTATTTGGGTAACGCTACCAACACCGACTAATTATTCTTCTGCTAGTTCACTACTCTATTTACTATTACCAACACTGTTACATTATTATACTACTATTTATCACGATTAATGCTACTGAAATGTGACCTCACTGGTACTGCTATATCATGCCTATTACATGTTAATTTCTACTACTTGCTAATTACTACTACTGCTACTAATCATTTTCTGTTAAACAATTATTATTATATTTCTACTTATCAACTAATGGGATTCTTAATTTAATTAAAGTTTATGGAAGAATAATTACTGAGTTCAAGTAAATCATGTTTCTGGAAAAATTATCATTAAGTTCAGTTATGCAAAACAATCAAACAACAAACAAAAATCACACGCAGAACAAAACAAAATTCTAACACTGAACACGTGTGACCATCGCGACACACCCGTAACCATCATCACATTTGTGACTTGTGACGGTCGTAACATGAGGGTGACGTGTGACACACCCTCCAGACGGGCGTCACCTGCCCTTTGGGACGATCGTCCCACTAAAAACTTGTTATCTCTGTTTTTCTCATTCTTCGTCCGTCTCTGTGTTCTCTTAACGGTTCCATCTCATACTAATTTTCCAATTATCTCAATACATAGTTACAACAACAACACAACAAAATTATACACAAACAACACTGAATAATTATTCTAAAACTAATCCAACAACATCGATCAATTTCATTATTCAACCAAAACAACAAACATATGACAAAAGCAATCTATAACATCTAATCTCACATGTTTTCATTGTATTTCCAAATTATAAAGTTAGAACCCCACCCTTACCTTGAATTTAAGGTCGTTCTAATCTTCGATTGGACTCTTGTTCTTGCAGTCTCTACATATTCTCTGTCAAACCCTTATTCCTCTTTTTGCAACTTTGCAACTTCCACGTTCTTATTTTTCTACTGATAACCTAATTTCGTTTAATCCAATTAATCTTATAATTTTATTTATTTTAATCTCCACTAAGTCCACCTATACCTATTTATTTTCCTTATTTTCCTCCACCCACCATTACTAATTCAATTTGACTTTTAAATTATTAAAATAATATTAATATTAATAATAATTATTATAATAATACTAATAATGATAATGATAATATAATTTTCATAACTCCTATAATTATGCTAATTGTCCATTTTATACTATGGTTGAGCAAATATTAATTAAAATAATCTAATTAACCTTACTCCCCACACAACTAATCTCTATGTTATTAGTCATACACCCTACTACCCTTAAGACTCAATCTTAAGGTCACTACCCCTCACTACAGGCACATAAAACATGACAAATAAACAACAAACATGAAATCAACTACAACAACTCATTATTATATTCACAAACAAGCCCACTAGATATAATGGTATCGTTCTAACACTATTTATGCGACTTAATCAACTTAATTGAATTTGACTAACCACAACACAACTTAAATCAACTTAATTAAATTAATTCGACTAAAACCAACATAGAAATTTAACACAATAAAATTTCGACAATCAACGCAAATAAACACCAATAATACGAAGATATTTAATTAAATAATTAATTAAATAAATAGGGCGTTACAACTCTCCCCCACTTAGAATATTTTCGTCCTCGGAAATTTACCTAAGGCAACTAATCTAACTACGTTCTTGCATCCAACTAATCAACTCTCATGCTACGAATGACAACACCACAAATAAGAACACACAGGTTCACTACTGACTAGAATACAACGCGATCGTTACCATCACCATAGAAAACACGTCCTTACTTTTCCAATCATAGGAATTAGCTACTCGCACTCGAACCATCACCATAGGTAACGAGGCAACAAGGATAAGAACACAAAAGCCTGAACATAACATCAATGTAATCAAACTACCAACATCGTTATTGCCCACATAAGAACAAACGATGCTACACCATGCTTTCGCTGCGCACTCTGAGTACTAGCAACCATCAAATCTACCAAGTTCACATCAACTTCTGACCATCAAAGCAAACCTCAGAAAATAATTTCGACTTAATTCACCAGAAATTCCGACCAATAAGTATTCTACACTCTCGTGATTACGAAATACTTCGATTTTAGATCCATAAAATAATACCTCTGAATATCCAACACAACTACAACTGCAGCCAATCCTAGATACTGAATAGGATATATACTTTCGTGAATCCCCAATCATCATAAAACATAAACTACAACTTTACCATCTTATATTAACACACCATCCAAACTCATCTCAACGCATAACAAAATTACAACAACATAAGGATACATTGTCCAATTAATCCCAACAAGAAAATCATCTTCCAAACGGTTCTTAACACCCATTAGCTACCGATTTTGCATCAATAACCTACACTTATCATGTGCACATCAACCAAACTAATCAAAAAACTAATTCATCAAGTCCTACTCATACTAGCACCATTCTCCATACCATTATCTGAATCAACACAACCAAATAAGCTCATCTTTACGAATAAGAAATTACACCTTGATAACTCAACATATAGCTTCACATTTTTCATTACTTGCAACTCAACTCTCAAATACTCTATGCACTTTCCTTTTGATTTCATAACAGATCAGAACATTCACAACGAACACCAGTTCTAACATATCCAAACAAGTATGGAAAATACAATTCATATTTCCTATATACACTTTAAAGCACACTAGCCCCCTCCGTTCTCTATCCAACATACTTGGTCAAATCATGGTCTTATAATTCCATTTATCTCTTCCTTGGATCACCTTTACGAAGCTTTAAGTCTCATGTCAATCGGATTCTCGATCAATCACAAATCAAAATTCAAGTTATCCATAACACAACTATGAGTTTCCATACTACTCACCGATCAACTCACAACCTTATAATAACATCCTCGAGTTCCACCTTATTTCCCTATATAGGAATCTGCATCGACTAATCAAAACAATTCATAAGCACTCGGCTCCACTCCACACACTTCATTGTGCATACTATTCTAGTTGGTAAGACACGTCTATTCCATCCAACATTATTCCGTCTACTATCAACAAGAGATTAAGGGTGATCAGTTCCTCAATTTGTCAATAGACAGACGACAACCATAACGGTGGCATAAATCATCATTACCCAACTACAATAACCTCCTTTACCTTGTGCTCAAGGTTACCTGAACATACTGCTCCACCATTCTTCTAAGGCTTACAAACATTCTCTTAATTTATTAATTTCCAACCTCGTTAGTGATACACAACGTCCAAAATCCAACACATATTCTCTTATATAAGCTAGTCGCACAACACAATCATTAAATATCCTTCTAATGCTGGAATCACTACCACATCAAGTACCATCCAAATCGGCCCACTTCACTCGAAACATTTATCCAAGTCTAGAGCTTTAACAACACTAACAAATCCTTTGTATTTCCTTTTAATCTCATAATCTCGACGATTCTTATAGATTCACACTTGATTTTCATTCCAATTGCAATCTCAACAATACCATCTCATCATCTGGTTGGTGATAGAACTTCCAAAAAAAATTCCGACTCATGTCGACACATATCGTCAATAACACCAATCCACTTAACTATTTAACCTTCCTAAAATATTTCTATACTTTAATCATTATCAACCTTCATACGCTGCACTTCCATTTGTGTCTCTGATTCTCTTACCTCCTTCCTATTACCATCCATTTTATACTTGACTTCATCTTACTACTTCCAGCAAGATTTATCCAACTTCAAATACAATTATCTTCTTCAATACAGACATCCCTGAAATTCTAGCGACAACCACACAATGTCGAATACGATGTCACGACACTTAATAACGATAAAATTGTAAATGACAAAGACAAAATATAAAAGACATAGAAAGTTGTTAACCCAGTTTGGTGCAATCACACCTACTATGGGGGCTACCAATCCAGGAAGGAACTTCACTATTAGTAGTATCAATTCAAAGATCCACAACAAAAGCCCACTGTTTGCAATCTTTTCACTTAATCCCTACCCAATGACAGTTCTACCTAGGAACTCCTAGATATGAGACCCATCTCACTCCCTACATAATCACAGTCAGTGATCTTAAATAACAACACAAAGAAAACAAAGACACTCTTCAAAACAATCTTTGACCTGCTTAAAAGCTTCAGTCAAATACAAACACTCTTGCTTAAAAGCTTCGAGTGGACAAAATACAAATGAACACCTAGTCCAAAACAATCATCAAAAGACAATTTCTAGGCTCACAAGAAACCAACACACACGTGAAAAATTCTGAAAATACAATCCTTATTTTCCACCCGTCCACACTAGGGTTGAGCATCCTTAAGTAGAAACTCCAATGGGCATTGGGCCTACTGAACTTTCACAAATCAGAATAAATAGTTCCTTAATTATAGGAACAAAAATAGCAAGAACAAATGTTCTGCTATAACAATTCTAAACTGAATCCTCCTTTTCCTCTTGAAACAATCATGCTAAAACCACAATAAAATCTCAGCAATAAAGACAACATGATGCACGCATAAAATAGGATTCAACTAGGTCTTCAGGCCCAGTCACAGATGTCATGACATCAGTCTTGACATCCTGAAAACAAACAGCTGCACAAGCAGACTACACACCTGCATAATGCTTAACCACAAAATATAGGCAATCAAAACATCTACAAAATCCCCATTTGGCATATTTTTGGCTAAAACAATTTAAGCATTATCAGCTAAAACAAATCAGAAAACAATAAACACAACAGCGAGCAGAAGCACACATTTGAGGACTCCCCCTCAATAGCAATTATAAGAGCACATCACAAGAAATATCATCAACATCAGCAAAAGTATCAGAACAAAGGCTGTGCACACACCTAAAATCATCAGAACAAAATTGTACCAACAGGTACATCACATCAGCTGCAACAAAGAAAAACCAGAGAGATATTTCATCTCCCCCTCAACCTATAAATACCTGTCATGCAGCACACCAACTAACAATACTAAAATAAATAGTATCCATCAGCACACAAGAAAGCCTATCTAATTACTCCCCCTTTTTAGCTAGAAATTTGACCAACAGGAACACAATCATAGAGCAAAAGGAACAAATAGAACCACAAGTACACAAAGAGCAAACATGCAAGGTAACTAAGAGTCCCAACAACCACAAACAACAACTTGTTCTTGTTCACCATCCAAGTCATTTGTAACTTATTCTTCAATCTAAATTCTCTGACTGGACAAGCAGGCTTAGTTAATTTCTACAAGCCCTCATACAAACATATCCCTAATTTGCCTCTTAAATTTTCAAATTGATTAGAATCCAAGGCCTTTGTGAATATGTTAGCTAACTATAGTTCAATAGCAACATGCTCCAACTTAATTACTTTATCTTCCACAAGATCTCTAATAAAGTGGTTCCTGATATCACAATATAATGTCATGACATCCTGAGTGACATTATATTCAGATAACATTTGTTTCATCCATACTAGCTGAGAAAAACTGCTACCAGCTGCTATATACTCAACCTCTGCAGTGGATAAGGAGACACAATTTTGCTTCTATCTAAACCAGGAAATAAGATTGTTACCTACAAAGAAACATCCACCCGAAGTACTCTTTCTATCATCTACATTTCCAACCCAATCAGCATCACAATATCCAGATAAAACAGGATCACTACCATGAGAGTACAACATTCCATAGTCACAAGTCCCATTCACATATTTTAGTATCCTCTTAACTTGATTGATGTGAGAGACCTTAGGTTCTACCTGATATCTAGCACAAACTCCAACATCAAAGGCAATATCAGGTCTACTAGCAGTAAGATACAGTAGACTGCCTATCATGCTTCTATACAAGCTTTAATCAACACTTACACCTTTTTCGTCTTTAGTCATCTTACAATGAGTGGGAGCAGGTGTTCTTTTGTGGCTGGCACTCTCCAATCCAAACTTCTTAACAATGTTTCAGGCATATTTACTCTGAGAGAGAAAAATGGAGTCTTCCATTTGTTTAACTTGCAGGCCAAGAAAAAAAGTTAATTCCCCAACAAGACTCATTTCAAATTCAGACTACATTTGTTTGACAAAATGTTGAACCATTTCATCTGACATTCCAACAAACACTATGGCATCCACATAGATCTGGGCAATCATGGTCTTGCCTTCTTCATCTTTGACAAATAGAGTTTTGTCAATTCCATCTTTCCTGTATCCATTCTTGAGGAGGAACTCTATTAGCCGTTCATACCAAGCTCTTGGAGCTTGTTTTAATCCATACAAGGCCATTTTCAACCTGTATACATGATCTGAAAGGTTTGGATCAACAAATCCCTTAGTTTGTTCCACATAAACTTCTTCATTCAAGTATCCATTCAAGAAGGCACTCTTTACATTCATTTGGTACAACTTAAACTTCAGAATGCATGCAATTCCCAGAAGTAATCTTACAGATTCAAGTCATGCCACAGAAGCAAACGCTTCATCAAAGTCAATACCTTCAATTTGAGTGTATCCTTAAGCAACAAGTCTGGCTTTATTCCTCGTCACAACTCCTTTCTCATCAGGTCTTGGTACCAGCTCCCATACTTCATTTCTTTTGAACTACTGTAGCTCATCTTACATAGCATTAATCCAAAATTCACCAGTTAATGCTTCTTTGACGTTCTTAGGCTCAATTTTGGATACAAAACACGAATTAGAGACAATTTCCCTTGATCTGGTTACAACTCCACTGTTAGGATGATCCTTCTGAATCTTGATTGACAGAGCTTTATTCACTGGTTCTGGCTCAGCAACAGGTGTAGTTGAATTGGTATCATCTTCTTTATCAGCAGCTTCTACAGGAGTATAATAGAATGTTCCGATATCATATGTGACATCCAGTTCTTTAAATAGATCATCAATAACCACATTTATGGATTCCATCATGACTCTGGTTCTAGAGTTGAACACTCTATAGGCTCTACTATTAGTAGAATAACCTAAAAATATGCCTTCATCACTTTTAGGATCCATTTTTCTTCTTTTCTCTCTATCTTCCAGAATGTAGCATTTACTCCCAAAAACATGAAAGTATTGGACATTAGGCTTCCTTCCCTTCCAGAGCTCATAAAGAGTGGTAGGTGTTCCCTTTCTTAGAGTGACTCTATTATGAACATAACAAGCAGTGTTCATAGCTTCAGCCCAAAAGTATAGTGGAAGTTTCTTGGCATGAATCATGGTTCTGGATGATTCCTGAATGGTTCTGTGTTTCCTTTCCACAACCCCATTTTTCTGAGGAGTAATGGGAGAAGAAAATTCATGACTTATACCTTCAGAAGAACAGAATTCAGAGAATTGTTTATTCTCAAATTCTTTACCATGATCACTTCTGATTCTGATCACACAACTTTCTTTTTCCTTTTGAATCCTTTGACATAGATCTTTGAACACCTCAAAGACATCAAATTTTTCTCTGACAAAGTTTATCCATGTAAAACTTGAGTAGTCATCCACCACCACATATGCATATCTTTTTCCTCCCAGACTTTCAACCTACATAGGACCCATCAAACCCATGTGAAGTAACTCCAAAACCTTGGATGTTGTGAGATGTCGAACCTTTGGATGCGACATCTTGGTTTGCTTGCCTACTTGACATTTACCACACACCTTACCTTCATCAATCTGAAGCTTAGGAATTCCTCTTACTACTTCCAAAGTTACGACCCGTTTCATCCCTCTTAGATGAAGATGACCCACCTTTTGATGCCATAACTTTACTTTATCTTCTTTGGACAGAGATCAAATAGAAGTATAGTTGATGTCTTGATTTATCCAAAGATAGCAATTATCTCTAGACCAGACTCCCCTCATGATTACTTCATTCTCTTCATATGTGATAATGCACTCTGCCTTTGTGAAGTTGACTCTGAACCCTTGATCACAAAGATGACTTATACTAATAATATTAGCAATCAAAATTTTCACCAATAGAACTCCATCATGTTTTGGAACACTTGAATAAACTAGTTTTCCTACCCCTTTGATTTCTCCTTTAGCTCCATCACCAAAAGTGACATAACTGGTGGAATGTGATTTGATGTCAACCACTAGATTTTTTATTCCAGTCATATGTTTAGAACATCCACTATCAAAGTACCACTATATTTTTTATACTAATAACACGCATGCATCGATGCATCCATGCCTTATGTATCGATACAAACATCTTATGCATAACTGTCCATTCCTCTTTTTTATTTGCAAATCTTGTATCGATGCAAAACACGGATGTATCGATACAAGCATGAGAAATTTTTTTTCCTTATTTTTCCACCATTTCTTGATCCAATTTTGTCCATAGGACTCTTGTGACCCCCATTTCAAGATTTTGATCTCAAGAAGTCAAAATCTGACCTTTTGCTCAGTCTGGTTGACTTTTCCCAAATTCCTTGCTATTCATTCCACTGATCAATTGAAGCTCTTCCAAAATGAATCCAAGGATGAAAATTTACCCCTAGGTACTTGTCATCATGTAGACAACAATGAAACCATGCTTGGATCAAAATCTCATTGAGAATCCCAGTTCATTAGGAGCCCTAGTTCAACCCTTTTCCTCAGGATAATTGCACTGCTTGCATCCTTTGATCAATTCACTTCTTTCTAAGATTTGTGGCCTCAAATAAAGACTTGTGGGATGTTGTGAGCCCTTTGCACAAGGTTGAGAAGTTATTTTCCCCTTTGGTTGTCTTTGTATGGCCTTCAATTGCTTCCATCACTGACCATAAACCTATACCTCAGCTATGATGAATATGATGCAATGTTTTTTTTCATACTATGAATATGAGTATGCAATATGCTATGCTAGATGCAATGCAAAATGAGAGGGCAAATTTTGGGGTATTACAACTGCCCCTATTCAACCATCTGCAGACCGGAATGAATAATAACAACAACTTTTAGACACTCAAGGTATGGAGTGATTGAACACTCGAATAAACCTGAATATTTGTACTCCATGAGACAATGAGGATACTATTTTGTTCTTGTTATTTTTTATCTCTCTTTTTTTTCTTCTGAGAGAATGGGATCATTGTACTTAAATGATTACCCACGACGCGACCGTTGTACTGAGACAAGACACAAAAAAAAGAAGGGTCTGTTGTACTTAAACATGGCTTGGAAGAAAAAGAGGGCCTATTGTACTTAAACAGGGCTTGGAAAGAAAAAGAGGGTCTGTTGTACTTAAACAAGGCTTGAAAAGAAAAAGAGGGGGCCTGTTGTACTTAAACAGGGCTTGGAAAGAAAAAGGGGGCCTGTTGTACTTAAACAGGGCTTGGAAGAAAAAGGGGGCCTGTTGTACTTAAACAGGGCTTGAAAGAAAAAGAGGGTCTGTTCTACTTAAATAGGGCTTGGAAAGAAAAAGAGGGTCTGTTGTACTTAAACAGGGTTTGGAAGAAAAATAGGGGGCCTGTTGTATTTAAACAGGGCTTGGAAGAAAAAAGGAGCCTGTTGTACTTAAACAGGGCTTGGCGGGGATGACAAACTTGACTTGGATAAACAAGGTTGCTTGGAAAATAACATTGGTATCCTCTATGGGGAGTACTTCAGGTTGAAAAATGAGGTTTCGGGTCCTTCTGTAATATACCTCAAAACTGGCCAATGCTGGTATGCACATGCTTGAATTTATGGCGTAATGCTCCATGACAATGGAAATGCTACGCGTTGGAGGAAGCAAATGAAATGGTTATTATGCACATGCGAATGTGAAGAGATCTCCTGATAAGGAGATAACGGGTATCCCAGGTAGCTCGACTGGGGAGAAATGATGACCACATCATTGATCTGGTTAATCCTTGTGAGGAGAAAACAACTATGCGGGGATATAGTTAATGACACACCAGCTCTGAACTGCCGCCATTGCCAAAAATAAATTGGTCTTTGAGATTGGAGAGACAAGACCCTGCTGGGGATGGACTCTTCTTGCTAGGTACGCTACCCGTTGAACTCCGTTGGAGAAGTGATAATCTTCTGGCTTGGATGAGGAACCAGAAGAAAGTCCTTGTATTGCTGGGGATTTCCCCTATGTTGAAGGAAAGTCTCTGTTTGGGGAGACTATCCATCTTCTTTCACCACTACTGGGGAAGGTTTCAACTTTCTCTCTATTGGGGATAACGGAAGACAATCAGGGAGGCACTTGTTGAAGAGTTCTCCTGAAAGTCTGCTCTAGCTTTGCGAGTAACACCTGTACCTACACCTGCATAAACCCAACTGCTAGTGCCTACAACATAGAAAGTTAGTTTGACCTGTATGCCCCAGGCTCATTGTCTGGATCACCATCCTGGTCACTTAACACTTTATAGAGTTGCATTAAATGTTTCTGTCCTCTTGCATGAGTTAGAAAGCATTCAAATGTTCATAACACAACTTGGAATCACAATTTGCAGGACATTTTTGCAATCAATCGATGTTAGATAAAAAACAAAAGCAAATGGTCACAAATTTGACTGAAATTAAATTTTATTGATTTAGTGAATGACCCTGAATAGGCATTACATCAGGAAGCGATCCCTGGAAAGAGGAAATCGCTCAAAAGGAAAACAAACTATCCTATTGGAAATGTGGAGAATGGATCTCATCAAGTTTCGACCTGGCTATGACTTGAATATCTTCATGACTCTTCGCTTGCTTTGCCCTTAAGAAAGGTGATTGAATCGGTCTTCAACCCTTGAAATGCCTTTAGTTGCAAATGGATCACAAATCTTGTAGACCGCAATCGTTCGTGTTAGTCCCTCTTTTGCGTGGATCGCCCTTTCGGGTTTTCAATCCACTGGGATACCCTTTTTTGCCTGAGCTTTCCGATGTGGCTTTTCAGCTCAGCGGGTGTACATTTTTTCAATATTTCCCTAATTTTTGCCCGAGCCTTTTATTCTATTTTGGCTCACCGGATGCCCTTTTTTTCCTGGATCTTTATTCTGTTTTTATCCAGTGGGTCTTTTTACATGAAGTATTTTCTTACTGCGTCTGCGTTGATAGGGGAATAGAAGTCTTCGCCATCCATGGTTGTTAGCATCAAGGCTCCGCCCGAGAAGACCTTGTTAATGGACCTTCATAATTGGGTGTCCACTTTCCCCTGTGGTCGTTGTTAGGAGGAAGAATCCTTTTCAGCACCAGGTCACCTGGTATGTACAATTGAGGCCGTACTTTCTTGTCGAAAGCCCGTTTCATTCTCCGTTGGTACAACTGTCCATGATACACAACTGTTAGGCGTTTCTCTTCAATGAGGCTCAGTTGATTGTACCTGGCTCGGAGCCATTCAACTTCATCTAACATGACATCCATCATTATTCTCAACGAGGGGATCTCAACTTCGACCGGTAGGACTGCCTCCATACCATACACCAGTGAGAAGGGGGTTGCCTCTGTTGAGGTACACACAGACGTTTGATACCCATGTAGTGCAAACGGTAGCATCTCATGCCAATCCTTATATGTCACAACCATCTTCTGCACGATTTTCTTGATGTTCTTGTTGGCCGCTTCGACGATGCCATTCATCTTCGGGCGATACGGCGAAGAATTATGATGTTCTATTTTGAAATCCCGGCACAAATCAGCCATCATCTTGTTATTGAGGTTAGAACCATTATCAGTAATGATCCTCTCGGGAATTCCATAGTGGAAAATGATATCTCTTTTGATAAATCGGGCTACCACTTGTTTTGTAACATTGGCATAGGATGCCGCTTCGACCCACTTTGTGAAGTAGTCTATAGAAACCAGGATGAAGCGATGACCGTTGGAAGCTGTTGGCTTAATCTTTCAAATCATATCAATGCCCCACATGGAGAACGGCCAAGGTGAAGACATGATGCTCAATGGATTTGGAGGTACATGGACCTTATCAACATAGATATGACACTTGTGGAACTTGCGGGAATATTTATAGCAATCAGATTCCATGGTGATCCAATAATATCCCGATCTGAGAAGTTTCTTTGCCATATCATGCCCTCCAGCATGGGCACCAAAGGAACCTTCATGAACCTCTTGCATCAACAGGTCTGCTTCGTGTCTATCCACGCATCTGAGCAGAACCATGTCGAAGTTTCGCTTGTATAGCACATCATCTTGATTCAAGAAGAATCCACCTGCTAGCCTTTTGAGAGCCTTATTGTCTTTACTGGATGCTCCAATTGGTTACTCTTGAGACTTTAGGAATTTCTTGATATCATGATACCAAGGTTTACTATCCTCACCATTGTCAATTGCGAAGACATACGTAGGTCTTTTGAGACGAGAGACCATGATTCAAGGCACATAGTTCTCTTGACACACTTTGATCATGGATGATAAAGTTGCTAGAGCATCAGCAAACTGGTTTTCATCTCGTGGAATATAACTCAGCTTGACTTTGGTGAAGAAAGTTAGCAATCTTCTGGTATAATCCCTTTAAGGAACCAAGTGAGGTTGATGAAACCACTTGCCATTGACTTGGTTCACCACCAAAGTAGAATCTCCAAAGACCTCGAGGTTCTTGATTCACAAGTTAATTGGCTCCTCAACCCCCATGATACAAGCCTCATACTCTGCTTTGTTGTTGGTACACTCGAATGTCAGCCGAGCAGTTAAAAGTATATGGACCCCTTCTGGTGAGATAATGACAACACCTACTCCGCTTCTATTTACGTTCATAGCTCCGTCAAACATCAGCTTCCATTTGGATTTGGGGTCTGGCCCCTCCTCCGGAAGTGGTTCTTCACAGTCTTTCAACTTGAGGAACATGATGTCCTCATCCGGAAACTCGAATCTCATGGGATGATAATCGTCAATTGGCTGCTGGGCCATATATTATGACAATATACTCCCTTTGATTGATTTTTGCAAAATGTACTAGATATCATATTCTGTCAGAATCATCTGCCATCGGGCTACCGTTCCTGTTAGAGCCGATTCTCGAAGATATACTTTACATGATCCATCTTGGAAATTAGGAAAGTGGTGTTGTAACACGGTGGGAGAACTGACTTTTTGGTCATGTTGCGGATAGCAAGTGTCGCCACCGACTTTTATTTTATCCAAGTGGAAAGGACATAAAAGAACAGGAAAGACCTATTTTAAAAGACTTGAGTTCGGGGGGTAGGTTATATAAAGGGAATGTGTTAGCACCCTTTATATCCATGGTTATCCATGGGCTCTTAGTTACTTAGCTCACTTAAATTGTTTTTGGAAAGTGTAGTGTGTGATTAGAAATTTTCTAAGTACTTTGTAATGATCCTTGTATGGATGTATAAAAAGCCTTGTTTGAAAATGTTTTGAAAGTGAGGTGTAAAAAGTATTTTGAAATGTGAGCAAGCAACTAAGAGGTACCTACCCTAGATTAAGTCTTTCATATTCTCGTATGTTCTTTCAAGGGTAAGACTATCCCTATTATTAAGGAATAGGTAGTCATTACCTTGGATTTATTAAGGGACAGGCGTAGGGTCATCATATTGTCATAGAAGGCAACTTAAGGGGTGTCTTTAGCAATTCATTGGGACTATCATCATTTATTCGAAGGGACAAGATCATTATCATAGGCAACCTCGAAGGGACTTGATCTTTTAAATCTGTAGGGACTTGATGATTTTATAAGTGAATGGACTTTGCTTAAGACATCCCTATATTCGAGGGACTTGACCATATTAAAGGCAACCAAGAGGAATACCCTAGGAAGTACAAGATGGCGATCAAAGATCGACTTACGTGTGTGAGTGTTTTATTTCAAATATTTATCTTTATAAAGTTAATTATCTAAATTAATTTTAATTACAAAGAGTTTCCACACCCTATTTACTAACCACGCAACAAATCCTTATAATGAAAATAATGATGGAAATAAATCTACGAATTATTACATGGCTTTGGGATAGTTACAATATAATCGAATAATAATAAATAGTAATAATAATAAAGCAAATATAAATAAGCAATAATAATAAATAAAACAATAAATATTTGAATTTAAAGAAAAGAAAATAATAAAGAAGAAAAAATCATAATTTTAAAAGAATTATTTTAAGTTAAATAAGTTAAAATTTTAGAGTTTATAAGAAAAATAATATAAGTTTAAATGATAATAATAATAAAAGGATAAGGTATTAAAAATTTATACAAAAAAAAAGGTTATTATAAAAATATTTATGGTTAAAGGAAATTAGGTTAAATTTTTAGGGTTAGTGAAAAAATTAGGGTTAGAAAATAATTAGGGTTTTAAAATAATTAATTAAATTAGTTTTATTAACAAAATATAATTATAGTAAAAGTTATATACAAAAAGAAAAATAAGATTAATTAAAATAAGTATGAAGAAATATTATGAGTTTAAAAAAATATAAGATTTATAAAAAAAACATTATTGGTTTTAGATTTAATTAATTAATTAAAATAAAGTTATAAAAGAAAAATAAGAAAATATAACAAAAAATTGGAAAATGGCCTAAAAGATAGGACCTGGGAATTGAACCCAGGTCCCTTACCTCAACAGCATAGCACAAAACCTGGGAATACATTATTATATATTAAGCCTGCAAAAATAAATGAATTAAAAGCAAAAACGCCCAAGCCAAGGATCGAACACATGTATTATGCCTTCACACGCGTACACACAACCAACTGAGCCAGGCCATACGTTTGTTCATCCTGTGAAACAAAAACAACATAAGCAATATCAAATATTTGAAATTATGAACGCGCCAAACATCTTCTTCAACCTTCAGCCGTCCATTTAACTTTTAGTGACAGACGTTCATCACTAAAGGCTATAGTGACGAATTTTTTCTGTCACTATAAATCTTGCACATTAGAACATGAGAAACGCAAGATATAAGTTCATTCTAATTGTCCAGATTGATTAACAGAAGGCCAATGATTTCAAATACACCATTAATTTGGTCTAAAATAGGCTCTTAAACAAAATCCCAATTCACGATTTTTTGGAACCCTAACATGGTGATTTGTGGTACCTGCATCAAAGCTTAAAAATAAACATCCAAAAACAATCAGTGATACATCATGAACCATAATCAAACATTAAAAACAACAAACTACGCGTGTATGAGAGAAATCGAAATTTTGTTTTCCAAGAACATTTGAAGATTCGGTTTCAACAATTCATGAGGTTTTGGATGATGAAAGTGATGCAAAGATGTTCAATGATAGTCCAGGAATGATTTGCCACCTTTAAATCACCTGAAAAACAACAAAATTAGGGAATCCGAATTTGAGTTTTATTTGAAAATTTTGAAGATTGTTCTTGGTTCTTGGAGGCAGAAAATTCGTGTCCCTTGCTTGCATTAGGTTTGTGTATATGTAGGGATTCAAATTAGGTCAAAAACTTGTGGATTTATGGGCTTATGAAGATAACTTGATCATGAAGTTTTATCACTTTCAAATATTCAAAAAATCTCATCTATCCTTTCTAATTTTGGTCCAATATGACTTTGGTTGATTTCCAATCATTCTAAATATAATTCAAATAATTTTCAATCAAAGATTTCATGCTTTATTTGATTTTTCATATTTTATATATATTTAAATTGAATTAAAATGAATAAAATCCAAATAAATATAAAATAAATTATAAAAATCTGAAAAAATAAGCATCGGGTCGTGTATGATGTCATTGTAAAGATTGGATTACAAAATTGCAAGCCCATTTGGAAAAATTTGGTTTTAAGACCTCATTTGCTCAATATACCCCTAAAAAATTTCCCAAATTTGCCAAGGAATAAATCCCTTAATTTTAAGGCTATGAAGGTGTTCTTGGACATTTTGGAAATCTTAAAGAGTCCTCTAACTAACCTCTTTGGTCTCATATCCATGTCCTTTACCATTTTCAAATTATGACATTTGGAAGATGTTGACTTTTTGTTGACTTTTGAAATGACCTATAATGTTTTAGCTCATACCTTCCAAATGAAGCATTTTTAGGCTTGGCTTGTGAGACACAAAGTTGTAGAGAATTAAATTTCCTTCAAAATTAGATTTGGATGGGAAACTTTTGATGAAGCATGTGAAAGTTATGGCTGGTCAAAGTTCAGTTGACGTTTCTTAAGAAAACCCTTATTTAGAAACTCTTGATTCTTGATGATCTGGAACTTTCTTGATGAATCATGATCAACCCTTGATCAAATGATGAATTTTACTTCATAATCTTGATGTTGGCAAAAAACATTGAATTTTGACTTTAATTTGACCATAGTTGACCTCAGTTTGACTTTTTAACTACTTTGACTGATTTTTGCATATCTGATCATCTGACTGGGCAAACTTATTTGGAAAGCCTTGAAACTTGACATGTGGATTATTGAATACATGTGGGATGTTATGAAGCTCACTTGAGGCCTTGAAAATCATTTTAACCTGAGGAAACACAAAACCCTAGTTTTAGACACTTTGCTTAGGAGGAGGCTTTGTCTGAGGAAACTTCCACCCTTCTTAACCAATTGAGAGTCTTGAGGATCTTATGATCATTTAGAAGTCTTGAGAGAGATTGTATTGATTGTGGGAGGGCAAATTTTAGGGTGCAACAGCTGCCCCTTGTTCAATTTTCTGGAATCTGAGGAGTTAGATTGGCATGTACGCCATTCGTGACTTGAAGATTGAAGAGGATTGAACACAAAAGCCCAAAAATTTGCTCTCGCTGGTGGATAGAATGGTATTGTTGGTTGATTGTGATGCTTGAATGGGCTTAAATATGCCATTTGGATAAGATAACATTTTGGGAGGAATAAACGACGGCCCAAAATGAGATAACCTTCGGGAAGAATAAACGACGACCCGAGGTAACAAGATAACCATTGGGAAGAATAAACGACGGCCCAAGGTAAGTTGACTTTTGGGAAGAATAAACGACGACCCAAAATGAGATAACCTTCGGGAAGAATAAACGATGGCCCGAGGTAACAAGATAACCATTGGGAAGAATAAACGACGGCCCAAGGTAAGTTGACTTTTGGGAATAATAAACGACGACCCAAAATGAGATAACCTTCAGGAAGAATAAACGACGGCCCGAGGTAACAAGATAAACATTGGGAAGAATAAACGAAGACCCAAGGTAAGTTGACTGTTGGGAAGAATAAACGACAACCCAAAATGAGATAACCTTCGGGAAGAATAAACGACGGCCCGAGGTAACAAAATAACCATTGGGAAGAATAAACGACGACCCAAGGTAAGTTGTTGATGAAGTTTGTCTGCTGGAGAATTTAACCTGAAAAACAAGGTTAGTTTTGTGCAAGTATAATGATATATATAACGACCTGAAAGATAATATTTTATGAGAATGCGTATGATATGATATGATATGATATATATACGAATGAATTATGTCGGGAAGCTGATCAGTAGCTTCATATAACAACTGCTAGATGGGGGAAATAAATCCCGATTTATTACTGAGGAGCATGAAGACTTTGTTCCCGTCTTGTTTAAGAATATCGTACTTAGAAACTCCTGGTTTTGTTCGTCGTACTTCTTATTGAAGGATTAAGTTCCTGAATATCCTGATTGAGGATAAAAGAGATGGACATAGATCCGGGAGACCTATGTAGTTAAGTATCAATTCTTTGGAGGATATGAAGCAGCCTAGAGACTTCGTAGAGTTGGAAGTATAAGATATTAGTTGAAGTATTTCGTAATAATATCCGTAAAGATTACTCTGTAGGGATGAACCGGCGAATCTTCATTGAATTCCTACCTCCGTTCGTTCTTAGTAAATGCTATTATTGTATTTTATGCATTTCTGGTAAACATCAATCATATTCAAAGACATATATACATTCAAACATAATCAAATGGATATTTTTCGCTTTAGTAAAAAGGGGAAAAGTAAAGCTGAATAAAGAGGGAAAAGTAAAGCTGAATAAAGAGGGAAAAGTAAAGCTGAATATAAAAGTGGAGTTTTTTCTTATTCTTAGAAATAGACCTATAACCGGACATGTTTTAATACGGAGACGGAAATCCTAGTAAGAGGAATTCCTCAAAGAAAATTTTTTACAAGGAAAAATAGCTATGTGTAAATAACCCTATTGAGTTCCAACTTTGCTATTGCCATTATCTTCAATTATCTCATCTTTAGCTATTGGAGAAGAAACAATTGGACTGTTCGGTATCTGTTGAACTTGACATAGATAACACAACTAGTAGAGGTTGCACGGGTGATCTAACGAGTCATAGTCACACGCTTTAATCCCTAACGTTTGCCTGGATTTCCCTTTTAGGTTTTCAATCCACCGGGATACCCTTTTTTGCCCAAGCCGCCTTTTCAGGTTTTCGACTTGCCGGGTGTACATTTTTTCATATATATCCCTAATTTTTTCCCGAACCCTTTTGGTTCGCCGGGATGCCCTTATTTTTTCCTAGGTCAGTCAACCTAGCGGGTCTCTTTTTATGCGTAGTATTTTTTAACTATGTATGCGTTCACAGGTTGCGGGAAATTTTCACCATCCATAGTGGTAAGCATCATGGCACCTCCAGAAAATATTCTCTTAACAACAAATGGCCCTTCATAGGTGGGGGTCCATTTGCCCCTGAGATCACCCTGTGGTAACATAATACGCTTGATTACCAAATCACCAGCCTGATACATCTGCCGCCTAACTTTCTTATTGAAGGCTTTAATCATACGTTTCTGATACATCTGACCATGACAAACAGCTGCTAGTCATTTCTCATCAATCAATTTTATTTGGTCAAGTCGAGTCTGAATCCATTCATCTTCATCTAAACCCACATCCTTCATAATTCTCAAAGAGGGAATCTGAACTTCAATGGGTAAAACTGCTTCCATACCATATACAAGGGAAAATGGGGTTGCCCCTATTGAAGTACATATAGTGGTACGATAACCATGAAGAGAAAATGGTAACATCTCATGTCAATCCTTATATGTAACTGTCATCTTTTGCAAGATCTTCTTAATATTCTTGTTGGCGGCTTCCACTGCGCCATCCATCTTTGGACGATATGGAGAAGAATTATGATGTTTAATCTTGAACTGCGTGCAGAGATCAGTAATCATAATGTTTTTCAAATTAGTACCATTGTCTGTGATAATCCTTTCAGGGATACCATATCTGCATATAAGATTATACTTGATGAATCGAGCCACAACATTCTTAGTAACAGAGGCAAATAAAGCTGCCTCTACCCATTTTGTGAAGTAATCAATAGCTACAAGGATGAAACGATGTCCATTAGAGGCAGTAGGTTTGATCTCACCAATCATATCAATGCCCCACATGGCAAAAGGCCATGGAGCAGTTATAACATTCAACGGAACTGGAGGCACATGAACCTTATCAGCATAAATCTGGCATTTGTGACAAGTTTTGGAGTGTTGATAGCAGTCAGCTTCCATGGTAGACCAATAATAACCTGCTCTCAGAATCTTCTTAGCCATAGTATGCCCTTTAGAATGAGTACCAAAGATACCATCATGCATGTCTTCCATAATCTCTACTGCTTCTTTCTTATCCACACAGCGAAGCAAAGTCGAATCGTGGTTGTGCTTGTACAGAATTCCATTACTCAGGAATAATTTAGCAGAAAACCTCCTCAAAAACTTCTTATCATTGACAGATGCCTCTTTAGGGAATTCCTGAGCTTCGAGATACCTCTTCACTTCATGGAACCAAGGCTTTTCTTCTACTCCTTCCGTACCCACTTCATAGCAGTATGCAGGTTTATCAAATCGATCAATAGTAATTCTCGGAGCTTCATCATCCCAACTGATTTCAAATATAGATGCCATGGTAGCTAATGCATCTGCCAACTGATTCTCTTCTCGTGGAATATGTCCAAAGGTAATATCTTCAAAGTATGGGATCAAAGATAACACATGCTCTCTGTAAGGGATAAGATTAGGATGCCTGGTGTCCCAATCTCCTTTAACTTGACTGACTACTAGGGCTGAATCTCCATACACATCAAAAAATTGGATCTTCATTTCAATAGCAACCTTGATACCCATGATGCACGCTTCATACTCAGCCATATTATTGGTACATTTAAAACAAAGCTTTGCAGTAACTGGTGTATAACAACCTTTAGGAGAGATAATCACAACACCAACACCATTACCAAGCGCATTAGAAGCTCCATCAAAAACCATAGTCCATCGGGATCCTTGTCCAGGTCCTTCATATTGTCTAGGTTCTTTAGTAACAATCATAATATCCTCATCTGGAAACTCAAAATTCATAGATTGGTAGTCATCCACTGCTTGATGAGCCAAATGGTCAGCTACTACACTTCTTTTGATTGCTTTCTGAGTAGTATACTGTATATCATATTCTGTCAAGATCATTTGCCATCTTTCTATTCGTCCGGAGAGAGAATGTTTCTCAAATATATACTTGATTGGATCCATTTTTGAAATCAATAAAGTGGTATGAGTCAAAATATACTGTCTTAGTCGACAAGCAGCCCATGCCAAAGCGCAGCAAGTTTTCTCGAGCAGTGAGTATCTTGTTTCACAGTCGGTAAACTTTTTGCTAAGGTAGTATATTGCCTGCTCTTTTCGACCAGACTCGTCATGTTGCCCCAATACATACCCCATTGAGTTATCCAATACTATCAAGTACATAATCAAGGGTCTTCCTTCAACTGGTGGCATCAATATAGGAGGTTCCTATAAGTACCTTTTGATTTCATCAAAAGCTGCATGGCATTCATCATTCCATTCCAATACTTGATTTTTCTTTAACAACTTGAAGATTGATTCACAAGTAGCAGTCAACTGGAAAATAAATCTTACAATGTAATTCAGTCATCCCAGGAAACCTCTAACTTCTTTCTCAGTACGAGGAGCAGGCATCTCTTGTATAGCTTTTACCTTTGCAGGATCTACTTCAATACCTTTACCACTAACAATAAAACCCATAAGTTTACCAGATCTAACTTAGAAAGTACATTTGTTTGGATTTAACCTCAACTTGTATTTCTTCAACCTCTCAAACAACTTGTGCAGATGATCAAGGTGTTCTTCTTCATTCTGAGATCTGGCTATCATATCATCCACATATACCTCTATCTCATGGTGGATCATATCATGGAACAAAGCTACCATGGCTCGTTGATATGTTGCCCCATCATTCTTCAAACTGAATGGCATTACCTTATAGCAAAAAGTGCCCCATTGTGTAACAAATGTTGTCTTCTCCATGTCTTCAGGTGCCATCTTAATCTGATTATACCTAGAGAAACCATCCATAAAAGAGAATACCTTATATTAAGCAGTGTTGTCTACCAGAACATCAATATGTGGAAGTGGAAAGTCATCTTTAGGGCTAGCTCTGTTCAAATCCCTGTAATCTACACACATGCGTACTTTACCATCTTTCTTAGGCACCAGCACCACGTTTGCAACCCATTGTGGATAAGAAGTAACAGCTAAAAACCCTGCATTGAATTGTTTCATCACCTCTGCCTTAATCTTTTCTGACATATCAGGACGTATACGACGAACTTTCTGTTTTATTGGACGACAATCCTCTTTCACTGGTAGACGGTGAACCATAATATCTGTATCCAGCCCCGACATATCTTCATAAGACCAAGCAAAAACTTCCACATAGTCATGTAACATCTGAATCAACCTGTTCTTGATACCATCTTCTAGTTCAGCACCTATCTTGATTTCTTTCCTGTTTTCCTCGGTTCCTAAGTTCACAACTTTAATTGGTTCCTCATGTGGTTGTATAGTTTTCTCTTCTTGCTGTAGTAATCTAGCCAACTCTATAGGTACTTCACAATCTTCCTCCTTTCCATCCTCGACTTGATAGATCGGATTTTCGAAGTCATAATTGGCAATAGCAGAATTGTTATCAATAGGATCCAGAGTGGATGGATATCTATATTTAGTGATGTGGGTGTGTGTAAGAACACATAGCTTATTTTTTATAAAAGGAAAAAAAAAGACAAAGAGCACAATATTTACGAAAGCGAGAAACGTCCATTGATTTTATTGAATGAAAATTTGCAAATGAAATGACAACCCTAATAAGCATACCATTGTGCCTCGGGCAAGGTACAAGGCTTAAAAGTATTTAGTTATTAAAAGTTACAAAAAATAAATTTAGAAAAATGAAATAGCATTTACTCCTGACTAAAGGAGATAGGAATAACGTCTTTAGCCTTCCAATTGTTGAGTCCATACCCCATGGTAGGAAAAATCCAATCGTCCAGGTTGTAACTTACATCATAATATTCCACAACATTGACTTGGTCCCTTATGATTCCTCCATGAGTGATACGAGCAGCACGAGCATGACGACCAGCTCTCTGAGATTCTGCAGTAAAACCCAAACCAAACTTGTCAGACTTGTAAGGAATGTCAGGAAGCTGATCCCAAATAGTACAACCACCTTCTTCAACCACAACTCTAGCATCTTTGAGGGAGGCCATTGTAGTAGGCACTCTAGTAATCACAGGAACTCTTTTAACAACAGGGGGAGCTTTAGTAGCAGGAACGACCCAAGGAACTACTTCAAATATCTGTCAAGGAGTCTCAACAAATTCACCTTCCATCTCAACATATTTAAAAGTGTTCACATGATTGACCATGTATTCTTCTTCACCATAAACAGTGACAATCTTTCCTTTCACTGGATATTTCAACTTCTGATGTAAAGTGGAAGTCACAGCACCTGCCCCATGGATCCAGGGGCGCCCAAGCAAACAGGAGTATGCAGGATGAATATCCATCACATATAAAGTGGAATAAAAAACTTGAGAGCCTACTTTGACTGGAAGATCCACCTCTCCATGCACCATTCTTCTTGAACCATCAAAGGCCCTCACCACCACATTACTTGGTCTTAACACTACATTCTTCAAATTGAGTTTGTCTAGAACCTCCCTAGGTAATACATTTAATGAAGAACCATTATCCACCAATACATGAGACAAAGTAGTGCCCCTACACTCAACGGAGACGTGCAGAGCTCTATTGTGGTTTCTACCGGCAGGAGTCAGATCAACATCATTAAAACCCAAGCCATTATCACTGGTTAGATGGGAAACACAATTCTCAAATTGGTCCACAGAGATTTCATGTGGCACATGAGCAGTCTTCAGGAATTTGATTAAAGCTTTGGCGTGGGCTTCAAAACATAATAACAGAGATAACATGGAGATTTTGGAGGGAGTATGCCCCAACTGGTCAACAACATCATAATCACTCTTGCGGATGATCTTTAGTACTTCTTCCATCTGTTTAGAGAGATCTTCAATAATTGGTGCCTTAGCTTGAATAGGTTCAATTAATGGTCCTTTTCCCCGAGCCTCAGTACTTGGCCCAGAGTTAGAGATATGAACTGGAGTAGCAGCAACTTTTGAGGTGTCTTCTGGAGAGAAAATTCTTCCACTCCTGGCAACCTTACTGGATCCAACAATATTGTCCACATCCAGATTAACATCAGTAACAAGTGCATCAGTCAAAGGTTCTTGTTTGACACCATGGATATAAACATCAGAACCATAATTCCAGGGTATAGCCTTGTCAGAAGTGTATGGGATAGGACCGGGAGTAGTAATAATCATTGGAACCACCTTTGGCTCAGCAGTAATCTTCACAGGACCTTTAGAAGTGATCCTCACTAGACCATTGGAAGTAATTTTCACAGGAATCTTGTTAACCATAGCCACATCTTCAATTTTCAAATCTTGAGCCAAACCTCCACACAGACTCTCTATAGAAGGGGTCCTTTCAAATAGTATAGTATAGTTATCTATCAGACGTTGGATACCTGACCTCAACCTCCAACAACTATCAGGTTTATAGGCATAGTAAAAACAATCTTCCCTGCAACCCGAAAATAAACCGGCTTGCACAAGTTTCTTCTTGACAATAGCTAGAGGAGTAGTTATTTTAGCCACAGTACGAACATAAACAACCTCATCAACAACATTAACAGTCTTCTCATGTTTAGGCATGGGAGCAGTAATCACATTAGGAGTCTCCGGAGGGTCAAACTCAATTTCTCCATTCTCAATCATATCCTGGATTTTGTTCTTCAACGACCAGCAACTGTTAGTATCATGGCCAGGGCTATTAGAATGATATGCACACCTTGCATTGGGATTGTAACGAGAAGATGAGGTATTGATATTCTATGGTGGGTCCTTCAAAGTAATCAATTCTCCTTTCAACATATGCTGCAAAGCCTGAGCCAATGTCATGTTGAGCTTGGTAAATTGCCTCCTAGGCTTGGGATAACTATTCTGTTGTTGCTCTTATGGTGGAGGTGTAGGACTAGAAATTAAAACAGCTCCAATAGATTGGTTACGATCATTACGACCACGCTGGCTATACACAACATTGGATTCCTTCTTCCCAGGAGGGGGCTTCTTGGTGATACTTGAAGAAGCAACTATCTGAATATTTCCACTTCGTATCCCACTTTCCACACGTTCTCCAGTCATTATCAGCTCAGTGAAGCCAGATGATGAGCTTCCAATGAGATGACTATAGAAAGGAACAGTCAACATACTCATGAACATATCAACTAATTCCCTGTCAGTCAAAGGGGGTTGAACTCTACTTGCTAGATCTCTCCATTTCTGAGCATACTCCTTGAAGCTTTCTTTGGCATCCATGGACATGCTTTGGAGTTGCATGCGAGTCAGTGCTAAATCAGAATTGTATTGGTACTGCTTATAGAAAGCTTCAGCAAGATCATTCCAGTTGCAAATGTTGGTACTCTCCAGTTGATAATACCATTCCAGTTGGGATCTAGACAAACTATCTTGAAAGAAATGTATTCATAACTTCTTATCAGGAGTATGGTGTTGAATTCTTCTGACATAAGACCTTAAATGCAGTTTTGGGAAAGACACACCATCATACACCATAAAAGTAGGAACCTTGAAACCCATAGGGATGGAGACTCCAGAAATCAAACTCAAATCTTCAAAGTCAAACCCAAAATTCTTTTGTAGTTCCATAGCATTCATTCTGTCCACTAGCATCTTATACCTTTCTTCACTAGTAGGATCATGATAATAGTTCTCCTCAGAATCAGAATCCTCCACAGTATCATGGAGACTGCCTCCTTCTCTCTCAGAATTTTCAGACACAAGTTTCTCAACCTCTTCTTCTATCTTGACAGGACCTCTAAATCTTCTACCCAGGTTGATGAGGCCCACTGATTTTCTAGTCTTCTTCTTTTTCTTAGTCGAAAGTGCCTTCAGCTCATCCTGTCCCCTGGACAAGTTCAGAATCATTTCTTGAAATTGTGCATTCCGAGTCTGGAGATCTTTAACAGTTTGTTCGGGAGCCATTTCTCTTGAAATAAACAGCGAGAAGATAAGATACCTATTCATAAGAAACCTGTGATGTAATGATATGGTATGTATATGCTTATGCAATGTTTTTAAGGACCGCAGGATTTAAATTTGTTTAAAAGAAAACAAGAACAAAATTTTATTAGTAAATATTTAATATAAGTTTTTCCCCTTGGGCTTACAAAGAAATAACAATAAGATACAAAAGATAAATATATGGGGTTTTAAGTCTCCCATGGACGCTTCCTCTTTGCGTGGAGGTACTTGTTGAGGTTTTGCTCCTCGGGAAGTTGCCTCGTTAGTTCCAGAATTATTTCTTGACCAACTCTGAAATGAGTCTCAAAAGTATCCCTTTGCTCCTTCAACTGAATCCAGGACTTTTGCAATTCTTCCAAATCAGTGGGCATGTCTAGATGAAGGATAGTATAAGGAACACCTCCTTCAGCAATGGGCTCCATAGTGACTGGTACAACAGCAGGATATGGCATCATAAGAGTATGAGCACGAGATCACACCCATCTGAGATAAGGCTCCATAGGAATGGAATAATTTGGCTCCAAAGCGTTGCTGTCAATCCTGTTCACCTTATTCCAAGCTCGTATAAACCTTTAATGGTAACCATGAAGATCGTTGTTGTAGTCGAACACAATTCCATGAATAAGCATGTCATGAGGACCATTACTCTGAGCATAACCAAACTAATGTAGTGCTAAAGAAGGGTTGTAGGTAATTCCCCCTCTTATGCCAAGGAGTGGCACATTAGGGAATTCCCCACAATGGTCAATGATAGTAACATTCTCCATAGATCGAGAGCACCAATGAATGTCTGAATGAGAAAGTGACATGATCCTTTTAGACCACCTTAACCCTTGTTCATTCTTCATCACTGATCGAGGAAGGTGAGAAATAAACCACCTAGATAGCAGAGGTATGCAACACATCAGATTCCCTCTCGCCTTCGTAGTACGAGTATGAAGAGAATGTAAGATATCTCCAAGTAATGTAGGAACTGGATTACGAGTTAGAAATATGTTGATGGCGTATATGTCTATGAACTGGTCTGGATTAGGGAACAACACTAAGCCATAGATTAATAGGGATATGATCTCCTCAAAAGCATCATAACTCATAGCCTTCAAGAACACTTGAGCTTTCTCCATCAATACCTTAGCAAGAATACCCTTAACTCCGCTTCTCGTTTCTAGGACAATGTCTGATTTCTTCAGATGTAGGGCTGCAGCAATGACTTCAGGTTTAGGCTCATTCTCTAAGCCTGTGAAGGGTCTCTGATCAAGGATAGGTATACCCAGTAGTTTGGAGAACTCTTCCATTGTAGGAACCAGCTGATAATCGGGGAATGTGAAGCAATGATGTTTAGGATCAAATAACTGAAATAGGACACTCATCATGTCTTCATTGAACCCTAAAGTGACTAGCTCCAGTAGGTGGCCATGCCTCTTGATGAATTGGGAGTTTTCAGAAACTTGAGAGACCAATTCGTTAAGCTTAGGAGGTATTCCTACAAAGTTGTTTCAGATAGTATTCCTACGAGCATAAGCCATGACCTGCAACAAAGAACAAAGATAAATCCTTTGGTCCTTGAAATGGTTAGTGAAAATTCTATGCTTATGATGCATGATGTCATGATGTTATGCTCAATCACAAACATGTGGAACACACAAACAAGTCACACAATAGCCCTAGGCTTGAAGGCTTGCATGAGGTTTAAAGGTAAGTACCCTCCCCTGAAGTTTAGATGGTTCATCCTGTCCTACAAAAGTAACCAGGTTCTAAGGGATCTAAATATCACAAATCCTTCCCAAGGGTGGTTGTTTAGTAGGCAACTTACTTGCCAACCAAAACCCTCCAGGTTTAGGATCTCAATGAGCGTAGTATCGAGTATCAACCAACTTCAGTCTTCACCAAAGCCGGCTATCTCACTACTTTCTAAGGGCCAAGATGGGATAAATAGGGTTCTAAAAGTCAATTAGTGTATTGACAACATATGACAACCCCATATTATCCTTAACTTACTTAAGGAACATAAGCACTAACCAAGAAGTCACACTAACTATGGCCACCAGATTAACCATATCGGTATACACCGTACAGTTTCCTTGGTCTATTGCCATTTACCTAGGGTACACTAGATCCGGGTTAGGATCTTTCACACATAAAGCCCAACAAGTAATATAAAGCAAACAATTAAGTGATCTAATTCCTAAGGGTACCCCTCTTTTACTTAGTAACTCCCCAGCAGAGTCGCCAGTTCTGTAACACGGTGGGAGAACTGACTTTTTGGTCATGTTACAGATAGCAAGAGTCTCCACCGACTTTTATTTTATCCAAGTGGAAAGGACATAAAAGAACAGGAAAGACCTATTTTAAAAGACTTGAGTTCGGGGGGTAGGTTATATAAAGGGAAGGTGTTAGCACCCTTTATATCCATGGTTATCCATGGGCTCTTAGTTACTTAGCTCACTTAAATTGTTTTTGGAAAGTGTAATGTGTGATTAGAAATTTTCTAAGTACTTTGTAATGATCCTCGTATGGATGTATACAAAGCCTTGTTTGAAAATGTTTTGAAAGTGAGGTGTAAAAATTATTTTGAAATGTGAGCAAGCAACTTAGAGGTACCTACCCTAGATTAAGTCTTTCATATTCAGGTATGTTCTTTCAAGGGTAAGACTATCCCTATTATTAAGGAATAGGTAGTCATTACCTTGGATTTATTAAGGGACAGACGTAGGGTCATCATATGGTCATAGAAGGCAACTTAAGGGGTGTCTTCAGCAATTCGTTGGGACTATCATCATTTATTCGAAGGGACAAGATCATTATCGTAGGCAACCTCGAAGGGACTTGATGATTTTATAAGTAAATGGACTTTGCTTAAGACATCCCTATATTCGAGAGACTTGACCATATTAAAGGCAACCAAGAGGAATACCCTAGGAAGTGCAAGATGGCGATCAAAGAACGACTTACGTGTGTGAGTGTTTTATTTCAAATATTTATCTTTATAAAGTTAATTATCTAAATTAATTTTAATTACAAAGAGTTTCCACACCCTATTTACTAACCACACAACAAATACTTATAATGAAAATAATGACGGAAAATAAATCTACGAATTATTACATGGCTTTGGGATAGTTACAATATAATCGGATAATAATAAATAGTAATAATAATAAAGCAAATATAAATAAGCAATAATAATAAATAAAGCAATAAATATTTGAATTTAAAGAAAAGAAAAGAAAATAATAATGAAGAAAAAATCAGAATTTTAAAAGAATTATTTTAAGTTAAATAAGTTAAAATTTTAGAGTTTATAAGAAAAATAATATAAGTTTAAATGATAATAATAATAAAAGGATAAGGTATTAAAAATTTATACAAAATAAAAAGGTTATTATAAAAATATTTAGAGTTAAAGGAAATTAGGTTAAATTTTTAGGGTTAGTGAAAAAATTAGGGTTAGAAAATAATTATGGTTTTAAAATAACTAATTAAATTAGTTTTATTAACAAAATATAATTATAGTAAAAGTTATATACAAAAAGAAAAATAAGATTAATTAAAATAAGTATGAAGAAATATTATGCGTTTAAAAAAATATAAGATTTATAAAAAAAACATTATTGGTTTTAGATTTAATTAATTAATTAAAATAAAGTTATAAAAGAAAAATAAGAAAATATAACAAAAAATAGGAAAATGGCCAAAAAGATAGGACCTGGGAATTGAACCCAGGTCCCTTACCTCAACAGCATCGCACAAAACCAACAGAGCCAGCATGCGCTGGGGATAAGCATATGGGAATACATTATTATATATTCAGCCTGCAAAAATAAATGAATTAAAAGCAAAAACGCCCAAGCCAAGGATCGAACACAGGTATTATGCCTTCACACGCGTACACACAACCAACTGAGCCAGGCCATACGTTTGTTCATCTTGTGAAACAAAAGCAACATAAGCAATATCAAATATTTAAATTCTGAACGCGCCAAACATCTTCTTCAACCTTCAGCCGTCCATTTAACTTTTAATGACAGACGTTCGTCACTAAAGGCTATAGTGACGAATTTTTTCTGTCACTATAAATCCTGCACATTAGAACATGAGAAACGCAAGCAATAAATTCATTCTCATTGTCCAAATTGATTAACAGAAGGCCAATGATTCCAAATACACCATTAATTTGGTCTAAAATAGGCTCTTAAATAAAATCCAAATTCACGATCTTTTGGAACCCTAACATGGTGATTTGTGATACCTGCATCAAAGCTTAAAAATAAACATCCAGAAACAATCAGTGATGCATCATGAACCATAATTAAACATTAAAAACAACAAACGTGTGTATGAGAGAAATCGAAATTTTGTTTTCCAAGAACATTTGAAGATTCAGTTTCAACAATTCATGACGTTTTGGATGATGAAAATGATGCAAAGATGTTCAATGATAGTCCAGGAATGATTTGCCACCTTTAAATCACCTGAAAAACAACAAAATTAGGGAATCCGAATTTGAGTTTTATTTGAAAATTTTGAAGATTGTTCTTGGTTCCTGGAGGCAGAAAATTCGTGTCCCTTGCTTGCATTAGGTTTGTGTATATGTAGGGATTCAAATTAGGTCAAAAACTTGTGGATTTATGGGCTTATTAAGATAACTTGATCATGAAGTTTTATCACTTTCAAATATTCAAAAAATCTCATCAATCCTTTCTATTTTTGGTCCAATCTGACTTTGGTTTATTTCCAATCATTCTAAATATAATTCAAATAATTTTCAATCAAAGATTTCATGCTTTATTTGATTTTTCATATTTTATATATATTTAAATTGAATTTTAATGAATAAAATCCAAATAAATATAAAATAAATTATAAAAATCTGAAAAAATAAGCATTGGATCGTGTATGATGTCATTGTAAAGATTGGATTACAAAATTGCAAGCCCATTTGGAAAAATTTGGTTTTAAGACCTCATTTGCTCAATATACCCCTCAAAACTTTCCCAACTTTTCCAAGGCATAAATCCAATAATTTTAAGGCTATGAAGGTGTTCTTGGACATTTTGGAAAGCTTAAAGAGTCCTTTAACCAACCTCTTTAGTCTCATATCCATATCCTTTACCATTTTCAAATTATGATCTTTGGAAGATGTTGACTTTTTGTTGACTTTTGAAATGACCTGTAATGTTTTAGCTCATACCTTCCAAATGAAGCATTTTTAGGCTTGGCTTGTGAGACACAAAGTTGTAGAGAATTCAATTTTAATAAAAATGAGCTTTGGATGGGAAATTTTTGATGAAGCATGTGAAAGTTATGGCTGGTCAAAGTTCAGTTGACGTTTCTTAAGAAAACCCTAATTTAGAAACTCTTGATTCTTGATGATCTGAAACTTTCTTGATGAATCTTGATCAACCCTTGATCAAATGATGAATTTTACTTCATAATATTGATGTTGGCAAAAAATCTTGAAGTTTGACTTTAATTTGACCATAGCTGACCTCAGTTTGACTTTTTGACTACTTTGACTGATTTTTGCATATCTGATCATCTGACTGGGAAAACTTATTGGGAAAGCCTTGAAACTTGACATGGGGATTCTTGAATACATGTGGGATGTTATGAAGCTCACTTGAGGCTTTGACTAGGTGATCTTCTTCTGTTTGTTACTTTGCTATCATATAATCAACGTAGACCTCAATCTCGTGATGAATCATATCATGAAATAAAGTCACCATCACACGTTGGTAGGTTGCACCAGCATTCTTCAAACCAAACAACATAACTTTATAACAGAAGGTGCCCTAAGGTGTAATAAACGTAGTCTTTTCCATGTAATCTGGCGCCATTTTAATCTGATTATAGCCCGAGAAGCCATCCATGAAAGAGAATACGGAAACCTGAGCGACATTATCAACTAGCACGTCAATGTGAGGCAGAGGGAAATCATCTTTAGGACTGGCCCGATTCAAATCCCTATAGTCCACGCACATCCTAACCTTACCATCCTTTTTAGGGACTAGTACAATATTTGCAACACATGGGGGATAACTGGTTACGGCCAAGAATTCGACATCAAATTGTTTTTGAACCTCCTCTTTAATTTTAATGGCCATGTCGGGACGTGTACGCCTCAACGTTTGCTTTACAGGTGGGCACCCTTTCCTGAGAGGTAGTTTGTGCATCACGATGTCAGTGTCCAATCCAGGTATGTCTTGATAAGACCAGGCGAAGATGTCAGCATATTCTCGAAGCATGACAATTAGACGACTCTTGATATATTCTTCTAACGCAACCCCGGTCTTTACCTCTCTCTTGTCCTCTTTGATACCCAGATTTATCACTTCAATAGCCTCTTCATGCGGCTGAATCATCTTCTCCTCTTGTTTAAGCAACCTGGCCAGCTCTTCGGCCAATTTGCAATCTTCTTCACCTTCCTCATTGGCTAGGTAAATTGGATTGTCGAAGTCATACTGAGCCATAGCAAGGTCGTCGTTGATGAGACCCGAGGATGAGCATTTGCATGAATGATGATTCATGCTAGATTTAGAAGCTATTTGAGATGTGAAAACATTGCCATTTTATTTTGAAAACAAAAATGAGAGACAAGGAACAACATGCCATGAATTCAAAAACGTCCGCTTTATTGATGATTATGAAATCACATTATGAACAAAAGAACCCTTACAATGAGTCCCTATGCCCCGGGTAAGACATAAGACTTGAATACAGGAAAAAAAACATAAAAACTATTACTCTTCAAGGCAAGTGACAAAGATGAGCTTTTCTGATGACCAATTGTTTAGTTGCGTCCCTAGAGCACAAGGCTTGACCCACTCGTCCATATTGCAGTCACTGTTAGTCGTATCCTCTTGCGCAACACAGACATTTCCATGATTAATCCAACCAACACTGGTGAATGTGATTGGGCTTTTTCGACCACTAGCATTTGGCCCAGGCGTTGAAAGACCTGGCTGATATCCAACTCCGAACATGTCTTTCTTTTATGGAGTCTCAACTGTCCTGCCCTAGCCTTCTCTCACACTTGACTCTACCACTTCCAAGGCCTGCTTGTAAGAAGCTATAGAAGCTCATTTCTTTGAATTTTCAGATGAAACAACTGATGCAACCTCAGGTTTGACGGGCTCAAAAGCTTGACAAGGAGTCTCAACGATCTCTCCATCCATTTCTACGTATTTGAATGATGCATGATGGATGATAAAGATGTCCTCCTCTCCTGATACTGTCACGATTTGTCCTTCCCACACGAATTTTAGCTTATGATGAAGAGTAGAGGATACTGCCCCCGCTGAATGAATCCATGGTCTCCCTAACAAGCAACTATAAGCAGGCTGAATATCCATTACATAGAAAGTAGCATTGAAGATTTGTGGTTCCACCTTGATAGGCAACTCCACCTCTCTGAACATTGACCTCCTTGAGCCATCAAATACTCCCACAACCAAGTCGCTTGGCCTCAGCACTACTCCGTCATAATTCAGCTTCATGAAGGCTTTCTTTGGCAATACATTTAACGATGACCCTGTGTCAACCAGTACATGGGATAGTACAACACCCTTGCACTCCGTGGAGATATGCAAGGCGCGATTGTGACTACATCTTTCTGGTGTTAGATCCAGATCTGTGAAGCCCAAACCATGGCTAGAGTTTACACTCGCCACCACAATTTCCAACGGATTCACCGATATGTCCTGTGGCACATAAGCATTGTTCAGGATTTTTAGCAGGGCCTTCCTATGAGCATCCGAGCACATTAACAAGGATAGGATAGAGATATTTGAGGGAGTCTGTTGTAAGTGATCTACAATCTTGTAGTCATTTTTCTTAATAATTCTCGAGAATTCCTCCGCCTCCTTATCAAATGTGATGTAAGGTTTTGCTGAGGGTGCATATGCATCATTGGTCATGGGTTGCTTGCCCCTGGCCTTTGCCTAAGCTTCGGCAGTATCTTTTGGTGGAACCGTATTACCTCTCAAGGTTTCGGGAGAAAATAACCTGCCGCTTCAGGTGAACCCTCCAACTCTAACATTTTAAATTTGGAATGGAGAAGAAGTTGATGCAGTCAAGTCCTGCTTATGGCCATTGTAGTATACTTCGCCCCCATAGTTCCAAGGAACGGCTCTGTCATCCTGTTACGAGACCGGGCCAACAGTGGTAATTGTCATGGGTGCTACTCTCGCTGCAGTAGGAACTTGTGTTGGGTTGTAAAAGATGGTAACAGTTGATACGTGTTCGCTTTTTACAACTCTATCAAACTGTATGATGCCTTTGTTAATCATCCTCTGTATCCCCGATCTAAGATGACCGCAACCATTAGGGGAACTAGAACAATCTGGGAAATCCTCTTCACAAACCGGGAATAAATTTTTCTTGGCCAAGCAAGTTTTTATTTTCATCAGTGGAGTATTCAAGTTATTAACATCGGATATCAAATTCAGGCCTTCACCACTATCAATGGCTCCCACAGTCCTCCCATGAGGAGGCATAGGATTCTGGATGACGTTCGGAGTAGGAGCAAAATTAATGGCTTTGGAATCAATTAAATCCTGAACGACGTGCTTCAGTGCCTTACAATTCTTCATGCTATGACCAGGAGCCCGAAATGGAACTCACATTGAGCGTTGGCATTATACCCTTCAGGGATTTGCCCCAGTCTTGGAGGTTGTAGGGTCCTCAGCTGGACCATTTGCAGTTGTAGAAGATTCTGAAGGATTTGGGAATATGACATGGGTGGTGCTTCAAGATGTCTGTATTTGTGTCTGGAAGGATAGTATGGCCTGGGGGCCCCTCTGTTGTTGGTAATTTGGCTGACGTTGCTGTTATTGATCCGGAGGTTGATTTGCTGGAGCTGCAATAGTAACTGGAGCTGCTTGATGATACATATTCTGATTCTATCTTCTACTCTGAGTGTATACAACCCCTGTTTCTCCCTCTTGCCGTTTCACAAATGGTTTCTTCATATTGGAGGTTGACGCTTCATTGTTCTGGATTTTTCCCTGCTTTATCCAGCTTTCTATTCTCTCACATGTTAAGATAATGACCGAAAAACCACTTGATGAACAACCTACTAACCTCTCCATGAAGTGCCCTGGAAGGGTGTCCATGAAGAGATCCACCATTTCTCTTTCCAGCAAAGGTGGTTGTACTCTGGCGGCTGTAGAAGTATACTTCAAGCTCTTTGTTTTGATGACGTCAACATTATCCAAGCTCATTCCAAATTGCAAAAAGTCGAGATGACAACAAACGATCAAGACCATGGCTATGCATCATCAATGGAATGTTTCCGATCAATTCAAGATTTTGTGCTACACTTTCAAGACTTGTCTCAAGGCTTAGGTATATCAATAATTAACTCTTAAATATGATATACAAGTGTTCAACATAATCTTCATAATTTCATTGCATATGCATTTTTGTTTGAAATAAAATTGAAACAGGTTTAACACTTTTAACAGAAATATTTTTCTGAATTTTAACAGTGTTAACCGGTTAACCATATGGGTTAACCGGTTAACGACAACAATTTTCAAATTCTGTGGTAACGTTCATAGGCGTTAACCGATTAACCTATTTGGTTAACCGGTTAACACTGAAGAAAGTTTGAAAAATTGTTTCTTTTTATATTCAAATATTTTGTTAAAGTTATACCTCTTCATGATTTTCTTTCATAAGATTTTATACCCTTTCAAAAGAATTTGTTTTCAAATTTTCATACCTTTTTGAATAGGTGTTTCATCTATTATAAATTCTAACATTTTCAAATTCATAAACAACCTCCTATAAAAATTTCAAATATTTTCATACAATCAAATTCACTTTATTCAAATTACCTTCATCTTTCAAAAGTGTTCATGAGTTCATAATTTTCATATATTGTCTTGAACACTTTAGTTGAATATTTATAGTGAATTCTTGATTATAGGAGAAGATCAATTTTATTGATATAATTTCATTGTACTCTCACTCAAACAATATTATAGAAAGTGTCTTTCTATTTTGTGACTTGTGTTCCAAGGATTGTTTGGACATAAGGGTAAGTGTGGCAAGAGGATTGTTCTTGCACACTTGTTTGTATAATTTTGTTAGAAAGTAGGCCTCACCATTGAAGGTGTGATAGGTTGTACTGTTCTAAAGAAAACTAGTGGAAATCTCTTTCGGTTTGGAAAAGGGACTGGATGTACCTTCGGATTGTGAAGGGAACCAGGATAAACCTCCGTGTGTTCTTTACTTTTCTGCTTTACAATTTTTGTTTTTTAACAGTAAAAGCAAAATCCATCCATCTAAGAAAAAGAATCGAGAAAATTTTGATAACACCTAATTCACCCCCCCCTCTTAGGCGCATTCTGATTCTACAATTGACATCAGAGCAGGTTTAGGTAACCTGTTCCTACAAGATCCTATGGCTTCCGCAAACTAGAATCCCGTTTTCAAAGATGGTGGAAGTAGCAACAAGCCTCCACTCTTCTCCGGCGAATACTTTGATTTCTGGAAAATCAGAATGAGGGCACATCTTGAAGCCCAAGGAGAAGGCATATGGGAAGCAATCGAAGAAGGTCTGCATAATCCTGTCAATGTAATCAACGGTGTTGGAACGACGAAGTTGAAGAATATGTATGATGAAGATGATAAAAGAAAGATCCTAAATGAGAAGAAAGAAATCAACATACTTCAAAGTGCTCTTAGTATGGACGAATTTTTTCGTGTATCACAATGCAAATCGGCGAAGGAGATTTGGGATACTTTGGTAGAAACACATGAAGGAACAAAATAAGTTAAAAGATCAAGGCTAAACACGTTATGTCAAGAATACGGAATGTTCCGCATGCATCCCGGAGAATCTATTATGGCTTTACAAAAAAGATTTGTTCATCTAACCAACCATTTGATTGCACTCGGAAAGACCTTCACCAACGACGATCTTAACTTGAAAGTTCTAAGGTCTTTGACAAGGGAATGGCAACCGAAGGTGACCGTAATTTCGGAGAAGAAGAGTCTCTTAACAATGACATCCGCATCTCTATTCGACAAACTTCAAGAGAACGAATTGGAACTTGGAAGGCTCGAGAAGCATGAAAGTCAAGAGAAAAAGTCCAAAGGAATTGCTTTGAAGATTGACACGAAGGATGACAAAGATGATGAGATCTCCGAAGATGAGAACTTCATGCTTCTTGTTAAGAAGCTTGGTAAGTTTTTTAACAAAAATAATAATTCTTCTTTTCCTAAAAAGAATAAACATTCAGGAAGAAGGATGCATCCACATCGAATCAAGAAGTTACATGCTATGAATGTAGAAAGCAAGGTCACATAAAACCGGATTCAAAGGCAAGAAGGACTTCAAGAATAAAAAGGCTTATGTCGCGTGGGATGACAATGAAGTTAGTTCCTCATCGGAATCGGAAAGCGACGAATGTGCAAATATGGCGTTAATGGCGTCACATCACTCCGATGAAGAAAATGACGAGGTTAGTAGTAACTTTTCTATTTATGAAAATGATGCACAAGAAGTCATAGATGAACTTCTTAAGGAATGTAAGAATTTGTACAAAAATATTTCATCCCAAAAGAAGAAAATATTATCCTTAGAAGAACAAAATAAATCTTTTGAAAAATACATTGAAGATGAAAAACAAAAGATAAAGGATGAAAAACAAAGCCTTACATGTAAAAATTGTGAGTCATTGTCCTTTCAAATTTTTCAACTCAAAAGAGTTTTAGAAAGATATGAAAAAGGTCAAATTGGCTTGGAGGAAATTCTTAGGCATCAAAGATATCCAAATGATAAAAGTGGCCTAGGATATTCTAAGTTTTGCAAACCAAGCACAAGTGAAACCATTTTTGTAAAAGCTAGTGAACAAATTGTTAAGGAAAAGACTAACAATGTTAAAACTATGCATCAAATTCATAAAAAGAAAAGGATTATTAAGAAACAAAAATATGTTCCTAAATTCAAAAGTCAATTTCAACCTATTTGCTTTTATTGTGGAATCAAAGGCCATACACCTAATGCTTGCTATGTGCGCAACATTGGTGTTGCTAAAGGGCATTATATGTGGGTTGAAAAGGGTACTAACTATCAAGGACCCAAAGCAATTTGGGTACCTAACAAAACTTGACTTTGTTTTGTAGGTATGCTTGAAAATAACTTCTACGCAATGGTATCTCGATAGCGGTTGTTCAAAGCATATGACGGGCGACATCAACAAATTTTCAAGTCTAACACTTAAGGCCAAAGGATACGTTACTTACGGTGATGATAATAAAGGAAGAATTCTTGGAGTTGGAACCATTGGTGCATCTCCTCATACAATCATCAAAGACGTCCTTTATGTGGAAGGCCTTAAACACAACCTTCTTAGCATAAGTCAATTGTGTGACAAAGGGTTCCGAATCAACTGCACAAAGGAGGAATGTTTGATAGAACACGAAGTCACTCATGAACTCTTGCTAAAAGGTAAACAATTTAATAACATTTTTATGATTTCTTTTGATGACTCTCTCTTGAAGGTGAAGTGCTTAATGGAAAACAACAACGATGCATGGCTTTGGCATAAGAGGATTGCTCACATTCACATGGAGCATTTGAATAAATTATTAAAGCATGATCTAGTTGTTGGTCTTCCAAAGATGAAGTTTATCAAGGATAAGCTTTGTGACGCATGTCAAAAGGGGAAGCAAACCAAAACATCCTTCAAGACCAAGAAAGTGATATCTACTACAAGACCACTCCAATTGTTACATATGGATCTTTTCGGTCCATCTAGAACAAAAAGCTTCGGAGGTAACGTTTTTGCACTAGTTATTGTTGATGATTTCTCTAGATATACTTGGACTTTGTTTTTAGTGCAGAAAAGTGATGCCTTTAAAGCATTCAAGAAGTATGCCAAGCAAATTCAAAATGAGAAGTCACTCTCAATTGTTTCCATAAGAAGCGACCATGGTGGCGAGTTTCAAAATTCATCATTTGAAGATTTTTGTGAAGAGCATGGAATCTCTCACAACTTTTCCGCACCTAGGACTCCTCAACAAAACGGTGTCGTAGAAAGGAAGAATAGGGCACTAGTGGATCTTGCAAGGATAATGCTTAGCGACTCGAATCTTCCTAAATATGTTTGGGCGGATGCGGTTAGCACAGTTTGTTTTGTAAGTAACCATGTCAATATTCGACCTATTCTCAAGAAGACCCCTTATGAGTTATTCAAGGGAAGGAAACCCAACATATCTTTCTTCCACATTTTCGGATGCAAATGCTTCGTTCTCAACAACGGTAAGGACAACCTTGGTAAGTTTGATGAGAAATCCGATGAAGGTATTTTTCTTGGATATTCTCTATCAAGTAAAGCTTTTAGAATTTTCAATAAACGTACTCTTACCATTGAAGAATCCATACATGTTTCGTTTGATGAGACTAACCCCTCGAAAGAGGATAATATTAGTGTGGATGATGATGATGATGATGATGTAGATCTATCACAACAACAAAAGGAGATATCAAAAGAACAAGCAATATCACAAGAAGAGAAGTCACCAACCATTGAAGAACATCAAGATCTTCCAAAAGAATGGATAACTCATAGAGATCACCCGATAGATAAAGTGATTGGTGATATTAGCCAAGGCGTTGCAACTCGAATCAATCTCAAGGATGCTTGCCTCAACATGGCGTTCGTGTCTCAAATTGAACCAACAAAAATCGATGAAGCCTTAGGCGACGATCAATGGATAATAGCTATGCAAGAAGAACTCAACCAATTCGAAAGGAACCAAGTTTGGACTCTTGTACCAAGACCGGACAACAAGCATATCATAGGCACAAGATGGGTGTTCAAGAACAAACTTGACGAGAATGGGATCATAGTTCGTAACAAAGCAAGATTGGTCGCACAAGGCTACAACCAAGAAGAAGGAATCGACTTTAATGAAACATTCGCTCCGGTTGCAAGGTTAGAAGCAATTAGATTATTACTTGCTTACGCTTGTTCTATGAATTTTCAGTTGTACCAGATGGATGTCAAAAGCGCTTTCCTAAACGGTTACATCAATGAAGAAGTCTACGTCAAACAACCTCCCGGTTTTGAAGACTTCAAGAATCCATCTCATGTCTACAAGTTGAAGAAGGCTCTTTATGGCTTAAAGCAAGCACCAAGGGCTTGGTATGATCGCCTTAGCAACTTCCTATGTGAGAAAGGTTTTACTAAAGGAAAGGTTGACAAGACTTTGTTCATCAAAAATCTTAAGGGTAACACCTTACTTGTTCAAGTCTATGTCGACGACATCATCTTCGGTTCAACAAACAAAGATCTTTGCGAAGAATTCTCTCTTATGATGCAAGGCGAATTCGAGATGTCCATGATGGGAAAGATGAACTACTTCCTTGGATTACAAATCAAGCAAACAAAGGATGGCATCTTCATCAACCAATCCAAGTATTGCAAGGAGTTATTGAAAAGATTTGATATGGACAATTGCAAAGAGATGTCTACTCCAATGGGATCCGGAACATATGTTGATCAAGATCTTTCCGGCACTTCAATAGATATTACAAAGTATCGAGGTATGATCGGTTCACTCTTATATTTGACGGCGAGCCGTCCTGACATTATGTTTAGTGTTTGTTTATGTGCCCGCTTTCAAGCTAATCCGAAGGAATCGCATCTCACTGCCGTGAAGAGGATCATGAAGTATCTCAAAGGAACGACGCACGTCAGGCTATGGTATCCTAAAGGTAGTACTTGTTCTTTAATTGGTTATTCTGACGCTGATTATGCAGGATGTAAGACCGATAGAAAGAGTACAAGTAGTACTTGTCACATTCTCGGGAATGCACTAGTGTCGTGGGCATGCAAGAAGCAAGCATGCGTTGCACTTAGCACGGCCGAAGCGGAGTACATTGCAGCAGGAAGTTGTTGTGCTCAAATCTTGTGGCTTAAGCAACAACTTCTCGATTTCGGTATAGATCTCGGTTGTATCCCTCTCCGGTGTGACAACACAAGTGCCATCAATATCACGAAGAACCCGGTCATGCATTCAAGAACAAAGCACATTGATATCCGACACCACTTCCTTCGAGATCATGTTCTAAATGGAGATGTCGATGTTACATTCATGGATACACACAATCAAATCGCCGACATATTCACAAAACCATTGGCTAAAGAGCAATTTTACAAGATTCAACGAGAACTTGGTATTCTCAATGAAGGTGACATCTAACATTTACTTTAAAAATTGCTTATTGTATGTCTTTATTGCTTTTTATGTATGTTTGTTCACTTTTTAGTCATAAAAGGCTAGCACTCCCATTTCGCCGTTTTTCGTTTTTCTCACTTTCGTATACCCGAAAATAATCGGTTTCAAAAACTTTTTTGATCAAAAGTTGCGTTTTGATGAGTGCTAACACCTTATGAAAATTTTTTGTGGAAAAATTATTATTTTTAGGCTAAAACATGCTGCTGGATTTTTCAAAAAATTCAAATTTTTTAACCGTTAACCGGTTAACCTATTACGTTAACCGGTTAACACATCCAAAACATGGATTTCCAGCGCAGGTTTCAGCTTCTGTCTGTTTAAATTGTTTTTGTTTTATTTGTTTTACTATGTTTTATTATATTATTCTAGTACACATTTTGCATGTTTGGTTCATTCTCTTCCACATGTTTTAAACTTTTAAACTCTTTGACTACCAAAAACACTATTTATCATCCTCTTCCAACTTCCAACCTTCAACAATTTAAACCCTCATTTAAAACCCACTATCTCTACATCTTTATAACACTCTTCAAACTACCTTAAAACTCACCAAATATCATCTCCTTCATAAAACCAAACTCCATCATTGATCATGGCACCCCAAAGGAGAGGAAAGGAACCTACTTCTGTGTCAGAAGAAGCTCTAGCTGTAGAAACAATGGAGTCTACCAAGAAGAGGAGGCTGGATTTCAAAGTCAGAGTCAGACCACTGCTTAAGGGTAAATATGTTCTTCTGAAATCCTTCAAACCTCCAACTTTTAAATTTCCTTCATTGCTAGAATTTCAAGGGATGCTTGATTTTGTTGCTGACAATGGGAAAATTTACCCGGATTTGGTCCAGTCCTTTATGCACAATTTTTCTCTCAACATGGATAGGCATGGTAAATATAAGTTGCATACTCTTGTTCGAAATTGTGAAATTAAGGAAGATTTATGTGCTTTGGCTGCATCCTTGAACATTCCTTTTTCCGGTGTTTTTCTCCGCAAAGGTGTGAATCACATGGATGACATTTGGTCCGGCTACAACAAAATGGAGTATTATTACTCAATCTGCCATTTTCCAAAGGATGTTGTGACATTGGGACAGCGCACTACAAGAACTTTATGCTATGCGAAGAATTTGACCGTTGATGATCGGTTGTTACATTATATCATTTGCTATGTACTGCTGCCCAAGGATTCAAACCACTCTCAAATCAACGACTTGGAGATGCAAGTTCTATTTGCTATCAAGAAAAGGGTAAAAATAAATTGGATGCTTACTATGATGTATCACTTGAAGCAACAACTCTCTTTGAAGACAAGACTTCCGTATGCTAGGCTCATTTCTCGGATCATTGAGCAAACCGACTTGGTTATTGGTAGGGAACCTTTTATCGCCATGAAGGCTACGGCAAATGAAATCAATGAGATTACTATTGTGAAGAATACCGGAATTGTGTTACGCAACGATGGTTCTTATGAATATGCCGATGGTTCTTCCGCTCCATCCTTTCCTATTCCCGAAGGTGGCATAACCAATGACTTCCTTTACACCACCATCATGACACACCACCGAGAAGCTCAACAAAACCACCGTGAAACCCAACGCACTCTCAAAAGTCTTCGGAAATTGATTATCGGTTCTCGCAACCAACCCGAAGAGGAAGATGAAAGTGAAGCCGGTAGTGAAGATGATGAAGATGGTGACGATGAAAGTGATGATATGTCGGAAGAGGAATGAACATGCATGTCTTGTTGTTTTTATTGTTTTCATTTAAAAATTCTGTTATAAGTCCTACGTTTGTTAGGCAATTTTGATTTTGTTTCGGTTATGTTTTCATACTCTTATCCGTTTCAATCCAATTATGTTTTTTTTGCTATGTGTATGTGTTCATATATGCTTTCATACAAAGTTGCATCATGTTGAATTTTATGCTGTATTTTTCATATTTATGCTTGATCCTCTCTTCCTTTTTGCTAATGACAAAGGGGGAGAAGAGCTTTGGTTTCTAATATCTCTTTGTGCAGAATCATGCCTCTGTTTTAGATAGGGGGAGCTGCTGATCATAGGGGGAGAAGCAAGTCTAGAACATGATTGATCGATCAAAGCTTGTACGCAAATTCGCTCGGTTGTCATCATCAAAAAGGGGGAGAATGTAGAAGCATACTTCAAGCTCTTTGTTTTGATGATGTCAACATTATCCAAGCTCATTCCAGATTGCAAAAAGTCGAGATGACAACAAACGATCAAGACCATGTCTATACATCATCAATGGAATGTTTCCGATCAATTCAAGATTTTGTGCTACACTTTCAAGACTTGTCTCAAGGCTTAGGTATATCAATAATTAACTCTTAAATATGATATACAAGTGTTCAACATAATCTTCATAATTTCATTGCATATGCGTTTTTGTTTGAAATAAAATTGGAACTGGTTTAACACTTTTAACAGAAATATTTTTCTGAATTTTAACAGTGTTAACCGGTTAACCATATGGGTTAACCGGTTAACGGCATCAATTTTCAAATTCTGTGGTAACGTTCATAGGCGTTAACCGATTAACCTATTTGGTTAACCGGTTAACACTGAAGAAAGTTTGAAAAATTGTTTCTTTTTAAATTCAAATATTTTGTTAAAGTTATACCTCTTCATGATTTTCTTTCATAAGATTTTATACCCTTTCAAAAGAATTTGTTTTCAAATTTTCATACCTTTTTGAATAGGTGTTTCATCTATTATAAATTCTAACATTTTCAAATTCATAAACAACCTCCTAGAAAAATTTCAAATATTTTCATACAATCAAATTCACTTTATTCAAATTACCTTCATCTTTCAAAAGTGTTCATGATTTCATAATTTTCATATATTGTCTTGAACACTTTAGTTGAATATTTATAATGAATTCTTGATTATAGGAGAAGATCAATTTTATTGATATCATTTCATTGTACTCTCACTCAAACAATATTATAGAAAGTGTCTTTCTATTTTGTGACTTGTGTTCCAAGGATTGTTTGGACATAAGGGTAAGTGTGGCAAGAGGATTGTTCTTGCACACTTGTTTGTATAATTTTGTTAGAAAGTAGGCCTCACCATTGAAGGTGTGATAGGTTGTACTGTTCTAAAGAAAACTAGTGGAAATCTCTTTCGGTTTGGAAAGGGGACTGGATGTACCTTCGGATTGTGAAGGGAACCAGGATAAACCTCCGTGTGTTCTTTACTTTTCTGCTTTACAATTTTTGTTCTTTAATAGTAAAAGCAAAATCCATCCATCTAAGAAAAATAATCGAGAAAATTTTGATAACACCTAATTCACCCCCCTCTTAGGCGCATTCTGATTCTACAGCGGCAACCTCACGCCATCTTTGAGCATAATCTTTAAAGCTTTCTGAATTCTTCTGTGACAAACTCTGGAGTTGGGTACAACTAGGCGCCATATCAATTTTGTACTGATATTGTTTAAGGAAGGCCTCCCCAAGATCTTTCCAGTTCAGGACAGAGTTCCTTTTCAACTTCATATACCATTCCAGTGAGCCCCCAGAGAGGCTGTCCTTGAAATAGTACATCCAGAGTTTCTCGTCTCTAGTGTGAGCAACGATCTTTCGGTAAAAAGTCTGTAGATGCGTCTTGGAGAAAGAATTGCCATTGTATTTATTAAAAGTTGGTGTACTGAACTTGGGAGGAATGACCACACTAGAAACCAAGCCCATATCAGATACATCTATCCCAAGGGTGTCTCTACATTCAAGAGCCTTAACCTTTTCAGCCAGCGACAAAATGTCTTGAAAGTTTCCTCCCATGCCAAAACCCATATCATCATTAGTAGGAGGGAATTGATCCTTTTGACGGTCTTCCATAAGAATAAGAGTGGATGTGCCAGTCTCTAGAACTAGAGGTCCACCTCCTCCATTGTTGTTGTTGGGGGGATTCCCTTGAGCATCTGGAGTAACTACTAGAGGGTCAGTTTGGGGAGGAGTAAGCCTCTGCATGGCGTTCCTCAGATCCTGCTTGCATTGGGCCATACCCTGCATCATAACCATAAACTCCCCCATTCGGGTGCGGAATTCATTGAGTTCTGTCTGAACAGCGTCCATGATATTTCTTTGGTTGCTGCGGGTAGCGTACCAATGAGGAATATTCTATCTGGGGTGACGGGTCTTGGAAGCTATCGCAATCTTTTCCTGAAATAAGGATAAGTTAAGTAACATGGAGAAACCTGCAAAAGAAATAAAAATTCAAATGATATGCATGCAATGATGTGTTCCTTTTATCCTCAAGGGTTTTGTTTTACTTTCCCAATCCGGTATTAAGAGAAATGCCTTTGAAAGAAGACCTTGTGTGACATTTAGATGTGAAATGGTAGCATTTAATACCCGTGTTCGTGCAAAATATATCAACCATAGACTTAAGGCAAATCAAAAGAAACTTGGAATAGAAAAGTCCCCGTAGGGTGCAAGTTCATACATCAAAAGGGAAAGTACATTAGCAAGCGAGGAATCCCACAACAGGTCTGTGGGTAATCCAAATATATGAATACAAGACTAAAGTCTAGGAATATCTACATCCTGCAACCTCCAGCTAAGGCGCTTGACACCTTGAAGCAATTGGGCTATGTCTTGATGGTCTGGTTCCTATATGAGCTTTTGAATCAGGAGATCCCTAAGGTCAAAAGAGGCATGCAACTCCTCAGTTTTCTATAGGAACACCTTCTCACTCTCTTTGCTTGCACTTGACTCAGTCTTGGTCTTCTTGACATCAACCCAAAGCTTTAACTCCTCTATCTCTTTCTGAGCATCCTCCACTGTCTGTTGACTCTTTTCCACATCCTGAAGATGACTCCTCTCTTGGTGGTGGGCCTTTTGAAGGATCTCTCGTTGTTCAGCTAAAGAATCCTGAGGACCTTTGATCTCTAGCTTGTATTTGGCCTCCAACTCTTTTTGCTTCTTCAAATTATCTTCCCATTTCTCCTGCCACAAAGTTATAGCTTCATTCAACTCTTTCTTATCTTTTCGACGCTGGATAGCCTTGTGAGTTTCATCTAATCCTCTTTTCTTGAAATAGAGTTCTCTCTCCTGGAAGTCCTTCTTCTTAAGCTTGATCATTTCTTCAGCCTGGTGAGCCCTCTCTTCCAACTTCTGATTTTGAATCTTCAACTTCTGGCATGAGTTGTTGACTTCTTGATTGTCCTTTCTGAGTTGCTTAACCAAGGCCTCCAATTTCCGATAGTCTTTGAGAGGTATTGAATCCTAGGGTACTTCTTCCCTAGGGTACAAAGGGGAATCCACAGAGAATGGGAGAAGTAAAACTTCTACACGATCTTTCAACCATGCAGCAAAAGGATCATATGTTTTTGGGTCTACCTTCCTAAAATATTTCTTTCCTTTCTTTGTCCTGACATCCCAAGCTTGGGCTACCTGTACACACAATCCCATGTTTCCTTCTGCTGAGAAATACAATGACTCAGCCACCTCCTCAGCTGATGGTGGAACTTTCAGAGGGTAGCCAAATTGTTTTCTTGACAATGTGTGATTGTAGTTTATTCCCCCTTTTCTTCCCAGCAAGGGTACATTGGAGAAAGTGCCACAACTTTCAATAATTTCTTTGCCCATCAAGTCCCTATTGCATCCCCAAGATATGTTGTCTGAGGTTAAGCCCATCAATACTTTGGACCACTTCCAAGCTTGTTTCAAGTCTTGGAAATGTCCTGTTTTTGGGAGTTGCCGTACAAACCAGTCAACAAACAAAGGAGCACAATAGTTCACATGTCCTTTTCTCTTTTCATTCTTGTAATGAACCCCATAGTAGAAATCACTCAGCAATGTAGGCACTGGGTTTCTTTTGACAAAGATGGTGATAGCCTCCACGTTTATTAAACCTTTCTCTCTTAGGAACAAGCTTATCCCATACACCATTATAGCTAGTAAGGCTCTGAAATCTGCCCATTTGTTTCCCAATGCCATAATATGAGCTTCTGTGATGAGAAACTCTAGAGAAATCCCCCTACCCTGGTTGGCTTATAGCCCTATCTTGATTCTGAGCATACTCAAGTGACAGGCAGCAGTAATGTCTTCATAAGGAGGAACCCTCTCTGAACCATAATAAGGCATACCTTCTCTAATGGGAACATTCGAGATGCTGGAGACCTCTTCCAATGTAGGGGCTAGGATGTATTCTGGAAAAACAAAGACTTTTAGCTATGGATCATAGAATTGCAACAAGGAATGCAAGTTGTCCCTTTGGTCAACTGTCGGCTTATTCACATATTCCAGAATCTTTCCATACTCTTTTTTGAAGTCATCAAGAACTTTGTCATTCATTAGGCTGATCATCTTCTGAACACCCTCTGTCTCTGGTTGCGGGAAAGTATAGTGAAAATTCTTCTTCCTTGGAATTTCAATCTTCAAGCAGCAATGCAACCGGGAATCGAAAGTAATATAAACCCTGAGAACAAAAATAACACATATGATTAATGATGTCATGATGTGTCTGTGTAGTCTCAAACATGTAAGCAAGTGTTTGTGAAGGGTCACAACATCATCACATCAAAACAAACATCTCTCTGATCAGAGTTTCAAATCTCAGAATCAATGTGTAACAGAACGGATCACAATACAGAAGCATATTGGAATAATGGGTGTGTTGAAGGTTAAGGTTCCTGCAAACCTGTAAACCATTCCCAATCTCACGAGTGTGCTACTCGGGTCAACATCACGGACTCTCAAAGCCGAATAGAAATAATGAGTTCACCATTTCCGAGAAATGGCTCATGACCAAATCAGGGAATCAATTTGGCATTATGTACTACTCAGGGGGGTCTCAGATGAGTCCAAGGAAACAAGCATCCCTCAGAAGTCCCCAACTTCAAGCACTGAATCGAGAAACAATAGTACATTCATCCTAAAGGGTACAATACTATCGTCATACGAACAGTTTGCCTTGACTGGGTTCCTATGATAGAACCAGGCCATCCTATGAGAGTTCATAGTGGGCCCTCAGATGCGAGTGGGTTTGCTAATAAATGTGGTCTTCCACTGTCATCACTGGAGAGGAATGTTTCCACAAAGGCTCTCAATGATCGGTCCCCTGATTGCATATAACTATCAAGGTTGTGTATTGCCCCAGAAAGATTCCGGCATCAATACATTTCCGAGAAGGTCGCAAGTCTGGGTATGGAACTCACTACTACCAACATATCAAGATGTCATGAAGCCAAAGTGGAACCACTCTAAGTCATAAGGTCCACTCGAGCACCGGTTACGAGCTCATCTCACAGTAACAAATCCCATCCCACCGAAAAAAATGAAACCAGCACAGTCCGGTATATGATGCATGTGAAAATAAATACTGAAAGCAATAAATAAATGCTGTAAAGTAAACTGTAAATGAAAACATTAAATAAACACACATCAACACACATATAAACACCCAAAGAAACCAAAACAAACAGGCGCTAGGATTGACTCTACGAGGGAAACCAGAGATTCTGGGTTCGATCCCCAGCAGAGTCGCCAGCTGTCGCTCCCGGGATTTTCATCCTAGTACAAACGCAAAAGTGGTGCGGAAAAGGTAGAGTCACCAGCCAGGCATTTTTATCCCGAATGAATGGGAAAGGTAATGTTGCACAAACCTGAGGAAGAAGGAAAGGACAAGGTCCTACGAACCAAAGATCTGGGCTCGGGAGTCGGTTATGACCTGGGAAGGTATTAGAACCCCAGATCGTCGTCGTACCTGACGGGATCCACGCTTGTTTGTTTGTTTCAAAGGGTGAGAAATAAGACACTGCTGAACAAAAGAATTTCTAATTGGAATGGATGAGGGAAATGTAGGGAAAATAAAGAGTGTGCTCGAACGGGCCCTACCCCGCTGCCTACGTACCTCATTGGGAAAATGAGGATCAGAGTCGACGTAGTTCTCCTAACTAAGGCGGGAACTATTTGTGTTTTTTATGCGTTGGAACTGCTTATGTCTATGCTCAGGTGTTGTAGGCTTGTCTGGTACAAATGCGTTTACCGTCTTGCATGCGAGACAAGTCATCACAAGTTTGCGTTTAGAGTGAATGAGGTGAGAAGAGAATTCCCGCCGGAAAGTCGCTTATTGTTTGTTGTTTGATTTTTAAGAGTTTTCATGAATTTGGCACAAGGAAGTGAATTCAAACTCTTTTGCATGGAATGTGTACTTGCTACTACATTCTAAGATGGAATAGTATAACAAACACACTAAGTAAGGAGAATTTATCCAAGACTTGTTTCCAAGGATTAGGGTCTAAGTTCACTAGCTTGTTGAACTTATTAAATGTTTTTGTAGTTTTTGTGAAGAAATGTCTTTTATGTTTTCTTTGTGAAGATAGTCTCGTGATTAAACTTGTACATCATGCTAGACAAGCTCACACTATTCCAAGATGGAATGAATATGAGTGCCCCATGGAATAAGGCTATACACAAGAGACCACTCCAAACCTTTATTAAATGTCTTTTGGAGTTTTGTTTGAAGATGAGAGAAGAAGACTCAAATAGAGAAAGGAAAAAACTAAGGGGGACTAAGACACAACCCTAAGTTATTATATACAAAATATATCCTATGGTTAGTGAGGTATTCTAAACCTAATAAGAAAAGAGAATTAGAACCCAACTTACTTCCTAAGGAAGATAAGTTGTTTCTAAGAGAACAAAAGGGAACACCTATGATCAAAGCAAAAGGTGCTAAGGAAAACACAATTAAAATGCATAAAATATGAGAATGAAGTAATGCTTACCTCAATCTCCCCCTACAAGAAAAATGTTAGCATGATGAAGCATTTTGAACAATTATAGCATGGTAAAATTCAAAGGAGAACTCATACTAGCTAACAAAGCACTAATGTACTTCTAGGCCTAAAAATCAAGCTCTAAAGGTCAAGGATGAATGTAAAGTCCAGAACCTAACACTAAATGGAAGTTTTCAAAGACATTAAAACAAATGGGAAAGAAGAGATTCAAGTCATAGAGATTCAAACATAAGAAAGAAGGATGAAGGAATGAACATGGAAACATGGTTTTCAAAGTAAGAAAAAAAATGACTTAGAAATAAAAACCAAACATGACCAATGAAGTTGGAACTTCCCATACAAAAACCAGAGGTTGGATGAAAAGTTAAAACAGAAATTGGATTCACAAAGTGTTCACAAATGAAGTGGTGAGAGATTCATTAAGGTTAAGGACCAAAAATGTGACTTATGATGCAAGACACTTAGAAAATTACCAAATGACCTAGAAAAATTATGAAATTTAATATACAAGATCACAATCCAGAAGATGATTCAAGTATAAAAAATCTCACAAATATTCATATTTTTGCCTAGTCAAACAAATGCTAGAATTGAATTATGGTTCATATGGATCAATGCAAAAGAATGGGTTCAAAAGAAGACTGAACATGACCTAAAAATTGAAAAAAAAATTATTTTTGGGAATTATTATGAGTCCTCTGAATAGGGCAAAAAGAATGGGCTTTATATCATTTTTGGTTTAGGAGAACAAAATTATACAAAAAGATTGGTCCAGAATAAGAAAAATGTAGAAGAAATTAATTGCAAAATTAATTCTGACTCAAAAATACAGCAAAAATGGAATTAAAAAATTTGAAAAATTAGAGAAAATGATGAATAACACGTATGAATTTATTTAGGATTTTTGGATGATATTTGGTATTTTATAAAAGAAACAAAATGCAATGGGCCTGGGGGGTCTGAATAAGAATAAAATGAACTGAATTGGGCTTAATGTGCACACGCAGGGGGTGTCAATAGAAGCTGAGTGATTTTGTTCAGAAAAGAGACATGTGCCAAGCATGTGACTCATTAATATGGTGGCAGATTTTGGTGCGTTGGATGGAAACAATCTAATGGATGTGTTATGTTCTCCCCTTAATGCTAAGACTACTATTCCGGTCACCGGAGCAAAGCTTCGGTCATCTTCTCCGGTGAGCTCCGGTTAGGGTATGACAAAGATTTTCACTAAAATGGAAAACAAGACCATGATTGAACTCGTCTCCTTGCAATGATCACATATCTAGGCTTAGTTTTCACTCAAGGTTCATGAATAATCCTAATCGAAGCCAAACATTTCCAACCTAAAATTTGAATCTAAGTTTCTAAGAAGCCTATCAACTAAACAGAGGTCACATTGCTTCTATTAAGCTCAAAACAAAACAAAACAACCAAAAAACATTGAAATCGAGTAAGAACGTTAGGATAAGAACCTGAAATGTAGTGAGGTTAACAGTTGAAAAATCCAGAGAAGAGGTTCCTATGGCTTCCTTGATTGTTCATGGATGTGGCTAGAGTGAAATAAACACTCTATGCTTGAAGAATCTTGAAGAATTGGTGAAGATGCAAAAAAGTGCAGAGGTGAATTCTTGATGATTCAAGCTATAAACTCCATGGATATGCTGCAACTCATGATGTTGGTGATGAATTGATGCTCAATGAGGCTTGTTGGATGATGATTTGGCTTGTTCAATCCAAGATGCAGAGATGTTGTGATGATGCAACTTCAAATTTCCATCTTCATATCTCCATGAAAATGCACTATGAATGATGCTTGAATAAGCACAAGGAAGAAGAAGATCAATGCTATGGTTGTGGAAGCTTAATCCTTCGAAATGCAGAGCCAAATTTGGAGGATTTTAGTGTGATTTGAGTGAAAATAAAGCTGACCCCCAAAACTCAATCCCTACTCATCCTTTTATAATGTGATGGACCTCTGGTTAACAGTTAGGACCAGGGTTAATTAGCCCTGGTTAACTGAGTGAAGTGAGTTAAATGAGTGAAGTTTGTTATGACAGTTATGCCAGCCGGATTTCGAGAATCTTCTTCAGTTGAAATCAATCCAATGCTGCAGGGAACATGAAGCTTATGCTGAAGACCAGTGAAGTGAAACACCATCTTAGTTGCCCAAGGATTGTAGCTTGAGTTTGCTCACTTGATTGTGAGATTCACAACAATTAAAGTGGTCATGCATACACTTAATGATAGCCTGCTGATGCAACAAAATCAAAGGCTAAATGCAGCTTGAGACCAATGGATCTAGTGTACATCAGCTCATGATCATTGTGGTGAGGACCATTCTGATGTAGCAGCAATGGTTGAAGGTTAAATTAAAGCAAATGTGAAGCTAAATGAGCTCTAGTATGTGCACAAATCACCCCTGAACTCAGTCCCAAGACATAATTGTCATTTCCCCTTTCTATGTATCACGCAACAACAATTTAGCAGAAAAACAACATCTTGCATCGATACATAACACGCATGCATCGATACATGCTAGTTTTACAACATGCATGTATCAACACAAGGGGGTATGCATCGATGCATACTGAAGCAATGTTGATTTCCAGCCAAATAAATCATCTATGTATCGACACATAACACGCATGCATCGATGCATCCATGCCTTATGTATCGATACAAACATCGTATGCATCGATGCATGACTGCACATTCCACTTTGTTATTTGCAAATCTTGTATCGATGCAAAGCACAGATGTATCGATACAAGCATGAGCAAAATTGTTTTTTCCTTATTTTCCCACCATTTCTTGATCCAATTTTGTCCATAGGGCTCTTGTGACCCCCATTTCAAGATTTTGATCTCAAGAAGTCAAAAGCTGACCTTTTGCTCAGTCTGGTTGACTTTTCCCAAATTCCTTGCTATTCATTCCACTGATCAATTGAAGCTCTTCCAAAGTGAATCCAAGGATGAAAATTTAACCCTAGGTACTTGTCATCATGTAGACAACAATGAAACCATGCTTGGATCAAAATCTCATTGAGAATCCCAGTTCATTAGGAACCCTAGTTCAACCCTTTTCCTTAGGATAGTTGCACTGCTTGCATCCTTTGATCAATTCACTTCTTTCTAAGATCTAGGGCCTCAAATAAAGACTTGTGGGATGTTGTGAGCCCTTTGCACAAGGTTGAGAAGTTATCTTCCCCTTTGTTTATCTTTGTATGGCCTTCAATTGCTTCCATCACTGACCACAACCCTATACCTCAGCTATGATGAATATGATGCAATGTTTTTTTGTCATACCATGAATTTGAGTATGCAATATGCTATGCTAGATGCTATGCAAAATGAGAGGGAAAATTTTGGGGTATTACAGCTGCCCCTATTCAATCATCTGCAGACCAGAATGAACAATAGAAACAGCTTTTAGACACTCAAGGTATGGAGTGATTGAATACTCGAATAGACCTGAAAATTTGTACTCTGTGAGACAATGGGGATGCCATTTTGTTGTTGTTTTGTTGCTGTTTTTTTTTCTCTCTTTTTTTCTCTCTCTTTATTTTTCCTGAAAGAATGGGATCATTGTACTTAAATGATTACCCACGATGCGACTGTTCTACTGAGAGGAGACGGGCATGTTGTACTTAAATAGGGCTTGGAAGAAAAAGAGGGCTTGTTGTACTTAAATAGGGCTTGGAAAGAAAAAGAGGGCTTGTTGTACTTAAATAGGGCTTGGAAAGAAAAAGAGGGCCTGCTGTACTTAAACAGGGCTTGAAAAGAAAAAGAGGGGGCCTGTTGTACTTAAACAGGGCTTGGAAAGAAAAAGGGGTCCTGTTGTACTAAAATAGGGCTTGGAAGAAAAAGGGGGCCTGTTGTACTTAAACAGGGCTTGAAAGAAAAAAAGGGTCTGTTGTACTTAAATAGGGCTTGGAAAGAAAAAGAGGGTCTGTTGTACTTAAATAGGGCTTGGAAGAAAAATAGGGGGCTTGTTGTACTTAAACAGGGCTTGGAAGAAAAGGGGGCTTGTTGTACTTAAACAGGGCTTGGAGGGGATGACAAACTTGACTTGGATAAACAAGGTTTCTTGGAAAATAACATTGGTATCCTCTATGGGGAGTACTTCAGGTTGAAAAATGAGGTTTCGGGTCCTTCTATAATATACCTCAAAACTGGCCCATGCTGGTATGCACATGCTTGAATTTATGGCGTAATGCTCCATGACAATGGAAATGCTATGCGTTGGAGGATGCAAATGCAATGGTGATTATGCACATGTGAATGCGAAGAGATCTCCTGATAAGGAGATAACGGGTATCCCAGGTAGCTCGACTGGGGAGAAATGATGACCACTACATTGATCTGGTTAATCCTTGTGAGGAGAAAACAACTCCGCGGGGATATAGTTAATGACACACCGATTTTAAACTGCTGCCATTGCTAAAAATAAATTGGTCTTTGAGATTGGAGTGCCAAGACCCTACTGGGGATGGACTCTTCTTGCTAGGTATGCTACCCGTTGAACTTCGTTGGGGAGGTGATAATCTTCTAGCTTGGCTGAGGAACCAGAAGAAAGTCCTTGTATTACTGGGGATTGCCCCTATGTTGAAGGAAAGTCTCTGTTTGGGGAGACTATCCATCTTCTTTCACCACTGTTGGGGAAGGTTTCAACTTCCGCTCTACTGGGGATAATGGAAGACAATCGGGGAGACACTTGTTGAAGAGTTCTCCTGAAAGTATTCTCTAGCTTTGCGAGTAACACTTGTACCTGCACCTGCATAAACACAACTGCTAGTGCCTACAACATAGAAAGTTAGTTTGGCCTGTATGCCCCAGGCTCATGGTCTGAATCACCATCCTGGTCACTTAACAATTTATAGAGTTGCATTAAATGTTTATGTCCTCCTGCATGAGTTAGAAAGCATTCAAATGTTCATAACTCAACTTTGAATCACAATTTGCAGGACATTTTTGCAATCAATCGATGTTATATGAAAAACAAAAATAAATGGTCACAAATTTGACTGAAATTGAATTTTATTGATTTGGTGAATGGCCCTGAATAGGCATTACATCAGGAAGCGATCAAGTGAAAGAGGAAATCGCTCAAAAGGAAAAAAAAACTATCCTATTGGCAATTCAATTGCTTCCATCACTGACCACAAACCTATACCTCAGCTATGATGAATATGATGCAATGTTTTTGGCCATACCATGAATTTGAGTATGCAATATGCTATGCTAGATGCTATGCAAAATGAGAGGGAAAATTTTGTGTTATTACAGTAAGCAACTGAAGTCTTGACATCTTGACTTTAGAGGTTCCTTCATGAGTGGTTTTAATAATGTCCCAAACTTCTTTGGCATTTTGACAATGATGCACGAGTCTGAATATGTTTTTATCAATGCCATTGAACAGAGAATTAAAGAATTTAGAGTTCCATAGTTCCAACTCATCCTCCTCTTTGTTCCAGTCATCCTCAGTCTTCAAGGTAGTATTGCCAGCTTTGGTGCTGGTAGGATGTTCCCATCCTCTATCCACAGCTTTCCAAGCCTTCTTGTTCAGATACTTTAAGGAAATAATGCGAGGTTTCCAATAATCATAGTTAGAACCATCCATAATGGGTGGTCTGTGTTTAAATCCCTCTTCCTTGTCCATGGTATCAGAATACTGTCCCTAGATCTCACCCAGAAAACAAAACAGCCAGGGTGCCTGCTCTGATGCCAATTGAAATTCTGGAAACAACCACACAATGTCGAAAACAATGTTACGACACTCAATGACAATAAAATTGTAGTATCAATTCAAAGATCCACATCAAACACCTACAATTTGCAATCTTTTCACTTAATCCCTACCCAATGACAGTTATACCTAGGAAATCCTAGATATGAGACCCTTTCACTCCCTACACAATCACAGTCAGTGATCTTAAATAACAACACAAAGAAAATGAAGACACTCTTCAAAACAATCTTTGACCTGCTTAAAAGCTTCAGTCAAATACAAACACTCTTGCTTAAAAGCTTCGAGTAGACAAAATACAAATGAACACCAAGTCCAAAATAATCATCAAAAGACAATTGTTAGGCTCACAAGAAACTAACACACATGTAAAAAAGTTTGAAAATACAATCCTTATTTTCCACCCGTTCACACTAGGGTTGAGCAACCTTAATTAGAAACTCCAATGGGCATTGAGCCTGCTGAACTTGCACAAATCAGAATAAATAGTTCTTTAATTATAGGAACAAAATTAGCAAGAACAAATGTTCTGCTATAAAAATTCCAAACTGAATCCTCCTTTTCCTCTTGAAACAATCGCGATAAAACCACAATAAAATTTCAACAATAAAGATAACATGATGCACGTACAAAATAGGATTCAACTAGGTCTTTAGGCCCAGTCACAAATGTCATGATATCAGTCTTGACATCCTGAAAACAAACAGCTGCACAAACAGACTACACACCTGCATAATGCTTAAATCACATGTCATAACATTGGTTATGAATTCCTGAAACACACAAGAGTTTTACCATAAAATATATCCAATCAAAACATCTACACTCCCAATCACAAAATTATATTTCAAATTGAAGGGAATTTCATGTAGACTCCAGAATTTCAAGAATCGCTCAAAACTGAGTTAAGAGTAAAAAGTTATCGCCCTCGCAATGAGACTGGTAAAGAAATCCCGTATACAAACTTCCACACAAAAAAATCAACATCAACCCAACTATTCAAACTCGTTTTTCTCCCATTTCAAACATGTAGAAGACAAAATTTATATGCAAACTATAGGGAATTTCGCAAGCTTTCCAAAAGTCCAAAACCACTCCCATCAGATTCGTGAGTTATTCCTCTTTTACTGAAGGATGCTCCATAAATACGAAAATAAAAACCGAAATTGGTGAACATGAGTTCTACTTCTTTCTCTAGCTTCCAAACTCTTCCAACTATCCTTGCTTTTCACCCAACTCTAAAAATCATCCGACTTTAATCCAACTATACTCAAGGCACACAAGTCTATCAGTTGATCCAACAAATCGACAATTCTTTTGGGATTGATTCTTATTTCCAACCACCTTTTTAACCCACCGTCAATAATCCGAGCACATCTCATATAATTGTCATCATATACATGCACTCATATAAGCTTCATCCTCTACGAGTTATCTTACTTGCTTAGAATATAAAACACCATTCCTTAACCAAATCCAACTCCAACTTATACTCAAGATGCAAGTCGCAATCATCTTCAAGAGACCTCAAGAGTTATACTCTCGTCGATTCGCAACAACACAGTTCCGATAACACTTGCACTCTTGCAGTCAATACCACCTTGAACCAATTTAACATGCCACAACATCTCTGAGAAGTAAACTTCTACCCCACTTATTTCAAACCAAATCCTAGAGATAAAAGGTTATAAAACCTACAAGCAACTATCGACAGTGTTTCACACACATGTTGTGTACTAAGGATTAAACAATGTTAGACAATTTGGCCGAACAGACCGACCTGCTTTGATACTACTAATGTAACACCCCATTTCTACCCAACAAATTTAATAAAACTAGAGTTACAAAATTTCAACTACAAAATGGAATGTCACATTCACAATTTAAAACAACAACTTTTATCGCATATAAACATATATATAACACTTAAAACATTGGGTGATAATTAATAACTACAATTATTATTTGATACAAAACAACTTTATTACTTAAGCAGTGAATTCTTAATTTCAACTATAATGACACAACATATTTATTCAACTTGAAACAACTTTCGAAATACAAGTAATCTTTCGAGTTCAACTTAAAATTCAGCAAAGGGATAACAACAACATCGAAATAACAATGGTTCAACCCCCCGAGTGTTACGTATCAGAGCGACGACACCAAATCAAACTAACGAAGGTAAGTAGCTCAATTATGGATTACCTGCACATTACCAACAGAGGGCAACATTCATGAAGGAGCGTAAAAACATAAGGAATGGGGGGGGGGGGGTTGGAATTGGGTTTTCAAAAATAAAAATGACTTTAAGGGACACTTTGATTTATCCTAGTTTGTTTGAACTCAAACTACATCCAGTCCACCCGCCAAGGTGATTTTGCCTCTCTCAACGAGGTCTTAATCCACTATTCAAAAATGAATATAACCACAATGACCTACTGTCAAAGTCTTCTTGAGTCTACTGACCAAACTAGTCACTCAAGGAAAAATTCAATTTTCTTTTACAAAGATTAAAAAATTTGTAACTAATAATGCTTCTAAAAAGCTATATCACAAAGTGACATGTTACAAAGATTAGAGCAAGGTATTGTGAGCATAAAATTGAGCGTGAAAGCGAGAGCTTCAAATCTTCAAGATGATATCTTTAAATAGTGATTTGAAGTAGATAACCGTTAGGAACATCTGGAGCTTGATTTGGATAGTTTTTAATTGCCATAAAATCCTTCCATATAAAGAGATTCTTGTTCCTAACCATTATTCTGATTTTCTTGTTCCTAGCAGATCTTCTATTAAAGAGCGCAAAACTGTTTCTTTTAGAAGATGCTTTCCTTATAAGAACTTCTACTGTTTCTATAATGCACATTAACCACAAGTTAGTTGCAACATAAATTAGAACTTCTATTCTCTTAGAAAGATATTGTTATCATCAAAATTTTAATGGAAGATTAGAATCAAAATTGTTCTAACAATCTCCCCCTTTTTGATGATGACAAAACATTTATTTTGATTCAAGAATAGAAATTAAAAGATAGAAAAACTCCCTTTAATTGATGAGATATATTCTTTCAGAGTTTTTCATTAGAAGTTCTTTTAGCATCTAATTCTTTCATAAGAAGTTCTTTGACTTGGCTCCCCTGAGTTGATTACTTAACATGTTCCTTTTTATAATCACAACTTAGACAGTTTAATCAGAATATTAAAATGTTAGAGGCTAATCTTGATAAACTGTTATAGATCAAAATCTTTTACGTTTCTCCCCCTTTTTGTCATTACTCAAAAACTTTAAAAGATCAGAAGTAAACACTAATTAAATAGAGTAAAAAAACATATTTCATTAATTTGAATTAGAAACAAAACATATTTCATTGATATGAATCAAAAACAAAACGTAGAACAAAGAAAAACATGAAAAACAAAGAAACTAGGGAACATAAAACAAAATCTGGGTTGGGGATTCATCTTGGTAACTAATGCTTCTAGAAGAGACTTGATCTGAGAAGATGATTCCACTTGTTGACCAATCATAGTCTTCAACTTAGCATTAGTTTCATATTGTTTATCCAACCTCTACTTAACCATCTCATTCTCTTTCTTCAGCTCTTCTAGAGTCTTCAACACAAGAGAAGTTGGTAGCGAATCTTCAACAGTTGCAGCAGCTTGAGCAGTTGGTTCTTCAGAAGTTTCTTCAGCAAAAGGTACTTCAACAATATCATTTCCCTTGACTTCCTCAGAAGGAACTAAAACCATCTGAATATCAGAATATGATTCCTTAAGTTCTGGTTCACTCCAAGGCTTATCATCCAGAAGATGAGTTTTCTTCTTTTCAATACTCATGACCACTTTTTTGAGGTCTCGCAGAAGTTCTGATGAGCGATGTCATAGCAAATATCTTTCATCTTTTTGGTCTCAGTATTGAACCATTTTATGAATGAGGCCCAGAGGAAATCAGAAGCAGCTGGATCAAGAAGTTTTGAGCAAGCAACCTTCAGATTCTCCAACATGATTTTCATGTCTGCCTCAAATGCTATCAACACTGAGTCAATGTCTGATTTTTTTGGTTTTGGTTTTGGTATAGGATAGTTGTTTTGTTGGTTACAGAGGATAGTTTGTGTAGGGCATCTACGTCTATGGATGTTCTCAGAGGGTCTTCTGGTTCAGAGTTTGAAGCGGGAGTGTCTGGTATAGTGATAAAGGTGGGGGTGTTTGGTGGAGTATATTCATAAGATGATAGGGAATTTTCACGAATATGAGATAAATCAAAGACAAGTTTATGAAATTCAGAGTTCCGAGGATGGTAGGTGCTAGGTGGTTGGACTTCAGATGATTGAGGTGGGTTATTATGTTAAGATACAAAGGGTTGAAATGCGTCAATATCAGACAGAACATGTTGAAGTTCTGAGTGAGTTTCAACAAAATTGGATGTGTTCAAATCAGATGGAGGTGTTGGGTCTATTGGAATGTCAAAGTCGTCCAGAGTTTGTGGTGTAGGATGATAAGATGTTTGTGGTTGAGTGGATGTATTTTCTAGTTGAGTGAATGGAAGTGGTATATCAGAAGGTACATCAGAAGTTATGGGTATGACAAAAGGAATGGGTTCAGATGAAGGAATGAAAGAAGGAGTGGTTTCAGTAGGGATATCAGACGTGGCCACTGTTACAGATTCTACCACACAAACAAAATCAGATTGAGAAGATGAAGAATTACCTTTCTTTCTGACTAGTTTAAGAGCCTTATGAGAAGTTCCTTCAGCAACCTTTCTCTTCTTGTTCCTTTTCAAAGCAACTTCTGGTGCAGGTCTTCTGAGTTCTTCAGGATTAAACATGGGATCCACACCATCCAACTTGCAGGATTCTAAATATCTGACTAGAACCTCTGGAGGTGTATTAGAAGAAAACAAAGGGAAATCTTGCAGAGGCGTTTTCCTTGTTGTAATATGGTCCTTCTTGATTGAATCAATGAACTTCATCTTCTTGAGGTTATTGGCATTTAATGGCTTTCCAACATCTGTTTCCAGAGTTTCAATCTGTTGTGCCTCAATCAGATGATCCACCAGCTTGTTCTCAGTAAGAATATCATAAATTAACCTACCTAGAGGTATCCAGTCCCTCTTTGTCTTCTCTCCCTCTTTTGTTTCCTTGACGTTGTTCTTCAGATGATTGAATAAGGAATGAGCAAGGTTGACCTTCTTGTTCTTAGAGATGAAGTACAGAAGAAACTGCTGATGCATGTTGATGTAGTCAGGAGAGTTTGTAGCTTTTCTATGGCTGACACTTCCTAGAATGATCTTAGCCCATATTCTTAAGTGATCCTTCAGATCCTTGATCTTGTTAGAGGGTTTCCCATTTGAGAAGATTTCTCTAGCCACTAACTTAGTATCTAAGAGCTTGTCCATATCATTTCATTTAATCCCATTGCCATCAGATTGAATTAGCATAGTAATGTGATCTTCAGAAATTATGATGCTCTTTCCCAGAACATAAGAGGTCACATGAGAATTTGATGCGCTAGCAAAAACCCAGAATTCCTTAACAAGTTTAGGGAAAACTGGTCCCATTAAGCGATCAAAGTATTTCTCCCAACCTTGAGCTTTAACAACAGGAAGTAAATCAAACCCATTTTCTCTTAAGCTGTCAAAATCCACAAAACGTTCACACAAAACTTCTAACTTGTCTGCTGGAGTGAGAAGAGTTCTGACTGGTGAGATGTGAAGCACTTCTGAAGATTGATCATTTGATGGTTGAGAAGAAGAAGCCATAGTTACCAAGATAAAAAGGGTTTAAGGTTTTAAGAAATTTGCAGAGAACAAGTGAAGGTGAAAGTGAAAGAAGAAAGTGAAGAGTGAAAACGTGAAAAGTGAAGAGTTTATATAGAAATAAAGAGCATTAAGGGAAAAACACAATTAGTGGAAATATTAAATGCACAAAACATCATGATTAAACAACATTAAATTAGATCTGACAAGGGGATAATGTAAAGATCTTGGAACAGTTACCAAAGAGATTTGCGCCTCAATTGTGTCTATTCAGCTGTTTCAGTTTCCTAGAAATTGAACGCGTGTCCTTCTGCGGAGGACAGTTGTCTGATTGCATGTTCTGTCCTGCTTTAAAGTTTGAGCATGTATTATGATTCTATTAGGATTCCTTAGAGCTTTATTGACACGTGTTGATGTTAAGATATGCATGTTATTCTTTTGATACAGAAGTTCTCCGAAGTAAACTGTCAGATCATTAAAATAACTTCTAAACAAATAAAATAAAAGGTTTAGAAATTTTGAGAGTTAAAAGCATATAATTAAACATTTTCATTCTGGACATAATTCCATACTAAGATTGGTCAGAATGAAATTAAATCTATCTTCAGCAAGGGGTTTTGTAAATATATCAGCCCATTGGTGATTTGTATCTATGAATTTTAAAAATAAGATCCCCTTCTGAGTATAGTCCCTAATGAAATGATGTTTAACTTCTATGTGTTTAGCTCTAGAATGTAAAATAGGATTTTTAGAAAGACAAATAGCAGAAGTATTATCATAGAGGATAGGAATGTTGCTCTCATAAATATTGAAGTCCTCAAGTTGATTTTGCATCCAGAGCATCTGAGTACTGCATCCAGCTGCTGCAATGTATTCAGCTTCTACAGTTGATAATGCTATGGTTGATTGCCTTTTTCTAGACCAAGAAATAAAATTGTCTCCCAGAAATTGACAACTTCCAGAAGTACTTTTTCTTTCTGTTCTGTCTCAGCAAAATCAACATCACAATATCCTACAAGCTTGTAATTATTGGACTTTCTATAGCATAGACCAAGATTAGTAGTACCTTTTAGATATCTAAAGATTCTCTTAACTATTGTTTAGTGATTTTCTCTAGGATCTTATTGGAATCTGGAACATAAACATATGCTGTATAGAATATCTGGTCTAGATGCAGTTAGATAGAGGAGAGATCCAATCATACCTCTGTAGATCTTCTGATCTACTTTCTTACTTACCTCTTCCTTCTCCAGAATACAAGTGGGATGCATAAGAGTCTTAGAGATTTTACTATCTGACATGTCAAATTTCTTCAGAAGTTCTTTGACATATTTGCTTTGATGTATGTATGTTCCTTCTGATGTTTGATTAATTTGGATTCCCAGAAAGTATAGAAGCATACTTCAATCTAAAGATTTTGATGAAGACAACAAGATTCAAGTTCATTCCGTGTTCGCAAAAAGTCAAGCTTTCAATAAGATCAAGATCAAGGATATGCATCACTCTATGGAAATGTTATCATGCGAATCAAGCTTCGTACGCAAATGCTCGTAACCTTTCAAGATTTGGACACAAGACTTAGGTATATCAAAACTCACATCTTAATTGATATACAAGTGTTCAAATATAGGTTTTCATAATAAGCATTGCATATACCTTTTAGAAATTATTTGGAACTGGTTTAACACTTTAAACTTAAATATTTTTCTTAGTTTTAACAGTGTTAACCGGTTAACCAAATAGGTTAACCGATTAACAATTCAAATATTTCAATTTTCTCAGTTAATGTTACAGTGTTAACCGGTTACCCCTTTTGGTTAACCGGTTAACACTGAACGAATTTTAAAAATTTGTTTCTTTTAATTCGAAATAAGTTTTGAATATTATACCTTTTAATTGGTTGTTTCATAAATAATTCATACCCCTTTGAATGGCTGTTTTTGAATTATATATATTATGAATTTTTCAAATGTGAAAGATACCTCCAAACATTTTCTCATAGAATTTTTTTATTCAATCAAAGTCACTCATTTTGAATATTTTCAAATATTTCAAAAGTGTTCATATTGTTCATACCATTTCACATTCATATATATCGAACACTCTCATTGATATTGTGAAGTGAACTTTAATTAAAAGGAGAAGATCAATCTTGTATTGATATTGTACAATTATTTTTATTCTCAAAAAACAAACTCATAGAATTATTTCTATTTTGACTTGCGATCCAGGATTGTTGGATGCAAGGGTTAGTGTTTGCAAGAGGATTGTTCTTGCACACTATTTGGTGTATAGTTGTTAGATAGTAGGCCTCACCGGTTTGTGGTGCGATAGGTTGTACAATCTAAAACTATAGTGAAAATCTCTTACGAGGTGTAAGAGGACTGGATGTACCTTCGGATTGTGAAGGGAACCATGATAAACCTCTGTGTCTTTTTACTTTCTGCATTACCGCTTTCATATCATAGACACTTAAACGATAAAAATCCATCCACCGATAAAATAACCGAGAAAATTTTATATAACCTAATTCACCCCCCCCCCCCTCTTAGGATATCTATGTATCTACAATCGGAATCCGATCAAGTTATAGGTAACTTGTTCCTAGAGATCCAGCATAGCTTCCGCAAGTACAAATCTGGTTTTCAAAGTCAGTGGAAGTAGCAACAAGCCCCCACTCTTCTCTGGGGAATATTTCGATTTCTGGAAAATCAGAATGAAAGCACATCTTGAAGCTCAAGGAGAAGGTATATGGGAAGCAATCGAAGAAGGTCCACACAATCCTGTTAACATGATCAATGGTGTTGGAACCGCGAAATTGAAAAACACATATGATGAAAATGATAAGAAAAAGATTCTAAACCAGAAAAAGGCAATCAACATACTCCAAAGCACTCTCAGTATGGATGAGTTCTTTCGTGTATCATAGTGTAAATCGGCAAAAGATATTTTGGACACCTTGGTAGAAACGCATGAAGGAACCACCGAAGTAAAGAGATCGAGGCTAAACACATTGAGTCAAGAATATGAGATGTTCTGTATGCAGCCCGGTGAATCTATTGTTGCCTTGAAAAAGAGATTCATCCATCTAACAAATCACTTGATTGCTCTTGGGAAAACCTTCACCAATGATGATCTCAACTTGAAAGTCCTAAGATCTTTGACAAGGGAATGGAAACCGAAAGTGACCGCTATTTAGGAAAAGAAGAGTATCTCAACAATGACATCCGCGTCCTTATTTGGTAAACTTCAAGAGCACGAATTGGAACTTGGAAGGCTCGAGAAGCACGAAAGTCAAGAAAAGAAGTCCAAGGGAATTTCCTTGAAGGTTGATACTAAGGATGACAAAGATGACGAGACTTCCGAAGATGAGAATTTCACGCTTCTTGGAAAGAAGCTTGGTAAGTTTTTTAATAACAATAAAAATTCCTCTTATCCTTAAAAGAATAAACAATTCAGGAAAAAGGATGCATCCACATCGATTCAAGAAGTCACATGTTACAAATGTGGGAAGCAAGGTCACATAAAGCCGGATTGCCCGAAACTTGCAAAGAAAGGAGGATTCAAAGTTAAGAAGGATTTCAAGAATAAGAAGGCCTATGTTGCTTGGGATGATAATGAGATAAGTTCCTCGTCGGAATCAGAAAGCGATGGATGTGCGAATATGGCTCTTATGGCTTCACATCACTCCGATGAAGAAATCGATGAGGTTAGTAGCAATTTTTCAATTTATGAGAATGCAAGACTTTGTATAAAAGCATTTCATCCCAAGAGAAACGAATTTCATCTTTAGAAGAACAAAATATTGCTTTTGAAAAATATATTGAAAGTGAAAAACAAAAATTGATGGATGAAAAACAAAGTCTTGTATGCAAATATTGTGAGTCACTATCCTTTAAAATTGCTCAACTTAAAAGAGTTTTAGAAAGATATGAAAAAGGTCAAATTGACTTGGAGGAAATTCTTAGGCATCAAAGATATCCTAATGATAAAAATGGTTTAGGATATTCTAAGTTTTCCAAACCAAGCACAAATAAGACCATTTTTTTGAAATCAAGTGAACAAGTTGTTAAGGAAAAGGCAACCAATTCTAAAAGTATGCATCAAAGTCATAAAAAGAAAATAACTGTTAAGAAAAAGAGTTATGTTCCTAGATATAAAAGTCACTTTCAACCTACTTATTTTTATTGTGGAATCAAAGGCCACACACCTAATGCTTGCTATGTGCGCAACATTGGCGTTGCTAAAGGGCATTATGTGTGGGTTGAAAAGGGTACTAACTATCAAGGAACCAAAGCAATTTGGGTACCTAACAATACTTAATTTTTTTATAGGTATGCTTGTAGACAACTTCTAATCAATGATATCTTGATAGCGGTTGTTCAAAGCATATGATGGGCGACATCAACAAATTTTCAAATCTATCTTTAAAGGCCAAAGGATACATTACTTATGACGATGATAATAAATGAAAGATTCTTGGAGTAGGAACCGTTGGTGCATCTCCATTTACGATCATCGAAGACGTTCTTTACATTGATGTCCTTAAACACAACCTACTTAGTATAAGTCAATTGTGTGACAAAGGGTTCCGAATCAACTTCACAAAGGATGAATGTTTGATAAGAACATGAAGTCACCCATGACATCTTGCTAAAAGGTAAAAGATTTAATAATATTTTTATTATTTCTTTTAATGACTCTTCCTTGAAGGTAAAATGCTTAATGGCAAACAACAACAAGGCGTGGCTATGGCATAAAAGGTTTGCTCACATTCACATGGAGCACTTAAACAAGTTGATAAAGCATGACCTATTTGTTGGTCTTCCAAAGATAAAGTTCATCAAGGATAAGTTATGCGATGCTATCCAGAAAGGGAAGCAGACCAAGATAACTTTCAAGTCCAAGAAAGTGGTGTCCACATCAAGACCACTTCAATTGTTGCATATGGATCTCTTAGGTCCATCAAGAACGAAAAGCTTTGGTGGTAACATTTATGATTTAGTTATTGTTGATGATTTCTCTCGATATACGTGGATATTGTTTTTAGTGCAGAAAAGTGATGCTTTCAAAGCATTCAAGAAGTATGCAAAGCAAATACAAAACGAGAAGTCACTCATTATAGCCTCCATTAGAAGCAATCATGGTGGAGAATTCCAAAACTCATCCTTTGAAGAATTTTGCGAAGAGCATGGAATTTCTCACAACTTTTCCGCACCAAGGACTCCTCAACAAAACGGTGTCGTAGAAAGGAAGAATAGGTCATTGGTGGAGCTTGCAAGAACAATGCTTAGCGACTCAAATATCCCTAAGTACTTTTGGGAGGATGCGGTTAGCACAACTTATTTTATAAGCAACCGTGTCAACATTCGACCAATTCTCAATAAGACTCCGTATGAGTTGTTCAAGGGTAGGAAACCGAACATATCATTCATTCACATATTCGGATGCAAGTGTTTCGTTCTCAACAACGACAAGGACAATCTCGGTAAGTTTGATCAGAAGTTCGACGAAGGTATATTCCTTGGTTACTCCCTCACTAGTAAGGCTTTTAGAATTTTTAATAAAATAACTCTTACTATTTAAGAATCTATTCATGTTTCTTTTGATGAGGCTAACCCCTCGAAAGAGGATAATATTATTGTGGATGATGATGATGATGATATAGTAGATACGCCCCAACAATAAAAGGAGATGTCAAAGGATCAAGAAATACTACAAGAAGATGACTCACCAATCATTGAAGAACATCAAGATCTTCCGAAGGAATGGAGAACTCATAGAGATCACCCGATAGATAAAATTATTGGTGATATTAGCCAAGGCGTTGCAACTCGACTAAATCTCAAGGATGCTTGTCTCAACATGGATTTTGTGTCTCAAATTGAACCAACCAAAATCGATGAAGCCTTAGGCGACGATCAATGGATAGTAGGGATGCAAGAAGAACTCAACCAATTCGAAAGGAATCAAGTTTGGAGTCTTGTACCAAGATCAGACAACAAGAACATCATAGGAACAAGATGGGTGTTCAAGAACAAACTTGACGAAAATGGAATCATAGTTCGTAACAAAGCAAGATTGGTCACACAAGGATACAACCAAGAAGAAGGAATTTATTTTGATGAAACGTTCGCTCTGGTAGCAAGGTTAGAAGCAATTAGATTATTACTTGCTTATGCTTGTTCTATGAATTTTTAGTTGTTCCTGATGGATGTCAAAAGTGCTTTCCTGAATGGCTACATCAATGAAGAAGTCTATGTCAAACAACCTCCGGGTTTTGAAGACTTCAAGAATCCCTCTCATGTTTACAAGTTGAAAAAGGCTCTTTATGGCTTAAAGAAAGCACCAAGAGCGTGGTTTGACCACCTCAGCAACTTCCTATGTGAGAAGGGTTTTGCAAAAGGAAAGGTTGACAAGATGTTGTTCATAAAGAAGTTCAAGGGTAACACCTTATTGTTTCAAGTCTATGTCGACGACATCATCTTCGGATCAACAAACAAAGATCTTTGCGAAGAGTTTTCACTTATGATGCAAGGAGAATTCAAGATGTCCATGATGGGAAAAATGAACTACTTCCTTGGACTACAAATCAAGCAAACAAAGGATGGCATCTTCATCAACCAATCCAAGTATTGCAAGGAATTATTGAAAAGATTTGATATGGATAGTTGCAAGGTGATGTCCACTCCTATGGGATTCAGAACATACGTTGATCAAGATGAATCCAACACTTCAATTGATATCACAAAGTATCGAGGTATGATCGGTTCATTACTATATTTGACAGCAAGCCGTCCTGACATTATGTTTAGTGTTTGTTTTTGTGCACGCTTTCAAGCAAATCCAAAGGAATCGCATCTCATCGCCGTGAAGAGGATTATTAAGTATCTCAATGGAACAACGAATGTCGGTCTATGGTATCAAAAGGTAGTACATGTTCTTTAATTGGTTATTCTGACGCTGATTATGCAGGATGTAAGACTGATAGAAAAAGCACAAGCGGTACTTATCACATTCTCGCGAATGCACTAGTGTCGTGGGAATGTAAGAAGCAAGCATGCGTTGCACTTAGCACGACCGAAGCGGAGTACATTGCAACAGGCAGTTGTTGTGCACAGATCTTGTGGCTTAAGCAACAACTCCTTGATTTTGGTGTAGATCTTGGTTGCATTCCTCTCCAATGCGACAACACAAGTGCCATCAATATCAAAAATAACTCGGTCATGCATTCAAGGAAAAAGCAAATAGACATCCGACATCATTTCCTTCGAGATCACGTGCTCAACGGAGATGTAGATGTTACGTTCGTGGATACACACAACCAACTTGCCGACATTTTCACTAAACCATTGGCTAAAGAACCTTTCTTCAAGATTAGGCGAGAACTTGACATTCTCGATGAAGGTGACATCTAATATTAACTTAAAATTACTTTTTATGTGGATTAGTTGCTTAAAATATGTTTATTCTCACTTTTATGTTACAAAATGCTAGCACTCACTTTTCACCGTTTTTTATTTTTCTCTCTTTCGGATACCCGAAAATTATCGGTTTCAAAATATATTTTGATCAAAAGTTGCGTTGTATCGTGTGCTAACACTTTGTGAAAGATTTCTGTGAAAACCGTTTCCTATTTCCTCTAGAACATGCTGCTGGATTTTTTGAAAAAACGGTATTGTTTGTCTGCTAACCGGTTAACGGAATCGGTTAACCGGTTAACGCTTCCAAGTTTTTGATTCTCAGAACGCGTTCAGCATGTGTAGCTTTTATTATTATTATTATTATTTTATTTTTCTTTTCTTTCTTTTTCTTTATGAATGTTTTCTTTGTTTATCATTTTAATTCATTGCATGTTACTCATTCTCACCAACATTCATAACTTTTGCTCTTCACCTTCCTTGACTACATTAAACACTATTTATCATCTTCTTCCAACTTCCAACTCCTAACCATTCAAACCCCCATTAAAACCCCACTCACTCTTAGTCTTTATAAACACCTTACAAACCTCATTCCACTCATCTCACCCAAATCCGAAAATACCCTCTCATCCAAACCCTAACTCCATAACTTTTTCATGGCACCTCAAAGGAAAGGAAAGGAACATACTTCAGTGTCAGAGGATGTCCCAGCTGAAGAAATACCGATGGAATCAACAAAGAAGAGGAAGTTGGATTTCAAGGTCAGAGTCAGACCACTACTCAAGGGTAAATATGTTCTCATGAAATCTTTCAAACCTCCATCATTTACTTTTCCTGCATTGCTAGAGTTTCAAGGAATTAGTAATTTTGTTGCTGACAACGGGAAAGTTTACCCAGATTTGGTTGAATCTTTCATGCACAACTTCACACTTAACATGGATAAGCATGGAAAACATAAGCTTTCTACTATTGTTCGGAACTGTGAAATTAAGGAGGATTTAGGTGCTCTTTCTGCGTCATTGAAAATTCCCTTCGCCGATGTTTTTCTCCGCAAAGGTGTGAATCACAAGGATGACATTTGGTCCAGCTATGACAAAATGGAGTACTACTACTCAATCTTCCTCTTTCCTAAGGAAGTCATTACATCGGGACAACGCACTTCAAGGGTACTTTGCTATGCAAAAAATTTGACGGTTGATGATCAAATGTTGCACTATGTCATTTGCTACATACTGCTGCCAAAGGATTCGAATCACTCTCAAATTAATGATCTAGAGATGCAAGTTTTGTTTGCAATCAAGAACAAAGTGAAGGTTAATTGGATGATAACAATGATGTATCACTTGAGACAACAACTCTCACTCAAAACAAGGCTTCCATATGCTCGGTTTATCTCTCGGATTATTGAACAAACCGACTTAGAATTTGGTAGGGAACCATTCATCGCAATGAAGTCTACAACAAATGAGATCAACGAGATTACTATTGTGAAGAATATCGGGATTGTTCAACGCAATGATGGTACCTATGAGTATGCCGATGGCTCCTCCGCACCCTCCTTTCCTATTCCCGATGGTGGCATAACCAACGAGTTTCTTTACACAACCATTATGACTAACCACCGTGAAACCACCTGTGCTATCAAACACCTCCGGAAACTAGTGATAGGTTCCCGCAACCAACCCGAAGAGGACGATGAAAGTGAAAAGGGTAGCGAAGACAGTGAAGAGGAAAGTGATGGGATGTCAGATGATAAATGATTATGCATGTCATGTTATTTTTTCTTTTATTTAAGTTTTAGTTTAAAAAATTCTGTTGTAAGACCTAATGATATTTAGGCACTTTTGGTTTACCGCATTATGTTTGTTTTTGTTTTCATGAACTTCTTGTATCACTTTGTGCATTTAATCAAATTCTGGTTTTAGTATGTTTGTTTGTGTCATATGCCTTGCTTGATCACTTATTGCCTGTATGCTTACATATATGCTGATATTGCTTGTTATGGTTTGTAAGCCTCTTCTTTTTTGCTAATGGAAAAGGGGGAGAAGAGCTTGGTTCTCTAATATCTCTTTGTGCAGAATTTTGCCTCTGTTAAAATAGGGGGAGTTGTTGAACATAGGGGGAGAAGCAAGCCAAGACGTAAAATCGATCAAAGCTATCACGCAAACTCAATTGGTTGTCATCATTAAATAGGGGGAGAATGTAGAAGCATACTTCAATCTAAAGATTTTGATGAAGACAATAAGATTCAAGTTCATTCTGTGTTCGCAAAAAGTCAAGCTTTCAATAAGATCAAGATCAAGGATATACATCACTCTATGGAAATGTTATCATGCAAATCAAGCTCTGTATGCAAATGCTCGTAACCTTTCAAGACTTAGACACAAGACTTAGGTATATCAAAACTCACATCTTAATTGATATACAAGTGTTAAAATATAGGTTTTCATGATAAGCATTGCATATACCTTTTAGAAATTATTTGGAACTGGTTTAACACTTTAAACTTAAATATTTTTTTGAGTTTTAACAGTGTTAACCGGTTAACCAAATAGGTTAACCGATTAACGGTTCAAATATTTCAATTTTCTCAGTTAATGTTACAGCGTTAACCGGTTACCCCTTTTGGTTAACCGGTTAACATTGAACGAATTTTGAAAAATTGTTTCTTTTCATTTGAAATAAGTTTTGAATATTATACCTTTTCATTGGCTGTTTCATAAACAATTCACACCCCTTTAAATGGGTGTTTTTGAAACATATATATTATGAATTTTTCAAATGTGAAAGATACCTCCAAACATTTTCTCATAGAATTTTTTTATCCAATCAAAGTCATTCATTTTGAATATTTTCAAATATTTCAAAAGTGTTCATATTGTTCATAACATTTCACATTCATAGATATTGAACACTTGCATTGAGATTGTGAAGTGAACTTTGATTAAAAGGACAAAATCAATCTTGTATTGATATTGTACAATTCATTTTATTCTCAAAAAACAAACTCATAGAATTATTTCTATTTTGACTTGCGATCCAGGATTGTTGGATGCAAGGGTTAGTGTTTGCAAGAGGATTGTTCTTACACACTATTTGGTGTATAGTTGTTAGATAGTAGGCCTCACCGATTTGTGGTGCGATAGGTTGTACGACCTAAAACTATAGTGAAAATCTCTTACGAGGTGTAAGAGGACTGGATTTACCTTCATATTATGAAGGGAACCAGGGTAAACCTCTGTGTCTTTTTACTTTCTGCATTACCGCTTTCATATCGTAGACACTTAAATGATAAAAATCCATCCACCGAAAAAATAACCGAGAAAATTTTATATAACCTAATTCACCCCCCTCTTAGACTATCTTTGTATCTACAGAAAGAACATTAATTCTCCCATCATGCTCATCTCAAATTGTTCCTACATAGACTCAGCAAATTCCTTTCCCAGGGCACTTTTAGTAGAACCAAATATAATATCATCTACATAGATTTGGAAAATCAGAATATCATTTTTAATGGTTTTACTGAAAAGAGTTGTATCTACTTTCCCTCTGATAAAATTATTTTCCAGAAGAAAATTGCTTAGTCTTTCATACCAAGCTCTAGGAGCTTGCTTCAAACCATATAAAGTTTTTTAAGTTTAAAAACATGTTCTGGAAATTTTTTATTTTCAAAACCAGGGGGTTGGTGCACATACACTTCTTCATCAATGTAACCATTTAAAAATGCACTATTGACATCCATTTGATAGAGAATGATGTCATGATTAACATCAAATGAGATTAAGAGTCTAATTGATTCTAACTTGCGAATGGTGCAAAGGTTTATGTATAGTCTATTCCTTCTTGTTGACTATAACCTTGTGCTACCAGCCGTTCCTTGTTTCTGACAACCTCTCCTTGTTCATTTAGCTTGTTTATGAATACCCACTTGGTGTCAATAATGTTGAATCCTTTAGGTCTAGGCACTAAGTCCCACACATCATCTCTGGTGAATTGATTGAGTTCATCTTGCATTTCAAGTATCCAATCATTTTATGAGAGAGCTTCTTCTACAGAAGTTGGTTCAATCAGAGAGATTAGTCTCATTAGAGATTCTTCAGAATTTCTGAATGATGACCTTGTTCTGATTGGATCATCCTTCTTTCCCAAAATCTTATCTTCTGGATGATTTAACATGCTTCTGGATTGTTTCTTCTGAGTCGGTTCTTCAGAACTTGTTGAGGTGGTTGTCTTGTCTTGTTCTCTAGATGATTGATCTTCAGATGTTCTGTCTTTAGTAATTTCAACTTCTATATCTGCAAGAGATTCATTCAATAGTCCCAGAGCCAATAATATTTCCTTTTTGATTGCCTCCGAAACCTACATAGCCTCCAGCTTTCAGCTCAAGACTTTGGAACATATGCTTTCTTCCCGTCATGTTTCATGAGCATCCATACTCCAGTACCAAGATTGGTGTTTCAGTTTGGCTGTTAAAGACATCTGCAACATACACAATTTTATCTTTGCGTACCTATATCTTTCTGGGTCCTTGTTAGTTAGTTTTTACAAACTTCTGATTGATTTTGAGTTTCACATCAGAACTTGAAGAACAAGATGACTCACTAGTATATTTTAGATCATGATTCTGATATTTTTCAAGAATTTCTGAAAGGCTATCTTCTAATTGAGATCTAGAAAGTTTAGAGAATACCTCTTCTGTGTCAGAATCTGACTCTGATTCTGATGAGTGAACATCTTCTGGTATTTTTGCCATTAATGCAATGTTGGCATGTTCATCTTCTGAGTCTGAATCTGCTTTAGATGATTCAGAATCATCCCATGTTGCCATGATACTCTTTTTCTTTTATATGTTGAATTTCTTTCTAGGTTTGTCTTTCTGGAGTTTTGGACAGTCACTCTTGTAGTGTATAGGTTCTTTGCATTCGTAGCACACTACTTATTTGCTTCGGGGTTCCTGTGACCAGAGGATGCTTCAGAGTGATTTCATGATCTTCTGGGATTTCTGAACTTCTTCTGACGATGCTTCCAGAGTTGTTGAACTCTTTTGGATAGAAGAGATAGTTCATCTTCTTCTGATGAGCCTGCAGAGCTTTCTTCTTCTTCTGCCTGCAAAGCTTTAGAATTAGATTTGTAAGATTTAAGAGCAACAAACTTACCTTTCTTCCGGGGTTCATCTTCTTCTAGTTCTATCTCATGACTTCTCAGAGAGCTGATCAATTCTTCCAGAGATATCTCGTTCAGATTCTTTGATAGCTTCAAAGCAGTGACCATGGGTCTCCAAGCCTTTGGAAAGCTTCTGATGATCTTCTTCACATGATCTGCTGTTGATTAGCCTTTGTCCAGAACTTTCAGTCCAACTACCAGAATTTGAAACCTTGAGAACATCTTCTCAATTGTTTCATCTTCTTCCATCTTGAACGCTTCATACTTATGGATAAGAGCCAGAGCTTTTGTCTCCTTGACTTGAGTGTTTCCTTCATGTGTCATCCTCAGGGAGTCAACATGTGTTTGTTGATTCTCTATTAGTGATCTTCTCATATTCTGTATAGGAGATAACACTCAGAAGTATGGTTCTGGCCTTGTGATAGTTTCTGAATTCCTTCTTTTGTTGAGCTGTCATGTTTTTTCTTTCAATCTTCTGACCGTCTTCTCCAACCAGATGAGTGTATCCATCTGTCACCATATCCCAAATATCTCCATCCAGAGCCAGAAAGAAACTTTCCAGAACATCCTTCCAGTAGTCAAAGTTGTCACCATTGAACACTGGAGGTTTTCTGTTGATCTTGTCATTTTGATAGTCATTGTTGTTGTTGAATGCATCCGCCATTGTGTTTTATCTTCTGGATCTTTTACTGACACGGTTAAGTGTATATCTCAGAACCTAGAGCTCTGATGCCAATTGAAGGAGCGTAAAAACACAAGGAAGGGGGGTTGGAATTGGGTTTTCAAAAATAAAAATGACTTTAAGGGACACTTTGATTTATCCTGGTTCGTTTGAACTCAAACTACATCCAGTCCACCCTCCAAGGTGATTTTTCCTCCCTCAATGAGGTCTTAATCCACTATTAAAAAATGAATACAACCACAATGACCTACTATTAAAATCTTCTTGAGTCTACTGATCAAACTAGTCACTCAAGGAAAAATTCAATTTTCTTTTACAAAGATTAAAAAATCTATAACTAACAATGCTTCTAAAAAGCTATATCACAAAGTGATCTGTTACAAAGATTAGAGCAAGGTATTGTGAGCGTGTAATTGAGCGTGAAAGCGAGAGCTTCAAATCTTCAAGATGATATCTTTAAATAGTGATTTGAATTAGATAACCGTTAGGATAATCTGGAGCTTGATTTGGATAGTTGTTAATTTCCATAAAATCCTTCCAAATAAAGAGATTCTTGTTCCCAGCCATTATTCTGATTTTCTTTAAATGATCCTTAATTGAGAGAATCAGAGTTTCATAAATGAATACACAACAATAAAAACGTCTTCAATGAGAGCTTCTCTTTGACAGCAGATCTTCTATTAAAGAGCACAAGACTGTTTCTTTTAGAAGATTCTTTCCTTATAAGAACTTCTACTATTTCTATAATGCACATTAACCACAAGTTAGTTACAACATAAATTAGAACTTTTATTCTCTTAGAAAGATATTGTTATCATCAAAACTTTAATGGAAGATTATAATCAAAAAATTTCTAACAATACTTGTAGGATCAAGCACTTACCACTGCACTAAAAGCAATTGCTGTTAGTGAAGGCACAACTTTATTTCCTTATAGTATAGAGCCCTCAAGTGGCTGCGCCTATTAAGCGCCATGGGTTGGGATGTTAAGACCATCTAATCCCTAAGGGTGACGCTGAATTAATAAATCCAGCAATCACCCCCAGTGTCATCCGGGGGGATTCAAACCCATGACCTTGCTCATATACCACTTGTAGGATCAAACGCTTACCACTGCACTAAAAGCAATTGCTGTTAGTGAAGGCACAACTTTGTTTCCTTATAGTATAGAGCCCTAAAGGGGTTGCGCCTATTAAGCACCATGGGTTGGGATGTTAAGCCCATCGAATCCCTAAGGGTGACGCTGAATTAATAAATCTAACAATTCAAACATAAGGGGTGAGATATCGAACAATATAACCGAATATATGATAAATAACATATTCGATTAGATTATATAAAATCACCACTTACAACTCACAAACAACGTCAATCAACACAAGATACAATACAACAACATAATTATGCAACGTCGAAATGCAAATTAAGAAAATGCACATGCATGTAGTACCATTGGAGCAGAACTCCCAACTTAATAATTTGCCAATTAATAGAGGCATCAATAACAAGGCATAATGCTTCAACTTCAACTTAATTTTGCCAATCCAGATCAACTTACCGAGCAACAACTCCAAGTTGATATGCTATGCAATGTAACTCAACTCAAACATCAAAATAACAACAATAATAGTTATATAACCATGCAACAACAACATATTATCACAACTTAGTAACAACAACATACTACAACAACTTAACAACAACTTCCTACTACAATGACTTAACAACAACAACTTACTATCACAACCTAACAACAACAACAACAAATCAACATTGGCTTGAGTCCTACAACTTAACAACCACAACAACAAATCAATGTTGGCTCAAGGCCTACAACTTAACAACAACAAAAAAAATAATAAACATTGGTCAATAGCCTACAACTTAACAACAACAACTTCACAACTTAATCCAGACGATATCACAACAACTTAAATCCTACTCCGTACCAACCAACTTATATCACAAACGATCCTCGAAACAATTTGGGTAACGCTACAAAAACCGGCTTATTGTTCTTCTGCTAGTTCACTACTCTATTTACTATTACCAACACTAATACATTATTATCCTACTATTTATCACGATTAATGCTACTGAAATGTGACCTCACCGCTACTGCTATATCATGCCTGCTACATGTTAATTTCTACTACTTGCTAATTACTACTACTTCTACTAATAATTTTCTATCAAACAATTATTATTATATTGCTACTTATCAACTAATGGGATTCTTAATTTAATTAAAGTTTATGGAAGAATAATTACTAAGTTCAACTAAATCATGTTTCTAGAAAAATTATCATTAAGTTCAGTTATGCAAAACAATCAAACAACAGACAGAAATCACATGCAGAACAAAACAAAATTCCAACACTGAACTCATGTGACCCTCGTCACACACCTGTGACCATCTTCACATTTATGACTTGTGATGGTCGTAACTTGAGGGGTGATGGGCGTCACACCCTCCAAACAGGCGTCACCTGCCCTTTGGGACGATCGTCCCATTAAAAACCTGTTATCTCTGCTTTTCTCATTCTTCTTCCGTCTCTATGTTCTCCTAACGGTTCCATCTCATACTAATTTTCCAATTATCTCAATACACAATTACAACAACAACATAACAAAATTATACACAAACAACACTGAATAATTATTCCAAAACTAATCCAACAACATCGATCAATTTCATTATTCAACCAAAACAACAAACATATGACAAAAGCAATCTATAACATCCAATCCCACATATTTTCATCGTATTTTCTCAATTATAGAGTCAGAACCCCACCCTTACCTTGGATTGAAGGTCGTTCTAATCTCCGATTGGACTCTTGTTCTTGCAGCGTCTACATATTCTCTGTCAAACCCTTATTCCTCTTTTTGCAACTTTGCAACTTCCACGTTCTATTTTTTCTACTGATAACCTAATATCTTTTAATCCAATTAATCTTATAATTTTATTTATTTTAATCTCCACTAAGTCCACCTATACCTATTTATTTTCCTTATTTTCCTTCACCCACCATTACCAATTCAATTTGACTTTTAAATTATTAAAATAATAATAATAATATAATTTCCATCACTCCTATAATTTTGATAACTATCCATTTTATACTATGGTTGAGAAAATATTAATTAAAATAATCTAATTAACCTTACTCCCCACATCGCTAATCTCTACGTTATTAGTCATAGACCCCTACTACCCTTAAGACTCAATCTTAAGGCCACTACCCCTCACTACGGGCACATAAAACACGACAAATACACCACAAACATGAAATCAACTACAACAACTTATTATTATATTCACAAACAAGCCCACTAGATATAATGGTATCGTTCCAACACTATTTATACGACTTAATCAACTTAATTGAATTTGACTAACCACAACACAACTTAAATCAACTTAATTAAATTAATTTGACTAAAACCAACATAGCAACTCAAAACAACACAATTTCGACAATCAACGCAAATAAACACCAATAGTACGAAGATATTTAATTAAATAATTAATTAAATAAACATGGCGTTACATTTATCTTATTGAAGTAATCAATGAATATCTTCTTAGCCTCAATGCTGACAAAGCTTGTGTCTTCTTCTTCGTCAAAACTGACTTCAACTAGGTCGCATTCTTCCTCGCCGTCATTTTGTAACGACGACCGGTTACAGGGTCTCCAACTATTATTGATGAAAAGGAAAGAAAGAGATTGAGACTTTGTGTTTTATGGTTTCAGTGGTGAGAAGAAGATGAAATGACAAGGGTTGGAAGAGAGAGAGAGAGAGAGAGAGAGAGAGAGAAGTTATGGTTGATAAGTTTAAAGTGGGAAATTGAAAAGTGACAATTTGCAAAATAGAGAGAGAAAAATGTCTCTTCTATGATTCGTTGGGACTATGAGAGAGAAAATATTCAAACAAAAAAATAAATATGGCTAAGGGAGAGAGAACGTGATTTCCATTTTTGTGAAATAATGGGACCTAGCTAGGGCTGCTCTTTGGACTGAATCTAAAAAGACACCAATATGAGTTGGCGTGTTTTTATGGATAAATGTTGACTTGGCAGTAACCCTTCCACTCTCTTTTTCTCTTCCCAGTTCATAGCGTGTGCTCTAAAGCTAGGTTCCTTTATCTAAAAGTTAAAACATAATGCTTTATTGCTTGCAATCCATATAACATTTAATGCCAGCTCAACATTTAAACATTATATCTTAGACTTAGCAAAAAAAAATTCTAAGTCTTTTTCCATTATTCCTCTGTCCTTTCACTGTCATGACTTGACTCATCACAAACTGGTACCCTCAAACTTTAATCAACCTGTACAAAATAAAATAACAAAAATTTCCTAAAGCTGGGCTGTCTCTCAGTAGCGTTATTTTAAGGTCTTATTTCCTGACTAAAACAAAAGAAATCATTAATCAATAAAGTGGATGGAATCCCTAATGTCAATAGATTTTTCTTCATGGTAAACCTTGACCCTTTGGCCACTCACTTTGAATTTTTCTCCACTTTTCTCGTTCAACAACTCCATTGCTCCATGAGGATAAATTTCACTCAAAACAAATGGTCTAGACCATCTTGATTTTAGTTTTCCAAGAAATAGTTTAAGCCTTGAGTTAAAAAGAAAAACTTTTTGGCCCTTAACTAATTCCTTCTTCTGGCATTTCCTATCATGCCACTACTTTGTCTTTTCTTTTTATAATTCAACATTTTCATACGAGAACATCCTATGTTCATCTAACTCATTTATTTGGAGTATTCTAGCTTGGCCAACACTTCTTAGATCAAAGTTTAATTTCTTAACATCCCAAAATTCCTTATGCTCTAACTCAATCAGTAGATGACAAGTCTTCCTATAGACAAGTCTAAAGGAGTCTTATATGTTGTTTTGTATGCCTACAAGGCCTCATCCACATGCTTGGACCAATCTTTTCTTGTGGGGTTAACTACTTTTTCTAAGACTCTTTTAATTTTCTATTTGAAAGTTCAACTTGTCCACTTGTTTATGGATGATAAATAGTAGCCATTTTGTGTTTGATCCCATATTTTTCCATTAAATTTTCAAAGAGTATGTTGCAAAAATGAGATCCACCGTCACTGATGATGGATTTAGGCATGCCATGTCTTGTCAGGATGTTTTGAGCAAGAACTTAGTTACAACCTTAGGATCATTGGACGATGTGGCTATTGCTTCAATCCACTTGGACACATAGTCCACAACTACTAATATGTATAAATTGCCAAAAGAGGGAGGGAAGGGACCCATGAAGTCAATGCCTCATACATCAAAAATTTCCACCACAAGTATAATTGTGAGTGGCATTTCTTATCTCATGGATACATTCCCCACTCTTTGGCATCTATCACACTTCTTAACAAAATCGTTGCATCCTTAAAGATAATGGGCCAGAAATAACATAATTGCAACACCTTTGCTATATTTTTTATTCCTCCAAAGTGCCCTCCATATGGCGTCTCATGGCAGGCATACAAGACATGTTATGCCTCCTCATAATCAACGCACCTTCGCAATAGTTGGTCAACAAACTTCTTGTATAGATAAGGCTCATCCCATAAATAACTTTCGATGGTGTGTAAAAACCTCTTTCTCTATTGGTAATTGAATTCTGGTGGGATGACCCTGCTGACTAGGTAATTAAAAATATCAGCGTACCAAGGTGTCACGCTATCAGAAATCAGCAACAACTTCTCATCAGAAAACTTTTCTTTGATGTCTTCACTATTCAGAGGTTTTTCTTTCTCAGGTAGTCTTGAAAGGTGGTCAACAATAAAGTTTTCAATTCCCTTTTTATCTCTTATATCCAGATCAAATTCTTGTAACAAAAGAACCCATCTTATTAGCCTCGGCTTGGCATCCTTCTTGGCAATCAAAAATTTAATTGCCGCATGGTCTGTGTCCAACATCTAGTCTATGAAAGGTAAGGGAAAATGATACTTCCTTGTAGCCTTGTTCAGTTTTCTGTAGTCCTTATAGATTTTCCAGCGAGAGACAGTTCTGGTTGGAATAAGCTCATTCTTTTCATTGGTGATCACTGTCATGCCATCTTTCTTTGAAACACACTGAATTAGGCTCACCCATACACTATTTGAGATAAGATAGATGATTTATGCATCCAACCACTTGATGATCTCCTTTTTCACAACTTCCTTCATGATTGGGTTCAGTCTCCTTTGGCTTTCAATGCTATTTTTAGCATTATCTTACAATAAGATCTTGTGCATGCAGACTGCTGGACTAATTACCTTGATGTCGGAAATTTGGCAAGAAATAGCCTTATTGTGTCTCTTCAATAGTACAATTACTTGTTCCTTCTGTTCTTCTTGCAGATCTGTTGAAATAATAACTGACAACTTCTATCCTGCCTCCAGATACACATACTACAAATGCTCTGGTAGGGGTTTAAGTTCCAATTCATGAGGTTCTTCTATGGAAGTTAGTTGTTGCTTGTAAGCAACAATGGTAGACTCTATCACTTCCACAAATTCTTCCTCTCTTTTCAGCAAGGGACCATAAATGATTCCTTCTTTTTCTACTTCCTTCAAATTAACCTTTAAAACATCACTAGTCTTGAGAATATTTTTATGGATCAAACCCTCAAGACTAGATATCATGGAACAATAAACTATTTCCTCGTCTAGGTACTGTAGAGCATTAAGTATGTTGAAGACTACCTGCTGCCCATTCACCCTCATTGTGAGTTCAACTCTTTCTACATTTATCAAAGTTCTACCCATTGCTAGGAAAGGTCTTCCTAACAATATGGGGGTTTCTTCATCATCTTCAAAGTCCATGATAATAAAATCAACAGGGAAAACAAACTTGTCAACCCTAACTAACACATCTTCAATCTTTCCTTGTGGATAGAAAAGACTCTTATCTGCCAACTACATGGTGATGGTTGTAGGCTTGACAGCTCCTATCCCGAACTTATTGAAAATGGATAAGGGCATAGTATTTATGCTAGCTCCCAAATCACAAAGAGCTTTTCCACAGAATGCAACTCAAAGAGTGCATGGGATAGTGAAACTCCCAAGGTCTTTGAGTTTTGGAGGAAGTTTTCCTTGAACTAGTTGGCTACACGCTTGTGTGAGAGCAACCGTAGAAAATTCTCCAACTCTCTTCCTCTTGGTTAGCACATCCTTCATAAAATTTGAATAATTTGGTATATGTTAGATCACATCAATCAATGGTTTGTTGATATGCATCTGCTTCAAGATCTCCATGAACTTTGAAAATTGTTGTTCTTCTTTGGCCTTTTTTATCCTTTTTGGAAAAGGAGGTGGAGGCCTTTCTTGCACAAAGTTTTGTGCCCTTTCAGGTTCAGAAGCAAATCCTTTATCCTTCCTTGAGTAGGTTTCTATAGTAGGTTCATCCTATTTTCTCTTCTAGTGCCCAGATGAAGACAATTCTTCATCAATTTGGTTTCTTGCTCTAGAACTGTCATGCATAGACAAGTCAGTGCTTGCCTCATTGGTTCTTTCTTCAACTTCTTTTCCATTTCGCAACTTCAGAACTTGGCATGTCTCAACACTCACTCCAACTTGAGTATTTGGAGTTTCAGTAGAACTAGGGGGAGCTCCTTGGTTTCTTGCATTCAAAGTCGTAGCTATTTATCCAACTAGATTTTCCAAGTTCTTAATGCTCACCCTATGTGATTGGAACTGGTTCTTTGCCTCCTGAATAAAGGACTTAAGAACATTCTCTAGATGGTTATTTACTTGATTAAACCCAACATAATTTGGCTCAGAGTTAGAAAAACCAGGAGGGACTTGAGGTGTTGTGATTGCGGGCTTCTGTTGATTCTGATTGTTGCTTCATGAAAAGTTTGGATGGTTGCGCCATCCTGGGTTGTAAGTATTAATATAAGGGTTTTTGTATTTGTTGTTGTTGGAATACCAGCATAGTTAGCAGAAATTGGGTTGGATGAGAACTCTTTAATAGATGTGGTCCTCTACAATATACACATGCAACCTCAGTTGCATCTGTAACTAACTTCACAGGTTTAGGTTTTTTCACATCAGGGCTTATCACATTCTTCATCATTTGGTGAATCTGTACAATATGGGCAGCAAGAGTTGCGGTCTCGGTGATCTCATGCACTCCAGCTGCCTTCATTTGAGTAGAGTTTGCATTTCCCTAGAGACTGGACACTGATAAGTGTTGTCCTTAATGCTCTCAATCAACTTGTAACCATCATCATATGACTTAGACAGAAAAGCTCCTTCACAAGACGCATCCAACATATTCCTTGAGGATGGATTTAATCCATTGTATAATGTCTCAAGTTGTATGAAGATGGGTATCCCGTGATGAGAACACTGTCTCAACAACTCCTTGTATCTTTCCCATGCTTTGTACAATGATTCATCATTTCCTTGCCTAAAGGATGTGATCTCATTTCTCACTATTGCATTCTTGGAAGGAGGAAAACATTTGGCTAGAATTTGTTCTGCCAAAGCATTCCATGTAGTAGTGAAATTGGACTCCAAATAATTAATCCAACTCTTAGCTCTATCCCTTAAGGAGTAAGGAAACAACCTGAGCCTAAAATCATCCTCGAGCATTCCAATGATCTTGAAGTTGTCAACAACATCTATGAACTGCTTCAAATGTAGGTGTGGGTCTTCATGAGGAGATTCATAAAATTTTCCAGTAGCTTGCAACATTTGGAACATCATAGGTTTGAACTCAAACTAAGGTGCAGTGATGGCTGGCCTTACTATGTCGGTATTCATAACATTTGGATATAAAATGCATAGTCCCAGATGCTGCGTGCTCGGTCATTGGAAATGCCAATGATGTATGGCTCTGCCATGGCTTCTTTGTGAAATTATTTGTCATATGACGAAGAGCTTTCTCCGTCTATGTCTCCTTTAGGAACGCCCTCAGGAATCTCAGCCACAGTTGTGGTTGCAGATCCCTCAGATATTTGTTGAGAACGTAACAATCTTCTTCGTGCGTTGAGAACTCTTTCAGGTTCAGGGTGTCCACTACAAACTGGTGGTTGCAACCTGCACGTGCAATACCTTAAGCCTGTTGGGACACCAAATCACAACAAACATTAAAGGCTCAAATAAAATCTATCTTAAGAAACATTATAACTTGTAATAATTAAATTCTTCACACTTCCCCAACAACGACGCCAAAAACATGTTGCTCTAAAAATTAGTTACTTTAAGAATGATATTAATTTGTAAATGGGTTTTCAAGAAATTTTTATCACATGCAAGTATACATGCTTTATAATGCAGCAGGTGATAAAGTAAAGGTCAAAACCACAAGGACGTGGAAGGATATAATTTAACTAAGTCACAAATTACTTAAGAGAGATAATATGAGCAAGGTAACATGATGAGCTGAGTATACATTTCTAGAGTGAAACTCAAAGCAAACATATTCTTACAAAGCAAAGTAAATAAATGCAACTTAACAGTGACTTGGAGTTCTCTTGCGTTTGATAAACAATAAGAGACTTCTTCAGACACGACAACTTCCAGAAATGTAAACAGAACTTAGGTGAGAAAAGAAACTCTATAAAATAGTTCTAACTTTAAGACAGAAAATAAAAGATAATTTGTGTGTGAAATTCTTCCTCTCCTTTCTTCAATGTTGAGTTCTCTATTAATAGAGATGGTGATGAGTGCGAGTGGTTGCTTTCTTGGATCATGGGATTTTGATAAACTTTAAGATGAGGCCTAAAATGAAATCCAAAAGTGGTACAGCTGTCCTCCAACCCTTCCTTTGCAAGTTATCAGGTACAACGTTGGTGGGAGACAAAAACGCTTTTACAGGTTGACACAGCAGGTCGGTGGAACTGCGCAAACGGATGGTAGGTTTCCAAGGTTTGGCGCTCTTTTGTTCATGGTCCCTACCATACTATTCTTCTTTTCCTCAGGCAATTTTTATATTATCCATCGTCTCGTTGCTCAAGTGCTCCTCAACTGCTGCCACTTATGCCTAGTAGTTATCTTTCAAACCTCCTTGAATTGATTGATTAAGAATTTAATCAATTATTATGATCCCTTCAACTTCCACTATTGCTCCAGGAACAACCTTGCAAGGTCACGCCTCAACTTGTCTTCACTAAACTACAATTCTAACAAAATACCAAAGAAAACATAAAAGAAACACCTATTATGCTTAAGACTAAATCAAAGAAAAATTAAACTAAAAATGCAGTAAATTCATAAAAAAAACTAAATCAATATGCTATGTAAAACAGGAAAAGTAACACACTAAAGTATTGTTACCACTACCTAGGGGTTTTGAGGAGGAGGGACCCTCATAAGAAGCTGATTCATGACGTTCCTCATTTCAACCGTAATTCTTCATGCTTTTCCATTCTAGATTCAGGTAACTTCTGACTTTCTTAAGAGTTTCTAGAACTTCCATTAATGGTCCAGGAATAAAATCCTCAAGAGCCTTTGTGGCATCTTTCTTTTCTTTCAGGACAACTTCTTTTGCAACAGCTTCTTTGGAAACTGTTGCACCCTAATTTTTGCCCTAAGTTTTCTTCTCATTTTCATCTACATCTTGCATACAGACAAGATCGCACTGGTTGCTCGGTTCTTCTCGGGTTAGGTCAATGCCTCGCAGGGGATCACCATTGTCTTTAATTACTTTATTTGTTTATGTTTACTAACCATTAATCAAAATAAAAAAAAAATATTTTGTTTCCTTTTACTAACTTTTTTTTCCAGGAAGAGGAACCATTGAAAATGCCAAAAATAGCAGTCCTGCAGTTCGAGTAAATTTCACAGACAAAAGTCGAAGTTGATCCACAAATAATTAAAAATTATCAGATCGAGGATTTCCCAAGTTAATTGATTCATTCAAAGGATTTCCAAGGTTCATGTGTTCATTTCTTCGACGCACAAAGAGAATCGGGTCACGGTAACCAAGCAACCTCATTTGAATAAAATATTCAAATTTTGGCTTGGTTAATTGGTTAACCAGTGCAAAATTTGAATATTTTATTCAAATTCAGCACCCTTAGATCATTGGTTTAATTGGAATATTCTAGATCCATTGGTTTCTGATTTCTCTACATCACTTTGATCATTTCCTACCATAAACCCTCACTAATCACCACTCTTTTCCATTTCCCACCAAAATTGTAATTACCAAGCCTAATTTTAATTACCAAAGCAAGCTCCATTCCACCAAATTTCCATACCTAAGGCCTTTAAATAGGACCACAATTTCATTCATTCCACAAGCTTTTGATAGCCACAAAACCTCTTGCAAAATACTCCCCCAACACCAAAATTTTCCAAAGCTCACTTTCTTTCTTTTGAAGTTATCAAGAATTCACATAGAATTCTTGACTAACTTGAGCTAAACCTTCATCCTTTCCTTCTTTTGTTCATCAATTTCATTAGATCTAAGCTTTCTTTGGTCCAATTTGAAGAAGAGCTTTTGGTAATTCATCTTTCTCCATAAACCCATATTCACCATCAACATTCAAGATGTAGATCTTTGGTGCCTTTGTTTCTAGATCCTTTGGATCTTTATTTGTGGTTTAATTGCAGGGATTCCACTGTATTTTGGTTTTAAAATTCGTGCAAATTCAGATCATGATCATCAAATGTTTGAGGAAAGGTTTCAAAATGCATCATGCTGAATTTTTTGCATTTTTCAGCTTCTAGTACAGCGTTAACCAGTTAACCATCTTCAAAACAGCGCAGATATTCAAAATATGCTTGCGTTAATCGGTTAACCAATTGGTTAACCGGTTAACACAAGTTAGAATGGTGTTTTTGGCTTGTTTCAAGCCCCTTTTTGGTTCCTCTTTCTTCTTCTTCTTCCTCTTTTTTATTTTTACCTTGGGAAGCATTTTTGGGAGTGATTTCTCCTTAATTTCAATGAACTTTAGGTGTAGATTAGAGTAGTTAATGTTCATTAATTCAAAACTATCTTTAAGTGGATTATTCAATTCATTTAAGGTACTTTGCGTTAGTGATACATTTTCGTGCTTGAATCCACCAAGATGAGTGATTGAACTTAAGGATGGAAGAATACCATAAGTGCGGCTCAATTTGATATTCACCTTTAGTTTTGTGCGGTATCGCTTCCGGATAACGATTTAAATATCATTTATCTCACATACATTAGCACTAACATTATGCACCTTAATTGGTTGTGGCCGGCCTTATTTGTAGGGTAATTACTTCGTAAATTACTCAGCGATTACTTAACATAGACCTAAATTTGTCCCTAATTCGGAATAAAAATCTAATTGGGTACTTTCACTTTCGTGGACTGAATCTCTTGTTGATCGCGTAATCCCAAAGAGGTTAATCATATTGCATTAAGAATCGAGACTTATGAATGTTTGATGCGTAGGTGCTTTGGGTCTCCCAATCACCTTTCAAATTTCATTGAATTCGGTTCGGTTTGCCTTGATTAATCGCTATAGTGTAAGATGCTAAGTGGATCCGATTGCCTTCGATTTTGGTTACTCTTTCTTTTTGGTTGTGGTTGATTAAGTTCACCATGTCATTATTATGTGAATATTATTATACTTTTATTATTGTTAATATTTAGATTCTTGCACTTTAATTTCTTTTGTTACTAACATTTAATTTCTTGCACTTTTATTGCCTTTATTCTATTTTACTTTATTCATCCATATCATGTTTATTATTTTCTCTTGTTTTGTTGTTGTTTTTCCTTTTGTCCATTTGGACACAAAAACATTAATAAAGGATTAAACCTCTAAAAAACTTGTGACTTTAATTTGAGGACTTTTGGTTATTATCCTTGGCTTTGGAATGAATATTTGGACTTAGATTCTTAGGACGCACTTCCTTTGCCTTGATCTTCATGGAGTTGGAATTAGCCTTTATTTGGCCATTTGATAGTTCATAAGGATGGAACTCTTATGCTCATAATTTGGAATGTCATCAAGGTTGGTTAGATCTTTATTCCCTTATCTCCTTATTTTCTTTTTTAGGATAGTCCCTTCATCTCCTCCATTTCTTTAATTTTCAAAACCTTCTCCCTTTTTCAAAGGATTCCTTCTTTTTAAATCATCACCTCTCTAATAAACAAAACCTTGACTTTTGTCAAGTGCCTTTTAATCTTTATCTTTTCTTTTAAAATCAATGAATCTAATCATGTTGACCTTAATTCAAAAATAAAAAGAATAAAACTCATTCAAGTTGTTTTGTTCCTTTGTGCACTTTTGTTTTTTTTCTTCTTTTAAAGAGTTCCGATTATGAGTCATTATTCTTTAGTCGGGTGCTAGTCTTTCAATCTCCATGGTTGTAGTTTGATGTAATTGTGTCTCTTGTCATTTGTGGAGGTTTAGTGGCATACTCGTTTATTTTATCCGAGTCGGCGCCCCCCAATAATGATGTATGAGTCCATGCCTTCATTCTCATGGTAGTTTGTTTGGCCATCCACTTGAAGATGACAAATTCTCTTCACTTAATAAAATTAATCACAATCCACCCTTTTCACTATTTGTACCACGAACTACGGGGTTTTGATCTTGCATTGCACTTTGTGGGTACGTAGGCATGAGGTAGTAAGCCTCTCCAAACACAAAAATATTAAAAAGTGGTTCTTTCTCTCACCTTTCCACTCTCATTTTTGCAAACCATTTTTAAACCAAAAGCATTAAATTTTTCAAAGGGCTCCTGTGGAGTACCAAAGACATTTTGGGTGCGTAAAACCTTCCCATTGTGTAACCTATCCCCTTACCTGTTTCTCTGTTGTGTTTCTTTAGCTTTTTTCTTTTAGATTCCTTAGGATTTATTCGCTCTTTTTTCCTTTTCCTCTTGGAATAAAATAAAAGCGCGGTGGCGACTCTGTTTACTTTGAGCTAAGTTAACTAATAGCTTACACTCATGATTTTACCGCTACAAAAAAGTGGTGACTCTGCTGGGGAGTAATCTCTAAGTGGATTCGGCCAAATTTGATTTATTTACTTCTTTGGTATGATTTGTTTGTTATTTGTTTGTTCTGTTTCGGTTTTGGTGATTCTCTGTGAGTGAGATAGATTTTAACCCGAATCTGAGTTGAACTTATGATAGGACGGCGATATTCGAAGCGATAAGCGATGGAATAGTCCAAAGCTATATCAATTTGATAATCTCCACTCGGTTAGGCTCTCTTGGATTATCAATGTCATGATGAGTAATCATACGTGGCCTTATTTTCTGACCTTGAGTTGATCATACTGAGGACCTGTCGCTCCCTGGATTTCCATCCTGGTACAAACGCGAAAGTGGCGCGGAAAGAGGTAGAGTCGCCAGCCAGGCATTTTTATCCCAAAGGAACGGGAATGGTAATGCTGCACAAACCAGAAGAAAAAGAAAAGGAAGGAAACGGGTCCTGCGAACCAAAGAGACTGAGTTCGGGAGTCGGTTACGACCTGGGAAGGTATTAGCACCCCAGATCGTCCGCCGTACCCGACGGGATCCACGCTTGCAAAGAAATCTGCTTCCAAGGGTGAAGGAAATGAAAGCTGATGAACTGGATAAAAGAAAAGAAAAGGGAACTGAAAAAGAAATGAAAAGGAAAAATGTAGGGAAAATAAAGATTGTGCTCGAATGGGCCCTACCCCGCTGCCTACGTACCTCATCTGGACAATGAGGATCAGAGACGCCGTAGTTCCCCTAAATAGGGGTGGAAAAGATTGCTTGTGTATTAAGGCTTGAACTGCCTATGTCAATGCTCAGGTGTTGCAGGCTTGGACGACGAGTGTGTTACCGTCTTGCAAAATGACAAGTAGGAGCAAGTTCATACGATGAGAGTGAAGGTGATGAGAAAATAAGTCTCGAAGGAGAGACGCTTATTGTTTGTCCAGTGTTTTTTATGAGTTTTCTTCTTTGAAGTTTGCATAGGTAAGTGTACCTAAGTCTTACTCAATGGGATGTGTACTTCTTACATCACCCCGAAATGGAATGCGCAAGAGGCACACCTAGCTATGGAGGAAATCCCCAAATCTAGTCCCTAAGAGGAAGGCTCAGACACACTGACCTACTGACATTTATTAAGTGTTTTTGTGATTTTTGGTTAAGAACTGTTTTTTATATTTTCTTTGTGAAGTAATCTCATGCTAAGACCTATCCACCACGAGGGATATCCTACACCTCGCCCCGAAACGGAACGTGTGCAAGTATCTCATAGCAAAGTCTCGTGTCACATGAGAAGACTCGTCATTTATTAAAGTGACTTAAAGTTAAATTTGAAGATGAGAAGAGAGAGCACCAAAAGGATCTCAAAGGTAAAATCTAATGGAGAAGACTACTCCTAATGTTATCATGCATGGGAGTCCTAGGTTAGTGTGGTTTGAAATCTATCCTAAAGGAGGAGAAGATAAGAAGAGAAAGAGAAGAGTGAAGAATAGAAGAGGAAGTAAGGCCTAAGCCCCAACAATCACAAGTAGGATAATGTCAATAAAGAAAAGAGAAGAGATAAGATTTGGAGATGTGGGAATCACATCCACACCTCTCACTTACCAGAGCCCCTAAAATGGTTAGTGGCATAAGCATAAATGCAACCCAAAATGGACATAATATCAAACCAAAGCTACCCAACCAGAAGTGAAGACTCAAATACAAAATCCAAATTCAAATACAAAACATAAGAATGAGAAACGAACTATACCACTCAACATGAAGCAACATGGATCATCATGACAAACCAAAGAAAGCATGAGAGAACACAAAGCAAACTAGACAAAGCAACACCACAAAGTCCAAGACCAGAACCCTAACATGTTAAAAAAGTGCCTAAGGACCATATGAGATGAAGATAAGAAGCATACAAGCTCAAGTATTAACATCATGAGAAGTAAAGAAGCAAAAGAAGTGAGGTGAGCATGCATAAAAGTGAATGAACTTCAAAATCAAACAATCACAAAATTTCTTAAAGCACCAACATCAACTCAAGACCAGAGGGGTATCAAAATCCTAAGAAGGCTCTAAACAACTTAAAGAAGTTGGCACAAGTGCCCTTCTAACCTAAGGAGTGAACATATGACCAAAAAGGAAGCAAAAGAAAGCAAGTAAGGAACGAAATTCAAATCAAATCAAATATACATTCAAAAATTCCACAAACTTGCACAAAGACTCTTTAAACATACAATATCAATATGCCAAAAGGAGAGAATCAAAATCAGAACCTAAGCAAGTCAAATAAATGCTTAAACATGGATTAGGGTTAGAAGACTTCATGCATAAGTTAGAGACTAAAATCAATTAAGCAAACTTCTAAAAATCAGAATAAAAATCATCAACAAACTACATCTCATCATGAATCCAGAGTAAAAAGAATCAGTTCAAAATTCAAATTAATGGTCAATATAGAAATTATACAAGACAACATGCATTAAAAATGAAATAAAAGCAATTAATTAAAAGAGCAAATTAATTCCAGCGTGGAAATTAAAAATAAATGAAAAATAAAAATTCCAAAAATTAGAGAAAACTCAAAGGATCATTCATGAATATTTTTAGAATTTTTATGAACTTATTTCTATTTTTAAAAAAAATTAAAATCAAACTAACAATAAAATGAAATAAAAAAGAAAAATAATGGGGTAGAGGTGAGAATAACAGTCTGGATCAGTTCACCATAATCTGGGCCCAACAATGGGGGTGCGCTTAGCAATTTGGTCTTAGGCCCATACGAAATCCCACCAACCTCACCAATAATCAAATTTATTTACTTGTCACATATTAATATTAATTTTATTAAAACAAAAATGAACGAAAGTATGTGAACATAAAAACAACCGGTCAAGCTAGGGTTAGTCACTAACGGACAAAAAAACAGCACAGCCACTCAGCATTCAACACGTTATCATCTTCTTCCTTTCTCTCATGAAGCCATTCGAAACAAAGCAGAAAACAGAGTAAAACTCAACATCAACAACCACACTTCATAGCATCATAACTCCTCCATCTCTCAATGAAAATCAAAAGTGTAAGAACCAAAAATGAGTCCAAAATACAAGGATCACGAATATGCCAATATTTCTCACAAACAATCACCACAGCAAGCAAACCGAAAGCAACTAGATCAAACATCAAAACCTAAATTCATGATTTAAAGCCATACAGATCTTCTAGACACTTCATATCATACATCTTAATCCATAGCAACACAAAATAAACCAGAATGCATTCAATCCGAAGCAAACAAATAAGAAACTCAAACCTGCAACAGAAGCTTCTTGACGATGTTGAGAAATCCAGAGGTTTCCTTACTCTTTTCAAGCTCCCTTGGATCTTGTTCAAGCCAAATAAAGGCTTATAGATGAAGATGATGCACAATCAGAGATGATGCTGAATCTTCAACTTGCTCGAAGCTCCAAGATCTTGGCTATGGATGTGATGTGAGGTTGAATGGAGGATGAAGAGGTCTTGAGAATGAAGAATGAGGTGCAAATCCAGATCTGAAATTGATGTTGTTGTTATGCAGCTTGAGAGCACAACGAGAAGGAGAGAAGTTGAGGCGTGTGATGTAGTGAAAAAATGAAGTTGAATTGTGACCTAGCTCTTTTTATAGGAAGGGTGCAAAGTGTGCAATGTTGTGGTGTGTAAACCAAATCAGTCATTCCACTCTTCACAAACTGTAGGGCTGCGTGAGTCCTCTTTGACTCTTTTTCCAGCTTGTTATTTTTGAAATGGATCAAGTGCATGAGGATCCATACGAATTACCATAGGCTGTGGTGTTGGCAGCATGACACTGGTTACTGATGAAGGGTCATGAGAATCCTGTGATGGTGATTGGTTACTCCCTCATGGTACATGCTATAGAATCCCACTTGAACTCTTTTGTTTCCAACTTGGTGCCTTCTGCGTGTCATAGAATGAGTGAGGAAAAGCATGATCTCAAGGCAAATGCGAGAGGAACATGTGGCAGGCAGAGATTGGCTGTAGCTAAAATGCTGATTTCCATCCCTAGCTCGTACACCATCACCACATGTCAATATTTTTGCATCATTTTCATTTTTTGGTCACGCAACATTAGCATGGACTCATTAAAAATGTTATAAAATAATACCATGAAATGCAACATAAATTCATTTATTAATGAGCCAATCACAAATTGACACATGTCCACCACAAGAAACCCTAAAATGCTCCAAACTTCAAAAAATCATAACTTGAGTTCTAAAAATGCTATGAAAGTGTTCTATGACTTTTCGGAAAGGGAAAATCGTGTTCTACAGCTTTTGTGTTTACCCGAAAATCATTCGGAGCTTTTTCGCACATGAAATAATAGCTTGAAGTTTCAGGACAAAAATTTTCCAAAAATGGAAACTTCTAAACTTCCAATTTTAGCAACTTTTTGCATACTCCCGATTTTTGACATTTAAGCTCAACTTAATTATTCCTTGACATGATATGACCTCAAAAATGATAATCCTGATTAAAAAACTCTGAAATCTTCATGTTGACTTTTTTTTTACTGCACAGTTGACTTTCTTGCTTCACCTTCAAGTAACTGGACCAAACCTTGACTTCTTCAATGAATTTTTGCCTCAAACTTCATGTATAAGCCATGCAGACCAAATGAGAGCCTTTGCCAACAAAAATGATAAAAGTTAAGAGGATAAGAGGATCTGGCCCAAAACCCTAATCAGGATTTCCCTCACACAGGAGAAAATTTATACTTTTGAACTTCTGATGAAATAACTGACTTCCCTAAGGAATTTTCTCACCAACCTTCATCCCTAGGATCCTCTTGTCCCATGAGAGACTTTTCCCAAATGAAATGGCCAAAGTCACAAAGATTTCATGCTTGAAAGTGAAACCCTAATTTGGGATCATTGTGTAGGAGTTTGCCCTAGCCTGAATTCCCTGATGATCTCTCAACCTCTTGAGCTCTTGTGACTGATCTTGAACTTGTGAATGCTATGTGGAATCCTCAAGGGACTTGGACAAGTCCACTAGGCCTCTTGTTATAGCTTGTAATGCTTCAAATCCACCCACAGATGATCATATGCCTAATGCTAGGTCATGAGAATGTTATGCCTCATCTTTTCATGTAAAGATGCCAAGGACATGGTATGCTTATGGTGATTATGATATGATGATGATGCTTAAAAAGAAAGAGGGAAAATTTGGGGTGTTACAGGACCGTAGAACCCTTAACCCATCCAAGCCAATTTAGGAACGTAGTGCTGAAACCATACGGGTGTAAACCTAAGGTGGTTGTCATGCGATACTACACTCAGACGAGGTCTATTTTAAGAATGTTATCGGTTGGGGAGTAATCCAACATACCGATGATAGTATAAAGATGGCTGTTAACTCCGGGCACCTCTGTTAGCACCCTTTTGGTTTTCTGCAGGTACAATGAAGACAAAACCTTAGTACTTACCTGTATGGGTTGGTGTTCTATTACCTTGAATTCATGCTCGTGACTCGGAACCTAAACCCGTGTGCTTTGTGTGATCTTGTTTGTGGTTGTTGCATACATGTACTCATGCATTCATGAGCATTGTTTTTGAGATTTCAAGGGACTCATAAGGAACTTTTGCAAAATTTCAGATGTCTATGGTTATGAATTTTGAAAGAAGGAACACAAAGAAGTACACCTTTAAGGATCCTAATATAGTAGAGCTAAGAAAGCTAGGAGCATTGGTGGTTGACACCCAGGAGTTCCAGAAGTGTTATGGAAAGCTCTTGTTTATCTTGGATACCAATGTACCAGAGGGGATTCTCCCTACCTTAGCTCAGTTTTATGATCCATTGCATCATTGTTTCACCTTCCCTGATTATCATCTTGTGCCGACCTTGGAGGAGTACTCTCATTGGATGGGTTTACCTATTTTGGACAAGGAATTTATTTTCAGTGGTTTAGAGAAGGAGCTTACGACCAAAGTCATCGCCAAAGCCCTTTTTCTCAAGGAGTCTGATCTTAATGGGAAGTTTCTTCCAAAAGGGAGTGTATGTGGTATTAATGCTAAGTTCTTGATGGGAAAAGCTTCTACTTCTCTTACTTTGGGTCATAAGAATGCATTTGAGGCTATTCTTGCTTTGCTCATTTATGGGATCATCTTGTTTCCTAACTTAGATGGTATTGTGGATGAGAATGCCATTCAGATTTTTTTGAAGAGAAATCTGGTACCTACTTTTCTTAGAGACATGTAGCATGCCTTTCATTATAGGACCTCCAAAGGTGATGGAGAGATTGTGTGATGTACGCCTCTTCTCTACAGGTGGTTTATTTCACACCTACTAAAGTCCGACGTCTTCAAGGATAATAGAGAGAAGCGAAGATGGTCTCAAAGGATTATGTCACTTTCTCATAAGGATATGACTTGGTATTGTTCCCATTATGATACTGGAGTGCTTATTGATAGTTGTGGAGAATTTCCTAATGTACCTCTTCTTGGTACACGTGGGGGAATTAGTTACAACTCTATTCTTACTAGGCGACAGTTGGGATATTGTTTGAAGGACATACCAAACAACCTTTCCTTATCCCGTTTCTTCTTTCTTAATGGTGCAGATCATGTAGAAATGAAGAAAAGGATTGCTCATTCTTGGCATGCGCTTCAACAGAAAGAGAAGGGTCAATTAGGAAGACAACACCTTGCTCCCTCCGAGTGTTACATCCAGTGGGTTCGATCTAGGGCTTCCAAGCTCAAGATGCCTTATCCACCCGAGGAGCCTTTGTTTCCTATACTACCATTGTCCGCTTTTCTTCCTCCCATTGATGAGAAGGTTGCTCTTCAAGAAGAGTTGGACAAGATGAAGAAAGAGAAAGAAGAATTGCTACTTAAGAATACTACGATGCAAGAGCAACTGAAGGAGAAAGATGATCTCATTGAGTTACTTGAGCGGCGTGTTACGAAGAGGCCAAGAGAGGATTTATCTTCCTCTAGTACTCCATCTACCATTCCTCCTACATCCGGTGCTTGGAAGGCCATTATTGACCAATTGGTGAATGATAAGGAAGACATGGAGAATCGGTACAAGAAAGAGATTAAGAGGATTCACATGAAGTACCAGCCGGGATTCGGATCTTCTTCGGATGTGATCCCCTAGGCCTAGTTTACTTTTTCTCTCATGTATTAGGATTATTGAGGCTTGTACTTCACTTGTAATCCTTACTTTGATTTTAATGATAATGAGTTTTTTAGTACTTCAAAAGTGTTTCTTTATAAATATTGCAATTTATCTTATAGTCCTTTGAAATCTTTGCATTTGCATACGCATACCATGCATCATACCCGCATTTTTCTTTCTTCTTGAGTGTTTTACAAGGATCTTATGTTGTTTCTTTGTCTTCATTCAGTTCTCTTGTCAAGCTGACTCACAAGGTTGATACTCAAGCTAATCGAAAGAAGATGTCGGAAACCTCACAACAAGAGAATCGCGAGCTGCGCGAGGAAGTTGCATATCTGAGGGAAAGCTTGGAAAGAGTTACTGCCATGATGGAAAGCTTGGTGGCTGCTTAGAATAAGCCACCTCCTCCTAATTCTCCGGTACAGAATACAGTCATCTCTAAGATTGTCACTACATCAATTCCTGTTGAGACTATCATTTCTCCTCGCTACCGCATGCCTTCTAGCACACCGTGGGGCATGCCGGTTGATTTCATTCCTGATGGTTATCATCCTCCTCCTCCCGAGATTGTTGCATTTAATACTCTACTGCCAGTGATGACTACTACACCGCCTGTGATGCACACTATTCCGCACCATGATAAAATGATTTACCATGCTGAGCCCAGTGAAGGCGCTGGTGTGATTGAAAGACTCGATGATTTTCAAGGTCGTTTTGTTGATATACAAAAGGAGATGAGAGCCTTGAAGCATAAGGATTTGTTCAGAAAATATGATTATGACCTCTGTTTGGTTCCTAATGTCAAAGTTCCGTACAAGTTCATGTTTCCTGAGTTCGAGAAGTATAAGGGCAACACTTGTCCTCTGAGTCATTTGACTATGTATGCTAGGAAGATGTCTGCTCAGACAGACAATGATCAGTTGCTGATTCATTATTTCTAGGATAGTTTGACTGGTGCATCTATGAGATGGTACATGAGTTTGGATAATAGCCAAATCAAGACTTTCAATGATTTGGGAGAGGCTTTTGTTAGGAAATACAAGTATAATGTTGATATGGAACTGTCGCTCCCACTTGATGACACAGGGCCAAGAGGGGTACAAACGCGAATGGTCGGCGAAAGGAGAAGGAAATGAATAGAGTCGCCAGCTAGGCATTTTTATCCCGAAGGAAAGGTAATGCAGCATAAACCTAAGAAAAGATGAATAAGACGGTTGCGAACCAGAGAAACTGAGAAAGGGGGTTGGTTACAACCTGGGAAGGTATTAGCACCCAGATTGTCCGTCGTACTCGACGGGATCCATGCTTAAAAGATTTGTGTTTTAAAGGGGTAGTGTCAGTGCAATCTGTGTATCAAAGCTGGAAAGAATGCAAGTGTCAGTGTAACAGAAATGTGAAGTGTATAAGAGAAGTGTCAGTGTAAGAATAGGAGTGAAATTCTCAAGACTATGAGGCTTAAAGAATAATGCTGGAGGGAGGGGGAATATACAGAGACTTTTGTTCGATAACTGTTAAGTTATGCCTACGTATCCTCTCGTGCAATGAGGAAGTCAGAACACCGTAGTTCGACTCAAAGAGACTGGAAGATGAATTGACTTGTGAACTGCCTACTTGTCTATGCTCAAGTGTATGACCTGTCTGGCTCAGGTGCTAACTGTCTTGCATTAGACGGAAGAAGCGAGTTCTCGTTTGTGAGTGAATGAGATGAGAAAAGAATCCCGAAGGAGACGATTATTGTTTGTTTTTGAGCTTTCAATCTTTTATTGCTTTCGAAAGTTTATCATAAGAAAATGAGCTTAATCCTAAACCAAGGGTTAGTAAACTCATCACATCCTCCCTCTGATTAGGGGTAATGAGAATACCTTAAACATGAAGTAAGCACCTCACACTTAATCACCATGGTGTAGGATTAAGATCATTAACCTACTTGTGATTACTTAGATGTTTTTGTTGTTTTTGTTTAGTGTTAGGTAATGAGTTTAAGCCATAATCAAAGATTTAATGGACTCATTACACCATCCTAATAGAAGGATAATAGATGAGAACATTTAAGCTGGGGAAGGCTCCTCAACTTAATCCATGATTAGGGATTAACCTCATGACAAAACAAAACCTTTATTAAGTGGATTTTAGTTAATGATAAGATGAAGAAATGGATTTTATGATTTGTAAGACAACTTGAGGGGGACTTGTCCATTAACACTAGGGTTAGTCCTTCTTAACCAATTAAGGAAGAATTAGAACCCTAATACAAGGCCCAAGTTGCAAGTTTGATGTCTTGATGATTATTAGATGGATTGATTAAAGGGTTTAAACACATTAAGGGTTTAACACTTAGGATTAAAGTTATACACTCCATCCTAATAGAAGGATGCAGGCATAAGCTTAATCACAAAGCCTTAAAACCTTTAGGGTTTAGTCCTTGGTTATGAGGTGAGAAGAGAAGACTCAAAGATGACACAAAGGAAAAATTAAATGGGGGACTAATCAAACCCTAATTGTTATCATGCTTGGTTGTTCCTAGGGTTTATGAAGCTTGCAAGAGATCTTCAAGAGAAAAGCCACCAGGAATAGAAGCAGATGAAAGGAGGAAGAAGCAGAGAGAATCAAGACAACTTGCTTCACTTAAGAAGACAAGTTGCCTGAAGAAAGAAAGTAAGAAATGAACATGAATGAGCAAGTTCACTCCAATACACAAGATAAAATGCAGCAATGATGCATAAGGGAGATGAGAAGAGATTGTGAGAAGTGAAGGCAAATTCACTTCTCAAAATAACTTACCACCTGAAAAGTTAGCAAAAGAAATGCAATGCAATGAAAATGAGATGAAATGTCATGATGCAAACCAAAGTCAGAAGCATAAACATGACTTCAATGATGCTAAGAGATGATGAAAACACATATCAAGAGTAGTGGATGATCATACAAGGATGAGGATGCAAATGAAGCATGCTTTGAACCATGGAAGTTCATGAAAGTTTATGAAATGGAATGGACATACAACATGGAAAATGAAAGATACAATGATCAAACATGATTCTAATATGTCCTAAGATGTATTATGAATCATGTGGATGCACAAAATGTCATGGCAAGTTCTTAAATGCAAGCAAATAAGAGATGGATGCAAGGGAAGGCACAAATTAGGGTTTACATACAACATGCAATGCAAAAATTCAAAACCAGAAGCAAATGACATGACAAAAAATTGAAAATGGGATCAAAGGAACCCTAACCCTACACAAGTTCACTTCCCAAAGGAGGAGACCTAAATCTAAACCTAATGGAAGTTTTGATTTTTCTAAGTCAACTAGGGTTTTGGGATTCCTCACAATGAAAAATACAAAACAAATTGAAAATGAAAGATGAATTCAAACCAATTTAACCCTAGAAACTACATGCTATGAAGGATGCAATGCAAGAAGAACCATTATCAAACTCTTCATGGTTAGGCAGAATGAATTTTTCAAAGTTTTCACAAAAATATTGCCTTTAAACAAATTTAATTCCAATGAAAATTGTCAAAATGCATCAAGGACCAAAAAGAAATTTGTTTTGAGAGTTTGATAATGTTTCTAAATGTTTTTAAATGCGATGTGAATTTTTTGGTGATTTTTAAATACCTAAATGCATTTTTAAATGCGATGTGAATGTTTCTCTTTGTGTGTGATGATTCAAGCTGTTTCAGGGGGTGGATTTTGTTCTATGAGTGATTTGTGACTTGTTGGTGAAAGAAAAATGAAGGTTTGGTGGTTGAGGAATGAGTTTCAAAGAGGAGAAGGTTCAGGCCAGTTTTTGTGAATCTGCTTGTGTGTGTCTTCTTGGCTCATGTCCAGCTTGCTTTATGTTCCATAACACATCCCTAGACTATTGGAAGAGGTCTGAGGAAGTGACATGTACTGTGGGAATGGTATGGGGTGATTGGCCAAAAAGTCAAGAATTGTGTACTATAGGTATGGGCTATGGCAGAGGAAATCTAAAGGGTGTATCTGCCTCAGCTGAGTTTGAGGATGACCCTAGGATCAAAAGAAGGCAGCTGGATGTCTTGGATAGCAAGATGACATAGTTTTTGCATTTTGCCCTCTTTGAAGTTTCTTGTGAACCAAGGCATGAAGTCTCATGATTTATTGGGAAATTTGTGACAAAATGAGTTATGTGATGTTGTTATGGTGTTTTGATACCAATTAGAAGTCAAACCAATCTTTGGACATCATTCTTGCAAGAGTTCCTTTTTGGAGAATTTTCATGGAAAATGGCTTATGAAAGCTTGTGATTTAAGGCATAAACCTTGAAAACTCTTGGGCAATTCTTATTTTTCTAAGTTGTAACATGTTATAATGATGCAAAGAAGTCATTTAGAGGTCTTGAAAGTGCTTGGAATTTGAATTTGCAAAAATCCCTCTTTGGTGCCAAAAGTGGAAATTTAGTGATTTTGTTCAACTTTGACAAACCATAACTTTTGATACAAGATGAATTAGAATGAGTTCTTGTACTTTTTGAAAATGGGAGGATCCATTCTACAACTTTCATGACCAAAGTTTTCTCATTTGAAGCATTTTTGAATCAAAAAGAGGAGGTTGAAAAACTTTCCCAAAATGGCAAGTTTTCATTACAAGTCACTTTTCAAAAATGGCAACTTTGCAAATGGCTTGAAATTCTTCAATTTTGTGAACTTCTAACACCTTCTATGATCAAATAAAAATCATACACATTAAAAATGATGGAGAAGAACCTTTGGTTGGGTCACTGGGGGCCTCAGATGCCCTGATTTTGCACTGACTTGCTCAAGAAGTCATCTTGTGATCAGATGCCTTCCTCATTGAATTTATTCATGAAAACTGATATGCATGATCCTCATAACATATAGAGACCAATAGAAACAAGAATGACCAGAAAATTTGGATTTATGGCCTCTGAAACCAAAACCCTAATTTTAGGTCATCTGTGCAGTTAAACCTGGCTCTGCTTCCATGCCTTTCTCAGTTCTTGTGATTCTTTGACTTTCTTGACCTTGTGAGGATATAATATGATGATTGAACATACATGGACCCTCTTGAGATGATTGAAGACCTTTGGAGTGGCTCAAATGGCTCAGGGATGGCTCAAATCACAAACCCTAGATGCAGATGGCTTAGAAGCAATGCAGTGAAACAAAAATGTGGTATGAGATGCTATGATTGAACTTATGCACATCACAAGCCATGGTGTGAATGGGTGAGGGCAAATTTGGGGTGTTTACAGCTGCCCCTATTCAAACATGAGTTAGCTGTGCAGGATGTAAGCAACGGCTTAACAGGCGAACAAGATAACTCGTGGTTGAATACCAAAGACAGTCCAAAATTTGCACTCACGGAATGAAGAAGAAAAAGGATATAGATTGTAGAAGAAAATAAAGCATAATTATAAAGTGCGGGTGACGGAGGACGTCCGTCGAGCAGAGGACGACTGCTGGGGATGGAGCAATGACGGGGACGACCGATATGCTGGGGAAGGTGCGGGAAGTAAAGCAATGACGGGGACGGCCGACAAGCTGTGGATATAAGAGATTATGATGGGGACGGCCATCAGGTAAAGCTATAAGACTCTCTGGGGTTTATAGGTAAAGCATGAATGAAATAAACGATGAGGTACGGTCATCAAAGGTGAAGGACGATCACCTAGCAGGGGACGTATGCTCTGTTGGGGATAAGATGAGGGACGATCATCTAAGGTGAAGGACGATCACCTGGCAAGGTACGGCTGCCGAAAATATCACGACATAGGACGAATGTCGGATGAAAAGGTCGACGATGGGGACGGCCATCGGATAAACATGACGAAGGACGATCATCAAGAGGTGAAGGACGATCACCTAGCAGGGTACGGCTGCTCTCGGGATTTATCATGACATAATACAAATGTCAGATAACAAGATCAACGATGGGGACGGCCATCGGATAAAATGGTGAAGGACGATCATCAAGAGGTGAATGACGATCACCTAGCAGGGGACGGCTGCTAAAAATATCACGACATAGGACGAATGTCGGACAAGAAGGGGTTCTAATGAATAGAGACTCCACTGGGGGTGATGAAGGACGATCATCAAAAAGGTGAAGGACGACCACCTGGCAGGGTACGGCTGCCGAAAAGGTATCATGACATAGGACGAATGTCAGATAGAAAGAAAATAGTTCAACAAGATTTGTCGGGGATTCTTCTGGGGAAGGGTAGACACAGACGAGTGTCTAAATTCAAAAGATGAAGGTATAAGTGTTTGACACGGTGTATAGATTAAAGATGCGGACGAGCATCCTTAAGACTATGATAGGACGAGTATCAGTAGAAACAAACGCTTGATGCATGTTCAGAGATGATGATACGGACAAGTACCAACTAGTTAACAAAGAACACGGACGAGTGTCGAATCTGAGGGGGTATAAGTGGTATATACAAGATACGGACGAGTATCTGTATGAGTGAAAAGTGATGAGTGGAGACACAGACGAGTGTTTAACTTGCTGGGGAGGTGTGCGACACGGACGGGTGTCGGAAAAAGTGTATTATAATCAAGTATATGGTTCCCAAAGTATTTGTAACTATGTTGGGGGTGACATGGACAGATGTCAAGGAAGTTGCGTATATATGTATCTGTATTAGTGAGTGCAAAGGGGACGCTTTGGCTTTCTGCTGGGGGTATGACACAGACGAGTGTCAAGAAGCATCTCGTTATGTATAAGCATCTGTCTACTCGGGCAATTTTACTGGGGAATGATGACACGGACGAGTGCCAAAAAGGAATGTGTATCTGTATTTGTGAGGGAAATGCTTTGGCTCTCTGGTGGGGAGCTAGGAAATATTCTGTATATTGTTGATGGATTGTCAGAATTTACAAATGTTCGGTTCGACACATGGCTTGTGATTATGTAATATGTTTGATTTTTGCCGTAATGCTCCGTATTAGACGGAATTCTACGCTCTGTGGGAAAATATGATGCGGATGCTATGATTATGCAAAGATACCGATCGGGGATTCGGATCCCGTTGCTGTAGAGATTCCTGGCTGTTCTGCTTTGAAGTAGATATCCCAGCTGGGAATGAGATCATCGGTGGATCTTGGCATATATGACTCTGCGTGGGGAAGTAGGTCATTGATAAACCTATCTTGGTAATGAGGGGCCCAGCTGGGGCTTGTAGAAGCTTTTGTCACTCTGTTGTGAGATCTTCAGGCGTTGCTCTTCTGGATAGAGGTTGAAACTCCGTGGGGAGATAGTTCCCTGTCTAGCACTTGGCTGGGGGAGGAGAGAGATCACTGATAGATTTTCCTAGAGATCTCTGTGGGGATCCTGCTGAGGATGATGCTTGACAACTCAGTTGGGGATATGAACACTTTCAGATGCTGCTCTTTGCTGGAGAAGTGATGTCTGGCAATTCTGATGGGGAGAAAGCATCTCTGGTGCTGTTTGGAAGGTGTGTTAAGGAAACAATGATTTGGCAGCCTACTGAGGAGAAGCTTCCGTGCCCCATGTTGCGCTTTGAACTCCTGCACTCCTGTAAAGACAAAGAAACGCACAAGTACTCCGAGGTATCCCTTACTGGATTCCATCACAGGAGTTTAAACACTCCCGGGAGTAAGTATATTTCCTGCAAGCATGGATTGTTTAGAAAGGAAACATCTGTATTTATGCAATCAATATTTTAAAGACATCGGACATTCTTGCAAACGAAAGTAAAATGTACGAGACGAAACATGACTGAAAATCTGATTTTATTAATTCGTGTGCCTTGAATTGGCAAGATACAGTCAAAGAAACGGATCCCCTGAAATGAGGAAATCGTTACAAATTGAAAAAACAAAGAGATGCTGGCAATGCTGATGACGCTTCAAGGAGCTTCCCTTTTGCTATGACTCGTATGACTTTTGCCGTTCTTCTCATCTTGCTTTTGAAGGAGGCTGATTCTGACCGACGCTCGAACCTTTCGAAGCTTGTCGTGTTGTAAGTGATACAGATGAATTCAGAATGCAGTTGTTCGCTTATTCCCTTATTTTGCGTGGATCGCCCTTTCAGGTTTTCAATCCACCAGGATACCCATATTTTGCCTGAGTTGTCCAATGCGGCTTTCCAACTCAGCGGGTGTACATTTTTTTTCCCCTTATTTTTGCCCAAGACTTTTATTTTGTTTTTGACTCGCCGGGATGCCCTATTTTTGCCTGGACTTACATTCTGTTTTTATGTCCAGCGGGTCATTTTTATGCGAAGTATTTTTTAACTGCATCTGAATTCAAAGGGGATGGGAAGTCTTCACCATCCATGGTACTGAGCATGAGTGCTCCATCGGAGAAAACTTTCTTTACTACGAATGGCCCTTCATAGTTCGGAGTCCATTTGCCCCTGTGGTCTGTATGAGGAGGGAGGAGTCTTTTCAGCACAAATTCTCCTACTTGGTATTCTCGGAGCCTGACTTTCTGATCGAAGGTTTTCTTCATTCTTTTCTGGTATAGCTGCCCATGACAGATTGCAGCCAATCTCTTCTCTTCGATCAGACTCAGCTGTTCGTATCGGGATCGGACCCATTCTGCTTCGTTCAACTTAACATCCATCAGTACCCGCAGAGAGGGCAATTCAACTTCAATAGGTAGGACTGCCTCCATACCATACACAAGCTGATACGGTGTTGCCCCAGTGGATGTTCTGATCGACGTACAGTACCCATGCAAGGCAAACGGTAGCATTTCATGCCAGTCTTTGTAGGTGACCACCATCTTTTGCACAATCTTCTTGATATTCTTGTTAGCTGCTTCTACAGCGCCATTCATCTTCGGCCTGTAAGGAGAAGAATTGTGGTGTTGGATCTTGAAGTCCCGACATAATTCTGCCATCATTTTATTGTTCAAGTTGGAATCATTATCAGTGTTGATTCGCTCGGGAACTCCATACCGACAGATGATGTCTCTCTTCAGAAATCAGGCTACCACTTGCCTGGTAACATTTGCATAGGAAGCTGCTTCAACCCATTTGGTAAAATAGTCAATGGCAACTAGGATGAATCTTTGGCCATTTGAAGCAGTCGGTTCAATCTTGCCAATCATATCAATGCCCCACATGGCAAAGGGCCAGGGTGAAGACATCACATTCAGAGGGTTTGGAGGTACATGTACTTTATCTGCATAAATCTGGCATTTATGGCATTTCCTGGCATAGGCACAACAGTCGACATCCATTGTGATCCAGTAATAGCCCGATCTTAACAACTTTTTAGCCATGGCATGCCCTCCAGCATGGGTACCAAAGGATCCTTCGTGTACCTCGTGCATCAACAAGTCCGCTTCTGTCCTATCAACGCATCTGAGGAGTACCATATCAAAGTTTCTCTTGTACAGGGAACCATCAGCATTCAGGAAGAAACTACCAGCTAGCCTTCTTAATGTCTTCTTATCATTGGAAGATGCCCCAGGTGGGTATGTTTGATCCTCCAAGAAGCACTTAATGTCATGGAACCAAGGCTTATTATCTTTAACAACATCTGCTGAGAACACATATGCTGGTCTGTCAAGTCTGGACACTGCAATTTGAGGCACAAAGTTGGCAGCTTGAACTTTGATCATGGATGAAATGGTAGCCAGAGCATCTGCAAATTGATTTTCGTCTCGAGGGATATACTCAAGCTTGACCGTTGTGAAGAAAGTTAATAAGCTTCTTGTATAGTCCCGATAAGGTATCAGATGATCTTGGTGGGTGTACCATTTGCCGTTGGTTTGATTGACTACCAGAGCTGAATCTCCGAACACAGTCAAAGTCTTGATCCTGAGGTCTATAGCTTCCTCAAGACCCATAATGCAAGCTTCGTATTCGGCTTCGTTGTTAGTGCAGTTAAAGGTGAGCTTTGCTGAGAAAGGCATGTGAACTCCCTTAGGTGTAATGAGTACTGCACTAACACCACGACCATTCATGTTAACAGCCCCATCAAACATCATAGTCCATTCTTCTTCTGGGTCAGGCCCTTCAGTGTGAATAGGCTCTTCATGATCTTTTGCTTTTATGAACATGATGTCTTCATCAGGGAAGTCAAATCTCATAGGCTGGTAATCATCAATGGGTTGCTCAGCGAGATATTCAGACAATACACTGCCCTTGATGGCTTTTTGAGATGTGTACTGAATGTCATATTCTGTGAGGATCATTTGCCATCTTGCAACCCGTCCGGTAAGTGATGGCTTCTCGAAAATGTACTTAATTGGGTCCATCTTTGATATCAATAAAGTGGTGTGGGTCAACATATACTGCCTTAGTCGGCAAGCAGCCCACGCTAAAGCACAACAAGTTTTCTCGAGCAGTGAATAACGTTGTTCACAGTCGGTAAACTTTTTGCTTAGGTAGTAAATTGCATACTCTTTTCGACCAGACTCGTCATGCTGGCCCAACACACACCCCATTGACTCTTCTAATACTGTCAAGTACATTATCAGAGGTCTTCCTTCAACTGGAGGCATAAGGATCGGAGGCTCTTGTAAATATTCCTTGATTTTGTCAAAAGCCCTCTGACAGTCTTCGTTCCACCTGACTGTTTGTTCTTTTCTTAACAACTTGAACAAAGGCTCACAGGTTGCGGTAAGGTGAGATATGAACCGTGAAATGTAGTTCAATCTACCTAAGAAACCTCGAACTTCTTTCTCAGTTTTCGGTGCAGGCATTTCTTGAATGGCCTTGACTTTATCAGGGTCAACTTCAATCCCTTTGTCACTTACAATAAATCCCAGCAGCTTACCAGATCGCACCCCGAATGTGCACTTGTTGGGGTTTAACTTCAGTTGGTACTTCCTCAGACGCTTGAATAGCTTTAATAGGTTCACCAGGTGGTCCTCTTCTGTAAGGGACTTGGCAATCATGTCATCCACATAACATTCAATTTCTTTGTGGATCATGTCATGGAATAATGTCACCATAGCCCGTTGATAAGTTGCACCAGCATTCTTCAGTTTGAATGGCATCACCTTATAACAGAACGTGCCCCAGGGTGTGATGAAAGTTGTCTTCTCCATGTCTTCAGGTGACATTTTGATCTGATTGTATCCTGAAAATCCATCCATGAAGGAGAACACCGAGAACTGAGCCGTATTGTCGACCAATACATCAATGTGAGGTAAAGGGAAGTCATCTTTCGGGCTGGCTCTGTTCAGATCCCGGTAGTCCACACACATCCTCACCTTGCCATCTTTCTTAGGCACAGGTACAATATTAGCGACCCACGGCGGATAGCTAGTTACAGCAAGGAAACCGGCGTCCCACTGCTTTTGCACCTCTTCTTTAATCTTCATTGCCATATCTGGGCGAGTGTGGCGCAACTTCTGTTTCACTGGTGGGCAATCTTCTTTTAAAGGCAGCTTGTGCATGACAATATCGGTGTCCAACCCTGGCATATCCTGATAAGACCAAGCAAAAACATCCACGTATTCCCGAAGCATGTCAATCAGTTGCTCTTTTACCGAATCTTGCAGGCAGGCCCCGATCTTAACCTCTTTCACGTCTTCTTCCGTACCAAGATTAACCGTTTCAATCTCCTCCTAATGAGGAGTGATAACCTTCTTGGGCAAAATTACAAGATGGCCCGATTACAAAATGAGTCTTGACATCTTGGGCAAGATGCAAGACTTGATGCATGCTTAAAATTACAGGAAATAATAATTACTCTGCAGGAGTAACCCTTATAATTTCCTGGGAAGACCAGTTAAGGACTTGGCTCCCCGGGATCCTTGGACGTATCCAGCTCTCCAGGTTGCGGTCGCTTTCCTCCTCGTCTTCCAAGTAGTTCACAGCATCCGGGGTGAGCATTCCCCCGCTGACAAAACTGGGCTCTTTTGCAGCCTCCGATTGATCTTGTTGAGTTGGTCTGTAACCCAACCCAAATCTGTCTTCTTTCTTCTCCACGGGCAGCAGCTTGCCCCTGCCTTGGGCAGTACCTTCTTCAACAACCTTTCGGGCTTGCTGATACGACATTATGGAGGTTCCCAGTACAGCAGATGCTTCATTAATGTTCAGGGCCTCGAACCCCTGGCTCATGGTTTCATGGATTTCTCCATCCATTTCTATGTACTTATACGTAGCCAGATGGCTAACAAAGATGTCTTCTTCCCCACAGATTGTGATGATCTGACCTTCCAATTCGAATTTCAGCTTCTGGTGAAGGGTAGACGTAACAGCGCCAGCGACATGGATCCAGGGTCTACCCAACAAACAGCTGTAGGCCGGCTGAATGTCCATCACATAGAAGGTAGTTTTGAAGGTCTGCGGGCCAATCATCACAGGCAGATCAATCTCCCCGAGCACTGATCTCTTAGAGCCATCAAATGCTCTCACCACCAAATTACTCGGACGTAGTGCCAAACCATCATACTCCAGCTTCACTAAGGCTTTCTTTGGTAGAACATTGAGTGAAGACCCAGTGTCCACCAGTACATGAGATAGAACAACACCTTTGCATTCCATGGTGATATGTAAAGCCTTGTTTTGGTTACGTCCCTCCGTTGTCAAGTCAGCATTGGTGAAGCCCAGTCCATGACTGGTATTGACATTTGCCACCACGGTTTCTAGCTGATTAACGGTAATCTCCTCTGGCACGTATGCTGCGTGCAGGACTTTCAATAATGCATTCCTGTGAGCTTCAGAACACATCAATAGGGATAAAATGGAGATTTTTGAGGGAGTTTGGTGAAGTTGATCCACCACCTTGTAATCACTTCTATTTATGATTCTCATAAACTCGTCTACATCTTGCTCAAAAGATGTCTTCTGAGTTTCCTTGATAGTTGGCTTCAGCATTAGGTCTTTGCACTTGTGAGGCAAAAAGGCGTCCGCTTCTGGTGAAGCCTCCGCCTCCCCCGACATTATCAACTTGTCGAGAAGAGGTTGAAGAATCCAGAGTGATCTTCTCCCCGTTGCAGTAGAGGTCAGAGCCATAATGCCAAGGTATGGCATTACTGCTTTCATAAGGAACTGGTCCAGGCACCGTAATGGTAACTGGACTGACTGCCGCAGAGGAGGGTACTGTAATGGTGTGTGGATCGTAGTAAATTGTGACTGGTGACCTGGCAGGAGGTGCCACTGTTTGTTGTTGAAAGTTGTTGTTTGAAGGAACATTTGATGGATCATAGTAGATGGTGACTGCTGAGACATCTTCATTAATTTCTGTTGGCGTTGTAGAAGATTCTGCTGATAAAATGGATGTTGATGTTGTAGAAGGAATGGTTGTTGAAATCTGATTTGGTGAAGTGATGGACGGAGCCATTGCTGATGATATTGATGAATCGGTAGGAATGATTGTTGCTGCTATTGTAGAAGAATCAGGAATTGTTGTCAAAGGAATTGTTGGATTTGTAGGTGCCGTTGTTGAGATCTGAAGGATACCACCCTTGATAAGACCATCTATGCCGCTTCTCAAATAATCACACCCGTTGACTGCAATGTTGCAAAACCCACAACCGAGCTCACACCCGGGGAACACCTGGCACTCTAGAAGCTGAGCTTTAATTTCGACCAGAGGTGTTCGAATTTGTGCAACACTGGTGATCAAAGTAGATGGTTTGTCTTCCTCAATGGCATTAATCCTTGGCCCACCATGATTAGGCATAGGATTTCTGTTGACATTCGGAGGAGGTGCGAAGTTGAGGGCTTTAGAATCCACCAGATCTTGAACTTTCATTTGCAATGCCCTGCATTTTTCTGTATTGTGGCCTGGTGCATTGGAATGGAAAGCACACCTGGCGTTGACGTCATAATTCTTCGGAAGATTGGAGGGATCTGGAGGTGCCAATGTCCTTAACTCAACCAAGTTAAGCTTCAGGAGTTGTGGCAATAAGGCAGCATAAGGCATAGGGATAAGGTCAATCACCCTGTTTGCCTTTGATGGTCTTTGCTGAAAGGATCTTTGTTGTTGATTACTATTGTTGTTGTTGTAGGTTCTCTGTGGCGGGTACTGTACTTGCTGTTGATAATGTGGTTGTTGTTGTTATTGATATGCTGGTTGCTGAGGAATCGGAGCTGGAATAGTGACAGCTGCTACTGATCTGTGAACATACTGAGGTCTGCCCCTGTTGACATGAATGGCATTTGTCTCACCAGTCCTTCGAGGCCCCACAAAAGGCTTCCTGGGATTACTGGACGAACTTGCACCATTATCAGAAATTTTGCCCATTTTTAATAAACTTTCAATTCTTTCACCGGCTATAACTACGTCAGCAAAACTGGTGGAAGAAAAGGCAGCCAGCCTATCAATATATGTTCCTTGCAAGGTATTCATGAACATGTCGGCCATTTCTCTTTCCGACATGGGTGGCTGGACAGCAGCAGCAAGTTGTCTCCACCTTTGGGCATATTCCCTGAAGCTTTCTCTGGAGGATTGAGACATTCCCATTAGGAGGGTCCTGTTAGGAGCCATGTCCAGATTATATTGATATTGTCTGATGAAGGCTTCAGCTAAGTCCTTCCAGCATCTAATGGTAGCTCTGGTCAAGTGTGAATACCACTCTCTTGAAGCCCCAGTCAAACTGTCTTCAAAATAGAACATCCACAGCTTTTCATCCATGGTATATGCTTTAAGTCTTCCCAGGAAGGACTGTAGGTGAATTCGTGGACAAGAGGTTCCATTGTATTTCTCAAAGCACGGGGGTTTGAACTTGTGGGGAATTCTCACCCCATCTACTAACCTCATATCCATTACATCGAAACCCAAGGAGTTTTGAGACTCCAAAGATCTCAACTTCTCAGCAATTTCATCAAACCTCCTATCATAGACTTCATCTCCAGCTCCCATGACAGTAAACTGCTCTTCTTGGGGGTCTTCTTGTAAGATTCTCCCCCAGTATTATTTCCTTACACATTACCCGGGATGTTGACTTCCGGATCTAGATGAGGTCCAAATACAGGTGGATTAACATGAGGCTGACCCCTCTCATTGTTGCTAGTTCCTCCAGTGCCAGGATGAGGTTCCTCGGGGGTTTGTCTTTCTACCAATGCCCTTAACCTTTCTTGGTTCTGGGCCAAGCCAGTCATCACAGTCATGAATTGGGCCATTTGGTTTCTCATCTCCACTCTTTCATTAGCCATCTGGGTTCTGACCTCAGTCAGGTCTTGCTGTACTTGCTCCATTAGAATACCTGGAAGGTTGTTGCGAGTAGGATACCGGTGTGCACGGTTGACAGGGAACACTCTTCTGCGAGCAATATTTCCTAAACCACAACAGAGTTAGAAACAAACAAAATAATAACAGAACCTACAAAACAAAATAAAAGTTAGTATGCAATGCAATATGCTTATTTGTTTTCCAAGGTATCTGGCTTGGTTCTTGGTTTTGACCTTTCCAGACCTCGAGGAAGATGCTTTGATGTTGCTTGAGAAAAGAAATCCAATGAAAACAGACTAACAAATATATTACAAATGGTGAATAATACATAGTCTGTTTTTTACAACACATGCCCCTGAAGGGTCAAAATACAATAAAAAAGAAAAGTACATCAAATGAAAACAACAACAATCAAAAAGTCAGACATCTAGCCCAAATTCATCCTCCTTAACCTCCTTAAGAAGTGCCTCAGTCACTGGACCAGCTGGATGCTCTGTAATGGTCCTGATGAGGAGGTTTCTGGTGACAATGGCAGTGGTCAGCATCTTGTGCCTATCCTGATCCTTTGATCTCTTCAATCCAGCCCTAAGCTTCAACTCTGAAATCTCCTTCTGGGCTGCCAGCAAAGCTTCCTGCTGCTTCTTTTCATTGGCCTCTAACTGCTCAATTCTGGCTTGAGTCCTCTGATCTTCTTGCGTCCGGGCTTCGGTGATCCTGACCCACCTAGCCTGACTTTCTTGCAGATAGAGCTCAGTCCTAGCCTTCTGAAGCTTGGCCTCTTTGCAGGCATTCTTCAGTATTTGCTCCCCAGCTCTTGATTTCTTGATGTAGTCCTCTGTTTTCTCAATCTTGGCTAGATGCTCCACCCTAAGCTTCTCCAACCTCTCAATGTCCAGACGAACATCACTCCTCTCCCAGAGGGTCTTCTTCAGAGCTTGAGACAGATTCTCATTCCTTTCCTTCAGCTTCTCAAATTCTTCCAGGATGACAGTGGCTGCTGGCTGTACTGTAGATGGTCCAGGTGTGTCCTCCAAGGTGAAGGGCATTCCAGTAATCTGAGCTCTAGCATGGGACCAGTCATAGTACTGAGCTGAAGCAACATTATTACACCTCCCAAGAATAGCCATCCTTTTTGTCTGGATGTTGTCCCAAGCCCAGGATGCTTGCCTGACAACAGCTGAATTAGGTTTTACTTCACAATACAAGGTCTCAACTAAATCCTGCACTCTAGGAGGGTGAACCAAAGCATAGCCCAGTTGTCTTTTAAACAATAAAGGATTGTAGTTGATTCAACCCTTTACTCCTATCAGAGGTACATTTGGGTATTGCCCACAGCTAGTGATGATGTCCTTGCCTTTGGTGCTCTAGGTGCACCACCTGATGTCATCTGAAGTCAAAGCAATGAGCCTCTTAGCCCAATTCTTCTGTTGGTGGGGGTTCAGGAAGGCATCTGATTTAGGTAAATGTTTGAGCACCCAAGTTTGAAACAAAGGAGCACAACACCACACCAACTTCCCCCTTTGTTTCTCATTCATCTGATGAATGGAGTAATAGAAATCTCCCAGCAATGTGGGTACTGGGTTCCTCAGAAGGAAAAGATGAATGGCATTCTTGCTGATAAATTTGGGCTCATCTGCAAACAGTATAACCCCATATATGCTGAGGGCTAACAATGCACAGACTGCCCTCCATTCTCCCAAAGAGGCCTTCAGGGTGGCCTGAGAAATCAAGAAGTCTAAGTGCAAACCAGGGATCCCAGCCTTTGTTGTCATTTCTGGGTTGAAGGGGACTCCACCCCTGACAGGTACTCCAATCAATGATGAAAACTCCTCCAGCAGAGGTCCTAGCTGAAAGCCTGGGAATGTGAAGCATCTCAAAGGAGGGTCATAAAACTGTAGGCACGTGTGGATCATGCTCCTTTGAGAAGGGTCTAGGTCCATAACCATATCAAGGATACCTCCATAATGCTCTCTGAATAATGGGATGTGGTCAGGGGTGATAAGTGACTGGACCTGCCTGATACCAGTCAACACAGGCTCAAAGAAATGGTAAGATATCTTGCTTTTCCTGGGAGTAGCCATAAATGCTGAAGAGGAGGAAGATAGCTGCTGATGAAGAGCAAGGCTGATACTGGAGATGAACCACTGATAGGCTGATGCTGGTGATGATGAAGATAGCTGAAGCAGGCAACTGAAGCAGAGGTCTATGCAGATGAAGGGGTCAAAACCAAGCCAGATATAATGTGGATACCCTGAAAAACAAATAAACAAATGTTAAATGATGCAATGATGATGTATGCAAATGATATGCAAGGGTTTGTGATCAAGCTGGATCTGATTATCTGTCTTGATATAAAGCCCATGTATGTTCAAGAAGTCCAGATGGAGGTTCAGAAATCCAGTAACCAGGGTGGGGGACTCAAATAAAGAGTCACATATCCAGGGTTAAATCACAAGAACTATCCAAAGTGAGGTACTCTTAATCAAACAAGTAACAGGGTATGATGTGGCCAAAGGTACCTGCAAACCTGTAAACAGCCCAACCCCCTCACAGGTAGTGTTCTAAAACAAGGATCCTCAGACTTGGATCAGTTATGAGAAGTGTAAACACTTCTAACCCGGAGGTACAGTGTTTACAATAACCATAAAAGATCCTCCTCTAATTCACCTCAGTTTCTGAAGGTCATAGTAAAGGTCATCCAGACTTAGCAGGCTTCCCAGATAGCCCTAGCACTACAGGAAATCTGTAGCACAGAGTTCTCAAGAAGAAACCCATATCTGAACCGTGTTTCATATTCCCGCACCAGACCGAAATGGAATGGGAAAGAACATGAACCACTCTAGCCTAGGTGTCACTCAGGTACCAGGTATATGACCTTAAACTCTCAATGCAACCCCACCTACCAAGACAAAAGAACAGATCCAGCAATGATAATGACAGTATGAAGTATGAAAAGACTGTAAAGAAAGCAATAAATAAAGTTGTACATAAAGCAGTAAATAAAGCAAATAAATAAACACACATAGCACATAACACCCCAATAAACACAAATCAAACAAGCGCTAGGAGGAACCCACAAAAAGAACCAGAAGTCCCGGTTACAGTATAAGGGTCCCCAGCAGAGTCGCCAAGTTGTCGCTCCCACCTGATGACACAGGGCCAAGAGGGGTACAGACGCGAACGGTCGGCGAAAGGAGAAGGAAATGAATAGAGTCGCCAGCTAGGCATTTTTATCCCGAAGGAAAGGTAATGCTGCATAAACCTAAGAAAAGATGGATAAGACGGTTGCGAACCAGAGAAACTGAGAAAGGGGGTTGGTTACAACCTGGGAAGGTACTAGCACCCAGATTGTCCGTCGTACTCGACGGGATCCACGCTTAAAAGATTTATGTTTTAAATGGGTAGTGTTAGTGCAATCTGTGTATCAAAGCTGGAAAGAATGCAACTGTCAGTGTAACAGAAATGTGAAGTGTATAAGAGAAGTGTCAGTGTAAGAACAGGAGTGAAATGCTCAAGACTATGAGGCTTAAAGAATAATGCTTGAGGGAGGGGGAATATACAGAGACTTTTGTTCGATAACTGTTAAGTTATGCCTACGTATCCTCTCGTGCAATGAGGAAGTCAGAACACCGTAGTTCGACTCAAAGAGACTGGAAGATGAATTGACTTGTGAACTGCCTACTTGTCTATGCTCAAGTGTATGACCTGTCTGGCTCAGGTGCTAACTGTCTTGCATTAGACGGAAGAAGCGAGTTCTCGTTTGTGAGTGAATGAGATGAGAAAAGAATCCCGAAGGATACGATTATTGTTTGTTTTTGAGCTTTCAATATTTTATTGCTTTCGAAAGTTTGTCATAAGAAAATGAGCTTAAGCCTAAACCAAGGGTTGGTAAACTCATCACATCCTCCCTCTGATTAGGGGTAATGCGAATACCTTAAACATGAAGTAAGCACCTCACACTTAATCACCATGGTGTAGGATTAAGATCATTAACCTACTTGTGATTACTTAGATGTTTTTGTTGTTTTTGTTTAGTGTTAGGTAATGAGTTTAAGCCATAATCAAAGATTTAATGGACTCATTACACCATCCTAATAGAAGGATAATAGATGAGAACATTTAAGCTGGGGAAGGCTCCTCAACTTAATCCATGATTAGGGATTAACCTCATGACAAAACAAAACCTTTATTAAGTGGATTTTAGTTAATGATAAGATGAAGAAATGGATTTTATGATTTGTAAGACAACTTGAGGGGGACTTGTCCATTAACACTAGGGTTAGTCCTTCTTAACCAATTAAGGAAGAATTAGAACCCTAATACAAGGCCCAAGTTGCAAGTTTGATGTCTTGATGATTATTAGATGGATTGATTAAAGGGTTTAAACACATTAAGGGTTTAACACTTAGGATTAAATTTATACACTCCATCCTAATAGAAGGATGCAGTCATAAGCTTAATCGCAAAGCCTTAAAACCTTTAGGGTTTAGTCCTTGGTTATGAGGTGAGAAGAGAAGACTCAAAGATGACACAAAGGCAAAACTAAATGGGGGACTAATCAAACCCTAATTGTTATCATGCTTGGTTTTTCCTAGGGTTTATGAAGCTTGCAAGATATCTTCAAGAGAAAATCCACCAGGAATAGAAGCAGATGAAAGGAGGAAGAAGCAGAGAGAATCAAGAAAACTTGCTTCACTTAAGAAGACAAGTTGCCTGAAGAAAGAAAGTAAGAAATGAACATGAATGAGCAAGTTCACTCCAATACACAAGATAAAATGCATCAATGATGCATAAGAGAGATGAGAAGGGATTGTGAGAAGTGAAGGCAAATTCACTTCTCAAAACAACTTACCACCTGAAAAGTTAGCAAAAGAAATGCAATGCAATGAAAATGAGATGAAATGTCATGATGCAAACCAAAGTAAGAAGCATAAACATGACTTCAATGATGCTAAGAGATGATGCAAACACATATCAAGAGTTGTGGATGATCATACAAGGATGAGGATGCAAATGAAGCATGCTTTGAACCATGGAAGTTCATGAAAATTTATGAAATGGAATGGACATACAACATGGCAAATGAAAGATGCAATGATCAAACATGATTCTAATATGTCCTAAGATGTATTATGAATCATGTGGATGCACAAAATGTCATGGCAAGTTCTTAAATGCAAGCAAATAAGAGATGGATGCAAGGGAAGGCACAAATTAGGGTTTACATACAACATGCAATGCAAAAATTCAAAACCAGAAGCAAATGACATGACAAAAAATTGAAAATGGGATCAAAGGAACCCTAACCCTACACAAGTTCACTGCCCAAAGGAGGAGACCTAAATCTAAACCTAATGGAAGTTGTGATTTTTCTAAGTCAACTAGGGTTTTGGGATTCCTCACAATGAAAAATACAAAACAAATTGAAAATGAAAGATGAATTCAAACCAATTTAACCCTAGAAACTACATGCTATGAAGGATGCAATGCAAGAAGAACCATTATCAAACTCTTCATGGTTAGGCAGAATGAATTTTTCAAAGTTTGCACAAAAATATTGCCTTTAAACAAATTTAATTCCAATGAAAATTGTCAAAATGCATCAAGGACCAAAAAGAAATTTGTTTTGAGAGTTTGATAATGTTTCTAAATGTTTTTAAATGCGATGTGAATTTTTTGGTGATTTTTAAATACCTAAATGCATTTTTAATTAACTAATTCTCATTAACTAATTAAAAATAAACATTTAAATTATTTAAAAATAATTTTTAAAGCAAAAAATTAAAATTAAAATATGTTTGGGTTCTGAAAATTAATAAAATGCTTGACAAAAAAAATCAGAATTTTTAAATATGTTTTACTATTTTTAATAATTCGTGTAAATAAAATGCAAATAAAATGAAATAAAACTAATTAAAATGGAAAGTAAGCCAAAGGGAAGGTCAGGATTTGATCTGGGCCTGGGGTTGTTGACTTGGCGCCACATCCAAGGGCCCAGGTTCAAATCTGACTAAACTTTATTTAACAATTAATTAATCCTAGGTTTAATTAATAAATGACTGATTAGGGCTTAATGAGCCATCTGGACCATCCAAGTGCGCGCGGGAAGCCTGATCCTAGGGTTAGAATTCAAAGTTACTAATTAGACACAATTAGGGCAAATGACTTTCAGATGACCGGAACAGTGGTTCCGGTCATCTTCTCCGGCGAGCCCAAACCCTAGATTCTTCTACATGTTACCAAACACCCAATTTCTTCCACCAAAATGATCCTCTCATCAATCTAAACCTAAACCCTCATCTCAAATTCATTTATTTCCTCTCACAAGCCTGAATCAAAGCAAAATACAAAACACGGGCAAATGTTCAGAGATGTCATACATGCTGGTTTCTTCACCATTTCAAAAAATAAATACATATTCATGATCAGGAGAACATATAGCATCATAAAAGAACTTAAAAATTAACTTCTGGGAAAAATGTTCTTCATGTTACCTGAGATGAAGCTTTTCTGATTTTGAGCTTTCTGGACTCAAACTTTGTGCAATCCTTCTCCTTTAAGCACCCTGATGATGAAATGAAGCTTGGGGAGCTTTGAGAGTGGCTGGTTATGGCTGTTTTGTTCTGGTGTAGCAGAAATGGAGGTCTTTGTGTGTGATGATTCAAGCTGTTTCAGGGGGTGGATTTTGTTCTATGAGTGATTTGTGACTTGTTGGTGAAAGAAAAATGAAGGTTTGGTGGCTGAGGAAGGAGTTTCGAAGAGGAGAAGGTTCAGGCCAGTTTTTGTGAATCTGCTTGTGTGTGTCTTCTTGGCTCATGTCCAGCTTGCTTTATGTTCCATAACACATCCCTAGACTATTGGAAGAGGTCTGAGGAAGTGACATGTACTGTGGGAATGGTATGGGGTGATTGGCCAAAAAGTCAAGAATTGTGTACTATAGGTATGGGCTATGGCAGAGGAAATCTAAAGGGTGTATCTGCCTCAGCTGAGTTTGAGGATGACCCTAGGATCAAAAGAAGGCAGCTGGATGTCTTGGATAGCAAGATGACATAGTTTTTGCATTTTGCCCTCTTTGAAGTTTCTTGTGAACCAAGGCATGAAGTCTCATGATTTCTTGGGCAATTTGTGACAAAATGAGTTATGTGATGTTGTTATGGTGTTTTGATACCAATTAGAAGTCAAACCAATCTTTGGACATCATTCTTGCAAGAGTTCCTTTTTGGAGAATTTTCATGGAAAATGGCTTATGAAAGCTTGTGATTTAAGGCATAAACCTTGAAAACTCTTGGGCAATTCTGATTTTGCTAAGTTGTAACATGTTATAATGATGCAAAGAAGTCATTTAGAGGTCTTGAAAGTGCTTGGAATTTGAATTTGCAAAAATCCCTCTTTGGTGCCAAAAGTGGAAATTTAGTGATTTTGTTCAACTTTGACAAACCATAACTTTTGATCCAAGATGAATTAGAATGAGTTCTTGTACTTTTTGAAAATGGGAGGATCCATTCTACAACTTTCATGACCAAAGTTTTCTCATTTGAAGCATTTTTGAATCAAAAAGAGGAGGTTGAAAAACTTTCCCAAAATGGCAAGTTTTCATTACAAGTCACTTTTCAAAAATGGCAACTTTGCAAATGGCTTGAAATTCTTCAATTTTGTGAACTTCTAACACCTTCTATGATCAAATAAAAATCATACACATTCAAAATGATGGAGAACAACCTTTGGTTGGGTCACTGGGGGCCTCAGATGCCCTGATTTTGCACTGACTTGCTCAAGAAGTCATCTTGTGATCAGATGCCTTCCTCATTGAATTTCTTCATGAAAATTGATATGCATGATCCTAATAACATATAGAGACCAATAGAAACAAGAATGACCAGAAAATTTGGATTTATGGCCTCTGAAACCAAAACCCTAATTTTAGGTCATCTGTGTAGTTAAACCTGGCTCTGCTTCCATGCCTTTCTCAGTTCTTGTGATTCTTTGACTTTCTTGACCTTGCGAGGATATAATATGATGCTTGAACATACATGGACCCTCTTGAGATGATTGAAGACCTTTGGAGTGGCTCAAATAGCTCAGGGATGGCTCAAATCACAAACCCTAGATGCATATGGCTTAGAAGCAATGCAGTGAAACAAAAATGTGGTATGAGATGCTATGATTGAACTTATGAACATCACAAGCCATGGTGTGAATGGGTGAGGGAAAATTTGGGGTGTTTACAGGAACCAGATAGAGATCAACTCTGTGCTATGTCCCATAAGGACAAAGAGACTTTCAAAGAGTACGCGCATAGATGGCGCAAGTTAGCAGCTCAGATTGTTCCTCCTCTAGAAGAGAAAGAGATGACAAAGATCTTTTTGAAGACTTTAGGTTCTTTCTACTATGAGAAGATGATAGCTAGTGCTCCTTCTGATTTCACTGAAATGGTGAGTATGGGGATGCGACTAGAAGAAGGTGTCCGTGAGGGATGGTTGAGCCAAGAGAGTGGAAATGGTTCGAGCTCTAGGAGGTTCAACTTTGGTAAAAAGAAAGAAGGTGAGACTAATTTTGTGGCTCGTGAAAGTTACAGAAGACCTCGTGGTCGTGAGAATCTTCATCACCAGCATGCAGCTTCTGTAACTCCGATGATTAATATGACTCCAACTGTGCCAACAGCTCCAAAGTATCAGTCTCGTTACCAACAACCTTTTATGCAATAGAGTGGAAATCAACAGGTTCATGCTAAGCCGAGTTTTGACCTCATTCCAATGTTGTATGCAGATTTTCTTCCATCTCTGATTGCGAAGAATCTTGTGCAAACACGTTCTCCACCTCCAGTTCCAGAGTCTATCCCATCGTGGTATAAGCCAGAGGCTCACTGTGCTTTTCATCAAGGTGCCCCAGGGAACTATGTTGAGAACTGTTATCCATTGAAGTTTGAAGTGCAGAAATTGATAAGGAGCAATGTTTTGTCTTTCAATGATGTTAATCCGAATGTGAAGACAAATCTGCTTCCGAAGCATGATAATACGTCTGTGAATATGGTTGACGATTGTCATGGTTTGTTCAAGATTTATGAAGTCCTCCATATTCGAAGGTCTTTGATTGAGATGCATGCTTTCTTAAGTGAATATCATGATATTGATCACGATTATGCTGGTTGTTGCATTTGCTCGGTGAACCCTCGTGGTTGCGTGATTGTTAAGAGAGACATTCAAAAGATGATGGATAATAAGTTGATTGAAGTGACAACAAAAAGAGATGAGTATGAAAATGAAGTGAATTTCATTGTGCCTCAGTTAAATATTCCTGAGAAGGTTGTTCCTGAGAAGATGGTTATTTATTTTGATAGCCGCAAATATGTTGTTACTCCATTGGTGATCAATTTGCCTGGTCCAATGCCATATGAGTCTGACAAAGCTGTTTCGTACCAGTATAATTCTAAGATGATAGAAAATGGTAAGGAAGTTCTTATTCCTTCTCCAAGGTCTGTGGTTAGCATTGATGATGTAACAAAGGTTACTCAAAATGGTAGAGTTTATGCTTCGGATCCTCCGAAGAGAGCTGAGGATACAAATGCGAGTAAGCAGATTGAGGATATTTGTAAACACCCCAAATTTGCCCTCACTTTTTCTCACACCATGTCTTGTGATCTTTCATATAGAATTGCATAAGCATACCATCTCATATTGCATATTTGTTTCATCTGCATAGTTCCATTTCATTTGCATCTAGGGTTTGTGATCTGAGCAATCCAAGAAGTGATCTGAGCCATCCCATTGGTTTTGAAGCTTTCCAAGAGGGTCCATGTCTGTTCCATGATCATAATATGTCTCCCAAAGTTCATAAAAGTCAAGAGATCACAAGGCATGGCAAAGGCATAGAGGCAGACTGGAGATTTCCTGCACAGATGACCTAAAATTAGGGTTTTGGTTTCAGAGGCCTTAATCCCAATTTTTTTGGTAATTATTGTTTCTAATGGTCTTAATATGTTATAAGGATCATGTGTACAAAATTTGATGAAGAAACTCACTGTGGAAGTCATCTGATCATTGGGTAACTTCTTGAGCAAGTAAAGTCAAAATCAGGGCATCTGAGGCCTCCACCAAGGGTACCAAAGGGTCACATTCATCATTTTGAGTCTCTATGATATTTATTTGATCTTATAAGTGGTTGGAAGTTCACAAAGTTGAATAATTTCAAGCCAAATGCAAACTTGTTATTTTTGGAAATGACTTGTAATGGAAACTTTCCATTTTGGGAAAGATATTCAACCCATTATTTCATGACTAAATATGCTTCAAATGAAAATTCTTGGGCATGAATGTTGTAGATTATGTCTTCCCATTTTCAAAAAGTACAATAACATGTCTTGATCCATCTTAGAACTCAAGATATGGCCTTTCAAAGTTGGCAAAAATCCTATAATTTTCAAGTGTGCACCAAATAGGTTTTTTTGCAAATTCAAGTTTCAAGCCATTTCATGACCTCTAATTGACTTCTAAACATCATACAAACATAGTGCAATGCATTTGGACAAGAATTGTGCCTTGGATTGCAAGTTTCATTAAGCCATTTTCACAAAATTATCAAAGTTGGAAATTTGCAAAACACATGACATCTCTTGATCCAAGTGTTCCAACTGCATAAACTTCATCCTAGGGCCATCCATGAATAAAGCTAAGGCCAAGACACCCCTAAAGCCAGCTTTGCACCATGCCCATACTTCAAGTACACAATGTTGACATTTTTGAAACTTGGCCCATACCAATCACACTATGCCACCACCAACTTTCTGATCACTCTCATTGGCCTATACTAATCTTATGGAGCTCATTTCACATAACACACAAGCCTGAATAATCCAAGAACTCAGATTGCAAAATAATCACAAAAAACTTCCCTTCTTCGATTCTCTTAAACTAGCCATTAAAACTCAAAATTTCTTTCACCATTCAACTCCATATAACCTAAGGATCATTTCCCACCGTTTGCCATGTCCTGAAACAAGCCCAAACACAAACACGATTTTTGCATATTCAGAACTCAAACACTAAAACCATCCACCATAAACTTGTTCTAAGCATCACAACATCCTCAGGGGATCCATTGGAGTTGATTTGCACCAAGGAGAGGTCCAGAAAGCTCAGAATCAAAAAGCTCCATCTCAGGTAACCATCAAGAACAATTTTTCCAGAACCTCTCTTTTAAGTTCTTAAATGATTCTACATGCTTCCCTGATTATGCTGATATGATTATTTTTGAAAATGGTTGAGAAACCAGGATGTATTGATGTTCTAAAACTTTTTGATCTGAAAATGTTTTTCTTCGATTCATGAGTTTGATGGAAAATAAATGTTGTTTGTGGCCTGATTCTTCTTTAGAATGGTTACGGGGATGTTTCTGGAGAGTTTGGGGTAGCCTAGGGAAGAAGATAGCATGAAGGTGTGGCCGGAGATGATGATCAGAGCTTGCTCCGGTCACCTGAAAATCATTAGGGTTCTGATTAAGGTTAATCTCCCCAGTTTAAATGTCAGCCCTTGGATCTTGCTTAGCGCATTTTTTAGTGCCCATGATCATTTCACTTAAACCCTAATTTTAATTAATTAAATTAATCAGTTTAATTATCCAGTTTAATTGTCAGCCCTTGGATTGCGCGCGCAGTCAACCAACATCTCCCCAGTTCAAATCCTGACCCTCAGATCTTCATACTTTTCATTTTGATTCATTTTAATTTCATTTTATTTTCATTTCTTTGTTCATTTTATTTAAAATAGCAAAAATCATCAAAAAATTCTCAAACTTTGCATTTTTGTTTCAAATATTTTTCTTAACCTGAAAACATTTTTTATTTTAATTTTTGCATTAAAAAAGTATTTTTAAAATATTTAAATGTTTTATTTAATTAATTAAATATGCATTTAGGTTTCTAAAAATCACCAAAAAATTCATGAAGAAATTTTAAACATTCTGAAACATTTTCAAACTCACCATACAAATTTCTCTTTAGGTTTGATTACACTTTCACGATTTTCTTTGAATTAGGGTTGAAATTCTGTGATCAGGTATGAGATGTCCTAAGAGATGTCCCAACACTTGACAGATTTAACCAAAACTTAAAAAGCAAGAAAAGTAAACAACACAGAAGTTTGTTAACCCAGTTCAGTGTATAACCACACTTACATCTGGAGGCTACCAAGCCAGGAGGAAATCCACTATAAGTAATATTAATTCTAGACTTAAACCACCCTGTTTAATCTATCACTTAATAACTACCCAATGCAATTTCTACCTAAGACACAACTTAGATAAGAGTACCCTACTCACTCCCCCTCAATCACACAGTGATTTTGTTTACAAGTTTAATGAAATTGAAGTCATACTTCAAACAAAACAGCTTGATCTTACTTCACAGTTTCAATCAAGTCACAAATGCACTTTTGCTTAAAAGCTCATAAAGTGGTACAATTAAACAACCTGCTATTAAAACACTAGACACCCTATTTTGTCTTCTGAAATTCGTACTCAATTCTATGAGTTTCTGTTGATTAAATAGGTATTTGTAATTTGGGCTTTCTGTAGAATGATCCAGCCCTAATGCGCAAGCAGCTTCCACCTTGAATTTAGGGTTTGTTACTTCCTAGATTCTAGGTGATTTAGGCCTTCTGTTTTAATCTGAATCTTCAATATAAAACTCCCTATAGATGTGCCTTGTTCTGTTTTTATCCATCATTAATTAATTCCAGATAACTCTCCTTAAATATCTCTGATCAGTTAATCAATAATTAATTCTGGTAGCAGGTTTGAGATGTCTCAACATCTGTTGGGACATCCTGAAAAACTGAACTTAAGTCATTTACACAATGTCCCAACATCTGGTGAGACATCCAGAAATAAGTTCATATACTCTGTTTGATAATGTCCCAACATTTGATAGGACATTCTGAACTGAATTCAATATTTCTTATTGGTCAAAAATTCTGCCAATTCAAGACATCTACAAACTCCCCCTTTGGCTAATTTTTGGCTAACATCTTTTCTGGTTTTCACAGTGCAGCAGAAGTTCTTTTTGTCAGAGTATAGCATTACTTTTCTGTTGATTCATATTTGAGATTACTCCCCCTCAAACATATATGTATCTAGTCTTGTTGCAACAGAAATATTTATCAAAACACACTGATTCAGTTCAGACATAAACAAACAGATTTTTCATTCATAATTAAACAGCAATACATTTTGTTGTTGTTGTTCTCCCCCTTGTTAGACACAAATTATGGGGCCAAAGACACTAATCCAGAAATACAATGCAGTGCTGTCATTACAATTTGCCTCACATACAATGATCACTCAGACTCCTCACTTTCAGTTTCTTCATCAGCTTCAGTTTCTTCATCAGAGGCAGTTTCTTCATCAGATGCAGCTTTCTAATCTCCTTCACTCTCCAGCCTTTGAATGATTTCCTCAAGTTTCTGCTTTCTAGCTTCAAGCTCTTTGCAAGTGCTCTTGAGTTCAGCAATTAATGCCTTCTTGGAGATTGGAGTCTTAGCAGTTGAAGGACCTGCAGATGTCCCAGAAGGTGCTTCAACATCTGCTGCATGATGACTGAGGAACAGTTTGTAGTGAAATGCCAGGGGGCTTTCTCTCTTGCAGACTGTGTCCTTCTCAGTGAGAATCCCAAGGTATTGACTTAGAACTATACCACATAGCAAAGAGGGAAAAGCTATTGGCAGCTTTGTTGCAGAAGAGCTGGCATGCTTCAAGGTCTGATCAAAAATGTAAGCACCATAATCCAGCTTAGTCTGAGTTCCCACAGCATAGATAAACCTGGCCAGACTAGTGGATATTGAAGATGTGTGGTTGGTAGGCACCCAGTTTGCTGTACCTATCCTGTTCAGCATTGTATATTTTCTTGTTAGCATGCTCACTGAGAGCTTTCCTTTAACAGGCCATGCCTTGACCTGGTTTGCAGTGATAACCTTGCAGACTTGGTTATCTGTTTTACCTAGCTCATTTGGTCCATCTGTTTCTCTTCCTAGGTATTGGTTGATGAATTGAGGAGAGAACTCTACACACCTACCTCTAAAAAAGACTTTTCTAAATTCAGAGGACTTACCATTGGCACAATCCTCCTGAAGATTAACAATGAATTCTTTGACAAGAAGTTCATAGCAGGGAGAGAGATCTGAGACTGTTTTGAAGAGGCCTGCAGCAGAGATGAGATCAATCAGTTCAGTGCACTCAAGTGCATTACTGCTCAGTTCTCTTTCAAGGGCAACCCTTCTTTGGTACACAAACTTCCATCTGTTAACACTAGAGACAAGATGGAATGAGATGTTGTCCAAGGGAGCTTCTGGAACAGCAGTTGAAGTCCTAGATGGTGCTGGTTTCTTCTTGGGAGGAGATGTTGGGACATCTGATTCAACATCTGAGTCTGATGGGGTAACAACTTTCCTCTTCTGGGTTTGGACTTTACTCCATTGTTTTGTTGGACCAAAGGCAGCTTTAGCTTTGCCTTTCTTTGGTGTAGCTTTCTTCTTCTCAGGAATTTCAGGTTCAGCTTGCATCTTTCCTTTCCTGGACCTGAGCCTTTTGGCTATGCTAGGTCTAACAGAGGCTATGATCTCTATATCAGAGTCCTGTTCCAGGTTCACCACTGGAGGAGATTGAGCACTCTCCTCTTCAGCAGGTTGATCAGCAGAGATTTGATCTTCATTTGAGGCTTTGGTCTGATCCTCAGAGACTTCTTCATCACTTTCATTTGAGGCCTTTTTCTGGTCCTCAGTTTGTTCAATATCAGCATCAGATGAGTTCTTTTTCTCATCTTCAGATGTTCCAACATCTATTGGGACATCCTGTTGAGCAGGAGTGTCCTCTGCAGCTTGAGCTTGTTCTTCTTGAGGTGCAGGCATGGTGTTCAGAGGAATAGAAATCCCACTAACCACTCTCTGTTCAAAAAGAATCTTGTTGACTATCTCCTTGATGGAAGCATCCACATAGTCAGAAGATTTTGGAGGCATGTTTGCTGGAGAAGGAATGCCTCCTTTGGATTTGCTGCAGACTTGATCTTTAGCTCTTTTAGGGGTTCTTAGCTTTTTAGCATGAGAAGCACTTCCTCTGAGTTCGTCCAATGGGGTTGATTTCATTGGTACCACAGAGATGGGAGTTGCATGAACTACGTCTTCTTTGTTGAGAACTTCTTCAGGAGTGTTAGGGTTTTGAGACATTGTTAAGGAAGATGGATGAAGAGCTTTAGGGTTGATGATTTCTGAAGTACAGCTAGTTAATGTGATTCGCTTGTGATAGTATGATGAGAATCTTGATAGCTGATTATAAGCAGTTACTAAATAAGTAGCCGTTACATTGCAAATTATTAGGAATGGAATTCCCAAGGTTCTTGTCCAGACTGGTTTTGCCATCTGGAACTTATGCCATACAATGTCATATGACATGTTGGCACATCTCATTAACTGCTAAATATCACATAAACAGATTCCCAGTTTGCCCCTTAAGTTCTCAAATTGTGTAGCATCCAATGCTTTGGTAAAGATATCAGCTAACTGCAGATTTGTAGCTACATGTTCCAATGAAATCACCTTTTCTTCTACAAGATCTCTGATGAAATGATGTCTGATATCAATATGCTTGGTCCTGCTATGTTGGATAGGATTCTTTGATATGTTGATTGCACTTAAGTTGTCACAGTACAATGTCATGACATCCTGTGGGACATTGTACTCAGTGAGCATTTGCTTCATCCAAACCAACTGAGAACAACTGCTTCCAGCTGCTATATATTCAGCTTCAGCTGTAGATAAGGATACACAATTTTGTTTCTTACTGAACTAAGAAATCAAATTGTTTCCTAGAAAGAAACATCCTCCTGAAGTGCTTTTTCTGTCATCAGCACTTCCAGCCCAATCAGCATCACAAAAGTCAGTGAGAATTGGTTTACATCCATGAAAGTACATTATGCCATAGTCACAAGTACCATTAACATATTTAAGAATTCTCTTGACTTGATTGAGATGACTGACTTTTGGGTCAGCTTGATATCTTGCACATACACCTACTGCAAATGCTATGTCAGGTCTGCTAGCAGTCAAATATAACAAGCTTCCAATCATGCTTCTGTATAAGCTTTGATCTACATTCTCACCCTTTTCATCTTTAGTCAGCTTTAAATGTGTGGGGGCAGGAGTTCTCTTATGAGTGGCATCTTCCATTCCAAATTTCTTGACTATGTTCTTGGTATACTTGCTTTGGGAAATGAACATTGAGTCTTCCATTTGCTTTATTTGCAGACCAAGAAAGTAGGTTAACTCTCCTACTAGGCTCATTTCAAATTCAGATTCCATCTGCTTGACAAAATGTTTGACCATCCTGTCAGACATCCCACCAAAGACAATGTCATCAACATATATTTGAGCAATCATGACATTTCCTTCTTCATCTTTAACAAACAGGGTTTTGTCAATTCCACCTTTTCTGTACCCTTGCTTGATAAGAAATGTGGTCAGTCTTTCATACCATGCCCTTGGAGCTTGCTTCAAACCATAAAGTGCCTTCTTTAGTTTGTATACATGATTTGGACAGCTTGGATCAACAAATCCTTTAGGCTGTTCTACATATACCTCTTCATTAAGATAGCCATTTAAAAAGGCACTTTTCACATCCATTTGAAATAGCTTGAACTTTAAGATACAAGCAATTCCCAAAAGTAGTCTGATTGATTCAAGCCTTGCTACTGGTGCAAAGGTTTCATCAAAGTCTACTCCTTCAATTTGAGTGTATCCTTGAGCTACAAGTCTAGCTTTGTTCTTTGTAACAACTCCTTGTTCATTTGACTTGTTTTTATACACCCATTTTGTTCCAATCACATTTATGTCATCAAGTCTAGGAACAAGATTCCACACTTCATTCCTTGTGAATTGACCTAATTCCTCTTGCATAGCACAAATCCAGTATTCATCAGTAAGTGCTTCCTTGATGTTTTTAGGTTCTATTTTGGAAACAAAACAAGAACCTGAAATCACTTCTCTTGATCTAGTGCTTACACCTCTGTTGGGATCACCAATTATCAAATCTTTGGGATAATCCTTCTGTATTCTGATGGAGGGAGGTTTGCTGGATTCTTCTGTCCTTGTATCAGTTTGAGTGAAGTTATAATGATCATTCTTTTCTTCAGCTTCAATCTTGATATCAGCAGATGTTCCAACATCTTCTGGGACATCTGTAGGAGCATCATCAATTATCACATTTATGGACTCCATGATAACCTTGGTTCTAGAATTAAATACTCTATATGCTCTGCTGTTTATGGAGTATCCAAGGAAAATCCCTTCATCACTTTTAGGATCCATTTTTCTTCTTTGCTCCCTATCTGCCAGAATATAACAGTTACTTGCAAATACATGGAAGTACTTAACTGTGGGTTTTCTGCCCTTCCAGACTTCATATATTGTGGACAAAGTTCCTTTCCTTAAAGTAACTCTGTTATGGATGTAACAGGCAGTGTTCATAGCTTCAGCCCAGAAGTACAGAGGTAACTTTTTAGCATGGATCATAGCTCTTGCTGATTCTTGAATAGTTCTATTCTTCCTTTCAACAATCCCATTCTGTTGAGGAGTGATTGGTGAAGAATATTCATGATTGACTCCTTCTGAAGAGCAGAAATCTAAGAACTTTTGGTTCTCAAATTCTTTTCCATGATCACTTCTTATTCTGATCACACAGCTGGATTTTTCCCTTTGTAATCTTTGACATAATTCTTTGAATACATCAAATACATCAGACTTTTCTTTGATGAAATTTATCCATGTATATCTTGAAAAGTCATCAACCACAACATAGGCATACCTCTTACCACCAAGGCTTTCAACCTGCATAGGTCCCATCAGATCCATATGCAAAAGTTCCAAAACTTTGGAAGTTGTCAGATGTTGGAGCTTTGGATGGGACATCTTGGTTTGCTTGCCTATTTGACATTCACCACATATTTTGCCATCATCAATCTTCAGTTTAGGAATACCTCTTACAGCATCCATAGATATTATCTTCTTTATGCCTCTGAAATGAAGATGACCTAGTCTTTGGTGCCATAGCTTCACTTCTTCTTCTTTAGCTAAAGAACAAGTTGAAGTGAGACTGAGGTTTTGGGATTCCCACATGTAACAGTTGTCTTTAGATCTGGCTCCTTTCATGACAACCTCTTGTTCTTTGTTAGTCACTATGCATTCAGTTTTGGTAAAGTTTACACTGTACCCTTGATCGCATAATTGACTTATGCTGATCAGGTTAGCAGTTAAACCTTTAACTAGCAGCACATCATCTAGTCTTGGAACATCTTGACAATCTAAGGTCCCAACTCCCTTGATTTCTCCTTTAGCTCCATCTCCAAAGGTCACATACCTGGATGAATGTGATTTTAAGTTTACTAGCAGATTCTTCAATCCAGTCACGTGTCTTGAACATCCACTGTCAACGTACCAGTCTTCTTTAGCTGATACTCTTAGTGATGTATGTGCTATATATGCAGTACTTTTCTTTGACCATTTGAGTTGAGATTTCTTTTGATTCCTCTGCCCTGTGTGTTGTTCATCAGCTGATCTCCAAGCTTGATTGTTGATCTTGTTCTTGTAGCTTTGATCAGCTTCAGTGCTAGCTTTTGGTTTCCATACCTTCTTGATGATTTCTGTCTTCTGCTTAGGAGGTTGCTGATTTCTTTGATGTTTATGCAGCACTTTCTTGGTAACTTCTATTTTCTTCTTGGAAGGTTGCTGATACATTTTGATTTGGATATCCATGCATCTTATAACAATGAGGTTTGATATGTCCAAATCTTCCACAGTGATGGCATCTCCATCTTTGATACTTCTTCTTCATTTTGTTCTTTTCAGAATGTTGAGACATCTGTTGGAACATTATGTTTGACTTTGTGTTCTTTTCCTGATGTTGAAGCATCTGTTGGGACATCTTGTTTGACTGTATGGATTTTGAAGTTGTTTTGCTAGAGCTAGCTTCATATTTATTTACTCTGTTAAATCCCAGTCCACTTTTATCCCCTGAGTGCTTATTGTTGTTGAGAATAACATCCAGTGTATTTGAGCTGATGTTCAACATTCTAACAGATTTGGACATATGTTCCAACTTGGAGTTGAGAAGACTTACTTCACTTTTCAAGGTGTCAATGATCTCTTGATCACTTGCTTTTTCATCTTCTAATGCCTCATTCTGCTTCTTTAGCTTTATAACCTCACTGCATATTTCAGAGCTTCTTTTGTATAGATCTTTGAATGCTTGCTCAAGTTCTTCATAAGTAAGTTCTCCATCACTGGATTCACTTTCAGACTCACATAATCCAGCTAAAGCAGTGATATGCTTAGCTGATTCTTCTTCTGAATCACCTCCTGAGTCTTCATCAGACCAGGTCACAGAGAGTCCTTTCTTTTGCCTTTTTAAGTAGGTAGGACATTCATTCCTGATGTGTCCATATCCTTCACATCCATGGCATTTGACTCCTTTTTCTTGACTGGTCTTTTCAGCATAATTTGACCTTCTGTTAGCATCATAAGGTCTCCTGTTCTCAGAAGAGTTTGTGTATCTTCCACTGGGTTTGGATTTGCCTTCCATTCCTCTGAGAATCTGTTTGAATTGTCTTCCAAGCATAGCAAGGTTGTCTGATAAGCTTTTATCATTTTCTGATTCATCATCTTCTTCTTCATTAGTATTTGACACCAAAGCTATGCTTTTGTTCTTTTTAACATTTGTGTCATTCATTCCCATCTCAAAAGTTTGAAGGGAACCAATGAGTTCTTCAACTTTCATAGAGCATATGTCTTGAGCTTCTTCTATTGCTGTGACTTTCATGTCAAATCTTTTTGGCAAAGATCTGAGGATTTTTCTTACAAGCTTTTCATCAGTCATCTTTTCTCCCAAAGCTCCAGAAGTATTAGCTACTTCTAAAATGTTCATGTAGAATTCATGAACTGTCTCATCTTCCTTCATTCTCAAGTTTTCAAACTTGGTGGTGAGAAGTTGAAGTCTTGACATCTTTACTTTTGATGTTCCTTCATGAGTTGTTTTGAGAGTATCCCACACATCTTTGGCTAGCTCACAATGATGTACAAGTCTGAAGATGTTCCTATCAATGCCATTCAATAAAGCATTTAAGGCCTTTGAGTTGCCTAGTGCTGAATCTTCTTCTTCCTTACTCCATTCTTCTTCAGGTTTCAGCACTTTTGATCCATCTTTGGTATCTTGGACAGGACAATCCCATCCAATGTTGACTGCTCTCCATGCCCTGTTGTCAAGTGATCTTAAGAATGCAATCATTCTTGGCTTCTAGTAGTCATAATTAGATCCATCTAGAATAGGTGGTCTATTTACTGAACCTATATCTCTGTCCATGTTACATAATTTGTATTCCCTAGATCTCACCCAGTATAAACAGGCAGGGTTCCTGCTCTGATGCCAATTGAAATTCTGTGATCAGGTATGAGATGTCCTAAGAGATGTCCCAACACTTGACAGATTTAACCAAAACTTAAAAAGCAAGAAAAGTAAACAACACAGAAGTTTGTTAACCCAGTTCAGTGTATAACCACACTTACATCTGGAGGCTACCAAGCCAGGAGGAAATCCACTATAAGTAATATTAATTCTAGACTTAAACCATCCTGTTTAATCTATCACTTAATAACTACCCAATGCAATTTCTACCTAAGACACAACTTAGATAAGAGTACCCTACTCACTCCCCCTCAATCACACAGTGATTTTGTTTACAAGTTTAATGAAATTGAAGTCATACTTCAAACAAAACAGCTTGATCTTACTTCACAGTTTCAATCAAGTCACAAATGCACTTTTGCTTAAAAGCTCATAAAGTGGTACAATTAAACAACCTGCTATTAAAACACTAGACACCCTATTTTGTCTTCTGAAATTCGTACTCAATTCTATGAGTTTCTGTTGATTAAATAGGTATTTGTAATTTGGGCTTTCTGTAGAATGATCCAGCCCTAATGCGCAAGCAGCTTCCACCTTGAATTTAGGGTTTGTTACTTCCTAGATTCTAGGTGATTTAGGCCTTCTGTTTTAATCTGAATCTTCAATATAAAACTCCCTACAGATGCGCCTTGTTCTGTTCTTATCCATCATTAATTAATTCCAGATAACTCTCCTTAAATATCTCTGATCAGTTAGTCAATAATTAATTCTGGTAGCAGGTTTGAGATGTCTCAACATCTGTTGGGACATCCTGAAAAACTGAACTTAAGTCATTTACACAATGTCCCAACATCTGGTGAGACATCCTGAAATAAGTTCATATACTCTGTTTGATAATGTCCCAACATTTGATAGGACATTCTGAACTGAATTCAATATTTCTTGTTGGTCAAAAATTCTGCCAATTCAAGACATCTACAAGGGTTCTTAAATTTTACATTTTTTAACCCTAACTTGAAAAATTCATTTCCGCCTAACCATGATGAGTTTGAACTTGATTCTTTTTGAATTGTTTCAAATATTTCATATAGTTTCTAGGTTATATATCTCATATTTTTATCTTGCATTTTCAATTTGATTTGCATTTTCCCTTTAGAAGCACCCAAAAACCCTAGCAAACTTAGGAATTTCATAACTTTCACTAGGATTGGCTTCTGACCTTCTCCTTTGGGGTGTGATCTTATATAAGTTTAAGGTTTGTTTGAGCTCAATTTCAATTTTTTATCATGGTGATTGCTTCTGTTTTGGTCATATGCACCTCATGTTGCCTTAAAACCCTAATTTTGCATCTTTATTTGCATTCTTCTTTGCATATCATTATCATATGAACTTTCCATGACATTCCATTCTTTTGTATTCATCTTAGAGATCTTAGGACATGTTTGAAACATTGCTTGATCATTTCTTCATTCATTTTCTATGCTTTGCATCCATTACATTTCATGAACATCCGTGTGTTTTCATGCTTCTAAACATGCTTCCATTGCATCTCATCCTTGTATGATCATTCATATGCATCTTGTATGACTTTTCATCATCTAATATTCCATTTGCATTGCATATTCACTTCTGACTTTGGTCTTTTCTCCTTCATTTGTCTTATTTCTTTTCATTTCATTCCTTATGCATTCATACTAACATTTCAGGAGCTTTTGGTAAGTTATTTGGGAGGTGGATTTTCCTTCACTTCCCATCTCTTCTCTTCTCCTCATTTGTATATTTACTTGTCTTTGAAGTGAACTTGCTTCACTTTTCCTCCCTCCTTCTTACTTTCTTTCTTTTAAGTTACTTATCTTCTTCAGGAAGTAAGTAACTTATTCTTCTACCTCCTTCTTTTTTCCTCTGCTTCTTCCATGGTGGCCTTCTTGAAGATCCTTTCTTTTAAGCCTCACGAACCATAGGATATCCAAGTATGATAAATTTTAGGGTTGTATATAGCCCCCCTTAGTCTTTTACCTTTGAGTCTCCTTGAGTCTCTCTTCTCATCTCTTAATTAGAGGCTAAACTCTTAAAGTTTTAGGGCTTTGGAATTAGGGTTATGCATGCACCCTTATCTTAGGATGGAGTGTATAACTTTAATCCTTAGTGTTAAACCTTTAATTTGTTTACACCTCTTAATTAAAGCACATTAATAATCACTAAGACTTTATCTTGTAACTTGGGCCTTACATTAGGGTTATATCTCTTCCTTATGGTTAAAAGGGACTAACCCTAGTGTTTAATGGACAAGTCCCCCCTCAAGTTGTCTTACAAACTTAAAAATCACTTCTTAATCTCACTCTTTAATTAAAATCCACTTAATAAAGGCTTTGTTATATAATGAATTTAATCCCTAACAATGGATTAAGTAGAGGTATCTTCCTCAACTTAAGTGTTCTCATCTATCATCCTTCTATTAGGATGGTGTAATGAGTTCACTAATCTGTGATTCGAGATTAAAATCATTACTTAACACTAAACAAAACCCATAAACATCTTAACAATCACAAGTAGGTTAATAATCTTAATCCTACATCATTATGGTAATTAAGTAGAGATGCTTATCTCATACTTAAGTAGGCTCATTATCCCTAATCAAGGGAGGATATAATGAGTTTACAAACCCTTGATTTAGGCTTAAGCTCATTATCCTATGCAAAACACCAAATAACAATAAAAAATTGAAAACACAAAAAACAAACAATAATCGTCTCCTCTGGGATTCTTTTCTCATCACACTCATTCACAAACGAGAACTTGCTTCTTCCGTCTAATGCAAGCAGTTCACAGTCAATTTATTTTCAGTCTCTTTGAGTCGAACTACGGTGTTCTGACTTCTTCATTGCACAAGAGGATACGTAGGCATAACTTAACGGTTATCGAACAAAAGTCTCTGTGTCTTCCCCCTCTTTCATCATTCTTTTATAAGCCTCAGTTCCTGAGCAATTCACCTTTTTGCACTGACACTTGTACTTTCTTTTCCTTGCTTTTGCACACAGATAGCATATACACCTACCCCTTTTAAACATAATCTTGTAAGCATGGATCCCGTCGAGTACGACGGATGATCTGGGTGCTAATACCTTCCTAGGTCGTAACCAACCCCCTTTCTCAGTTTATCTGGTTTTCAACCTTCTTATCCATACCCTTCCAGGTTTATGCAACATTACCTTTCCTTCGGGATAAAAATGCCTAGTTGGCGACTCTATTCAATTCAAACTCATTTATCTTTCGCCGACGGTTCGCGTTTGCACCGTGATGAAAATCTGGGGAGCGACAATATTGTCATTCAATCAGATGTCGGTTTGAAAGATAGTAAAGATGAGGTGTTGAGACTGATAAAGAAGAACGCGTACAACGTTACTGGTCAGTTGTTGCATACTCCTTCGAAGATATCCGTTTTATCACTCTTGATGTGCTCTGAGGCTCATAGGAAGTCTTTGTAGAAGATTCTTGATCAAGCTTATGTTGACCATGATGTGACTGTTGATCAGTTTGATAGTATTGTGGCTAATATCACATCATGCAACAATCTGAGTTTATGTGATGATGACTTGCCTAAAGAAGGAAGGAACCATAATTTGGCTCTACATATTTCAGTGAATTGTTAGGAAGATGTTAAGTCTAAAGTGCTGGTTGATAGTGAGTCTTCTCTGAATGTGATGCCGAAGTCGACTTTGTCAAGGCTTGCATACCAAGGTGCTCCCATGAGGCATAGTGAGATTATTGTGAAAGCTTTTGACGGATCAAAGAAGATAGTGATTGGTGAAGTTGATCTTCCTATTCTGATTGGACCGTTTATATTCCAAATTACTTTTCAAGTAATGGATATACGTCCCGCTTACAGTTGTCTCCTTGGAAGACCCTGGATTCATGAGGCAGGAGCTGTGACGTCTACTCTCCATCAGAAGCTGAAGTTTGTGAAAGATGGGAAATTAGTGACTATTGGCAGTGAACAAGCGATGCTAGTGAGCAATTTGTCATCTTTTTCCTATATTGATGCTGAAGAAGAGGTGAGAACTTCATTCCAGACTCTTTCTGTTGTTGATAATGCTGCTAAGAAGAATGTTATGCCGATGTCTTCTCTCAAGGATGCTCTGCGCATGCTTGAAACTAGTCGATCTGACGGTTGGGGACGAGTTATTGATGTTGTTGACAACAAATAATGATTTGGTATTGGTTTTACACCAGGTGTGGCTCTCAATGACCCAAAGACTATTCAGGAAGGATTCCGAACTGCTGGATTTATCAACGATCATTCCGCTGCTGCCATCATTGAAAATGATGAATATGAAGAAATGCCTAACTTTGTTACGCACGGAAAGATTTGCAAGAACTGGATTGCTGTTGATGTTCCTTCTATTGTTCATGCTTCAAAGTAATTTGTTTTATTTTCTTTCAAAAATCCTTCCACTCTGCCCAAGGTGAAAGTGATGTTTGTTGGGCTTTGTTTCAAATTTTATCATCATCAATAAAATGTTATTTTGTTATTTCTATATGTATTTTTCCTTTTTGCTTTATTCTGAAAAATGGTAACATTAAAAACCCAAAATAATAATAATAACTGTTTATCTGCATAATGTTTGCATTTTTGTTCATACTCTAAAATAAAAAATTTAAATAATTGTGCAGATTGATTGATAAACCCATTGAAAATAATGATCTTATGCCCACTCCCAACTTTGAATTCCCTGTGTTCGAGCTGAGGAAGAGGATGTTGAAGAGATTCCTGATGAAATTTCTCGGTTGCTTGAGCACGAGGATAAGGTTATTCAACCTCATGGAGTGTCTATAGAGATGGTCAACTTGGGTTCTGAAGATGATAAGAAAGAAGTCAAAGTTGGAGCATTGCTTGGTCCTGATGTTAAGAAGAGGATTGTAGAGCTTCTTAGAGAGTATGTTGATGTGTTTGCTTGGTCTTATCAAGACATGCTAGGTCTTGATATTGATATTGTGGAGCATAGATTGCCGCTGAAGCCTGAATGTCCACCAGTGAAGCAAAAGTTGAGAAGAACTCATCCTGATATGGCAGTAAAAATCAAAGAGGAGGTTCAAAAGCAGATTGATGCAGGTTTTCTTGTGACATCTAATTATCCTCAATGGGTGGCCAATATTGTGCCTGTTCCAAAGAAAGACGGAAAAGTCCGAATGTATGTTGATTACAAAGATTTGAACAAAGCCAGTCCAAAAGATGATTTTCCATTACCATGCATTGATGTGTTGGTAGATAATACGGCTAAGTTTAATGTGTTCTCTTTTATGGATGGATTTTCCGGTTATAATCAGATAAAGATGGCACCCGAGGACATGGAAAAGACCATATTTATTACACCATGGGGAACATTCTGCTACAGAGTGATGCCCATTGGATTGAAGAATGTTGGTGAGACATACCAAAGAGCTATGACCACACTTTTCCATGATATGTGTTGCTCCCAGGATTTTCATCCTAGTACAAACGCGAAAGTGGCGCAGAAAAGGTAGAGTCGCCAGCCCGACATTTTTATCCCGAATGAATGGGAAAGGTAATGCTGCACAAACCCGAGAAAGAAGGAAATGAAGAGGCCTTGCGAACCAAAGATCTGGGTTCGGGAGTCGGTTACGACCTGGGAAGGTATTAGCACCCCAGACCGTCTGCCGTACCCGACGGGATTCACGCTTGCTTATTTTGTTTCAAAGGGTGAGGAAATAAAGATGCTGCTGAACAAACGAACTGCTAACTGGAATGGGAATGGAAATGAGAAAGGAATTGGAAAAGAAAATGGAAAGAAAGAATGGGGAAAATGTAGAGAAAATAAAGAATGTGCTCGAACGGGCCCTATCCCGCTGCCTACGTACCTCATCGGGAAAATGAGGATCAGAGTCGACGTAGTTCGCCTAACTAAGGCGGGAACTATTTGTTTGTGTTTTTTATGGCTGGAACTGCGTATGTCTATGCTCAGGTGTTGCAGGCTTGTCTGGTACGAGTGTGCTTAGCGTCTTGCAGGCGAGACAAGTCGTCGCAAGTTCAAGTTTAGAATGAATGAGATGAGAAAAGAAGTTCCCGCAAGAAAGTCAATTATTGTTTGTTGTTTTCTTTTTAAGAGTTTTGTATGAATTTGGCACAAGGAAGTGAATTCAAACTCTTTTCCATGGAATGTGTACTTGTTACTACATTCCAAGATGGAATAATAGAACAAGCACATTGTAAACACCCCAAATTATCCCTCACTCATTTCACACCATGGCATGTGATCTTTCATGTTTGAATTAGTATAAGCATACTGAAATTCTGGGATCATGTACGTGATGTCGAATGAGATGTTTAAACACTTGAAGACTTGAACAAAACTTAAAGTGCAGGAAAATTAAACAACACAGGAAATTGTTAACCCAGTTCAGTGTATAACCACACTTACATCTGGGGGCTACCAAGCCAGGAAGGAAATCCAATATAAGTAATATTAATTCTAGACTTAAACCACTCAGTTTAATCTTTCACTTAATATCTACCCAAAGCAATTTCTACCTAAGACACAACTTAGATATGAGTACCAACTCACTCCCCCTCAATCACACAGTGATATGTTTACAAGTTTAATAAAATTGAAGTCATACTTCAAACAACACAGCTTGATCTTACTTCACAGTTTCAATCAAGACACAAATACACTTTTGCTTAAAAGCTCATAAAGTGATACACATATACAACCTGCTATTAAAACACAAACACCCTATTTAGTCTTCTTATTTTCGTACTCTATTCTGAGAGTTTCTGTTGCTTAAATAGATGCTTGGATTTTGGGCTTTCTGTAGGTTATCCAATCCTGATACACATGCTGCTAACACCTTGAATTAGGGTTTGTTACTTCCTTGATTCTAGGTGAGTCAGTTCTTCTGTTTATACTGAAATCATATAACCAATCTCCCTACAGATGCGCCTACTTCTGTTTTATCCATTCACAAATAATTCCAGATAACTTCCCTGAATTTACTCAGTTCTGTTAAGCATTAATTAATTCTGGTAGCAGGTTTGAGATGTCACAACATCTGGTGTGACATCCTGAAAACTGAACTTACTTCATTAACTGATACAATGTCACAACATCTGGTGTGACATCCTGAATTAAGTTCATTAACTTACACTCTGTTTGATAATGTCACAACTTCTGATGTGACATCCTGAACTAAGTTCAACACTTCTTGCTGGTCAAAAATTCTGCCAATTCTAAACATCTACAAACTCCCCCTTTGGCTAATTTTTGGCTAACATAATCTTCTGGTTTATCAGAGTGCAACAAAGTTTCTTTTATCAGAGTACAGCAGTTCTTTTCTGTAGAGTCATGTGTGAGTTTACTACCCCTCAAACCTATATGTGTTCTGACTTGTTTCAACAGAAATTTTTCATAAAAAAAACAACTTAGTTCAGAAGCAAACAAAATGCATTTTTCATTAATCAGTAAGTTGCAGCAGACATTGTTGTTGTTGTTCAGTTCTCTTCTCCCCCTTGTTAGACATAAATTGGGGCCAAATTTTACATAGTCAGAGAGAATTACAAAAATACAAACTCAAAATACAATGCTGAAGCAGACAGTACATATTCCTCATAAACATTTTTCACTCAGAATCTTCATATTCAGTGTCTTCCTCTTCTTCAGTTTCATCATCAGAATCAACATTCTTCTAAGCACTTTCTTCTATTTCCAGCCTTTGAATAATCTCCTCAAGCTTTTGCTTCCTGGCATCCAGTTCTTTGCAGGTGTTCTTCAGCTCAGCAATCAAAGTAGCTTTGGATATAGGAGACTTTGCCTTTGAAGGTCCAGCAGATGTCCCAGAGGGAGCTTCAACATCAGCTGCATGATGACTTAAGAACAGTTTGTAGTGGAAGGCCAGAGGACTCTCTCTTTTGCAGATTGAATCCTTTTCAGTGAGGATACCTGGATACTGGCTAAGGACTATTCCACACAGCAAAGAAGGAAAGGCTATAGGCAGCTTTGTTGCTGATGTCCCAGCATGCTTCAATGTTTGATCAAATATGTAAGCCCCAAAGTCCAGCTTTGTTTGGGTGCCCACAACATAAATAAATCTTCCCAATCCAGTTGCTATTGAAGAAGTATGGTTGGTAGGGACCCAGTTTGTAGTGCCAATCCTATGCAGCATTGCATACTTCCTTGTTAGCAAGCTAACAGAAAGTTTCCCCTTGACTGGCCAAGCTTTGACTTGATTAGCAGTGATGACCTTGCACACCTGGTTATCTGTCTTTCCCAGCTCATTAGGTCCATCAGATTCTCTCCCTAGATAATGGTCGATAACCCTAGGAGAGAATTCCACACATCTCCCTCTTACTTACACCTTTCTGAATTCATCTGACTTACCATCAGCACAGTCCTCTTGAAGGTTGACAATGAATTCCTTGACTAGTAGCTCATAGCAAGGTGAAAGGTTTGACACTGTTTTGAATAAGCCAGCAGAAGAAATTAGGTCAATTACCTCAGTGCACTCAAGTGCATTGCTTCCCAGCTCTCTTTCAAGTGCAACCCTTCTCTGGTATACAAACTTCCATCTGCTCACACTTGACACATGATGGAATGAAATATTGTCCAGAGAAGCTTCTGGAACAGCAGAGGAAGACCTTGAAGGTGCTGGTTTCTTCTTTGGTGGGGATGTTGGGACATCCTCTTCAACATTTGAATCTGGAGGAGTGACAGCTTTCCTCTTTTGTGTATTCACCTTGCTCCATTGTTTGGTAGGACCAAAAGAAACTTTAGCTTTGTCCTTCTTTGGTGTAGGCTGCTTCTTCTCAGGAGTTGCATGTCCTGCAGTCTTCTTTTCTTTCCTAGCCCTAAGCCTTTTGGCTATGCTAGGGTCCACAGAAGCAATGATCTCTGTGTCAGAGTCATTGTCTATATCAACAACAGGAGGAGGTTGGGTAGTCTCCTCTTCAGCAGGTGGATCAACAGAAGCTTGGTCATCAGTGGCTTCTTCATCATCATCAGTTGAGGCCTTGTGTTGGTCCACAGATGTTTCAACATCTATTGGGACATCCTGTTGAGCAGGAGTGTCCTCTTCAGCATGATTACTCTGTTCTTCTTGTGGAGCTGGCATGGTGTTCAGAGGGATAGATATACCACTCACAACTCTTTGTTCATATAGAATCCTGGTCACAAGATCCTTAATAGAAGCATCCACATATTCAGAGGCTTTGGGGGTGGTGTTTGAGGATGAAGGAACCCCTTTGCTTTTGCTGAACACAGGTTCCTTTGCTCTTCTCACTGTTGGAGTTCTAGGCTTTTGAGCAAGAGGAACACTTCCTCTGATTTCGTCCATGGGAGTAGAGTCCATTGGAACCATGGAGATTGGGGTTGCATGCACCACATCTTCTTTGTTGAGGTTTTCATCAGTGAGGTTAGGGTTTTGATGTTGAGACATTTTCGAAAGTGGTGGAAAAGGAGTTTAGGTTTGATTGAGTTTGATGAGCTCTGAAGATCAGCTATAACGCGCAATTTGATTTGAGAAGATGATGAGAAGATGAATAGCTGAGAGCAAGCTAGAACCTTTATAAGAGCCGTTACTTGGAGAATTTTAAGGAGTGGAATACCCATAGTTTTTGACCAGATTGGTGTTTCCATCTGGTGATCATGCCACACGATGTCATATGACATGTTGGCACTTCTCCATAACTTCTATATTTCACATAAGCAGATTACCAACTTACCCCTTAGGTTTTCAAATTGGGCAGCATCCAAAGCTTTAGTAAATATATCAGCCAGTTGCAGATTTGTGGCTACATGTTCCAATGAAATCACCTTTTCTTCCACAAGATCTCTGATGAAATGATGCCTGATATCAATATGCTTGGTCCTGCTATGTTGGATAGGATTCTTTGATATGTTGATGGCACTTAAATTGTCACAATACAATGTCATGACATCCTGTGGGACATTGTACTCTGTGAGCATTTGCTTCATCCAAACCAACTGTGAACAACTGCAACCAGCTGCAATATATTCAGCATCAGCAGTGGATAAGGATATACAATTTTGTTTCTTACTGAACCAAGAAATCAAATTGTTTCCTAGAAAGAAACATCCTCCTGATGTGCTCTTTCTATCATCAGCACTTCCAGCCCAATCAGCATCACAGAAGCCAGTGAGAATTGGTTTACATCCATGAAAATACATTATGCCATAGTCACAAGTACCATTGACATATTTCAGAATTCTCTTGACCTGGTTTAGATGGCTAACTTTTGGATCAGCTTGATATCTTACACATACACCTACTGCAAAGGCTATGTCAGGTTTGCTAGCAGTCAGATATAATAAGCTTCCAATCATATTTCTGTATAGGCTTTGGTCTACATTCTCACCCTTATCATCCTTTGTCAGCTTTAAATGAGTGGGGGCAGGTGTTCTTTTGTGAGTAACATTGTCCATCCCAAATTTCTTGACAATGTTCTTAGCATACTTGCTTTGGGAAATGAACATGGAGTCTTCCATTTGCTTTATTTGCAGTCCAAGAAAGTAGGTTAGTTCTCCTACTAGGCTCATCTCAAATTCAGATTCCATTTGAGTGACAAAATGTTTAACCATCTTGTCTGACATCCCACCAAAGACAATGTCATCTACATATATTTGAGCAATCATGACATTTCCTTCTTCATCCTTCACAAACAAGGTTTTGTCTATTCCACCTTTCATGTACCCTTGCTTGATGAGAAAAGTAGTCAGCCTTTCATACCATGCTCTTGGTGCTTGCTTCAGACCATAGAGAGCCTTCCTTAGTTTGTATACATAATTTGGACAGCTTGGATCAACAAATCCCTTAGGCTGCTCCACATATACCTCCTCATTAAGATATCCATTTAGAAAGGCACTTTTCACATCCATTTGAAATAGCTTGAACTTCAAGATACAAGCAATTCCTAAAAGTAGTCTGATTGATTCAAGCCTTGCTACTGGTGCAAAGGTTTCATCAAAGTCTACTCTCTCAATTTGTGTGTAACCTTGAGCTACAAGTCTAGCTTTATTCTTTGTAACAACTCCCTGCTCATTTGACTTGTTCTTATACACCCATTTAGTGCCAATCACATTTATATCATCAGGTCTAGGAACAAGATCCCACACTTCATTCCTTGTGAACTGACCTAATTCTTCTTGCATAGCACAAATCCAGTACTCATCAGTAAGAGCTTCCTTGATGTTTTTAGGTTCTATTTTTGAGACAAAACATGAACCTGAAATCACCTCTCTTGATCTAGTGCTTACACCTTTGTTGGGATCACCAATTATTAGATCTTTGGGATGATCCTTTTGGATTCTGATGAAGGGAGGTTTGCTGGATTGTTCTATCCTTGCTTCAGTTTGAGTGAAGTCAGGATGATCACTCTTTATTTCAGCTTCAGTCTGACTGTCAGCAGATGTTCCAACATCTTCTGTAACATCTGCAGGGGCATCATCAATTATCACATTTATGGACTCCATGATGACCTTGGTTCTAGAGTTAAATACTCTATAGGCTCTGCTATTTATAGAGTATCCAAGGAAAATCCCTTCATCACTTTTAGGATCCATTTTTCTTCTTTGCTCCCTATCAACCAGAATATAACAATTACTTCCAAACACATGGAAGTACTTAACTGTAGGTTTTCTTCCCTTCCATACTTCATAGATAGTTGACAAGGTTCCTTTCCTTAGAGTGACTCTGTTATGAATGTAACAAGCTGTGTTCATAGCTTCAGCCCAGAAATACAATGGTAATTTTTTAGCATGGATCATAGCTCTTGCTGATTCTTGGATAGTTCTGTTCTTTCTCTCAACAATCCCATTCTGTTGAGGGGTGATAGGAGAAGAATACTCATGATTGATTCCCTCTGAAGAACAAAAATCTGAGAATTTTTTATTCTCAAATTCCTTTCCATGGTCACTCCTTATTCTGATTACACAGCTTTCTTTTTCTCTTTGTATTCTTTGGCACAAATCTTTGAATACATCAAACACATCAGACTTTTCTTTGATAAAATTTATCCATGTGTACCTTGAAAAGTCATCAACCACCACATAGGTATACCTCTTTCCACCAATGCTCTCAACCTGCATTGGTCCCATAAGATCCATATGCAATAGTTCCAAAACTTTGGAAGTTGTCAGATGTTGGAGCTTTGGATGGGACATCTTGGTTTGCTTGCCTATTTGACATTCACCACATACTTTGCCTTCATCAATCTTTAGTTTAGGAATACCTCTCACAACTTCCATAGATATGATTTTCTTTATACCTCTGAAATGAAGATGACCCAGTCTTTGGTGCCATAGCTTCACTTCTTCTTCTTTGGCTAAAGAGAAAGTTGAAGTGAGACTGAAATCTTGAGGTTCCCACATATAACAGTTGTATTTAGATCTGGCTCCTCTCATGACAACCTTCTGTTCTTTATTAGACACTATGCATTCAGTTTTGGTAAAGTTTACACTGTAACCTTGATCACATAATTGACTTATGCTGATCAAGTTAGCAGTCAATCCTTTTACCAGCAGCACATCATCTAGTCTTGGTACATCTGGACAGTCCAAGGTCCCAACTCCCATGATTTCTCCTTTAGCTCCATCTCCAAAGGTTACATATCTGGATGAATATGACTTTAAGTCTACTAGCAGATTCTTCAATCCAGTCATGTGCCTTGAGCATCCACTGTCAAAGTACCAGTCTTCTTTAGCTGATACTCTTAGAGATGTATGAGCTATATATGCAACACCCTTCTTTGACCATTTGTATTGAGGTTTCCTTTGATGCCTCTGCCCTGTGTAGTGTCCATTTTTAGAGCTCCAAGGTTGTTTGTTGAGCTTGTTCTTGGACATGTAGCTTTGATCAGCATGAAGACTAGCTTTAGGTACCCATACTTTCTTGATGATCTCTGTCTTCTGCTTAGGGGGTTGATGATATCTTTGATTTTGATGTCCATGCAGCATTTTCTTTGTAGCCTCTATCTTCTGCTTAGGGGGTTGCTGATACATCTGATTTGGATATCCATGCAACTTGTAGCAATGAGGTTTGATATGACCAAACCTTCCACAATGATGACATCTCCATCTTTGATAATTCTTTTTCATCATGTTCTTTTCATGATGTTGAGACATCTGTTGGGACATTATGTTTTACTTTATGTTCTTTTCATGATGTTGGAGCATCTGTTGGGACATCTTGTTTGACTTTATGGAATTTGAAGTAGTTTTGCTGGTGCTAGCCTCAACCTTTTGAACTTTGTTAAATCCCAGTCCAGTTCTATCCCCTGAATGCTTATTGTTGTTGAGAATAACATCCAGTGTGTTTGAGCTACTGTTCAGCATTCTAACAGATTTGGACATATGCTCCAACTTGGAGTTGAGAAGGCTTACTTCACTTTTCAAAGTGTCAATGATCTCTAGATCACTTGTTTTTTTCAGCCTTTAGTGCCTCAATCTGCTTCTTCTGCTTTATACTCTCCATGCATATTTCAGTGCTCCTTTTAACCAGCATCTTGTATGATTCTTCTAGCTCTTCAAAAGTCAGCTCCTCATCACTGGATCCACTTTCAGAATCACATACTCCAGCTAGAGCAGTGATGTGCTTTGCTGATTCTTCTTCTGAATCACACCCTGAGTCTTCATCACACCAAGTCACAGAAAAACCTTTCTTCTGCTTCTTTAGATAGGTAGGGCATTCATTTCTGATGTGTCCATATCCTTCACATCCATGACATTTAATCCCTTTTTCTTGATTGGTCTTTTCATCATAATTTGACCTTCTATTAGCATCATAAGGTCTTTTATTCTCAGAAGAGTTTGAGTATCTTCCACTTGGTTTGGACTTGCCATCCATCTTTCTGAGAATCTTGTTGAATTGTCTTCCAAGCATAGCAATGGTTTCTGATAAATTTTCTTCAGGGTCTGCTTCATTATTTTCTTCTTCTTTATCAGTATTTGACACCAATGCTATGCTTTTGTTCTTCTTTACAATTGTGTCATTCATTCCCATCTCAAATGTTTGAAGGGAACCAATGAGCTCTTCAACCTTCATTGTGCATATGTCTTGAGCCTCTTCTATTGCTGTGACCTTCATGTCAAATATTTTTGGTAAAGATCTGAGAATCTTTCTTACCATCTTTTCATCAGTCATCTTTTCTGCCAAAGCACCAGAAGTATTGGCTATTTCTAAGATGTTCATGTAGAACTCATGAATTGTCTAATCTTCCTTCATTCTCAAGTTTTCAAACTTGGTGGTGAGAAGTTGAAGTCTTGACATCTTCACTTTTGATGTTCCTTCATGAGTTGCTTTGAGAGTGTCCCAAACATCTTTGGCCAGCTCACAGTGATGCATAAGTCTGAATATGTTCCTATCAATGCCATTGAATAAAGAATTTAAGGCCTTGTAATTGCCAAGTGCTGAATCTTCTTCCTCCTTGCTCCATTCTTCTTCAGGTTTCAACACTTTTGCTCCATCTTTGTTGTCTTGGACAGGGTGCTCCCATCCTTTGTTGACTGCTTTCCAGGCCCTATTGTCAAGTGATCTTAAGAATGCTACCATTCTTGGCTTCCAGTAGTCATAATTAGATCCATCCAATATAGGTGGTCTATTTACAGATCCTATATCTCTGTCCATGTTTCCAGAATATGCAGTCCCTAGATCTCACCCAGTTTAACAGGCATGGTGTCTTCTCTGATGCCAATTGAAATTCTGGGATCAGGTACGTGATGTCGAATGAGATGTTTAAACACTTGAAGACTTGAACAAAACTTAAAGTGCAGGAAAATTAAACAACACAGGAAATTGTTAACCTAGTTCAGTGTATAACCACACTTACATCTGGGGGCTACCAAGCCAGGAAGGAAATCCAATATAAGTAATATTAATTCTAGACTTAAACCACTCAGTTTAATCTTTCACTTAATATCTACCCAAGGCAATTTCTACCTAAGACACAACTTAGATATGAGTACCAACTCACTCCCCCTCAATCACACACTGATATGTTTACAAGTTTAATAAAATTGAAGTCATACTTCAAACAACACAACTTGATCTTACTTCACAGTTTCAATCAAGACACAAATACACTTTTGCTTAAAAGCTCATAAAGTGATACACATATACAACCTGCTATTAAAACACAAACACCCTATTTAGTCTTCTTATTTTCGTACTCTATTATGAGAGTTTCTATTGCATAAATAGATGCTTGGATTTTGGGCTTTCTGTAGGTTATCCAATCCTGATACGCATGCTACTAAAACCTTGAATTAGGGTTTGTTACTTCCTTGATTCTAGGTGAGTCAGTTCTTCTGTTTATACTGAAATCATATAACCAATCTCCCTACAGATGCGCCTACTTCTGTTTTATCCATTCACAATTAATTCCAGATAACTTCCCTGAATTTACTCAGTTTTGTTAAGCATTAATTAATTCTGGTAGCAGGTTTGAGATGTCACAACATCTGTTGTGACATCCTGAAAACTGAACTTACTTCATTAACTGATACAATGTCACAACATCTGGTGTGACATCCTGAATTAAGTTCATTAACTTACACTCTGTTTGATAATGTCACAACTTCTGATGTGACATCCTGAACTAAGTTCAACACTTCTTGTTGGTCAAAAATTCTGCCAATTCTAAACATCTACACATACCATCTCATATTGCATTTTTGTTTCACTGCATAGTTCAAGTTCATCTGCATCTAGGGTTTATGATCTGAGCAATCCAAGAATCCATCTAAGCCATCCCAAAGGCCTCAAAGCATTCCAAGAGGGTCCATGTGTGTTCTATCATCATATTTTGTCCCTCAAAGTTCATGGAAGTCAAGGGATCACAAGAACTGGCAAGGCATGGAAGCAGAGCTAGGGTTTTCACTACACAGATGACTCAAATTAGGGTTTTGGTTTCAGATGCCTCAACTCCAATTTTTTGGTCCATTCTTGTTTCTAATGTTCTTAAGATGTTATAAGGATCATATGTACCAAGTTTGATGAAGAAATTCATTGTGGAAGTCATTTGTTCACTGGGTAACTTCCTGAGCAAGTTAAGTCAAAATCAGGGCATCTGAGGCCCCCAACAATGGAACCAAAGGGGTATTTTCATCAAATTGAAGTTCTATGGTCTTTATTTGATCTTAGAAGAGGTTGTAAGTTCACAATATTGAAGAATATTAAGCCATTTGCAAACTTGCCAAAAATGGAAATGACTGGTAATGGAAACTTTCCATTTTGGGAAAGTTTTTCAACCTCCTCTTTCTCAACCAAAAATGCTTCAAATGGAAAATTCTTGGTCATGAAAGTTGTAGATTGGGTCTTTCCCTTTTCAAAAAGTACAAGAACGTGTCTTGATTCTTCCTAGAACTCAAGATATGGCCTTTCAAAGTTGGCAAAAATCCTAAAATTTCAAGTTTCATGTCAAAGAGGGATTTGTAAAATGGCATGTTCAAGCATTCTAATGACCTCTAATCAACTTGTACACTTCATAACATGCCTATGTGAATCCTAAACATCAGAATTGGCCCAAGAACTTGGCATTTTTATGGCTTGATTCACAAGAAATGTCAAAGAGGGAAAATTGCATAAGGCATGATATCTCTTCATCCAAGCCATCCAGCTGCAATTTTATGATCCAAAGGCCTTCCACAAAGCCAGTTGAGGCCAGACATGCCTTGGAACCACTCCTGCCATGACCCATGCCCATAGTAAAAAGCTGTTGGCTTTTTTTGCAAATTTCCAATGCCAATCACACTGAGCCACAACAACTCCTCTGGCATCACATAGCCACAACAACTCCTGCCATGACCCATGCCCATAGTAAAAAGCTGTTGGCTTTTTTTGCAAATTTCCAATGCCAATCAAGACATCACATAGAGACCTTATGGAACTCATTCAACACAACACACAAGCCTGCAAGCACCCATACACTCAGAATCACAAAATCCTCCATAACACTTCCCCTCTTCGAATGTCATCACTTAACCACTAAAACTTCAAACATTCTTCACCATTCAACTCAGCATCACCTAAGGAACAAATCCCAACCATCAAAATGGCCTGAAACACATCACACACAAAATACGATTTTTCATCCTTCAGAACTGAACTTCAAAAGGAGGCCAAATAAACTCACGCCAAGCATCAAAGCATTCTCAGGAAGCTTATTAGGGTTTGTTTGCACCAAAGAAAGGTCCAGAAAGCTCAAGAATTGAAAACTCAATCTCAGGTAACTTCAAGAACATTTTTTCCAGAACTTGCATTTTAAGTTTCTAAATGAATCTTCATGCTTCACTGATCATGCTGATGTAATTTGTTTTGAAAATGGTTGAGTATTAAGCATGTATTGAACTTCTGAAATTTTTGTTCAGTTTCATGTTTTGCTTCGAATCTTGTTTTTGAGGTATGATAAATGTGTTTTGATGGCTGATTCTTGCTTAGCCTAGGGAAGAAGTTAGGTGTTTTGGTTGGCTAGAGAAGATGACCGGAGGTCTTCTCCGGCCACCTGAAAATCATTAAACCCTAATCTGTTTTTAATTCCCCAGTTGTGTTTGTGGCCGTTAGATGAGGATTAGGGTTAGCAGCGTGTGGTCCAGATTAAGTCATTATCATTTAATCCTGATTAATTAATTAAAAACATAATTAAAGGCCAGTTTGAATGTGGGCCGTTCAGATGCGCGCCAGTCAATTCCCACCATTTTTGTTTGAATCTCAGCCACTGGATGCATTTACTTTCTCATTTAATTTAATTTATTTCATTTTCTTTCAATTTCTTTTCCATAATTATTTTAAAATAGCAAAAATCATCTAAAAAATATTTCCTTTTGCATTTTTGTTTTAAATATTTTTCTTAATCAGAAAATGATTTTTATTTTATTTTTTGCATATAAAAAGTATTTTTAAAATATTTAAATGATATTTCTAATTAATTAAAGTCTTTTAATTAATTAAAAGTACATTTAAGTTTCTAAAAATCACCAAAAAAATCATGAATCATCCCTTTTAATTTAGAAACATTTTCAAACTCTTCACACAAATTTCTTTTTAGGTTTGATCATAGTTTGTGAATTTTCTTTGAATTAAGGGTTATTAAATTACATTTTTTGAACCCTAACTTGAAAAATTCTTTTCTGCCTAACCAAGAAGAGTTTGAAGATGACTCTTTTTGCATTGTTTTGAGCATAGCATGTAGTTTATAGGTCATTTATCTCATGAATTTATCTTGTATTTTTGAATTGATTTGCATTTTCCTTTGAGAATCACCCAAAAAACCCTAGAAACTTAGGAAATTCATAACTTTTGAGTGGTAAGGCTTCTGACCTTCTCATTTGGGGTGTCACCTAGTATGGGATTAGGGTTTATTTGAATGTGATTTCAAATTTTTATCATGTCATATGCTTCTGTTTTGGTCATGTGCATATCATGCTTCCATAAAACCCTAATTTTACATGTTCATTTGCATTCATCTTGCATATGTATCAATACATGAACTTGCCATGACATTTATTGCATTCATATGTCACCTTAGACATCTTAGGACATGTTAGAATCCTGCTTGATCATTTCATCATTCATTTTCCATGATTTTCATTCATTTCATTTCATTAACTTTCATGAACTTTCAAACTTCAAAACATGCTTACATGACATATCATCTTTGTATGATCATACATATGCATCTTGTATACCTTTGCATCATCTCACATGACATTAACATTGCATAAACACCTCTGACTTTGGTCATTTCATCTCATTGCATCACATTTCATTTCATTTCTTTATGCCTTGAACATTATGCATTCATGCTAACATTTTCAGGTGGTAAGTTACTTTGAGAAGTGAATTTGCCTTCACTTATCATTTCCCTTTATCTCTTTCATATGTATCTTGATGGTTTCTTTGAATTTAACTTGGTCACTTATGTTCATCTCCCACTTTCTTTCTTCAAGTTACTTATCTTCTTCATTGAAGTAAGTAACTTGTTTCTTCTGCTTCTTCCTCCTTTCATCTGCTTCTTCCATTGGTGGCTTCCTTGAAGATCTTTCTCAAGCCTTACAAACCATAGGAACATCCAATCATGATAATAATTAGGGTTGTGATTAGTCCCCCCTAGCTTTTTACCTTTGAGTCTCCTTGAGTCTCTCTTCTCACCTCTTAATCAGAGACTAAACTCTTAAAGTTTTAGGACTTTGGAATTAGGGTTATGCATGTATCCTTCTCTTAGGATGGAGTGTATAACTTTAATCCTAAGTGTTAAACCTTTGATTTGTTTAAACCTCTTAATCAAATCATCGTAATAATCACTAAGACTTCATCTTGTAACTTGGGCCTTACATTAGGGTTCTAATTCTTCCTTTATGGTTAAGAAGGACTAACCCTAGTGTTTAATGGACAAGTCCTCCTCAAGTTGTCTTACAAACCATAAAATCCATTTCTTAATCTCATCCCTTAATTAAAATCCACTTAATAAAGGCTTTGTTATGTAATGTATTTAATCCCTAACCATGGATTAAGTTGAGGTATCTTCCTCAGTTTAAGTGTGCTCATCTATTATCCTTGTATTAGGATGGTGTAATGAGTTCACTAGTCTGTGATTAGAGATTAAACTCATTACTTAACACTAAACAAAAACCAAAAACATCTAAATAATCACAAGTAGGTCAATGATCTTAATCCTACATCATCATGGTAATTAAGTTGAGATGCCTATCTCATACTTAAGTATTCTCATTATCCCTAATCAGGGAGGATATAATGAGTTTTCCAGCCCCTTGATATAGGCTTAAGCTCATTAACTTATGCAAAACACCAAAGGCAATAACAAAATTGAAAACACAAAAACAGACAATAATCGTCTCCTTCGGGATTCTTGTCTCATCACACTCATTCACAAATGAGAACTTGCTTCTTCCGTCTAATGTAAGACAATTAGCACTCGAGCCAGACGAGTCATACACTTGAGCATAGACAAGTAGGTAGTTCACAGTCAATTTTATCTTTCAGTCTCTTTGAGTCAAACTACGGTGTTCTGACTTCCTTCATTGCACGCGAGGATACGTAGGCATAATTTAACGATTATCGAACAAAAGTCTCTGTGTCTTCCCCCTCTTTTAGCATTCTCTTTTAAGCCTCGGTTCCTGAGCATTTCACTCTCTTTTGCACTGACACTTGTACATTTCTCTTCCAGCTTTTGCACACAGATAGCACATGCACTACCCCTTTTAAACACAAACTTTCAAGTGTGGATCCAGTCGAGTACGACGGATAATCTGGGTGCTAATACCTTCCCAGGTTGTAACCAACCCCCTTTCTTAGTTTCTCTGGTTCGCAACCGTCTTATCCATCTTTTTCTTGGTTTATGCAGCATTACCTTTCCTTCGGGATAAAAATGCCTAGTTGGCGACTCTATTCATTTCACCTTCATTTTCTCCTTTTTTCGATCGTTCGCGTCTGTACCCTATCTGACCCAGGTGTCTTTTCGGGGGAGCGACACACACCAAGTAAGGAGAATTTATCCAAGACTTGTTTCCATGAATTAGGGTTTAAGTTCACTAGCCTGTTGAACTTTATTAAGTGTTTTTGTTGCTTTTGTAAAGAAATGTCTTTTAGATTTTTTCTTTGTGAAACAACCCCTTGATAAGACTTGTGCATCATGCTATACAAGATTACACCATTCCAAGATGGAATGAATGCAAGTGCCCCATGGAATAAGGCTATACACAAGGGATCCTTTCATGCATTTATTAAGTCTTTTTGGATTTGTTTGAAGATGAGGAGAGAAGACTCAAAAGGCAAAGGTCAAAGCTAATGGGGGACTAAAACACAACCCTAAGTCATCCTATTATGTACAAACAGGTGATCCTATGGTTAATGAGGTATTCTATCTTAAAGAGAAGAAAGAACAAGTTAGAATTCAACTTACTTCCTAAGGAAGTTAAGTTGAATCTAAAGAGAGAAAGGGGAACCTATGGATAAAGCACAAAGGTGCTAAGGAAAAACAAATTGATGCATAAGAGATAAGGAATGAAGTTATTACCTCATCTTCCCCCCCTACAAAACAAATATTAGTATGATGAAGCAAAATGAGCACTTATTACATGGTAAATCTTCACAAACCATTCACACTATCTAAGGAAAAGATTAGTGAACCTCTAAGGTTAATACCTAAGCCTAAGGCATCCTATAAGGTAACAAACTTAAAAAGTCAGTAGCTAAACTCAACTCAAGTATTCTAAAGCTACAAAGGTGGACAACTTCAAACTATGCCCTAAAAAAGAAGCTAAACCCTAATAAGATCTAAGGTGAAGTTACATGAAGAAACTTAAAGGACTAAGCAATCTAAAAAGGTATAAACCCTAAAGTGAATAGAAAATCTAGGGGCTAACATCACATTATAGTATCCTAAGAGGTCATACTACAAGGGATGAAAAGATCTAAGTAAAAGAGATGCAAACTATATGAGTGATGATGTGAACATAAGAAAGAAGGCATATGAAACTTCAAAAGGAAGAAAAATTTAAAGTAAGAGATCAAACATGACCAAAAGGGTTTGAATTCCCAATAGAAAAACCAGGGGCTTGATGAAGTTTTAGAATGTAATTAAGACTCACAAATGACATACAAGTAAGGTGATATGGAAACATTAGGACTAAGGATACTAAAAGGTTAAGTATGAAGCATTAAGAAGGCATATGACACTAAATGAAGCCTAAGGACTTATGACTTGAAATGAACACTTGTGAATTTGTATAAAACACTTATGAGATGAATGACGATGATTTAAGAGGCATAACATGTCCATAAATATTTTTTGAGGGGTTAAGATGGAGGATGAAGAAGAATTAGGTCAAAAGGAGGCAATGATGACTTATGGCTTAAGAAAACCCTAAAATCAAAAGATAAAGATCCAATGGGGGTGATCTACGCTTAAGGACCTATAATATGACCTACAAGACTCAAAACTAAGACCTTATAACAATGGCATGAATGCCTTATTCAAATGGAATGAGGGAGGTTTCTAAAAGGGACCAAACATGACTTAAGGCTTAAGCAACTTGGGAAAAATATCAAATGACCAATAAAAATTATGAAATTTGACAACTCAATACAAAATCCTCTCTTGTGAAATGGACCTAAACATGACCTAAAAAATAAGAGAAAACTATTTTGAGGAAGTTTAATGAGCCCTTAAAAGGATGCAAAAAGAATGGGGTCTTTATCATTTGTGGTTTATGAGAACAAAAATATGCAAAATGAATGGTTCAAAATGGGGGAATTGTGAAACAATTAAAAGAGAAATTAATTATGACTTCGACAATTAATAAAAATAAAATCTAAAAAATAGAAAATTAGAGAAAATTGAAAGGATCATATATGAATTTATTTTGAATTTTTTGATGTCATTTGGTATTTTTTAAAATAGGAAACGAAATTGATATAAAATGTAAAAAAGAAATAAAATGGAATAAAACTGGTTTGGGCCTAGGGTCTGAAAAGTAAGAGAAATAACATAACTGGGCTTAATTCAATTGCGCAGGGGGTGTGAAGAGTAGACTGAAGACTTTTTGTGTTGACTTTGGTCATGTGCTGGGCACGCGAATTTTAATGCGCTGGCAGATTTTAGGCTCTTGGATCATGTTCATCTGATGGTTGTGTTATAAAGGGAGCTCCGACCTAGGGTTACAGTTCAGGTGACCGGAATTGACCTCCGGTCATCTTCTCCGGTCACCCCTGTCCTAGGGTTTCCTAAATCCTTCATGAAAATGGATTCTAGGACCATAACAATGCTCGCTTCACTCTCCTGATCTCAAATATGGCTACAAAACTCATTCTAAGTTCCTAAATTTCCAGAATTGAAGGCACAAACAAAACCTGAGAAAATTGAATCTCTGCATCTATGATGCCTATCAACTAGCCAGCCAAGCCATAACCTCTATCAAGCCTCAAACAACATGAAAACACTCAGAAATGCGCAATTCGAACAAGTTGAAGTTCAGGACATACCTGAGTTGTAGAGATGACAAATTGTTGCTAGAAGGCCAGAGATGAGGATCTTTAGCTTGCTGGATCTTGATCTTGATTAACAAGAGTGAAATAAACACTCTGTGATGTGTGGATTTTGAGAAACTGATGAAGATGCAGTGCAATTTGCAGAGGTGAAACCTAGGAGCTTCAAGTAATGAACACCACAGAAATTGAGCAAAACAAGATGCTGATGATGGATAGATGAAAATCAATGCTAGAGAGAGGAAGATTGTGAAGTTTCAATCAGAAATGTAGTGCAATCACAAAGATGCAGTATGTGATTCTTGAGGAATCAAGCTCAATCATCGATGAAAGCTGTGCTTGAGGTGATGATGAAGATGGATTGAGGGTGATTGAGGCAAGATCGTGTCAATTGGAGGAGGGTGAATAAAAAATGCATTGCAGCATCAATAATATGCCATGCTTGATCTTGATGATTCAGGTTATGCAATGCTTGGTGGTTGAGGATGAGATGTTGAAGATGATAGATGGATGAAGAATGAGGATGGATCAATGATGATGGTGCTTGCTTGAGGCAAAATGCAGAAGGAGCTTCCTCTTCTTGCAGAGAGAAAATTCAGATGATTTTTGGGTGTGATTTTGTGCAAATCATAATGGTGAACCTGCAATTAAGTTGGAGATCAACTTATATACTAATCTTAACCCTCAGTTGACAGTTAGAACCAAGGTTAGAACCCTAGTTAACTGGGTTAGGTTTGTTATGGCTGAGTCAGGTTTGTTATGCAAGCTGAAACAAGTGGATTGAAGCAAGCTTGCAGTGAATGAATGGTTTAGCTCGAGCCAGATTCCATGTGATGCAGTCCACCTTGGTTAGCATGAGGCTTAATGAAATATAATGAGGCTGAAAAGATCAGATGGTGCAATGTGAATGAAGCTTTCTCTTTGCTTGAGCTTCATTGGAATAGAGCATTACAATTATGGTGAGCATGCCAACATAGGACCAAACACACTATGATTGATAAGAATTAGTGACTATAGCATGAGAAATGAGGTGTGCACACTAAAATGAGTTTGAAACCTCCTTTGATCCAATAACTTGTGCAGCAAGCAAATCAGTCATGACACATGATCTTCCAAGAATGAATTCTCCATGATCAAAGCATCAAATGATGTAATTTTTATGAGATAATTGAAGATCAATCTTCATAGAACATGTTTGATGTTTGGTTCAATATGAAACATGACCTCTAACCATCTCAAATATGACAATAAACATCATGCCACGAAGCTGCAAAGTGGGCCTGCATAGCCTGCCCTTGGCCTGGCCAGATGCCTTTCATTTTGCAGTTTGAAACCCTACACTTTGCCTCTCCATAACTTTCAATCCATTTATCACATGAAAAAATGTTTAACATGAAATTTGTAGCAATCATATAGGGGAACAACTTTGTAGTTCACCAAAAATTGTTTTGAAGTGTTTTTGACCAAGAAAAATGGCATGACATTTGACCCTCCACGTGTTTGATGATATACCTTGCAGGGCGCGCGCTGGCCTGCATTTGCCCTGCCCATTGTAACACCCCAAATTTTCCCTCCTCTTTTTAAGCATCATATCACATCATATTCATCATGAACATATCATATTCTTGGCATCCTAGCATGGAAAGATGAGGCATAACATCTTCATGACCTAGCATTAGGCATATGATCATTTGTGGAGGATTTTGAAGCATCACAAGCTTTGACAAGAGGCCCAATGGATTTGTTCAAGTCCTATAAGTGGTCTATGTTACATTCACAAGCTCAAGTTCATTTACAAAAGCTCAGAAGGTTGGAAGATCATCAGGGAATCCAGGCTAGGGCAAAGCTCCTACATAGTGATCCCAAATTAGGGTTGGAGTTTCAAGCATGAAAACCTTAATACTTTGTCCATTTCATTTGGGAAAAGTCTCCTATATGTTAAGAGGATTATAGGGATGAAATTTGGTGAGAAAATTCCTTGTGAAAGTCAGGTATTTCTTCAGTTGCTTGTAAATGAAGAAATTGGTCAACTGTGCCTTAGAAAAGTCAACTGTGAGATTTCAAGGGGTCCAACCCCATTTTTCTAGCCAAGGGATGTTCTTATAATATTAAAAGAGGTTTGGCAAGATCAAACATCACGAATCATGAGGTTTTCAGGTGTTTTGCAAAATTGGTGTAAGGTTGGTCATGGAAAATGCCATTTTTAGCAAGTTTTTGCCCTAATTTTCAAGTGAGCATAACTTGGTGAAAAAATCTTCAAATGGACCAAAGCCAAACATGAAAGTTGGAGATCAAAGCCTCCCATTTTCAAAAAGTACAAGAGCATTCTCACAGCCCTTATGGTTTAAAATTTAAGGCCCTCGAAAATTTCAAAGAAATTAGGGCAAGGCTTGAATTTTCAATGTTCTACAAAGGCAAAAAGTCTTGAAACTTATTTTTGGGTGTTGGTATGAACCAAATGAGGTCACAATGTTATAAACCAATGCAAATAGGCCATTTTTATCCAAGAATAACACCAAATTCGTGCATGATATGAGGGTTATTTCATAAGTGTAAAATTTGCATGATCATGAGAAATGTGTGATGCTTGCATCCAAGGGCCAGAATCTTTGTGGATTTAAATCAAGGGTGAGATTTGGAATGCACATGGGTAAAGAGAGAGAGCAATGCACGAGTGTTTCATGATATCACACCAAATTTGCAAATTGTGCAAATTCTCTCCCACACTCTCTTCCCACGTGCCAAGGCCTGCATTCTTTCAGCATTGCTTCATGAGCTCATTTATAAGAGAATTAGGGTTTTAGTGTGCTTCAGATCCCTCACATTTCACTACTCTCAAGTTTTTTTCTCATTTTGCAAGCTATTTCTTGGCTTCTAACAAGTTTTTCTTGGCTTCTAACAAGCTATTTCCAGATCTGCAAGTCTCAGGTAAGCTCAAAATTCTTGGATCTAGAAATGAAAATAGATGTGTGCGTTGTGATCTACTGGTTATGCTGATGATTCTACTTGTTTTAAATTCGAAAATGATGCATTCTTGAGCTTTGTATGTTGATCTGAAGTTTCATGGTGAAACCTGTTTCCCTTCGATCCAGTCTGTTCATTGTTCATTTGTGAATTTCGTGGCCATATTTGGATTCAGTGAAGTTTGATGATCTGATCTGGAGTGTTTTATGTATTTTCATTGAGATGTGTTCATTATTTTCATTTTCCGGTGCCGGAGCCCAAGCTCCGGTCACCGGATTCTGGGCGTGTGTAATCTAGGGTTTCAGGGAAGAAGATGATACCAGGACCATTAGATCTCTCATCTGGACGCTTGTGATGTTGCCACCTCATTTAATGAGGACCCTCCCCCTCACGTGTTTTGCTCTTTATATTTTCATTCTGATTAAACCAAATTCCATGCACCACACAATAGTTAATACGTTCCCTCACTGCCAACCAATGAACTTGCTGACTGGAATTAATGAGTTGACTGATCCTGGCCCTCCTTTTGATCCCATGGCTTGTGTTTTTTTTGCTGATTTATTGGAATATCCATCATATATATTGTGTGCTGCGCAGGACCCAGTGGGCCTGGATGACTATCCCCACCCCCATGTGACTTGAGCCCAAACGATTTGAACTGAAATCCCTTCTATTCGTACCCCACTACCTAATTCCATTTATTTTCTTTTTCTTTTTATTTCATTTTATTTCAGTTTTGGTTTTTAATTTTTAAAAATAGTTCTAAGTTTCAAAAAATTATGAAATAATTCATGGATGTCACTTTTAGTTTTCTTTAATTTTTAATATTTTTATTTTCCATTTATTTTATTTTGACATGTGTAAATTAATTCCCCCTTTTAATTAATTCATTTTAATTCATTTTTAAGCATGATGTCTTGCCTATTTTCTACATTGATCCTCATTTTGAATTTTTGGTTGGTTCTTTTTGTTCTGGATCCATAATAGAGTGTACTTTATGTGTGATTTTTGTTCTGTTTTTTAGAAGCTTGTTCAATTGTTTTTGGTCCTTGACTTGTGAGTGAAGTTTCTTAACCCTAGTTGATGTTTGACTCCTCATTTGACTTACTTGGCTTCTGAATTTCTTCCTCTCCTTTTGGAATGTTGTTATATCATGATTGAAGATCTCTTGTCCAAGGTTGTGGAATTTTTGGGTGCATTCTTGATTTGATTTGAATTTTTGTTCTTAACTTGTCCCATTTTGCTTCTTTTTGATCATAAGTCCTCTCTTTAGCTTCGAAGGGCACTTGTGCCAACTTCTTCATCTTGTTTAGGGTCTCTTTAGGGCATTGATACCTCTCGGATCTTTGGTGGGGGTTTGTGTTTTGGAAATCTTGTAATTTGTTTACCTTTGAGGTTCTTCCTTTCTTTTGTATATCCATCTCACCTCCTTTGCTTCTTTCTTCCCATAATGTGTTTGCTTGGCTTTGTGCTTCTCTTCATCTCTCATGCTCTTTAGACACTTTTCTAACTTGATTAGGGTTCTGGTCCTGTGCCTTGAGTTTGTAATTTGTTTATTTTGCTTTGCATCTTCTTAAGTTTGCTTTGCTTTGCTATGTGATTCATGTTGCCTCATGTTTGGTGTGTTTCTTTTCTCATTTTTGTGACTTGTATTTGCATTGAGCATTTATGTGCATGACTTCACTTCTGGTTGTATGGTGTTGGTATGGCATTATCTTCATCTTGTTTTGCTTTTATGCTTGTGTCATTAACCATTTCAGGGGCTATGGTAAGTGAGAGGTGTGGATGTGTTTCCCACATCTCCAAATCTTATCTCTTTTCTTCTTATTCTTACTTGTTCTAACCTTGTGATTGTTGGGCTTAGGCCTTACTTCCCTCCTCTTCTATTCTTCTTTCTTCTTCTTCTTCTTCTTCTTCTCTTCTTCTTTCTTTCTTCTTTAGGATAGTAAGCCTCACTAACCTAGGATTTCCATGCATGACAACACTTAGGATTCATTAGTCCCCCATTAAACTTTTGCCTTTGTGATCCTTTTGGTTTATTTTCTCTTCTCCTCTCAAAACTCTAAAGAAGACACATAATAAAGTTTGAAGTGATACCTTGAGCAATAGCCTTATCCCATGAGACACTTGTAGTCTTCCCATCTTGGGATAGTACAAGCTTGCCTTGTGATGTACAAGTCTGATCAGGGTATCATCTTCACCAAGAAATCATAAAAAACACATCTTCATTGTAAACACCAAAAACACTTAATAAGTTAATGAGTTAGTGAGCTTAAGCCCTAATCTCTGGATTCAAGTTTTGGGGATCTTCTCCTTACTTGAGTGTGCTTGTTCTATTATTCCATCTTGGAATGTAGTGACAAGTGCACATTCCATGAAAAGAGCTTGAATTCACTTTCTTGTGACACACTCATAAAAGCTTCTAAAAAACACAAACAAACAATAAGCGTCTCTCCTTCGGGACTTCTTTTCTCATCCCACTCACTCCTTACGTACGAACTTGCTACTACTTGTCACTTTGCAAGACGGTAACGCACTCGTCGTCCGAGCCTGCAACACCTGAGCATTGACATAGGCAGTTCAAGCCTTAATACACAAGCAATCCTTTCCACCCCTAGTTAGGGGAACTACGACGACTCTGATCCTCATGTCCAGTGAGGTACGTAGGCAGCGGGGTAAGGCCCGTTCGAGCACAATCTTTATTTTCCCTACATTTTGTCCTTTTCATTTCTTTTTCAGTTCCCTTTTCGTTTCTTTTATCCAGTTCAGTTCCTTTTCTTTTGCAGCAGCTTTCATTTTGTCACCCTTTGAAACATTTTCTTTGCAAGCGTGGATCCCGTCGGGTACGACGGACGATCTGGGTGCTAATACCTTCCCAGGTCGTAACAGACTCCCGAACTCAGTCTCTTTGGTTCGCAGGACCCGTGTCCTTCCTTTTCTTTTCCTCTGGTTTATGCATCATTACCATTCCCGTTCCTTCGGGATAAAAATGCCTGGCTGGCGACTCTAACGTTTTCCGCGCCACTTTCGCGTTTGTACCAGGATGGAAATCCAGGGAGCGACACGCATGACTTGCCTTGGGTCTTGAATTGTTCCAACTTGCCAATATCATATCTCACTCATTTTTGAGGCTATGGAGGAGTTCCACCTATGTATTTGAAGCTCAATAAGCCCTCTTTAATTGGATCCAAGTAGAATTTTGATAGCCCTCATATTTTGGGAGAAGGCCTCTCTCAAAGATGCTGCAAAAATGGCCAAAACTTGCCATTTTTGGAAACCCTAATTTTCCAAAAATGGTAAGTTTTGGTTTTCTTGATTTCTCTTGATTCATCCATAATTTCTTGATCAAATTTGAACCATAGGATCCTTGTAACCCTAATTTCATGATTTTGATCTCAAAAAGTCAGGAGTTGACTTTTTCCTCAGCATGGTTGACTTTTCCCCAAATCCCTGATTTTCAATCATCTGGCCATTTGAACCTCTTCCATAATGAATTTGTGGATTAAATTTGAACCCTAGGCACTTGTCAACATATATAAGACAATGGAATCAACTTTGAATCAAAACTTCAGGCAGAAGCCCAGTAGAAATGAAACCCTAATTTGGCCTTTTTTCATCAGGAGGTGTTATATTGCTTGCATTCCTTGATCAAACCAAATCTTTCCATGACTTGTGGCTTCAAATGAGAACTTGTGGGATGTTTTGGACCCTTTGCAAAATATTGAGAAGCTTTGTGGCCCTTTGATGGCCTTTGTATTGTCCTCATTTGCTCCAGTCATTGACCACATACCTATGCCTCAGCTATGCTACACATGATGCAATGTTTATGGCTATTTGTGAACTTATATATGCTAAATGCTATGCAAAAATGTTGAGGATATGAGAGGGAAAATTTTGAGGTATTACAGCTGCCCCTATTCAATCACCTGCAAGTTTGAATGAATAATTGCAAAAGCTTTTAGACATTCAAGGTATGGAGTGATTGAATACTCGAATAAAACCTGGAAATTTGAACTCGGTGGGTAATAGAAATGCCATTTGCTTTTTATGTTGCTTTTTTTTTGTTTTGACCTCTGAATAGGTAGCGGGAAAAGAATAGGGTGGAACAAGATCGTTGTATATAAATAAGAGCCCAGGCAAACAGGACCGTTGTACAAAACGATAACCTGCGACGCGACTGCTGAGCGAATCAAGCCACGGAAAGGAAGCCTGTTGTACAAAATAGGGCTTGGAACGAGACCATTGTACAAAACAGAACTTGGAGATGTGACTGCTGAGAGAATCAAGCTACAAAGAAAACACGCAATTGCTGAGCGAATCAAGCCACGAAAAGGGAGCCTATTGTACGAAACAAGGCTTGGAACGAGACCTTGTACAAAACAGAACTCGGAGATGTGACTTCTGAGCGAATCAAGCCACAAAGAAAACACGCGACTGCTGAGCGAATCAAGCCACAGAAAGGGAGCCTGTTGTACAAAACAGGGCCTTGAACGAGACCATTGTACAAAACAGAACTCAGAGATGTGACTGCTGAGCGAATCAAGCCACAAAGAAAAACACACGACTGCTGAGCGAATCAAGCCACGAAAAGGGAGCCTGTTGTACAAAACAGGGCTTGGAACGAGAAATAACTATTAATAAACTGGAAGCTGTAGTGGGCAGTGTGAATGCAAGCCACGGGTTGGGCTTTACAGATAGAGACCTAACGTCAGAGGGCTGTAACCATAACAAAGCACTGCATATTACTATGGAGTGTAAGGTTGCTGTGTTGTCACATGTCCTGGTTGACACATGCTCTTCTCTTAATGTACTCCCGAAGAAAGCACTAATGAAGCTCAATGTTGATGGTATCGTCTTAAGACCCAGTGATTTGATAGTCAAAGATTTTGATGGGTCCAGAAGGTCAGTGTTCGGAGAAGTTGAGTTACCTGTGAAAATAGGGTCTCAAGTATTCAAAAGCACCTTTTACGTCATGGACATTCAGCCCGCGTACAGTTGCCTATTGGGACGTCCATGGATTCATGCCACCGGTGTTGTAACTTCCACTCTGCATCAAAAGCTCAAGTACGTGGTTGATGGACAAGTAATCACTGTGTGAGGAGAGGAAGATATCTTTGTGAGCCACTTATCAACTTTCAAATATGTGGAGATGGACGGGGAGATCCATGAGACGCTGTGTCAAGCCTTCGAAGTAGTTAATGTCAACATTCTGACTCCAGTAAAGAAGAGCAGTGAGAAAGAAGGCACCTCCATTCACTCCTACAAGCAGGCAAAGGAGGTGGTTCAGTCGGGAAGCGCCCAAGGCTGGGGCAAGTTGTTGGAGCTAGAGAAGAAGGATGATAAGTTTGGGCTTAGCTATCAACCTGATGGGTCCAATTGGCCAAGTGGTAAAGCCATTACTTTTACAAGCGCTGGGATGCTCGACTGCAATCATATCTGTGCAACTGATGAAGATGGAGATAGTGATGGTGACTGGGACAACTGGATTCATCCGTGTGCGCCCAGAGAGGAGCTGAAGAACTGGTCTGCTGGACACATCGTCCAAGTTACCTGGCACTCAGAGTAATTTATTTGTTTCCTTTTTCTTATCATGCTGCATTGTCAAATCCTGCACTCTGCCCAAGGTGCTAGGATCCATTGCATGGGCCACCATGTTTGTTATGCACTTATTTTACCATGAAATAAAGGACATTTTCAGACAAATTGTGTTCTCCTTCCTTTGTTTTAAATTTTTCACAAATATATATATATATATATATATATATATATATATATATATAAATGGCAATGTGTTTTTTCTTTTTGTTTTTGTGTTTGCGTCTCTTTTAAAAGTAAGCAGATTCTGAAATAAGCACATCATCTGTGCAGTGTTGATCATCCGGATTCCATTGATAACGTTCCTGCTATGACTTCTCATGACTTTGATAATCCTATCTACCAAGCTGATGAAGGGGTTGAGGAAGACTGTGAACTCCCTGGAGAATTGGTCAGATTGTTGAAACAAGAGGAACGAGTTATTCAGCCTCATCAGGAAGAAATTGAGATCATCAACATCGGCACTGAAGATGTGAAGAAAGAGATCAAGATCGGGGCCAGTCTGCAGGACGAGGTAAAGATAGAGTTGATCAGTATGCTGTGTGAATATGTGGATATCTTCGCCTGGTCGTATCAAGATATGCCAGGGTTGGATACCGACATCGTTGTGTATAAGCTACCATTGAGAGAAGATTGTCCTCCTGTGAAGCAAAAATTGAGAAGAACGCGTCTTGACATGGCGATGAAGATCAAGGAGGAAGTTCATAAGCAATGGGATGTCGGATTTCTTGCCGTAACTAGTTACCCACCTTGGGTAGCTAACATTGTACCTGTACCGAAGAAGGACGGCAAAGTCCGGATGTGCGTTGATTACCGGGATTTAAATAGAGCGGGCCCAAAAGATGATTTTCCATTACCTCACACTGATGTGTTGGTAGATAACACTGCTCAATTCTCGGTATTTTCCTTCATGGATGGCTTCTCCGGGTATAATCAAATTAAGATGGCACCGGAAGACATGGAGAAAACAACGTTCATTACCCCGTGGGGTACATTCTGCTTCAAAGTCATGCCCTTTGGTTTGAAGAACGCCGGGGCAACATACCAGCGGGCTATGGTCACATTGTTCCATGACATGATACACAAGTAGATAGAGTGTTATGTGGACGATATGATTGCTAAGTCCTGAGACGAAGAGGAGCATCTGGTCAACCTTAAGAAGCTGTTTGACAGACTGATAAAGTATAAGCTGAGGTTGAACCCAAACAAGTGCACTTTCGGAGTGTGTTCCGGGAAATTGCTGGGTTTCATTGTTAGTCAGAAAGGAATCAAGGTAGATCCTGCAAAAGTAAAAGCAATTCAAGATATGCCTGCACCGAGAACAGAAAAAGAAGTGCGCGGGTTTTTAGGGAGGTTGAACTACATTTCACGGTTCATATCTCATCTAACTGCCACGTGTGAACCAATATTCAAATTGCTAAGAAAAAAGCAAACGGTCAGGTGGAATGAGGACTGCCAAAAAGCCTTTGACAAGATAAAAGAATATTTGCAGACACCTCCGATTCTAATGCCTCCAGTTCCAGGACGGCCGCTTATCATGTACTTGATTGTGCTAGAAGGATCAATGGGGTGTGGTTTAGGCCAACATGACGAGTCTGGTCGAAAAGAGTACGCTATTTATTACCTTAGCAAAAAGTTTACCGACTGTGAATCCCGTTACTCACTGCTCGAGAAAACTTGCTGCGCTTTGGTATGGGCTGCTCGCCGACTGAGATAGTATATGTTGACCCATACCACACTGCTAATTTCCAAAATGGATCCTGTCAAGTACATCTTTGAGAAACCAGCGTTAACTGGAAGGGTTGCTAGGTGGCAAATGATATTAACAGAGTATGACATACAATATACTTCTCAGAAAGCCATCAAAGGAAGTGTATTGTCAGATTACCTTGCACATCAACCTTTTGAAGACGATTATCAGCCAATGAAGTTTGATTTCCCTGATGAGGACATCATGTACCTCAAAGCAAACGATTGCGAGGAACCACTTCCGGAGGAGGGGCCAGACCCTGAATCCAAATGGAAGTTGATGTTTAATGGGGCAGTCAATATCAATGGACGTGGAGTTGGTGCTGTTCTTATTACTCCCAAAGGTGTTTGAAATTCTATGATCAGGTATGAGATGTCGAATGAGATGTTTAAACACTTTAAGACTTAACTAAAACTTAAAGTGCAAGAAAATTAAACAACACAGGAATTTGTTAACCCAGTTCAGTGTATAACCACACTTACATCTGGAGGCTACCAAGCCAGGGGGAAATCCACTATAAGTAATATTAATTCTAGACTTAAACCACCCAGTTTAATCTTTCACTTAATATCTACCCAATGCAATTTCTACCTAAGACACAACTTAGATATGAGTACCAACTCACTCCCCCTCAATCACACAGTGATCTTGTTTACAAGTTTAATAAAATTGAAGTCATACTTCAAACAAAAACAACTTGATCTTACTTCACAGTTTTAATCAAGACACAAATACACTTTTGCTTAAAAGCTCATAAAGTGGTACAATAAAAACAACCTGCTATTAAAACACAAAACACCCTATTTTGTCTTCTGAAATTCGTACTCTATTCTGAGAGTTTCTGTTGCTTAAATAGGTGTTTGGATTTTGGGCTTTCTGTAGGTTTATCCAATCCTGAAACGCATGCTGCTTCCACCTTGAATTAGGGTTTGTTACTTCCTAGATTCTAGGTGATTCAGTTCTTCTGATTATGCTGAAATCACATAACAACACTCCCTACAGATGCGCCTTATTCTGTTTTATCCATCCATAATTAATTCCAGATAACTTTCCTTAATTTACTCAGTTCTGTTAGTCATTAATTAATTCTGGTAGCAGGTTTGAGATGTCACAACATCTGTTGGGACATCCTGAAAAATTGAACTTACTTCATTTACTGATACAATGTCACAACATCTGATGTGACATCCTGTAACCTGAACTTATTTCATTAACTGATATAATGTCCCAACATCTGGTGTGACATCCTAAATTAAGTTCATTTACTTATACTCTATTTGATAATGTCCTAACATCTGATAGGACATCCTGAACTGAATTCAACATTTCTTGTTGGTCAAAAATTCTGCCAATTCTAAACATCTACAAACTCCCCCTTTGGCTAATTTTTGGCTAACATACTTTTCTGGTTATCAGAGTGCAGCAGAAGTTCTTTTCTGTTGAGTCATGTGAGAGTTTACTCCCCCTCAATTCTACATTTGTTCAGATTTGTTGCAACAGAAATTTTTCATTAAAATCACAATTTTAGTTCAGAAGCAAACAGAAGTTTTTCATTAATCATCAGTAATCAGCATCATACATTGTTGTTGTTCTTCAGTTCTCCCCCTTGTTAGACATAAATTTGGAGCCAAAGATACTAATTCAAAATTACAATGCAAAAGCAGTCATTACATAGTCCTCACATACAGGTTTCACTCAGACTCCTCATAATCAGTTTCATCCTCTTCCTCAGTCTCCTCATCAGAAGCAGCAGATTTCTGAGCACTTTCTTCAAGCTCCAGCCTTTGGATAATCTCCTCAAGCTTCTGCTTCCTTGCATCCAGTTCTTTGCAAGTGATCTTCAGCTCAGCAATCAAGGCAGCTTTGGAGATTGGAGACTTTGCCTTTGAAGGACCAGCAGATGTCCCAGAGGGAGATTCAACATCAGCTGCATGATGACTCAAGAACAGCTTGTAGTGGAAGGCCAGAGGGCTTTCTCTTTTGCAAATGGAGTCCTTCTCAGTGAGGATACCTGGATATTGACTAAGCATAATTCCACACAGCAGGGAAGGGAAGGCAATTGGCAGCTTTGTTGCAGATGATCCAGCATGCTTCAATGTCTGATCAAAGATATAAGCTCCAAAATCCAGCTTTGTTTGGGTGCCCACAGCAAATATGAACCTGCCCAATCCAGTTTCTATTGAGGAGGTATGGTTGGTAGGGACCCAGTTTGCAGTGCCAATCCTATGCAGCATGGCATACTTCCTTGTCAGCATGCTAACAGATAGCTTCCCCTTGACTGGCCAAGTCTTGACCTGATTAGCAGTGATAACCTTGCAAACCTGGTTATCAGTCTTCCCTAACTCATTTGGACCATCAGATTCTCTTCCAAGGTAGTGGTTGATAACCCTAGGAGAGAATTCTACACACCTTCCTCTTACATATACTTTTCTAAAGTCAGCAGACTTACCATCAGCACAATCTTCTTGGAGGTTGACTATGAATTCCTTGACTAGCAGCTCATAGCAAGGAGAGAAGTTGGAGACAGTTTTGAAAAGGCCAACAGAAGAGATGAGATCAATTACCTCTGTGCACTCAAGTGCATTACTGCTCAGCTCTTTTTCAAGTGCTACCCTTCTTTGATAAACAAACTTCCATCTATTCACACTTGAAACATGATGGAAGGAGATGTTGTCCAGAGGAGCTTCTGGAACAACAGTTGATGACCTTGAGGGTGCTGGTTTCTTCTTTGGTGGAGATGTTGGGACATCCTCTTCAACATATGAATCTGGAGGAGTGACAACTTTCCTCTTTTGTGTTTGCACCTTGCTCCATTGTTTTGTAGGACCAAAGACAACTTTAGCTTTGTCCTTCTTTGGTGTAGCTTGCTTCTTCTCAGGAGTTGCATGTCCTGCATTCTTCTTTTCCTTCCTAGTTTTAAGCCTTTTGGCTATGCTAGGGTTGACAGAAGCAATGATTTCTGTATCAGAATCATGCTCTATGTTCACAACAGGAGGAGGTTGAGCAGTCTCCTCTTCAGCTGGTGGATCAACAGAGGTTTGACCTTCAGTGGAGGCCTTGTGCTGGTCCTCAGATGTTTCTTCATTACTATCAGTGGAGGCCTTTTTCTGGTCCTCAGATGTATCATCAGCAGTATCAGATGAGACCTTTTGCTGGTCTTCAGATGTTTCAACATCTATTGGGACATCCTGTTGAGCAGGAGTGTCCTTTTCAGCCTGAGTTTGTTGATCTTCTTGTGGAGCTGGCATGGTGTTCAGAGGGATAGATATGCCACTTACCACTCTTTGCTCAGATAAGATCATGTTTACCAGCTCCTTTATGGAATCATCCACATATACAGAAGCTTTTGGAGTGGTGTTTGATGATGAAGGCATGCCTTTGGCCTTGCTGAATACAAGATCCTTTGCCCTTTTCACAGTAGGGGTTCTTGGCTTTTGAGCAAGAGGAACACTTCCTCTGATTTCGTCCATTGGAGTTGAATCCATGGGTACCACAGAGATGGGGGTTGCATGCACCACATCTTCCTTGTTGAGGATTTCTTCAGATATGTTAGGGTTTTGGTGATGAGCCATTTTCGAATGTGGTGAAGAAAGAGATTGAGATTGGTTGAGTTTGATGATCTCTGAAAGTTAGCTATAGCAAGCAAGTTGTTGTGAGAGAATGATGAGAAGATGAATAGCTGAAAGTGAGCTGATATTCTTATAAGAGCCGTTACTTGGAGAATTTCTAGGAGTGGAATACACAAGGTGCTTGACCAGACTGGTGTTGCCATCTGGCGATCATGCCACACGATGTCATATGACATGTTGGCACATTTCCATAACTGCTAAATTTCACATAAGCAGATTCCCAATTTACCCCTTAGGTTTTCAAATTGGGTAGCATCCAAGGCTTTAGTAAATATATCAGCCAACTGCAGATTTGTAGCTACATGTTCCAATGAAATCACTTTCTCTTCCACAAGATCTCTGATGAAATGATGTCTGATATCAATATGCTTGGTCCTGCTATGTTGGATAGGATTCTTTGATATGTTAATAGCACTTAAGTTGTCACAGTACAATGTCATGACATCTTGTGGGACATTGTACTCAGTGAGCATTTGCTTCATCCAAACCAATTGTGAACAATTGCTTCCGGCTGCAATATATTCAGCTTCAATAGTAGATAAGGATACACAATTTTGTTTCTTACTGAACCAAGAAATCAAATTGTTTCCTAAAAAGAAGCATCCTCCTGAAGTGCTTTTTCTGTCATCAGCACTTCCAGCCCAATCAGCATCACAGAAGCCAGTGAGAATTGGTTTGCATCCATGAAAGTACATTATGCCATAGTCACAAGTACCATTGACATATTTCAGAATTCTCTTGACTTGGTTTAGATGACTGACTTTTGGATCAACTTGATATCTTGCACAAACACCTACTGCAAAGGATATGTCTGGTCTGCTAGCAGTCAGATATAATAAGCTTCCAATCATACTTCTGTATAGACTTTGATCTACATTCTCACCCTTGTCATCCTTATTCAGCTTTAAATGTGTGGGGGCAGGAGTTCTTTTATGATTAGCATTGTCCATCCCAAATTTCTTGACAATGTTCTTAGCATACTTGCTTTGGGAAATGAACATGGAATCCTCCATTTGCTTTATTTGCAGTCCAAGGAAGTAGGTTAGTTCTCCTACTAGGCTCATCTCAAATTCAGATTCCATTTGAGTGACAAAATGTTTAACCATCCTGTCTGACATCCCACCAAAGACAATGTCATCTACATATATTTGAGCAATCATGACATTACCTTCATCATCCTTCACAAACAAGGTTTTGTCTATTCCACCTTTCCTGTACCCTTGCTTGATAAGAAAAGTAGTCAACCTTTCATACCAAGCTCTTGGAGCTTGCTTCAGACCATAAAGAGCCTTCTTTAGTTTGTATACATGATTTGGACAGCTTGGATCAACAAATCCTTTAGGTTGTTCTACATATACTTCTTCATTAAGATATCCATTTAGAAAGGCACTTTTCACATCCATTTGAAATAGCTTGAACTTTAAGATACAAGCAATTCCCAAAAGTAGTCTGATTGATTCAAGCCTTGCTACTGGTGCAAAGGTTTCATCAAAGTCTACTCCTTCAATTTGTGTGTATCCTTGAGCTACAAGTCTAGCTTTGTTCTTTGTAACAACTCCTTGCTCATTTGACTTGTTCTTATACACCCATTTAGTTCCAATCACATTAATGTCATCAGGTCTAGGAACAAGATTCCACACTTCATTCCTTGTGAATTGTCCTAATTCATCTTGCATAGCACAAATCCAGTACTCATCAGTAAGAGCTTCCTTGATGTTTTTATGTTCTATTTTTGAGACAAAACAGGAACCTGAAATCACTTCTCTTGATCTAGTGCTTACACCTCTGTTGGGATCCCCAATTATCAGATCTTTGGGATGATCCTTCTGGATTCTGATGGAGGGAGGTTTGCTGGATTGTTCTGTCCTTGCATCAGTTTGAGTGAAGTCATAATGATCACTCTTTTCTTCAGCTTCAGTTTGGCTGTCAGCAGATGTTCCAACATCTTCTGTAACATCTGTAGGAGCATCATCAATTATCACATTTATGGACTCCATGATAACTTTAGTTCTAGAATTAAATACTCTATATGCTCTGCTGTTTATAGAGTATCCAAGAAAAATTCCTTCATCACTTTTAGGATCCATTTTTCTTCTTTGCTCCCTATAAGCCAGAATATAACAATTACTTCCAAACACATGGAAGTACTTAACTGTGGGTTTTCTGCCCTTCCAGACTTCATAGATTTTAGACAAAGTTCCTTTCCTTAGAGTGACTCTGTTATGGATGTAACAAGCTGTATTCATAGCTTCAGCCCAGAAGTACAAAGGTAACTTTTTAGCATGGATCATAGCTCTTGCTGATTCTTGAATAGTTCTATTCTTTCTTTCAACAATACCATTCTGTTGAGGAGTGATTGGTGAAGAGTATTCATGATTTATTCCTTCTGAAGAACAGAAATCTAAGATTTTTTGATTCTCAAACTCCTTTCCATGGTCACTTCTTATTCTGACCACACAGCTGGCTTTTTCTCTTTGTATTCTTTGGCATAAATCTTTGAATACATCAAATACATCAGACTTCTCTTTGATAAAATTTATCCATGTATACCTTGAAAAGTCATCAACCACCACATAGGCATACCTCTTACCACCAAGGCTCTCAACCTGCATAGGTCCCATAAGATCCATATGCAATAATTCCAAAACATTGGAAGTTGTCAGATGTTGAAGCTTTGGATGGGACATCTTGGTTTGTTTGCCTATTTGACATTCACCACATATTTTGCCATCATCAATCTTCAGCTTAGGAATACCTCTCACAGCTTCCATAGATATGATTTTCTTTATGCCTATGAAGTGAAGGTGACCCAGTCTTTGGTGCCATAGTTTCTTTTCTTCTTCTTTGGCTAAAGAGCAAGTTGAAGTGGGACTGAAATTTTGAGGTTCCCACATATAACAGTTGTCTTTAGATCTGGCTCCTCTCATGACAACCTCCTGTTCTTTATTTGACACTATACATTCAGTTTTGGTAAAGTTTACACTGTAACCTTGATCACATAATTGACTTATGCTGATCAAGTTAGTAGTCAATCCTTTTACTAGCAACACATCATCCAGTCTTGGTACATCTGGACAGTCCAAGGTCCCAACACCCTTGATTTCTCCTTTAGCTCCATATCCAAATGTTACATATCTGGATGAATATGACTTTAAGTCTACTAGCAGATTCTTCAATCCAGTCATGTGTCTTGAACATCCACTGTCAAAGTACCAGTCTTCTTTAGCTGATACTCTTAGATATGTATGAGCTATATATGCAACATTCTTCTTTGACCATTTGTATTGAGGTTTCTTTTGATGCCTCTGCCCTGTGTAGTGTCCATTAGAAGAGCTCCCAGGTTGTTTGTTGAACTTGCTCTTGGACATGTAGCTTTGATCAACATGAAGACTAGCTTTAGGAACCCATACTTTCTTGATGTCCTATATCTTCTGCTTAGGGGTTTGCTGATACATCTGATTTGGATATCCATGCAGCTTGTAACAATGAGGTTTGATGTGTCCAAACCTTCCACAATGATGACATCTCCATCTTTGATACTTCTTCTTCATTATGTTCTTTTCATGATGTTGAGACATCTGTTGGAACATAATGTTTGACTTTGTGTTCTTTTCATGATGTTGAAGAATCTGTTGGGACATCTTGTTTGACTGTATGGAATTTGAAGTAGGTTTGTTGGTGCTAGTTTCAGCCTTATAAGCTTTATTAAATCCCAGTCCACTTCTATCCCCTGAATGTTTATTGTTGTTGAGAATAACATCCAGTGTGTTTGAGCAACTGTTCAGCATTCTAACAGATTTGGACATATGCTCCAACTTGGAATTGAGAAGGCTTACTTCACTTTTCAAGGTGTCAATGATCTCTAGATCACTTGTTTTTTCATCCTTTAGTGCCTTAATCTGCTTCTTCTGCTTTATATTCTCCATGCATACTTCAGTGCTCCTTTTAACCAGTTCTCTGTATGATTGCTCAAGCTCTTCAAAAGTAAGCTCCCCATCACTGGATTCACTTTCAGATTCACATAATCTAGCTAGAGCAGTGATATGCTTAGCTGATTCTTCTTCTGAATCACATCCTGAGTCTTCATCAGACCAGGTTACAGAGAGACCTTTCTTTTGCCTTTTTAAATAGGTAGGACATTCATTTCTGATGTGTCCATATCCTTCACATCCATGGCATTTAATCCCTTTTTCTTGACTGGTTTTTTCATCATAATTTGACCTTCTATTAGCATCATAAGGTCTTTTGTTCTCAGAAGAGTTTGTGTATCTTCCACTTGGTCTGGACTTGTCTTCCATCTTTCTGAGAATCTTTTTGAATTGTCTTCCAAGCATAGCAATGTTTTCTGATAAATTTTCTTCAGTTTCTGATTCATCATTTTCTTCTTCTTTATCAGTATTTGACACCAAGGCTATGCTTTTGTTCTTCTTTACAATTGTGTCATTCCTTCCCATCTCAAATGTTTGAAGGGAACCAATGAGATCTTCAACTTTCATTGTGCATATGTCTTGAGCTTCTTCTATTGCTGTGACCTTCATGTCAAATCTTTTTGGCAAAGATCTGAGAATCTTTCTTACAAGCTTTTCATCAGTCATCTTTTCTCCTAAAGCTCCAGAAGTATTGGCTATTTCTAAGATGTTCATGTAGAATTCATGAATTGTCACATCTTCCTTCATTCTCAAGTTTTCAAACTTGGTGGTGAGAAGTTGAAGTCTTGACATCTTTACCTTTGATGTTCCTTCATGAGTTGTTTTAAGAGTGTCCCAAACATCTTTGGCCAGCTCACAATGATGCACAAGTCTAAAGATGTTCCTATCAATTCCATTGAATAAAGAATTTAAGGCCTTGGAGTTGCCAAGTGCTGAATCTTCTTCCTCCTTACTCCATTCTTCTTCAGGTTTCAACACTTTTGCTCCATCTTTGGTGTCTTAGACAGGGTGCTCCCATCCATTGTTGATTGCCTTCCAGGCCCTATTGTCAAGGGACCTTAAGAATGCAACCATTCTTGGCTTCCAGTAGTCATAATTAGATCCATCCAATATAGGTGGTCTATTTACTGATCCTACATCTCTGTCCATATTTCCAGAATTTGCAGTCCCTAGATCTCACCCAGTATAAACAGGCAGGGTGCCTGCTCTGATGCCAATTGAAATTCTGTGATCAGGTATGAGATGTCGAATGAGATGTTTAAACACTTTAAGACTTAACTAAAACTTAAAGTGCAAGAAAATTAAACAACACAGGAATTTGTTAACCCAGTTCAGTGTATAACCACACTTACATCTGGAGGCTACCAAGCCAGGAGGAAATCCACTATAAGTAATATTAATTCTAGACTTAAACCACCCAGTTTAATCTTTCACTTAATATCTACCCAATGGAATTTCTACCTAAGACACAACTTAGATATGAGTACCAACTCACTCCCCCTCAATCACACAGTGATCTTGTTTACAAGTTTAATAAAATTGAAGTCATACTTCAAACAAAAACAACTTGATCTTACTTCACAGTTTCAATCAAGACACAAATACACTTTTGCTTAAAAGCTCATAAAGTGGTACAATAAAAACAACCTACTATTAAAACACAAAACACCCTATTTTGTCTTCTGAAATTCGTACTCTATTCTGAGAGTTTCTGTTGCTTAAATAGGTGTTTGGATTTTGGGCTTTCTGTAGGTTTATCCAATCCTGAAACGCATGCTGCTTCCACCTTGAATTAGAGTTTGTTACTTCCTAGATTCTAGGTGATTCAGTTCTTCTGATTATGCTGAAATCACATAACAACACTCCCTACAGATGCGCCTTATTCTGTTTTATCCATCCATAATTAATTCCAGATAACTTTCCTTAATTTACTCAGTTCTATTAATCATTAATTAATTCTGGTAGCAGGTTTGAGATGTCACAACATCTGTTGGGACATCCTGAAAAATTGAACTTACTTCATTTACTGATACAATGTCACAACATCTGATGTGACATCCTGTAACCTGAACTTATTTCATTAACTGATATAATGTCCCAACATCTGGTGTGACATCCTGAATTAAGTTCATTTACTTATACTCTGTTTGATAATGTCCCAACATCTGATAGGACATCCTGAACTGAATTCAACATTTCTTGTTGGTCAAAAATTCTGCCAATTCTAAACATCTACAGTGTTCATTTTCCCTTCGCTGCCAGAATTACATTTGGCTGCACCAACAATGAAGCGGAATACGAGGCATGCATAATGGGAATAGAGGAGGCTAATAATCTTCGGATTAAGACTATCAATATATTCGGAGATTCAGCCCTCGTCATTAACCAGGTTACCGGCAAGTGGTATACGGATCAAGAACATCTAATTCCTTACAGGATTATGCCAGAAAACTGTTGACGTTCTTCACGATAGTTAAGCTCCAGTACATACCACGTGATGAGAATCAATTTGTCGACGCATTGGCCACTCTTTCTTCGTCTATCAAAGTCTTGTGTTGGAATTATGTGCCCAGAATTGATATTTCCAGGCTTGACGCACCTGCTCATGCTTTCTCTGTAGACGCCGTGTCTGATGAGAAACCTTGGTACTTTGATATCAAGCTCTTCCTGAAAAAGCAAGAATACCCAGCTGGGGCATCATCCAATGACAAGAAGACCTTGAGGCGACTTGCTGCTAGCTTCTTCTTGAATACATACGGGGTTTTGTATAAGAGAAACTTTGACATGGTCTTGCTCAGATGCGGGAATAGACACAAAGCAAGCCTGTTAATGCAGGAAGTCCACGAGGGATCTTTCAGTACTCATGCAGGAGGACATGCTATGGCTAAGAAGTTGTTGAAATCGGGTTATTATTGGATGACAATGGATGCAGACTGTTGCTCATACGCCCGTAAGTGGCACAAGTGCCAGATATATGCAAACAAGGTGCATGTCCCTCCAAGCCCGCTCAACGTCATGTCATCTCCTTGGCCCTTTTCTATGTGGGGCATTGACATGATCGGAAAGATAGAGCCTACTGCTTCAAACGGTCATCGCTTCATCTTGGTCGCGATCGATTACTTCACTAAGTGGGTTGAAACGGCATCTTATGCCAATGTCACTCATCAAGTGGTAGCCAGGTTTTTGAAAAGAGACATTATCTGCAGATATGGAGTGCCCGAAAGAATAATTACTGACAATGGTTCTAATCTCAATAACAAGATGATGGCAGAGTTGTGTCGGGACTTCAAGATCCAGTATCACAATTCTTCTCCTTACCGACCAAAGATGAATGGTGCGGTAGAGGTGGTAAATAAGAATATCAAGAAGATTATGCAAAAGATGGTTGTCACTTACAAAGATTGGCATGAGATGTTACCATTTGCGCTGCATGGGTACCGAACGTCAGTCAGGACGTCAACCGGGGCAACTCCCTTCTCATTGGTATATGGTATGGAGGCAGTCTTGCCTGTTGAAGTAGAGATTCCTTCATTGCATGTGATGATAGATGTGAAGCTTGATGAGGCCGAATAGGTGCGTGCTCGTTACAATCAGCTGTGTCTAATTGAGGAGAAGAGATTAGCGGCTATCTGTCATGGTCAACTTTATCAGAGAAGAATGAAGCGAGCATTCGACCAACGAGTACGTACTCGGGAGTATCAAGTGGGAGAGCTTGTGCTCAAGAGGATTGTTCCTCCAGGTTCATATCACAGGGGCAAGTGGACCCCAAACTACGAAGGACCATTCATAGTGAAGAAAGTTTTCTCAGGAGGAGCACTGATGCTCACCCCTATGGATGGAGAAGACTTCCAATCCCCTGTCAACTCGGACGCAGTTAAAAAATACTTCGCATAAAAAGACCCACTGGACACAAAAACAGAATTAAAGTCTAGGCAAGAAAAGGGCATCCCGGCGAACTAAAAACAGAATAAAAAGCTCGGGCAAAAGTTAGGGAAAATAAATAAAAAATGTACACCCGCTGAGTTGAAAAGCCACATTGGACAGCTCAGGCAAAAAAGGGTATCCCGGTGGATTGAAAAATCGAAAGGGCGATCCACGCAAAATAAGGGAATAAGCGAATAACTGCGATCCGAGTAATCTGAACCAAATCATCGTTTCGTACAACCTGACAATATCAGAAGGGTAGGAATCAATCCCCTCATCTTCTCAGAAAGCAAAGGCGAGAATGGAGAGTTTTGAAGACATGCTGGTCATAGCAAGAAGGGAACTCATTGGGATGCCGCGCCCATTGCCATTAGGATAGTTTATTTTCTCAATTTTATGGTAGCTACCTCTTTCCAAGTAGTTGCTTCCAGATGTAAAATTTTGCCTATTCAGAGGCCCTTTCAATAAAAGAATATCCAGTCAAAAAGTTGTGTTGTGTTTATTTTTTGTTTGCAAAATGTCCTGAATTTTTGGCAAAAATAGCATTGTATTTAAAACATGGTGATTGTTTTAAAAAAGAAAAAAGACATTGCAGGGAAACATTTGAAATCTTCTTTGAGTGTCAGGTGGCGATGGATGAACAGATCATACCATGCAAGTCCCTGGGGCACATATGTGTTTTCTGTTGTTGCAGGTTTTGCAGGATGGCATCACATTCTCCCAAACAGAGTTTTCCCCAGCTAAGTCAAGGCAGGGGGAAGATCCCCAGCAGTCTTTTCTTCCCCAGTAGAGTATGCCCGACAGGAAGCTGAATGTCTGATTTCCCCACAGAGTTCATATTTGGGTTTCACTCCCATCAGTGAAATATTCCCTAGAGAAGTCGCCAATTTATTTTTGGCCAATGTGATGAAACAGACAGTTATCCGTCCCCCCAACTAGAGTTAAGCATCGTCCAAAACTCTTGACTTGATTTTCCCCTGCAGAGTTGTGAATCTTATTACCAGTCAGGGCACGTTGCTGTTGCTCGTCCGTACCTCTCAACACTCGTCGGTGTTATCTTTGGTATTTCCCGTTTTCTTTCCCCAGCAGTTGCCCGTGGCTGTATTTGTTGCTGCTCGTCTGCACTTCTCGACACTCGTCTGTGCTTGATATTTGTATTGGTTATTCCTCGTCTGCACTTCTCGACACTCGTCTGTGTTTGATATGTAATATTTGTTGTTGCTCGTCTGCACTTGCCCAACACTCGTCTATGCTTGGTATTGGTTATTGCTCGTCTGCACTTCTCAACACTCGTTTGTGTTTGCTACGTAATATTTTTGATTGCTCGTCTGCATTCTCCAACACTCGTCTGTGTTTATTATCTGTTTGAGGCTCGTCTGTATTATTTGGATGCTCGTCTGTATCATCCCTCGCACTCGTCTGTGTCGGCTTATATCCCTATATGTTGATTTGCTAATTATACTAGTACTCTTCTGTATTGTTACTCCAAATGCTCGTATGTGTTTGAATTGTTGGTATTCGTCTATACCAGTGGCTGATATTCGTCTGTATCATCGCCTGAAGCGCTCGTCTGTGTTTCTTAGATCATCGTCTGATGTTCGTTTGTATCATTGACTTATGGCACTCGTTTGTGTTCCTCTTGATGATCATCCAATACTCGTCTGTATTGAAGAGGTTTAAAATCCTGACTGTGGGAATAAATGTCAAAATGGTTACCGGTCCTGGCGTAACAGGTTTATTGGAAGGAGGCTCATTTGTCTCAGGCACCACTTGTTAATATTGCACCTGGCGTGACAGGTTCGCTCGATGAAGGCTCGTCTGTCTTACACCATATATCCACGGATAATATATGAAGAGGGTTCGTCTACCTTGATTATGCATGTCTATCCCACAGACTTTAGTGCATCACCGGTCCTGGCGTAACAGGTTTATCCGAAGGAGATTCGTCCGTCTCAAGTCATATGTTTAGTATGAGTGGACTCGTATGTCCAGCTCCTAGCGTAACAGGATTGTTCGAAGAAGACTCGTCTGTCAAAGTATTTTGATTCCAGATATCAGTTTTAGCTTGGAAGAAGCTCGTCTGCTTTCTCTTCACTTCATTCACCAAAGCGTCATTTGGTTGGGTTTATCTCCCAATTTTTGCATTCTCCATCAGAGTGCAAATTTCAGGTCTTCTTGGTATTCAACCACAGTTTATCTTGAACGGTCGATAGCCCGTGCTATCGTCCTTTTCAGATTAACAGTTGCTTGAATAGGGGCAGCTGTAACACCCCAAATTTGCCCTCCTCTTTTTAAGCATCATATGACATCATATTCATCATGAACATATCATATTCTTGGCATCCTAGCATGGAAAGATGAGGCATAACATCTTCATGACCTAGCATTAGGCATATGATCATGTGTGGAGGATTTTGAAGCATCACAAGCATTGACAAGAGGCCCAATGGATTTGTTCAAGTCCTATAATGGGTCTATGTTGCATTCACAAGCTCAAGTTCATTTACAAAATCTCAGAAGGTTGGAAGATCACCAGGGAATCCAGGCTAGGGCAAAGCTCCTACATAGTGATCCCAAATTAGGGTTGGAGTTTCAAGCATGAAAACCATAAGACTTTGGCCATTTCATTTGGGGAAAGTCTCCTATATGTTAAGAGGATCCTATGGATGAAATTTGGTGAGAATATTCCACGTGAAAGTCAGGTATTTCTTCAGTTGCTTGTAAATGAAGAAATTGGTCAACTATGCCTTAGAAAAGTCAACTGTGAGATTTCAAGGGGTCCAACCCCATTTTTCTAGCCAAGGGATGTTCTTATAATATTAAAAGAGGTTTGGCAAGATCAAAGATCAAGAATCATGAGGTTTTGAGGTGTTTTGCAAAATTGGTGTAAGGTTGGTCATGGAAAATGCCATTTTTAGCAAGTTTTTGCCCTAATTTTCAAGTGAGCATAACTTGGTGAAAAAATCTTCAAATGGACCAAAGCCAAACATGAAAGTTGGAGATAAAAGCCTCCCATTTTCAAAAAGTACAAGAGCATTCTCACAGCCCTTATGGTTTAAAAGTTAAGGCCCTTGAAAATTTCAAAGAAATTAGGGCAAGGCTTGAATTTTCAATGTTCTACAAAGGCAAAAAGTCTTGAAACTTATTTTTGGGTGTTGGTATGAACCAAATGAGGTCACAATGTTATAAAGCAATGCAAATAGTCCATTTTTCTCCAAGAATAATACCAAATTCGTGCATGATATGAGGGTTATTTCATAAGTGTAAAATTTGCATGATCATGAGAAATGTGTGATGCTTGCATCCAAGGGCCAGAATCTTTGTGGATTTAAATCAAGGGTGAGATTTTGAATGCACATGGGCAAAGAGAGAGAGCAATGCACGAGTGTTTCATGATATCACACCAAATTTGCAAATTGTGCAAATTCTCTCCCACACTCTCTTCCCACGTGCCAAGGCCTGCATTCTTTCAGCATTGCTTCATGAGCTCATTTATAAGAGAATTAGGGTTTTAGTGTGCTTCAGATCCCTCACATTTCACTACTCTCAAGTTTTTGCTTATTTTTCAATTTCCTTCGAATCACTCTCTACACTTACTCTCTTCACAAACCAATCACATATTCTTCATCCTTGAGGGCTCAGGATCACAAATCCATACTTTGTTCAAGCTGATTCTCAAGATTTCACACCTTGCCATTTCAGAGCAGCAAGCTTCAAGCTCCTAGATCCAGCAACTTTCAAGGCTCTAGTTGCATTTATTTTTCAACTAGAGTGTATTTGGAGTGGATTGGCAGCTTTTTCTTGGCTTCTAACAAGCTATTTCCAGATCTGCAAGTCTCAGGTAAGCTCAAAATTCTTGGATCTAGAAATGAAAATAGATGTGTGCATTGTGATCTAATGGTTATGCTGATAATTCTGCTTGTTTTAAATTCGAAAATGATGCATTATTGAGCTTTGTATGTTGATCTGAAGTTTCATGGTGAAACCTGTTTCCCTTCGATCCAGTCTGTTCATTGTTCATTTGTGAATTTCGTGGCCATATTTGGATTCAGTGAAGTTTGATGATCTGATCTGGAGTGTTTTATGTATTTTCATTGAGATGTGTTCATTATTTGCATTTTCCGGTGCCGGAGCCCTAGCTCCGGTCACCGGATTCTGGGCGTGTGTGATCTAGGGTTTCAGGGAAGAAGATGATACCAGGACCATTAGATCTCTCATCTGGACGCTTGTGATGTTGCCACCTCATTTAATGAGGACCGTCCCCCTCACGTGTTTTGCTCTTTATATTTTCATTATGATTAAACCAAATGCCATGCACCACACAATAGTTAATACGTTCCCTCACTGCCAACCAATGAACTTGCTGACTGGAATTAATGAGTTGACTGATCCTGGCCCTCCTTTTGATCCCATGGCTTGTGTTTTTTTACTGATTTATTGGAATATCCATCATATATATTGTGTGCTGCGCAGGACCCAGTGGGCCTGGATGACTATCCCCACCCCCATGTGACTTGAGCCCAAATGATTTGAACTGAAATCCCTTCTATTCGCACCCCACTGCCTAATTCCATTTATTTTCTTTTTCTTTTTATTTCATTTTATTTCAGTTTTGGTTTTTAATTTTTAAAAATAGTTCTAAGTTTCAAAAAATTATGAAATAATTCATGGATGTCACTTTTAGTTTTCTTTAATTTTTAATATTTTTATTTTCCATTTATTTTATTTTGACATGTGTAAATTAATTCCCCCTTTTAATTAATTCATTTTAATTCATTTTTAAGCATGTTGTCTTGCCTATTTTCTACATTGATCCTCATTTTGAATTTTTGGTTGGTTCTTTTTGCTCTGAATCCATAATAGAGTGTACTTTATGTGTGATTTTTGTTCTGTTTTTTAGAAGCTTGTTCAATTGTTTTTGGTCCTTGACTTGTGAGTGAAGTTTCTTAACCCTAGTTGATGTTTGACTCCTCATTTGACTTACTTGGCTTCTGAATTTCTTCCTCTCCTTTTGGCATGTTGTTATATCATGATTGAAGATCTCTTGTCCAAGGTTGTGGAATTTTTGGGTGCATTCTTGATTTGATTTGAATTTTTGTTCTTAACTTGTCCCATTTTGCTTCTTTTTGATCATAAGTCCTCTCTTCAGCTTAGAAGGGAACTTGTGCCAACTTCTTCATCTTGTTTAGGGTCTCTATAGGGAATTGATACCTCTCTGATCTTGGGTGGGGGTTTGTGTTTTGGAAATCTTGTAATTTTTTTACCTTTGAGGTTCTTCCTTTCTTTTGTATATCTATCTCAGCTCCTTTGCTTCTTTCTTCCCATAATGTGTTTGCTTGGCTTTGTGCTTCTCTTCTCTTCATCTCTCATGCTCTTTAGACACTTTTCTAACTTGATTAGGGTTCTGGTCTTGTGCCTTGAGTTTGTAATTTGTTTATTTTGCTTTGCAACTTCTTAAGTTTGCTTTGCTTTGCTATGTGATTCATGTTGCCTCATGTTTGGTGTGTTTCTTTTCTCATTTTTGTGACTTGTATTTGCATTGAGAATTTATGTGCATGAATTCACTTCTGGTTGTATGGTGTTGGTATGGCATTATGTTCATCTTGTTTTGCTTTTATGCTTGTGTCACTGACCATTTCAGGGGCTATGGTAAGTGAGAGGTGTGGATCTGTTTCCCACATCTCCAAATCTTATCTCTTTTCTTCTTATTCTTACTTGTTCTAACCTTGTGATTTTTAGGCTTAGACCTTACTTCCCTCCTCTTCTATTCTTCTTTCTTCTTCTTCTTCTTCTTTCTTTCTTCTTTAGGATAGTAAGCCTCACTAACCTAGGATTTCCATGCATGACAACACTTAGGATTCATTAGTCCCCCATTAGACTTTTGCCTTTGTGATCCTTTTGGTTTCTTTTCTCTTCCTCTCTCAAAATTCTACAGAAGACACCTAATAAAGTTTGAAGTGATACCTTGAGCAATAGCCTTATCCCATGAGACACTTGTAGTCTTCCCATCTTGGGATAGTACAAGCTTGCCTTGTGATGTACAAGTCTGATCAGGGTATCATCTTCACCAAGAAATCATAAAAAACACTTCTTCATTGTAAACACCAAAAACACTTAATAAGTTAATGAGTTAGTGAGCTTAAGCCCTAATCTCTGGATTCAAGTTTTGGGGATCTTCTCCTTACTTGAGTGTGCTTGTTCTATTATTCCATCTTGGAATGTAGTGATAAGTGCACATTCCATGAAAAGAGCTTGAATTCATTTTCTTGTGACACACTCATAAAAGCTTATAAAAAACACAAACAAATAATAAGCGTCTCTCCTTCGGGACTTCTTTTCTCATCCCACTCACTCCTTACATACGAACTTGCTACTACTTATCACTTTGCAAGACGGTAACGTACTCGTCGTCCGAGCCTGCAACACCTGAGCATTGACATAGGAAGTTTAAGCCTTAATACACAAGCAATCCTTTCCACCCCTAGTTAGGGTAACTACGGCGACTCTGATCCTCATGTCCAGTGAGGTACGTAGGCAGCGGGGTAAGGCCCGTTCGAGCACAATCTTTATTTTCCCTACATTTTTTCCTTTTCATTTCTTTTTCAGTTCCCTTTTCGTTTCTTTTATCCAGTTCAGTTCCTTTTCTTTTGCAACAGCTTTCATTTCGTCACCCTTTGAAACATTTTCTTTGCAAGCATGGATCCCGTCGGGTACGGCGGACGATCTGGGTGCTAATACCTTCCCAGGTCGTAACAGACTCCCGAACTCTGTCTCTTTGGTTCGCAAGACCCGTGTCCTTCCTTTTCTTTTCCTCTGGTTTGTGCATCATTAACATTTCCGTTCCTTCGGGATAAAAATGCATAGCTGGCGACTCTAACCTTTTCCGCGCCACTTTCGCGTTTGTACCAGGATGGAAATCCGGGGAGCGACACCCATGACTTACCTTAGGCCTTGAATTGTTCCAACTTGCCAATATCATATCTCACTCATTTTTGAGGATATGGAGGAGTTCCACCTATGTATTTGAAGCTCAAGATGCCCTCTTTAATTGGATCCAAGTAGAATTTTGATAGCCCTCATATTTTGGGAGAAGGCCTCTCTCAAAGATGTTGCAAAAATGGCCAAAACTTGCCATTTTTGGAAACCCTAATTTTCCAAAAATGGTAAGTTTTGGTTTTCTTGATTTCTCTTGATTCATCCATAATTTCTTGATCAAATTTGAACCATAGGATCCTTGTAACCCTAATTTCATGATTTTGATCTCAAAAAGTCAGGAGTTGACTTTTTCCTCAGCATGGTTGACTTTTCCCCAAATCCCTAATTTTCAATCATCTGGCCAATTGAACCTCTTCCATAATGAATTTGTGGATGAAATTTGAACCCTAGGCACTTGTCAACATATATAAGACAATGGAATCCACTTTGAATCAAAACTTCATGCAGAAGCCCAGTAGAAATGAAACCCTAATTTGGCCTTTTTTCATCAGGAGGTGTTATACTGCTTGCATTCCTTGATCAAACCAAATCTTTCCATGACTTGTGGCTTCAAATGAGAAATTGTGGGATGTTTTGGACCCTTTGCAAAATATTGAGAAGCTTTGTGGCCCTTTGATGGCCTTTGTATTGCCCTCATTTGCTCTAGTCATTGACCACATACCTATGCCTCAGCTATGCTACACATGATGCAATGTTTATGGCTATTTGTGAACTTATATATGCTAAATGCTATGCAAAAATGTTGAGGATATGAGAGGGAAAATTTTGAGGTATTACAGCTGCCCCTATTCAATCACCTGCAAGCTTGAATGAATAATTGCAAAAGCTTTTAGACATTCAAGGTATGGAGTGATTGAATACTCGAATAAAACCTGGAAATTTGAACTCGGTGGATAATAGAAATGCCATCTGCTTTTTATTTTGCTTTTTTTTGTTTTGACCTTTGAATAGGTAGCGGGAAAAGAACAGGGTGGAACGAGATCGTTGTATATAAATGAGAGCCCAGACAAACAGGACCGTTGTACAAAACGATAACCTGCGACGCGACTGTTGAGCGAATCAAGCCACGGAAAGGAAGCATGTTGTACAAAACAGGGCTTGGAACGAGACCATTGTACAAAACAGAACTTGGAGATGTGACTGCTGAGAGAATCAAGCCACAAAGAAAACACGCGACTGCTGAGTGAATCAAGCCACTAAAAGGGAGCTTGTTGTACGAAACAGGGCTTGGAACGAGACCATTGTACAAAATAGAACTCGGAGATGTGACTTCTGAGCGAATCAAGCTACAAAGAAAACATGTGACTGCTGAGCGAATCAAGCCACGGAAAGGGAGCATGTTGTACAAAATAGCGCTTGGAACGAGACTATTGTACAAAACAGAACTCAGAGATGTGACTGCTGAGCGAATCAAGCCAAAAATAAAAACACACGACGGCTAAGCGAATCAAGCCACGAAAAGGGAGCCTGTTGTACAAAACAGGGCTTGGAACGAGACCATTGTACAAAACGGAACTCGGAGATGTGACTTCTGAGCGAATCAAGCCACAATGAAAACACACGACTGCTAAGCGAATCAAGCCACGGGAAAAATGACAACATTGACTTGGAAAGACAAAGATGTCTGGAAAATGGTATAAGTATCTTCTGTGGGGAATATCTGGTTGAGAAGATGCTCCGGGTCATATGTAATGTACCTCAAAACTGGCCCATGTTGGCATGCGTATGCTTGGGTTTGTGGTGTAATACTCCATGACAATGGAAATGCTACGCTTTGGAGAATGCACATGTAATGATGATTATGCACATGCAAGGAGATCTCCTGATAAGGAGACTGCAAGTATCCCAAGTGGCTTAAGTAGGGAGAAACGATGATCACTGCATTGACCTGGTTAGTCCTGGTGAGGAGGAAACAACTCTGCGGGGAATGTTGTTAATGATGCACCGGCCCTGAACTACCGTTATTGCCAAAAATAAATTGGACTTTAAGATTGGAGAGCCAAGACCCTGCTAGATATGGACCCAAGATTGGAGAGTCAAGACCCTGCTGGAGATAAACTCTAGATTGGAGATCTAAGACCCTGCTGGAGATGGAATCTTCTTGAACTCTGATGGGGAAGTGGAAACCTCCTGACTTGGCTGGGAACCAGAGGTATGGCTCTGCTAAGGAAGCAAATTGCTGGGAGAGGAAAGGCATTACTTGCACTGTTGAGGATTTCCCCTGTGTTGAAAGAAAACTTCTACTTAGGGAGGACAAACAACTCTTGCCATTAATGTTGGAGAAGAACTTCAACTTCACTTCTACTGGGGATAATTGGAAACACCTGGGAAAATACATGTTGTTGTTCAAGTATAATGAAATGTTCCTCCTGGAAATATGCTTTAGCTCTGTTAGCAACACCTGTACCTGCACCCGCGTAAATACAATTGATAGTGCCTCCAACATGGAGAGTTAGTTTGGACCTGTATGCCCCAGGCTCATGGTATGAATCATCATTCGGGCCTCTTAACAACCTTTTTAGAGTTGTATTAATTGTTTATGTCCTCCTGCATGAGTTAGAAAGCATTAAAAAGTTCACAACACAATATAAACCACAATTTATTAGACGCTTTTTGCAATCAAATCAATGCTAGATGAAAAACAAAAAACAAGAAGCAAATAGTCGCGAGTTGACTGAAATTGAATTTTATTGATTTGGAACATGGTCATGAATAGGCATTACAAAGGAAGAAATCCCCTAGAAATAGGAAATAGCCAAAAAAGGAAACCAAAACTATCCTATTGGCAATGTCAGAAGTGGATCTCCTCAAGTTTCGACCCGGCTATGACTCGTATATCTTCAGGACTATCCGCTCGCTCTGCCCCTTGAGAAAGGTGATTGAACTGGACTTCAACCCTTAGAATAACCTCAGTTGTAGATGGGTTACGAATTTCACAGATAGCAGTCGTTCATGTTAGTCCCTCTTTTGCGTGGATCGCCCTTTCGGGTTTTCAATCCACCGGGATACTCATTTTTGCCTGAGTTGTCCGATGTGGCTTTTCAGCTCAGCGGGTGTACATTTTTTTTCTACAGATTTCCCTAATTTTTGCCCGAGCCTTTTATTCTATTTTTGGCTCGCCGGGATGCCCATTTTTGCCTGGATCTTTATTATGTTTTTATCCAGTGGGTCTTTTTTTACACGAAGTATTTTCTTACTGCGTCTGCGTTGACAGGGGAATGGAAGTCTTCTCCATCCATGGTTGTTAGCATCAAGGATCCACCTGAGAAAACGTTTTTAACCATGAATGGTCCTTCATAATTAGGTGTCCATTTTCCCCTGTGATTGTTAAGAGGAGGAAGAATCCTTTTCAGCACCAGATCACCTGGTATGTACCTTTGAGGTCGTACCTTTTTGTTGAAAGCCTACTTCATACGCTGTTGATACAACTGTCTATGGCATACAACTATTAATGTCCATCAACTGATTGTATCTGGATCGGAGCCACTCAGCTTCATCTAGCTTAATGTCCATCATTAAACTCAACAAGGGGATCTCCACTTTGATTGGTAGGACTGCCTCCATACCATATACCAATGAGAACGGGGTTGCCCCTGTTGAGGTACACACTGACGTTCGTTACCCATGTAACGCGAATGGTAGCATCTCATGCCACTCTTCGTATGTCACCACCATCTTCTGCACTATCTTCTTGATGTTCTTGTTGGCTGCCTCAACGGCGCCATTCATCTTCGGGCGATATGGAGAAGAGTTGTGATGCTCTATTTTGAAATCCTGACACAAGTCATCCATCATCTTGTTGTTGAGGTTAGAACCATTATCCTTAATGATTCTTTCGGTAATTCCATACCGGCAAATGATGTCTCTTTTAATAAATCGGGCTACCACTTGTTTAGTAACATTGGCATAAGACGCCGCTTCGACCCACTTCGTGAAATAGTTTATGGCAACCAGGATGAAGCGGTGATCGTTGGAAGTTGTCGGCTTGATCTTGCCAATCATATCAATGCCCCACATGGCGAACAGCCACGGTGAAGACATGACACTCAATGGATTCGGAGGCACATGGACCTTATCATCATAAATCTGACACTTGTGACAGTTACGGGAGTATTTACAGCAATCGGATTCCATGGTGATCCAATAATATCCCGATCTCAACAATTTCTTGGCCATAGCATGTCCTCCAACATGGGTACCGAAGGAGCCTTCATGAACCTCTTGCATCAACAGGTCTTCTTCGTGTCTATCCACGCATCTGAGCAGAACCATGTCGAAGTTTCGCTTGTATAGCACACCATCCTGATTCAAGAAGAAACCACCTGCTAGTCTTCTGAGGGTCTTCTTGTCTTTTCTGGATGCCCCAGCCAGGTATCCTTGAGTTTTCAAGAAGTTCTTGATATCATGATACCAAGTTTTGTTATCTTCACCACTGTCAACTGCAAAGACATAAGTAGGTCTTTCAAGACGGGAGACCATGATTCGAGGCACGAAATTCTCTTGACAAACTTTAATCATAGACGAAAAAGTTGCTAGAGCATCAGCGAACTGATTTTCGTCTCGAGGAATATAACTCAACTTGACCTTTGTGAAGAAAGTCAGCAGCCTCCTAGTATAATCCCTGTAAGGAACCAAGTGAGGTTGATGAACTAACCATTTGCCATTGACTTGGTTTACTACCAATGCAGAATCTCCTAAGATCTCGAGGTTCTTGACTCGCAAGTTGATTTCCTCTTCAACCCCCATGATGCAAGCTTCATACTCTGCCTCATTGTTAGTGCATTCGAAAGTCAACCAAGCAGCTAAAGGTGTATGGACCCCTTCTGGTGAGATGATAACAACACCTACTCCGTTTCCGTTCATGTTCACAGCTCCATCAAACATCAACTTCCATTTGGATTCAGGGTCTGGCCCCTCCTCCGGAAGTGGTTCTTCACAGTCTTTCAACATGAGGAACATGATGTCCTCATCCGGAAACTCGAATTTCATGGGTTGATAATCGTCGATTGGCTGCTGAGCCAGGTATTCTGACAATACACTTCCTTTGATTGCTTTTTGCAAAGTGTAATGGATATCATACTCCATTAGTATCATATGCAATCGGGCTACCCTTCCTGTTAGAGCCGACTTCTCGAAGATATATTTCACAGGATCCATCTTGGAAATTAAGAGAGTGGTGTGAGTCAGCATGTACTGTCTTAGTCGGCGAGCAGCCCATGCCAAAGCGCAGCAATTTTTCTCGAGTAGTGAGTAGCATGTCTCACAATCGGTAAACTTTTTGCTAAGGTAATAAATGACCTGCTCTTTTCGACCAGACTCGTCTTGCTGACCCAACACACATCCCATCGATCCTATTGTTTGTTTTACTTGATCTTGATATATAATAGGTGTGATTCATTTCTGATTGTGTTAGGTTGATAAGATCTTTTACTTGTTTATGTTTTATTTTGTTCTTGTTTGTATTTCTAACCTTTTCAGGTAGGTGCATATGGTAAGTAAGAAGTGAGGATGTTATCCACATTTCAAACCTTCATATATTTTCTTTATTTCTTTTTTTTTTTTCATTGTGATGTGCCTTATGCCATCCTTTGTATAATTTCATCACTTCCCCTTTAGAAACAACTTAACTTCTTTAGAGAAGTAATTTGTCTTCTTTTTCTCCTTTTCTTCTTCTTCTTCTTCTTCTTTCTTCTCTTTCCTTATTCTTCGTTAAGATAGTTCAAACCACACTAACCTAGGACTCCCATACATGATAACACTTAGAATTAATAGTCCCCCTTAGTCTTTTACCTTTTCTCCTTTGGTTTCTTCTCTTTCTCATCTTCATACAAAAACATAAAAAACACTTTAATAAAGAAAGAAATGGCCTCTTGTGCATAGCCTTATTCCATGGGGCATATGTATTCATTCCATCTTGGAATAGTACACTTGTCTAGCATGATGCACAAGTCTGATCATGAAGTCATCTTCATCAAGAAAAGCCATAAAAAATACTTCTTCATTTTTAATCACTAAAACCTCTAAGAAGTTCAACAAGTTAGTGAGATTAGGCCCTAACCCTTGGAAACAAGTCTTGGATAAATTCTCCTTACTTGGCGTGCTTGTTCTATTATTCCATCTTGGAATGTAGTAGCAAGTACACATTCCATGGAAATAGACTTGAATTCACTTTCTTGTGCCACATAAATAAATAAAAAATCATAAAAAACACGGACAAACAATAAGCGTCTCCTTCGGGACTTCTCTTCTCATCACGTTCACTCTTTACGTAAGAACTTGCTCCTACTTGTCATTTTGCAAGACGGTAATGCACTCGTCGTCCGAGCCTGTAACACCTGAGCATTGACATAGGCAGTTCAAGCCTTAAGCGACAAGCAATCTTTTCCACCCCTAGTTAGGGGAACTACAACGACTCTGATCCTCATGTCCAGTGTGGTACGTAGGCAGCGGGGTAGGGCCCGTTCGAGCACACTCTTTTATTTTCCCTACATTTTCCCCCTTTCTTTTCTTTTTATCCAATTCAGTTCCTTCTCTTTGCAGTAGCTTTCATTTCTTCACCCTTTGAAACATTTTCTTTGCAAGCGTGGATCCCGTTGGGTACGACGAACGATCTGGGGTGCTAATACCTTCCCAGGCCGTAATCGACTCCCGAACCCAGTCTCTTTGGTTCACAGGACCTGTGTACTTGCTCTCTTTTCTTCGTTTTGTGCAACATTACCGTTCTCGTTCCTTCGGGATAAAAATACCTGGCTGGCGACTCTACCTCTTTCCGCGCCACTTTCACATTTGTACCAGGATGGAAATCCAGGGAGCGACAGCTGGCGACTCTGCTGGGGATCGAACCCAGAATCTCTGGTTTCCCCTTGAGAGTCTCTCATAGCACTTGCGTGTTTCTGTTTCTTTGGGTTTTGATTGTTTGCTGTTGCATTTGTATTTACTGTTGTTTATTTACAGTTTTATTTACGGCTTTATTTACAGTTTTCAGTATTTCTTTTCATGCATCATATATTATTACTGGACTGTCTGGCTGTACTGGTTTTCTGTTTGGTGGGTTTGAGAACTGTTACTGTGAGATGAGCTCGTAACCGGGGCTCAAGTGCACCCTAGGACTTAGAGTGGTTCCACTTTGGCTTCATGGCATCTTGCTATGTTGGTATTAGTGAGTTCCACTCCCAGAATTGCGACCGTCTTGGGAATGTATTGATATCGAAATCTTTATGGATCATTACAGGACCTTGATAATTATGTGCATCTGGGGACCGGTCATTGAGGACCTTTGTGGAAACATCCCTCTCCAGTGGTGACAGTGGAAGACAACATTTTGTGGCAAAACCATTCGCACCCGAGCGCCCACTGGGAACTCGCATAGGATGGCCTGGTTCTTTTATAGGAACATAGTTAAAAGCATCTGGTCGTATGACGATAGTATTGTACCCCTCGGGATGAATGTACTATTGTTTCTCGATTTCAGCGCTTGAGGCTGGGAACTTATAAGGGATGCTTGTTTTTCCCGGACTCACGCTGAGACCTCCCTAAGTAGTAGATAATGCCAAATCGATTCCCTGATTTGGTCATGAGCCATTTCTCGTAAATGGTGAATGTATTATTGCTATTCGGCTTTGAGAGTCCGTGATGTTTGACCCGGAGCATACTTGTGAGATTGGGAGGGGTTTACAGGTTTGCGGGAACCATTAACCTCATCATACCTCATTACCATTACAGTCTTATGATTTGAGATGGCTACATGGATTTTGGAGTTCTTAAGTCATCTGATATTTGATTTGGGGGCATATTTGAGATTGAGTTCTTGTTCAAGGGACTTTATTCAGAGGATCTTGGTTCTTGGTCACTGGGGTCCAATATTCAGTATCCAGACAGTCCCAGATGTTGATCATATGCTTGCATTTCATTTGCATGACATCATACCCGCGTTAATTGTTTGTTTTTTCATTTTCAGGTATTTATTTGCATCCTGCACCCAGTTCTGGTATTCATTATATCTTCAGATGGCAGAAGTCCAAGAGACACCCAGAAAAAGGAATATGCATTATACTTTCCCACAACCGGAGACTGAGAGTATTCAGAAATTGATAGATTTGATGGCCGATAAGGTTTTAGCAGACTTCAAGAAGAAATTTGGGAAGGTTTTGAATTATGTAAGCAAACCAATTGTTGACCAGAGGGATAGTCTCCATTCATTACTGCAGTTTTATGATCCTCAATTGCGAGTCTTTGTATTTCCAGATTATATGTTGGCTCCTACCTTGGAAGAAATTACCAGCATCTTGAAGATTCCTATTAAAGAGGTTATTCCTTATTATGCTTTAGGGAGAGCTCCCTCGCATGCAGACATAGCCAGTGCTTGCCACCTTAGTATGCTCAGAATCAAGATGGGTTTAGAAGCTAGTGAAGGGAAGGGAATTACCTTGGATTTTCTAGTAACAGAGGCTCATTTGTTTGCTCTTGGGAACAAGTGGGAGGGATTCAATGCATTACAGGCCTTGGTGGTTTACGGGATAAGCTTGTTCCCAGGGGAGAAGGGATTAATTGGTATGGAGGCAATTTCCCTTTTTATTCAGAAAAATCCAGTACCTACTCTGTTGGGAGATTTCTACTATAATGTTCATTACAGGAACGAGAGAAGAAAGGGATTTGTAAACTGTTGTGCACCCTTATTCACTAATTGGTTTGCAAAACAACTTCCAAAGTCAGGACCATTCAAAGATCTGAAGCAAGAGTGGAAATGGGCTAGAAGTTTGATAGGCATGACTTCATATGATATAGCTTGGGGGAGTAACAGTGACTTATTGGGAAAAGGGATGACTATCAGCTGTGGAGAGTTTCCCAATGTACCTTTGCTTGGTAGGAGAGGGATGGTCAATTATAATCCTGTCCTGGTGCGGAAACAGTTTGGTTACCCTATGAAAGATCCTTCATCTGCTGAAGAGGTTTTGGAGTCACTGTATGCACCTTTGGAAGGGAATGTGAAGTTAGTCACACAAGCATTTCAGGCTTGGGAGGTGAGATTGAGTAAGGGAGAGAAAGAATTTGGAAAGGTAGACCCTAGGACATATCCCACTTTTGCTGCTTAGATACAAGGTAGGGTTGACGCTTTCTTCCTTCCATTTTCAACTGAGGCTCCACTATATTCGAAAGAAACACCTGCTTAAGCCACTGTTTCTGTTGAGAGTTACAAGAAGTTGGAGTCATTAATACATGAACTAAGAGTTGAGAATACGGAGATGGCTAGTTTGTATCATCGTGCAGCCCGTTCTAGGGCAGAAGTGGAGGAGAAGCTCCAGAAAATACAAGTAGCCCAGGAAACTAAAGAGAAAGAGTTTGCTGGAAAGGAAGCCTATTTCCAAAGGAGAGGGTTGATGGACTCAAGAAGGGAAGCATAGCACAAGAAGCTTCAGAAGACCCTTAGGGAGGCTAGACAATCCATCACATGGTTGAAGGAAATGAGAGACAAAGATCAGAAGGAGTTTGAAGAGAAAGAGAAGGTGTACAGACTACAGCTTCAAGACCAGAAGGTTGAATTGGAGAAAATTCACACGATAAGAAGGGAAAAGACCCAATAGTTGGCATAGAGTCAGCAAGCCTTAGAAGAGGTACTCAAGGAGAATGCAGAACTCAAGTTGAGGGTTGGGGTGAAGAAAGCCTACAGACTTGTTGTAGGAATCTCATTTTATTTTTCCTCGCACTTTATTTGTAAGACTTGTAATCCCTCGGGAAATTGTTGTTACTCTTGCGTTTTTTAAGGTATTTATTTTATTATTGATAGTTTCCTATGATAATCTTATGAGTATGCTAAAATTTTTTTGTCCAAAACCATCAAGATCTGAATACCTCTCAAAGAGAATTCGTGATAGGAAGTCAATTTCTACAAAAGGGCCATCTGGAGTACTTTCTATCAAAAATACCAGAATTGGGGCATATTAATGCCTGAACGTGGAAACATGAATAGTTACATTGCATGCATATAACATGTTTGTTGTTTTGCAGGTGATTCTTCAGTCTTCTAACGTTTATGTCACTTTCAGGCACTATAGCTCCCAAGTAGGTTCAGAGACGGTCAACTGTACACAGATACCCTACAAAGGTGAATAGAGAGAGAGCAATGGATCAGATGCAAGCAGATCTGGATGATTTAAGGACCAGAATGGACAACTTCATGACCCTCATGGCTAGGATGGGTCAAACTCAAGAGCGCTTGCGCGAAATGGTGGAGAATAATCAAGCCAAGAACAATGGGACAGCAGATGGAGGTAATCGCAACGGGGCTGGCGCCCGTCATGTTGAAATCCCTATGGTGCAACCAGGGGTCACTATTATCAATGATGGAGTGCATAACATGCAGATGGATTGGCAGGATGAACAATTCACTTTACTGGATGAGGCAGAAGGCCAGGGGATTGACATGAATAGGAGGTTTGAAGAAATGGCTGAGCAAATTTGCGCTATTCAATCTCAGAGTTTTCTAGGGTTTGACATCACTGATCTGGGCTTAGTTCCAGGGGTGAAAATTCCCTACAAGTTCAAGGTACCTACTTTTGATAAGTACAACGGCACGGCTTGCCCGAAAACTCACCTTCAGTATTTTGTGGGAAGGATTGATGCGCATACAGATGATGAGAAGCTGTGGATGTATTACCTCCAGGATAGTCTTGTAGGAGCTTCCTTGGAATGGTACATGAAGCTGAGCAGAGTCAATATTCAAAGCTGGAAGGATTTAGCTGAGGCGTTTGTGAAACAATATCAGTATAATTTGGATATGGCTCCAAATCTTACCCAATTGCAGTTAATGTCTCAGAGTGATAAGGAAAGGTTCAAAGAGTACGCCCAGAGGTGGTGTCAGCTTGCTGCTCGAGTACAACCTCCTTTGTTGGAGAATGAAATGGCAGACATGTTTATAGGGACACTGCAAGGTGTGTTTATTGAGAGACTGACGTCTTGTTCAGCAATAAAGTTTAATGACATTGTGATAGCCGGAGAAAGGGTTGAAACTCTGCTGAAAATGGGGAAAATTCAAAACAGTAGTGCAGGTAGCTCAAGTGGTGTTCGAAAAGCTTTTAATGGACATCCAAGAAGAAGGGAGGGAGAAACTAATGTTGTGTACGACCGAGGTCGGGGCCGTGGGTACAAGGGATCATACGAGTAGGTGGCAGTTGTCACCATTCCAACAAGTCCTGTTCAACAACCATAACAACAGCAACAACAGTTGCATCACAATATCTATCAGCAAAGACCCTATCAACAGAGACAAGCTCGTCCATCTAACAGGGTGCTTGAAGCAATCCCTATGACATACACAACACTAATCCAGAGATTGTTAGATTTGAATTTGGTTCAGTTGAGGACATTGGCACCACCACCACCTGGAGAACTTCTGGTGGGGTATGATGCTGATGCAAGATGCACATTTCATTCAGGAGCTCCTGGGAATTCAACAGAGAAGTGAAGGGCATTACAACATAAGGTCCAAGATTTGATTGATTCGAAAGCAATTAATTTCGCACCGCCTCCAAATGTTACATCAAACCCCATTCCAAATAATGGCGGGGCCCGGATAAATGTCGTTGATGGTGGTGAGAGGTTAAACTTGATTTTGAGTGTGGATGAAGTGAAGACTTTGTTGTTAGTGGTGAAAGACAGATTGTTGAAAGGGCAGGTTTTTCCAGGTTGTGATTTTGATTGTGAGGGTTGTTCGAATTCAGTTAATGGTTGTGGAGAGCTGAAAGCTGGGTTGCAGCGTTTGATTAATGAGGGGTCGCTACAGTTTGACAAGGTCGATAATAGAAGTGATTGTGTGTCTACAGTGACAATTTATTTTGATCCTACTGAAGTTCCTGCCCGGAGAGAGTCGGTGACTATCTATGTTCCCGAAGTGAGTCCAGTTACCATTACTGTTCCGGGACCAGTTCCCCATGTTGATGACAAGGCCATTCCTTGGCACTATGGCTCAGATGTGTACGTAGAAGGTCAGAAGGTCGAAAGTAAAGCGGTGGAAATTGACCCGACTGTTGTGAATGTCGGAGGAGTTGGTGGGTTTACACGGAGTGGGCGTCTCTTTGCTCCTCAAACTCTTAGAGGTGATCCCGGAGCTGAAGTTGCTGCAAAGGCTAAGGGTAAGCAGATAATGACTGAAGAGGTGACAACTCCTACTGCTAGTCAGGGCACTTTTGAAAAAGAAGTTGAGGAATTCATGAGAATAATTAAGAAAAGTGACTATAAGGTGGTTGAACAGCTGAATCAGACCCCGTCCAAGATATCCATTTTGTCGTTGTTGATGTGTTCCCAAGCTCACCGGGAGGCTCTGCTGAAAGTTCTACAAATGGCCTATGTACCAACAGAGATAACTGTTAGACAGTTAGAAGCTGTAGTAGCCAGTGTGAACGCCAGCCATGGGTTGGGATTCACATATAGAGATCTCACTTCCGAGGGACGTAATCACAACAAGGCCTTACACATCACCATGGAGTGTAAGGGTGTTGTTCTATCACATGTCTTGGTAGATACAGTCTCTTCTCTCAATGTGCTCCCTAAGAAGGCCTTGATGAAGCTGAATGTTGATGGAATTGCTTTGCGACCCAGTGATTTGATTGTAAAAGCCTTTGATGGGTCACGGAGGTCTGTGTTTGGGGAGGTGGAGCTACCGGTAAAGATTGGGTCTCGGGTATTCAAGAGCACATTCTATGTTATGGATATCCAACCCGCTTATAGTTTTTTGCTGGGACGTCCATGGATTCATGCTGCTGGCGTAGTAACATCCACGTTGCATCAAAAGTTAAAGTATGTGGTAGACGGCCAGGTTGTTACTATATGCGGGGAAGAAGATATTTTCGTAAGCCATCTGTCGATCTTCAAGTATGTGGAAATGGACGGGGAGATCCATGAAACACTTTGCCAGGATTTCGAGACAGTTAATGTTAGTACTTTGTCTCCGATTGCTGCAGTTCAAAGTCATGAGAAGGCAGAGACTCTTATTTACTCATACAAGCAAGCTAAGGAAGTAGTCCAATCCGGAAATGCCCAAGGCTGGGGAAAGTTGTTAGAAGTGGAAAAGAAGGATGACAAGTTTGGGCTTGGATATCAACCTGGTGGGTCTAGCTGGTCTCAGGGCAGTAAGTCCATAATATTTACTAGTGTTGGAATGCTCGACTACAACAACATTTGTGCGACAAATGAAGATGGGGATAGTGACTGCGACTTGGATAACTGGATTCACCCATGCGTACCTGGGGAGGAGCTCCGGAACTGGTTTGCTGAAGATTTTGTTTAAGTTACTTGGCAATCAAAGTAATTTTCTTGTTTCCATTTTATCATACTGCATGTCAAATCCTGCACTCTGCACAAGGTGCATGGATTGATTTGTAGGGCTACCATGCTTTTAATGCATTTACTTTTTCCATGAAATAAAGGACATTTTTCAAGCAAATTGTGTTCTCTTTCTTTCGTTTTAAAATTTTTCACAAAAAAAACAAATAAATGGCAATTGTTTTTTTTCCAGTGTTTTTGTGTGTTTGCGTCTCTTTTGAAAAGAACAGATTCTGAAATACGCACATCATTTGTGCACTGTTGATCATTCGGATTCCTGTGATAACGTTCCTGCTATGACTATGCATGACTTCGACAATCCTATCTACCAAGCTGATGAAGGAGTTGAGGAAGACTGTGAACTCCCTGAAGAATTGGTTAGGTTATTGAAACAGGAGGAAAAGGTTATTCAACCTCATCGGGAAGAAATAGAGATCATCAACATCGGGACTGAGGATGTAAAGAAAGAGATAAAGATTGGGGCCAGTCTGCAGGCCGAGGTAAAGAAAGAATTGATTGGTATGCTACGTGAATATATGGATATCTTTGCCTGGTCATATCAAGATATGTCGGGGTTGGATACTGACATTTTTGTACACATGTTTCCAATAAAGGAAGACTGTCCTCCGGTAAAGCAAAAGTTGAGAAGTGTAAACACCCCAAATTTGCCCTCACTCATTTCACCATGGCTTGTGATCTTTTCATGTGCATAAGTTCAATCATATCATATCATGTTGCATTTTTGCTTCACTGCATTAGTTCAAGTTCATCTGCATCTAGGGTTTGTGATCTGAGCCATCCCTGAGCCACTTGAGCCACTTCAAAGGTCATCAATCACCTCAAGAGGGTCCATGTATGTTCAAGCATTATATTATATCCTCACAAGGTCAAGGAAGTCAAAGAATCACAAGAACTGAGAAAGGCATGGAAGCAGAGCCAGGCTTAATTGTACAGATGACCTAAAATTAGGGTTTTGGTTTCAGAGACCATAACTCCAAATTTTTTGGTCATTCTTGTTTCTATTGGTCTCTATATGTTATGAGGATCATGCATATCAATTTTCATGAAGAAATTCAATGGGGAAGGCATCTGATCAAGAGGTGACTTCTTGAGCAAGTAAGTGCAAAATCAGGGCATCTGAGGCCCCCAGTGACCCAACCAAAGGGTGTTCTCCATCATTTTGATTGTGTATGATCTTTATTTGATCATAGAAGATGTCAGAAGTTCACAAAATTGGAAAATTTCAAGTCATTTGCAAAGTTGCCTTTTTGGGAAAGTGACTTATAATGAAAACTTGCCATTTTGGGAAAGTTTTTCAACCTCCTCTTTTTGATTCAAAAATGCTTCAAATGAGGAAACTTTGGTCATGAAAGTTGTAGATTGGATCATTCCCTTTTCAAAAAGTACAAGAAATCTTTCTAACTCATTTTGGATCAAAAGTTATGGCCTTGCAAAGTTGGGAAAAATCATGAAATTTTCACTTTTGCACAAAGAGGGAAACTTGCAAATTCACATGCCAAGCCTTTATGTGACCTCTAATTGACTTCTAACCATTGCACAAACCTCACACGTGACCCAAAATTCAGAATGCACCAAAGAATTGCTCATTTTCATGCCTTGATCATTAAGAAAATCACAAAGGGGCCAAAGTTGTACCAATTTGCAAAAGCTCATGTAACCATGCCTCTACTTGTTACAGCTCATCAAATCTAATCCATAAGCTTTCCTTGATCTTTGCTGCACACAGCCATGCCCAAATCCAAGCCTGCCACATGCCCATACCTCAAGTACAAGTCATGTTGACATTTTGGCAACTTGCCCATACCAATCACCATAGGCCAACACCCACTCTCTGACCTATCACACTTCCTTATGTGGATCAAAACAAAGCAAAAGCACCACACAACACAGCCAGAAGCTCCAAGAACACAACACACTCAAAAATCCCAAAATTTGCAAAAGCTTTCGAATCTCTTGATTCAGCCATCAAACCTTCAAACTTTTTCCACCATTCAACTCCATAAACCTCACTGATCATTTCCCACCTTCCATTTTGCCCTAAAACCTTCATAATCAAAAACACGATTTCAACATTTCATGAACTGAGATTCTGCAAACTTCCACTAGAGGAAATTTAAACTCCAGCTAAGCATCACAAACACTTGAGGGAGATCATTGGAGAAGTTTTGAAGCAAAGAACTGGCCAGAAAGCACCATTTTTGAAAAATTCAGTTCAGGTATCATCATGAACATTTTTTCCAGAAACGCGTTTTTAAGTTCCTAAAAGGTTCTCCATGATTCACTGATGATTCTGATATGTTTAGTTTTGAAAATGACCAAGTATTAAGCATGTATGAGCTCTCTGAAATTTTTTGACCTAGAACTATTTGCTTCGATTCAGCTTGAATATGTGAAATAAATTTGTTTTAGTGAGTGATTCTTGTTGAGTGATGCGTGGGGTTGGATTCTGGGCAGAGAGATTAGGTTTTAGAAGCTTGGGGAGAGAGATAGCATTTTGAGCTGCCGTAGAAGATGACCGGAGCACTATTCCGGTCATCTGAGAGTAATTAAGGCTAATCTCAGGTGATTAGCCAAGTTTGAATGTGGAGTGTTGGATGTGAGATGCGCGCGCGTTTTCAGTGGCCAGGATTGTTTTGATTAGCCCTAATCCTCATTTATTAAATTAATTAATTATAATTAGATTAATTTAATCAGGATAAGCCTCGGCCCTTGGATGACGCGCCAGTCAACCAATCTCACCCCAGTTCAAATTCCAGCCTTTGGATCTGTTGACTTTTCCCTTTTTATTGTTTTAATTCATTTTATTTATATTAAACTTCCACGAATTTTTAAAAATTGAAAAATTCTGATTTTTTTTGTCAAACATTTCATTAATTTTCAGAACCCAAAAATATTTTTATTTTTATTTTTTGCATTAAAAATTATTTTTAAATCATTTAAATGTTTATTTTTAATTAGTTAATGGAAATTAATTAATTAAAAATGCATTTAGGTATTTAAAAATCACCAAAAAATTCACATTGCATTCTAAAACATTTAGAAACATTATCAAACTCTCAAAACAAATTTCTTTTTAGCCCTTGATGTATTTTGACAATTTTCATTGGAATTAAAGTTGTTTAAAGGCAATATTTGTGTTCAAACTTAGAAAAATTCATTCTGCCTAACCATGAAGAGTTTGATGATGGTCCTTCTTGCATTGCATCCTTCATATCATGTAGTTTTTAGGGTAAAATTAGTTTGAACTTATCTTTCTTTTTTAATTTAATGTGCATTTTTCCTTTTGAGGTACTTTGAAACCCTAGTTGACTTGAGAAAATCATAACTCCCATTAGGTTAAGAGTTAGGTCCCCTCCTTTGGGCAGTGAACTTGTGTAGGGTTAGGGTTCCTTTGATACCATTTTCAATTTTTTATCATGTCATTTGCTTCTGATTTTGAATTTTGTGTTGTATGTTATGCATAAGCCCTAATTTGTGCCTTCATTTGTATCCATCTCTCATATGCTTGCATTCAAGAACATGCCATGACATTTTGTGCATCAACATGACATGTAAGACATCTTAGGACATATTAGAATCATGTTTGATCATTTCATCTTTCATTTGCCATGTTATGCATTCATATCATTTCATAAACTTTCATGAACTTTTATGGTTCAAAGCATGCTTCACTTGCATCCTCATCCTTGTATGATCATCCACAACTCTTGACATGTGTTTGCATCATCTCTTAGCATCATTAACATCATGTTTATGCTTCTGGCTTTGGTTTGCATCATGACCTTTCATTTCATTTGCATTGCATTTCATTTCTTTTGCTAACTTTTCAGGTGGTAAGTTGTTTTGAGAAGTGAATTTGCCTTCACTTCTCACAATCTCTTTTCATATCCCTTATGCACCATTGCTGCATTTTATCTTGTGTATTAGAGTGAGCTTGCTCATTCATGCTCTTTCCCACTTTCTTCCTTCAAGCAACTTGTCTTCTTAAGTGAAGCAAGTTGTCTTGCTTCTCTCTGCTTCTTTCTCCATTCTTGCTTCTCCTTGGTGGCTTCCTTGAAGATTTCTTCTCTTAAGCCTCACAAACCCTAGGACTTCCAAGCATGATAACATTTTAGGATTGTTTAGTCCCCCTTAGACTCTTTCCTTTGAGTTTTCTTTGAGTCTTCTCTTCTCACCTCATAATCAAGGACTAAACCCTAAAGGTTTTAAGGCTTTGTGATTAAGCTTATGCCTGCATCCTTCTATTAGGATGGAGTGTATAACTTTAATCCTAAGTGTTAAACCCTTAATGTGTTTAATTCCTCTAATCAATTCACTTAATAATCACTAAGACATCAAGCTTGTAACTTGGGCCTTGCATTAGGGTTCTAATTCTTCCTTAAATGGTTAAGAAGGACTAACCCTAGTGTTAATGGACAAGTCCCCCTCAAGTTGTCTTACAAACCATAAAAATCACTTCTTAATCTTACCATTAACTAAAATCCACTTTAATAAAGGCTTTGTTTTGTCATGAGGTTAATCCCTAATCATGGATTAAGTTGAGGAGCCTTCCTCAGCTTAAATGTTCTCATCTATTATCCTTCTATTAGGATGGTGTAATGGGTCCATTAAATCCTTGATTATGGCTTAAACTCATTACTTAACACTAAACAAAAACTCCAAAAACATCTAAATAATCACAAGTAGGTTAATGATCTTAATCCTACACCATGGTCACTAAGTGTGAGGTGCTTACTTCATGCTTAAGGTATTCTCATTACCCCTAACCAGAGGGAGGATGTGATGAGTTTACTAACCCCTGGTTTAGGCTTAAGCTCATTAACTTATGACAAACATCAAAAAGCAATAAAAGATTGAAAACACCAAAAACAAACAATAATCGTCTCCTCCGGGATTCTTTTTCTCATCATCTTCACTCACAATCGATAACTTTCTTCTTCCGTCTAATGCAAGACAGTTACCACTCGAGCCAGACGAGTCATACACTTGAGCATAGACAAGCAAGCAGTTCACTGTCAATTTATCTTTCAGTCTCTTTGACTCGAACTACGGTGTTCTGACTTCCTCATTGCACGAGAGGATACGCAGGCATAACTTAACAGTTATCGAACAAAAGTCTCTGTATATTCCCCCTCCTTCCAATATTATTCTTTTAGCCTCATTATCTTGAGCATTCCATTCTTATTCTTACACTTACACTTCTCTTATACACTTCACATTTCTTTTACACTGACACTTACATTCTTTCCAGCTTTGATACACAGTTTGCACTGACACTACCCCTTTAAAACACAAATCTTTTAAGTGTGGATCCCGTCGAGTACGGCGGACAATCTGGGTGCTAATACCTTCCCAGGTTGTAACCAACCCCCTTTCTCAGTTTCTCTGGTTCGCGACCGTCTTATCCATATCTTTTCTTAGGTTTATGCAGCATTACCTTTCCTTCGGGATAAAAATGCCTAGTTGGCGACTCTATTCATTCCCTCTCCTTTCGCCGACCGTTCGCGTCTGTACCCCTTCTGACCATGTGTCATTTGGTGGGAGCGACAACTTGGCGACTCTGCTGGGGACCCTTATACTGTAACCAGGGCTTCTGGTTCTTTTTGTGGGTTCCTCCTAGCGCTTGTTTGATTTGTGTTTACTGGGGTGTTATGTGCTAATTGTGTTTATCTATTTGCTTTATATATTGCTTTATGTACAGCTTTATTTATTGCTTTCCTTTACAGTTTTTCATATTTCATACTGTCATTATCATTACTGGATCTGGTTTCTGTTTTGGTGGGTGGGGTTTCATTGAGAGTTTGAGGTCCTATACCTGGGACCTGAGTGACACCTAGGCTAGAGTGGTTCATGTTCTTTCCCATTCCATTTCGGTCTGGTGCGGGAATATGAAACACGGTTCAGATATGGGTTTCTTCTTGAGAACTCTGTGCTACAGATTTCCTATAGTGCTAGGGCTATCTGGGAAGCCTGCTAAGTCTGGATGACCTTTATTATGACCTTCAGAAACTGAGGTGAATTAGAGGAGGATCTTTTATGTTTATTGTAAACACTGTACCTCCGGGTTAGAAGTGTTTACACTTCTCATAACTGATCCAAGTCTGAGGATCCTTGTTTTAGAACATTACCTGTGAGGGGGTTGGGCTGTTTGCAGGTTTGCAGCTACCCTTGGCCACATCATACCCTGTTACTATTTGGTTTAAGAGTACCTCATTTTGGACAGTTCTTGTGATTAACCCTGGATATGTGACTCTTTATTTGAGTCCCCCACCTTGGTTACTGGATTTCTGAACCTCCATCTGGACTTCTTGAACATACATGGGCTTTATACCAAGACAGATAATCAGATCCAGCTTGATTACAAACCCTTGCATATCATTTGCATACATCATCATTTGCATCATTTAACATTTGTTTATTTGTTTTTCAGGGTATCCACATTATATCTGGCTTGGTTTTGACCCCTTCTTCTGTATAGACCTCTGTTTCATCAGTTGTCTGCTTCAGCTATCTTCATCATCACCAGCATCAGCCTATCAGTGGCTCATCTCCAGTATCAGTCTTGATTTTCATCAGCAGCTATCTTCATCATCTTCAGCAGCATTCATGGCTACTCCCAGGAAGAGCAACATTTCCTACCATTTCTTTGAGCCTGTGTTGACTGGCATCAGGCAGGTCCAGTCACTTATCACCCCTGACCACATCCCATTATTCAGAGAGCATTATGGAGGTATCCTGGATATGGTTATGGACCTAGACCCTTCTCAGAGGAGCATGATCCACACCTGCCTACAGTTTTATGACCCTCCTTTGAGGTGCTTCACATTTTCAGACTTTCAGCTAGGACCTCTGCTGGAGGAGTTTTCATCATTGATTGGAGTACCTGTCAGGGGTGGAGTCCCCTTCAACCCAGAGATGCCAGCTCCCAGCAATGGAGAAGTAGCAAAAGCACTGTACTTGGAGCCTACTTTGATTGAGCAAAATATGACAACAAAAGCTGGGATCCCTGGTTTACACTTAGATTTCTTGATTTCTCAGGCCATCCTGAAGGCCTCTTTGGGAGAGTGGAGGGCCGTCTGTGCAATGTTAGCCCTCAGCATATATGGGGTTATACTGTTTGCAGATGAGCCCAAATTTGTCAGCAAGAATGCCATTCATCTTTTTCTTCTGAGGAACCCAGTACCCACATTGCTGGGAGATTTCTATTACTCCATCCACCAGAGGAATGAGAAACAAAGAGGGAAGTTGGTGAGATGTTGTGCTCCTTTGTTTCACACTTGGCTGCTCAAACACCTACCTAAGTCAGATGCCTTCCTGAACCCTCACCAACAGAAGAATTGGGCCAAGAGGCTCATTGCTTTGACTTCAGATGATATCAGATGGTGCACCCAGAGTACCAAAGGCAAGGACATTATCACCAACTGTGGACAATACCCAAATGTACCTCTGATAGGAGTAAAGGGTTGCATCAACTAAAATCCTTTGCTGTTTAAGAGACAACTGGGCTATGCTTTGGTTCATCCTCCTAGAGTGCAAGATTTAGCTGAGACCCTGTATTATGAAGTAAAGCCAAATTCAGCTGTTATCAGACAAGCATCCTGGGCTTGGGACAACATCCAGACAAAGGGGATGGCTATTCTTGGAAGGTGTAATAATGTTGCTTCAGCCCAGTACTATGACTGGTCCCATGCTAGAGCTCAGATTACTGGAATGCCTTTCACCTTGGAGGACACACCTGGACCCTCTACAGTACAACCTGCAGCAACTGTCAGCCTGGAAGAATTTGAGAAGCTGAAGGAAAGGAATGAGAATTTGTCTCAAGCTCTGAAGAAGACTCTTTGGGAAAGGAGTGATGGTCGTCTGGATATTGAGAGGCTGGAAAAGCTTAGGGTGGAGCATCTGGCCAAGATTGAGAAGACAAAGGACTACATCAAGAAATCAAGAGCTGGGGAACAAATATTGAAGAATGTCTGTAATGAGGCCAAGATTCAGAAGGCTAGGACTGAGCTCTATCTGCAAGAAAGTCAGGCTAGGTGGGTCAGGATCACTGAAGCCCGGACACAAGAAGATAAGAAAATTCAAGCCAAGATTGAGCAGTTAGAGGCCAATGAAAAAAAGCAGCAGGAAGCTTTGCTGGAAGCCCAAAAGGAGATATCAGAATTGAAGCTCAGAGCTGGATTGAAGAGATCAAAGGACCAGGACAGGCACAAGAAGTTGACCACTGCCATTGCCACTAGGAACCTCCTCATTAGGACCATTACAGAGCATCCAGCTGGTCCAGTGACTGAGGCACTTCTGAAGGAGGTTAAGGAGGATGAGTTTGGATTGGATGTTTGGCTTCTTTGCTTGTTGTTCATCTCCATTTGATGTACTTTTCTTTTATTGTATTTTGACCCCCCAGGGGCATGTATTGTAAAACAGACTATGTATGATTCACCATTTGTAATATATTTTAGTTTGTTTCCATTTGGGTTTCTTTTCTCAACAACATCAGAGCATCTTCCTCGAGGTCTGGAAAGGTCAAAACCAAGAACCAAGCCGGATACCTTGGAAAACAAATAAGCATACTGCATTGCATAATGACTTTGTTTTGTTTTGTAGGTTTTGTTATTATTTGTTTCTAACTCTGTTGTGATCTCAGGAAATATTGCTCGCCGTCGGGTGTTCCCTGTCAACCGTACGCACCAGTACCCTACTCGCAACAACCTTCCTGGTATCCAAATGGAGCAAGTACAGCAGGACCTGACTGAGGTCAGAACCCAGATGGCTAATGAAAGAGTGGAGATGAGAAACCAAATGACCCAATTCATGGCTGTAATGACTGGCTTGGCCCAGAGCCAAGAAAGGCTAAGGGCATTGGTAGAAAGACAGACTCCCGAGGAACCTCATCCTGGAACTGGAGGAACAAGTAATAATGAAAGGGGTCAGCCTCATGTTAATCCACCTGTATTTGGACCTCATCTAGATCCGGAAGTCAACATCCCGGGAAATGTGCAAGGAAATACTGCTGGGGGGAGAATCTTGCAAGAAGATCACCAAGAAGAGCAGTTTACTGTCATGGGAGCTGGAGACGAGGTCTATGACCGGAGGTTTGATGAAATTGCTGAGAAGTTGAGATCTTTGGAGTATCAAAACTCCTTGGGTTTTGATGTAATGGATATGGGGTTAGTGGATGGGGTGAGAATTCCCCACAAATTCAATCCCCCGTGCTTTGAGAAATACAATGGAACCTCCTGTCCACGAACTCACCTGCAGTCTTTCCTGGGAAGACTTAAAGCATATACCATGGATGAAAAGCTGTGGATGTTCTACTTTGAAGACAATTTGACTGGGGCTTCAAGGGAATGGTATTCACACTTGACCAGAGCTACCATTAGATGCTGGAAGGACTTAGCTGAAGCCTTCATCAGACAATATCAATATAACCTGGACATGGCTCCTAACCGGACCCTCCTAATGGGAATTCTCAATCTTCCAGAGAAAGCTTTAGGGAGTATGCCCAAAGGTGGAGACAGCTTACTGCTGCTGTCCAACCACCCATGTCAGAAAGGGAGATGGCTGACATGTTCATGAATACTTTGCAAGGAACATATATTGATAGACTGACTGCCTTTTCTTCTACCAGCTTCGCAGATGTGGTTATAGCTGGTGAAAGGATTGAGAGTCTATTAAAAATGGGCAAAATCTCTGATAATGGTGCAATTTCGTCCAGTAATCCCAGGAAGCCTTTTGTGGGACCTCGAAGGACCGGTGAGACAAATGCCATTCATGCCAGCAGGGGAAGACCTCAGTATGTTCACAGACCAGTAGCAGCTGACACTATTCCAGCTCCGATTTCTCAGCAACCAGCATATCAACAACAACAACAACCACATTATCAACAGCAAGTTCAGTATCCACAACAGAGAACCTACAACAACAACAATAGCAATCAACAACAACGACCCTTCCAACAAAGACCATCACAGGCAAACAGGGTGATTGACCCTATCCCTATGCCTTATGCTGCCTTATTGCCACAACTCGTGAAACTTAACTTGGTTGAGTTAAGGACATTGGCACCTCCAGATCCCTCCAATCTCCCTAAGAATTATGATGTCAACGCCATGTGTGCTTTCCACTCTAATGCACCTGGTCACAATACTGAGAAATGCAGGGCCTTACAAATGAAAGTTCAAGATCTGGTGGATTCTAAAGCCCTCAACTTCGCACCTCCTCCGAATGTCAACAGAAATCCTATGCCTAATCATGGTGGGCCGAGGATTAATGCCATTGAGGAAGAAAAACCATCTACTTTGATCACCAGTGTTGCACAAATTCGAACACCTCTGGTCGAGATTAAAGCTCAGCTTCTAGAGTGCCAAGTGTTCCCCGGGTGTGAACTCGGTTGTGGGTATTGCAACATTGCAGTCAACGGGTGCGAAAATCTGAGAAACGGCATAGATGGTCTTATTAAGGATGTTATCCTTCAGATTTCAACAACGGCGCCTACAAATCCAGCAATTCCCTTGACAACAGTTCCCGATTCTTCTACAACAGCAGCAACAATCATTCCCACCGATTCATCAATATCATCAGCGATTACTCCGTCCATCACTTCAGCAAATCAAATGTCAACAACCCTTTCTTCTACAACATCAGCATACCTTTTATCGGCAGGATCTTCTACAACGCCAGCAAAAATTAATGAAGATGTCTCAGCAGTTACAATCTACTATGACCCATCAGAGGTTCCTCCCAGCAACAATTTCCAGCAACAAACAGTGGCACCTCCTGCCAGGCCACCAGTCACAATTTACTATGATCCGCACACCATTTCAGTACCCTCCTCTGCAGTAGTCAGTCCAGTTACTATTACGGTGCCTGGACCAGTTCCTTATGAAAGCAGTAATGCCATACCTTGGCATTATGGCTCTGATCTCTACTGCAACGGGGAGAAAATCACTTTGGGTTCATTAACCTCTTCTCCACAAATTGATAATGTTGGGGGAGGCGGAGGCTTCACCAGAAGCGGACGCCTTTTTGCCTCACAAACCCAAAGACCTAATGTCGAAGCAGAAGCTGCTGCCAAAGCAAAAGGAAAGAGTGTGGTACCTGAAGAGCCAACTGTCAAAGAAACTCAGAAGACATCTTTTGAACAAGATGTAGACGAGTTCATGAGAATCATAAAAAGAAGTGATTACAAGGTGGTGGATCAACTTCACCAAACTCCCTCAAAAATTTCCATACTATCACTATTGATGTGTTCTGAAGCTCACAAGAATGCATTATTGAAAGTCCTGAACGCAGCATACGTGCCAGAGGAGATTACTGTTAATCAGCTAGAAACTGTGGTGGCAAATGTCAACACCAGTCATGGACTGGGCTTTACCAATGCTGACCTAACAACAGAGGGACGCAACCATAATAAGGCTTTGCATATCACCTTGGAATGCAAGGGTGTTGTTCTATCTCATGTACTGGTGGACACTGGGTCATCACTCAATGTTCTACCAAAGAAAGCCTTAGTGAAGCTGGAGTATGATGGCTTGGCACTGCGTCCGAGTAACTTGGTGGTGAGAGCATTTGATGGCTCTAAAAGATCAGTGCTTGGAGAGATTGATCTGCCTGTGATGATCGGCCCGCAGACCTTCAAAACTACCTTCTATGTGATGGACATTCAGCCGGCCTACAGCTGTTTGTTGGGTAGACCCTGGATCCACGCCGCAGGCGCTGTTACGTCTACCCTTCACCAGAAGTTGAAATTCGAGAGGGAAGGCCAAATCATCACCATATGTGGGGAGGAAGACATCTTTGTTAGCCATCTGGCTACGTATAAGTATATAGAAATGGACGGGGAGATCCATGAAACCATGAGCCAGGGGTTTGAGGCCCTCAACATTAATGAAGCATCTGATGTACTGGGAACTTCCATAACGTCATATCAGCAAGCCCGAAAGGTTGTTGAGGAAGGTACCGCCCAAGGCTGGGGAAAGCTGTTGCCCGTGGAAAAGAAACAAGACCGATTTGGGTTGGGTTACAGAACAACTCAACAAGATCAATCAGAGGCTGCAAAAGGGCCCAATTTTGTCAGCGGGGGAATGCTCACCCTGGATGCTGTGAAAAATTTGGAAGACGAGGAGGAAAGCGACCGCAACCTGGAGAGCTGGATACATCCAAGGATCCCGGGGAGCCAAGTCCTTAACTGGTCTTCCCAGGAAATTATAAGGGTTACTCCTGCAGAGTAATTATTATTTCCTGTATTTTAAAGCATGCATCAAGTCTTGCATCTTGCCCAAGATGTCAAGACTCATTTTGTAATCGGGCCATCTTGTATTTTGTGCAAAGATCAATTAATGAATATCAGGACATCTTTTGCAAATGAGTCTTTTCTTTTCCGCTCACTGTTTTTCATTTTTCTTTTTGTACAAAAATAAAATGGAAATGTTTTTTCAAAATGATAACTTCATTTCACTTTTGCTAAACAAGATAAAATTAATCACTAAAATAAACCAATCTAAACCCTTGCAGAAAGTGCCCTCCAGACTGCACCGACAACAACACTGCTATGAATTTGTATGACTTTGACAATCCAATCAATCAAGCTGATGAAGGGGTTGAAGAAGATTATGAGCTACCTGAAGAGCTAGCCAGGTTGTTAAGGCAAGAGGAGAAGGTTATCACTCCTCATCAGGAGGAGATTGAAACGGTTAATCTTGGTACGGAAGAAGACATGAAAGAAGTTAAGATTTGGGCCTGCTTACAAGATTCAGTGAAAGAGCAACTGATTGATATGCTTCGGGAATATGTGGATGTTTTTGCTTGGTCTTATCAGGATATGCCAGGGTTGGACACCGATATTGTCATGCACAAGCTGCCTCTAAAAGAAGACTGCCCACCAGTAAAGCAGAAGCTACGTCGTACTCGCCCAGATATGGCAATGAAGATAAAAGAAGAGGTGCAAAAACAGTGGGATGCCGGTTTCCTTGCTGTGACCAGCTATCCGCCGTGGGTTGCTAATATTGTACCTGTGCCTAAGAAAGATGGCAAGGTGAGGATGTGTGTAGACTACCGGGATCTGAACAGAGCCAGCCCGAAAGATGACTTCCCTTTACCTCACATTGATGTATTGGTCGACAATACGGCTCAGTTCTCGGTGTTCTCCTTCATGGACGGATTTTCAGGATACAATCAGATCAAAATGTCACCTAAAGACATGGAGAAGACAACTTTCATCACGCCCTGGGGCACATTCTGTTATAAGGTGATGCCATTCGGACTGAAGAATGCTGGTGCCACTTATCAACGGGCTATGGTAACATTATTCCACGGCATGATCCACAAAGAAATTGAATGTTATGTGGATGACATGATTGCCAAGTCCCTCACAGAAGAAGACCACCTGGTAAATCTGTTGAAGTTATTTAAGCGTCTGAGGAAGTACCAACTGAAGATAAACCCCAACAAATGCACATTCGGGGTGCGATCTGGTAAGCTGCTGGGATTTATTGTAAGTGAAAAAGGGATTGAAGTTGACCCTGATAAAGTTAAAGCCATTCAAGAAATGCCTGCACCGAAGTCAGAAAAAGAAGTTTGAGGGTTTCTAGGTAGATTGAACTACATTTCAAGGTTCATATCTCACCTTACAACAACCTATGAGCCTTTATTCAAGTTGTTAAGAAAAGAACAAACGGTTAGGTGGAACGAAGACTGCCAGAGGGCTTTTGACGAAATCAAGGAATACTTATGAGAGCCTTCAATCCTTATGCCTCCAGTCGAAGGAAGACCTCTAATAATGTACTTGACAGTATTAGAAGAGTCAATGGGGTGTGTGCTGGGCCAGCATGCGAGTCTGGTCGAAAAGAGTATGCAATATACTACCTAAGCAAAAAGTTTATCGACTGCGAACAACGTTATTCACTGCTCGAGAAAACTTACTGTGCTTTAGCGTGGGCTGCTCGCCGACTAAGGCAGTATATGTTGACCCACACTACTTTATTGATCTCCAAGATGGATCCATTTAAGTACATTTTTGAGAAGCCAGCACTTACTGGACGGGTTGCAAGATGGAAAATGATCCTCACAGAATATGGCATTCAGTACACATCTCAGAAAGCCATCAAGGGCAGTGTATCGTCTGATTATCTTGCTGAGCAACCCATTGATGATTACCAGCCTATGAGATTTGACTTCCCCGTTGAGGACATCATGTTCATAAAAGCAAAAGATCATGAAGAGCCTGTTCACACTGAAGGGCCTGACCCAGAAGAAGAATGGACTATGATGTTTGATGGGGCTGTTAACATGAATGGTCGTGGTGTTGGTGCAGTACTCATTACACCTAAGGGAGTTCACATGCCTTTCTCGGCAAAACTCACCTTCAACTGCACTAACAACGAAGCTGAATACGAAGCTTGTATTATGGGTCTTGAGGAAGCCATTGACCTCAGGATCAAGACTTTGACGGTATTTGGAGATTCAGCTCTGGTAATCAATCAAACCAACGGCAAATGGTACACGCACCAAGATCATCTAATACCTTACCGGGATTATACAAGGAGGTTATTGACTTTCTTCACAACGGTCAAGCTTGAGTATATCCCTCGAGACGAAAATTAATTTGCAGATGCTCTGGCTACCATTTCATCCATGATCAAAGTTCAAGCTGCCAATTTCGTGCCTCGGATTTCAGTATCCAGACTTGACAGACCAGCATATGTATTTGCAGCAGATGTTGTCAAAGATGATAAGCCTTGGTTCCATGATATCAAATGCTTCTTGGAGGATCAAACATACCCACCTGGGGCATCTTCCAATAACAAGAAGACATTAAGAAGGCTAGCTGGTAGTTTCTTCCTGAATACTGATGGTTCCCTTTACAAGAGAAACTTTGATATGGTACTTCTCAGATGTGTTGATAGGACAGAAGCAGACTTGTTGATGCACGAAGTGCACGAAGGATCCTTTGGTACCCATGCAGGAGGGCATGCTATGGCTAAAAAGCTGTTAAGATCAGGCTATTACTGGATCACAATAGATGCCGACTGTTGTGCCTATGCCAGAAAATGTCATAAGTGCCAGATTTACGCGGATAAAGTGCATGTGCCTCTGAATCCTCTAAATGTGATGTCTTCACCTTGGCCCTTTGCCATGTGGGGCATTGATATGATTGGCATGATTGAACCGACTGCTTCAAATGGCCACAGATTCATCCTGGTTGCCATTGACTATTTTACCAAATGGGTTGAAGCAGCTTCCTATGCAAATGTTACAAGGCAAGTGGTGGCCCGATTTCTAAAGAGAGACATCATCTGTCGGTATGGAGTGCCCGAGCGAATCATTACTGATAATGGTTCCAACTTGAACAATAAAATGATGGCAGAACTATGCCAGGACTTCAAGATCCAACACCACAATTCTTCTCCTTACAGGCCAAAGATGAATGGCGCTGTTGAGGCAGCTAACAAAAATATCAAGAAGATTGTGCAGAAGATTGTGGTTACCTACAAAGACTGGCATGAAATGCTGCCATTCTCCTTGCATGGGTACCGTACGTCAATCATAACATCCACTGGGGCAACACCATATCAGCTTGTGTATGGTATGGAGGCGGTCCTACCTGTTGAAGTTGAATTACCCTCCCCGCGGGTGCTGATGGATGTTAAATTGAAAGAAGCAGAGTGGGTCCGATCCCGATATGAACAACTGAATCTGATTGAAGAGAAGAGATTGGCTGCAATCTGTCATGGGCAGCTGTATCAGAAAAAAATGAAGAAATCCTTCGATTAGAAAGTCAGGCTTCGAGAGTACCAAGTAGGAGAACTTGTGCTGAAAAGACTCCTTCCTCCTCATACAGACCACAGGGGCAAGTGGACTCCGAATTACGATGGTCCATTCATAGTAAAGAAAGTTTTCTCCGGTGGAGCACTGATGCTCAGTACTATGGATGGTGAAGACTTCCTGTCCCCTGTGAATTCAGATGCAGTTAAAAAATACTTCACATAAAATGACCCGCTGGACATAAAAATAGAATGTAAGTCCAGGCAAAAATAGGGCATCCCGGCGAGTCAAAAACAGAATAAAAGACTCGGGCAAAAATAAGCAAAAAAAATGTACGCCCGCTGAGTTGAAAACCGCATTGGACAACTCAGGAAAAAATGGGTATCCCGGTGGATTGAAAACCCGAAAGGGCGATCCACGCAAAATCCGGGAATAAGCGAACAACTGCATTCTGAATTCATCTGCAACATGGTAAACTCCGAAAGGGTCAAGCTTCGTTCGGAATCAGCCTTCTTCAAAAAGCAAGATGAGAAGAACGTCAAAAGTCATACGAGTCATAGCAAAAGGGAAGCTCCTTGAAGCGTCATCAACATTGCCAACGTCTTTTTGCCTACCAATTTGTAACAATCTCCTCATTTCAGGGGATCTGTTTCTTTGACTGTACTTGCCAACTCAGGGCACATAATTTAATAAAATCAGATTTTCAGTCATATTACGTCTCGTACTCTTTTATTTGCAAGATGTCCGATGTCATTAATATATTGATTACATAAATACAGATGCGTCTTTCTTAAAAATACATGCTTACAGGAAATATACTTACTCCCGGGAGTGTCTAAATTCCTATAATGGAATCCGGTAAGGGATACCTTAGAGCACTCGTGCGTCTCTTTGTCTTTACAGGATTGCAGGAATCCAAAGCGCAACATGGGGCATGAAAGCTTCTCCCCAGTAGGCTGCCAAATCTTTGTTTCCTCAGCACACCTTCCAAACAGCACCAGAAATGCTTTCTCCCCATCAGAGTTGCCAGGCATCACTTCTCCAACATTTCCTTCAAAGAGCAACACCTGAAGGTGTTCATATCCCAAGCTGAGTTGTCAAGTATCATCCTCAGCAGGATCCCCACAGAAATCTCTAGGAAGATCTTTCAGTGATCTTTCTTCTTCCCCAGCCGAGTGCTAGACAGGGAACCATCTCCCCACAGAGTTTCAGCCTCTATCTAGAAGAGCAACGCCTGAGGATCTCACTACAGAGTAAAGAAAGCTTCTACAGGCCCCAGCTGGGTCCCTCATTACTAAGATAGGTCTATCAGAGATCTATTTCCCCAAGCAGAGTCATATATGACAGATCTACCAATGATCTCATCCCCAGCTGGGATATCCACTTCAAGCAGATCAGCCAGAGATCTCCTCAGCAACGGGATCCGAATCCCGGATCGGTATCTTTGCATAATCATAGAATTCACATCATATTTTCCCACAGAGCGTAGCATTCCGTCTAATACGGAGCATTACGGCAAAAATCAAACATATTGCATAATCATAAGCCATGTGTCGAACTGAACGCTTGTAAATACTGACAATCCATCAACAATATACAGAGTATTTCCTAATTCCCCACCAGAGAGCCAGAGCATTTCCCTTACAAATACAGATACATGCTCCTTTTGGCACCCGTCCGTGTCATCATTCCCCGGTAAAGGCGCCCGAGCATTCTCCACAAACAGATATTTACACATGACAGATGCTTCTTGACACTTGTCTGTGTCATACCCCCAGCAGAAAGCCAAAGCGTCCCCCTTGCACTTACAACACATGTGTACATATATCTATACTTCCTCTTTTGACCCTCGTCCGTGTCACCTCCCCCAGCATAGTTGCCTAAACAAACACTTTGGGAACCATATACTTGTCTATAATACACTTTGTCCGACACTCGTCCGTGTCATGCTCTCCACAGCAAGTTGGACACTCGTCTGTGTCTCACTCATACTTTTTACTCATACCGATACTCGTCCGCATCTTGTATACACCACTTAAATCCCCTCAGATTCGACACTCGTCCGTGTTCTTTGTTAACTAGTTGGTACTCGTCTGTATCATAATCTCTGAACATGCGTCAAGCGTTTGTTTCTACTGATACTCGTCCGTATCATAGTCTTAAGGATGCTCGTCCGCATCTTTAATCTATACACAGTATCAAACGCTTATACCTTCATCTTTTGAATTTAGACACTCGTCTGTGTCTACCCTTCCCCAGAAGAATTCCCGGAAAAATCTTGATTTATTACCTTTTCTATCTGACATTCGTCCTATGTCATGATACTTTCGGCAGCCGTACCTTGCCAGGTGATCGTCCTTCACCTTTTTGATGATCGTCCTTCATCATTCCCAACGGAATCTCCATTATTGGAATCCTTTTCTATCCGACATTCGTCCTATGTCGTGATATTTTTAGCAGCCGTCCCGTGCTAGGTGATCGTCCTTCATCATTTTATCCGATAGCCGTCCCCATCGTTGGTTCTGTTATCTGACATTCGTCCTATGTCATGATAAACCCTGAGAGCAGTCGTACCCTGCTAGGTGATCGTCCTTCACCTCCTGATGATCGTCCTTCATCATGCTTATCCGATGGCCGTCCACATCGTCGACCTTTTTTATCCGGCATTCGTCCTATGTCGTGATATTTCCGGCAGCCGTACCCTGCCAGGTGATCGTTCTTCACCTTGAAGACCGTCCCTCATCCTTATCCCTAACAGAGCAGCCGTACCCTGCCAGGTGATCGTCCTTCACCTTTGATGACCGTACCTCATCATTTATTTCATTTATGCCTTGAACTTGATGGTCGTCCCCATCATTCGCTTTACCTTCAATCCCCAGAAAGTCTCTTTTTCTTTACTTGATGGCCGTCCCCATCATAATCTCTTATATCCCCAGCTTGTCAGCCGTCCCCGTCATTGCTTTATTTCCCGTATTTTCCCCAGCAGTCATCCTCTGCTCGACGGTCGTCCTCCGTCGCCCGCACTGTATAAACATACTTTACTTCCTTTACAATCTATATCCCTTTTCTTCTTCATTCTGTGAGTGCAAATTTTGGACTGTCTTTGGTATTCAACCACAAGTTATCTTGTTTGCCTGTTAAGCCGTTGCTTACATCCCGCACAGCTAACTTATGCTTGAATAGGGGCAGCTGTAAACACCCCAAATTTTCCCTCACTCATTTCACCATGGCTTGTGATCTTTTCATGTGCATAAGTTCAATCATATCATATCATGTTGCATTTTTGCTTCACTGCATTAGTTCAAGTTCATCTGCATCTAGGGTTTGTGATCCTAGCCATCCCTGAGCCACTTGAGCCACTTCAAAGGTCATCAATCACCTCAAGAGGGTCCATGTATGTTCAAGCATCATATTATATCCTCACAAGGTCAAGGAATTCAAAGAATCACAAGAACTGAGAAAGGCATGGAAGCAGAGCCAGGCTTAACTGCACAGATGACCTAAAATTAGGGTTTTGGTTTCAGATACCATAACTCCAAATTTTTTGGTCATTCTTGTTTCTATTGGTCTCTATATGTTATGAGGATCATGCATATCAATTTTCATGAAGAAATTCAATGGGGAAGGCATCTGATCAAGAGGTGACTTCTTGAGCAAGTCAGTGCAAAATCAGGGCATCTGAGGCCCCCAGTGACCCAACCAAAGGGTGTTCTCCATCATTTTGATTGTTTATGATCTTTATTTGATCATAGAAGATGTTAGAAGTTCACAAAATTGGAAAATTTCAAGTCATTTGCAAAGTTGCCTTTTTGGGAAAGTGACTTATAATGAAAACTTGCCATTTTGGGAAAGTTTTTCAACCTCCTCTTTTTGATTCAAAAATGCTTCAAATGAGGAAACATTGGTCATGAAAGTTGTAGATTGGATCATTCCCTTTACAAAAAGTATAAGAACTCTTTCTAACTCATTTTGGATCAAAAGTTATGGCCTTGCAAAGTTGGGAAAAATCATGAAATTTTCACTTTTGCACAAAGAGGGAAACTTGCAAATTCACATGCCAAGCCTTTATATGACCTCTAATTGACTTCTAACCATTGACTTCTAACCATTTTCATGCCTTGATCATTAAGAAAATCACAAAGGGGCCAAAGTTGTACCAATTTGCAAAAGCTCATGTAACCATGCCTCTACTTGTTACAGCTCATCAAATCTAATCCATAAGCTTTCCTTGATCTTTGCTGCACACAACCATGCCCAAATCCAAGCCTGCCACATGCCCATACCTCAAGTACAAGTCATGTTGACATTTTGACAACTTGCCCATACCAATCACCATAGGCCAGCACCCACTCTCTGACCTATCACACTTCCTTATGTGGATCAAAACAAAGCAAAAGCACCACATAACACAGCCAGAAGCTCCAAGAACACAGCACACTCAAAAAACCCAAAATTTGCAAAAGCTTTTGAATCTCTTGATTCAACCATCAAACCTTCAAACGTTTTCCACCATTCAACTCCATAAACCTCACTGATCATTTCCCACCTTCCATTTTGCCCTAAAACCTTCATAATCAAAAACACGATTTCAACATTTCATGAGCTGAGATTCTGCAAACTTCCTCTAGAGGCCATTTAAACTCCAGCTAAGCATCACAAACACTTGAGGGAGATCATTGGAGAAGTTTTGAAGCAAAGAACTGGCCAGAAAGCACCATTTTTGAAAGATTCAGTTCAGGTATCATCATGAACATTTTTTCCAGAAACGCGTTTTTAAGTTCCTAAAAGGTTCTCCATGATTCACTGATGATTCTGATATGTTTAGTTTTGAAAATGACCAAGTATTAAGCATGTATGAGCTCTCTGAAATTTTTTGACCTAGAACTATTTGCTTCGATTCAGCTTGAATATGTGAAATAAATTTGTTTTAGTGAGTGATTCTTGTTGAGTGATGCGTGGGGTTGGATTCTGGGCAAAGAGATTAGGTTTTAGAAGCTTGGGGAGAGAGATAGCATTTTGCTCTGCCGGAGAAGATGACCGGAGCACTATTCCGGTCATCTGAGAGTAATTAGGGCTAATATCAGGTGATTAGCCAAGTTTGAATGTGGAGTGTTGGATGTGAGATGCGCGCGCGTTTTTAGTGGTCAGGATTGTTTTGATTAGCCCTAATCCTCATTTATTAAATTAATTAATTATAATTAGGTTAATTTAATCAGGATAAGCCTCAGCCCTTGGATGACGCGCCAGTCAACCAATCTCATCCCAGTTCAAATTCCAGCCTTTGGATCTGTTGACTTTTCCCTTTTTATTGTTTTAATTCATTTTATTTATATTAAACTTCCACGAATTTTTAAAAATAGAAAAATGCATTGAAAAATTCTGATTTTTTTTGTCAAACATTTCATTAATTTTCAGAACCCAAAAATATTTTTATTTTTATTTTTTGAATTAAAAATTATTTTTAAATCATTTAAATGTTTATTTTTAATTAGTTAATGGAAATTAATTAATTAAAAATGCATTTAGGTATTTAAAAATCACCAAAAAATTCACATTGCATTCTAAAACATTTAGAAACATTATAAAACTCTCAAAACAAATTTATTTTTAGCCCTTGATGTATTTTGACAATTTTCATTGGAATTAAAGTTGTTTAAAGGCAATATTTTTGTTCAAACTTAGAAAAATTCATTCTGCCTAACCATGAAGAGTTTGATGATGGTCCTTCTTGCATTGCATCCTTCATATCAATTAGTTCTTAGGGTAAAATTAGTTTGAGTTTATCTTTCATTTTTAATTTAATGTGCATTTTTCCTTTTGAGGTACTTTGAAACCCTAGTTGACTTGAGAAAATCATAACTCCCATTAGGTTAAGAGTTAGGTCCCCTCCTTTGGGCAGTGAACTTGTGTAGGGTTAGGGTTCCTTTGATACCATTTTCAATTTTTTATCATGTCATTTGCTTCTGATTTTGAATTTTGTGTTGTATGTTATGCATAAGCCCTAATTTGTGCCTTCATTTGTATCCATCTCTCATATGCTTGCATTCAAGAACATGCCATGACATTTTGTGCATCAACATGACATGTAAGACATCTTAGGACATATTAGAATCATGTTTGATCATTTCATCTTTCATTTGCCATGTTATGCATTCATATCATTTCATAAACTTTCATGAACTTTTATGGTTCAAAGCATGCTTCACTTGCATCCTCATCCTTGTATGATCATCCACAACTCTTGACATGTGTTTGCATCATCTCTTAGCATCATTAACATCATGTTTATGCTTCTGGCTTTGGTTTGCATCATGACCTTTCATTTCATTTGCATTGCATTTCATTTCTTTTGCTAACTTTTCAGGTGGTAAGTTGTTTTGAGAAGTGAATTTGCCTTCACTTCTCACAATCTCTTTTCATATCCCTTATGCACCATTGCTGCATTTTATCTTGTGTATTAGAGTGAGCTTGCTCATTCATGCTCTTTCCCACTTTCTTCCTTCAAGCAACTTGTCTTCTTAAGTGAAGCAAGTTGTCTTGCTTCTCTCTGCTTCTTTCTCCATTCTTGCTTCTCCTTGGTGGCTTCCTTGAAGATTTCTTCTCTTAAGCCTCACAAACCCTAGGACTTCCAAGCATGATAACATTTTAGGATTGTTTAGTCCCCCTTAGACTCTTTCCTTTGAGTTTTCTTTGAGTCTTCTCTTCTCACCTCATAATCAAGGACTAAACCCTAAAGGTTTTAAGGCTTTGTGATTAAGCTTATGCCTGCATCCTTCTATTAGGATGGAGTGTATAACTTTAATCCTAAGTGTTAAACCCTTAATGTGTTTAATTCCTCTAATCAATTCACTTAATAATCACTAAGACATCAAGCTTGTAACTTGGGCCTTGCATTAGGGTTCTAATTCTTCCTTAAATGGTTAAGAAGGACTAACCCTAGTGTTAATGGACAAGTCCCCCTCAAGTTGTCTTACAAACCATAAAAATCACTTCTTAATCTTACCATTAACTAAAATCCACTTTAATAAAGGCTTTGTTTTGTCATGAGGTTAATCCCTAATCATGGATTAAGTTGAGGAGCCTTCCTCAGCTTAAATGTTCTCATCTATTATCCTTCTATTAGGATGGTGTAATGGGTCCATTAAATCCTTGATTATGGCTTAAACTCATTACTTAACACTAAACAAAAACTCCAAAAACATCTAAATAATCACAAGTAGGTTAATGATCTTAATCCTACACCATGGTCACTAAGTGTGAGGTGCTTACTTCATGCTTAAGGTATTCTCATTACCCCTAATCAGAGGGAGGATGTGATGAGTTTACTAACCCCTGGTTTAGGCTTAAGCTCATTAACTTATGACAAACACCAAAAAGCAATAAAAGATTGAAAACACCAAAAACAAACAATAATCGTCTCCTCCGGGATTCTTTTTCTCATCATCTTCACTCACAATCGAGAACTTGCTTCTTCCGTCTAATGCAAGACAGTTACCACTCGAGCCAGACGAGTCATACACTTGAGCATAGACAAGCAAGCAGTTCACTGTCAATTTATCTTTCAGTCTCTTTGAGTCGAACTACGGTGTTCTGACTTCCTCATTGCACGAGAGGATACGTAGGCATAACTTAACAGTTATCGAACAAAAGTCTCTGTATATTCCCCCTCCTTCTAGTATTATTCTTTTAGCCTCATTATCTTGAGCATTCCATTCTTATTCTTACACTGACACTTCTCTTATACACTTCACATTTCTTTTACACTGACACTTGCATTCTTTCCAGCTTTGATACACAGTTTGCACTGACACTACCCCTTTAAAACACAAATCTTTTAAGTGTGGATCCTGTCGAGTACGGCGGACAATCTGGGTGCTAATACCTTCCCAGGTTGTAACCAACCCCCTTTCTCAGTTTCTCTGGTTCGCGACCGTCTTATCCATATCTTTTCTTAGGTTTATGCAGCATTACCTTTCCTTCGAGATAAAAATGCCTAGCTGGCGACTCTATTCATTCCCTCTCCTTTCGCCGACCATTCGCGTCTGTACCCCTTCTGATCATGTGTCATTTGGTGGGAGCGACAGCTTGGCGACTCTGCTGGGGACCCTTATACTGTAACCAGGGCTTCTGGTTCTTTTTGTGGGTTCCTCCTAGCGCTTGTTTGATTTGTGTTTACTGGGGTGTTATGTGCTAATTGTGTTTATCTATTTGCTTTATATATTGCTTTATATACAACTTTATTTATTGCTTTCCTTTACAGTTTTTCATATTTCATACTGTCATTATCATTGCTGGATCTGGTTTCTGTTTTGGTGGGTGGGGTTTCATTGAGAGTTTGAGGTCCTATACCTGGGACCTAAGTGACACCTAAGCTAGAGTGGTTCATGTTCTTTCCCATTCCATTTCGGTCTGGTGCGGGAATATGAAACACGGTTCATATATGGGTTTCTTCTTGAGAACTCTGTGCTACAGATTTCCTGTAGTGCTAGGGCTATCTGGGAAGCCTGCTAAGTCTGGATGACCTTTATTATGACCTTCAGAAACTGAGGTGAATTAGAGGAGGATCTTTTATGGTTATTGTAAACACTGTACCTCCGGGTTAGAAGTGTTTACACTTCTCATAACTGATCCAAGTCTGAGGATCCTTGTTTTAGAACATTACCTGTGAGGGGGTTGGGCTGTTTGCAGGTTTGCAGCTACCCTTGGCCACATCATACCCTGTTACTATTTGGTTTAAGAGTACCTCATTTTGGACAGTTCTTGTGATTAACCCTGGATATGTGACTCTTTATTTGAGTCCCCCACCTTGGTTACTAGATTTCTGAACCTCCATGTCTCTCCCGATAAATGGGAATAGGCCCAGATAAAGGTACAGACGCGAACGGTCGGCGAGAGGGACAATGAGAACACACAGCCGTGAACTCACTGGAGATGAAAAGAGTCGCCAGCTAGGCATTTTTATCCCGGAGGAAAGGCAATGCTGCATAGACCTAGAAAGAGATGGATAAGACGGTTGCGAACCAAAGAGACTGAGAAAGGGGGTTGGTTACAACCTGGGAAGGTACTAGCACCCAGATTGTCCGCCGTACTCGACGGGATCCACGCTTGCAAGATTTGTGTTTTAAAGGGGTAGTGTCAGTGCAATCTGTGTATAAAAGAGCTGGAAAAAGATGTACAGGTGTCAGTGTAAGAGAAAAGTGAAGTGTATAAGTGAAGTGTCAGTGTAAGGAAAAGAGTATGCTCAAGACTATGAGGCTCAAAGAATGATACTGAAAGAGGGGGAATATACAGAGACTTTTGTTCGATAACTGTTAAGTTATGCCTACGTATCCTCTCGTGCAATGAGGAAGTCAGAACACCGTAGTTCGACCCAAAGAGACTGAAAGATGAATTGACTTGTGAACTGCTTACTAGCCTATGCTCAAGTGTATGACCTGTCTGGCTCAGGTGCAAACTGTCTTGCATTAGACGGAAGAAGCAAGTTCTCGTTTGTGAGTGAAGGTGATGAGAAGAGAATCCCAGAGGAGACGATTATTGTTTGCTTTTGAATTTTCAGTCTTTTACTGTTTTTGGATTTGTCATAAGTTAATGAGCTTAAGCCTAAACCACTGGATTTAGTAAACTCATCACATCCTCCCTCTGATTAGGGGTAATGAGAATACCTTAAGTGTGAAGTCAGCTTCTCACACTTAATCACCATGGAGTAGGATTAAGATCATTAATCTACTTGTGATTATTTAGATGTTTTTGATGGTTTTTTTGTTTAGTGTTAAGTAATGAGGTTAAGCCATAATCAGGGATTTAACAGACTCATTACACCATCCTAATAGAAGGATAATAAATGAGAATGTTTAAGCTAAGGAAAACTCCTCAACTTAATCCATGGTTAGGGATTAAACTCATGACAAAACAAGCCTTTGATTAAGTGGATTTTAGATTAATGGTATGATGATGAAGTGATTTTTATGATTTGTAAGACAACTTGAGGGGGACTTGTCCATTAACACTAGGGTTAGTCCTTCTTAACCAATTAAGGAAGAATTAGAACCCTAATGCAAGGCCCAAGTTACAAGTGTGATGTCTTGATGATTATTAGATGAATTGATTAAAGGAGTTAAACACATTAAGGGTTTAACACTTAGGATTAAAGTTATACACTCCATCCTAAGATAAGGATGCAGGCATAAACTTAATCACAAAGCCTTAAAGCCTTTAGGGTTTAGTCCCTGATTATGAGATGAGAAGAGAAGACTCAAAAGAGACACAAAGGTAAAACTAAGTAGGGTGACTAATCAAAACCCTAATCATTGTCATGCTTGGTTGTTCCTAAGGTTTGTGAGGTTTACAAGAACAATCTTCAAAGGAGCCACCAGGAAGCAGATGAAAGGATCAAGAGAAGCAAAGCAACTTGCTTCATTCAAGAAGTCAAGTCACTTGAAGAAAGAAAGTGGGAAGAAGAAGAATGAGCAAGCTCAAACTCAAACACATATAGAAATGCAGCAATGGATGCAAGAGAGATGAAAAGAAAGGTTATGAGAAGTGAAGGCAAATTCACTTCTCAAGTTACTTACCACCTGAAAAGGTTAGAAAAGAAATGCAATGCAATGCAAGATGAGATGAAATGACATGGTGAGAAACAAAACCAGAAGCATACACATGATGCAAATGATGTTATGAGATGCTACAAACATGAGGCAGCACATGGAAATGGTCATACAAGTTCATGGATGCAAATGGTGCAAGTTAAGAAGCATGAACATACATGAAAAGTTATGAAGTGCACATGGCATACAACATGGCAAATACATGATGCAATGATCAAACATGTTTTCTATATGTCTTATGATGTCAAATGAAACAAATGGATGCTTGAAATGTCATGACAAGTCATGTTATGCAAGAGAATGCAAGAGGTATGCAAATGAAAGCCCAAATTAGGGTTTATGAACCAAACATCAAACAAAAACCAAAAACAGAAGCAAACCCTAAGATAAAACATGGAAAATGCCACTCAAAAGGCCCCTAATCTTATACTAAACCAATGTCCAAAGGGGAGGTCTCAACTCTTAACCAATCTCAAGTTATGATTTTTACAAGTTATTAGGGTTTTTAGGGTTCCTAAACAAAGAAATGCCAAACAAATTGAAAATGAGGAATCAAATCATGGCCATTTAATCCTAGAAACTACATGCTAAACACAATGCAATGCAAGAAGAATCAATGTCCAACTCTTCATAGATAGGCAGAAATGATTTTTTGAACTTAGGATCAAAATAATGCACAAAAATGATTTTTATTCAATGAAAAAATTCTCAAAATGCATCAAGATCAAAAAAGAAATTTGGTTTGAAGGTTGGACAATGTTTCTAAATGTCTTAGAACATTTCATGAATTTTTTGGTGATTTTTAAATACCTAAAAGTATTTTTAATAAATTAATTTCTATTAATTAATTAAAAATAATCTTTTAAATATTTAAAAATACTTTTTTAATGATAAAAATAAAAACCAAAATAGTTTTGTGTCATAAAAATTATTAAAACTCTTGGGAAAAAGTTTCATAATTTTTAGACAAATTTTACTATTTTTAATAAATTAAACAAGTTAAATGAAAAAGAAATGAAAATAAATTAAATAAAAGGAAAGTAATCAGAATGGAGGGATGAGATTGCTTCTGGGTTTGAATGCATTGACCACGCGCGCTTTTGGAGGGACAGGATTGCATCTGACTAAATTATTTTAATTATAATTAATTAAATCTAATTAAGTGGATTAGGGCTAATTGGAAAGATCCTGGCCACACATGCGCGCGGGTAGTCAACGGGTCAACCCAATCCAACGCACGAAATTCAAATGACACTAATTACAGGGGTTATGCCCTAATTATTTTTAGGTGGCCGGAGAAGACCTCCGGTCGTCTTCTCCGGTGGGAAGTCCACCTGAAAATCTCCAAACTCTCTCAAAACGTAACAAAAATGAAAACCAAACATACAGAAATGATTCCCATGATCCCCTGAATCAAAACCCCATCACAAACATCATTTATTTTTCCCCAGAAACATGAATCGAAACAAACAATATTTAGGTCAACAGAGTTTCAGAGATCAATTAAATGCTCATTTCATCACCATTTCCAAAACTAAAAGCATCAGAATACTCAGTGAAGCATGGAGAACAAGTTTAGAACATAAAAAATGATTTCTGGAAAAATATTTCTTGAGCTACCTGAGATTCGAAGCTTTCACTTCAGCCACTTTCTGACCACTCCCCTTAGCGCAATCCACTCTACTTGGTCCTCAGATGATCCTTGAATGCTTAGGAAGAATTTATGTTGGCTGGATGAGGAATTTGACAAGCTTCTGCTCAAACTCAGTTGAACATGGCAATGGTGATTCAGGTTGTTTCTAGCAATGGTGAAGGGTTGCTTGTGGTCCAGATGATGAGTGGAGAAGGTTTGTGGAGTTTGTTTGGATGTTTGTGAGCTGTGGAGAGAGTTTCGAAAGAAACTGCAGGTTGGAGTGAAAATGGTGAAGTGATGTTATAGCTTGTTTCAGGCTTGGTTCTTTGTTGGTTTAGGCTTAGTGGAGTATGGTGAGATGATTAGTGAAGCTGGTTTAAGTGTTTGTGAACTGGGCAGAGAGATTCGAAGAGAGATGCAAGAAAGGTGAGTTTTGTGTATGGTGTGTTGTGTCTTGTTTCAGCTTGGCCTCTTCATGTGTTTGGCTTGCCAAAGGATAGTATATTTTAATCCCATAGGTCAGATGATGTGACCTGGCCCCTATTGATTGGTAAGTTTGCTTTTGCAAACAAGTCCACTTTGTGTAAGGAAGGCATGGCTTGAGCTATAGCTTGGTACAAGAAGCATGGGTTGCGCAGCATGATGTGTGTGTGATGCTAGGAAGGTTCAGCAGCCAATGCATCAAGTGGTGAGAAGCATCATGATGGTTTTGCAAGTTGTTACTTTTTGGAACTTCATGAAAAAAAGTCTTGTTACATGAACCATGAACATGTGATCTTTGGTTCAATTCTGATTTTTGGGACATATGGAATGTTTGTGTCATGGTTTGATGTGAATTAGAAGTTACAAATGGCATTGGTTCATGATTTTGCAAAATTTCCTTTTAGTGCACATCTTGAAAATCAATGATTTTTGCCAACTTTGTCAAACCATAACTTTTGATCCAAGAAGAGTTTGATCATGTTCTTGTACTTTTTGAAAAGGGAAAAATGTATTCTACAACTTTCATGACCAAAGTTTTTCCATTTGAAGCATTTTTGGATCAAGAATCAAGGCTTGAAAAATGACCTAAAATGAAGCATTCTTGAAAAGTCAACTATGCCCAAAAAGTCAACACTTGCAAAAACTCCAAATTCTTGATTTTTGTGAACTTCAACCTTCTTCCATGATCAAATAAAGATCATATACACTCAAAATGATGAAGATCACCCATTGGTTGGGTCATTGGGGGCCTCAGATGCCCTGATTTTGCACTGACTTGTCCAGAAAGTCAACTCTTGATCAGATGACTTCCCCATGGAATTTCTTCATGAAAATTGATATGCATACTCCCTATACCATATAGAGACCAATGGAAACAAGAATAACCAAAAAATTTGGGGTTATGGCCTCTGAAACCAAAACCCTAATTTTAGGCCAACTGTGCAGTCAAACCTGGCTCTGCATCCATTCCAAACCTAGTTCTTGTGATTCTTTTGAAATCTTGACTTTGAGAGGATGTAATATGATATAAGAACACATATGGATCCCCTTTGAAGTGATTGGTGGCCTTTGGAGTGGCTCAAGAAGCTCTTGGATTGCTCAGATCACAAACCCTAGGTGCAGATGACTTAGAAACTATGCAATGAATCAAAGATGAGATATGAGATAATATGATTGTGTTTATGCATATGAAATGATCACAAGCCATGGTGTGAATGGGTGAGGGCAAATTTGGGGTGTTTACAGCTGCCCCTATTCAAACATGAGTTAGCTGTGCAGGATGTAAGTGACGGCTTAACAGGCAAACAAGATAACTTGTGGTTGAATACCAACGACAGTCCAAAATTTGCGCTCACAGAATGAAGGAGAAAAGGGATATAGATTGTAAAAGAAAATAAAGTATATTGTAAAGTGCGGGCGACGGAGGACGACCGTCGAGCAGATGACGACTGCTGGGTAAATAGCAATGACGGGGACGGCCGACATGCTGGGGATAAAAGGTAAAGCCAAGACGGGGACGGCCGACTAGCTGAAAAAATGAGAAATTATGATGGGGACGGCCACCAAGATAAAGCTGTAAAATACTCTGGGGATTAATGAAACATGACGGGGACGGCCATCAAGTTCACAAAGCAAGGTAACCGACGATGGGGACGGCCATCGGGCTAAAAGAAAAGGAAAAGGGACCACGACGGGGACGACCATCGGGTTAAAGAATAAATGAAATAAATAGATGATGGGGTACGGCCATCAAAGGTGAAGGACAATCACCTAGCAGGGTACGGCTGCTCTGTTGGGGAATAAAGGAATTATGATGGGGACGATCATCAAAGGTGGAGGACGACCACCTGGCAGGGTACGGCTGCCGAAAATATCAACGATGGGGACGGCCATCGGATAAAAGGTCAACGATGGGGACGGCCATCGGACGAGCATGATGGAGGACGACCATCAAGAGGTGGAGGACGACCACCTAGCAGGGTACGGCTGCTCTCAGGGCCTATCATGACATAGGACGAATGTCAGATAACCAAAAAATCAACAATGGGGACGACCATTGGATAAAAATGATGAAGGACGATCATCAAGGGTGGAGGACGACCACCTAGCAGGGGACGGCTGCTAAATCAACGATGGGGACGGCCATCGGCCGAGCATGATGGAGGACGACCATCAAGAGGTGGAGGACGACCACCTAGCAGGGTACGGCTGCTCTCAGAGTTTATCATGACACAGGACGAGTGTCAGATAAGAAGGAAAATTTGCTTGCGATCTACTGGGGAATGGTAAACACGGACGAGTGTTCACATCCAAGAAACAAAGGGTATGAGTGTTTAGATGGTGTGTTTAGATTAGAGATGCGGACGAGCATCCCTTAAGACTATGATACGGACGAGTATCGGGTAGAAACAAACTGACACATGTTCAGAGATGATGATACGGACGAGTATCAACTGGTTAACAGAGAACACGGACGAGTGTTGAATCTGAAAGAATTCTTCTGGGGAATGACAGACACAGGCGAGTATCTATATTCAAGAAGACACAAGTGTTTGACACGGTGTATGGATTAAAGATGCGGACGAGCATCCTTAAGACTATGATACGGACGAGTATCATGTAGAAACAAACACTAGACGCAATGTTCTGAGATGATGATACGGACGAGTACCAACTGGTTAACAAAGAACAAAGACTACTGTTGAATCTGTGGGTATATAAGTGGTGTATGCAAAATACGGACGAGTACCTGTATGAGTGAAATAAGTACGAGTGGTGTATAGATGGGTGTTTATCTTCTGGGGATGGTGACACGGACGAGTGTCAAGAGAAAAGTGTAATAATATCGACAAGTATCTGGGTTGTAAAAGTGTAAGTGACTGCGCTGGGGATACGACACGGACGGGTGTCAAGAAAGTGAATATACAAGTGAGTGCAAAGAGGATGTCTTTGGCTTTCTGCTGGGATATGACACGGACGGGTGTCAAAAGGAGTATATACTGGTGTTTGTGATTTGTGAGGCAGCTGCTCTTGCTGGGACTCTGGGGGATTTTGGGGAAAGTATCCCGTATTCTGATGAATGGTTATTATTCACAAGTGTTTGATCCATATCATGGCTTATGATTATGCTATATGTTTGATTTTTGCCGTAATGCTCCGTATTAAACGGAATGCTACGTTTTGTGGGTGAATATGATGCGAATGCTATGATTATGCAAAGATACCGATCCGGGATTCGGATCCCGTTGCCATGAAGATCTCTGGTCGATCTGTTTGAAATGGACATCCCAGCTGGGGATGAGATCATTGATAGACCTGGAGAGATGTATCTTCTTGGGGATATAGGTCACTGATTGACATATCCTTGTAATACGAGACCCAACTGGGGTTTGTAGAAGTCTTCTGTACTCTGTTGTGACTCCTTCATGCGTTGCTCTTCTGAATAGAGGCTGAGGATTCTGTGGGGAGATGATTCCCTGACTTCTGCCTTCTGCTGAGGAAGAATAAATGGTACTACAGCTGGGGAATATTGTTGGCCACTCAGCTGGGGAGAGTAAATGAGAGGCAATTCAGCTGGGGATAGAGCATTTCGGATGCTGAGATTACTTGTTGATTTGCCGACTTGCTGAGATGAAGCTTACATGCCCCAAGTTGTGTTCTGGATACCTGCAATCCTGCAAAGATGAGGAAACGCACAAATGGTCCCGAGGTATCCTTTGTTGGATTCCGTCATAGGAGTTAAGTACTTTCGAGAGTAAATATATTCCCTGCAAGCATGTGTTTATTTGAAGATAAACATCTGTATCCTTATGCAATCAGTGTTTCTTTAAGATATCAGACCTTTTTGCAAAATGAAAATGTACAAAACGAGACATGACTAAAACTCTGATTTTATTAATTCATATGCCCTGAATCGGCGAAATACAATCAAAGAAACAAATCCCCTGAAATGAGGAGATTGTTACAAATGGAGAAACAGAACGCTGGCAGTGTTGACGACGCTTTCAAGGAGCTTCCTCTTCTGCTATGACTCGTATGACAATGACGTTCTTCTCGTCCTGCTTTCTGAAGAATGTTGATTCTGATTGAAGCCTGATCCTTTCGAAGCTTACTAAGTTGTAAGTGATACAGACGAATTCAGAATGCAGTTGTTCGCTTATTCCCTTATTTTGCATGGATCGCCCTTTCGGGTTTTCAATCCATCGGGATACCCATTTTTGCCTGAGTTGTCCAATGCGGCTTTTCAACTCAGCGGGTGTACATTTTTTTTTTATTTCCGTTATTTTTGCCCGAGTCTTTTATTCTGTTTTTGACTCGCCGGGATGCCCTATTTTTGCCTGGACTTACATTCTGTTTTTATGTCCAGCGGGTCATTTTTTATGCGAAGTATTTTTTAACTGCATCGGAATTCACAGGGGACGGGAAATCTTCACCATCCATGGTGCTGAGCATCAGTGCTCCACCAGAGAAAACTTTCTTTACCACGAATGGTCCTTCATAGTTTGGAGTCCACTTGCCCCTGTGGTCTGTATGAGGAGGGAGGATCCTTTTCAATACAAGATCTCCCACTTGGTACTCTCGGTGCCTGACTTTCTGATCGAAGGCCTTCTTCATTCTTTTCTGATACAACTGCCCATGGCAGATTGCAGCCAATCTCTTCTCTTCAATCAGACTCAGTTGCTCGTATCGGGACCTAACCCATTCTGCTTCGTTCAGCTTAACATCCATCAATACTCGTAAAGAGGGTAGTTCAACTTCAACAGGTAGGACTGCCTCCATACCATACACAAGTTGATGCGGCGTTGCCCCAGTGGATGTTCTTATTGACGTGCGGTACCCATGCAAGGAAAACGGTAGCATCTCATGCCAGTCTTTATAGGTGACTACCATCTTCTGCACAATCTTCTTGATATTCTTGTTTGCTGCCTCAACAGCGCCATTCATCTTTGGCCTGTAAGGAGAAGAATTGTGATGTTGAATCTTGAAGTCCCGGCATAGCTCTGCCATCATCTTGTTGTTCAAGTTGGAACCATTATCAGTAATGATTCGCTCGGGAATTCCGTACCGACAGATGATATCCCTTTTCAGAAATCTGGCTACCACTTGTCTTGTAACGTTGGCATAGGAAGCTGCTTCAACCCACTTGGTGAAATAGTCAATGGCGACCAGGATGAATCTGTGGCCATTTGAAGCAGTCGGCTCAATCTTGCCAATCATATCAATGCCCCACATAGCAAAGGGCCAGGGTGAAGACATTATGTTCAAAGGATTGGGAGGCACATGCACTTTATCTGCGTAGATCTGGCATTTATGGCATTTCCTGGCATAGGCACAACAGTCTGCATCCATTGTGATCCAATAATAGCCTGATCTTAACAACTTCTTAGCCATTGCATGTCCTCCAGCATGGGTACCAAAGGAGCCTTCGTGCACTTCATGCATTAATAAATCTGCTTCTGTCTTGTCAACACATCGGAGGAGTACCATATCAAAGTTCCTTTTATATAAAGACCCATCAGTGTTCAAGAAGAAACTACCAGCAAGCCTTCTCAAAGTCTTCTTATCATTGGAAGATGCCCCAGGTGGGTATGTTTGATCCTCTAAGAAGCACTTAATGTCATGGAACCAAGGCTTATCGTCTTTGACAACATCTGCTGCAAATACATATGCCGGTCTGTCAAGTCTGGACACTGATATCTGAGGTACAAAGTTAGCAGCTTGAACTTTGATCATGGACGAAATGGTAGCCAGAGCATCTGCAAACTGATTCTCGTCCCGAGGGATATACTCAAGCTTGACTGTCGTGAAGAAAGTCAGTAACCTCCTTGTATAATCCCTGTAAGGTATCAGATGATCCTGGTGGGTGTACCATTTGCCGTTGGTTTGATTGACTACCAAATCTGAATCTCCGAATACGGTCAATGTCTTGATCCTGAGGTCAATGGCTTCCTCAAGACCCATAATGCAAGCTTCGTATTCAGCTTCGTTGTTAGTGCAGTTGAAAGTGAGTTTTGCCGAGAATGGCATGTGAACTCCTTTAGGTGTAATGAGTACTGCACCAACACCACGACCATTCATGTTAACAGCCCCATCAAACATCATAGTCCATTCCTCTTCCGGGTCAGGCCCTTCAGTGTGAATAGGCTCTTCATGATCTTTTGCTTTTATGAACATGATGTCTTCATCAGGGAAGTCAAATCTCATAGGCTGGTAGTCATCAATGGGTTGCTCAGCAAGATATTCAGATAGTACACTGCCCTTGATGGCTTTCTGAGATGTGTACTGTATGTCGTATTCCGTGAGAATCATTTTCCATCTTGCAACCCGTCCGGTAAGTGCTGGCTTCTCGAAAATGTACTTGACTGGGTCCATTTTTGAGATCAATAAAGTAGTGTGGGTCAACATATACTGTCTCAGTCGGCGAGCAGCCCACGCTAAAGCACAGCAAGTTTTCTCGAGCAGTGAATAACGTTGTTCACAGTCGGTAAACTTTTTGCTTAGGTAGTATATTGCATACTCTTTTCGACCAGACTCGTCATGCTGGCCCAACACACACCCCATTGACTCTTCTAATACTGTCAAGTACATTATCAGAGGTCTTCCTTCCACTGGAGGCATAAGGATTGGAGGTTCTTGCAGGTATTCCTTGATCTTGTCAAAAGCCTTCTGGCAGTCTTCATTCCACCTGACCGTCTGTTCTTTTCTCAACAATTTGAACAAGGGTTCACAGGTTGCCGTAAGGTGAGATATGAACCGTGAGATGTAGTTCAATCGACCTAAGAACCCTCGAACTTCCTTTTCAGTTTTCGGTGCAGGCATCTCTTGGATGGCTTTGACTTTATCAGGGTCAACTTCAATCCCCTTCTCGCTTACAATAAAGCCCAGCAACTTACCAGATCGTACCCCGAATGTGCATTTGTTGGGGTTCAACTTCAATTTGTACTTCCTCAGACGCTTGAACAGTTTCAGCAGATTCACCAGGTGATCTTCCTCGGTAAGGGACTTGGCAATCATGTCATCCACATAACACTCGATTTCCTTATGGATCATATCGTGGAATAATGTTACCATAGCCCGTTGATATGTTGCACCAGCATTCTTCAGTCCGAATGGCATCACTTTGTAACAGAACGTGCCCCAGGGTGTGATGAAAGTTGTCTTCTCCATGTCTTCAGGTGACATTTTGATCTGATTGTATCCTGAAAATCCGTCCATGAAGGAGAATACCGAGAACTGAGCCGTATTATCTACCAATACGTCAATGTGAGGTAATGGAAAATCATCTTTCGGGCTGACTCTGTTCAGATCCCGGTAGTCAACACACATTCTTACTTTTCCGTCTTTCTTAGGCACAGGTACTATATTAGCAACCCACGGCGGGTAGCTAGTTACAGCAAGGAACCCGACGTCCCATTGCTTTTGTACCTCCTCCTTGATTTTCATAGCCATGTCTGGGCGAGTACGGCGTAGTTTCTGTTTAACTGGCGGGCATTCTTCTCTCAGAGGTAGCTTGTGTACAACAATATTGGTATCCAACCCTGGCATATCTTGGTAAGACCAAGCAAACACGTCCACATATTCTTGAAGCAGATCAATCAGTTGTCTCTTCACTGAGTCTTGCAGGCAGGCCCCGATTTTAACCTCTTTCACGTCTTCATTTGTACCAAGATTAATCACTTCAACCTCCTCCTGGTGAGGAGTAATAACCTTTTCCTCTTGTCTTAACAACCTGGCTAGCTCTTCAGGAAGCTCATATTCTTCTTCAACCCCTTCATCAGCTTGATTGATTGGATTGTCAAAGTTATACGAAGTCATAGCCGTGCTGTTGTCAGTGCTGTCTGGAAGGCACACTCTGCAAGGGTTCAGTTTGTTCATTTTAGTGATTTGATTTTAATCTTGTTTTAGAAAAGTGAAATAAAGTTGTCATTTTGAAAACACTGCCATTTATTTTTTGTACAAAAAGAAAAATAGAAAAACAGTGAAAAGAAGAAGACTCATTTGCAAAAAGATGTCTGATATTTCATTGATTAATCTTGTTTGCACAAAAAGTACAGATGGCCCGATTACAAAATGAGTCTTGTCATCTTGGGCAAGATGCAAGACTTTGATGCATGCTATAAAAATACAGGAAATAATAATTACTCTGCATGAGTAACTCTTATAATTTCCTGGGAAGACCAGTTTGAGATACTGCTCCCCGGGATCTTTGGACGAATCCAGCTTTCCAGGTTGCGTTCTTCTTCCAGCTCGTCTTCCAGACAGTTGACAACATCAGGGGTAAGCATCCCCCCACTCACAAAATTGGGCTCTTTCGCAGCCGCTGCTTGATCTTGTTGAGTTGGTTTGTAACCCAACCCAAATCTGTCTTCTTTCTTCTCTACCGATAGCAGCTTGCCCCAGCCTTGGGCAGTTCCTTCCTCAACAACCTTCCGGGCTTGTTGGTATGATGATATTGAAGTACCAGGCACAGCAGATGTTTCATTCACATTCAAAGCTTCAAACCCCTGGCTCATTGTTTCATGGATCTCCCCATCCATCTCAATGTACTTATAGGTAGCCAGGTGGCTGACAAAAATATCCTCTTCTCCACAGATTGTAACGATTTGACCCTCCCACTCGTATTTTAACTTCTGGTGAAGGGTAGAGGTCACGGCGCCAGTGGCGTGAATCCATGGCCTACCCAATAGACAGCTGTAGGCGGGCTGTATATCCATCACGTAGAAGATAGTTTTAAAGGTCTGCGGGCCAATCGTCACGGGTAACTCAATCTCTCCCAGAACCGATCTCTTTGAACCATCAAAGGCTCTCACCACCAGGTTGCTGGGTCTCAACGCCAATCCGTCATATTCTAGCTTCACCAGGGCCTTCTTAGGTAAGACATTGAGGGATGACCCTGTGTCTACCAGCACATGGGAAAGGACAGCACCTTTGCATTCCATGGTTATGTGCAAGGCTTTGTTATGGTTGCGGCCTTCCGTTGTCAAATCAGTATTGGTGAACCCTAGTCCGTGACTAGCATTAACATTCCCCACTACAGCTTCCAGCTGATTGACAGTGATCTCTTCAGGCACGTAAGCTGCGTGCAGAACTTTGAGCAGTGCATTCCTATGGGCTTCGGAGCACATGAGCAATGATAGGATTGAGATCTTGGAAGGCGTCTGATGAAGCTGATCCACTATTTTATAATCACTCTTTTTGATGATTCGCATGAACTCATCAACCTCTTGATCGAATGGTGTCTTCAAAGCTTCTTTAACAACTTGATCTTCCTGCACAGGGCTCTTCCCTTTTGCCTTGGCAGCAGCTTCTGCTTCGGCAGTGGGTCTCTGAATTTGTGGAGCGAAAAGACGTCCGCTTCGAGTGAAGCCTCCGCCTCCTCCCACATTGTCAATTTGTGGTGCAGGGGTTGATGATTCAAAAGTGATTCTTTGTCCTTCGCAGTACAGGTCAGAGCCGTAATGCCAGGGAATAGCATTACTGCTTTCATAAGGTACGGGTCCAGGCACCGTGACGGTGACTGGACTGACTGCAGCTGTTGAAGGAACTGTGATAGTCTGTGGATCATAATAAATTGTCACTAGTGCCCTGATGGGAGCAGCACTTTCTGAGTTGTAGGCGGAGTTGTTTTCAGGATCGTAGAATATGGTGACAGTTGAGACATCTTCATGATTTGTTGCTGGTGTTGTAGGAGACATTGTCGGGAGTGTGGATGTTGTTGTCGTAGGAGCTTCATAATGGAGTGGTGCTGGAGTTGTAGAAGGAACATTCATTGATATCTGATCAGTTGAAATGACAGATGAAGTACTCGTTGATGAAACCGAAGAATTGTCAGGAACAATAGTTGTTGCAGTTGTAGGAGGTTCTGAAGCTGTTGCTGATGAGATTGATGGATTTGTTGGAAATGATGTGGTGATCTGAAGTTGGCCACTCTGAATTAAGCCATCTATGCCATTCCTCAAATTATCGCACCCATTTACTGAGATGTTGCAGTAAGCACAACCCAACTCACACCCCGGGAACATTTGACATTCCAGGAGTTGAGCCTTGATTTCTACCAACGGTGTCCGGATCTGACCCACACTGGTTATTAAATAAGATGGTTTGTCTTCTTCAATAGCGTTAATTCTAGGACCACCGTGGTTCGGCATCGGGTTCTTATTGACATTGGGTGGTGGTGCGAAATTCAGAGCTTTTGAGTCTACCAGGTCTTGTACCTTCATATGCAGGGCTCTGCACTTTTCTGTACTGTGGCCAGGTGCGTTTGAATGAAAAGCACACCTAGCATTGGAGTCATAGTTCCTGGGTAGACTGTTGGGATCTGGAGGTGCCAGCGTCCTTAGCTCAACTAGGTTGAGTTTCAGGAGTTGTGGCAGCAAGGTAGCATACGGCATAGGGATCGGATCGATCACCCTGTTAGCTTGAGAAGGCCTCTGTTGAAATGGCCTTTGTTGACTGTTGTTATTGGTGTTGCTGTTGTTGTAATTTCTCGGAGGATACTGATTCTGTTGATGGTACTGAGGTTGTGGCTGATAGTTTTGTTGCGGAGGCTGATAAACTGGCTGAGGAAGAACTGGAGCGGGAATGGTGACTGCTACCACTGATCTGTGAACATATCGGGGCCTGCCCCTGTTGGTGTGGATGGCATTGGTCTCGCCAGTTCTTCTCGGGCCTGCAAAAGGCTTTCTTGTACTACCGGACGAGCTTGCACCATTGTCAGATATTTTACCCATTTTTAACAGACTCTCAATTCTCTCCCCAGCTATGACAACATCTGCAAAGCTAGTGGAAGAGAAAGCAGCCAACCTGTCAATATAAGTCCCCTGAAGGGTGTTCATGAACATATCCGCCATCTCCCTTTCAGACATAGGTGGCTGAACAGCAGCAGCCAATTGCCTCCATCTCTGGGCATATTCTCGGAAACTTTCCCTTGACGACTGTGACATTCCCATTAGGAGGGTCCTATTGGGTGCCATGTCTAAGTTATACTGATACTGTCTGATGAAGGCCTCAGCCAGGTCCTTCCAGCATCTAATAGTTTCCCTTGTCAGGTGAGAGTACCATTCTCTTGAGGCCCCTGTCAAGCTGTCTTCGAAATAGAACATCCAGAGCTTCTCATCCATAGTATAGGCCTTCAGTCTTCCCAGAAAAGATTGTAAATGAGTCCGGGGGCATGAAGTCCCGTTGTATTTTTCAAAACAAGGAGGCTTGAACTTATGGGGGATCCTGACCCCGTCTACCAAGCCCATGTCCATGACGTCGAAGCCCAAAGAGTTTTGAGATTCTAAGGACCTCAACTTCTCAGCTATCTCATCCAATCTTCTATCATAAGCTTCCTCCCCAGCACCCATTACTGTGAATTGATCCTCCTGGGGGTCTTCTTGAAGTACCCTGGCTGCAGTGGCAGTCCCTTGAACATTTGCAGGAATATTGACCTCAGGATGGAGGTGTGGTCCAAATACAGGGGGATTTACATGAGGTTGGACCCTTTCATTGTTGCTGGTGCCGACAGTCCCTATATGTGGATCTTCTTGATTCTGCCTTTCCACCATGGCCCTCAATCTTTCCTGGCTCTGAGCCATGTTGTTCATCACTTCCATAAACTGAGTCATTTGATTCCTCATTTCTAGCCTTTCATTTGCCATTTGATTTCTGACCTCAGTAAGGTCCTGCTGCATCTGATCCATTTGAATGCCCGGAAGATTGTTACGGGTCGGATAACGGTGCGGACGGTTGAGGGGAAATACTCGGCGCCGAGCAATAGTTCCTGAACATCACAACAGAGTTAGCAACAATAAAACACAAACCTACAAAACAAACAAAAGGGTTAACATGCAATGCAATTATGCTTATTTGTTCTCAAGGTATCCGACTTGGCATTCAGTTTTGACCCTTCCAGACCCTTGAAGATGCTGTTGATGTTGCTTTTGAAGAAAACTCAGATGAAGCAAGCTAACACAAATATATTACAGAAGGTGAAATAACACAACTTGTTCATTTTACAACACAAGCCCTCTAAGGGGTCAAAATACATTACAAGAAAATAAAAGTACATGGAAAGAAAGCAACAACAAACAAATGGTCAAACACCAAGACCAAACTCATCCTCACGAACTTCCTTGAGAAGTGCTTCGGTCACAGGATCAGCCGGACGCTCCGTGAGATTCCTGATGAGGAGATTCCGGGTTGTAACAGCTGCTGCTAGCTTCTTGTGCTGACTTTGGTCTTTGGACCTCTTCACTCCAGCTTTGATCTTCAACTCTGATATCTCCCTCTGGGCTGCTGCCAGGGCTTCTTGCTGTACTTTTGCACTAGCTTCCAGTTGCTCCATCTTGTCTTGAACTCTCTTGTCCTCCAGGGTACGAGCCTCGGTGATCCTGACCCACCGGGCTTGACTCTCCTTCAAATACAAGTCTGTCCTTGCTCTCTGGAACTGGGCTTCCTTGCAAGCATTCTTCAGAATTTGTTCTCCAGCTTTAGACTTTTTGATATAATCCCCAGACTTCTCAATCTTAGTCAGATGCTCTACTCTCAACTTCCCCAACCTCTCAATCTCCCTCATACCCTCACTCCTCTCCCGGAGGGTCTTCTGCAAGGCCTGGGTTAGCTTCTCATTCCTTTCCTTCAAGCTCTCAAACTCTTCCAAACTGATAGTGGCAGGGGGTGGTGCTGAAGATGACTCAGGCATGTCTTCTATGGTAAAGGGCATCCCAGAGAATTGGGCCCTGGCACGGGACCACTCATAATATTGTGCTGATGCCACATTATTGCATTTCCCCAGAATGGTCACTCCCTTGGTTTGAACATTATCCCAGGCCCAGGCAGCCTGCCTAACAACAGTCAAATTAATCTTGTTCTCATAATAAAGAGTCTCCACCAAGTCCTGTGCCTTAGGAGTATGGACCAGTGCATAGCCCAGTTGCCTTCTGAACAGCAGAGGGTTGTAATAATACTACCCTTAACTCCTATTAGGGGCACATTGGGAAAATGCCCACAGCTGGTGATGATATCCCTGCCCTTGGTGCTTTGAGTGCACCATCTGATATCTGCTGAAGTTAGAGCAGTGAGTCTCTTAGCCCAGTTGCTCTGCTGATGAGGGTTCAGAAATGCATCTGTCCTGGGCAGATGCCTGAGAAGCCAAGTGTGGAACAATGGAGCACAACACCTCACTAATCTTCCCCTCTGCTTTTCATTCCTCTGATGCACTGAATAGTAGAGGTCCCCCAGTAAAGTGGGCACTGGGTTCTTCAGGATGAACAGATGGATTGCATTCTTGCTAATGAATCAAGGCTCGTCTGCAAACAATACAATTCCATATATGCTCAAAGCCAACAAGGCACAGACAGCCTTCCACTCTCCTAAAGAGGCTTTCAGGGTAGCTTGAGAGATCAAGAAATCCAGATGAAAACCAGGGATTCCAGCTTTAGAGGTCATATGTTGCTCAATCAAAACAGGTTCCAGATGCAAAGCTTTTGCTACTTCTCCATTAGCAGGAAAGACCATCTCAGGGTTGAAAGGGATTCCACCCCTGATAGGCATACCAACTAATGAAGAGTACTCTTCCAATAAGGGGCCCAACTGAAAGTCTTGAAAGGTGAAACATCTCAGTGGGGGATCATAGAACTGAATGCAAGTGTGAATGAGGCTCCTCTGTGATGGGTCCAGATCCATAACCATGTCAAGTATATCTCCATAATGTTCCCTGAACAAAGGTATGTGATCTGGAGTGATCAGGGTCTGAATCCTCCTGATATCTGATAGCTCTGGCTGGAAAAAGTGATAGGTGATGTTGCTCTTTTTAGGAGCCATGATGCTGAAGACTGAGGAGAGATAGGTACTGATGATAATACTGAAGAAGGGGCCACTGATTGGCTGATGCTGGTGATAACTGAAGCAGATGCTGGTGAAGATAGGTCAGTACTGAAGATGGGGTCAAAACCAAAACCAAATGAAGATGGATACCCTGAAACACAAATAAGAAAATGTCAATATGATGCAATGTTTATGTATGCAAATGATATGCAAGGGTCTGTGACTGAGCTGGATCTGATCAAAATGCTCTGATATGGGTCCAAGTATGTTCAAGAATTCCAGATGGAGGTCTACAAATCCAGTAACCAAGGTAGGGGGACTCAAATAAAGAGCCACATGTCCAGGGTTTTAGAATCATAAGAAATGTCCCAACATGGAGTATTCTTAATCAAGTCAAAGTAACAGGGTATCCTGAGGTCAAGGTACCTGCAATCCTGTAAACAGCCCAACCCCCTCACAGGTGGTGTTCTAGAACAAGGATCCTCAGACTCGGATCAGTTATGAGAAGTGTAAACACTTCTAACCCGGAGGTACAGTGTTTACAATAACCATAAAAGTTCCTCCTCTAATTCACCTCAGTTTCTGAAGGTCAATACTAAAGGTCATCCAGACTTAGCAGGCTTCCCAGATAGCCCTAGCATTGCAGGAGATCTGCAACACAGAGTTCTCAAGAAGAAACCCATATCTGAACCGTGTTTCATATTCCCGCACCAGACCGAAATGGAATGGGAAAGAATATGATTCACTCTAGCCTAGGTGTCACTCAGGTCCCAGGTATAGGACCTTAACTCTCAATGAATCACCCACCCACCAAAACAAAGACCAGATCCAGCCAGCAGCATGACAATATGATATATACAAAAGCCATAAAGAAAGCAGTAAAGCAACTGTACATAAAGCAAAAATAAATACAAAAATACAAACACAAATAAGCACATAACACCCCAGTAAACACAAATCAAACAAGCGCTAGGAGGAACCCACAAAAAGAACTAGAAGCCCTGGTTGCAATATAAGGGTCCCCAGCAGAGTCGCCAAGCTGTCGCTCCCGATAAATGGGAATAGGCCCAGATAAAGGTACAGACGCGAACGGTCGGCGAGAGGGACAATGAGAACACACAGCCGTGAACTCACTGGAGATGAAAAGAGTCGCCAGCTAGGCATTTTTATCCCGGAGGAAAGGCAATGCTGCATAGACCTAGAAAGAGATGGATAAGACGGTTGCGAACCAAAGAGACTGAGAAAGGGGGTTGGTTACAACCTGGGAAGGTACTAGCACCCAGATTGTCCTCCGTACTCGACGGGATCCACGCTTGCAAGATTTGTGTTTTAAAGGGGTAGTGTCAGTGCAATCTGTGTATAAAAGAGCTGGAAAAAGATGTACAGGTGTCAGTGTAAGAGAAAAGTGAAGTGTATAAGTGAAGTGTCAGTGTAAGGAAAAGAGTATGCTCAAGACTATGAGGCTCAAAGAATGATACTGAAAGAGGGGGAATATACAGAGACTTTTGTTCGATAACTGTTAAGTTATGCCTACGTATCCTCTCGTGCAATGAGGAAGTCAGAACACCGTAGTTCGACCCAAAGAGACTGAAAGATGAATTGACTTGTGAACTGCTTACTAGCCTATGCTCAAGTGTATGACCTGTCTGGCTCAGGTGCAAACTGTCTTGCATTAGACGGAAGAAGCAAGTTCTCGTTTGTGAGTGAAGGTGATGAGAAGAGAATCCCGGAGGAGACGATTATTGTTTGCTTTTGAATTTTCAATCTTTTACTGTTTTTGGATTTGTCATAAGTTAATGAGCTTAAGCCTAAACCACTGGATTTAGTAAACTCATCACATCCTCCCTCTGATTAGGGGTAATGAGAATACCTTAAGTGTGAAGTCAGCTTCTCACACTTAATCACCATGGAGTAGGATTAAGATCATTAACCTACTTGTGATTATTTAGATGTTTTTGATGGTTTTTTTGTTTAGTGTTAAGTAATGAGGTTAAGCCATAATCAGGGATTTAACAGACTCATTACACCATCCTAATAGAAGGATAATAGATGAGAATGTTTAAGCTAAGGAAAACTCCTCAACTTAATCCATGGTTAGGGATTAAACTCATGACAAAACAAGCCTTTGATTAAGTGGATTTTAGATTAATGGTATGATGATGAAGTGATTTTTATGATTTGTAAGACAACTTGAGGGGGACTTGTCCATTAACACTAGGGTTAGTCCTTCTTAACCAATTAAGGAAGAATTAGAACCCTAATGCAAGGCCCAAGTTACAAGTGTGATGTCTTGATGATTATTAGATGAATTGATTAAAGGAGTTAAACACATTAAGGGTTTAACACTTAGGATTAAAGTTATACACTCCATCCTAAGATAAGGATGCAGGCATAAACTTAATCACAAAGCCTTAAAGCCTTTAGGGTTTAGTCCCTGATTATGAGATGAGAAGAGAAGACTCAAAAGAGACACAAAGGTAAAACTAAGAAGGGGGACTAATCAAAACCCTAATCATTGTCATGCTTGGTTGTTCCTAAGGTTTGTGAGGTTTACAAGAACAATCTTCAAAGGAGCCACCAGGAAGCAGATGAAAGGATCAAGAGAAGCAAAGCAACTTGCTTCATTCAAGAAGTCAAGTCACTTGAAGAAAGAAAGTGGGAAGAAGAAGAATGAGCAAGCTCAAACTCAAACACATATAGAAATGCAGCAATGGATGCAAGAGAGATGAAAAGAAAGGTTATGAGAAGTGAAGGCAAATTCACTTCTCAAGTTACTTACCACCTGAAAAGGTTAGAAAAGAAATGCAATGCAATGCAAGATGAGATGAAATGACATGGTGAGAAACAAAACCAGAAGCATACACATGATGCAAATGATGTTATGAGATGCTACAAACATGAGGCAGCACATGGAAATGGTCATACAAGTTCATGGATGCAAATGGTGCAAGTTAAGAAGCATGAACATACATGAAAAGTTATGAAGTGCACATGGCATACAACATGGCAAATACATGATGCAATGATCAAACATGTTTTCTATATGTCTTATGATGTCAAATGAAACAAATGGATGCTTGAAATGTCATGACAAGTCATGTTATGCAAGAGAATGCAAGAGGTATGCAAATGAAAGCCCAAATTAGGGTTTATGAACCAAACATCAAACAAAAACCAAAAACAGAAGCAAACCCTAAGATAAAACATGGAAAATGCCACTCAAAAGGCCCCTAATCTTATACTAAACCAATGTCCAAAGGGGAGGTCTCAACTCTTAACCAATCTCAAGTTATGATTTTTACAAGTTATTAGGGTTTTTAGGGTTCCTAAACAAAGAAATGCCAAACAAATTGAAAATGAGGAATCAAATCATGGCCATTTAATCCTAGAAACTACATGCTAAACACAATGCAATGCAAGAAGAATCAATGTCAACTCTTCATAGATAGGCAGAAATGATTTTTTGAACTTAGGATCAAAATAATGCACAAAAATGATTTTTATTCAATGAAAAAATTCTCAAAATGCATCAAGATCAAAAAAGAAATTTGGTTTGAAGGTTGGACAATGTTTCTAAATGTCTTAGAACATTTCATGAATTTTTTGGTGATTTTTAAATACCTAAAAGTATTTTTAATAAATTAATTTCTATTAATTAATTAAAAATAATCTTTTAAATATTTAAAAATACTTTTTTAATGATAAAAATAAAAACAAAAATATTTTTGTGTCATAAAAATTATTAAAACTCTTGGGAAAAAGTTTCATAATTTTTAGACAAATTTTACTATTTTTAATAAATTAAACAAGTTAAATGAAAAAGAAATGAAAATAAATTAAATAAAAGGAAAGTAATCAGAATGGAGGGATGAGATTGCTTCTGGGTTTGAATGCATTGACCACGCGCGCTTTTGGAGGGACAGGATTGCATCTGACTAAATTATTTTAATTATAATTAATTAAATCTAATTAAGTGGATTAGGGCTAATTGGAAAGATCCTGGCCACACATGCGCGCGGGTAGTCAACGGGTCAACCCAATCCAACGCACGAAATTCAAATGACACTAATTACAGGGGTTATGCCCTAATTATTTTTAGGTGGCCGGAGAAGACCTCCGGTCGTCTTCTCCGGTGGGAAGTCCACCTGAAAATCTCCAAACTCTCTCAAAACGTAACAAAAATGAAAACCAAACATACAGAAATGATTCCCATGATCCCCTGAATCAAAACCCCATCACAAACATCATTTATTTTTCCCTAGAAACATGAATCGAAACAAACAATATTTAGGTCAACAGAGTTTCAGAGATCAATTAAATGCTCATTTCATCACCATTTCCAAAACTAAAAGCATCAGAATACTCAGTGAAGCATGGAGAACAAGTTTAGAACATAAAAAATGATTTCTGGAAAAATATTTCTTGAGCTACCTGAGATTCGAAGCTTTCACTTCAGCCACTTTCTGACCACTCCCCTTAGCGCAATCCACTCTACTTGGTCCTCAGATGATCCTTGAATGCTTAGGAAGAATTTATGTTGGCTGGATGAGGAATTTGACAAGCTTCTGCTCAAACTCAGTTGAACATGGCAATGGTGATTCAGGTTGTTTCTAGCAATGGTGAAGGGTTGCTTGTGGTCCAGATGATGAGTGGAGAAGGTTTGTGGAGTTTGTTTGGATGTTTGTAAGCTGTGGAGAGAGTTTCGAAAGAAACTGCAGGTTGGAGTGAAAATGGTGAAGTGATGTTATAGCTTGTTTCAGGCTTGGTTCTTTGTTGGTTTAGGCTTAGTGGAGTATGGTGAGATGATTAGTGAAGCTGGTTTAAGTGTTTGTGAACTGGGCAGAGAGATTCGAAGAGAGATGCAAGAAAGGTGAGTTTTGTGTATGGTGTGTTGTGTCTTGTTTCAGCTTGGCCTCTTCATGTGTTTGGCTTGCCAAAGGATAGTATATTTTAATCCCATAGGTCAGATGATGTGACCTGGCCCCTATTGATTGGTAAGTTTGCTTTTGCAAACAAGTCCACTTTGTGTAAGGAAGGCATGGCTTGAGCTATAGCTTGGTACAAGAAGCATGGGTTGCGCAGCATGATGTGTGTGTGATGCTAGGAAGGTTCAGCAGCCAATGCATCAAGTGGTGAGAAGCATCATGATGGTTTTGCAAGTTGTTACTTTTTGGAACTTCATGAAAAAAAGTCTTGTTACATGAACCATGAACATGTGATCTTTGGTTCAATTCTGATTTTTGGGACATATGGAATGTTTGTGTCATGGTTTGATGTGAATTAGAAGTTACAAATGGCATTGGTTCATGATTTTGCAAAATTTCCTTTTAGTGCACATCTTGAAAATCAATGATTTTTGCCAACTTTGTCAAACCATAACTTTTGATCCAAGAAGAGTTTGATCATGTTCTTGTACTTTTTGAAAAGGGAAAAATGTATTCTACAACTTTCATGACCAAAGTTTTTCCATTTGAAGCATTTTTGGATCAAGAATCAAGGCTTGAAAAATGACCTAAAATGAAGCATTCTTGAAAAGTCAACTATGCCCAAAAAGTCAACACTTGCAAAAACTCCAAATTCTTGATTTTTGTGAACTTCAACCTTCTTCCATGATCAAATAAAGATCATATACACTCAAAATGATGAAGATCACCCATTGGTTGGGTCATTGGGGGCCTCAGATGCCCTGATTTTGCACTGACTTGTCCAGAAAGTCAACTCTTGATCAGATGACTTCCCCATGGAATTTCTTCATGAAAATTGATATGCATACTCCCTATACCATATAGAGACCAATGGAAACAAGAATAACCAAAAAATTTGGGGTTATGGCCTCTGAAACCAAAACCCTAATTTTAGGCCAACTGTGCAGTCAAACCTGGCTCTGCATCCATTCCAAACCTAGTTCTTGTGATTCTTTTGAAATCTTGACTTTGAGAGGATGTAATATGATATAAGAACACATATGGATCCCCTTTGAAGTGATTGGTGGCCTTTGGAGTGGCTCAAGAAGCTCTTGGATTGCTCAGATCACAAACCCTAGGTGCAGATGACTTAGAAACTATGCAATGAATCAAAGATGAGATATGAGATAATATGATTGTGTTTATGCATATGAAATGATCACAAGCCATGGTGTGAATGGGTGAGGGCAAATTTGGGGTGTTTACACTCCATCTGGACTTCTTGAACATACATGGGCTTTATACCAAGACAGATAATCAGATCCAGCTTGATCACAAACCCTTGCATATCATTTGCATACATCATCATTTGCATCATTTAACATTTGTTTATTTGTTTTTCAGGGTATCCACATTATATCTGGCTTGGTTTTGACCCCTTCTTCTGTATAGACCTCTGTTTCATCAGTTGTCTGCTTCAGCTATCTTCATCATCACCAACATCAGCCTATCAGTGTCTCATCTCCAGTATCAGTCTTGATCTTCATCAGCAGCTATCTTCATCATCTTCAGCAGCATTCATGGCTACTCCCAGGAAGAGCAACATTTCCTACCATTTCTTTGAGCCTGTGTTGACTGGCATCAGGCAGGTCCAGTCACTTATCACCCCTGACCACATCCCATTATTCAGAGAGCATTATGGAGGTATCCTGGATATGGTTATGGACCTAGACCCTTCTCAGAGGAGCATGATCCACACCTGCCTACAGTTTTATGACCCTCCTTTGAGGTGCTTCACATTTTCAGACTTTCAGCTAGGACCTCTGCTGGAGGAGTTTTCATCATTGATTGGAGTACCTGTCAGGGGTGGAGTCCCTTTCAACCCAGAGATGCCAGCTCCCAGCAATGGAGAAGTAGCAAAAGCACTGTACTTGGAGCCTACTTTGATTGAGCAAAATATGACAACAAAAGCTGGGATCCCTGGTTTGCACTTAGATTTCTTGATTTCTCAGGCCATCCTGAAGGCCTCTTTGGGAGAGTGGAGGGCCGTCTGTGCACTGTTAGCCCTCAGCATATATGGGGTTATTCTGTTTGCAGATGAGCCCAAATTTGTCAACAAGAATGTCATTCATCTTTTTCTTCTGAGGAACCCAGTACCCACATTGCTGGGAGATTTCTATTATTCCATCCACCAGAGGAATGAGAAACAAAGAGGGAAGTTGGTGAGATGCTGTGCTCCTTTGTTTCACACTTGGCTGCTCAAACACCTACCTAAGTCAAATGCCTTCCTGAACCCTCACCAACAGAAGAATTGGGCCAAGAGGCTCATTGCTTTGACTTCAGATGATATCAGATGGTGCACCCAGAGTACCAAAGGCAAGGACATTATCACCAGCTGTGGACAATACCCAAATGTACCTCTGATAGGAGTAAAGGGTTGCATCAACTAAAATCCTTTGCTGTTTAAGAGACAACTGGGCTATGCTTTGGTTCATCCTCCTAGAGTGCAAGATTTAGCTGAGACCCTGTATTATGAAGTAAAGCCAAATTCAGCTGTTGTCAGACAAGCATCCTGGGCTTGGGACAACATCCAGACAAAGGGGATGGCTATTCTTGGAAGGTGTAATAATGTTGCTTCAGCCCAGTACTATGACTGGTCCCATGCTAGAGCTCAGATTACTGGAATGCCCTTCACCTTGGAGGACACACCTGGACCCTCTACAGTACAACCTGCATCAACTGTCAGCCTGGAAGAATTTGAGAAGCTGAAGGAAAGGAATGAGAATTTGTCTCAAGCTCTGAAGAAGACTCTTTGGGAAAGGAGTGATGGTCGTCTGGATATTGAGAGGCTGGAAAAGCTTAGGGTGGAGCATCTGGCCAAGATTGAGAAGACAAAGGACTACATCAAGAAATCAAGAGCTGGGGAACAAATATTGAAGAATGTTTGTAATGAGGCCAAGATTCAGAAGGCTAGGACTGATCTCTATCTGCAAGAAAGTCAGGCTAGGTGGGTCAGGATCATTGAAGCCCGGACACAAGAAGATAAGAAAATTCAAGCCAAGATTGAGCAGTTAGAGGCCAATGAAAAAAAGCAACAGGAAGCTTTGCTGGCAGCCCAAAAGGAGATATCAGAATTGAAGCTCAGAGCTGGATTGAAGAGATCAAAGGACCAGGACAGGCACAAGAAGTTGACCACTGCCATTGCCACTAGGAACCTCCTCATTAGGACCATTACAGAGCATCCAGCTGGTCCAGTGACTGAGGCACTTCTGAAGGAGGTTAAGGAGGATGAGTTTAGATTGGATGTTTGACTTCTTTGCTTGTTGTTCATCTCCATTTGATGTACTTTTCTTTTGTTGTATTTTGACCCCCCAGGGGCATGTATTGTAAAACAGACTATGTATGATTCACCATTTGTAATATATTTTAGTTTGTTTCCATTTGGGTTTCTTTTCTCAACAACATCAGAGCATCTTCCTCGAGGTCTGGAAAGGTCAAAACCAAGAACCAAGCCGGATACCTTGGAAAACAAATAAGCATACTGCATTGCATACTAAATTTGTTTTGTTTTGTAGGTTTTGTTATTATTTATTTCTAACTCTGTTGTGATCTCAGGAAATATTGCTCGCCGCCGGGTGTTCCCTGTCAATCGTACGCACCGGTACCCTACTCGCAACAACCTTCCTGGTATCCAAATGGAGCAAGTACAACAGGACCTAACTGAGGTCAGAACCCAGATGGCTAATGAAAGAGTGGAGATGAGAAACCAAATGACCCAATTCATGGCTGTAATGACTGGCTTGGCCCAGAGCCAAGAAAGGCTAAGGGCATTGGTAGAAAGACAGACTCCCGAGGAACCTCATCCTGGAACTGGAGGAACAAGTAATAATGTAAGGGGTCAGCCTCATGTTAATCCACCTGTATTTGGACCTCATCTAGATCCGGAAGTCAACATCCCGAGAAATGTGCAAGGAAATACTGCTGGGGGGAGAATCTTGCAAGAAGATCCCCAAGAAGAGCAGTTTACTGTCATGGGAGCTGGAGACGAGGTCTATGACCGGAGGTTTGATGAAATTGCTGAGAAGTTGAGATCTTTGGAGTCTCAAAACTCCTTGGGTTTTGATGTAATGGATATGGGGTTAGTTGATGGGGTTAGAATTCCCCACAAATTCAAACCCCCCGTGCTTTGAGAAATACAATGGAACCTCCTGTCCACGAACTCACCTGCAGTCTTTCCTGGGAAGACTTAAAGCATATACCATGGATGAAAAGCTGTGGATGTTCTACTTTGAAGACAGTTTGACTGGGGCTTCAAGGGAATGGTATTCACACTTGACCAGAGCTACCATTAGATGCTGGAAGGACTTAGCTGAAACCTTCATCAGACAATATCAATATAACCTGGACATGGCTCCTAACCGGACCCTCCTAATGGGAATGTCTCAATCTTCCAGAGAAATCTTTAGGGAGTATGCCCAAAGGTGGAGACAGCTTGCTGCTGCTGTCCAACCACCCATGTCAGAAAGGGAGATGGCTGACATGTTCATGAATACTTTGCAAGGAACATATATTGATAGACTGGCTGCCTTTTCTTCTACCAGCTTCGCAGATGTGGTTATAGCTAGTGAAAGGATTGAGAGTCTATTAAAAATGGGCAAAATCTCTGATAATGGTGCAAGTTCGTCCAGTAATCCCAGGAAGCCTTTTGTGGGACCTCGAAGGACCGGTGAGACAAATGCCATTCATGCCAGCAGGGGCAGACCTCAGTATGTTCACAGACCAGTAGCAGCTGACACTATTCCAGCTCCGATTCCTCAGCAACCAGCATATCAACAACAACAACAACCACATTATCAACAACAAGTTCAGTATCCGCAACAGAGAACCTACAACAACAACAATAGCAATCAACAACAACGACCCTTCCAACAAAGACCATCACAGGAAAACAGGGTGATTGACCCTATCCCTATGCCTTATGCTGCCTTATTGCCACAACTCCTAAAACTTAACTTGGTTGAGTTAAGGACATTGGCACCTCCAGATCCCTCCAATCTCCCTAAGAATTATGATGTCAACGCCAGGTGTGCTTTCCACTCCAATGCACCTGGTCACAATACTGAGAAATGCAGGGCCATACAAATGAAAGTTCAAGATCTGGTGGATTCTAAAGCCCTCAACTTCGCACCTCCTCCGAATGTCAACAAAAATCCTATGCCTAATCACGGTGGGCCGAGGATTAATGCCATTGAGGAAGACAAACCATCTACTTTGATCACCAGTGTTGCACAAATTCGAACACCTTTGGTCGAGATTAAAGCTCAGCTTCTAGAGTGTGGTACCTGAAGAGCCAACTGTCAAAGAAACTCAGAAGACATCTTTTGAACAAGATGTAGACGAGTTCATGAGAATCATAAAAAGAAGTGATTACAAGGTGGTGGATCAGCTTCACCAAACTCCCTCAAAAATTTCCATACTATCACTATTGATGTGTTCTAAAGCTCACAAGAATGCATTATTGAAAGTCCTGAACGCAACATACGTGCCAGAGGAGATTACTGTTAATCAGCTAGAAACTGTGGTGGCAAATGTCAACACCAGTCATGGACTGGGCTTTACCAATGCTGACCTAACAACAGAGGGACGCAACCATAATAAGGCTTTGCATATCACCTTGGAATGCAAGGGTGTTGTTCTATCTCATGTACTGGTGGACACTGGGTCATCACTCAATGTTCTACCAAAGAAAGCCTTAGTGAAGCTGGAGTATGATGGCTTGGCACTGCGTCCGAGTAACTTGGTGGTGAGAGCATTTGATGGCTCTAAAAGATCAGTGCTTGGAGAGATTGATCTGCCTGTGATGATCGGCCCGCAGACCTTCAAAACTACCTTCTATGTGATGGACATTCAGCCGGCCTACAGCTGTTTGTTGGGTAGACCCTGGATCCACGCCGCAGGCGCTGTTACGTCTACCCTTCACCAGAAGTTGAAATTCGAGAGGGAAGGCCAAATCATCACCATATGTGGGGAGGAAGACATCTTTGTTAGCCATCTGGCTACGTATAAGTATATAGAAATGGATGGGGAGATCCATGAAACCATGAGCCAGGAGTTTGAGGCCCTCAACATTAATGAAGCATCTGCTGTACTGGGAACTTCCATAACGTCATATCAGCAAGCCCGAAAGGTTGTTGAGGAAGGTATCGCCCAAGGCTGGGGAAAGCTGTTGCCCGTGGAAAAGAAACAAGACCGATTTGGGTTGGGTTACAGACCAACTCAACAAGATCAATCAGAGGCTGCAAAAGGGCTCAATTTTGTCAGCGGGGGAATGCTCACCCCGGATGCTGTGAAAAATTTGGAAGACGAGGAGGAAAGCGACCGCAACCTGGAGAGCTGGATACGTCCAAGGATCCCGGGGAGCCAAGTCCTGAACTGGTCTTCCCAGGAAATTATAAGGGTTACTCCTGTAGAGTAATTATTATTTCCTGTATTTTAAAGCATGCATCAAGTCTTGCATCTTGCCCAAGGTGTCAAGACTCATTTTGTAATCGGGCCATCTTGTATTTTGTGCAAAGATCAATTAATGAATATCAGGACATCTTTTGCAAATGAGTCTTTTCTTTTCCGCTCACTGTTTTTCATTTTTCTTTTTGTACAAAAATAAAATGGCAATGTTTTTTCAAAATGATAACTTCATTTCACTTTTGCTAAACAAGATAAAATTAATCACTAAAATAAACCAATCTAAACCCTTGCAGAAAGTGCCTACTGCTTTAAATGGTCATTGTTTCATCTTGGTTGCAATTGATTATTTCACCAAATGGGTCGAAGCAGCATCTTATGCCAATGTCACTCGCAAAGTGGTAGCCAGATTTCTAAAGAGAGATATCATTTGCAGATACGGAGTGCCTGAGCGAATCATTACTGATAATGGTTTCAAGTTAAACAACAAGATGATGGCAGAACTGTGTCGGGACTTCAAGATTCAGCATCATAATTCTTCTCCTTACCGGCCAAAGATGAATGGTGTGGTAGAAGCAGCTAACAAGAATATTAAGAAGATTGTGCAGAAGATGGTTGTCACTTACAAAGATTGGCATGAGATGTTACCATTCGCGTTGCATAGGTACCGAACATCAGTCAGGACATCAATCGGGGAAACTCCATTCTCCCTGGTGAATGGCATGGAGGCAGTCTTGCCTGTTGAGGTGGAAATTCCTTCTCTACGGGTAATGATGGATGTGAAGCTTGATGAGGATGAGTGGGTACGTGCTCGATCTAATCAGTTGTGCTTAATTGAGGAAAAGAGATTAGCAGCTATTTGTCATGGTCAGCTTTATAAGAGGATAATGAAGCGAGTATTCAACCAGCGAGTACGTACTCGAGAGTATCAAATAGGCGAGCTTGTACTCAAGAGGATCATTCCTCCAGGTTCAGATCACAGGGGCAAGTGGACCCCAAACTACGAAGGCCCATTCATAGTAAAGAAAGTTTCCTCAGGTGGAGCATTGATGCTCACTACTATGGATGGAGAAGATTTTCAATCCTCTGTTAACTCGGACGCAGTTAAAAAATACTTCGCATAAAAGACCTGCTGGTACAAAAACAGAATTAAAGTCCAGGCAAGAAAAGGGCATCCTAGTGAGCTAAAAACAGAATAAAAAGCTCGGGCAAAAGTTAGGGAAAATAAATAATAAAAAAATGTAAACCCGCTGAGTTAAAAAGCCACATCAGACAGCTTAGGCAAAAAAGGATATCCCGGTGGATTGAAAACCCGAAAGGGTGATCCACGCAAAACAAGGGAATAAGCGAACAACTGCGATCCGGGTAATCTGAACCAAATTATCGTTTCATACAATCTGGCAATATCAGAAGGATAGGAATCAATCCCATCACCCTCTTCAGAAAGTGAAGGCAATAATGGAAGGTCTTGAAGACATATTAGTCATAGCAGGAAGGAAACTCATTGGAATGTTGTGCACATTGCCTTTAGGATAGTTTCTTTTCTCAATTTTCATGGTAGCTACCTCTTTCCAGGTAGTTGCTTCCTGATGTAAAACTTTGCCTATTCAGAGGCCACTCAATAAATGAATATTCAGTCAAAAGCTGTGTTGTGTTTTGTTTATTTTTATTTGCAAAAATGTCCTGAATTTTTGGCAAAAGAACATTGCATTTGAAACATGGTGATTTTTAAAAAAAATGACATTGCAGGGAAACGTTTAAAATTATCTTTGAGTGTCGGGTGACAATGGATGAATGGATCATACCATGCAAGTCCCCGGGGAATATGTGTGTATACAATTGTTGCAGGTTTTGCAGGATGGTGTCATGTTTCCCCAAGCAAAGAAACCCCAGCTGAGTGGAATCCCCAGCAGACCTCCAAAGCTAATTGAAGAGGTCGCTTCCCTAAGCGAATTATCTTTCCACGAGTGAAGCATTCCTGGCGGGCAGCTGAACGCCTGATTTCCCCATAGAGCTCATGTCTAGGATTTACATCCGTCATTGAAAAATTCCAAGAGAAGTTGCCAATTTCTTTTTGGTTAACGTGATGACACATACAGTTGTTCATCCCCCAACCAGAGCTAAGTGTCAAAGCCTCTTTACCTGGTTCTCCCCTGCAGAGTTGTGATTCTTATTGCTAGTCAGGGAACTTGCTTGTGACTCGTATGCACCCCCGACACTCGTCTGTGTTTGATAATTGTTTGATGCTCGTCTGTATTCCCCCACATTCGTCTGTGTTTGATATTTGTTGTTTGCTCGTCTGTACTCCCCAACACTCGTCTGTGTTTGTTGTCTATTTGAAGCTCGTTTGCATTGTTTGGATGCTCGTCTGTATCATCCTCCAAATGCTCTTATGTGTTGGATTTCTGGTACTCGTCTGTATTGCTACTCCAAATGCTCATCTGTGTTGGATTTTTGCTACTCGTCTGTATCATCCTCCACACTCGTCTATGTTGGTTTATATCCGTATGTTTTGTTTTGATAGTTACTCTGGTACTCGTCTGTATTGCTACTCCAAATGCTCGTCTGTGTTGGATTTCTGGTATTCGTCTGTATTGCTACTCCAAATGCTCGTCTATGTTGGATTTCTGATACTCGTCTGTATTGTTACTCCAAATGCTTGTCTGTGTTGGATTTTTGATATTCGTCTGTATCATCGCTTGCAGCACTTGTCTGTGTTTCTTAAATCATCATCTGATATTCATTTGTATCATTGACTTATGGCACTCGTCTGTGTTTTCTTGATGATCAACCAATACTCGTCTGTGTTGAGGAGGTTTAAAATCCTGACGGTTTGAAGTTGTTTCAGAGGTTAAGGAAGTTTAAACTTCGTTTGAATCTGAACAAATGCATGTTTGGTGTACGTTCTAGAAAGTTTGTTAGGTTTCATTGTCAGCCAAAGAGGCATTGAAGTTGATCCTGATAAAGTGAAAGCTATTCAGGAAATGCCTGCTCCAAGAACTGTAAAGCAAGTAAGAGGATTCTTGGGCCGTTTAAATTATATTTCGAGGTTTATCTCTCACATGACTGCCACATGTGCTCCAATCTTCAAGTTGCTTCGGAAAGACAAAGGTTGTGTTTGTACAGATGATTGTCAGAAGGCGTTTGAAAGTATCAAATAATATTTGCTTGAACCTCCTATCTTGTCTCCTCCGGTGGAAGGTAGACCGTTGATCATGTACTTGACTGTGTTGGAAGATTCCACGGGTTGTGTGCTTGGTCAGCAATATGAATTTGGAAGAAAAGATTATGCGATTTACTACTTGAGTAAGAAATTCACTGATGGTGAGTCTCGGTACTCCATGCTTGAAAAAACTTGTTGTGCCTTAGCTTGGGCTACAAAGCGTCTTCGCCAATATATGTTGAATCATACAACTTGGTTGATCTCTAAAATGGATCTGATCAAGTATATATTTGAAAAGCCTGCTTTGACTGAGAGGATTGCTCGTTGGCAAATGTTGTTGTCAAAATATGATATCGAGTACCGAGCTCAAAAAGCTATAAAAGGTAGTATCTTGGCTGCTGTAACACCCCAAATTTTCCCTCTTCTTTTTTAGTATCATCATCATATCATAGGCATCATAAGCATGTCATATTCTCAGCATTTTTGCATAGAAAAATGAAGCATAACATTCACATGTTCTAGCATAAGGCATATGATCAGTTATTTAGACAACTCAAGATTTTCAAAGTCAAGCCAATAGCCAGGTGAAATTGCAAGAAGCTCACGAGGTCCTCTCATATCTTATACAAGTCCAAGGTCATCCTTAAAAGTTCAGAAGAGAGAAATTTCATCAGAAGTTCAAAAGTGCAACATTCTCCTATGTAGGGGAAACCTTGATTAGGGTTTTGGACCAGATCCTCATATACTCTTAGCTTTAACCAATTCTTATGGTCAAAGGCTCTCATATAATTTTCAAGGCTTATATATGAAATTTGAGGCAAAAATTCACTGAGAAAGTCAAGTATTTCGGCAATTATTTGTTGGTGAAGCAAGAAAGTTAACCGAGCAGTACAAAAAGTCATCTGAAAGCTTTTAGGGTTTTGATCATGATTATCAATATTTTGAAGTCATATTTTATCAAGGAATAGCTTGGGTGAGATCAATTGTCAAGAATCAGGAATGTGCAAAAAAGTTGCTAAATATGGAAATTTAGAAGTTTCTATTTTTGGAAATATTTTCCCTAAATCTTACAGCTATTATTTCATGTGCAAAAAAGTTCCAAATGATTTTTCCTTGCACATGAAAGTTGTAGAGCATGATTTTCCCTTTCCAAAAAGTCCTATGACACTTCCATATCCTTCTTGGAACTCAAGTTATGATTTTTGGAAGTTTGAAGCATTTTTAGGGTTTTGGTGTACACTTGTCAAGACCCAATTGGTCCTTTTTGTTGATTATTTTGGTGTCACGTTTTATTATGTCATGACTTTATTTAATGGGTCATGTAGTCCTTTTTCCCATGGCAAGGAAAATGTATTTGTTGTTGTTTGATTAGTAGGGTTAGCGAAAAAGTGGAAATAATAGCACATGCAATTGGTGAAGGGGAGCACACGGGGAATGATACCATGATCAGCACACACACATTCACCTCACACGCGCCTTCCCTTATTGTTTGTGGTAACAAAATCCACACTCTCCACCAATAGAAAGCACACACGGATATTGCATCCAAAGTGGAAACAAGAGGAGTTCATGTGTGGATCTTATACCATGCACCATCAAGCTTTATTCAGCCTTCATCGTTTGATCATGTCTTCTTCCCATTATTAAACATCATGCAGACAACACAGAAGCCACACGACAACTATGATGAGCCTGCATGTGTGAGATTAGTTTTGAAAAGGGAAATAAAGTTTGAAGGAGAGGGAGCACGAGTTCGGCTTCCTTGAGTGCTCTAACAAACTTTGCCTCACACCCTTTCATTTGATACGCGCACCTTTGAGAATAAAAGGGGAGTCATTCATGAAATTGAAAGGGGGGAGAATCATTTTCTTACACTCACACAATCATAATCATAGTTATCACTCTCTCAATCACACAAGTTCTATTCTCATTCTTAAAGAATTTCAGATCCAAAAGCTTGGTTCTCCTCACTCTACAATTCATTTTTCTCTGAAGTTATCTTGAAAGTAGAGTGCTCTTCTCATCACCGCTTCCATTTCTATTTGAATAACATCATAGAAGAAGCACAATAGCATTTTCGGTTTCTGAATTTTCCTCCCATTTCCAAAGTGCTTAGCCTTTATTTTGCTCAAAGGAAGCTCAAGGAAGCTCACCACGCCTCTGGATTTCTCAAATTTCACAAGAAGTTTCCATTTCAGGTTTGAGGTTCAAGCCTATTTCACCTCAGTTTTGCATTTATGTTGCTTTTGCTGGCTTGTTAATGTGTGATATAAGTTGTATGAAGTGTATGGAAGCCTTGTGGAGCTTTAAATTTAGAAACTCAGTTTTGTTGTTTGGTTTTATTTTGTTTGATTTGTTTCATACATTGGCTGTTTGAGAATTTGAATGGCATAATCGTGATCTACGTGGCCTCAAATTTATTTTGGTATATGGTTTGATCGTTTCTGGAACTTTTTCTTGCAGGGTGCCGCCAGAAGAGATGACCGAGGCAACTCCGACCGGTCATCTTCATCAGATTCTGGTGATTTGTTTTTTTCTCCAGGTTATATCCTGGTCGTGCAATGAGAACGATCCAATGGCCTGAAGTCTGCCAACACATAAATGAAATGTGTGCAGGTTATGTGACTTGATTGTTGCTGTGTGTGCATTCTGGAGAGAGTGTTGTGTGCAGGAGGTGTGTGAGCCTTTAGATCTAGAGGTAGGGTTGGTTTTGAATGAGGCGCGTTAGATTCAAATACCTAGGGTTTTCCTTGACTAGCGTGTGGACCTTTTGATTCTGTTGACTTATTGACTTGCATTCACAACCTTTGGATTGGTGTACTCTCATTTTTTTTGCTTGACTGAGTTTTTGTTTTTAGCGGACCTGGGCCCTATCTTTCTATTCATACCTCCCTGTTCAGAGCCCAGACTGGACGTAATGAGTTTTCTATGCTATTTTCACCCTCTCCTCTTTGTTTCTTTTTTTATTATTTTTCTTTATTTGCTAATTGTTTAGTTTTATTTTATAAAAATAGATAGACTTAAGTAAAAATAACTAAAATATTCATGAACATTTCTTTTAATTTTCTATAATTTGTGATATTTTTATTTTTTTATTTTTATTAATTTTTGGTGCCTAATATTATTTGGTGATGTTATTTCTTTTCTTTTAAACTCTTTTATGCACACCTTATCTTGTTGATTTTATAACTTGAGTTTTAAAATAATAATGAACATGATTCTTTTTGCTACTGATCCTTAACATGTTGAAGGTCATTTAGGATTTATTTCATGATTTTTAGATTTTATTTGCTTGCTTTTTGTCATGTTGTTTTATGTTGAAGTTTATTAAACCCTAGTTGGACTTTAGACATTTATTTGACTAACGTTGCTTCTGACTTTTGGATTGTGATTTTGGTATGTGGTTTGTAAGTGATTAAAGTGTTCTCATGATTAATTGTAGAATTTTTGGGACCTTTCTCCTTTTTATTTGAATTTTATGTTTGCTTGCTTTGTTTTGAATATTTTCTGGATGTATGATTGTTTATTGGTTTAGGGGGACACTTGTGCCAATTCCTATTGTCTGTTTGACTAGATCTTAGTATATAATAGGTGTGATTCATTTCTTATTTTTTTAGGTTGATAGGATCTTTTACTTGTTTATGTTTTATTTTGTTCTTGTTTGTATTTCCAACCTTTTCAGGTAGGTGCATATGGTAAGTAAGAAGTGTGGATGTTATTCACATTTCAAACCTTCATCTCTTTTCTTTATTTATTTCTTACTTTTCTTTGTGATGTGCCTTATATCGTCCTTTGTATAATTTCATCACTTCCCCTTTAGAAACAACTTAACTTCTTTAGAGAAGTAAGTTGTCTTCTTTTTCTCCTTTTCTTCTTCTTTTTACTTCTCTTTCCTTATTCTTCATTAAGATAGTTCAAACCACACTAACCTAGGACTCCCATACATGATAACACTTAGAATTAATAGTCCCCTTTAGTCTTTTACCTTTGCTCCTTTGGTTTCTTCTCTTTCTCATCTTCATACAAAAACATAAAAAACACTTTAATAAAGAAAGAAGTGGCCTCTTGTGTATAGCCTTATTCCATGGGGCATATGTATTCATTCCATCTTGGAATAGTACATTTGTCTAGCATGATGCACAAGTCTGATCATGAAGTCAACTTCATCAAGAAAATCCATTAAATATACTTCTTCATTTTTAATCACTAAAACATCTAAGAAGTTCAACAAATTAGTGAGCTTAGGCCCTAACCCTTGGAAACAAGTCTTGGATAAATTCTCCTTACTTGGTGTGCTTGTTCTATTATTCCATCTTGGAATGTAGTAGCAAGTACACATTCCATGGAAACAGACTTGAATTCACTTTCTTGTTCCACACAAATAAATAAAAAATAAAAAACACTGGACAAACAATAAGCGTCTCCTTCGGGACTTCTCTTCTCATCACCTTCACTCTTTACGTAAGAACTTGCTCCTACTTGTCATTTTGCAAGACGGTAACGCACTCGTCGTCCGAGCCTGCAACACATGAGCATTGACATAGGCAGTTCAAGCCTTAAGACACAAGCAATATTTTCCACCCCTAGTTAGGGGAACTACGGCGACTCTGATCCTCATGTCTAGTGAGGTACGTAGGCAGCGGGGTAGGGCCCGTTCGAGCATACTCTTTTATTTTCCCTACATTTTCCCTCTTTCTTTTCTTTTTATCCAGTTCAGTTCCTTCTCTTTGCAGCAACTTTCATTTCTTCACCCTTTGAAACATTTTCTTTGCAAGCGTGGATCCCGTCGGGTACGACGGACGATCTGGGGTGCTAATATTTTCCTAGGTCGTAACCGACTCCCGAACCTAGTCTCTTTGGTTCGCAGGACCTGTGTCCTTCCTCTCTTTTCTTCGGTTTGTGCAGTATTACCATTCCCGTTCCTTCGGGATAAAAATGCCTGGCTGGTGACTCTACCTATTTCCGCGCCACTTTCGCGGTTATACCAGGATGGAAATCCAGGGAGCGACAGCTGGCCATTTGGCACATCAACCGATTGATGATTACCAGCCTATCAAGTTTGATTTCCCAGATGAGGATGTGATGTATTTGAAAATGAAAGATTGTGATGAACCTAAGATTGAGGAAGGGCCGTAGCCTGGATTTCGATGGGGTTTAGTTTTTGATGGTGTTGTAAATGCACGCGGAAGAGGAATTGGGGCAATGATCATTACTCCCCATGGTTCACATATTCCTTTTGCTACAAGGTTGACTTTTCCTTGTACTAATAATGAAGCTGAGTATGAAGCCTGTATTATGGGTCTTGAGGAAGCTATTGATCTGAGGATTAAGCATCTTGATGTGTATGAAGATTCTACCTTGGTAATCAATCAGATCAAGGGTATGTGGGTAACTCATCAACCCCACATGATCCCTTATAGAGATTATGCCAGGAGGATATCAACTTTCTTCACTAAATTTGAGTTTCATTATGTGCCTCATGATGAAAATCAGATGGCAGATGCTTTAGAAACTATAGCTTATATGATAAAGGTGCACCAGTGGAATGACGTTCCTATGATCAAGGTGATGCGGCTTGAAAGACCAGCTCATGTGTTTGCAGTTGAAGAGGTCCATGATGACAAGCCTTGGTATCATGATATTAAATGTTTTCTCCAGAGTCAGGAATACCCACTTGGGGCATCCGATAAAGATAAGAGGACTTTGAGGAGATTGGCAGGCAATTTCTTCCTGAATGGAAATGTGCTTTATAAGAGGAATTTTGACATGGTCTTGCTCAGATGCGTGGATAGACACGAAGCAGACATGTTAATGAAAGATATTCATGAAGGATCTTTTGGTACTCATGCTAATGGGCATGCAATGGCTAAAAAAATGTTAAGAGCAGGTTACTATTGGCTGACAATGGAATCTGATTGTTGCAAGTATGTGAAAAAGTGCCATAAGTGCCAAGCGTATGCTGATAAGATTCATGTGCCACCAACTCATCTCAATGTAATTTCTTCCCCGTGGCCTTTCTCTATGTGGGGAATTGATATGATTGGTATGATTGAACCCAAGGCTTCGAATGGACATCGTTTTATTCTTGTGGCAATTGACTACTTCACCAAGTGGGTGGAAGCGGCATCGTATGCTAATGTGACCAAGGAAGTTGTGGTTCAATTTATCAAGAATAACATTATCTGCATATATGGTGTTCCGAATAGAATCATTACTGATAACGGTTCGAACTTGAATAATAAGATTTTGAAAGAGCTTTGTGAAGAATTCAAGATTCAACACCATAATTCTTATCCTTATAGACTGAAGATGAATGGGGCTGTTGAAGCTGTGAATAAGAACATTAAAAAGAGTATTCAGAAGATGGTTGTGTTTTACAAGGACTGGCATGAGATGCTCCCTTTTGCTTTGCATGGGTATCGTACATATGTCTGCACTTCAATAGGGGCAACCCCTTTCTCACTTGTTTATGGTACAAAAGTAGTGCTCCCCGTCGAGGTTGAGATCCCATCAATGAGAGTTCTGATGGAAGCCAAGTTGACTGAGGTTGAATGGTGTCAGAGTAGATTTGATCAGTTGAATTTGATTGAGGAAAAGAGAATAACAGCTTTGTGTCATGGTCGGTTGTACCAGTAAAGAATGAAGAAAGCTTTTGACAAGAAGGTCAAACCTCGTGTATTCAGAGAAGGCGACCTCGTGCTAAAAAAGATCCAGTCTTTCATTACAAATTCTTGGGGCAAGTGGACTCCGAACTATGATGGCCCATATGTTGTCAAGAAAGCCTTCTCTGGCGATTCATTAATTATTGCAACTATGGATGGTGAGGAGATCACTCGTCCTGTGAATGCGGATGAAGTCAAGAAATACTTCGCCTAAAAAATAAAAGAACAACTCGCTAAGTTGAAAACCCGAAAGGGAGGCTTAGGAAAAAATGAGCATCTCGGTGGATTGAAAACCCGAAAGGGCGGTCCAGGCAAAAATTAGAGACATAAACAGAAATAATTATCCCGGTAGATTGAAAACCCGGAAGGGAAATCTAGGCAAAAGTTAGGGATCATGGCAAGTAATTGCATCGACAGACTGGATCACTTGAAACGACCGAGGATTTCAGATTGTATTCCTCGGAAGAATTTCCCATCAAAGATTCTTATTCACTCATCCTTGACTGAAGTTTCATACACAGTGGAGTTCAAAGTTGATAGGGAGAATAGTGATCATTATATTTCAATATAGCCCTTTTCCATGTATTTACCAATTTTCAAACTTGTAATGATCCATGGAGTCACGCCATTTGGTGACTACCATTCTATCAATGAATTTGAGCTTTTATCCAATTGTTTGAAACTCTTTATATTGTTTCTGTTTACAAAATTTAAATTTATTGTTGATGATGATTTTTGAAACAAATTTAATAAATTTAATCTTTGAAGATTATAAAAACATTTTCTCTTGATTTGTAAACAAATAAAGAATATCAATAGTGATTCCAGGGATGGTAAAGTCTGGATGTTTGTAACTTGTCTCTCCCAAAGCAGGGTTTGATCCGTTTATGTCCTTATGGAATTCCTGATTGGTCCTAGCATGTTGATATTAAGGGTGTTTTGTGCCCCCACCAACATGATAAAGGATTGTAAATACTCTTAATTCTGTTCCCTTCCCCCAGAAGAGTTGTTGGAAGGTATATTCTAGAAAATCCCTAGCTGAGTTTTGATCTCTTCCTCAGCAGTTTACCCTTGACTTGAAAGGTCTTGGAAATCCCCAGCCGAGTCTTTGCTCCTCAGCTTAAGTTGGTTGCACCCTCAGCATAAGTATTGGTATATCAATCAATTTAGAGGTTTTCTTTCACCTGTTGGTGATTATTAATTTAAAATCCCTCGTAACTCTGATTTGCTATGATGATTAACTTCTGGTATCCCCACATGGGTCGAAAATTCCAAACGTTCAGTGATAAAGGATCTCCATAGATCCCCAGTAGGTCTGCGTGTGATGGTTTCCAGCAGATTTCTATTTTTGATCTTTAGCAAGTTTTACCCTCTTTCCCCAAGTAGAGCAAGAGTGGCATAACTTCTCGAGCAAGAGTGACATTACTCTTTCCCCGAATAGATCAGGAATAGTATGATGATTATTCCATGTAGGAGTTTGATTAAGAACACTTTTTTCTTCAGCAAGGATCATGGAAGTTTTCTCCATCCCAGAAAGATCATTACCTTTCCTCAGTAGGGTGGTATCCCTATGCAGAGTTGATGTTTAAAACTCTAGTAGGCTATGTTGTATTTGCATCACTGGTAGATCTTTACTTTGTTTCCCCAAACAAAGTTATAAAGATATTTGTCCCCACCAGAGTTTAATAGGGACATTTCCCTTTTCCTCCAGAGTATGGAAGATTTTGTGTTGTTGAGATATCTCCGACATGTTACCCTCTCAGAGTGGAATTTCTTATGATATCCTTTTATGGATTTTTGATGATTGCTTTGTGGATTGGATCCCTAGCAATTGTTTTCCCCGGTCTGATATTATGCCTTGTAGTAGGATTTTATTCTTTTGATGGCTTCTGATGCTCCCCTGCAGGATTGCAACTTAAATCTCCAGCATTGTTCCCGACCTTGTTGCCCTGATTAGCCGAGTATCTGGTTGTTGTGGTGTTTTATGTCACCCCTTTTGCTTATCTTTATGTCAGTTTTGTCAGCATATTCATACGCACATTCATACGCATAAGCATAGCATGGTTTGCTTGCATTCTTGCATTTATCTTTGTTCCCCGCTCTTTCGTGTGATCTTTCCCCACAGAATATGTGTGTTGTCTTCCTCTCAAGTTTAGAGTGTCGACCCTTAAGCAGAAAGTGTGTATCCTTTCTATTTCCCCACTAAGTTTGTTTCTCGTGGATTATTTTGATTCAGTTTCCTCCCTAGTTTATTATCTGGATGGAATTTCCCCAGTTGAGATATTTCCTCCTCGGAATGAGTCTTGTTTGACCGTTTCTCTCCAATTTATTCTTGGATTGAACTTTGGTCCTTTTGGTGAGTCAATGTTTGCTTTGGAATTAAGTTATCATTGTTTGATAGTGGGCAATATTTTCTCCAGCTTGAGTATATTAATTTGGAACTAAGCTATAAGTTATTCGATAGTGGGTAATATTACCAAATTAATCGAGCTCTTTTACTTGTGCTCCTACCCAGTAAATCTGGTAGTCGAGAGTGTCGCTCCCCCGAAAAGACACCAGGTACCACAAGGTACAGACGCGAACGGTCGGCGAAAAGAGAAAATGAAAGTGAAGATGAAAAGAGTTGCCAGCTGGGCATTTTTATCCCGAAGGAAAGGTAATGTTGCGTAAACCTAGAAAAGGATGGATAAGACGGTTGCGAACCAGAGAAACTGAGAAAGGGGGTTGGTTACAACCTGGGAAGGTGTTAGCACCCAGATTGTCCTTCGTACTCGACGGGATCCACGCTTAAAAGATTGTGTTTAAAGGGGTAGTGTATGTGCTATCTGTGTGCAAAAGCTAAAGAATGAATGTCCATGTGTCAGTGCAAAAGAGAGTAGAATGCTCAGGAACTGAGGCTTAAAAGAGAATACTGAAAGAAGGGGAAGACACAGAGACTTTTGTTCGATAACTGTTAAGTTATGCCTACGTATCCTCTCGTGCAATAAGGAAGTCAGAACACCGTAGTTCGACTCAAAGAGACTGGGAATAAATTGACATTGAACTGCTTACTTGTCTATGCTCAAGTGTATGACTCGTCTGGCCCGAGTTCTAACTTTCTTACATTAGACGGAAGAAGAAAGTTCTCGTTTGTGAATGAGTGTGGTGAGAAAAGAATCCCGGAGGAGACGATTATTGTTTGTTTTTGTGTTTTCAGTTTTGTTATTGCTTTTGGTGCTTTGCATAAGTTAATGAGCTTAAGCCTAAATCAAGGGTTATAAACTCATTATATTCTCCCTGATTAGGGATAATGAGCATACTTAAGTATGAGATAAGCATCCCAACTTAATTACCATGATGATGTAGGATTAAGATCATTAACCTACTTGTGATTAATTAGATGTTTTTGGGTTTTTGTTTAGTGTTAAGTAATGAGTTTAATCTCTAATCACAGATTAGTGAACTCATTACACCATCCTAAGAGAAGGATGATAAATGAGAGCATTTAAGCTGAGGAAGATACCTCAACTTAACCCATGGTTAGGGATTAAATTCATTATATAACAAGCCTTTATCAAAGTGGATTTTAATTAAAGGTGGGATTAAGAAATGGATTTTATGGTTTGTAAGACAACTTGAGGGGGACTTGTCCATTAAACACTAGGGTTAGTCCTTCTTAACCATAAGGAAGAATTATAACCCTAATGTAAGGCCCAAGTTACAAGATAAAGTCTTAGTGATTATTAGATGATTTGATTAATAGTTTTAAACAAATTAAAGGCTTAACACTTAGGATTAAAGTTATACACTCCATTCTAAGAGAAGGATGCAGGCATAAACCTAATTCTAAAGTCTTTGATTATTGAGATGAGAAGAGAGACTCAAGGAGACTCAAAGGTAAAAGATAAGGCGGACTAATTAAAACCCTAATCATTATCATGCTTGGATATCCTATGGTTTGTGAGGCTTAAGAAATATCTTCAAGGAAGCCACCAATGGAAGAAGAATATGAAAGGAGGAGGAAGCAGAAGAATAAGTTACTTACTTCATTGAAGAAGATAAGTAACTTAAAGAAATAAAGTGAAAGTTATTTGTAAATACCCCAAATTTACCCTCACTAAGTTCACACCATGGCTTGTGATCTTTCATCTTTGCATTAGTTTAAGCATATCATTTCATATTGCATTCCAAAGGTCTGAGCAATCCAAGGATCAATCTGAGCCACTCCAAAGGTCTACAATCATTCCAAGAGGGTCCATGTATGTTAAATCATCATCTTATATCCCTCAAAGATCAAGGAAGTCAAAAAATCACAAGAACTGGCAAAGCATGGAAGCAGAGCTAAGGTTTCACTACACAGATGACCTGAAATTAGGGTTTTGGTTTCAGGGGTCATAACTCCAAATTTTTTGGTCATTCTTGTTTCTAATAGTCTCAATATTTTATAAGGATAATGTGTACCAAGATTGATGAAGAAATTCATTGTGGAAGTCATCTGTTCACTGGGTAACTTCTTGAGCAAGTCAGAGCAAAATCAGGGCATTTGAGGGCCCTACCAAGGGAACCAAGTTGGATTTTTCATCAAATGGAAGTTATATGACCTCTATTTGATCATTGAAGTGCTTAGAAGTTCACAAAATTGAAGAAAGGTGGGCTAAACCAAACGTTGTCAAAAATGGAAATGACTTGTAATGTAAACTTTCCATTTTGGGAAAGTTTTTCAACCTCCTCTTTCTCAACCAAAAATGCTTCAAATAAAAAATTATTGGTCATGAAAGTTGTAAATTGGATCATTCCCTTTTCAAAAAGTACAAGAACAAGATCTAATTCATTTTGGAACTCAAGATATGGCTTGTCAAAGTTGGCAAAAATCCTATAAATTTCAAGAATGCACCAAAAGGGATTCTTTGCAAAACCACTTGCCAAAGCTTTTTGTGACTTCAAACACACTTCAATACATCATAACATCATAGTGCATTGCTTCTAGACCAGAATTGCCCAAGGAATTGCAAGATTACATGCCTTGAACACCAAGATTTCTCAAAGGGGCCAAGACATCACATAATTGCAAAACACCCCATAACCTATTTCCCACATGCTGAATTGTCTCAAGAATGAATTTGTGGACTTCCTTGAAGTCAGATGCACACAAGAACACAAGCTGAAACCTTGCCCAAAGGCCAGCTGCATCCTTGCCCATACCAATCACAATAGGGCACAACCACTCCACAAACCTATCACAAGTTGATATGTGGACCAAATGATGATCATAGCACACAAGAACACAAGCTGAAACCTAAGAATCACCAAGTTCAAAAAAACTCTCCCTTTTGCAAAAACCTTCGAATCTCATAACTCATCCACCCATTCTTCAAACAAACACCACCATTCATTTCTAAATCACTCACTGATCATAAACCACCCACAAAAGCAGCCAAGAACACACCACAAACAAAATACGATTTTCTGACCAGTGGAGTACAAACTCACAAACCAGCCACTCTCAAGGTCTTCGAAGCATCAAAGCTTCTTCAGGGAGGTCATTGGAGTCATCTTGCACAGAAGAAGCAGTCAGAAAGCTCCAAACAAAGAAGCTCCATATCAGCTAGCCATTCAAATTAATTTTTCCAGAACTTCTATTTTATGTTCCATTGAGAAAAAGCATGCTTCACTGATGATTCTAAACTTTGTATTTTTGAAAATGGTGGAGAGATGAGTATATACTAAGCTTCTGAAATTTTTGCCATTTTTGATGTTTCCTTCGAATCTTGTGTTTGAGCAATTATAAATCTGTTTTGAGGGTGGATTCGAGTTCAGGGGGGTGAGGGGAGTTGATCTGGAGCTTTAGAGCTCCAGAAATAACCTAGAAATGAGGTTTTGAGTTTGCTCAGGGGAGGTGTGGCCGGAGAAGACGACCGGAGGTCTTTTCCGGCCACCTGATAGTCATTAGTGTCTTAATTAGGTTTAGGGTTTCGTTTGAATTGTGGCCGTAGGATTTGAGTTCCCGCGTGAGATGAGTGGTCCAGATGCCATCATTAAACCCTAATTGCTTTAATTTATTAAATTAAGTGAAATTAGCCCAGTTTGAATTTCGTCCCTTAGATTTCGCGCGCAGTCAACTGGGACTTCCCCAAATTCCATCAGCCTCTCCTTTTGCATACTTCCATTTAATTCAATTTTATTTTCACATTTTCTTATTTATTTTGTACGAATTATTTAAAATAGTTAAAAAATCCCAAAAATATTTGTATTCAGCATTTTGATTTTAAATAATTTTCTTAACCCAAAAATATTTTTACTTTTATTTTTCACATTTAAAAATCATTTTTTAAACATTTAAATGTTTATTTTAATTAATTAATGAAAATTAATTAATTAAATTATCATTTAGGTTTCTAAAAAATCCCAAAAAAAATCATAATACATCTTTAAACATTTAGAGACACTGTCATACCATCCACACAAATTTCTTTTTGGTTTTGAATCACTTTTGATAATTTTTCTTGAATTTAGGGTTCATAAAATCCTATTTTTGAACCCTAACTTCAAGAATTCTTTTCTGCCTAACCAAGAATGGTATGACCATGGTTCTTTTTGCATTGATATTCATTCGACATGTAGTTTCTAGCATAATTTTGTCACAAATTTCTTCTGCCTTTTGAATTGATTTGCATTTTTTCCCTTTAGGTACCTTAAAACCCTAGTTAACTTAGAAAAATCATAACTTCCTTAGGGTTAAAAGTTAGGTCTTCTCCTTTGGGGTGTGAAATCATATGGGGTTAGGGTTCTCTTGATTGCATTTTCAATTTTTTATCTTATCATTTGCTTCTGTTTTTGAGTTTTGCATCTCATGTTGCATGAAAACCCTAATTTCTCATCTTCCTTTGCATACATCTTGCATATGCTTGCATTCATGAACTTTCCATGACATTTTGTGCATCCACATGACTTCTAAGACATCTTAGGACACATTAGAATCATGTTTGATCATTTCCCCATCCATTTTCCATGTTATGCATTCATTTCATTCCATGAGCATTCATGAACTTTCCTGCTTCTTTCATGCTTCATTTGCATTCTCATCACTTGTATGATCATTCACAACTATTGACATGTATTTGCATCATCTCTTAGAAACATTTGCATCATGAACATGCTTCTGGTTTTGGTTTGCATCCTTGCATTCATTTCATTTTCATTTCATTCCATTTCTTTATGCTAACTTTTCAGGTGGTAAGTACTTTGAGAAGTGAATTTGCCTTCACTTCTCACTTCTCTTCTCATCTCTTCTTTTATGCATCTTTGCTGCATTTTGTATTTTTCTTAGAGTGAGCTTGCTCATTCATGTTCCTTCTTCACTTTCTTTCTCCAAGTAACTTATCTTATTAAGTGAAGTAAGTTAGCTTGCTTCTTTTGCTTCTCCTCCTTTCATCTGCTTCTTCCTTGGTGGCTCTTATTGAAGATCTCTTGCAAGCCTCATAAACCCTAGGAACACCCAAGCATGATAACAATTAGGTTTTGATCAGTCCCCCCATTAGTCTTACCTTTGTGTCATCTTTTGAGTCTCTCTTCTCATCTCTTAATCAGGGATTAAACCTTCAAGGTTTTAAGGCTTTGTGATTAAGATTATGCCTGCATCCTTCTCTTAGGATGGACTGTATAATTTTAATCCTAAGTGTTAAACCCTTCATGTGTTTAAATCTCTTAATCAATCCACTTAATAATCACTAAGACATCAAGCTTGTAACTTGGGCATTGCATTAGGGTTCTAATTCTTCCTTAATTGGTTAAGAAGGACTAACCCTAGTGTTAATGGACAAGTCCTCCTCAAGTTGTCTTACAAACCATAAAATTCATTTCTTAATCTCACCATTAACTAAAATCCACTTTAATAAAGGCTTTGTTTTGTCATGAGGTTAATCCCTAATCATGGATTAAGTTGGGGAGCCTTCCTCAGCTTAAATGTTCCCATCTATTATCCTTCTATTAGGATGGTGTAATGAGTCCATTAAATTCTTGATTATGGCTTAAACTCATTACTTAACACTAAACAAAAACACCAAAAACATCTAAATAAATGCAAGTAGGTTAATGATCTTAATCCTACATTATGGTGATTAAGTGTGAGGTGTTTACTTCATACTTAAGGTATTCTCATTACCCCTAATCAGAGGGAAGATGTGATGAGTTTACTAACCCTTGGTTTAAGCTTAAGCTCATTTTCTTATGACAAACTCCAAAAAGCAATAAAAGATTGAAAACACAAAAACAAAGCAATAATCGTCTCCTCCGGGATTCTTTTCTCACATCATTCACTCACAAAAGAGAATTCGCTCCTTCCGTTTAATGCAAGACAGTTAGCACTCGAGCCAGACGAGTCATACACTTAAGCATAGATAAGCAAGCAGTTCATAACAAAACATCCCAGTCTCTTTGAGTCGAACTACGGTGTTCTGACTTCCTCATTACACGAGAGGATACGTAGGCATAACTTAATTGTTATCGAACAAAAGTCTCTGTATATTCCCCCTCTTCCAGCTTTATTCTTTTAAGCCTCATTCCTGAGCAATTCACTTCACACTTCTTTTGCACTGACACTTGCATTCTTTTCCAGCTTCTGCACACAAAATAGCACTGACACTACCCCTTTAAACACAAAGTTTCAAGCGTGGATCCCGTCGATTACGATGGACAATCTGGGTGCTAATACCTTCCCAGGTTGTAACCAACCCCCTTTCTAAGTTTCTCTGGTTCGCAACCATCTTATCCATCTTTTCTTAGGTTTATGCAGCATTACCTTTCTTTCAGGATAAAAATGCCTAGCTGGCGAGTCTTTTCTGTCACCTTCATCTCTCTTTCGCCGACTGTTCGCGTCTGTACCCTATCTGACCTAGGTGTCATTTGGTGGGAGCGACAGCTTGGCAACTCTACTGGGGACCCTTATACTGCAACCAGGGCTTCTGGTTCTTTTTGTGGGTTCCTTTTAGCGCTTGTTTGATTCGTGTTTACAGGGGTGTTATGTGTTAATTGTGTTTATTTATTTGCTTTATTTATTGCTTTATGTACAACTTTATTTACTGCTTTCTTTACAGTTTTTATACATCATACTGTCATTATCATTGCTGGATCTGGTTTTCCTTGGTGGGTGGGGTTCTCATTGAGAGATTGGGTCCTATACCTGGGACCTGAGTGACACCTAGGCTAGAGAAGTTCATGTTCTTTCCCATTCCATTTCGGTCTGGTGTGGGAATATGAAACACGGTTCAGATGTGGGTTTCTTCTTGAGAACTCTGTGCTACAGATTTCCTGTAGTGCTAGGGCTATCTGGGAAGCCTACTAAGTCTGGATGACCTTTATATTGACCTTCAGAATCTTGGGTGAATTAGAGGAGGATCTTTTATGGTTATTGTAAACATTTTACCTCTGGGTTAGAAGTGTTTACACTTCTCATAACTGATCCAAGTCTGAGGATCCTTGTTCTAGAACACTACATGTGAGGGGGTTGGGTTGTTTACAGATTTGCAGGAACCTTTGATCACATCATACCTTGTTATTTTTATTGTTTAATAATACTCCACTTTGGACAGTTCTTGTGATTAGCACAGGACATGTGACTCTTTATTTGAGCCCCCCACCCTGGTTACTGGATTTCTGAGCCTCCATCCGGACCTTTGAACATACATGGACCTTATATCAAGACAGATAATCAGATCTAGCTCTTGATCACAAACCTTTGCATATCATTTGCATATATCCTCATTGCATCATTTAACATTTGTTTATTTGTTTTTCAGGGTATCCATCATATCATATTTGGTTTGGTTTTGACCCCTTCTACTGCTTAGACCTCTGCTTCAGCTATATTCTTCAGCATTTGCTTCAGCTATCTCCTTCAGGACCTTCATCAGTCTGCCAGAGACTCACCTCCAGCTTCTCAGTCTGTGATCTTCATCAGCTTATTTTCGGCTTCTTCATCAGCACTCATGACTACTCCAAGGAAGAGCAACATATCTTATCATTTCTTTGAGCCCATATTGACTGGCATCAAGCAGGTCTTGTCCCTTATCACACCTGACCACATCCCACTATTCAGAGAGCACTATGGGGGGATTTTGGACATGGTCATGGATCTTGATTCATCTCAGAGGAGCATGATCCACAAATGCTTGTAGTTCTATGACCCTCCTCTTAGAAGCTTCACCTTTCCTGATTTTCAGATGGGACCACTGCTAGAAGAGTTTTCCTTGCTGATTGCAGTTCCTATCAGAAAAGGAATTCCTTTCAACCCAGAAATGAATGTTCCCAGGATTGAAGAGATATCTAGGGCACTGCATCTGGAGCCTGCCCTCATTGAACAAAACATGACAACAAAGGTTGGGATTCCTAGTTTACATCTGGACTTCTTGATTTCTCAGGCCACCCTGAAGGCCGCAGTGGGAGAATGGAAGACAGTCTCTGCACTCTTAGCCCTCAGTATATATGGGGCTATATTGTTTGCAGATGAGCCCAAATTTGTGAGTAAGAATGCTATCCACTTGTTCCTGCTGAGGAACCCTGTGCCTACATTGCTAGGGGAATTTTACTACTCCATCCACCAGAGAAATGAAAAGCGGAGAGGGAAGCTGGTCAGATGTTGTGCTCCTCTGTTCTATTCTTGGCTGCTCAGACACTTGCCTTAGTCAGATGCCTTCTTGAACCCCCGTCAGCAGAAGAATTGGGCTAAGAGGTTCATCTCCTTGACTTCAGATGACATCAGGTGGTGCACCCAGAGCACCAAAGGCAAGGATATTATCACCAGCTGTGGGCAATACCCTAATGTGCCTCTAATAGGAGTAAAAGGTTGCATCAATTACAACCCTTTACTATTTAAGAGACAATTAGGATATGCTTTGGTTCATCCTCCTAGAGGACATGACTTAGCTGAGACCCTATACTGTGAAGTTCAGCCTAACTCCGCTGTTGTTAGACAAGCTGCCTGGGCTTGGGATAACATTCAGACCAAGGGGATAGCCATTCTTGGAAGGTGCAACAATATTGCTTTAGCTTAGTACTCTGACTGGTCCCGTGCTAGGGCTCAGATCACCAGAATGCCTTTCACCTTGGAAGACACCCTTTGGCCCTCTATAGTGCAATCTATAGCAACTGTCAGCCTAGAGGAATTTGAAAAGTTGAAGGAAAGGAATGAGCAGCTAGCTGAAGCCCTAAAGAAAACCCTCTGGGAGAGGAATGATGGTCGTCTGGACATTGAGAGATTGGAAAGACTCAAGACTGAGCATCTGACCAAAATTGAAAGGACAGATGACTACATTAGGAAGGCAAGAGCCGGGGAATAGATACTAAAGAATGCCTGCAAGGAGGCCAATATTCAGAAGGCTAGGACTGCGCTTTATCTGGAGGAAAGCCAGGCTAGGTGGGTCAGGATCACCGAAGCTCGTGCACTAGAAGACCAGAGGACTCAAGCCAAGATTGAGCAGCTGGAGGCCAATGAGAAGAAACAGCAGGAAGCCTTGTTGACAGCACAAAAGGAGATATCATAATTAAAACTCCGGGCGGGGTTAAAGAGATCCAAGGATCAGGACAGGCATAAGAAGCTGACTAATGCCATTGCTACCAGGAACCTCCTAATTAGGACTATTACAGAGCGCCCGGCTAGTCGTGTGGACTGAGGCTCTCCTGAATGAAGTCAGGGAGGATGACTTCAGATTGGATGTTTGATCCTTTTGGCTTGTTTTTCTTTTCTTTTGATGTACTTTTTGCTTTTGATTGTTGTATTTTTGACCCACCATGGGCACATATTGTAAATAAACTATGTATTTCCATCATTTGTAATATATTAGTTTGTTTTATTTTGGTGGGCTTTCTCTCAACATCATCAAGCATTTCCTCGAGGTCTGGAAAGGTCAAAACCAAGAACCGAACCGGATACCCATGAATACAAATAAGCATACTGCATTGCATACTAACTTTTTTCTTTGTTTTGTAGGTTTTGTTTATTATTTTGTTTCTCACTTTGTTGTGGTTTCAGGAAACATTGCTCGTCGCAGAGTGTTCCCTGTCAACCGTGCACACCGGTACCTAACCCGTAACAACCTTCTAGGCATTCAGATGGATCAGGTGCAGCAGGACCTGAATGAAGTAAGAAATCAAATGGCAAACGAAAGGGTCGAGATGAGAAACCAAATGACCTAGTTTATGGCTGTAATGACTGGCTTAGCTCAGAGCCAGGAAAGGCTGAGGGAATTGGTGGAAAGATAGACCCCTGAAGAGCCTCACCATGGTACATGAGGAACCAGCAATAATGAACGCGGGCAACCTTGCATTGACCCACCAGAGTTCGGGCCCCATTTGAACCCAAATGTTAATATCCCGAGGAATATTCAAGGAAACACAGCTGCAGGCAGGATTTTGCAAGAGGATCCCCAAGAGGAACAATTCACAGTTGTCGGAGCTGGGGATGAGGTTTATGACAGAAGACTGGATGAGATTGCTGAAAAACTGAGGTCTTTGGAATCCCATAATTCTTTAGGCTTTGATGTGATGGATATGGGTTTGGTAGATGGGGTGAGGATTCCTCACAAATTCAATCCCCCGTTCTTTAAATAATATAATGGTACCTCATGCCCGCGTACTCATTTGCAGTCTTTCTTGGGGAGACTCAAAGCTTATACCATGGATGAGAAGTTATGGATGTTCTATTTTGAGGACAGCCTGACTGGAGCTTCAAGAGAATGGTATTCGATCTAACTAGGGCCACTATAAGATGTTGGAAAGACTTGGCCGAGGCCTTTATCCGTCAGTACCAGTACAACCTAGGCATGGCTCCCAATAGAACTCTTCTAATGGGCATGTCTCAGTCTTCAAGGGAAAGCTTTCGGGATTATGCTCAGAGGTGGAGACAGCTTGCTGCTGCTGTCCAACCACCCATGTCTGAACGGGAAATGGCGGATATGTTTATGAACACCTTGCAGGGAACTTATATTGATAGACTTGCTGCTTTCTCTTCCACCAGTTTTGCCGATGTAGTTATAGCTGGTGAGAGAATTGAGAGTCTTTTGAAGATGGGTAAAATCTCTAACAATGGTGCAAGCTCTTCCAACAACCCTAGAAAACCTTTTTCAGGACCCCGAAGGGCGGGTGAAACAAATTCTATCCATGCAGGTAGGGGTAGACCCCAATATTCTCACAGATCAATAGCAGCCGTTACCATCCCGGCTCCAGCTCCACAGCAACCACTTTTTCCTCAACAACAACAACAACAACAACATTACTATCAGCAACAACCTCATTTTCCGCAACAAAGATCGTATAACAGAAACAACAGCAACCAACAGCAACTCCCCTTTCAATAGAGGTCATCTCAAGCAAATAGGGTGATTGATCCTATCCCTATGCCTTATGCCACTCTACTGCCACAACTCCTGAAGCTCAACCTGGTTGAGTTAAGGACGTTGGCTCCACCAGATCCTCTCAACCTCCCAAAGAATTATGATGCCAATGCCAGGTGTGCCTTTCACTCCAACACACCTGGTCACAATACTGAGAAATGTAGAGCCTTACAAATGAAGGTTCAGGATTTGGTCGATTCCAAAGCTCTCAATTTCGCACCTCCTCCAAATGTTAACAGAAATCCTATGTCTAATCATGATGGGCCCAGGATTAATGCCATAGAGGAAGACCGACCATCTGCACTGATTGATAATGTTGCACAGATTCGGACACCGCTGGCAGAAGTCAAAGCTCAACTCCTAAGATGCCAGGTGTTCCCAGGTTGTGAGGCCTGTTGCGAATCGTGCAAAACTGCTATTAATGGTTATGAGAAGCTAAGATTTGGCATAAATGGCCTTATCAGAGATGGAATTTTGCAAATTACCACAACGGCTCCTTCAACAACTCTCTCAGCAATAGATCCTCCTGTAACATCAATAATTCTTTCTTCAGTGATATCAGATCCTCCTACAACTGCAACAACCATCATTCCCACTGATTCATCCACAACTCCAGCAATTACTCCATCCATCATTTCAACAGATCAAAGTTCAGCCACATTTACTTCTACAACATCAACACCCATCTTATCAACGGAAACGCCTACAACACCAACAAACTCTAATGAAGATGTCTCAACGGTCACGATCTATTATGACTCAGCAAATGTTCATCCCAACAACAATTTCCAACAACAAACGGCAACACCTGCTGTCAGATCTCCAGTCACAATCTACTACGACCCGCATACTATCACAGTTCCTTCCGCTGCAGCAATCAGTCCGGTTACCATTACGGTACCCGAACCTGTTCCTTATGAAAGCAGTAATGCCATACCTTGACACTACGACTCTGATCTCTACTGCGACGGAAAGAAGATCACTCTAGATTCGACAACCTCTTCACCAAAAGTTTACAATGTTGGGGGAGGCGGAGGCTTCACCAGAAGCGAACGCCTTTTTGCCTCACAAACACCAAGACCCAATGCTGAAGCAGAAGTTGCTGCTAAGGCAAAAGGAAAAAGTGTGGTACCCGAAGAGCCAGCCGTTAAAGAAACTCAGAAGACGTCTTTTGAACAAGATGTGGACGAGTTCATGAGGATAATCAAAAAGAGTGATTACAAAGTGGTGGACCAGCTTCATCAGACACGCTCCAAAATCTCTATATTATCATTATTAATGTGTTCCGAAGCCCATTGGAATGCACTTTTGAAGGTCTTGCACGCATCCTACGTGCCGGAAGAGATTACGGTTAATCAGCTGGAAACAGTGGTTGCAAATGTTAACACCAGTCATGGACTGGGCTTCACAGATGCTGATTTAACAACGGAGGGACGTAATCATAACAAGGCTTTATACATCACCTTAGAATGCAAAGGTGTTGTTCTTTCTCATGTACTGGTAGACACTGTGTCCTCGCTCAATGTCCTCCCAAAGAAAGCCTTGGTGAAGTTGGAATATGATGGTTTGGCATTACGTCCGAGTAACTTGGTGGTGAGAGCATTTGATGGCTCTAAGAGATCAGTGCTTAGAGAGATTGATTTACTTGTGATGATTGGCCCACAAATCTTTAAAACTACTTTCTTCGTGATGGACATACAGCCGGCCTACAGCTGTTTGTTGGGTAGACCCTGGATTCACACCGCTGGCGCTGTTACATCTACCCTTCACCAGAAATTGAAATTTGAGTGGGAAGGCCAGATCATCACAATCTGCGGGGAGGAAGACATTTTCGTTAGCCAGCTGGCTACTTACAAGTATATAGAGATGGATGGGGAGATCCATGAGACTATGAGTCAGGGATTTGAGGCCCTTAACATCAATGAAGCAACTGTTGTGTCTGGAACTTCCATCACTTCATATCAACAAGCCCGGGAGGTTGTTGAAGAGGGTACCGCTCAAGGCTGGGGTAAGCTGCTGCCCGTAGAAAAGAAAGAAGACAGATTCGGGTTGGGTTACAGACCAACTCGACAAGATCAACCGGAGGCTGCAACGGAGCCCAAATTTGTCATCGGGGGAATGCTTACCCCGGATGCTGTGAACAGTTTGGAAGACGAGGAAGAAGACGAACACAACCTGGAAAGCTGGATACGTCCAAGGATCCCGGAGAACCAAGTCTCTAACTGGTCTTCCCAGGAAATTATAAGAGTTACTCCTGCAGAGTAATTATTATTTCCTGTTTTTAAGCATGCATCAAGTCCTGCATCTTGCCCAAGATGTCAGGGCTCATTTTGTAATCGGGCCATTTTGTATTTTGTGCAAACGATCAATTAATGAATATCAGGACATCTTTTGCAAATGAGTCTCTTTTTTCGCTCAATGTTTTTCATTTTTCATTTTTTGTACAAAACAATAAAATGGCAATGTTTTCAAAATAATAAGTTTTTACTTTTTTCTAAACAAGATAAAACTGATCACTAAAATGAACAAATCTAAACCCTTGCAGAGAGTGCCCTCCAGATTGCACCGACAACGACACTGCTATGACTTCGTATGACTTCGACAATCCGATTAATCAAGCCAATGAAGGGGTTGAAGAAGATTATGAGCTACCTGAAGAGCTAGCCAGGTTGTTAAGACAAGAGGAGAAGGTTATCACTCCTCATCAGGAGGAAGTTGAGACGGTTAATCTTGGTACCGAAGAAGACTTGAAAGAAGTGAAGACCGGGGCTCGTCTGCAAGATTCAGTAAAGGAACAACTTATTGACATGCTTCGAGAGTACATTAATGTCTTTGCTTGATCCTACCAAGACATGCCAGGGTTGGATACCGACATCGTTGTGCACAAACTGCCTCTAAAAGAAGACTGTCCTCTAGTAAAACAGAAGTTACACCGTAATCGTCCGGATATGGCCATGAAGATAAAAGAAGAGGTGCAAAAACAGTAGGACGCCGGTTTCCTTGCTGTAACTAGTTACCCGCCGTGGGTCGCTAACATTGTACCTGTGCCTAAGAAGGATGGCAAAGTACGGATGTGTGTGGACTACCGGGATCTGAATAGAGCTAGCCCGAAAGATGACTTCCCATTACCTCACATTGATATATTGGTCGACAACACGGATCAGTTCTCGGTATTCTCCTTCATGGATGGATTTTCAGGATATAATCAGATCAAGATGTCACCTGAAGACATGGAGAAGAAAACTTTCATCACACCCTGGGGCACATTCTGTTATAAGGTAATGCCATTCGGACTGAAGAATGCTGGTGCCACTTATCAAAGGGCTATGATAACATTATTCCACGACATGATCCATAAAGAAATTGAATGTTATGTGGATGACATGATTGCCAAGTCCCTCACAGAAGAAGACCATCTGGTAAATCTGTTGAAGCTATTTAAGCGTCTGAGGAAGTATCAGCTGAAGCTAAACCCCAACAAATGCACATTCGGGGTACGTTCTAGTAAACTGCTGGGGTTCATTGTAAGTGAAAAAGGAATTGAAGTTGATCCTAACAAAGTCAAAGCCATTCAGGAAATGCCTGCACCTAGGACTGAAAAGGAAGTTCGGGGGTTCTTAGGTAGATTGAACTACATATCCAAGTTCATATCTCACCTTACTGAAACCTGTGAACCCCTGTTCAAATTGTTAAGAAAAGAACAAACAATCAGGTGGAACGAAGATTGCTAGAAGGTTTTCGACAAAATCAAGGAATACTTACAAGAACCTCCAATCCTTATGCCTCCAGAAGAAGGAAGACCTCTAATAATGTACTTGACAGTATTAGAAGGATCAATGGGGTGCGTGTTGGGCCAGCATGACGAGTCTGGTCGAAAAGAGTATGCAATATACTACCTAAGCAAAAAATTTACCGACTGTGAACAACGTTATTCACTGCTCGAGAAAACTTGATGTGCTTTAGCGTGGGATGCTCGCCGACTAAGGCAGTATATGTTGACCCACACTACCTTATTGATCTCAAAGATGGATCCAGTTAAGTACATATTTGAGAAGCCAACACTTACTGGAAGGGTTGCAAGATGGCAAATTATTCTGACAAAGTATGACATTCAGTACACATCTCAAAAGGCCATCAAGGGAAGTGTACTGTCTGACTATCTGGCTGAGTAACCCATTGATGATTACCAGCCTATGAGGTTTGACTTCCCTGATGAAGACATCATGTTCCTGAAAGAAAAAGATCAAGAAGAAGAATGGACAATGATGTTTGATGGGGCTATCAATATGAATGGCCGTGGCGTTAGTGCAGTGCTTATTACACCTAAGGGAGTCCATATGCCTTTCTCTGTGGACATTGCTAAAGATGACAAGCGTTGGTTCCATGACATCAAATTCTTCTTAGAGGATCAAACGTACCCACCTGGGGCATCATCCAATGATAAGAAGACACTGAGAAGGCTAGCTGGTAGTTTCTTCCTGAATACTGATGGTTCCTTATTGTAAACACCACAAATTTGCCCTCACCCATTCACACCATGGCTTGTGATCTTCTCATATGCATAAGTTCAATCATAGCATCTCATATCACATTTTTAACACATTGCATTGGTTCAAAGTCATCTGCACCTAGGGTTTGTGATCTGAGCAATCCAAGAGCTTCTTGAGCCACTCCAAAAGTCATCAATCACTTCAAAGGGGTCCATATATGTTCAAACATCATATTATATCCTCTCAAAGTCAAGAATGTCAAAGAATCACAAGAACTGAAATGGCATGGAAGCAGAGCCAGGTTTGACTGCACAGATGACCTAGAATTAGGGTTTTGGTTTCAAAGGCCATAACTCCAAATTTTTTGGTCATTCTTGTTTATATTGGTCTCTATATGGTATAGGGAGCATGCATATCAATTTTCATGAAGAAATTCCATGGGGAAGTCATCTGATCAAGAGTTGACTTTCTGAGGAAGTCAGTGTAAAATCAGGGCATCTGAGGCCCCCAATGACCCAACCAAAGGGTGTTCTTCATCATTTTGATTGTGTATGATCTTTATTTGATCATTGAAGATGTTGGAAGTTCACAAAATGGAAGAATTTCAAGTCATTTGCAAAGTTGACTTTTTGGGAAGTTTGACTTCTAATGAAAATTGCCATTTTGGGAAACCTTTTCAACCCTTGCTTTTTGATTCAAAAATGCTTCAAATGAAAAAACTTTGGTCATGAAAGTTGTATATTGGATCATTCCATTTTCAAAAAGTACAAGAACATGACCTAATTCATTTTGGATCAAAAGTTATGGCTTGTCAAAGTTGGCTAAAATCACAAAATTTGAAGTTTTCTACCAAAGAGACATTTTGCAAAATGGTTTGTTCAAGTGTTCTAAAGGCCTCAAATGTGTATCATTCCTTCACAACATGATCATACAACATCTAAAATTCAGAATGGGCCAAGAGATCACTCATCTTCATGACTTATGGAGCAAGATTTCTCAAAGGAAGCAAAAGTGAGGCAAGTTGCAAAAACTCACTCAAGTGTGAATCCACTTGCTTGCTGACTCCACAAACAATCCTATGGCCCTCCACACATCTTGCTACGCAGGACACCCCATCTGTCCTTGGCTAGCTAGTAGCCCATGCCTCTCTTACACAACTTTGACATTTTGTCAACTTGAGCCATACCAATCACAAAAGCACACATCAACTCATCTGACCAATCCCATTAGTTTATGCAAACAAAAAGCAAGAAAAAACACATACAACACAAGCCTGAAGACACACACAACACAACTCTCTCATTTTCACCCCATTTTGCAAAAGCTTTCGAAAAACTCTCCACAAGCTGCAAACACACAAACCAACTTCACAAATCAACTCAGCATACTTCACTGATCAAAAACCACCCATCACCATAGCTTAAAACTCCCTGAATCAGAAATACGATTTCCATCCCACCTTGAACAGAACTTCTGCCATCTTTCAAACCATCCATTATAAACTTCAAACAAGCATTGAAAGCTTCTCAGGGGGTCCAGTGGAGTTGATTGAAAGCAAGAAACCAGCCAGAAAGTACCAGAAACCAAAGCTTCAGTTCAGGTAGCCATCTCAAACTTTTTTTTCCAGAAACTCCATTTTGAGTTCTTAAATGCTTCTATGCACTCCCCTGATCATGGGGATGTGATTATTTTTGAAAATGGTTGAGAAACCAGGATGTATGATTGCTCTGAAACTTTTTGCCCTAAGAATGTTTTGCTTCGATTTGGCTGATTGATGAATGAAAAATGATGTTTGTGTGGGGGTTTTGATTTAGTTTCGAATGGGGATGATTTCTGGGCTTTTAGTTTTCATTTTCATGAAGTTTTGAGGATTTTGGCAACTTTCAGGTGAGGGTCTTGCCGGAGAAGACGACCGGAAGTCTTCTCCGGCCACCTGAAAGTAATTAGGGCTAATCCCTGTAATTAAATGCAATTTGAATTTGGTGCGTAGGATAGGCTGACTTAGTCAATTCCCGCGCGTGCTCAATGACCCAGATCTTCCACTTAGCCCTAATCTCAATTAATTAAATTAATTAATTCATTTTAGTCAGTTTGAATGACAACCCTTGGATCTGGCGCGCAGTCTTTCCCTCCTTCCTGAGTTTGAATCCTGGCCACTGGATGCGCATACTTTTCATTTAATTCATTTTATTTTCATTTTATTTGATTTGTTTTCTTCATTTTATTAAAAATAGTAAAACATTTTCAAAAATTCTGAAAATTTTTATACAACCTTTTATTAATTTTCAGAAACCAAAAACATTTTTATTTTTATTTTTTGCATTTAAAAATATTTTTAAATCATTTAAAAGCTTATTTTTAATTAATTAATGAGAATTAATTAATTAAAAATACTTTTAGGTATTTAAAAATCATAAAAAAATTCATGGAACCTTTTAAATCATTTAGAAACATTGTCCAACCCTCAAACCAAATTTCTTTTTTGATCTTAATGCATTTTGACAATTTTCCATGGAATTAATTCTTTTTCAAAGCATTATTTTGATCCAATGTTCAAAAATTCATTTCTGCCTAGTCTTTAAGAGTTGGAATTTGATTCTTTTTGCATTGCATCTTGCATATCATGAAGTTTATAGGATTAATTTGGCATGATTTGATCTTGCATTTTCAATTTGTTTGACATTTTTCTTGACAATGTACCTTGAAACCCTAGAAATCTTAAGAAATTCATAACTTTCACTAGGTTAAGATTTGGATCCCCTCCTTTGGGCAGTGAGTTTGTGTAGGGTTAGGGTTCCCTTGAATGCATTTTCAATTTTTTATCTTGATGTTTGCTTCTGGTTTTGGTTTTTGTTTTGTGCATTGATCATAAACCCTAATTTGGGCTTCCTTTTGCATTCATCTTGCCTTTGCTTGCATACCATGACTTGCCATAGCATTTTGTGCATCCATTTGATTCATTAGACATCTTAAGACATGTTAGAAGCATGTTTGATCATTGCATATTTCATTTGCCATGTTGTATGTCATTTGCATTCCATAACTTTTCATGTATGTTCATGGTTCTAAGCATGTTTCTCTTGCATCCATATGTTTGTATGATCACCCTCCTGCTTCATTTCATGTTGGTATCACCTCATAGCATCATTATCATCACACACATGCTTCTAATTTTGGTTTGCATCATGCCATTTCATTTCATTTTGCATTGCATTGCATTTCTTTCACTAACTTTTCAGGTGGTAAGTCACTTTGAGAAGTGAATTTGCCTTCACTTCTCACAATTTCTTTTCATCTCCTCTTATGCATCCTTGCTGCATTTTGTTTAGTGTTTGAGATTAAGCTTGCTCATTCTTATTCTCCTTACTTTCTTTCCTCAAGTGACTTGTCTTCTTAAATGAAGCAAGTTACTTTGCTTCCTTTGTTCCTTTCATCTGCTTCCTGGTGGTTCCTCTGAAGATTTCTCTTGTTAACCTCACAAACCTTAGGAACAACCAAGCATGACAATGATTAGGGTTTTGATTAGTTCCCCCATTTAGATTTTACCTTTGTGTCTCATTGAGTCTTCACTTCTCATCTCATAATCAAGGACTAAACCCTAAAGGTTTTAAGGTTTTGTGATTAAGTTTATGCCTGCATCCTTCTATTAGGATGGAGTGTATAAATTTAATCCTAAGTGTTAATCCCTTAATGTGTTTAAATCCTTTAATCAATTCACTTAATAATCATCAAGACATCAATCTTGTAACTTGGTCCTTGCATTAGGGTTCTAATTCTTCCTTAACTGGTTAAGAAGGACTAACCCTAGTGTTAATGGACAAGTCCCCCTCAAGTTGTCTTACAAATCATAAAACTCACTTCATCATCTTATCATTAACTAAAATCCACTTAATAAAGGCTTTGTTTTGTCATGAGTTTAATCCCTAATCATGGATTAAGTTGAGGAGCTTTCCTCAGCTTAAACATTCTCATCTATTATCCTTCTATTAGGATGGTGTAATGAGTCTGTTTAATCCCTGATTATGGCTTAATATCATTACTCAACACTAAACAAAAGCAACAAAAACATCTAAATAATCACAAGTAGGCAAATGATCTTAATCCTACACCAAAGGTGATTAAGTGTGAGAAGCTGACTTCACACTTAAGGTATTCTCATCACCCCTAATCAGAGGGAAGATATGATGAGTTTACTAAATCCACTGGTTTAGGCTTAAGCTCATTAACTTATGACAAACTTTCAAAAGTAATAAAAGACTGAAAACACAAAAACAAACAATGATCGTCTCCTTCGGTATTCTTCTCTCATCTCATTCACTCATAAACGAGAACTTGCTTCTTCCGTCTAATGCAAGACAGTTTGCACCTGAGCCAGACAGGTCATACACTTGAGCATAGACAAGCAAGCAGTTCATAGTCAATTTATCTTCAGTCTCTTTGGGTCGAACTACGGTGTTCTGACTTCCTCATTGCACGAGAGGATACGTAGGCATAACTTAACAGTTATCGAACAAAAGTCTCTGTATATTCCCCCTCTTTCCAGCATTATTCTTTTAGCCTCATGATCATGAGCATTTCACCTCTTTCTTTTTACACTGACACTTCATTTATACACTTCACAATTCTTTTACACTGACACTTGCATTCTTTTCCAGCTATGTTACACAAATTGCACTGACACTACCCCTTTAAAACACAAATCTTTTAAGCGTGGATCCCGTCGAGTACGACGGACAATCTGGGTGCTAATACCTTCCCAGGTTGTAACTAACCCCCTTTCTCAGTCTCTCTGGTTCGCAACCATCTTATCCATATCTTTCTAGGTCTATGCAGCATTACCTTTCCTCTGGGATAAAAATGCCTAGCTGGCGACTATTTCTTTTCTTGTGAGTTCACTCCTGTGTGTTCTCACATCCTCCTTTCGCCGACCGTTCGCGTCTGTACCTCATTTGAGCTCAGTCTCATCTTTTGGGAGTGGCACTTATACAAAAGAAACTTTGACATGGTACTTCTCAGATGTGTTGATAAGACAGAAGCAGACTTGCTGATGCACGAGGTGCATGAAGGATCTTTCGGTACCCATGCTGGAGGACACGCAATGGCTAAATAGTTGTTAAGATCAGGTGACTACTGGATCACAATGGATGCAGACGGTTGTGCCTATGCTAGAAAAAGCCACAAATGCCAGATCTACGCAGACAAAGTGCATGTACCTCCAAATCCTTTGAATGTGATGTCTTCACCTTGGACCTTTGCCATGTGGGGCATTGACATGATTGGAAAGATCGAACTGAATGCTTCAAATGGCCACAGATTCATCCTGGTAGCCATTGATTACTTCACCAAATGGGTTGAAGCAGCTTCGTATGAAAATGTCACCATAGAAGTGGTAGCCAGATTCCTAAAGAGAGACATCATCTGTCGGTATGGAGTACCCGAGCGAATCATTACTGATAATGGTTCCAACTTAAACAATAAAATGATGGTAGAATTATGCCGGGACTTCAAGATCCAACACCACAAATCTTCTCCTTACAGGCCAAAGATGAATGGCGCTGTTGAGGCAGCTAACAAGAATATCAAGAAGATTGTGCAAAAGACGGTGGTTACTTACAAAAACTGGCATGAGATGTTACCATTTGCCTTGCATGGGTACTGTACCTCGATCCGAACATCCACTGGGGCAACACCGTATCAGCTGGTGTATGGTATGGAGGCGGTCCTACCAGTAGAAGTTGAATTACCCTCCTTACGAGTACTGATGGATATCAAGCTGAGTGAAGCAGAATGGGTCCGTTCTCGGTACAATCAACTGAATCTGATTGAAGAAAAGAGATTAGCTGCAATCTGTCATGGGAAGTTATATCAGAAGAGGATGAAGAAAGCCTTCGATCAGAAAGTCAGGCTTCGAGAATACCAAGTAGGAGATCTTGTGCTGAAAAGACTCCTTCCTCCTCATACATGCCATAGGGGCAAGTGGACTCCAAATTATGATGGTCCGTTCATAGTAAAGAAAGTTTTCTCTGGTGGAGCACTGATGCTCACCTCTATGGATGGTGAAGATTTCCTGTCCCCTGTGAATTCAGATGCCGTTAAAAAATACTTCGCATTAAATGACCCGCTGGACATAAAAACAGAATGTAAGTCCAGGCAAAAATAGGGCATCCCGGCGAGTCAAAAACAGAATAAAAGACTCGGGCAAAAATAAGGGAAAATAAAGAAAAATGTACACCCGCTGAGTTGAAAAGCCGCATTGGACAGCTCAGGCAAAAATAGGTATCCCGGTGGATTGAATACCAGAAAGGGAGGTCCACGCAAAATTAGGGAATAAGCGAACAACTACATTCTGAATTCTTCTGTATCACTCTCAACAAGGCAAGCTTCGAAAGGATAAAGCATCAATCAGAATCAACTTTCTTCATAAAGCAAGATGAGAAGAACGTCAAGGTCATATGGGTCATAGCAAAGGGAAGCTCACTAAAGCGTCATCAACATTGCCAGCACCTTCATTTTTCTCAATTTGTAACAATCTCCTCATTTCAGGGGATTTGTTTCTTTGACTGTACTTGCCAATTCAGGGCACGCAAATTAATAAAATCAGAATTTTCAGTCACACTGCGTCTAGGACATTTTTGTTTCGTTTGCAAAATGCCAAATATTCACGATATGATACTTGCATAAAATAGATGTGCCTTTCTAAATAAATGCTTGCAGGAAATATATTTACTTCTAGGAATATCTAACCTCCTATGACGGAATCTGGTAAGGGATGCCTCGGGATACTTGTTCATTTCTTTGTTTTGACAGGATTGCAGTATTTGGAATACATTTCCTCAGCAAAGTTGCCAAATCATTATTTCCTCAGCACATCCTCCAAATTGCACCGGAAATGCTTTCTCCCCAGCAAAGTTGAAGGCATCACTCCTCCAGCACATCATCTTCAGGTAGCACCAGAAAATGCTCATATCCCTGGATGAGTTGTCAAATCTCCTCATCCTCAACAGGAATCCTTAGGAAGACTGTTCAGTGGTCTTTCCTTCCCCCCAACAGAGTACTAGACAGGGAACCGTCTCCCCATAGAGCTCCAGCCGCTCCTAGAAGAGCAATGTCTGAAATCTCCACAAAACAAAGTGACGAAGGCTTCCTCATCCCCAACTGGGTTATCTCATTACCGGATAGATCTATCAATGATCTAATTCCCTAAGCAGAGTCATGCATCCTATCAGATCTTCCAATGATCTTCCCCAGCTGGGTTGCTCCTCCAAACAGATCAGCCAGAGATTTTCACAACAGCGGGATTTGAATCCCGGATCGGTATCTTTTGCATAATCATAGCATTTGCATCATAAACACAAAAGTGTAGCATTCCGTCTAATACGGAGCATTACGACAAAAATCAGACATATTGCATGATCGCAAGGCAGGTTCGAACCCGTCACCTATAAATACCAACAGCACCTCATCAGCAATATACGAAATTCCTCTCAATTTCCCCACAGAAAGCCAAAGCATCCCTTTGACCTCTCAAATACAGATACTTCTTGACCCTCGTCTGTGTCATTCCCCCAGTAGAAAGCCAAAGCGTCCCTTTTGCAATCGACAAATACATGTTTATATATACTCGTTCGACACTCGTCCGTGTCATTTTTTCCCCTGCAAATATAAACCAAACCAATGCTTGTTCATTCTCTTGACACCCATCCGTGTCACCGTTCCCCACATGGTTACCCAAACACTTATTATAATACTTCTTTTTAACACCCGTCCGTGTCCTCTTATCCCCACAGGTTGCCGGAATACCTTTTACACGATCATATGCAAATGGTTGCTCATAACTTATACACTTTCTCTTTTGACACTCGTTCATGTCATCTTTCCCCAGCAAGTTAAGCACTCGTCCGTGTCTTGCTCATACTTCACAATGATTGTTTTTACTTATACAGATACTCGTCCGTATCTTGTATACACTTATTTCCCCTCAGATTCGACACTCGTCCGTGTTCTTTGTTAACCAGTTGATACTCGTCTGTATCATCATCTCTGAACACGCATTAGCGTTTGTTTCTACCGATACTCGTCCGTATCACAATCTTAAGGATGCTCGTCCGCATCTTTAATCTATACACCGCGTCAAACACTTATATCTTTTATTTCTTGGATGTAAACACTCATCTGTGTTTACTATTCCCCAGCAAATCGCCAGTAAAAGTAACTTCTCTTCTAAACCGACATTCGTCCTATGTCGTGTTACTTTCGGCAGCCGTACCCTGCCAAGTGATCGTCCTTCACCTATGGATGACCGTCCCTCATCCTTTCCCCAGTGGAGTCTCCATTATTGGAACCCTTGTTTATCCGGCATTCGTCTTATGTCGTGATACTTTCGGCAGCCGTCCCCTGCCAGGTGATCGTCCTTCACCTTTGGATGATCGTCCCTCATCCTTATCCCCAACAGAGCAGCCGTCCCCTGCTAGGTGATTGTCCTTCACCTCTTGATGATCGTCCTTCATCATGTTTATCCGATGGCCGTCCCCATCATTGATCTTGTTATCTGACATTCGTCCTATGTCATGATAAACCCTGAGAGCAGCCGTACCCTGCTAGGTGATCGTCCTTCACCTCTTGATGATCGTCCTTCATCATGCTTATCTGATGGCCATACCCATAGTCGACCTTTTCTATCCGACATTCGTCCTATGTCGTGGTAACGAGCAGCCGTCCCCTGCTAGGTGATCGCCCTTCACCTTTTGATGACCGTCCCTCATCAATATTTCATTTACTCTTTAATCCAATGGCCGTCCCCATCGTTGTTTACTTTACTTTGCAAATCTGATGGTCGTCCCCATCATTTCCTTTACTTTAATCCCCAGAGACTTTTATTTCCTTCCCTGATGGCCGTCCCCATCATGGTATCTTTATTTCCCCAGCATGTCGGTCGTCCCCGTCATTGCGTTACTTACCGCTTTATCCCCAACAGTCGTCCTCTGCTCGATGGTCGTCCTCCGTCGCCTTCATTTGATACTTATACTATACTTTATTTTAGAATTTATATCCCTTTTCTTCTTCTCCCTAGTGAGTGCAAATTTTGGACTGTCTTTGGTATTCAACCACAAGTTATCTTGTTTGTCTGTTAAGCCAGGCGCTTACATCCTACACATCTAACTCATGCTTGAATAGGGGCAGCTGTAAACACACCAAATTTTCCCTCAATAAGTTCACACCATGGCTTGTGATCTTTCATCTTTGCATTATTTTAAGCATATCATTTCATATTGCATTTTTGTTTCATCTGCATAGTTCAAGTTCATCTGCATCTAGGGTTTGTGATCTGAGAAATCCAAGGATCCATCTGAGCCACTCCAAAGGTCTCCAATCATTCCAAGAGGGTCCATGTATGTTCAATAAACATCTTATATCCCTCAAAGATCAAGGAAGTCAAAAAATCACAAGAACTTGCAAAGCATGGAAGCAGAGCTAAGGTTTCACTACACAGATGACCTGAAATTAGGGTTTTGGTTTCAGAGGCCATAACTCCAATTTTTTTGGTCATTCTTGTTTCTAATAGTCTCAATATGTTATAAGGATCATGTGTACCAAGTTTGATGAAGAAATTCATTGTGGAAGTCATTTGTTCACTAGGTAACTTCTTGAGCAAGTCAGAGCAAAATCAGGGCATCTGAGGCCCCTACCAAGGGAACCAAGGTGGATTTTTCATCAAATGGAAGTTATATGACCTTTATTTGATCATTCAAGTGCTTAGAAGTTCACAAAATTGAAGAAAGGTGGGCTAAACCAAAAATTGCCAAAAATGGAAATGACTTGTAATGTAAACTTTCCATTTTGGGAAAGTTTTTCAATCTCCTCTTTCTCAACCAAAATTGCTTCAAATAAACAATTATTGGTCATGAAAGTTATAGATTGGATCATTCCCTTTTCAAAAAGTACAAGAACAAGATCTAATTTATTTTGGAACTCAAGATATGGCTTGTCAAAGTTGGCAAAAATCCTATAAATTTCAAGAATGCACCAAAAGGGATTCTTTGCAAAACCACTTGCCAAAGCTTTTTGTGACTTCAAACACACTTCAATACATCATAAAATCATAGTGCATTTCTTCTAGACCAGAATTGCCCATGGAATTTCAAGATTACATGGCTTGAACACCAAGATTTCTCAAAGGGGCCAAAACTTCACATAATTGCAAAACACCCCATAACTTTTTCCCACATGCTGAATTGTCTCAAGAATGAATTTCTGGACTTCCTTGAAGTCAGTTGCGCATGGACATGCCCAAAGGCCAGCTGCATCCTTGCCCATACCTCAAGTACACAAGTTGGTGACTTTTTGCAAGAAGGCCATACCAATCACAATAGGGCACAACCACTCCACAGACCTATCACAAGTTGATATGTGGACCAAATGCTGATCATAGCACACAAGAACACAAGCTGAAACCTAATAATCACCAAGTTCACAAAAACTCTCCCTCTTGCAAAAACCTTCGAATCTCATAACTCGACCACCCATTCTTCAACAAAACACCACCATTCATTTCTAAATCACTCATTGATCATAAACCACCCACAAAAGCAGCCAAGAACACACCACAAACAAAATACGATTTTCTGACCAGCGGAGTACAAACTCACAAACCAGCCACTCTCAAGGTCTTCCAAGAATCAAAGCTTCTTCAGGGAGGTCATTAGAGTCATCTTGCACAGAAGAAGCAGTCAGAAAGCTCTAAACTAAGAAGCTCTATCTCAGGTAGCCATTCGAATTAATTTTTCCAGAACTTCTATTTTATGTTCCATTGAGAAAAAGCATGCTTCACTGATGATTCTGAACTTTGTATTTTTGAAAATGGTGGAGAGATGAGTATTTACTAAGCTTCTAAATTTTTTTCCATTTTTGATGTTTCCGTCGAATCTTGTGTTTGAGAAATTATAAATCTGTTTTGAGGGTGGATTCGAGTTCAGGGGGGTGAGGGGAGTTGATCTGGAGCTTTAGAGCTCCAGAAATAACCTAGAAATGAGGTTTTGAGTTTGCTCAGGGGAGATGTGGCCGGAGAAGACGACAGGAGGTCCTCTCCAGTCACCTGAAAGTCATTAGTGTCATAATTAGGTTTAGGGTTTCATTTGAATTGTGGCCGTAGGATTTGAGTTCCCGCGTGAGATGAGTGGTCCAGATGCCATCATTAAACCCTAATTGCTTTAATTTATTAAATTAAGTGAAATTAGCCCAGTTTGAATTTCGTCCGTTAGATCTGGCGCGCAGTCAACTGGGACTTCCCCAGATTCCATCTCAGCCTCTCCTTTTGCATACTTCCATTTAATTCAATTTTATTTTCACATTTTCTTATTTATTTTGTACGAATTATTTAAAATAGTTAAAAAATCCTAAAAATATTTGTATTAAGCATTTTGATTTCAAATAATTTTCTTAACCCAAAATTATTTTTACTTTTATTTTTCACATTTAAAAATCATTTTTTAAACATTTAGATGTTTATTTTAATTAATTAATGAAAATTAATTAATTAAAATATCATTTAGGTTTCTAAAAAATACCAAAAAAAATCATAATACATCTTTAAACATTTAGAGACACTGTCATACCATCCACACAAATTTCTTTTTGGTTTTGAATCACTTTTGATAATGTTTCTTGAATTTAGGGTTCATAAAATCCTATTTTTGAACCCTAACTTCAAGAATTCTTTTCTGCCTAACCAAGAATGGTATGACCATGGTTCTTTTTGCATTGATATTCATTCGACATCTAGTTCCTAGCATAATTTTGTCACAAATTTCTTCTGCCTTTTGAATTGATTTGCATTTTTTCCCTTTAGGTACCTTAAAACCCTAGTTAACTTAGAAAAATCATAACTTCCTTAGGGTTAGGAGTTAGGTCTTCTCCTTTGGGGTGTGAAATCATATGGGGTTAGGGTTCTCTTGATTGCATTTTCAATTTTTTATCTTATCATTTGCTTCTGTTTTTGAGTTTTGCATCTCATGTTGCATGAAAACCCTAATTTCTCATCTTCCTTTGCATACATCTTTCATATGCTTGCATTCATGAACTTTCCATGACATTTTGTGCATTCACATGACTTCTAAGACATCTTAGGACACATTAGAATCATGTTTGATCATTTCCCCATACATTTTACATGTTATTTATTCATTTCATTCCATGAGCATTCATGAACTTTCCTGCTTCTTTCATGCTTCATTTGCATTCTCATCAATTGTATGACCATTCACAACTCTTGACATGTCTTTGCATCATCTCTTAGCATCATTTGCATCATGAACATGCTTCTGGTTTTGGTTTGCATCCTTGCATTCATTTCATTTTCATTTCATTCCATTTCTTTATGCTAACTTTTTAGGTGATAAGTACTTTGAGAAGTGAATTTTCCTTCACTTCTCACTTCTCTTCTCATCTCTTCTTTTATTCATCTTTGCTGCATTTTGTATTTGTCTTAGAGTGATCTTGCTCATTCATGTTCCTTCTTCACTTTCTTTCTCCAAGTAACTTATCTTCTTAAGTGAAGTAAGTTAGCTTGCTTCTTTTGCTTCTCCTCCTTTCATCTGCTTCTTCCTTGGTGGCTCTTCTTGAAGATCTCTTACAAGCCTCATAAACCCTAGGAACACCCAAGCATGATAACAATTAGGTTTTGATCAGTCCCCCCATTAGTCTTACCTTTGTGTCATCTTTTGAGTCTCTCTTCTCATCTCTTAATCAGGGATTAAACCTTCAGGGTTTTAAGGCTTTGTGATTAAGATTATGCCTGCATCCTTCTCTTAGGATGGAGTGTATAATTTTAATCCTAAGTGTTAAACCCTTCATGTGTTTAAATCTCTTAATAAATCCACTTAATAAACACTAAGACATCAAGCTTGTAACTTGGGCCTTGCATTAGGGGTCTAATTCTTCCTTAATTGGTTAAGATGGACTAACCCTAGTGTTAATGGACAAGTCCCCCTCAAGTTGTCTTACAAACCATAAAATTCACTTCTTAATCTTACCATTAACTAAAATCCACTTTAATAAAGGCTTTGTTTTGTCATGAGGTTAATCCCTAATCATGGATTAAGTTGGGGAGCCTTCCTCGGCTTAAATGTTCTCATCTATTATCCTTCTATTAGGATGGTGTAATGAGTCCATTAAATTCTTGATTATGGCTTAAACTCATTACTTAACACTAAACAAAAACACCAAAAACATCTAAATAAATGAAAGTAGGTTAATGATCTTAATCCTACATTATGGTGATTAAGTGTGAGGTGTTTACTTCATACTTAAGGTATTCTCATTACCCCTAATCAGAGGGAAGATGTGATGAGTTTACTAACCCTTGGTTTAAGCTTAAGCTCATTTTCTTATGATAAACTCCAAAAAGCAATAAAAGATTGAAAACACAAAAACAAAGCAATAATCGTCTCCTCCGGGATTCTTTTCTCACCTCATTCACTCATAAACGAGAACTCGCTCCTTCCGTTTAATGCAAGACAGTTAGCACTTGAGCCAGACGAGTCATACACTTGAGCATAGACAAGCAAGTAGTTCATAACAAAACATCCCAGTCTCTTTGAGTCGAACTACAATGTTATGACTTCCTCATTGCACGAGAGGATACGTAGGCATAACTTAATTGTTATCGAACAAAAGTCTCTGTATATTCCCCCTCTTCCAGCTTTATTCTTTTAAGCCTCATTCCTGAGCAATTCACTTCACACTATTTTGCACTGACACTTGCATTCTTTTCCAGCTTCTGCACACAGAATAACACTGACACTACCCCTTTAAACACAAACTTTCAAGCATGGATCCCGTCGAGTACGACGGACAATCTGGGTGCTAATACCTTTCCAGTTTGTAACCAACCCCCTTTCTCAGTTTCTCTGGTTCGCAACCGTCTTATCCATCTTTTCTTAGGTTTATGCAGCATTACCTTTCTTTCAGGATAAAAATGCCTAGCTGGAGACTCTTTTCAGTTCACCTTCATCTCTCTTTCGCCGACCGTTCGCGTCTGTACCCTATCTGACCTAGGTGTCATTTGTTGTGAGCGACATGATGGAACATAAGTGAATAAAATTCACTTCAAAGACAAGTAAAATGCATATTAATGAGATAATAAGAAGTGAGAAGTGAAGGCATATCCACTTCTCACAAATAACTTACCAAAAGTTCCTGAAATGGTTAGTATGAATGCATAAGATATAAAGCATAAAGAAATGAATTGAAATGAGATGAAATGATCAAAGTCAGAAGTATTTATATTGTGCAAATGTCATGTGAGATGATGCAAAGGCATACAAAATGCATATGTGTGATCATACAAAGATGGGATGCAAAGGAAGCATGCTTTGAAGTTTGAAAACACATGAAAGTTTATGAAATTAAATGAATGCTAATCATGGCAGATGAATGAAGAAATGATCAAGCAAGGTTCTAACATGTCCTAATATGTCTAATATGACATATGAATGCATGAAATGTCATGTCAAGTTCATGTAATGATGCATATGCAAGGAGAATGCAAATGAACATGGGAAATTAAGGTTTTATGAACATGTGAGATGCAAATGGATAAAACAGAAGCATATGACATGATAAAAATTTGAAATTATACTCAAACAAACCTTAGGTCAGAAGCCTAACCTATCAAAAGTTATGATTTTTCTAAGTTTTCTAGGGTTTTTGGGTGGTTCAAAGGAAAAAATGCAAATCAAATTGAAAATGCAAGATAAATTCATGAAGAAATATACCTATAAACTACATGAAATATGTAACACAATGCAAAAAGAATCAACTTCAAACTCTTCTTGGTTAGGCATAAATGATTTTTCAAAGTTAGGGTTTAAAAATGTGATTTTAATGACCCTTAATTCAAAGAAAATTGGCAAACTATGATTAAACCTAAAAAGAAATTTATGTGAAGAGCTTGAAAATATTTCTAAATGCATTGGGATGATTCATGATTTTTTTGGTGATTTTTAGAAAACTAAATGTATTTTTAATAAAGTAAAATACTTTAACTAATTAAAAATAACATTTAAATATTTTAAAAATACTTTTTTAATGCAAAAAATCAAATAAAATTTATTTTTGGAATGAGAACAATATTTAAAGTTAGAATGCAAAGTTTCTTATTTTTTTGATGCGTTTTGATATTTTAAAATAATTATACAAAATAAATGAGAATAAAATGAAATAAAATGCAATAAAATTAGAAGTATGAGGATCTGATGGTTGAAATTCAAACTGGGCAAGGGAGGGTTGATTGCGCGCGCAATATAATGGTTGAGATTGCTTCTGGGTTAAATTACCTAATTAAATTAATTAATTCAGATTTTATTTAATTAATTAGGTTAGGGTTTTAATGACAAGATCTGGGCCATCCATACGCAAAATTAAAACTGATCCAAGGGTCCACGTTTAAACTGGCAAACTAACCCTAATTAACCCTAATTAATCTCATGTGATCTTCTCCGGCCACACCTTCATGCCATCTCACTCAATACGCCACAACAATGCATCAAACTCTCCATAAATGATCAATGAACAACAACAAACAAGAATCCAAGCACGAAATTCATTTATATTGCATCAAAAATAAGAATCGAAGCAAGCAAGTTTTACGGGAAAAATTTCAGAGAGTCAATACATGGCCATTTCTCAATCATTTTCAAAATAAACCGTATCAGTGTAATCAGGGGAGCATAAGGAATCATTTAGAAACTTAAAATGGGAGTTCTAGAAAAAAGTGTTCTTCATGGTTACCTGAGATGAAGCTTTTTCAATCTGGGCTTTTGGACCTCTTTCTTGATGCTAAACCACCCCAATGAACTCCTTGAAGCTTCTGAAGTGCTTGAATGGAGCTTGTGTGGCTTGGTTTTGAAGGTTCAGTTCTGAGTATGCAGAAATCGTATTTGTGTTTGGGAGTGTTTCAGGCTATGGTGATGGGTGGGAAATGATCCTGGGGTGATGCTGAGTTGATTGGTGGAAGAAATTTGAAGCTTTGATGGTTGTGCTATGAATTTCAAAGAGAGGAAGGTTTCTTGAGGTTTTTGGCAATCTGAGTGTTAGAGAGATTTCAGGCTATTGTGTTATGTTGTTTGTGATCCATGATGTTTTCATAAACCAATGGGATTGCTTAGAAAGTGGGTGGTGGCACAGGCTAATTGGTATGGGAGTTTTTGCAAAAAGTCAAGATTGTGTACTATGAGGTATGGGCACGGGTCAGAGGTGATTTCATGGGGTGTTTGGCCTTAGCTTGGTTCAAGGATGGCCATGGGATTGATTTTGATGTGCTGGATGGCTTGGATGAAGAGTTATCACATGTTTTGCAAATTTCCCTCTTTGAAGTTTCTTGGATCATAAGTCATGAAAACCCTAGGTCCAATGCATAATTCTGATCTTTTGAAGTTCATTTGACATGTTGTGAAGTGTTTGTGCACATTAGAAGTCATTGGAATGCTTGAACATGCCAAAATGCAAAATCCCTCTTTGACATGAAACTTGAAATTATAGCATTTTTGCCAACTTTGAAAGGCCATATCTGGAGTTCTAGGATGAATCAAGACATGTTCTTGTACTTTTTGAAAAGGGAAAGACCTAATCTATAACTTTCATGCCCAAGAATTTTTCATTTGAAGCATTTTTGGTCATGAAAGAGGAGGTTGAAAAGCTTTCCCAAAATGGAAAGTTTGCATTTCAAGTCATTTCCAAAAATGGTAAGTTTGCAATTGGCTCAAAATTCTTCAATCTTGTGAACTTCCAACCACTTCTAAGATCAAATAAAGATTATTGAACCTCAATTTGATGAAAATACCCCTTTGGTTCCATTGTTGGGGGCCTTAGATGCCCTGATTTTGACTTAACTTGCTCAGGAAGTTACCCAATGAACAAATGACTTCCACAATGAATTTCTTCATCAAACTTGGTACAAATGATCCTTATAACATTTTAAGAACATTATAAACAAGAATTACCCAAAAATTTGGAGTTAAGGCCTCTGAAACCAAAACCCTAATTTTGGTCATCTGTGTAGAGAAACCCTAGCTCTGCTTCCATGCCTTTGCCAGTCCTTGTGATCTCTTGACTTTCATGAACTTTAGAGAGTATAATATGAAGATAGAACACACATGGGCCCTCTTGGAAAGCTTTGAGACCTTTGGGATGGCTCAGATGGATTCTTGGATTGCTCAGATCAAAAACCCTATATGCAGATGAACTTGAACTATGCAGTGAAACAAAATATGCAATAAGAGATGGTATGCTTATGTCAATGAAAACATGAAAGATCACAAGCTATGGTGTGATAAAGAGTGAGGGAAAATTTGGGGTGTTTACAGAGAGTTCTTCTTTATACCCATTAAAAAGGTAATAGAAGTTATTTCCCTTTGCTTATGCTCCTACCCAGTAAATCCGGTAGTTGAGAATTTCTCTACCTAGTAAAAAGGTAATGGAGGTTATCCCTCTTTTTTTTCTCATATCCAGTAAGTCGATAGTTGAGTCCATTATTCCCGTATCTTCTACCCAGTAAACGGGTAGTTAATAATTCTTTTCCAACTCGGTATTCCTCCATTTGTTGGACTCGAATACTTTGTTTGGTTGTTATTCCCTGGAAGAGTGCTTACTCCCCTCGGTGAATCTTTTACCTTGATTATATCATTAAACTTTTCCCCCATGTGGAGTCGGTTATCCAGTGATTTATTTTCCTGGTAACTTTTTTGGTGTCCTTTGTTTTCCCGAGCGGGATTTTCTTCTGTGTCCGTAAGCTTTTTGCTTCTCTCTAATGGTCGTGTTTTCCCCACAGAGATCTTGGGTTTGAATACCATCTCATATTCATATCATATCATGTTCTCTTAGGACAAAAATTTGGGTTTTATGTATTTAAGTCTCTCCCATCTTGCAGAGACGAAGGTGTCAATCTTCGTATCTTCAGATTGAAGAAACTTAAATAGGGGCAGCTGTTGCACCCTAATTTTTGCCCTAAGTTTTCTTCTCGTTTTCATTTGCATCTTGCATACAGACAAGATCGCATTGGTTGCTCGGTTCTTCTCGGGTTAGGTCTATGCCTCGCAGGGGATCACCGTTGTCTTTAATTACTTTATTTGTTTATGTTTACTAACCATTAATAAAAATTAAAAAAAAAAATTTTATTTCCTTTTACTAACTTTTTTTCAGGAAGTGGAACCATTGAAAATGCCAAAAATAGCAGTCCTGCAATTCGAGTAAATTTCACAGACAAAAGTCGAAGTTGATCCGCAAATAATTCAAAATTATCAGATCGAGGATTTCCCAAGTTAATTGATTCATTCAAAGGATTTCCAAGGTTCATGTGTTCATTTCTTCGACGCACAAAGAGAATCGGTCCATGGCAACCATTTGGTTAACCGGTTAACCAGTGCGAAATTTGAATATTTTATTCAAATTCATCACCCATAAATCATTGATTTAAGTTGAATATTCTAGATCACTTGGTTTCTGATTTCTCTACATCACTTTGATCATTTCCTACAATAAACCCTCACTAATCACCACTCTTTTCCATTTCCCACCAAAATTGCAATTATCAAGCCTAATTTTAATTACCAAAGCAAGCTCCATTCCACCAAATTTCCATACCCAAGGCCTTTAAATAGGACCACAATTTCATTCATTCCACAAGCTTTTGATAGCCACAAAACCTCTTGCAAAATACTCCCTCAACACCAAAATTTTCCATAGCTCACTTTCTTTCTTTTGAAGTTATCAAGAATTCACATTTAATTCTTGACTAACTTGAGCTAAACCTTCATCCATTCCTTCTTTTGTTCATCAATTTCAGTAGATCTAAGCTTGCTTTGGTCCAATTTGATGAAGAGCTTTTGGTAATTCATCTTTCTCCATAAACCCATATTCACCATCAACATTCAAGATGTAGATCTTTGGTGCCTTTGTTTCTAGATCCTTTGGATCTTTATTTCTGGTTTGATTGCAGGGATTCCACTGTATTTTGGTTTTAAAATTCGTTCAAATTCAGATCATGATCATCAAATGTTTGAGAAAAGGTTTCAAAATGGATCATGCTGAATTTTCTGCATTTTTCAGCTTTTGGTACAGCGTTAACCGGTTAACCATTTGGTTAACCGGTTAACCATCTTCAAAACAGTGTAGATATTCAAAATCTGCTTACGTTAACCGGTTAACCAATTGGTTAACCGATTAACACAAGTCAGAATGGTGTTTTTGTCTTGTTTCAAGCCCATTTTTGGTTCCTCTTTCTTCTTCTTCTTCTTCCTCCTTTTTATTTTTACCTTGGGAAGCATTTTTGGGAGTGATTTCTCCTTAATTTCAATGAACTTTGGGTGTAGATTAGAGTAGTTAATGTTCATTAATTCAAAACTACCTTTAAGTGGATTATTCAATTCATTTAAGGTACTTTGCGTTAGTGATTCATTTTCGTGCTTGAATCCACCAAGATGAGTGATTGAGCTTAAGGATGGAAGAATACCATAAGTGCGGCTCAATTTTGTATTCACCTTTAGTTTTGAGCGGTATCGCGTCCGGATAACGATTTAGATATCATTTATCTCTCATACATTAGCACTAACATTATGCACCTTAATTGGTGGTGGCCGTCCTCATTTGTAGGGTAATTACTTCGTAAATTACTCGGCGATTGCTTAACATAGACCTAAATTTGTCCCTAATTCGGAATAAAAATCTAATTGGGTACTTTCACTTTCGTGGACCGGATCTCTTGTTGATCGCGTAATCCCAAAGAGGTTAATCATATTGCATTAAGAATCAAGACTTATGAATGTTTGATGCGTAGGTGCTTTGGATATCCCAATCGCCTTTCAAATTTCATCGAATTTGGTTTGGTTTGCCTTAATTAATCGCTATAGTGTAAGATGCTAAGCGGATCCGGTTGCCTTTGATTTTGGTTACTCTTTCTTTTTGGTTGTGGTTGATTAAGTTCACCATGCCATTATTATGTGAATATTATTATACTTTTATTATTGTTAATATTTAGATTCTTGCACTTTAATTTCTTTTGTTACTAACATTTAATTTCTTGTACTTTTATTGCCTTTATTCTATTTTTCTTTATTCATCCATATCATGTTTATTATTTGCTCTTGTTTTGTTGTTGTTTTTCCTTTTGTCCATTTGGACACAAAAACATTAATAAAGGATTAAACCTCTAAAAAACTTGTGACTTTAATTTGTGGACTTTTGGTTACTATCCTTGTCTTTGGAATGAAGATTTGGACTTATATTCTTAGGACACACTTCCTTTGCCTTGATATTCATGGAGTTGGAATTAGCCTTTATCTGGCCATTTGCTAGTTCATAAGGATGGAACTCTTATGCTCATAATTTGGAATGTCATCAAGTTTGGTTAGATCTTTCTTCCCTTATCTCCTTATTTTCTTTTTTAGGATAGTCCCTTCATCTCCTCCCATTCTTTAATTTTCAAAACCTTCTTCCTTTTTAAAGGATTCCTTCTTTTTAAATCATCACCTCTTTAATAAACAAAACCTTGACTTTTGTCAAGTGGCTTTTACTCTTTTTCTTTTCTTTTAAAATCAATGAATCTAATCATGTTGACCTTAATTCAAAAATAAAAAGAATCAAACTCATTCAAGTTGTTTTGTGCCTTTGTGCATTTTTGTTTTTTTTTTCTTTTAAAGAGTGCCAATTATGAGTCATTATTCTTTAGTCGGGTGCTAGTCTTTCAATCTCCATGGTTGTAGTTTGATGTAATTGAGTCTCTTGTCATTTGTGGGGGTTTAGTGGCATACTCGTTTTTTTTTCCGAGTTGGCGCCCTCCCTCCATAATGATGTATGAGTCCATGCCTTCATTCTCATGGTAGTTTGTTTGGCCATCCACTTGAAGATGACAAATTCTCTTCACTTCATAAAATTAATCATAACCCACCCTTTTCACTATTTGTACAACTAACTACGGGGTTTTGATCTTGCATTGTACTTTGTGGGTACGTAGGCATGAGGTGGTAAACCTCTCCAAACACAAAAATATTAAAAAAATGATTCTTTCTCTCACCTCTCCATTCTCATTTTTGCAAACCATTTTCAAACCAAAAGAAGTAAATTTTTCAAAGGGCTCCCGTGGAGTACTACGGACATTTTGAGTGTGTAAAACCTTCCCATTATGTAACCTATCCCCTTACATGTTTCTCTGTTATGTTTCTTTAGCTTTTTGCTTTTAGATTCATTAGGATTTATTCGCTCTTTTTTCCTTTTCCTCTTGGAATAAAATAAAAGCGCGGTGGCGACTCTGTTTACTTTGAGTTAAGTTAACTAATAGCTTACACTTCATGTATTTTTTACACATCCACTCATTGAAATCAGTCAAGGTGAATCTCAAAGCTTGAGAATCAATGTTGGAACTTGATTATTCAGAAATCTTATAAAATCCTTTTATTACATTTTCCTTAAAGGTGGTAATCATCTCTTCAAAAGTAAAGATTGGTTTATCAGAATTTCTTTGAGCAAAGTCTGTGACTAATTCAAAGTCTGAAGAGGATGAGTTGCTTTGTTCAGAAGAATTGTTGGATTTTAGTGGTTCAGGTTCTGATGTTGGCATATCTTCAAGAGTTAGAGCCTTTGGGGAATTTGATTCAGTGTTGATTGAAGATGGATGAATGATAGGGAAGTTTCGTGGTTGAGTGGGAGAGGGTCTGTTATGATTAGATAATGTAATAATGAATGGTAATAATAGTGTAGCAGGTGGATGAGTGATTTGAGAAGTGGTTGTTGAGGATGTAAATATTTCAGATGATACATGTGCAGAACCAGTTTGATTCTGAGATGAAAGTGGCGTTATTGGATAGGGTGTGGTTGTCATGACAAAAGGTGAAATAGGTAAAGATAAAATAATATTTTTATTTCTGACAGTAGTAGAAGCAGGTTCAAGAATCGTGCTCGAAGCTTCAGGAAAAGACTTCAGAGAACTTACTGAATGAATTCCTTCTCCCTATTTATTTCTTCCTTCTTCATAATGACACCTCAGAAGTTCTGATGAGATACCTTCTGAAATATCATATTTCTTCTTAGCAACTTTTGTTTCTTCTATCAAGCATCTGATCATCAACAATAGTTCTGTCAGAGAATAATCACTCAGAACTTTTATGTGCTTCTGATCATGATTTCTGACATTCTTTTGCAGACTTCATCAAGAAGTTCTTATGCATCAAATTCATGAGCTTAGCAATCTTTCTTATTTACATGAAAAAATTCCCGATGAGCTTTTTATGAGAAAGCAAATATGGAATAATCCGATTTTTGAAAACAACTCATACTCACAAAGAATTAATCTTCAGCAAAAAAGAATTATTACTTTCTGATGATTTGATCTTGAGTAAATACCATGTTCAACGAATCATATTTCAAGATTAGCATTTAACAAATATTTCTCCTTACCTGATGAATCTATCTTATCATATGATTCTTAAAACTTCTTGCAACTCTAACATAGAAGATTCGTTGATGACAACTTCAAGATTTAAGAATCATTGGCTTGCTCATTGTAACCCTTTCTGGTTTCACAATTTAGTTCTCATGTTCATTCATTTCCAAATGAAGATTTTGAGCATATGAAACTGACATTGCAAGTGGATGGGAACATCACCTAGAGTATTTCTCACAGAGCATTTGGATCTTTATCTGAGACTGTTAAGTGTTTGATATCCATAAAAAACAGAAACAGAGCTCTGATGCCAATTGAATAAAAGAGTCGCCATTGAATGTTATTTATCCTAAAGAGGAAAGGAAAGAAAACTTAAGAGAAAGGAAAGACAAGGTCAACTCAACCAAGTCCAGGCTCAGGAGTTGGTTACATGAAGGGAAGGTATTCACACCCCTTCACATCCATCGTACTCGACGGGGTCCATGCTTGTTGTTTTTCTCAAAAGGTATAGTCATATGAAGGTTCCATCTGCTAACTGGAAGGAATGAAAGGGAACGAGAAATAGACAGAAATGAGGAGAAACGAAAGGGTGAAAGAAGGATGTTGACTCAAAAGGATATCACATCCCATCCTTATGTATCTCGTCGGGAATGAGAATCAGAGTCAATGTAGTTCTAACCAGAATAGGGAATTGTGCTCGGCAAGCATCACACTTGTGCCTACGTATCTCATTGCAATGAGAATAAGAGTTGTCGTAGGTCTTCTCACTCTGGGTAACAACTTTGTTTGTTTTTATGTTTTTTATGTTGACATTGTCAATGTTCTTGTTCCAACAGTTAAGGTTTATCGCTCATTGAATCGAGGCTTGGCGTTACCTATTTGCGATGGAACGAACTTAACATGTCTTTACGCTTACTACAGAGTAAGGTGAGGAGAGAAAAGACGTGTGTCTGTTTATTGACTTTTATGAGAAGTGTTTTATTGATTTTGTTTGTCATATGTGTAACATTAAAGTTTATGACGATAGGAACAAATAGTTTGCATAACGATCCAAGCGTCTCGCACACAAAGCATCCTAGAAGAGGTAAAGTATTCACCCGCTCATCATTTCCTATGTACTTACAACTCATGGTATACTACACACACCTTAGTTGTTAAGTGTTTTTTATTTTTGATTTGAAGATGAGATTAGAGACTCAAAGTTTAAAAGAAAAATCTAATGGGGAACTAAGATTTATCCTAAGTGTTAGCATGCAACATTGATCCTATTTTAAGGTTTATATCCTATTTAACTTAACCAAGTTAGAAAAGGCATCTACTTATAACTTATCTCAACTTGATTATGAATCAAGTTAAGACAAGTGGGACCTAAGGAAGAAGAAAGAAGGAAGTGAAATAGAAAAAGAGAGTTAACACCTAGTATTAATATGGAAAATCAAATTAGGATAAAAGGGAGGCTTAGCCAAGATATCGATCATCGAGGCAAGCCAACTGTGGGAAATCAAAATGCTATCTAACCAATGATATTGAGGATCACAGTGAGAAGAATATGGGGGTGTCAATAGGATCACATAAAGCATCAACATCGTCTGATACGAGCTAAAGACAAAACGTGGGGGTTTGATTGCAAAACCCTTTTCCACTTGACCAACTCGATAACAAGAGTAAGCTATGTTCAAAGCATCAATATGAAATGCAAGCTTTGAACGAATTAGGACTAGAAAAGGTGGGAGTCGATTGCAGACTCTCCTTCCACCCAATGCCTTCTTTGAGTACTTTTCGGGGAAATGAGAATGGGACGCCTCTTTGAGGTCTTTGGCACAAAAATAAACAATCACAAACAGAGCCTCCTTTGAGGACTTCCATACTTATCGGCCAAGTGGCACAGGCTCCCAATCCTACTTCTCATGGCATCAAAAGGAAAAACAATGCAGAATTAGTAAAATGGATGAGAAATAATACCATGTAGATAACAATTTGTAGCAACACAAGCAAAGTATAAGCAAATCGGAAAACTTCTAGTAAGCTAGCATCAACAATAAAGGTAGTCAGAAATCGGATGCACGGAATATGCGTCAAAGCATCATCATTGTGAAAATAAATCACATGTGAAATATGTAATGTGTATCAGACACATTCACATATCAAATAATACACCTGCAAGAAAAATTACATCCATACAAAAAATGAAAGCATTGTGTATAAACAAGATCGATCGCATCAGAAGTGAACTCAAATCCACAAATAAAGTGGGATAATGCGATCAAATCACAATTCAAAGATCTCTTGAAATTCCTTGCACAAGTCAACAAACGAGTTAGAAATAACAAGGAAACGTAAACAAAGTTATACATTCGATTCCCAACACAAATTAAAGTAAATTCATGAAGAAAAACAATTAGAACAAGCATCGGAACAACCACTTTGAAACCTGGGCAGCAACATTGAATCGAGCCAAAAATTGCATTCAAAGTGAGAAAACTTGATAGCAACGGTCCATAGCCAAGAAATTAAGCATAAAGACCCATTAAATGAATATTGGATCACCATATTCATGTTAAAACAAAATCCGAACAACATTTTCGTAACTTGGAAAATGCACAAAAAGTTGCCTTAAAATGCTATCGAAATAATACCAAAGCCTACAGATCAAATAATTGAATCCACATACACATTAGGCACGAATTAAAAATCAAGACAAGTGCATTTTAGAATTCTAGACAACACTACACCATAATAAGAGATCGCATAGAAAATCACATTGAAATCGGAATTTCTCGTTACAAACCAACATCACACGCGCCATTAAGCATAAGAATGCATCAAGCGAAATTTGAAAAAAAAATCAACGCATTTACTATTTCCAGGAAGCAACACACTCATGAACCAATATTCATCAAAATTGTATTTAATGACCACAAATCGACATGTAAAAGTATTTACCGATTCAAGTTATATTGCTATGAAATGTAAACACGTTGTAAATAAAAAATTCAACATCAAAAGTTTCAATCTCAAACGCATACAACACAATTCAAGAACTAATGTAATTCGATCCGGATCAAAGTTTTAGTATCAAAAAAGTAATGGATTAACATTTGATTCAAATTACAACTTCATCAATCCAAGAATTCCACTTAATTCTCATCAAAATTCAATAATTCAAGTGAATCAAGTTACACTTCAACACAAACAATTCTCAACAATGTAGTGTCGAATTTCAAGATTTACATGAATCTAACAATTATTCAACCAATTTTGGATCTCAACGTCATCGATAATTAAGTATCAATTCAAAACCTAACAATTCAAGCTCTAACAATTCAATTTAATGTAGCATTCAAGAATCAAGTCAAGTAACCACTTAGTTCCTAAAATCAACTAGTAAATAATCAATTAAACAATAAATGAGTCAAGAATCATTACCAAATATGAATCGGAGAATCGAAAGGGATGAAAATCCGTGGAGAGTTCGAAATCGGAGAAGGGAGTGGGATTTTGCGCGAGGAAGGTGACTCGGTCGGAGGATTTTCACGTGAAGGATGGGGTGACACGGTGAATCTTTGGACGGAGCGGAGAGGTTCATGGTGGTTGATTGGTTGGTGGAGGGAGATTGTTGGAGGAGAGAGTTAAGCTTGAGAGGTTTTTATGAATTTTGTTCTTGAAGCTTGACGGACTTGATGAATGTTCTTGAGAGAATTGAGAGAAAATGAGAGGATTGAGAGAAAATGAGAGAATTGAAAAGTGTGTGCCAAAAAAAGAGTAAAAATGAATTTTCCTTTTATTTTGAGAGTGGAGGGAAATCTAGTAGTGAGAATTGTGACCAAAAATGGGTTTTTAGCTTATTCGGCGCTCAACCAAAATAACACAGTGATCAGTGAATAATTCTTACTCGAAACCCCAAACAAAATTGTCTGTGACTGAGTCCCAGACGCAACACAAAAAGAACGGATGTCATACAATAAAAATCGAGTGAGTTTGATATGTTTAAGTGACGAGACGTCATTGTCAGAAACCAAATAAGCAGTTTTTTCCAGCTTATTTAGTGTCCGACAATCGAACAAACCACAAGCTCATGCATTTCAGAGCAGAATCTCGACTCGATTTTGCCAGCAAAGTTGTAGATCTATCAGCCAGCGACGTTGTGCAAAAATAACTGCCATCATATGATAAAAGTCGACTGAGTTATGAATTTATCAGTGGGGCGATGTTCAACCATTTTTTTCTTCGGAGTACCGTTCGAACTCGGGCTTGTCTTTGAACTTGAAGATAATAAAATATGTTATCTTACACTTAGAGAATGGACATGATACAATAAAAATTGACCGAGTTATGATTTTTGAAAGATTGAACAAACAGTAAAATGTCTCACAAAATTCCTCAGGTAATTCGCATTTTTGGAGTCCTTCTACTCAGAATTGGCTCTCATTCAAAACATACGACATGAAGAGGATAATACGACAAAATTTCTGGAAAAAGGCGGCTAGAAACGATATTACAGGTGAGAGTTATGAATTTATTAAGTTCCTAAAAGACAATAATCAACACTTTAAATTTACTGTATTTCGACTGTACCACCTCAGATAACTTGCGTATTCGAAAATCTTCCTCAAAGAATTGGCTCTCGGTTTTTCCATACGGGTTGGAGGTGACATCCAGCCGGTTATTTTGACGAAAGAACAGTTCATAAATGTTGATCTGATCTGAAATTATGAATCTTTGAACGTCCACAGATCAATGAACCCGAATTGCAAGTAACAATTAATTCCCAAGGTTTTCCTTTGGAAATTGGCTTTTGAGCCAAACAAATGAAATGTAGGAGATGTAAAAACGGTTCAATTTCCTGAGGAATCATCCTTAAATACCTCTTGGGAGAATGCTTTGAGAGTGTTGACTGACAAAATAAATGTCTCCTGTAATACTCCTTATTTTTAATAAATGCATTGGATAATATTAATTAAAATTAATAGGGTTCCGGTGTGCTATGAGAGTTTTCAACTTAAATAATTAGAGCAACCGACGAACTCAAATTTAATTAATTAATATTATATGACTCAGAAGTTTTATTAATTGGCCCATCAGAGACATGATACCCTTAATTTTGGACCCATTAGTTAGTCTTACTAACTAATGGAATAAGATTACATTTCTTTTCTTTTTCTCATTTTTATGAAAATAAGTTTGTAAGAAGAGAAGAGAAAGGAAGGGAAGAAGAAGAAGAAGAAGAAAACCTAGAAGCTCAAGAAAACCATGGATCATCATCAATCTTCATCTTCATCATCTTCATCAAACTCCTCTTCTTGGTAGATGTGGGTTCTAGTTAGAAGCTTTTTATTTTAAGAGTTTTTGATGTTTTAGAGTTTAGGTTGGATTTCGATAAAATTGTGAAATCGAAGTTTCTAACGGTTAAAATGTGCTATAAAACATGTAGTATAGTCAGGTTATGAATGGGATTAACTGATAATACTTGTTGTTACATTTGGATATGTTTTGATTGAGTTTGGATGGGTTTTATATGAGAAAAATGCAAATTTTCAGCTTCTAGTACAACAGTAACCGGTTACCCACATTTTCACCTTTTGGATATGTTATTTGTGGAAAAGGTTAACAGGCCTTAGGAGTGTTTTATACATTCCCATTTGAGTGAAATCGCGTAACCATAACTTATTTTCCCTAAGATGTCATTTCATAAGCCAATGGTTCCTTTGGAATGTATGCATGCATTACTTGACATGTTTGATTCCCGTGTTTAGTACGAATGCAGCCTACGGGTAAAGAGACTTGTGATGGTGTATGGTCCATCTAAAGTGACGATTCTAGGTGTATAGAACTAGGATTCAAATCCATTTCATATGTCAAGTAAATACAAGGATCCATGACTCGTGGCAACTTCTAGACGTAGAAGAGGACGAGAATAGGGGATGCCTTTGTGGTTTCCGGAGTAGTGATACTTTTCGAGATAGTGAACTCAAGATATGTTTCCATATGAGTGTGAGATTGTGAACTCAAGGTCTAGGTTTTTCTCCAACTTGAGTAGGATTTTGTAGAATCTTGTAGAGCTGACAGAATCCATAAGATAGGGAACTCACTGAGATGTTGATATCTCACCCCCACTATTGTTGTTGCTTTTCAGGTATTATTTGCAGGTTGATTTACAAGTGGAGCTATGCTCGAGAAGTTTCAAGAGAAGCATAAACTTAGTTTTCCTATGTGTATTTATCTTTGTATAATGATGTATATTGTATTGATCTTAGTATTTTTTATTTTAGTATGATTTCAATGTCTTGTACCATAGTTTGTATTGTGTTTTAGTATTTATCAAGAATGTGAATTATGCTACTAGGCACTTATGATGGTGTCAGTACCAAATAAACTCTTGTATAATGATATTCTAGGTATTTATTATATGGGGAGTTACAGTTGGTATCAGAGTAGGTCGTATCCCAGACCTAGCCTTGAAACATCATAAGTAAATCTTTCCTTCCTCTTGAGTGTGTCTTGTTGGCATGATTTTTAATATCATATTATGTAGTATTGGGTCTGATCAACCTAATGCTATGTATATGATAGGTAGAGTCATGGTTGAGCGATCATGAGGACTCTGAAGTGTTGTCGTAATTTGTGTTGTGAGAGTAGACCCAAGCCAGGAGTTATTAGAAGGGAATTTTGGTTAACTAAGTTGGAGTCTTCTTAAGAGTTGTACTTCCTGTAACATGGAGTTGGAGAGTAGTGTGTTGTTCAAGGAATGCTTTAGAATGGATAGAGTCTGAAAGGTAAAGATATCTATAGGATGATTGGTCAAGGTATTGAAGGATATGTAAAGTCATGGGTAGATCAGTATTGGCCACTAGTATGGACAAGAGTTTCGAGAAATCTCATTCCATGAAAAGTGAAGATGCTTTGTGGAACATGTGACGTAAGGTTTGGAAGTGGGATAATTGTTAGTGTTTCAGTTCTAAGGTCACTATGGAATCTTAGAGGAACGAGAGTACTTCAAGGAATGTATCCGTATGATATCTTACAGATGGATAGAAGTTACAAGTTAAGAAAGTTCGTTTCTTATGGGAACCTAAAGTCGTGGTGAAGCGTGAAGAGAAACACAAGGATATGATTACACGTTTCAAGTAAGACAAGTATACCCCGGACAAAGAGTAGAAGATTGGCGTTGTATAACCAGTTATGACTAAAGAGACAAAGTTTATTACAATGCATCAGGATGTTATATTCAAGTAAGATATTAATTCAGAAATGTTAAATTACCCCAGGGGTGGTATAAGGTACAGTGTCAGAAAAGAACAAGCTTTATTTAGTAACATGAGGTGTATTTGTTAGGGACCATATGAACTTGTGTTAAGTGATAGAGTAATCCCCTTGGATTCGGGAGAATTCTATAAGATGAATTATGTTTGGGTATGATAGGATTTCCATAGAGCGTGAAGTGAATACAGTATGGAAAACGATATTAACAATATGATATGAGAAAGTGATAACGAAATGTATTTTTGGACGAATGTACAATGGAGTTGTAAAGATGTTGTTGATACTAAAGTTAAGGAAGTGTAATAAATGATGGTTCATCCATTAGTACTTTAGTAGTGTGATCACTATGTATGTGAAATCCTCTGTTCATACTTGTTGTAGTGTTTGTTGAGATTTGGATTGGAATTGGAAAAGAAATTTCATCCCTTATAGTAAGAATTTTTGCCTCTGCGTGTTAAGTAACCGGTTACCCTTCTGGGAGTAAATTGGTTACCTTTGAAAATTTAGGGGTTTCTATAATTTTTTTACACTAGTAATCGGTTACCCTCCTGGTAGTAACCGGTTACCCAAATTGTGTCTCTAACTCTCAAAATGGCTCTGGAGGAATAGTGTTACACGAAGTAACCGGTTACCCTTCTGGGAGTAACCGGTTACCACAATTAAGTTTTGAAAAAAAATATTTTTCAAAAATTCATACCTTTTAACTCGGGTGCCCGGTAGAAGCGTTATTGGTACCGATAGGAAGTTGTGGAGACATTATATGCAATGAATAATAAAGGTTAAGGGAACCCCGGTTAATACGTAAGTAGAGACAACAAGGTTCTTCAGAGGAGTGCATTACCTCAGTTTTCAAGTGTAAGGAAAACTTCTATAATTGAGAATGATCAGAGTATTTAGAATATACCTCTAGTAGGATTAAGAATGTTGTAATTTTAATTCTTGCCAAGCAGTTCAAAAGAAAGAACAAAGTTGTATGCTAGACATAAAGATATACATTGTTTTTTTACTCGATAAGGATTTTGTGTTGGATTTTGCTTATGAACGAACCAAGTGTTAGCTTGTGACAAAAAACCATTTTGATGTCGTCATTGTCGTTTCCTACTAGCATCGTTGTACGAGTGGAATCGAACTATTCTGTTGAACATTTGTGTTGTGACTGTGACAAAAATTGTAGTTCTACTTTGTCACTTGTTTGGAGTATGTCATCTGTTTATCGTATCCTATTTTGTGTTATCTTGAGTTGTGAACGGTGGCCGAATGCATATTTGGAAACCACGAGTGTGAATAATTTTGCGAATTAGTGCAATCTGAATTGATGATTTGAGTTGGATTGTTTGTTATCAAGAGAAACAAGTTCAATTGTGTTCGACCGATTAGCCTCAGATAGGAAATCGATTGACACATGAATTTTGTGGAGGACCTTAGAAAATCATACTTTCTTAACTATAAATCCATTTTGGGTTCTGTTCAAAGTTTCAGAGGTAAAAATGTTGAACTTTCTTTTGAGCATGATTGGTAGACAGTAAATGTTATGAATTTTTGGTGTGTCATTGTTACGACTACCGAGGAGCTAAATCGTGAAGTTATAAGAGACTCATGAAGTGTTGATCTTCCAGGAAACATTTTGATATCTGAATTACTGTGTGAATAAGAGATGAACAATTGGTTAGTTTCTAGTATCGTTAATTCTTGACATCAGTTATGGACTCCGTAAGAGTAATACCAGATGTGTGCAGTTGAACCATACTCAGAGATATGGATTTTAAGTTACCTTCCAGGTAAGAGTAAGAGATGAATGTTCCGAAGTTAAGCATGTATATTAGATTTTTTAAGGAACGATACCTTTGAGAAAAGTGAATTTGAACGAGAATTTTTTTGTGGTCTTTAAGGTGTGTGTGTGTGTGTGTGTGTGGAATATTGTATGTAATAGGAAAGTGTTTTGGAAACTCACAAGTATACTAAGAATGATTTAAGTTTAGTACTAGTGAATCACAAATGATTGTAAGTTCTGTATATCATTACGTTATTATTGATAGGGACCTTGTGTCGAAAGAAACCTAGAGTGAATAGAATCCTATAAAGAGAATTGGTATGGAACAACAGATGAATTACAGAGAGGTAAGTTAGAAGGTAACCCAATGTTGGAACAAGCATACGAGTAAGGACGTGAAGTTTGATTTATTATGAAACAAGGACTTTGAGCCACAAAGTCAAATTGGAATTTGAATATGTCAGAGTATGTAACAGAAGTAAGGACAAGTATGGATCTAAGACATTGTTATAAATTGTTGTTGTTATTGATTAAAGAAAAATTCAAGGACGAATTTCAATTTAAGGATGGGAGGATGTAATACTCTGTATTTTTAATAATTGCTCTAGATAATATTAATTAAGATTAATATGGTTCTGTGTGTGCTCTGAGGGGTTTCAACTTAAATAATTAGAGCAACCGACGAACTTAAATTTAGTTAGTTAATATTATCTGACTCAGAGGTTTTATTATCTGGCCCATCAGAGACATTTTTGGATACCCTCAAATTTGGACCCATTAGTTAGTCTTACTAACTAATGATATAAGATTACGTTTCTTTTCTTTTTCTCATTTTTATGAAAATAAGTTTGTAAGAAGAGAGAAGAGAAAGGAAGGGAAGAAGAAGAAAACCTAGAAGCTCAAGAAAACTGTGGATCATCATCAATCTTCATCTTCATCATCTTCATCAAACTTCTCTTCTTGGTAGAGGTGGGTTCTAGTTAAAAGCTTTTTGTTTTAAGAGTTTTTGATGTTTTAGAGTTTAGGTTGGATTTCGATAAAATTGTGAAATCGAAGTTTCTAACGGTTAAAATGTGCTATAAAACATATAGTATAGTCAGGTTATGAGTGGGATTAATCGATAATACTAGTTGTTACGTTTGGATATGTTTTGATTGAGTTTGGATGGGTTTTATATTAGAAAAACGCACATTTTCAGCTTCTGGTGCAGCAGTAACCGATTACCCACCTGGTAGTAACCAGTTACCCTTTAAAAAACTAGGATTTTACGCATATTTTACACTGGTAATCGGTTACCCACCTGGGAGTAACCGGTTACCACTGCTGTGTTCTGAAAAATAATATTTATTATAAAATTCATAACATTTTACTTGGGTGTCCGATTAAGACAAACTTTTTATCGTTGGAAATCTATGACAACGTACTATCCAATGGTGAGAGAAAATATTAATTTTGAAGTGGAAATAATTTATTTATTTTATGTCGATTAAAATTTCCAATTGTGTATTTGTGATATGCCATATGAGTATGCATGCTAACCAATAATAATCATGAGACTACTTAATTAAAATGAGTTAAGTAGAGTGAGGAAGACTTACCCTATCAATAGTAGAACCTAGTTGTGACTAGGAATTTGAGAGAAACTAGATGGAGATGCTCGGACGTTCGATGCTTAGAGAAGTATCTTAGTCGAGTAATGGTCCAGTGGTGAGTGAGGCACTATATGGAATATGTGTGTGAACTCGTTTGGGTGTGTTATTTGTGGAAAAGGTTAACAGGCCTTATGAGTGTTTTATACATTCTCATTTGAGTGAAATCACGTAATCAGATCCGATTTTCCCTGAGATGCCATCTCATGTTCCAAGGGCTCCTCTGGAATGTACACATGCATTACTTGACAGGTTTGATTCCCGTGTTTAGTACCAATGGAGCCTACGGGTAATGAGACTTGTGATGGTGTATGGACCATGTGAAGTGACGATTCTAGGTGTACGAACCTAGGATCTGAATCCATTTCATATGTCAAGTAAATACAAGGATCCATGACTCGTGCTAACTTCTAGACGTAAAAGATGAGGGGGATAGGGGATGCCTTTGTGGTTCCGGATTAGTGATACTTTTCGAGTTTGTGAACTCAAGACATGTTTCCATATGAGTGTGAGATTGTTAACTCAAGGTCTAGGTTTTTACCCAACTAGAGTAGGATTTTGTAGAACCTTGTAGAGCCGAGAGAATTCATAAGATAGGGAACTCACTAAGATGTTGATATCTCACCCCAATATTATTGCTTTTCAGGTTTTATTTGTAGGTTAATTTACAAGTGGAGCTATGCTCGGGATGTTTCAAGAGAAGTATAGACTTAGTTTTCCGCTTTGTATTTATCTTTGTACAATGATGGATATTGTATTGATCTTAGTATTTTTTATTTTAGTATGATTTCCATGTCTTGTACCATAATTTGTATTGTGTTTTAGTATTGGCCAAGAATATGAATTATGCTATTAGGAACTTATAATGATATTAGTACCAAATAAACTCTTGTATAATGATATTTTAGGTATTTATTATTTGGGGAGTTACATCTCCAATCCTACCGAGGCTTGAAAGGTAAAACCTTGATCCCATAGCCATGAAGCCAAATGATATGCATGTATGCGCATGATAACCGAGATGAAATGAAAATGAATGAAGCATGAGCCGCTTGGGTGAGGTAATAAATATGAGGATAAATTTTGGGATGTTACAGTCGCCCCTATTCAATCCACTGTGAACCCAAAGGGATGAAAAGCATGGGCTTTCAGACATTCATGGGGAAGAAATATTGAATACCGAAATAAACTAGAAAAATTTGCACTATGCGGGATATTAAAAGGAAGGACACCATCCTCAGATGGAATCAAGCAGGACTACCATCCTCATGACAGTAAAAGAATACAAGACCAACCTCAGTAGGACTTGAATGAAGAATATCAACCTCGATTGACAAACTCAAATGGATGACACCGACCTCAGAAGATACCAAAGAAACAAAGGCTGACCTCTGACAAACTCTATAGGAAGAAATGTTGATCTCAATCAATGAACTCAAATTGAAGAAACCTTCCTTAAATGGAATCTAACCGACTTATCAACCTCAAATCGCATCCAATCGTCTGTCATACACCTCATTCCCAGCTCCGACAACTGTGAATTGTTCCTCTTGGGGGTCTTCCTGCAATATCCTGCCTGCAGCTGTATTTCCTGGAACATTCCCATTAACATTAGGGTTCAAATGGGGTCCAAATTCTGGTGGGTTGATGCGAGGCTGTTCGCGCTCATTATTGCTAGTTCCTCCTGTACCAGGGTGAGGCTCTTCAGGTGTTTATCTTTCCACCAGCTCTCTCAGCCTTTCTTGGCTCTGGGCTAAGCCAGTCATTACTGCCATAAACTGGGTCATCTGGTTTCTCATTTCGACCTTTTCGTTTTCCATCTGATTGTTACGGGTAGGGTACCGGTGCGTGCGGTTGACAGGGAACACTAGGCGACGAGCAATATTTCCTGAAAGCACAACAAAGTGAGAAACAAAAATAATAAACAAAACCTACAAAACAAAGAAAAAAGGTTAGTATGCAATGCAATATGCTTATTCGTTTTCTGGAGAACTCTAGTAAGATGAATTATGTTGGGTATGAGAGGATTATCGCAGAGCGTGAAGTGAACATAGTATGGAAACGATTTTAACAGTGTAATTTGAGGAAGTAATAAAGAATTGTATTTTGGATGAATGTACAATGAAGTTGTTAAGATGTTGTTGAGACTAAAGCTAAAGAATTGTAAGCAATGACGGTTCACTCATTAGGACTCTGGTGGTATGATTACTTTTGTGTGGAATTGTTGATTGGTATGGTTGTAACTTTTGGATGTGATTGGAATGAGCTTGGGAGGTTTAGGTAGCAATGAAGACCAAAAGTTTGCTTCCGTGATTGAGTAATCGAATTGCTCTCTGGGTACTACTCGGTTATAGAATTGTGTTCTAAATCTCTTTTAATTACTGGAAGTTCGGATTGCACTGAGTAATCGGTTACCCTCCTAGTAGTGACCGATTATCATTATTAAGTTTTGAAAATTGGATTTTTCTAAAATGCATACATTTTGACTTGAGTGCCAGATCGAAGCATTCTTTGTACTTATGGGAAGTTATGGAAACATCATGTGCAATGATTAGTAGCGGGTAAGGGAATCCCGGTTATTATGTAAGCAGAGACAGCAAGGCCCTTCAGAGATGTATTTTACCTGAGTCTTCAGGTGTAGGGGAAAACTCTTGTGTTTGTGAATAATCAAAGTATTTGGAATATGCCCCTGGTGAGATTAAGAATGTTGTTGTTGATACTAATTCTCACAAGGAATTAGAGAGAGAGGAAAAAGTTGTATACTAGAGATGAGACATTCATCATTTTGTTTTACCCGATAAGGATTATGTGTTGATTTTGTTTGTGGATGAACCAAGTGTTAGTTTGTGACTAAAACCCTTGTGATAATGTAATTGTGCGAGTGGAATTGAGCCATTCCGTTGAGTATTTGTATTGTGACCGCGACTGAATGGTAGTTCTACTTCGTCACTTGTTCGAGTTGTGATCTGCATGTTGTGCCCGTTTGTGCTATCTCGAGTTGTGAACGGCGAGCATTTGTGCTCATGTCTCAACATCGAGAGTGAGAATCATCTTGAAAGATGGTGTGGTCTGAATTGGTAACTTTGAGTCGCATTGTTTTTTAATAAGAAAAACAAGTTCAGTTGTGTTCGATCATTTAGCCTCAGATAGGCAGTCGATTGACACATGACTTTTGTTGGGGACCTTAGAGAATTGTACTTTCTGAACTGTAAGTCCGTTTTGGCTTCTGTTCGAAGTATTAGAGGATAAAGTGTTGGACTTTCTTTTGGGCATGATTGATAGACAGTAAATGATCTGAATAAATGATGTGTCGTCGTTGCGACTATTGAGGAACTAAATTGAGAAGCTATAAGAGACATTTTGGTATCTGAATTTTGTGTGGATAAGATATGAACAATTGGTCAGTTTTGGTATCCTTGACATCAGTTATAGACTCCGTAAGAGTAATACCAGATGTGTGTAGGTGAGTCATACTCAAGGATATGGATCCTTAAGTTACCTTCTAGGTAAGGGTGATAGGTGAATGTTCTGAAGTTAAGCATGTAAGTTGTATCGTTTAAGGAACGAGACCCTTGAGGGAAATGGATTTGAACGGGAAGTTTTGTATGGTCTTCAAAGGCAAGTGTTATGGAAACCCGTAAGTGTACTAAGGATGATTTGAGTTTAGTATTGGTGACTCACTGGTTGTTGTAAGTTTTGTGGCATGAATGCGTTGTTATTAATGGAGACCTTGTGTTAGCAGAAACTTTGAGTGAATGGAATCCTGTGAAGAGAATTGGTATGGAGAATAGTGACCATGGCCATATTTGTTAAGCTAAATTGGATAAATTGTTTTGAGTTTAGAATGGAAATCAAAATTGTATAAGTTATGATTGCAACAGTACAAATCCATATATCTCTGTCGTTGGAATGTTTGGACCGAAGTTGTTATTAAGCGGTTGTCAGGCGGATTGTTCTATCATTGCATGGTTACAAGTGATTATCTTATTGGTTGGTGAGAGATCCAATGGATAAGTGTTTTCCCCACAGACTATCAGTTACTTGGTATTGTTTGAGATTTCGTAGTATCTCCATTGTTAGGCTTTGAAAGCATAGTGGAAGGAGACAGATGAAAGAATTCAGTCAGATTGTTGAGAATCAGAAGAGAATTTTATTCTAAGTGGATTGTCTATGGTAAGATACCGAAGGAATGAAGTGCCTGATGCAAGTGGTTACAGTTTTGATTTGAGACCAAGTGGGATTGGTAAGGAAGTCGTTGACAACTTTTGGAATGACGGTAGTGATTGAAGGATCTTAATAGGAGCTTTTGTTAGGAAATTGTATGTGGTTAAAATTTAGCCAAGATACTTTGTGGAACCCTGTCGAGTATTGTATGTTCCGAAATCAAGCCAGAGTGTTTTGTTTTGTGTTATGAATCAATAAAGGGAACTAGAGTGGTATGCTTCTCCAGAGGAGGGATGAGACTAAGTGATTAAGTATGAAGCAACAGATAAATTGCGGAAAATGGAAAGTTGGGAATTAACCCAATGTTGGAAACAAGAGTATGAACAAGGACGTAAGGTTTGATTTGTTATGAAACGAGGACTTTGAGCCGCGAAGTCAAGTTAGAATCTGAGTATGTCAGGTCATGTAATGGAATTAAGGATAAGTATGGATCTAAGATTGCATTGCAAATTGTCGTTGAGGATGAGTAAAGGAAATTCGAGGACGAATTTCAATTCAAGGAGGGAGGATGTAATACCACATATTTAATAAAACGCTCTGGATAATATTAATTGAGATTAATTAGTATTTTCTGACTTAGAGACTTTATTAAATATTCGACTCAGAGATACTTTTCTGGATGTTCTCAGATAGGACCCGTTAGAATACTAACTATTGTATATCGGTATAATATACATTGTTTGGTTTTAACAGAAAGAAAAACAAGTTATGTGTTATAAAAGGAAAAGAGAAGAAAGAAAGTTGGTAAGAGAAAGAAAAGAGAAAGAAGGAAAAAGGAAAGAAGGAAAAAGGAAAGAAGGAAAAAGGAAAGAAAGAAATGGAGAAGAGAAGAAGAGGAAGAAAACCCTAAGAGAGGAAATGATTGGATCATCACCATTTCTTCACCAAATCTTCATCTTCACTAACCTCCTCATCGATTGCAAGGTGGGTTCGTAGTTAGATACTTTTGTTTTACATTTTGGTTGAGTTTTAGGATTTATGAGTTTTAGGGATTTTGGTAGGAAAGCTTGAAATCGAAGGAATAAACGGTTAAAAACTCGATAAAACCTAAGTATGATGTTTGGTATATGATTATATGCATATTTGTGATTAGATTCCTCTATTTTGGTGCAATTTTATGAAATTTGGAGGTTTTGGGAATGGTTTCCCGTAGCTGGTTTTAGCAGAATTTTTCTGAGTTCGCCCCGCGAAAAGAGTTCGCCCAGCGAACTGTAGTAATTTTCTGAGTTTGCCCCGCGAACTGTAGCTTTCAGCTGAATTGTATTTTTTTTCATAGCTTTTGATCCAGGTATCCGTTTTTAGTGTTCCGCATATCGATTCTAAGCTAAAAACATTTACAAATTGATGATGGCAAAAGATATTGTTTTTACCCGACTTTTCCGTTTAACCGTAATTATGTTAGTTAAGGAATTGTGGTATTAATCCAATTGTGGAAAACGTATTAAAACATGAGAATTGGTTGAGAATAGAGACATTAAGATCATTGTAGGATTAGTTTAATGGTGATAATTAAACTAAAATGTTAAGAATTATATGTTTGAAACTATATAATTAAAACTATCAAGAATGGAGAAAGAGTTAGGAAATCTTACCATAAACCAATATTGTGGCCTAGCTTTATGACTAGAAATTGTTAGATGGTATGACTTGTGAGATGCTTAGGTTCATCCTAGGTTGTTACAAATCGTTGACGCGTTATACGCGGTGTCCTCCGAAAAGTCTTGAGTAATCCTTGTGGTGGGTATTACACTGAATCCCACGGGAAGCATCTGTAAAGGCTTGACGTAATATCGATATGGTTTAGGCTTGTGGTGGGTATTACACTGAGTCCCACGGGAAGCATGGTTTGGGCTTGTGGTGGGTATTACACTGAGTCCCACGGGAATAATGGTCTAGGCTTGTGGTGGGTATTACATTGAGTCCCACGAGAAGCATTGAGTAAGTCTTGTGGTGGGTATTACACTGAGTCTCATGGGAAAAATCAGACTTGTTTTAGGCTTGTTGTGGGTATTACACTGAGTCCCACGGGAAGTATGGTAGTCGCTCAAGATGAGTTTATATCGAGTCCCATGAGAAGTTTAAAGGTAATATCCTAACTAGTGATAGTAGGATTTGTAGAACTCTTGGACGTGGTTCCAATGAGTGCAAGACGTGTAAACTGAAGGTCATTTTCCTTTTCCAAAGACTTGAATTAGGTTTGATAGAACCTTTAGAGCCGAGAGAACTCTAAGATATGGAACCCACTGAGATGTTGTTATCTCACCCCACTATTGTTGGGTTTGATTTACAAGTGGAGCTATACTCGGGATGTTTCAAGTGAAGCATAGTTTTAGTCTTCCACTATGTATTTATGTATCTTTGTACAATACGTGATATTGTATTGGATCTTAGTATTGTTTTATTAGAATAATTTCCATGTCTTTTACCTTTATTGTATAGAATTTTTATAGTTGGTCAAGAATGTGAATCATGCTATTAGGCACTTATGATGGTGTCAGTACCAAAAATTAACACTGTATGATATTATTCTAGATATATATTATATGGGTGTTACAAAAACCCCTTAAGATAAAGTTTTGGCTCAAGAATCAGAAATAAATTGATTCTAAGCAAAACCCTAATTTGGATCAGTTGACTGAGGAGGGTTGACCAGAGTTCAAAACCCTAGTTCTTTGGAAGGTGATTGAGGATCTTGGTATCCCAGTTATCATATGAATATTGTGGAGTTCCTTACTTCTTTTTTTGTTCAAAATCCTAATATGGACCTTCCTCAAAGAGGTGATGATCGTCCCATCTTCTCTTATCACTTCCACACCATTTGAGGCCAAGATGCACATTGTGAGATATATTTATTGAGTGAGATACTTTCATGGCTTAGACAAGCTCTTCTTCTGGTGGATGATGATCCCATGCCCTTAGAAAACAATGATGCATGTATTATAGGTTATGACCTAAATGCAATGCAATAAGGCACTAACTATTTGGTATTAGTAATAAATAAGAGGGCAAATTTTGGGGTGTTACAATAATCCCTAGAATTATGGATTCCATTGATCTCTATTGTGATAACAAATGTGCCATCACACAAGCTAAGGAGCCTAGATCTCACAAATGATCCAAACACATACTTAGGCGTTATCATCTCATTCGAGAGATAATAAATCAAGGAGATGTGAAGATTTGTAGAGTACCTACACTTGAAAATGTTGCTGACCCACTAACAAAGCCTCTTGCACAGCAGAAGCATGAAGGCCATACTAGATCTATGGGTATTAGGGGTATGCTTGATTAGTTATAGTGCAATTGGGAGATTATTGGTGTAAGCCCTAGAGGCCAATACTTCTAATACCTGTATCAAATTATTTATTAATAATAAAAGTTATTTCTTTATTATGTTTGTTTTTCTAAAATAATAAAGTCCCTATAATAGCTAGTTCGTTTAATGAAACATTAAGTGTGACTTTTTCATGAGATTCCATTAAACATAAGGACATTATTCTTAAAGTATCCATAGTCGAGCTTTATTGTTAAATGGAATAACCTTAAAGCTTTAATATTATTATGTAGATAGACTAATGATTACATATCATTGATCATAGATAAGGAGTTATCAAGTCTTAACATAGGTATGTATATTAGGAGTGATATTTATACTAGATTGACCTGCTATGAGAGTGCTACATAATATGTTATGCAAAGTGTCATAAGTTACTCTCATGGTGATAGTGATGTATACCATCCTTCGACCTGAAATCACTATAGACCCTATATGTACAGTCAAGTACTTTATTGTTGCTCAAATATTGTCTGTAATAGGATGACCATAAAGAGAATTGATGGGTACTTCACAAAGCATGTTGAGGGACATGAGTGACCTAGATGGAATTTGCCCATCCTGCATAACAGTATAAATGTCTAAGGGCCCAATATTGAACTGGACAAGAATGACATAGTATATGTCTTGTGTTCTATATAGACATAAGGGAAAAGGGTAAATGTACACACAAACATTATCACAGAAAAGGTTTTGTCTGATCACATGACATTTTTGTGACTTGGGTAGCAATGATGTGTTGCTAGATACCTCTCACTATTTATCATGTTAAATGTGTGATTTAATATAATTGCCAACGTCGCGAGAACCTATATGGTCACACACATAAGGACAGATTGATGAGAGAGATAGAATAAATAAGGAACATCATTAGGTATGGTGTGCTTAAGTGACATATGGAACATCATATGATATAATAATAGTTATTATTATTATTATTATTATTATTATTATTATTATTTTATAATAGTTATAAATATAAATAATAAAATTATGTTATTATAATAATAGTTATTATAATAATATAATAATATTATTATTATATGGTGCACTTGAGTTGGGCTCTTTAGCTTGCAGCCCAATTGTTTTATAAATAAAACCCTTGTGTAGAAGCAAAAACACTTGAACGAAAATTCGGATGTGAAAACCTGGGAAAATTTTCTCTCTCTCTCTCTCTCTCTCTCTCTCTCTCACACACACACACACACACTCACTCACTCAAATCCTTCAATCGTAGCAGATAAAATTAAGACTGAAGGAATCCGTTCGTGTGGACTTAGTAGAGGCGTTGTTCATCGTACATCACTCGTGATCACTCTTTTGATTAGGTTTCATCGACACAAGAGGTAACCATTCTATCAATGATCATGATCATTCGTAAGGATCACTAAAGGGAAATTTCTTTTTTTCGTTGCGTTTTAGATTGCAATTTCCCTTCAGATAAGTCAGTGATTCCATTTGAGGATGGTATCTTTCATTGGAGTTTGTTTTTTGAGATCAACATCTGTCATCACAAAGTCTGTTGTGAGATCGGTCTTTGTTTATTTATCTTCCGAGGTTGATAGACGTTTGATTCCTTATGAGGTTGGTTACATATTTGAGTTTGTCAATTGTTCTTGACATCTTTTCATTCAAGTCCTTCTGAGGTCGGTCTTGTTCCCTTCTTTTATCATCTGAGTTTGATAAGTCAGTGATTCCATTTGAGGATGGTTTCTTTCATTGGAATTTGTTGGTTAAGATCAACATTTCTCTTTGCAGACTCTGTTCTGAGGTCAGTCTTTGCTTCCTTGTTTATCGTCTGAGGTTGGTTTCATATTTGAGTTTGTCAATTATGGTTGACATCCCTTCTTCAAGTCCTTCTAAGGTCGGTCTTGTTCCTTCTGATTATCATCTGAGGTTGATAAGTCAAGTTGATTCCATTAGAGGATGGTTTCTTCCATTTGAGTTTGTTGATTGAGATCAACATATCACCTTACGAAGCCTGTTCTAAGGTCAGTATTTGTTATTTGTTTATATTTTGAGGTCGATAAACTTTTGATTCCTTCTGAGGTTAGTTTCATATTTGAGTTTGTCAATTGAGGTTGACATCCTTCATTCAAGTCCTTCTGAGGTCGGTCTTGTTCCTTCTACTTATCATCTGAGGTTGATAAGTCAAGTTGATTCCATTTGAGGATGGTTTCTTCCATTTGATTTTCTTGATTGAGATCAATATATCTCTTTACAAAGCCTGTTTTGAGGTCAGTATTTGTTATTTGTTTATCTTCCGAGGTCGATAGACATTTTGATTCCTTCTGAGTCCGGTCTCATATTATCTGAGTGTATCAATTGAGGTTGACGTCCTTTGATCAAGTCCTTATGAGGTCGGTATTGTTTCATTTTCTTATCATCGCTGAAAAGTTAAGATCTTTGGAATCTCATAACTCATTAGGTTTTGACATGATGGATATGGGGCTGGTAGATGGGGTGAGGATTCCCCACAAATTCAAATCCCCATTCTTTGAGAAATATAATGGTACCTCCTGTCTGCGTACTCACCTGCAATCTTTCTTAGGAAGACTCAAGGCTTATACCATGGATGAGAAGTTTTGGATGTTCTACTTTGAGGACAGTCTGACTGGAGCTTCAAGAGAATGGTATTCACACCTGACGAGGGCCACTATAAGATGTTGGAAGGACTTGGCCGAGGCCTTTATCCGTCAGTACCAATACAATCTAGACATGGCCCTCAATAGAACTCTTCTAATGGGCATGTCTCAGTATTCAAGAGAAAGCTTTCGGGATTATGCTCAGAGGTGGAGACAGCTTGCTGCTGCTGTCCAGCCACCCATGTCTGAATGGGAGATGGATGACATGTTTATGAACACCTTGCAGGGAACTTATATTGACCGACTTGTTGCATTCTCCTCCACTAGCTTCGCTGATGTAGTTATAGCTGGTGAGAGAATTGAGAGTCTTTTGAAGATGGGCAAAATCTCTGACAACGGTGCAAGCTCCTCCAGCAATCCCAGAAAACCTTTTGCAGGACCCCAAAGGGCGGGTGAAACAAATGCCATCCAAGTAAGCAGGGTCAGGTGTCAGTATTCTCACAGATCAGTAGTAGCCATTACTATCCCGGCTCCAGCTCAACAGGAACCACTTTATCCTCAACAACAACCACAACAACAGCATTATCAACAACAACAATATCATTTTCCGCAACAAAGAACGTACAACAACAACAACATCAACCAACAACAGCGCCCCTTTCAACAGAGGCCATCTCAAGCAAATAGGGTGATTGACCCCATCCCTATGCCTTATGCTGATTTACTGCCACAACTCCTGAAACTTAACCTGGTTGAGTTAAGGACGTTGGCTCCACCAGATCCTCTCAATCTCCCGAAGAATTATAATGTTAATGCCCGGTGTGCCTTTCACTCGAACGCACCTGGTCACAATACTGAGAAGTGTAAAGCCTTACAGATGAAGGTTCAAGATCTGGTCGATTCCAAAGCTCTCAATTTTTCACCCCCTCCATATGTTAACAGAAATCCCATGCCTAATCATGGTGGGCCCAGGATTAATGCAATAGAAGAGGACCAACCATCTACATTAATTGACAATGTGGCACAGATTCAAACACCGCTGGCAGAAGTTAAGATTCAACTCTTAAGATGCCAAGTGTTCCCTGGCTGTGGGGCCTGCTGTGAATTGTGCAAGACTTCTACTAATGGTTGTGAGAAGCTAAGGTTTGGCATACATGGCCTCATCAAAGATGGAACCCTGCAAATTACTACAACAACAACTCTTTCTTCAGCACCAATGGATTCTCTTTCAACATCAACAATCCTTTCTTCAGCAACAACAGATACTCCTACAACCGCAACAACTATCACTCCCGCTGATTCATCTACAACTCCAGCAATTACTCCATCCATCATTTCAATAGGTCCAAGTTCAGCAACACTTAATTCTACAACATCAGCACCCATATTATCAACGAAATCGCCTATAACACCAGCAAACATTAATGAAGATGTCTCAACGGTCACGATTTACTATGACCCGACGAATGTTCATCCCAACAATATTTTTCAACAACAAACTGCAACACCTCCTGTCAGATCTCCAGTCACAATCTACTATGACCCGCATACTATCACAGTTCCTTCCGCTGCAGCAATCAGTCCGGTTACCATTTCGGTACCGGAACCTGTTCCTTATGAAAGCAGTAATGCCATACCTTGGCACTATGGCTCTGATCTCTACTACGAAGAAAAGAAGATCATTCTGGATTCATCAACCTCTTCACCACAAGTTGACAATGTTAGGGGAGGCGGAGGCTTCACCAGAAGCGGACGCCTTTTTGCCTCACAAACACCAAGACCCAATGCTGAAGCAGAAGCCGCTGCTAAGGCAAAAGGAAAGAATATGGTACCTGAAGAGCAAGTTGTTAAAGAAACTCAGAAGGAGTCTTTTGAACAAGATGTGGACGAATTCATGAGAATAATCAAAAAGAGTGATTACAAAGTGGTGGACCAGCTTCATCAAACGCCCTCCAAAATCTCTATATTATCACTGCTAATGTGTTCCGAAGCCCATAGGAATGTATTGTTGAAAGTCCTGCACGCAGCATACGTGCCAGAAAAGATTACTATTAATTAGTTAGAAACTGTGGTTGCAAATGTTAACACCAGTCATGGACTGGGCTTCACAGATGCTGATTTAACAACGGAGGGATCCAATCATAACAAGGCTTTGCACATCACCTTAGAATGCAAAGGTGATGTTCTTTCCCATGTACTGGTGGACACTGGGTCTTCGCTCAATGTTCTCCCAAAGAAAGCCTTAGTGAAGCTGGAATATGATGGTTTGGCATTGTGTCCAAGTAACTTGGTGGTGAGAGCATTTGATGGCTCTAAGAGATCAGTGCTTGGAGAGATTGATTTTCCTGTGTTGATTGGCCCACAGACCTTTAAAACTACCTTCTTCGTGATGGACATACAACCGGCCTACAGCTGTCTGTTGGGTAGATCCTGGATCCACGCCGCTGGCGCTGTTATATCTACCCTTCACCAGAAGTTAAAATTTGAGTGGGAAGGCCAGATCATCACAATCTGCGGAGAGGAAGACATTTTTGTTAGCCAGCTGGCTACTTATAAATATATAGAGATGGATGGGGAGATCCATGAGACCATGAGTCTGGGGTTCGAGGCCCTTAACATCAATGAAGCAACTGTTGTGTCTGGAACTTCCATCACTTCATATCAACAAGCCCGGAAGGTTGTTGAAGAGGGTACCGCTCAAGGCTGGGGCAAGCTGCTGCCAGTTGAAAAGAAAGAAGACAGATTCGGGTTGGGTTACAGACCAACTCGACAAGATCAACCAGAGGCTGCAATGGAGCCCAAATTTGTCAGCGGGGGAATGCTTACCCCGGATGTTGTGAATATTTTGGAAGACGAGGAAGAAGACGAGCGCAACCTAGAAAGCTGGATACGTCCAAGGATCTTGGGGAACCAAGTCTCAAACTGGTCTTCCCAGGAAATTATAAGAGTTACTCCTGCAGAGTAATTATTATTTCCTATCTTTAATCATGCATCAAGTCTTGCATCTTGCCCAAGATGTCAGGGCTCATTTTGTAATCGAGCCATCTTGTATTTTGTGCAAACGATCAATTAATGAATATCAGGACATCTTTTGCAAATGAGTCTCTTTTTCTCCCGCTCACTGTTTTTCATTTTTCATTTTTTGTACAAAAATAAAATGGCAATGTTTTTTTCAAAATAATAACTTCATTTTCACTTTTTCTAAACAAGATAAAACTGATCACTAAAATGAACAAATCTAAACCCTTGCAGAGAGTGCCTTCCAGACTGCACCGACAACAACACTGCTATGACTTCGTATGACTTCGGCAATCCGATTAATCAAGCCGATGAAGGGGTTGAAGAAGATTATGAGCTACCCGAAGAACTAGCCATGTTATTAAGGCAAGAGGAGAAGGTTATCACTCCTCATCAAGAGGAAGTTGAGACGGTTAATCTTGGTACAGAAGAAGACTTAAAAGAAGTGAAGATCGGGGCCCGTCTGCAAGATTCAGTGAAGGAACAACTTATTGACATGCTTCGGGAGTGTGTGTATGTTTTTGCTTGGTCTTATCAAGACATGCCAGGGCTGGATACCGACATCGTTGCGCACAAGCTGCCTCTCAAAGAAGACTGTCTGCCAGTAAAACAGAAGTTGCGCCGTACTCGTCCGGATATGGCCATGAAGATAAAAGAAGAGGTACAAAAACAGTGGGACGCAGGTTTCCTTGTTGTGACTAGTTACCCTCCGTGGGTCGCTAACATTGTACCTGTGCCTAAGAAGGATGGCAAAGTACGGATGTGTGTGGATTACCGAGATCTGAACAGAGCCAACCCGAAAGATGACTTCCCATTACCTCACATTGATGTATTGGTCGACAATACGGCTCAGTTCTCGGTATTCTCCTTCATGGATGGGTTTTCAGGATATAATCAGATCAAGATGTCACCTGAAGACATGGAGAAGACTACTTTCATCACACCCTGGGGCACATTCTGCTATAAGATAATGCCATTCGGACTGAAGAATGCTGGTGCCACCTATCAACGGGCTATGGTAACATTATTCCACGACATGATCCACAAAGAAATTGAATGTTATGTGGATGACATGATTGCCAAGTCCCTCACAGAAGAAGACCACCTGGTGAATCTGTTGAAGCTATTCAAGCATCTGAGGAAGTACCAACTGAAACTAAACCCCAACAAATGCACATTCGGGGTGCGATCCGGTAAGCTGCTGGGATTTATTGTAAGTGAAAAGGGAATTGAAGTTGACCCTGACAAAGTCAAAGCCATTCAAGAGATGCCTGCACCAAAGACTGAAAAAGAAGTTCGGGGGTTTCTAGGTAGATTGAACTACATTTCAAGATTCATATCTCACCTTACAGTAACCTGTGAGCCTTTGTTCAAGTTGTTAAGGAAAGAACAAACGGTCAGGTGGAATGAAGAATGCCAAAGGGCTTTTGACAAAATCAAGGAATACTTACAAGAACCTCCAATCCTTATGCCTCCAGTTGAAGGAAGACCTCTGATAATGTACTTGACAGTATTAGAAGAGTCAATGGGGTGTATGCTGGGCCAACATGACGAGTCTAGTCGAAAAGAGTATGAAATATACTACCTAAGCAAAAAGTTTACCGACTGTGAACAACGTTATTCACTGCTCGAGAAAACTTGATGTGCTTTAGCGTGGGCTGCTCGCCAACTAAGGCAGTATATGTTGACCCACACTACCTTGCTGATCTCAAAGATGGACCCAGTCAATTACATATTTGAGAAGCCAGAACTTACCAGACGGGTTGCAAGATGGCAAATGATTCTCACACAATATGACATTCAGTACACATCTCAGAAAGCCATCAAGGGCAGTGTATTATCTGACTATCTTGCTGAGCAACCCATTGATGATTACCAGCCAATGAGATTTGACTTCCCTGATGAAGACATCATGTTCATAAAAGCAAAAGATCATGAAGACCCGTTCACACTAAAGGGCCTAACCCAGAAGAAGAATGGACAATGATGATCGATGGGGCTGTTAATATGAATGGTCGTGGGGTTGGTGCAGTACTCATTACACCTAAGGGAGTCCACATGCCTTTCTCGGAAAAGCTCAACTTTAACTGCACTAATAACGAGGCTGAATACGAAGCCTGTATCATGGGTCTTGAGGAAGCCATTGACCTCAGGATCAAGACTTTAACTGTATTCGGAGATTCAGCTCTGGTAGTCAATCAAACCAACGGTAAATGGTACACTCATCAGGAGCATCTGATTCCATACCAGGATTATACGAGGAGATTACTGACTTTCTTCACTACAGTCAAGCTTGAGTATATCCCTCGAGATGAAAATCAGTTTGCAGATGCTCTTGCCACCATTTCATCCATGATTAAAGTCCAAGCTGCCAACTTTATGCCTCGGATTTTAGTATCCAGACTTGATAGACCAGCATACGTATTCTCAGTAGACATTGCTAAAGATGATAAGCCTTGGTTCCATGACATCAAATGCTTCTTGGAGGATCAAACATAACCACCTGGGGCATCATCCAATGATATGAAGACATTAAGAAGGCTAGCTGGTAGTTTCTTCCTGAATGCTGATGGTTTCGTGTACTAGAGAAACTTTGACATGGTACTTCTTAGATGTGTTGATAAGACAGAAGCAGACTTGCTGATGCACGAGGTGCATGAAGGATCTTTCGGTACCCATGCTGGAGGACATGCAATGTCTAAGAATTTCTTAAGATCAGGCTACTACTGGATCACGATGGATGCAGACTGTTGTGCCTATGCTAGAAAGTGCCATAAATGCCAGATTTATGCGGATAAGGTGCATGTGCCTCCGAATCCTTTGAATGTGATGTCTTCACCTTGGCCCTTTGCCATGTGGGGCATTGACATGATTGGAAAGATTGAGCCGACTGCTTCGAATGGCCACAGATTCATCCTGGTAGCCATTGACTATTTTACCAAGTGGGTCGAAGCAGCCTCGTATGCAAATGTTACCAGGCAAGTGGTAGCCCGATTCTTAAAGAGAGACATCATCTGTCGGTATGGAGTGCCCGAACGAATCATTACTGATAATGGTTCCAACTTGAACAATAAAATGATGGCAGAACTGTGTCGGGACTTCATGATCCAACATCACAATTCTTCTCCTTACAGGCCAAAGATGAATGGCGTTGTTGAGACAACTAACAAGAATATCAAGAAGATTGTGCAAAAGATGGTGGTCACCTTCAAAGAATGGCATGAAATGCTACCATTTGCCTTGCATGGGTATCGCACATCAATCAGAACGTCCACTGGGGCAACACCGTATCATCTTATGTATGGTATGGAGGCGGTCCTACCTGTTGAAGTCAAGTTACCCTCCCTGCGGGTACTGATGGATGTCAAGTTGAAAGAAGTAGAATGGGTCCGATCCTGGTACGAGCAACTGAATCTGATCGAAGAAAAGAGATTAGCTGCAATCTGTCATGGGCAGCTATATCAGAAGATAATGAAGAAAGCTTTCGATCAGAAAGTCAGGCTTCGAGAATACCAAGTAGGAGATATTGTGTTGAAAAGACTCCTTCCTCCTCATACAGACCACAGGGGTAAGTGGACTCCGAATTATGATGGCCCATTCATATTAAAGAAAGTCTTCTCAGGTGGAGCACTGATGCTCACTACTATGGATGGTGAAGATTTCCTGTCCCCTGTGAATTCCGATGCAGTTAAAAAATACTTCGCATAAAATGACCCGCTGGACATAAAAACAAAATGTAAGTCCAGGAAAAAATAGGGCATCCCGGCGAGTCAAAAACAGAATAAAAGATTCGGGCAAAAATAAGGGAAAATAATCAAAAATGTACACCCGCTGAGTTGAAAAGCCGCATTGGACAGCTCAGGCAAAAATGGGTATCCCGGTGGATTGAAAACCCGAAAGGGCAATCCACGAAAAATAAGGGAATAAGCGAATAACTGCATTCTGAATTCGTCTGTATCACTTACAACATGGCAAGCTTCGAAAGGTTAAAACATCGGTCATAATCAATCTTCTTCAGAAAGCAGGATGAGAAGAACGTCAAAAGTCATACGGGTCATAGCAAAAAAAGGAAGCATTGGAGCGTCATCAACATTGCCAGCACCCTTTGTTTCTCAATTTTGTAACAATCTCCTCATTTCAGGGGATTTGTTTCTTTGACTGTATTTGCCTATTCAGGGCACACGAATTAATAAAATCAGAATTTTCAGTCACACTTCGTTTTGCACATTTTTATTCCATTTGCAAAAATGTCCGATATCCTTGATATAATGGTTGCATAAGAACAGATGTGCCTTTTCTAAACACATGATTGCAGGAAATATATTACTTACTCCCAGGAGTCTCTAAAACTCCTGTGATGGAATCCGGTAAGGGATGCCTCGGGGTACTTTTGCATTTCTTTGTCATAAAAGGATTGCAGGTATTCAAAGCGCGACATGGGGCATGAAAGGTTTTCCTCAGCAAAGTTGCTAAAATCACTGCTTCCTCAGCACATCTTCCAGACAGTATCAGAAAGGATCTCTCCCCATCAGAGCTACCAGGCATCATTCTCTAGCACATCTGTCAGGGCCGTAGCAGAAGGTGCTCATATCCCCAGCTGAGTTGACAGATAGTATCATCCTCAGCAGGATCCCCACAGAAATCTCCAGGAAGATCATTCAGCAATCCTTTTTCTTCCCCATCCGAGTGCTAGACAAGGAACCATTCCCCACAAAGCTCCAGCCTCTCCCAGAAGGGAAAATGTCTGAATTTCCCGCACAACAAAGTGACGAAAGCTTCCGCAACCCCAACTGGGCTCCTCATTACAAAGATAGGTCTATCAGTGACTTATTTCCCCAAGTAGAATCATATACCAGATCTACCAGTGATCTCATCCCCAACTGGGATACTTTTCCTTCCAAGCAGATCAGCCGGAGATCTCCATTCAGCAGGATCCGAGTCCCGGATCGGTATCTTTTGCATAATCATAGCATTCGCATCATATTTCCCCTAGAGCGTAGCATTCCATCTAATACGGAGCATTACGGCAAAAATCAAACATATTGCATAGTCACAAGCCATGTCTTGAATCAGTCACCTGTAAATACTAACAACAATATACAAGATACCTCTCAAATTCCCCGGCAGAATGCCAAAGCATCTTCTTTGCATTCCCAAGATACAGATACATGGATCCTTTTGACACCCGTCTGTGTCATCTTTCCCCGGAAGATATCCAGGACATTTCCTACAAGTAGATACTCATACATAATAGATACCTCTTGACACTCGTCTGTGCCATATCCCCAGAAGAAAGCCAAAGCGTCCCCTTTGCACTCACAAATATATCTCATATCATCCCTTGCAAAAATTTACACACTTTCCTGACACCCGTCCGTGTCACCTATCCCCAGCATGGTCGCCTAAACACTTATGGTAAACAAAACACTTGTTTATAATACATTTCTTTTGACACTCATCCGCGTCACCTCATCCCCACAGATTGCCGGAATATCTTTTACACTTATAAGTTCATAACTTATACTTTTTTATGACACCCGTCCGTGTCATACTCTTCCCAGCAAGTTGAATACTCGCCTTTATCTCACTCATGCTTACTCATACAGATACTCGTCCGTATCTTGTATACACACGTTTTCCCTCAGATTCGACACTCGTCTGTGTTCTTTGTTAACTAGTTGGTACTCGTCCGTACCATCATCTCTGAACATGCGTCAGCGGTTGTTTCTATCGATACTCGTCCGTATCGTAGTCTTAAGGATGCTCGTCCGCATCTTTAATCTATACACAGTGTCAAGCACTTATACATTTCATTTCTTGAATGTAGACACTCATCCATGTCTACCATTCCCCAGAAGAGTCCCCAATAAATTCTTAGCAAAACTTCTTTTCTATCTGGCATCCGCTCTATGTCATGATACTTTCGGCAGCCGTACCCTGCCAGGTGATCGTCCTTCACCTTTGGATGACCGTCCCTCATCCATATCCCCAGTGGAGTCTCCATTATTGGAACCCTTTTCTATTCGGCATTCGTCCTATGTCGTGATATTTAGCAGCCGTCCCCTGCTAGGTGATCGTCCTTCATCTCTTGATGATCGTCCTTCATCACTTTTATCCGATGGCCGTCCCCATCGTTGATCTTGTTATCTGACATTCGTCCTATGTCATGATAAACCCTGAGAGCAGTCGTACCCTGCTAGGTGATCGTCATTCACCTCTTGATGACCGTCATTCATCATGCTTTTCCGATGGCCGTCCCCATCGTCAACATTCTCTATCCGGCGTTCTTCCTATGTCGTGATATTTTCGGCAGCCGTACCCTACCAGGTGATCGTCCTTCACCTTGGATGACCATCCCTCATCCTTATCCCCCAACAGAGCAGCCGTCCCCTGCTAGGTGATCTTCCTTCACCTTTGATGACCGTACCTCATCATTTTTTTTACTTTGCAAACCCGATGGCCGTCCCCGTCATTGACTTTACCTTTAATCCCCGGAAAATTTCATTTACCGTTTTATTTCTCCAGCATGTCGGTCGTCCCCGTCGTCGCTTTACCCCCAGCAGTCGTCCTCTGCTCGATGGTCGTCCTCCATCGCCCGCACTTTTTATAATCATACTTTACTACCTTTTACAATCTATATCCCTTTTCTTCTTCACCCAGTGAGTGCAAATTTTGGACTGTCTTTGATATTCAACCACAAGTTATCTTGTCTGTATGATAAGCACGTCGCTTACATCCTGCACAGCTAACTCATGTTTGAATAGGGGCAGCTGTAAACACCCCAAATTTTCCCTCACTAAGTTCACAACATGGCTTGTGATCTTTTCATTTGCATTAGTTCAATCATACCACATCATATTGCATTTTTGCTTCACTGCATTAAGTCAAGTTCATCTGCATCTAGGGTTTGTGATCTGAGCAATCCAGGATCCATCTGAGCCACTCCAAAGGTCTTCAATCATCTCAAGAGGGTCCATGTATGTTCAATCATCATATTATATCCTCCAAAGATCAAGGAAGTTCAAAAATCACAAGAACTGGCAAGTAATGGAAGCAGAGCTAGGTTTAACTACACAGATGACCTAAAATTAGGGTTTTGGTTTCAGAGGCCATAACTCCAATTTTTTTGGTCATTCTTGTTTCTATTAGTCTCAATATGTTATAAGGATCATACATACCAAGTTTGATGAATAAATTCATTGTGGAAGTCATCTGATCACTGGGTAACTTCTTGATCAAGTCAGAGCAAAATCAGGGCATCTGAGGGCCCCATCAATGGACCCAAAGTGGATTTTTCATCAAATTGGAGTTATATTGTCTTTATTTGATCATTGAATTTTTTAGAAGTTCACAAATTTGAAGAAAAGTGGGCTAAACCAAAAGTTGCCAAAAATGGAAGTGACTTGTAATGTAAACTTTCCATTTTGGGAAAGTTTTTCAACCTCCTCTTTCTCAACCAAAAATGCTTCAAATGAAAAATTCTTGGTCATGAAAGTTGTAGATTGGATCATTCCCTTCTCAAAAAGTACAATAACAAGATCTAATTCATTTTTGAACTCAAGTTATGGCTTTCCAAAGTTGTCAAAAATCTCATAATTTCATGTTTCACACCAAAGAGGCATTTTGCAAAATGGCATGATAAGGCATTCTAAAGGCTTCAAATATGCACAAATACTTCACAACATGCTCATGTGACCTCTAAGGATCAGATTTGTGCTTTGAATCATTCCATTTCATGCCTTGAGCTTCAAGAAATCAAGAAAGGGGCAAACTTTGCCAAAATTACAAAACCTCCCACAACTTCCCACAAACTTGCCAAATTGCCTCAAACTGATTTCCATGGCTGTCCATGAATCATGCTGCGTCAGACACCCCCCTTGTCCTTGGCCTGAAACAGCCCATACCTCAAAGGACAACTTTCTTGAATTTTTGCAAAACAAGCCATACCAATCAGCATATCACACACCAACTCTACAGGCCTATCACAACTTGATACATGGGCAAAATGCAGCCATTACACAAGAACACAACCTGAACACATAGCATTCTCAGTATTCACAAAAACCTCCCTCTTTGCATTTTCTATCGAAATACACAACTCAACCATTCATTCTTAAAACCAACACCACCATTAATCTCAACATCGATCACTGATCATTTCCCACCCTTCACTTTGCCCTAAAAGCCACCATACACAAAACACGATTTTCTTCCCCCTTTGAACTGAGCTTCATCAAACTCACAAACCAGCCATAAAAAACTCCATCCAAGCATTGAAAACTCCTCAGGAAGTTCATTAGAGGCCTCTTGGACCAAAGAAGCAGCCAAAAAGCTCCAGGGTTGAAAGCTTCACCTCAGGTAGCCATACGAATTCATTTTTCCAGAAGCTTTATTTTAAGTTCTTAAATGGTTAAGTGTGATCCCCTGAGTATGTTGAACTTTGAATTATTGAAAATAGTTGAGAAATGAAGTTGTATGGTTGTTCGAAAATTTCTGCCATTTTTGTTCATTGATTCGAATCTTGTTAATGGCTGAAAAGAAATGAAGTTTGAGAGTGGGGATGTGCTTAGGAAGGTGAGAGGAATCAATCTGGAGCTCTAGAGCTCTAGAAATGACCTAGGAAGCATTTTGGGAAATTTTCAGGGGAGAGGTGGCCGGAGAAGATGACCAGAGGTCATTTCCGGCCACCTGAGAGTGATTAGCCTAATTAATTAGGGTTAGGGCATAATTTGAATTTAGGCCGTTGGATCCTTCTTTCCCGCGTGCAGTGTGTGGACCAGATTGAATCATTAGTTTTAATTTTAGGATTAATATTTAATTAAATAGGATTAGTTCAGTTTAAATGTGAGCCTTAGGATAACGCGCCAAGTCAACTCTCACAAGCCCAGAATCAATCCTGGCTCTCCATTGCGCATACTTTCTTTTTATTTCATTTTTAATTCATTTCTTTTATTTTAATTTGTACGAATTTTTAAAAATAGAAAAAGACATCAAAAAATTCTGAAATTTTTTATCTAGCCTTTAATTAATTTTCAGAACCCAAAAATATTTTTTATTTTTATTTTTTGCATTAAAAAATATTTTTAAATCATTTAAATGATTATTTTTAATTAGTTAATGTAAATTAATTAATTAAAAATACATTTAAGTATTTAAAAATCACAAAAAAATTCAGAGAACATTCTTAGACATTTAGAAACATTTACAAACTCTCCACACAAATTTATTTTTGGTTTTGTTCATGCTTTGACAATTTTCAAGTGAATTAGGGTTCTTAAATTTGCATATTTTTAACCCTAACTTCAAAAATTAATAACTTTTGATCCAAGTGGAGTTTGTGAATGATTCTTTTTGCATTGTGCTATTCATGGTTTCAAGCATCTAAAAACATTTTTGTTCCATTTTTATAATGCATTTTCAATTTGTTTGGCATTTTACCTTTAGGATCACCCTTTAAACCATAGAAACTTCAAAAAATCATAAGTCCTTCTAGGTTAAGCTTCTGACCTCCCCCTTTGGAGGGTGGCCTAGTATAGGTTTAGGGTTCCTATGATTTCATTTTCAATTTTTATCCTTTGATTTGCTTCTGTCTTTGAGTTTTGCATCTCACATGTTCATATAACCCTAATTTTGTACCTTCACTTGCATTCATCTTGCATTTGCTTGCATTCATGAACTTTCCATGACATTTTGTGCATTCTCATGACATACAAGACATATTAGGACACATTAGAATCATGTTTGATCATTGCATCATTCATTTGCCATGTTATGTCTTCATTTTATTTCATATGCATCCATGAACTTTCATGCTTCCTTTATGCTTCATTTGCATCCTCATTACTTGTATGATCATTCACATCTCTTGACATACATTTGCATCATCTCTTAGCATCATTTGCAACATAAATACGCTTCTGGTTTTGGTTTGCATCCTTGCATTCATTCCATTTTCATTTCATTTCATTTCCTTTTACTAACTTTTCAGGTGGTAAGTACTTTGAGAAGTGAATTTGCCTTCATTTCTCACAATCTCTTCTCATCTCTCTCTTGCATCAATGCTGAATTTTGTATTTGTATTTGAGTGAGCTTGCTCATTCATGTTCCCTCCTCACTTTCTTTCTTCAAGCAACTTATCTTCTTAAGTGAAGTAAGTTGACTTGCTTCTTTCTGCTTCTCCTCCTTTCATCTTTGCTTCTTCCTTGGTGGCTCATCCTGAAGACTTCTTGCAAGCCTCATAAACCCTAGGAATACCCAAGCATGATCACAATTAGGGTTTGATTAGTCCCCCATTATTTTTACCTTTGTGTCATCTTTTGTGTCTTCTCTTCTCATCTCTTAATCAAGGATTAAACCCTAAAGGTTTTAAGGCTTTGTGATTAAGGTTATGCCTGTATCCTTCTATTAGGATGAAGTGTATAACTTTAATCCTAAGTGTTAACCCCTTAATGTGTTTAAAATCCTCTAATAAATTCATCTAATAATCACTAAGACATCAAGCTTGTAACTTGGGCCTAGCATTAGGGTTCTAATTCTTCCTTAATTGGTTCAGAAGTACTAACCCTAGTGTTAATGGATAAGTCCCCCTCAAGTTGTCTTACAAACCATAAAATTCACTTCTTAATCTTATCATTAACTAAAATACACTTTAACAAAGGCTTTGTTTTGTCATGAGATTAATCCCTAATCATGGATTAAGTTGAGGAGCCTTCCTCAGCTTAAATGTTCTCATCTATCATCCTTCTATTAGGATGGTGTAATGGGTCTATTAAATCCTTGATTATGGCTTAAACTCATTACTTAACACTAAACAAAAACTCCAAAAACATCTAAATAAATGCAAGTAGGTTAATGATCTTAATCCCACATCATGGTGATTAAGTGTGAGGTGCTTACTTCATACTTAAGGTATTCTCATTACCCCTAATCAAAGGGAAGATGTGATGAGTTTACTAACCCTTGGTTCAGGCTTAAGCTCATTTTCTTATGACAAACTCCAAAAAGCAATAAAAGATTGAAAACACAAAAACAAACAATAATCGTCTCCTTCGGGATTCTTTTCTCATCTTATTCACTCACAAACGAGAACTTGCTTCTTCCGTCTAATGCAAGACAGTTTGCACTTGAGCCAGACAGGTCATACACTTGATCATAGACAAGTAAGCAGTTCACAAGTCTAAAGTCTCTGTTTATCCCCCCTCTTCCAGCATTATTCTTTAAGCCTCATTATCTTGAGCTTTGCACTCTTCCCTTACACTGACACTCTTATATTTCATTTCACACTTCTTTTACACTGACACTTGCATTCTTTTCTAGCTTTGATACACATATAGCACTGACACTACCCCTTTAAATACAATCTTTTAAGCGTGGATCCTGTCGAGTACGACGGACAATCTGGGTGCTAATACCTTCCCAGGTTGTAACCAACCACCTTTTCTCAGTTTCTCTGGTTCGCGACCGTCTTATCCATCTTTTCTTAGGTTTATGCATCATTACCTTTCCTTCGGGATAAAAATGCCTAGCTGGCGACTCTATCCTTTCTCCTCTTTTGCTGACCGTTCGCGTCTGTACCCCTCTTGGCCCTGTGTCATTTGGTGGGAGCGACAATATGGAAATTTGGTGGAATGGAGCTTGCTTTGGTAATTTGAATTTAGGTTTGGTAATTGAAAATTTGGTGGAAAATGGAAAAGATTGGTGATTAATGAGGGTTTATGGTAGGAAATGATCAAAGTGATGTAGAGAAATCAAAAACCAATGGATCTAGAATATTCAAATTAAATAAATGATCAAAGGGTGCTGAATTTGAATAAAAAATTCAAATTTCGCACTGGTTAACCGGTTAATGCATATGGTTAACTAGTTAACCAAGCTGAAATTTGAATTTTTTATTCAAACATGGTTGCTTGGTTATTTCGGTCCGATTCTTTTTATGCGTCGAAGAAATGAACACATGAACCTTGGAAATACTTTGAATGAATCAATTAACTTGGTAAATCCTTGATCAGATAAAAAACTTGAATTATTTGCGGATCAACTTCGACTTGTTTCTGTGAAATTTCGCTCAAGCTGCAGGACTGCTATTTTTGGTATTTTCAATGGTTCCTCTTCCTGAAAAAGGTTCACAAAAGAAAACAATTTTTTATATTAATGATTAATGGTTAGTAAACATAAACAAATAAAGTAATTAACGACAACAGTGATCCCCTGCGAGGCATAAACCTAACCCGAGAAGAACCGGGCAACCAGTGCTATCTTGTTCGTATGCAAGATGCAGATGAAAATGCAAAGAACACTTAGGGCAAAACTTAGGGTGCAACACGACTCAAATAAGATCAACCGATCTAACCGGGAAATGGTATCAAACGATCCATAACCCCAAAAAATGAGAACGTAATATCATCTGATTTACGGATCAAAGAGAAGTAATATCAACTGATTTACAACTCAAATAAGATCAACCGATCCAACCAAGAAATGGTATCAACCGATCCATAACCCGGAAAAAATGAGAATGTTATATCATCTGATTTACAGCTCGAAGAGAAGTAATATCAACCGATTTACAACTCAAATAAGATCAACCGATCTAACTAGGAAATGGTATCAACCGATCCATAACCAAGAAAATGAAACCACCGTACTGAGACGAGACCAAAAAGAACGGGATCATTGTACTTAAATGATAACCCGACATGAAATCGCTGTACTAAAACGGGGACGCGAAAAAATGAGACCGTTGTACTGAAACAAGACCCAAAGACGAGACTATTGTACTTGAATGGAGACTCGAAAGGAACGGGATCGTTATACTTAAACGAGAGATGCAAAAAATGAGATTGTTGTACTGAAACAAGACTCAACTTGGGATAACAAACAAGACTTTGTAGAAATAACCACATTGGGAAATGAACTGCATTCTGTGGGGAATACTTCAGTCTGATTGGAGATGTAACGTCTCGGGCGTTTGTGCAAGGTACCACAACTGGCTTATGCTTTGTATGCATATGTTTGAATTTTTCATAGTGTTGTCGCTCCCGATAAATGGGACATGGGCCCAGATAAAGGTACAGACGCGAACGGTCGGCGAGAGGGACAATGAGAACACACAGCCGTGAACTCACTGGAGATGAATAGAGTCGCCAGCTAGGCATTTTTATCCCAGAGGAAAGGTAATGCTGCATAGACCTAGAAAAAGAATGGATAAGACGGTTGCGAACCAGAGAGACTGAGAAAGGGGGTTGGTTATAACCTGGGAAGGTATTAGCACCCAGATTGTCCGTCGTACTCGACGGGATCCACGCTTGAAAGATTTGTGTTTTGAAGGGGTAGTGTCAGTGCAATCTGTGTATAAAATAACTGGAAGAGAATGTACAAGTGTCAGTGTAAGGGAAGTGAAGTGTGATATATACAGTGTCAGTGTAAGGAATAAGAATGAATTGCTCAAGATCATGAGGCTTAAAGAATAGCTGGAAAGAGGGGGAATATACAGAGACTTTTGTTCAATAACTGTTAAGTTATGCCTACGTATCCTCTCGTGCAATGAGGAAGTCAGAACACCGTAGTTCGACCCAAAGAGACTGAAAGATGAATTGACTTGTGAACTGCTTACTTGCCTATGCTCAAGTGTATGATCTGTCTGGCACAGATGCTAACTGTCTTGCATTAGACGGAAGAAGCAAGTTCTCGTTTGTGAGTGAATGAGGTGAGAAAAGAATCCCGAAGGAGACGATTATTGTTTGTTTTTGAGTTTTCAGTCTTTTATTGCTTTTGAGAATTTGTCATAAGTTAATGAGCTTAAGCCTAAACCAATGGGTTAGTAAACTCATCACATCTTCCCTCTGATTAGGGGTAATGAGAATACCTTAAGTGTGAAGTCAGATTCTCACACTCAATCACCTTTGATATAGGATTAAGATCATTAACCTACTTGTGATTAATTATATGTTTTTGGTGTTTTTGTTTAGTGTTGAGTAATGAGATTAAGCCATAATCAGGGATTAAACGGACTCATTACACCATCCTAATAGAAGGATAATAGATGAGAATGTTTAAGCTGAGGAAAACTCCTCAACTTAATCCATGATTAGGGATTAAACTCATGACAAAACAAGCCTTTGATTAAGTGGATTTTATTTAATGGTATGATGATGAAGTGATTTTTAGGGTTTGTAAGACAACTTGAGGGGGACTTGTCCATTAACACTAGGGTTAGTCCTTCTTAACCAATTAAGGAAGAATTAGAACCCTAATGCAAGGCCCAAGTTACAAGCTTGATGTCTTGATACTTATTAAGTGAATTGATTAAAGGATTTAAACACATTAAGGGTTTAACACTTAGGATTAAAGTTATACACTCCATCCTAAGAGAAGGATGCAGGCATAAGCTTAATCACAAAGCCTTAAAGCCTTTAGGGTTTAGTCCCTGATTATGAGATGAAAAGAGAAGACTCAAAAGAGACACAAAGGTAAAACTAAGAGGGGAGACTAAACAAAACCCTAATAATTGTCATTCTTGGTTGTTCCTAAGGTTTGTGAGGTTTGCAAGAACAATCTTCAATGGAACCACCAGGAAGCAGATGAAAGGATCAAGAGAAGCAAAGCAACTTGCTTCATTCAAGAAGTCAAGTCACTTGAAGAAAGAAAGTGGGAAGAAGAAGAATGAGCAAGCTCAAATTCAAACACATATAAGAATGCAGCATGGATGCAAGAGAGAGATGAAAATAAAGTATGAGAAATGAAGGCAAATTCACTTCTCAAAATCACTCACCACCTGAAAAGTTAGAAAATGAATGCAATGCAATGCAAAATGGGATGAGATGGCATGATGAGAAACAAAACCAGAAGCATATACATGATGCTAATGATGCTAATGATGCTATGAGATGATGCAAACATGAGGCAGCACATGGAAATGATCATACAAGCTTATGAATGCAAATGGAGCAAGTTAAGACACATGAACATACATGAAAAGTTATGAGATGCATATGGCATACAACATGGCAAATGAAAGATGCAATGATCAAACATGCTTACAAGATGTCTTATGATGTTAAGTGAATCATATGGATGCATCAAATATCATGGCAAGTCAAGGTATAAATGCAAATGCAAGATGGATGCATATGGAATCCCAGATTAGGGTTTATGAATAACATATCAAACAAAAACCAAAATCAGAAGCAAACCCTAAGATACAAAAAATTGAAAATGCACTCAAAGGACCCCTAATCCTATACTAAACCAAAGCCCAAAGTAGAGGTCTCAATTCCTAACCAAGTTCAAGACATGATTTTTACAAGTTTGCTAGGGTTTTAGGGTTCCTAAACAAAGGAAATGTCAAACAAATTGAAAATGGAAGATCAAATCATGACCATTTAATATCACAAACTACATGCTAAACACAATGCAATGCAAAAAGAATCAATGTCCAACTCTTCATGGATAGGCAGAAATGATTTTTTGAACTTTGGATCAAAATAATGCACAAAAATGATTTTAATTCAATGAGAAATTCTTAAAATGCATCAAGATCAAAAAATAAATTTGGTTTGAAAGTTGGACAATGTTTCTAAATGTCTTAGAACATTTCATGAATTTTTTGGTGATTTTTAAATACTTAAAAGTATTTTTAATAAATTAATTTCCATTAATCAATTAAAAATAAACTTTTAAATATTTTAAAATACTTTTAAAATGCTAAAAATGAAAATAAAAATATTTTTGTGTTTTAAAAATTATTGAAACTCTTGACAAAAAGTTTCATAATTTTTAAAACATTTTTGCTATTTTTAACAAATTATGTAAAGCAAATGAGAAAAATATGAAAATAAAATGAAAATAAATGAATTAATGAGAAGTCAGCTGATCCAAGGGCCTGAATTCAAAGTTACACGCGCGGGAGTTGACTAGGCGCGCATCTGGACGGCCTACATTCAAACTCAGCTAATCAATGCTTATGCCCTAATTACGCCGTTAAACACATTCAGATGACCGGAACAGTGTTCCGGGCATCTTCTCCGTTCACCCCAAACCTCAAACTCCTCTAAAACGTATCTAAAACAAAATCTAAAAACACAGAAATGATTCCCACTCACTCACGAATCAGAACCCCATATCAAAACAAATTTATTCTTCCTACAAAGGCTGAATCGAAGCAAACAAGAACTAGGGCAAAAAAGTTTCAGAGACTAATTAAACCCTCACCTCTCCACCATTTTCAAAACTAAAAGCATCAGGACAATCAGTGAAGCATATAGAACAACTTAAGAACTTAAAAAATGATTTCTGGAAAAAATGTTCTTGAGCTACCTGAGTTTCGAAGCTTTCACTCTGGTAACTTTCAGACCTCCTCTCCTTGTGAAATCCACTCCTTATGACCCCTTGATGATGCTTGAATGCTTGGGAGAAGTTTATGCTGGCTAGTTGAGGAGTTTGAACAGCTTCTGCTCAAGCTCAGTTGAAAATGGTGGTGGTGATTCAGGCTGTTTCAGGCATGGGTGAATGGTTCTTTGTGGTCAGGGTGATGTTTTGAGAAGGTTTGTGGAGTTTGTTTGGGTGTTTGTGAGTTGTGGAAGATGTTTCGAAGGAAACTGCAGATTGGGGTGAAAATGGAGAAACAATGTTCTTGCTGGATTCAGGCTTGGTTCTTTGTTGGTTTGGGCTTAATGAAGCATGGTGAAATGATTGGTGAAACTTGTTTTAATGTTTGTGAGCTGTGGAGGCAGATTCGAAGAGAAATGCCAAAAGGGGTGAGTTTGTGAATGTGATGCTATGGTGTGTTTCAGCTTGGCTTCTTGATATGTTTAGCTTGCAAATGGATAGTATAAAATAATCCCATAGGTCAGATGATGTGACCTGGCCTTTATTGATTGGTAAGTTCACTTTTGCAAAATGTCAACTTTGTTGTAAGAGAGGTATGGCTTGAGTTCTAGCTTGGTACAATGGCTAGGGCTGGCGCAGCATGGTGTGTATGGGAGGCTAGCATGGTTCAGCATCCAAGACATCAAGTTGGTGAGGTGTTATCATGAGTTTTGCAAGTTGTTTCAACTTTGGTTCATATGTGATTTTCTTGCTACACAAGCCATGAACCATGAGAAACTTGGTTCAAATCTGATTTTTAAGAGTTGCATGATGCTTGTGTAATGGTTTGATGACAATTAGAAGTTACAATTTGCCTTGCTACATGATTTTGCAAATTTTCCAATTGGTGCATGTCTTGAAAATTAGTGATTTTTGCCAACTTTGTCACACCATAACTTTTGATCCAAAATGAATTAGGTCATGTTCTTGTACTTTTTGAAAAGGGAAAAATGTTTTCTACAACTTTCATGACCAAAGTTTTTCCATTTGAAACATTTTTGGATCAAGAATCAAGGCTTGAAAAATGACCTAAATTGACAAATTCCTTAAAAGTCAACTATGCCCTAAAAAGTCAACTTTGCAAAAACTTCAAATTCTTGAATTTTGTGAACTTCAACCTTCTTCCATGATCAAATAAAGATCATATACACTCAAAATGATGAAGATCACCCCTTGGTTGGGTCATTGGGGGCCTCAGATGCCCTGATTTTACACTAACTTGCTTGAAAAGTCAACTCTTGGCCAGATGACTTCCCCATGGAATTTCTTCATGAAAATTGATATGCATACTCCCTATACCATATAGAGACCAATGGAAACAAGAATGACCAAAAAATTTGGAGTTATGGCCTCTGAAACCAAAACCCTAATTTTAGGTCAACTGTGCAGTCAAACTTGGCTCTGCATCCACACCAATCCCAGTTCTTGTGATTCTTTGGAATTCTTGACTTTGAGAGGATATAATATGATGCTTGAACACACATGGACCCCTTTGAAGTGATTGGTGGCCTTTGGAGTGGCTCAAGAGGCTCTTGGATTGCTCAGATCACAAACCCTAGGTGCAGATGACTTGGAAACTATGCAGTGACTCAAAAATGGGATATGAGGTGATATGATTGTGTTTATGCATATGAAATGACCACAAGCCATGGTGTAAATAGGTGAGGGCAAATTTGGGGTGTTTACAGCTTCCCCTATTCAAACATGAGTTAGCTGTGTAGGATGTAAGCGACGGCTTAACAGGCAAACAAGATAACTTGTGGTTGAATACCAAAGACAGTCCAAAATTTGCACTCGCGGAATGAAGAAGAAAAGGGATATAGATTGTAAAAGAAAATAAAGTATATTGTAAAGTGTGGGCGACGGAGGACGACCGCCGAGCAGAGGACGAATGCTGGGTAAAGAGCAATGACGGGGACGGCCGACATGCTGGGAAGAGTGTGGGAAATAAAGCAATGACGGGGACGGTCGACATGCTGGGGATAAAAGGTAAAGCCAAGACGGGGACGGCCGGCTAGTTGGGAAAAGTAAGAAGTTATGATGGGGACGGCCATCAAGATAAAGTTGTAAAATTCTCTGGGGATCAATGAAACATGACGGGGACGGCCATCAAGTTCACAAAGCAAGGTAACCGACGATGGGGACGGCCATCGGGCTAAAAAGAAAAGGGACCACGACGGGGACGGCCATCGGGTTAAAGAATAAACAGATGATGAGGTACGGTCATCAAAGGTGAAGGACGATCACCTAGCAGGGGACGGCTGCTCTGTTGGGAATAAAAGGAATATGATGGGGACGGCCATCAAAGGTGGAGGACGACCACCTGGCAGGGTACGGCTGCCGAAAATATCAACGATGGGGACGGCCATCGGATGAGCATGATGGAGGACGACCATCAAGAGGTGGAGGACGACCACCTAGCAGGGTACGGCTGCTCTCGGGGTTTATCATGACATAGGACGAATGCCAGATAACCAAAATCAACAATGGGGACGGCCATTGGATAAAATTGATGAAGGACGATCATCAAGAGGTGGAGGACGACCACCTAGCAGGGGACGGCTGCTAAATATCAACGATGGGGATGGCCATCGGACGAGCATGATGGAGGACGACCATCAAGAGGTGGAGGACGACCACCTAGCAGGGGACGGCTGCTCTCAGGGTTATCATGACACAGGACGAGTGTCAGATAAGAAGGAAAATTGCTTTGTTGGTGATCTACTGGGGAATAGTAAACACGGACGAGTGTTTACATCCAAGAAACAAAAGATATAAGTGTTTGGTATTGTGTATAGATTAAAGATGCGGACGAGCATCCCTAAGATTACGATACGGACGAGTATCGGATAGAAACAAATACTGACACGTGTTCAAAGATGATGATACGGACGAGTATCAACTGGTTAACAGAGAACACGGACGAGTGTTGAATCTGAGAGGATTCTTCTGGGGAATAGTAGACACAGACGAGTGTCTATATTCAAGGGGACAAAAGTGTTTGACATGGTGTATGGATTAAAGATGCGGACGAGCATCCTTAAAACTATGATACGGACGAGTATCATGTAGAAACAAACTCTAGACGCATGCTCTGAGATGATGGTACGGACGAGTACCAACGGGTTAACAAAGATCAAGGACCAAAGTCGAATCTGTGGGGATATGAATGGCATATACAAGATACGGACGAGTATCTATATGAGTATAACATGAGTAACGAGTGTGAGTATTGTATAGATGAGTGTTTATCTGCTGGGGAGAGTGACACGGACGAGTGTCAAGAGAAAAGTATAAGTATACAAAAGTGTAGATGACTGTGCTGGGGATATGACACGGACGGGTGTCAAAAAAGTGTATATAGGTATATGTGAGTGCAAAGAGGATGTCTTTGGCTTTCTTGCTGGGGTATGACACGGACGGGTGTCAAGGAGTATCTGTAGTGCGGGTGATCTTGTTTGTGAAGAGTGTTCAGGCAACTTTACTGGGGAAAGATGGCACGGACGGGTGTCAAAATGAGTATATACTGGTGTTTGTGGATTGAGAGGCAGCTGTTTTTTGCTGGGGAACCTGGTGGGGATTTTGATGAACTGTCATTATTCACAAGTGCTGATTCAAAACATGGCTCATGATTATGCTATGTGTTGGATTTTTGCCGTAATGCTCCGTGTTAAAACGGAATGCTACGCTTTGTGGGGTAAATATGATGCGAATGCTATGATTATGCAAAGATACCCAACCGGGATTCGGATCCCGTTGCTGCGAAGATCTTTGATCGATCTGTTGAAGTAGACGTCCCAGCTGGGGATGAGATCACGGGTAGATCTGATGATACGATATCTTCTTGGGGATTCGGGCCATTGATAGACCTATCCTAATAAACATAGGACCCAGCTGGGGTTTGTAGAAGCTTTCTTCACTCTGTTGTGATTTCTATGCGCTGCTCTTCTGGATAGAGGCTGGAACTCTGTGGGGAGATAGCTTCCTGACTCTTATACTCGGCTGAGGGCGAGATGGCAACTCGGCTGGGGAGAAAGAGAGGAATCACTGAAAGACCTCCCTAGAAATTCCGTTACAGTAGCTTCTTGACTCCGCCGGGGATATGGGCACCTCCTGTGATACCTGCCCATTCTGATGGGGACAAGTAATAAGTGGCCAACTCAGCTGGGAGGAGTCATGAAAGGCCACTTAGCTGGGGAGAGAGCACTTCGGGTGCTAAAATTGAGTGTTGATTTGCCAGCTTGCTGGGATAAAGTTTTCATGCCCCAAGTTGCGTTCTGAACACCTGCAATCCTGAAAAAGATAGAGAAACGCGCAAGATAATCCCGAGGTATCCCTTACTGGATTCCGTCATAGGAGTTAGGCACTTCTGAGAGTAAGTATATTTCCTGCAAGCATGTTTTTGTTTGAAGATAAGCATCTGTATTCTTATGCAATCAGTTTTTCTTTTAAGACATCAGACATTTTTTTGCGAATAAAATGTACAAACGAGACATGACTGAAAATCTGATTTTATTAATTCACATGCCCTGAATTGGCGAGATACAGTCAAAGAAACATATCCCCTGGAATGAGGAGATTGTTACAAATTGAGAAGCAAAATGCTGGCAGTGTTGATGACGCTTTAAGGAGCTTCCTCTTCACTATGACTCGTATGACTTTTGACGTTCTTCTCATCTTGCTTTCTGAAGAAGGCTGATTCTGATTGAAGCTTGACCCTTTCGAAGCTTTACCAAGTTGTAAGTGATACAGACGAATTCAGAATGCAGTTGTTCGCTTATTCCCTTATTTTGCATGGATCGCCCTTTCGGGTTTTCAATCCATCGGGATACCCATTTTTTGCCTGAGCTGTCCAATGCGGCTTTTCAACTCAGCGGGTGTACATTTTTCCATTTTTCCCTTATTTTTGCCCGAGTCTTTTATTCTGTTTTTGACTCGCCGGGATGCCCTATTTTTGCCCGGACTTACATTCTGAATTCACAGGGGACGGGAAGTCTTCACCATCCATGGTGCTGAGCATCAGTGCTCCACCAGAGAAAACTTTCTTTACTACGAATGGTCCTTCATAATTCGGAGTCCACTTGCCCCTGTGGTCTGTATGAGGAGGAAGGATTCTTTTTAGCACAAGATCTCCTACTTGGTACTCTCGATGCCTGACTTTCTGATCGAAGGCCTTCTTCATTCTTTTCTGATATAGTTGCCCATGACAAATTGCAGCCAATCTTTTCTCTTCAATCAGACTCAGCTGTTCATATCGGGCCCTAACCCATTCTGCTTCGTTCAGCTTAACATCCATCAGTACTCGTAGAGAGGGTAATTCAACCTCGACAGGTAGGACTGCTTCCATACCATACACAAGCTGATACGGTGTTGCCCCAGTGGACGTTCTGATTGACGTGCGGTACCCATGCAAGGCAAATGGTAGCATTTCATGCCAGTCTTTGTAGGTGACTACCATCTTCTGCACAATCTTCTTGATATTCTTATTTGCTGCCTCAACTGCGCCATTCATCTTTGGCCTGTAAGGAGAAGAATTGTGGTGTTGGATTTTGAAGTCCCGGCATAACTTAGCCATCATTTTGTTGTTTAAATTGGAACCATTATCAGTAATGATTCGCTCGGGAACTCCATATCGATAGATGATATCTCTCTTCAGAAATCTGGCTACCACTTGTCTTGTAACATTTGCATATGAGGCTGCTTCAACCCACTTGGTGAAATAGTCGATGGCGACCAGGATGAATCTGTGACCGTTTGAAGCAGTCGGTTCAATCTTGCCGATCATGTCAATGCCCCACATAGCAAAGGGCCATGGTGAAGACATTATGTTCAAAGGATTGGGAGGCACATGCACCTTATCTGCATAAATCTGGCATTTATGGCATTTTCTGGCGTAGGCACAACAGTCTGCATCCATTGTGATCCAGTAATAACCTGACCTTAGCAATTTTTTAGCCATGGCATGCCCTCCCGCATGGGTACCAAAGGATCCTTCGTGCACTTCATGCATCAACAGGTCTGCTTCTGTCTTATCAACACATCTGAGGAGTACCATATCAAAGTTCCTCTTGTATAAAGACCCATCAGTGTTCAGAAAGAAACTACCAGCGAGCCTTCTCAAAGTCTTCTTATCATTGGAAGATGCCCCAGGTGGGTATGTTTGATCCTCCAAGAAGCACTTAATGTCGTGGAACCAAGGTTTATCATCTTTAACAACATCTGCTGCGAACACATATGCTGGTCTATCAAGTCTGGACACTGAAATCTGAGGTACGAAGTTGGCCGCTTGGACTTTGATCATGGATGAAATGGTAGCCAGAGCATCTGCAAACTGATTCTCGTCCCGAGGGATATACTCGAGCTTGACTGTTGTAAAGAAAGTCAGTAACCTCCTTGTATAATCCCTGTAAGGTATCAGATGCTCCTGGTGGGTGTACCATTTGCCGTTGGTTTGATTGACTACCAAAGTTGAATCTCCGAATACGGTCAAAGTCTTGATCCTGAGGTCAATGGCTTCCTCAAGACCCATAATGCAAGCTTCGTATTCAGCTTCGTTGTTAGTGCAGTTGAAAGTGAGTTTTGCCGAGAAAGGCATGTGAACTCCCTTAGGTGTAATGAGTACCGCACCAACACCACGACCATTCATATTAACAGCCCCATCAAACATCATAGTCCATTCTTCTTCCGGGTCAGGCCCTTCAGTGTGAACAGGCTCTTCATGATCTTTTGCTTTTATGAACATGATGTCTTCATCAGGGAAGTCAAATCTCATAGGCTGGTAGTCATCAATGGGTTGCTCAGCAAGATATTCAGATAATACACTGCCCTTGATGGCTTTCTGAGATGTGTATTGAATGTCGTATTCTGTAAGAATCATTTGCCATCTTGCAACCCGTCCGGTAAGAGCTGGCTTCTCAAATATGTACTTGACTGGGTCCATTTTTGATATCAACAAAGTAGTGTGGGTCAACATATACTGTCTTAGTCGGCGAGCAGCCCACGCTAAAGCACAACAAGTTTTCTCGAGCAGTGAATAACGTTGTTCACAGTCGGTAAACTTTTTGCTCAGGTAGTATATTGCATACTCTTTTCGACCAGACTCGTCATGCTGGCCCAACACACACCCCATCGACTCCTCTAATACTGTCAGGTACATTATCAGAGGTCTTCCTTCAACTGGAGGCATAAGGATTGGAGGTTCTTGTAAGTACTCCTTGATCTTGTCAAAAGCCTTCTGGCAGTCTTCGTTCCACCTGACCGTCTGCTCTTTTCTCAATAGTTTGAACAAGGGCTCACAGGTTGCCGTAAGGTGGGATATGAACCGTGAGATGTAGTTCAATCGACCTAAGAACCCTCGAACTTCTTTCTCTGTTTTCGGTGCAGGCATCTCTTGGATGGCTTTGACTTTATCAGGGTCAACTTCAATCCCTTTCTCACTTACAATAAAGCCCAGCAGCTTACCGGATCGCACCCCAAATGTGCATTTGTTGGGGTTCAGCCTCAATTGGTACTTCCTCAGACGCTTGAACAACTTCAGCAGATTTACCAGGTGGTCTTCTTCAGTGAGGGACTTGGCAATCATATCATCCACATAACACTCGATTTCTTTATGGATCATATCGTGGAATAATGTTACCATAGCCCGTTGATATGTTGCACCGGCATTCTTGAGCCCAAATGGCATTACCTTGTAGCAGAACGTGCCCCAGGGTGTGATGAAGGTTGTCTTCTCCATGTCTTCAGGTGACATTTTGATCTGGTTGTATCCTGAAAATCCATCCATGAAGGAGAATACCGAGAACTGAGCCGTGTTATCCACCAATACATCAATGTGAGGTAATGGGAAGTCATCTTTCGGGTTGGCTCTGTTCAGGTCCCGGTAGTCAACACACATTCTTACCTTGCCGTCCTTCTTAGGAACAGGTACTATGTTAGCAACCCACGGCGGATAGCTAGTCACAGCAAGGAACCCGGCGTCCCATTGCTTTTGTACCTCCTCCTTGATCTTCATTGCCATGTCTGGACGAGTACGGCGCAGTTTCTGCTTAACTGGCGGGCATTCTTCTCTCAAAGGCAACTTGTGCACGACAATGTCGGTATCCAGCCCTGGCATGTCTTGATAAGACCAAGCGAACACGTCCACATACTCTCGAAGCAGGTCAATCAGTTGTCTCTTCACTGAGTCTTGCAGGCAGACCCCGATTTTAACCTCTTTCACGTCTTCATCTGTACCAAGATTAATCACTTCGACCTCCTCCTGGTGAGGAGTAATAACCTTTTCCTCTTGTCTCAACAACCTGGCTAGCTCTTCAGGAAGCTCATACTCTTCTTCAACCCCTTCATCGGCTTGATTGATTGGATTGTCAAAGTCATACGAAGTCGTAGCCGTGCCGTTGTTGGTGCTGTCTGGAAGGCACTCTCTGCAAGGGTTTAGTTTGTTCATTTTAGTGATTTGATTTTAATCTTGCTTTAGAAAAGTGAAATAAAGTTGTCATTTTGAAAACACTGCCATTTATTTTTTGTACAGAAAGAAAAATGGAAAAACAGTGAGCGGAAAAGAAAAAGACTCATTTGCAAAAAGATGTCTGATATTTCATTGATTAATCTTGTTTGCACAAAAAGTACAGATGGCCCGATTACAAAATGAGTCTTGTCATCTTGGGCAAGATGCAAGACTTTGATGCATGCTATAAAAATACAGGAAATAATAATTACTCTGCATGAGTAACTCTTATAATTTCCTGGGAAGACCAGTTTGAGATACTGCTCCCCGGGATCTTTGGACGAATCCAACTTTCCAGGTTGCGTTCTTCCTCCAGCTCGTCTTCCAGGCAGTTGACAGTATCAGGGGCGAGCATCCCCCCACTCACAAAGTTGGGCTCTTTCGCAGCCTCTGCTTGATCTTGTTGAGTTGGTTTGTAACCCAACCCAAATCTGTCCTCTTTCTTCTCCACCGATAGCAGTTTGCCCCAGCCTTGGGAGTTTCCTCCCTCAACAACCTTCCGGGCTTGTTGGTATGATGATATTGAAGTACCAGGCACAGCAGATGTTTCATTGACATTCAAGGCTTCAAAACCTTGGCTCATTGTTTCATGGATCTCCCCATCCATCTCAATATACTTATAGGTAGCCAGGTGGCTGACAAAAATATCCTCTTCTCCACAGATTGTAACGATTTGACCCTCCCACTCATATTTCAACTTCTGGTGAAGGGTAGAGGTTACGGCGCCAGCGGCGTGAATCCATGGCCTACCCAATAGACAGCTGTAGGCAGGCTGTATATCCATCACGTAGAAGATCGTTTTGAAGGTCTGCGGGCCAATCGTTATGGGCAACTCGATCTCTCCCAGAACCGATCTCTTTGAGCCATCAAAAGCTCTTACCACCAGGTTGCTGGGTCTTAACGCCAATCCGTCATATTCTAGCTTCACCAGGGCCTTTTTAGGTAAGACATTGAGGGATGACCCCGTGTCTACCAGCACATGGGAAAGGACAGCACCTTTACATTCCATGGTTATGTGCAAGGCTTTGTTATGGTTGCGACCTTCCGTTGTCAAATCAGTATTGGTGAACCCTAGTCCGTGACTAGCATTAACATTTCCAACTACAGCTTCCAGCTGATTGACAGTGATCTCTTCAGGCACGTAAGCTGCGTGCAAGACTTTGAGTAGTGCATTCCGATGGGCTTCGGAGCACATAAGCAATGATAGGATTGAGATCTTGGAAGGCGTCTGATGAAGCTGATCCACTATTTTATAATCACTCTTTTTGATGATTCGCATGAACTCATCAACCTCTTGATCGAAGGGTGTTTTTAAAGCTTCCTTGATAGTCTGTTCTTCCTGCACCAAGCTTTTTCCTTTTGCCTTAGCAACAGCTTCTGCTTCGGCAGCGGGTCTCTGAATTTTTGGAGCGAAAAGACGTCCGCTTCGAGTGAAGCCTCCGCCTCCTCCCACATTGTCAATTTGTGGTGCAGGGGTTGATGATTCAAAAGTGATTCTTTGTCCTTCACAGTATAGGTCAGAGCCGTAATGCCAGGGGATGGCATTACTGCTTTCATAAGGTACCGGTCCAGGCACCGTGATAGTGACTGGACTGATTGCAGCTGCGGAAGGAATTGTGATAGTTTGCGGATCATAATAAATTGTGACTGGTGCTCTGATGGGAGCAGCACCTTCCGAATTGTAGACAGAGTTGTTTTCAGGATCATAAAATATTGTGACAGTTGAGATATCTTCATGATTTGTTGCTGGTGTTGTAGGAGACATTGGTGGAAGGATGGATGTTGTTGTTGTAGGAGTTTCGAAATGGAGTGGTGCTGGAGTTGTAGAAGAAAAATTTGTTGATAACTGATCAGTTGAGATAATAGATGAAGTACTTGTTGATGAAGCCGAAGAATTGTCAGGAACAATGGTTGTTGCAGTTGTAGGAGGTTCTGGAGTTGTTGCTGATGAGATTGCTGGATTTGTAGGAAATGATGCAGTGATCTGAAGCTGGCCCCTCTGAATGAGACCATCTATGCCATTCCTCAGGTTATCGCACCCATTGACTGAAATATTGTAGTAAGCACACCCCAACTCACACCCCGGGAACATTTGACATTCGAGGAGCTGAGCCTTAATTTCTACCAACGGTGTCCTGATCTGACCCACACTGGTTATTAAATAAGACGGCTTGTCTTCTTCAATAGCGTTAATTCTGGGACCACCATGATTTGGCATGGGGTTCTTATTGACATTGGGTGGTGGTGCGAAATTCAGAGCTTTCGAGTCTACCAGGTCTTGTACCTTCATGTGCAGGGCTCTGCACTTTTCTGTACTGTGGCCAGGTGCATTTGAATGGAAGGCACATCTGGCGTTGGAATCATAATTCCTGGGTAGACTGTTGGGATCTGGAGGTGCCAACGTCCTTAGCTCAACTAGGTTGAGTTTTAGGAGTTGTGGCAGCAATGTAGCATATGGCATAGGGATCGGATCGATTACCCTGTTGGCTTGAGAAGGCCTTTGTTGGAATGGCCTTGGCTGGTTATTGTTGTTGGTGTTACTGTTGTTGTAATTTCTCGGAGGATACTGATTCTGTTGATGGTACTGAGGTTGTGGCTGATAGTTTTGTTGCGGAGGTTGATAAACTGGCTGAGGATGAGTTGGAGCGGGAATGGTGACTTCCGCCACTGATCTGTGAACATATTGGGGCCTGCCCCTGTTGGTGTGGATGGCATTGGTCTCGCCAGTTCTTCTTGGGCCTGCAAAAGGCTTTCTTGTGCTACTGGACGAGCTTACACCATTGTCAGATATCTTACCCATTTTTAACAAGCTCTCAATTCTCTCCCCAGCTATGACAACATCTGCAAAGCTAGTGGAAGAGAAAGCAGCCAGCCTGTCAATATAAGTTCCCTGAAGGGTGTTCATAAACATATCTGCCATTTCCCTTTCAGACATAGGTGGCTAAACAGCAGCAGCCAGTTGCCTCCATCTCTGGGCATATTCTCGGAAACTTTCCCTTGACGACTGTGACATTCCCATTAGGAGGGTCCTGTTGGGTGCCATGTCTAAGTTATACTGATAATGTCTGATGAAGGCCTCAGCCAGGTCTTTCCAGCATCTAATAGTTGCCCTTGTCAAGTGAGAGTACCATTCTCTCGACGCTCCAGTCAAGCTGTCTTCGAAATAGAACATCCAGAGCTTCTCATCCATGGTATAGGCCTTCAGCCTTCCCAGAAATGATTGTAAATGAGTCCGGGGGCATGAAGTCCCGTTGTATTTTTCAAAACAAGGAGGCTTAAACTTATGGGGGATCCTGACCCCGTCTACCAAGCCCATGTCCATGACGTCGAATCCCAAAGAGTTTTGAGACTCTAAGGACCTCAATTTCTCAGCTATCTCATCCAACCTTCTATCATAAGCTTCTTCCCCAGCACCCATTATTGTGAATTGATCCTCCTGGGGGTCTTCTTGAAGTACCCTGGCTGCAGTGGCAGTCCCTTGAACATTTGCAGGGATGTTGACCTCAGGATGGAGGTGTGGTCCAAAGACTGGGGGATTGACATGAGGTTGGACCCTCTCGTTGTTGCTTGTGCCGGCAGTTCCTATGTGTGGATCTTCTTGATTCTGCCTTTCCACCATGGCCCTCAATCTTTCCTGGCTCTGAGCCATGTTGTTCATCACTTCCATAAACTGAGTCATCTGCGTTCTCATTTCCAATCTTTCGTTTGCCATTTGATTTCTGACCTCAGTAAGGTCTTGCTGCATCTGATCCATTTGAATGCCCGGGAGGTTGTTACGGGTCGGATAACGGTGCGGACGGTTGAGGGGAAATACCCGGCGCCGAGCAATAATTCCTGAACATCACAACAGAGTTAGTGGCAATAAAACAAAAACCTGCCAAACAAACAAAAGAGGTTAGCATGCAATGCAGTATGCTTATTTGTTTTCAAGGCATCCGGCTTGGCATTCAGTTTTGACCCTTCCAGACCCATGATGATGCTGTTGATGTTGCTTTTTGAAGTGGAACAAACTAATACATATATTACAAAAGACACATGGTACATAGTTTGTTTACAAATACAAGCCCTCTGAGGGGTCAAAATACATTACAAGAAAATAAAAGTACATGGAATGAAAGCAACAACAAGCAAATGGTCAAACACCAAGACCAAACTCGTCTTCCCGAACTTCCTTGAGAAGTGCTTCGGTCACAGGATCAGCTGGTCACTCCGTGAGATTCCGGATGAGGAGATTCCGGGTAGTGACAGCTGCTGTTAGCTTCTTGTGCTGACTTTGGTCCTTTGACCTCTTCACTCCTGCTTTGATCTTCAGCTCTGATATCTCCCTCTGGGCTGCTGCCAGGGCTTCTTGCTGCACTTTTGCACTAGCTTCCAGTTGCTCCATCTTGTCTTGAACTCTCTTGTCCTCCAAAGTACGAGCCTCGGTGATCCTGACCCACCTAGCCTGACTCTCCTTTAGATACAAGTCTGTCCTTGCTCTCTGGAACTGGGCTTCTTTGCAAGCATTCTTCAGAATTTGTTCTCCAGCTTTAGACTTCTTGATATAATCCCCAGACTTCTCAATCTTAGCCAGATGCTCCACTCTCAACTTCTCTAACCTCTCAATCTCCATCCTACCATCACTCCTCTCCCGGAGGGTCTTCTGCAAAGCCTGGGTTAACTTCTCATTTCTTTCCTTCAAGCTCTCAAACTCCTCCAAACTGACAGTGGCAGGGGGTGGTGCTGAAGATGATTCAGGCACATCTTCTATGGTAAAGGGCATCCCAGAGAATTGAGCCCTGGCACGGGACCATTCATAATATTGTGCTGATGCCACATTGCTGCACTTCCCCAAAATGGTTACTCCCTTGGTTTGAACATTATCCCAGGCCCAAGCAGCTTGCCTAACAATAGCCAGATTAATCTTGTTCTCGCAATAAAGAGTTTCAACCAAGTCCTGCGCCTTAGAAGTGTGGACCAGTGCATAGCCCAGTTGTCTTCTGAACAGCAGAGGGTTGTAATTAATACTACCCTTAACTCCTATAAGGGGCACATTGGGAAAATTCCCACAGCTGGTGATGATATCCCTGCCCTTGGTGCTTTGGGTGCACCATCTGATATCGGCTGAAGTTAGAGCAGTGAGTCTCTTAGCCCAGTTTTTCTGCTGATGAGGGTTCAAAAATGCATTTGTCCTGGGTAGATGCCTGAGAAGCCAAGTATGGAATAATGGAGCACAACACCTTACTAACCTTCCCCTCTGCTTTTCATTCCTCTGATGCACTGAGTAGTAGAGGTCCCCCAACAAAGTGGGCACTGGGTTCTTCAAGATGAAAAGATGGATTGCATTCTTGCTAATGAATCGAGGCTCATCTGCAAACAACACAATTCCATATATACTCAAAGCCAGTAAAGCACAGACAGCTTTCCACTCTCCTAAAGAAGCTTTCAGGGTAGCTTGAGAGATCAAGAAGTCCAGATGAAAACCAGGGATTCCAGCTTTGGAAGTCATATGCTGCTCAATCAGAACAGGTTCCAGATGCAAAGCCTTTGCTACTTCTCCATTACCAGGAAAGACCATCTCAGGGTTGAAAGGGATTCCACCCCTGATAGGCATACCAACCAATGATGAGTATTCTTCTAATAGAGGGCCTAGCTGAAAGTCCTGAAAAGTGAAGCATCTCAGTGGGGGATCATAGAACTGAATGCAAGTGTGGATCAGGCTTCTCTGTGAAGGGTCCAGATCCATAACCATATCAAGTATATCCCCATAGTGTTCCCCGAACAATGGTATGTGATCTGGAGTGATCAGGGTCTGAATCCTCCTGATGTCAGATAGCTCTGGCTGGAAGAAGTGATAGGTGATGTTGCTCTTTTTAGGAGCCATGATGCTGAGACTGAGTAGAGACAGGTGCTGATGATGACACTGAAGAATGAGCCACTGATTGGCTGGTGCAGATAACTGAAGTAGATAGCTGAAGCAAATGCTGATGAAGATAGGTCAGTACTGAAGATGGGGTCAAAACCAGAACCAAATGAAGATGGATACCCTGAAACACAAATAAGCAAATGTCAATATGATGCAATGTTTATGTATGCAAATGATATGCAAGGATTTGTGACTGAGCTGGATCTGATCAAAAACTCTGATATAGGTCCAAGTGTGTTCAAGAATTCCAGATGGAGGTCTATAAATCCAGTAACCAAGGTGGGGGACTCAAATAAAGAGTCACATGTCCAAGGTTTTAGAATCACAAGAACTGTTCCAACATGAAGTATTCTTAATCAAGTCAAAGTAACAGGGTATTCTGAGGTCAAGGTACCTGCAAACCTGTAAACAGCCCAACCCCCCTCACAGGTGGTGTTCTAAAACAAGGATCCTCAGACTTGGATCAGTTATGAGAAGTGTAAACACTTCTAACCCGGAGGTACAGTGTTTACAATAACCATAAAAGTTCCTCCTCTAATTCACCTCAGTTTTTGAAGGTCAAAACTAAAGGTCATCCAGACTTAGCAGGCTTCCCAGATAGCCCTAGCATTGCAGGAAATCTGCAACACAGAGTTCTCAAGAAGAAACCCATATCTGAACCGTGTTTCATATTCCCGCACCAGACCGAGATGGAATGGGAAAGAATATGATTCACTCTAGCCTAGGTGTCACTCAGGTCCCAGGTATAGGACCTTAACTCTCAATAGAACCCTACCCACCAAAGCAAACAACAGATCCAGCCAGCAGCACAGTATGACAATATGGTATAATGCAAAGCTAGAAAGCAGTAAAGCAACTGTACATAAAGCAAGAATAAGCACAAATATACAAATACAGATAACACATAACACCCCAGTAAACACAAATCAATCAAGCGCTAGGAGGAACCCACAAAAAGAACCATAAGCCCTGGTTGCAATATAAGGTATCCCCAGCAGAGTCGCCAAGCTGTCGCTCCCGATAAATGGGACATGGGCCCAGATAAAGGTACAGACGCGAACGGTCGGCGAGAGGGACAATGAGAACACACAGCCGTGAACTCACTGGAGATGAATATAGTCGCCAGCTAGGCATTTTTATCCCGGAGGAAAGGTAATGCTGCATAGACCTAGAAAAAGAATGGATAAGACGGTTGCGAACCAGAGAGACTGAGAAAGGGGGTTGGTTACAACCTGGGAAGGTATTAGCACCCAGATTGTCCGTCGTACTCGACGGGATCCACGCTTGAAAGATTTGTGTTTTGAAGGGGTAGTGTCAGTGCAATCTGTGTATAAAATAACTAGAAGAGAATGTACAGGTGTCAGTGTAAGGGAAGTGAAGTGTGATATATACAGTGTCAGTGTAAGGAATAAGAATGAATTGCTCAAGATCATGAGGCTTAAAGAATAGCTGGAAAGAGGGGAAATATACAGAGACTTTTGTTCGATAACTGTTAAGTTATGCCTACGTATCCTCTCGTGCAATGAGGAAGTCAGAACACCGTAGTTTGACCCAAAGAGACTGAAAGATGAATTGACTTGTGAACTGCTTACTTGCCTATGCTCAAGTGTATGATCTGTCTGGCACAGATGCTAACTGTCTTGCATTAGACGGAAGAAGCAAGTTCTCGTTTGTGAGTGAATGAGGTGAGAAAAGAATCCCGAAGGAGACGATTATTGTTTGTTTTTGAGTTTTCAGTCTTTTATTGCTTTTGAGAATTTGTCATAAGTTAATGAGCTTAAGCCTAAACCAATGGGTTAGTAAACTCATCACATCTTCCCTCTGATTAGGGGTAATGAGAATACCTTAAGTGTGAAGTCAGATTCTCACACTCAATCACCTTTGATATAGGATTAAGATCATTAACCTACTTGTGATTAATTATATGTTTTTGGTGTTTTTGTTTAGTGTTGAGTAATGAGATTAAGCCATAATCAGGGATTAAACGGACTCATTACACCATCCTAATAGAAGGATAATAGATGAGAATGTTTAAGCTGAGGAAAACTCCTAAACTTAATCCATGATTAGGGATTAAACTCATGACAAAACAAGCCTTTGATTAAGTGGATTTTATTTAATGGTATGATGATGAAGTGATTTTTAGGGTTTGTAAGACAACTTGAGGGGGACTTGTCCATTAACACTAGGGTTAGTCCTTCTTAACCAATTAAGGAAGAATTAGAACCCTAATGCAAGGCCCAAGTTACAAGCTTGATGTCTTGATACTTATTAAGTGAATTGATTAAAGGATTTAAACACATTAAGGGTTTAACACTTAGGATTAAAGTTATACACTCCATCCTAAGAGAAGGATGCAGGCATAAGCTTAATCACAAAGCCTTAAAGCCTTTAGGGTTTAGTCCCTGATTATGAGATGAAAAGAGAAGACTCAAAAGAGACACAAAGGTAAAACTAAGAGGGGAGACTAAACAAAACCCTAATCATTGTCATGCTTGGTTGTTCCTAAGGTTTGTGAGGTTTGCAAGAACAATCTTCAATGGAACCACCAGGAAGCAGATGAAAGGATCAAGAGAAGCAAAGCAACTTGCTTCATTCAAGAAGTCAAGTCACTTGAAGAAAGAAAGTGGGAAGAATAAGAATGAGCAAGCTCAAATTCAAACACATATAAGAATGCAGCATGGATGCAAGAGAGAGATGAAAAGAAAGTATGAGAAGTGAAGGCAAATTCACTTCTCAAAATCACTCACCACCTGAAAAGTTAGAAAATGAATGCAATACAATGCAAAATGGGATGAGATGGCATGATGAGAAACAAAACCAGAAGCATATACATGATGCTAATGATGCTAATGATGCTATGAGATGATGCAAACATGAGGCAGCACATGGAAATGATCATACAAGCTTATGAATGCAAATGGAGCAAGTTAAGACACATGAACATACATGAAAAGTTATGAGATGCATATGGCATACAACATGGCAAATGAAAGATGCAATGATCAAACATGCTTACAAGATGTCTTATGATGTTAAGTGAATCATATGTATGCATCAAATATCATGGCAAGTCAAGGTATGAATGCAAATGCAAGATGGATGCATATGGAAGCCCAGATTAGGGTTTATGAATAACATATCAAACAAAAACCAAAATCAGAAGCAAACCCTAAGATAAAAAAAATTGAAAATGCACTCAAAGGACCCCTAATCCTATACTAAACCAAAGCCCAAAGGAGAGGTCTCAATTCCTAACCAAGTTCAAGACATGATTTTTACAAGTTTGCTAGGGTTTTAGGGTTCCTAAACAAAGGAAATGTCAAACAAATTGAAAATGGAAGATCAAATCATGACCATTTAATCTCACAAACTACATGCTAAACACAATGCAATGCAAAAAGAATCAATGTCCAACTCTTCATGGATAGGCAGAAATGATTTTTTGAACTTTGGATAAAAATAATGCACAAAAATGATTTTAATTCAATGAAAAATTCTTAAAATGCATCAAGATCAAAAATTAAATTTGGTTTGAAAGTTGGACAATGTTTCTAAATGTCTTAGAACATTTCATGAATTTTTTGGTGATTTTTAAATACTTAAAAGTATTTTTAATAAATTAATTTCCATTAATCAATTAAAAATAAACTTTTAAATATTTTAAAATACTTTTAAAATGCTAAAAATGAAAATAAAAATATTTTTGTGTTTTAAAAATTATTGAAACTCTTGACAAAAAGTTTCATAATTTTTAAAACATTTTTGCTATTTTTAACAAATTATGTAAAGCAAATGAGAAAAATATGAAAATAAAATGAAAATAAATGAATTAATGAGAAGTCAGCTGATCCAAGGGCCTGAATTCAAAGTTACACGCGCGGGAGTTGACTAGGCGCGCATCTGGACGGCCTACATTCAAACTCAGCTAATCAATGCTTATGCCCTAATTACGCCGTTAAACACATTCAGATGACCGGAACAGTGTTCCGGTCATCTTCTCCGTTCACCCCAAACCTCAAACTCCTCTAAAACGTATCTAAAACAAAATCTAAAAACACAGAAATGATTCCCACTCACTCACGAATCAGAACCCCATATCAAAACAAATTTATTCTTCCTACAAAGGCTGAATCGAAGCAAACAAGAACTAGGGCAAAAAAGTTTCAGAGACTAATTAAACCCTCACCTCTCCACCATTTTCAAAACTAAAAGCATCAGGACAATCAGTGAAGCATATAGAACAACTTAAGAACTTAAAAAATGATTTCTGGAAAAAATGTTCTTGAGCTACCTAACTTTTGACGCTTTCACTCTGGTAACTTTCAGACCTCCTCTCCTTGTGAAATCCACTCCTTATGACCCCTTGATGATGCTTGAATGCTTGGGAGAAGTTTATGCTGGCTAGTTGAGGAGTTTGAACAGCTTCTGCTCAAGCTCAGTTGAAAATGGTGGTGGTGATTCAGGCTGTTTCAGGCATGGGTGAATGGTTCTTTGTGGTCAGGGTGATGTTTTGAGAAGGTTTGTGGAATTTGTTTGGGTGTTTGTGAGCTGTGGAAGATGTTTCGAAGGAAACTGCAGATTGGGGTGAAAATGGAGAAACAATGTTCTTGCTGGATTCAGGCTTGGTTCTTTGTTGGTTTGGGCTTAATGAAGCATGGTGAAATGATTGGTGAAACTTGTTTTAATGTTTGTGAGCTGTGGAGGCAGATTCGAAGAGAAATGCCAAAAGGGGTGAGTTTGTGAATGTGATGCTATGGTGTGTTTCAGCTTGGCTTCTTGATATGTTTAGCTTGCAAATGGATAGTATAAAATAATCCCATAGGTCAGATGATGTGACCTGGCCTTTATTGATTGGTAAGTTCACTTTTGCAAAATGTCAACTTTGTTGTAAGAGAGGTATGGCTTGAGTTCTAGCTTGGTACAATGGCTAGGGCTGGCGCAGCATGGTGTGTATGGGAGGCTAGCATGGTTCAGCATCCAAGACATCAAGTTGGTGAGGTGTTATCATGAGTTTTGCAAGTTGTTTCAACTTTGGTTCATATGTGATTTTCTTGCTACACAAGCCATGAACCATGAGAAACTTGGTTCAAATCTGATTTTTAAGAGTTGCATGATGCTTGTGTAATGGTTTGATGACAATTAGAAGTTACAATTTGCCTTGCTACATGATTTTGCAAATTTTCCAATTGGTGCATGTCTTGAAAATTAGTGATTTTTGCCAACTTTGTCACACCATAACTTTTGATCCAAAATGAATTAGGTCATGTTCTTGTACTTTTTGAAAAGGGAAAAATGTGTTCTACAACTTTCATGACCAAAGTTTTTCCATTTGAAACATTTTTGGATCAAGAATCAAGGCTTGAAAAATGACCTAAATTGACAAATTCCTTAAAAGTCAACTATGCCCTAAAAAGTCAACTTTGCAAAAACTTCAAATTCTTGAATTTTGTGAACTTCAACCTTCTTCCATGATCAAATAAAGATCATATACACTCAAAATGATGAAGATCACCCCTTGGTTGGGTCATTGGGGGCCTCAAATGCCCTGATTTTACACTGACTTGCTTGAAAAGTCAACTCTTGGCCAGATGACTTCCCCATGGAATTTCTTCATGAAAATTGATATGCATACTCCCTATACCATATAGAGACCAATGGAAACAAGAATGACCAAAAAATTTGGAGTTATGGCCTCTGAAACCAAAACCCTAATTTTAGGTCAACTGTGCAGTCAAACTTGGCTCTGCATCCACACCAATCCCAGTTCTTGTGATTCTTTGGAATTCTTGACTTTGAGAGGATATAATATGATGCTTGAACACACATGGACCCCTTTGAAGTGATTGGTGGCCTTTGGAGTGGCTCAAGAGGCTCTTGGATTGCTCAGATCACAAACCCTAGGTGCAGATGACTTGGAAACTATGCAGTGACTCAAAAATGGGATATGAGGTGATATGATTGTGTTTATGCATATGAAATGACCACAAGCCATGGTGTGAATAGGTGAGGGCAAATTTGGGGTGTTTACAAGTGTAATGCTCCATAATGATGGAAATGCTACGCGTTTGAGGATGCAAATGTAATGATGATTACTAGATGCAAATGCAAATGCAAAGGGGTCTCCCAATGAGGAGATAACAGATATCCCAGATAGCTTGACTAGGGAGAAATAATGATCACTGCACTGGTCTGGTTGATCCTGGTGAGGAGGAAATAACTTTGTGGGGAATGTTGTTAATGATACACCAGCTCTGAACTGCCGCCACTGCCAAAAATAAATTGGACTTCGAGATTGGAGAGCCAAGACCCTGCTGAAGATGGACTCTTCTTACTAGGTACGCTATCTGTTGAACTCCGTTGGGGAAGTGAAACCTTCTAACTTGGCTGGGAACCAGATGTACGAGTTGAGGAAGCAACCTGCTAGGAGGAAAGACATTCCTTGTACTGCTAGGGATTGCCCCTGTATTGAAGGGAAGTTTGTGCTTGGGGAGGACACCAACCTGTTGCTGCCTTGCTGGGGGAGATTTCAACTTCCAACTCTACTGGGGATGATGGATGATGTCAATGATAAAACTTCCTGCTGAAGATAAGGGTTTAAGTTTCCCCTTGCTGGAGTTAAAAGATATGAAGCGTCTCATGCTAGGGATGAGGTATGAAGCGTCTCATGCTGGGGATGAGGTATGAAGCGTCTCATGCTGGGGATGAGAGTTATAAAGCGTCCCATGCTGGAGATGAGGGATGATGATACCTTTCTACTCAAGAAGTATCCTTTTCTTTGCTGCTTTGCTGGAGAAGGGATTGTCTAATGAGACCTTCTATGGAATTCAGATCAATGAAGCATGCTGATGAAACAACTCTTGAAGTATTGTGCTGAAAATGGCTTTGCTTCCAGCCTCTGGGTTGATAGATTGTCAACTAATCATGAGTGAACAATGGTTCTTCGCAATTTTCAACTCGCCTCAGATTAAGGTCCATCGGAAGAAAATGTCTCAAGAGGATTTTATAGAAAACATGGCATACGAAATGCCTCAGTGTCTTCAAACTCTTGGAGAGATTCATTGGATCTCAAAATAGCTATCCCGGATTGCATAGTCTGTGAAAGAATTTTCCTCGCAAGGATTCATGAAAGACCTCATATCACTGTGAGATATCCTGCCTCAGTATTTGAACCTTGGGTAGGGGTCTCTGATTGACCGTCTTCGGGAGAAAGTAACTTCTAGTGCTCTTGGGGTGGCCTACCCCAGTACGAGCCTTGAAGTGATCACCTATGACTGACTGTGTTTTGAAGAAAACACCCATACCAATTGTTCTTTGAGAGATTGGATCTCGAAGTAATTGCCCCAGTTTGGCTGAAATTTGCATGCATGCCTCAGACTAATGGCTCTTTGAGAGATTTGAATCTCGAAGTGATTGCCCCAGCTTGGCTGAATTTTGAAGAGATTACTCGATGTGATTTCCCCAGATTAGTTGGCTCTTACCACGACTATTAAGAAAGTCCCTACTCAATGGAGTTTCTTGAAAAGTTCATCTTCGTATGCTGGTCCTTCAGAAGCTTCAGACTTCTCAACTTTGGCAAGATTAAGCTTCTGGACTAAGGTTCCATATGTGAACTGCTATGATGTCAAACAAATGCATGCAAGCAGAAAATGTTTATTCTGAGAATGAAAATTCTAATGTAACACACATGTTAATCTTGAAGTTTTACTGAAAAAGATATCGCAAAACTTTGTGAGAGAATCACTGGTTAAAATACGACATTGATTTTTGATAAAAGAAAGCATGCACATGCAACACCAACAAATAACTTTTAGCACAACTTATAGGAGTCGGGAACACGGTCTCGTGGTAGCACGCTCTCAAGATAACCCTACTTCAGTTAGGACTTTTGAGGGTTGTATCGTGGTCTGGTTCACGGTTATAGAAACAAAGGATATAGGCTCGAAGTTTATTTGTGCCCACCCATCTTCGTGATGTTCTCCATTCCTATGTTCGGCTAGCTTTCACAAGCGCTCACCTCTCAAAAAGGGTTTTGTGATGGTTGAGGAACCAATTACACTAACGGTTTAAGCACCAATCAGGTTGTTATTGGGAGTCAATCACCCCTTTGTCTTTCGTGTTGGTGCCTCACGATTTTGTTCTTGCCTAAGGATCTTTCTTGTGTAATCCTCTTTGTCCTTTGATTTTGCATTCTTTTGCTTATCCCTAACTTTTGCCTGGACTGATTCTTATGAATCTTTGATTGTGAAGTCCAGCGGGATGCCCTAATTTTTGCCTAAGTCGCTTGTTTTCAAGTTTCGACTTAGCGGGCTTTCTCATTCATTTTTTTCCGATTCTTTTTAAACAAATCGTGCGGCATTGGTTGTCTTGATTGCTTTGAAAAGGTTGTGACTGCCTCACTTCTCAATTGATGAGGGATAACCATTGTGGTTTCCAATCTTTGGACCTCTTGATTGGGATAACCATTGTGGTTTCTAGTCTTTGGACCTTTTGATTTGGTACAACGAAAGGTAATGGGTCCTCAGATGTGCACTCCTTTTTGAAATTTGAACGCTCGGTCACACTAATTCATACCTACCCTACCCCTGGGTTAAATGCAAGAGTTTTTTCACGCAAAAAGAAACTCCTACTTCAAGGCTCAAATGGGTTGACGAGGGTCAATCTCCCTTATATCTCCGGTGTTTAGGATTTGAAACAATGTGTGTACATCATTAACAGGGTATTTCTTAAAAGCACACAATTAGAGATTTTTGTGTTTTCATTTCGTCATCTTCCCTGATAGAGTTTAAGCACAACAGTTGGTATTGCAATGCACACACACAAATCATGAGTGAATACGAATGGATTACTTCAAGAAAAATAGGTGCATTATATTATGATTAACATTCAAAAACAAATAAGTTTCATGCATGCATACAAATGTTTAAACAAACAATAGAAAATATAAATTAAAATGCAGTAAAGAAGCTAAACATGTCGTCATTGAGGAGACTTGACTCCATCTGGACTTATTTATTTTGAAGATGTCTTTGCAAATTGGGAGGTCCATTTGATGAGGAGACTTCAATATGTGAGCAGCCTTTCTGGCATCATGACCTTTGAGTCGATCAAATTTTGCACTTTGTACTTGAACACATCACAGTTACCAATTGTATGCCTAAATGCCCCTGAGTGGTACTTGCATCTAGCCTTCACATCATGGTGGTCATTGTTGAGGAGGTTTGACTCCATCTGGACTTATTGCTCTGGGAGACTTTCAACAGTCAGCAGTCTAGATATTCATTCCATTACTGTTTTGGTGCCATATTCTCACTTTTACCTGGTGCGAACATAATAGTCTTGGAGTCAATCAAATTCGGGACCTTGTCTTCACCTTTGCCCCTGAAAGACTTGCAATCTTCAATTAAAAGGCCAGGTGCCCCAAAATGGCAGTCAAACTTGGCATTGAAACCCCAAAGGAAACTTTGTCGGAGATGATCTTGATGTGACTAGCTCAACTAGCCTGAATTTGAGCAAATGAGGAAACTCGTTGCACGTATGACATTAGAATATGATCAAACTTATTCTCAAGTTGTTCTGGCTTTTACCCTTATGCTATGTCCCTAGGACTCTCTTGGGAAGTTGAGGTTGGATGCTGACAAACGACATCTGGAGGGAAGAGGTTGATAAATTTAATATATATATATATATATATATATATATATATATATATATATATAAGGTCTCTCGGAAATATCTCATGTGATCTCCTGCCTACGTATCTCCATTGACTAATGGAGAATCAGAGCAACGTAGTTCCCCTCACTAGGGATGAAAATATCTTTGTTTCCTTGACACTGCATTTAGGATTTCTATAACCAAGCTCATTTGAGTCTTCATCTGGTTGACTTCCTCTTTCAGCAGTTTCTGATTCTGAAATAAAGCTTGTACCTCTGCCCTAAATGGCCTCAGCTGGGTCTTCGTTTGGTTACCTCCACCCGGAGTTACACCTTGATAGTTGTGATTCAAGTTGGCCATGGTGAAGGGAAACCAAGTTATGATACTAATCTGTCTCTAAACACCTGTCAAGAATGCAAGGATGTATGCAAATTCCATGTTCAGTTATTTCTAAGTAATTTATCTGCTTTGATTCAAGTTTTGACACAGAAAAATCCAACAACACGATTCATATATGTGATCCTCGGAAATCACTGAACATGTGTGCATAAATGCTATGATGTCATGTATGCAACAGACATGTGATCAATGGTCTAATGTTGGTGTTGAGCAGTGAATCAACTGTCTGTATAGAACCACAACAGCAGTATCATCTCTGTATAGAACTCCATAATTGAGAACCCAATAACTGTAGAACTGGATCACATAATAGAATAGTCACTGATGGTGTTGAAGTTGAACAACGAGACAAGTGTCTGTGGAGAGTCAGAATAACAGTCACAATGACAATCACAGTAACAATTTCTCTGAATAGAAATCTCGGATCTCGTAACCAAAGGACTATGTAGAACCATATCATATCACAAAACAACACTGGCAAAGCGGGTATGTTGAAGTTTAGGGTTCCTGTAAACCCCTCCCAATCTCACGGGTGTGCTACTCAGTTCAACATCACGGACTCTCAAAGTCGTATAGCAATAATACATTCACCATTTCCAAGAAATGGCTCATGACCAAATCAGGGAATCGGTTTGGCATTATGTACTACTCAGGGAGGTCTCAGCTGAGTCCAAGGAAACAAGCATCCCTCATGAGTCCTCAGCTTCAAGCACTAAATCGAGAAACAATAGTACATTCATCCCGAAGGGTACAATACTATCGTCATACAAACAATTTGCTTTAACTGGATTCCTATGAGAGAACCAGGCCATCCTATGCGAGTTCCCAATGGGCCCTCGGATGCGAGTGGGTTTGCCAACAAATCTGGTATGCCACTGTCATCACTGGAGAGGGATGTTTCCACAAAGGTTCTCAATGACCGGTCACCAGATACACAAAACTATCATGGTCGTACCCTGAAGTGGGGAAGAAGCCCCACACAGAATAGTTCCAAGACGGTCGCAGTCTGGGTGTGGAACACGTCGCCACTCATCATGTAACCATGCGAGTACAACATGTCCATGCTAATCCTATAGTACACTCAAGCCGGGTATTTGGCTTATCTCACAGTAACTCCCATCCCGCAGAAAAAATGAAAACCAGCACAGTCAGACAGTCCAGTATAATATGATGCATGGAAAATAAATACTGAAAGCAGTAAATAAATGTTGTAAAGCAAAGCTGTAAAGTAAAACTGTTAATGAAAACAGTAAAGCTAAACTAAAGCACACAACAGCAAGCGAGTTAACACCCAACGAAGCAGAAACAAACAAGCGCTAGGACTGACTCTCAAAGGGGAAACCTGAGATTCTAGGTTCGGTCCCTAGCAGGGTCGCCAGTTGTCGCTCCTGGGATTTTCATCCTAGTACAAACGCGAAAGTGGCGCGGAAAAGGTAGAGTCGCCAGCCAGACATTTTTATCCCGAAGGAACGGGAAAGGTAATGTTGCACAAACCTGAGAGAAAATGAAAGGATAAGGCGTGCGAACCAAAGATCTGGGTTCGGGAGTCGGTTACGACCTGGGAAGGTATTAGCACCCCAGACCGTCTGTCATACCCGACGGGATCCACGCTTGCTTGTTTGTTTCAAAGGGTGAGAAATAGGCTGCTGCTAAATAAAACTGTTGGCTGGAAGGGAAATGAAAGAAAGGGAATTGGAAAAGAGAATGGAAAGAAAGAGGGAAATGTAGGGAAAATAAAGAATGTGCTCGAACGGGCCCTACCCCGCTGCCTACGTACCTCATCGGGAAAATGAGGATCAGAGTCGACGTAGTTCACCTAACTAAGGCGGGAACTATTTGTTTATGTTTTTTTATGCTGGAACTGCGTATGTCTATGCTAAGGTGTTGCAGGCTCGTCTGGTACAAGTGCGTTTACCTTCTTGCATGCGAGACAAGTCGTCGCAAGTTCGCATTGTGAGTGAATAAGATGAGAAAAGAAGTTCACGCAGGATAGACGCTTATTATTTATTTTTTTGTCTTTTATGAGAAATGTTTTGAATTTGTTTGTGAACATTCTCATACAAAGACCTATCCATCGTGGTAAATACTTACACCTTTCCCCGAAACAGGACGCGTATAAGTACTCCGCAACAAAGTCTCATGGCTATAAGAACATTCAATTTTTATTAAGTGTTTTATTGTTTTTCTTTATGAGATGAGAAAGAAAGACTCAAGTGGAAAAAGGAAAAACTAAGGGGGACTAAGACATACCCTAAGTTATTTATTATATGCAAAAGGGAGATCCTAATGGTTTGTGAGGTTTTCTAATCCTAAGGAAAAGGAAAAGAAGAAAAGAGAATTAGAAACTAACTTACTTCCTAAGGAAGTTAAGTTGTCTCTAAAGAAAGGGAAAGCCTAAGAGAAAAGCACAAGGTGCTAAGACAAACACAATTATAATGCATAAGATATAGGAATTAAGTGGGGCTTACCTCAAAATTCCCCCTATAAAACAAAAGTTAGCATGACAATGCATATTGAAATTAAAATCAAAGCATAAAAGTGATTAAGTACCATAAACGTCCTAGAATGAAACTAGGGTTCAAAATAAGACCTAAGTCTAAAGGTGAAGGTACCTAAAGGTTACATGATTTCTAAAGTCAGTAGCTACATGCTATAGGTCCCTAGGTATGCTAGGATACCTCACAAGATCAAACTATGTACAAAAAGTTCATCTAAGTTCACATGAATGCAAATTAGGGTTTATGGATGAAGTATGGATGCATATGGCTTACAAGCATGAATTAATACATGAAATGAGTATCAAAGTCAGTAATGAATTCTTATTAATGTGGATTAATGAGCATACCATCATGGATGCAATGGCTTAGTCCTAGGGAGTAAGGAGAAGAGGATGTGAGAACAAATGAGAAAACATCGCATACGATCTCAAAGAATGCAAGTTAAGAATGAATGACATGTAAATGTGCATGAAGTGATTATGGGTTAGTAGCATACAAGTCATGAGATGCCATTAGAGTGCATGGCTTGGCATTTATGATTTCCACATAATTCATGTTAATATTTAGAGGAGAAGAGAAACAAGTTTAAGTTAAAATTAGTTCACATAAGTATGCACTTAGGAGCACAAAAACAAAAAAATGAATATGGTTCAAAAAGTGACCTATAACTAGAATTAGAGACCTAACAATGACATATAATTAACTCCTAAAAGTTACCAAAAAGTATCTCAAGCAAATGGTGTCGCTCCCGGGATTTTCATCCTAGTACAAACGCGAAAGTGGCGCGGAAAAGGTAGAGTCTCCAGCCAGACATTTTTATCCCGAATGAATGGTAAAGGTAATGTTGCATAAACCTAAAGAAGAAGGAAAGGACAAGGTCCTGCGAACCAAAGATCTGGGTTCGGGAGTCGGTTATGACCTGGAAAGGTATTAGCACCCCAGACCTTTCGCCGTACCCGACGGGATCCACACTTGCTTGTTTGTTTCAAAGGGTGAGAAAAAGGTGCTGCTGAATAAGAACATTTCTAACTGGACTTGGAACTGAAATGAGAAAAGGAAATGAAAGAGAATAAAAAAGAAAGAATAAGGAAAATGTAGGGAAAATAAAGAATGTGCTCGAACGGGCCCTACCCCGCTGCCTACTTACCTCATTGAGATAATGAGGATCAGAGTCGACGTAGTTCGCCTAACCAGGCGGAAACTTTGTTTTTGTTTTTTATAGCTGGAACTGCGTATGTCTATGCTCAGGGGTTGCAGGCTCGTCTGGTACGAGTGCGTATACCGTCTTGCATGCGAGACAAGTGTAAACACCCCAAATTTGCCCTCACTCTTTATCAACACCATGGCTTGTGATATTTCATTTTTGTTTTAACATAAGCATTACATCTCATATTGCATATTAATTTCATTGCATAGCTCAATTTCATCTGCATCTAGGGTTTATGATCTGAGCAATCCAAGAATCAATATGAGCCATCCCAAAGATCTTAAAGCTTTCCAAGAGGGTCCATGTGTGTTCTATGATCATATTATGCTCCCAAAAGTTCATGAAGGTCAAGGGATCACAAGAATTGGCAAAGGCATGGAAGCAGAGCTAGGGTTTTCCTGCACAGATGACCAAAATTAGGTTTTTGTTTCAGAGGCCTTAACTCCAAATTTTTTGGTCATTCTTGTTTCTAATGTTCTTAATATTTTATAAGGATCATGTGTACCAAGTTTGATGAAGAAATTCATTGTGGAAGTCATCTGATCATTGGGTAACTTCTTGAGCAAGTTAAGTCAAAATCAGGGCATCTGAGGCCCCCAACAATGGAACCAAAGAGTCATTTTCATCAAATTGAAGTTCAATGATCTTTATTTGATCTTAGAAGTGGTTGGAATTTCACAATATTGAAGAATTTTGAGCCAATTGCAAACTTGCCAAAAATGGAAATGACTTGTAGATTAGGTCTTTCCCTTTTCAAAAAGTACAAGAACATGTCTTGATTCATCCTAGAACTCAATATATGGCCTTTCAAAGTTGGAAAAAATCACATAATTTCAAGTTTCATGTCAAAAAGGGATTTTGCATATTGGCATGTTCAAGCTTCTAAATGACTTCTAATGTACACAAATATATTACAACATGTCAAAGCAACCTCTAAACATCAGAAATGGCCCAAGTTTGCATTTTTTTCATGACTTGATCTTCAAGAAATCTCAAAAGGGCCAAAACTCTCAAAATTTGCAAAATGCCTTGGATCCTTCCATTCACTTGTGCTAGCTGCATCAAACTCATTCTATGGATCTCCATGAATCTTGCTGAGGCCAGACACCCCAAAAATCCAGCTCTGCCATGGCCCATACCTCAAGTACACATAAGTTGACATTTTTGCATTTCCTCCCATACTAATCAAGTTGAGCCACAACCACTCTTCTGACCAATCAAGACTTCACATACATACCTCATAGACCCCATTTCATAAGATCTTGGAGCCTGAATGATCCCACAAGTCAGATTGCAAAAATCACCTTAGAACTTCACTTTTTCGAATCTCCCTACACAAGCCTCAAACTTCAAATATTTTTCCACCAATCAACTTTAAATCATCCATAGATAACAAAGCACCCACTCCCATGGCCTGAAACCCCTAAAATCAGAAATACGATTTCTGAGTTATCAGAACCAAACACTTCAAGACAGCCATCATAAACTTTTTCTAAGATTCACATCATCCTCAGGGGGTCCATTGAAGTTGATTTGCACAAGGGAGGAGGCCAGAAAGCTCAAAACTGCAAAGTTTCACCTCAGGTATACCTCAAGAACATTTTTTCCAGAACTTGCTATTTAAGTTAAAATATCAATCTTCATGTTCCCCTGATCACTCTGATATGTTTAGTTTTGAAAATGATTGAGAAATGAGCATGTATGAAGCTTCTGAAATTTTTGACCTAAAACTTGATTGCTTCGATTCAGCCTTGTTATGCATGATAAATGAATTTGGTTTGTGGATTCCTGTTCTTTGATGTTAGAGGAGTGATTCTGGGCAAGAAATTAGGAGTTTAGATGCTTGTATGAGTTTCTGGGATTTTGGTTCGTCGGAGAAGATGACCGGAGCTAGCTCCGGTCACCTGAAAATGCTTAAGGTTTAATTAGGGTTTAATTAGCCAGTTTGAATGTAGGCCCTTAGATCTTAAGGTTAGCGCGCAAATGAGTTACCCAGATTGTTTCATTAACTTTAAATCAGTTTAATTAGGATTAATTAAATTAATTTCCTCAGATTGAATCCCAGCCATAAATTAACGCGCGCAGTCAACCCCTTTCCCCTAGGTATGAATTTGGACCACAGGATCTGATTACTTCTCATTTTATTTCATTTTACTTTATTTTCTTTTCATTTCTTTTGCATAATTTATTAAAAATGCTAAAACACTTTCAAAAAATATGAAACTTTGCATTCAGATTTTAAATATTTTTCTCAACCTAAAATTGATTTTTATTTTATTTTTTGCATATAAAAAGTATTTTTTTAAAATATTTAAATGTTATTTTTAATTAATTAAAGTATTTTAATTAATTAAAAAAGCATTTAGGTTTCTAAAAATCACCAAAAAAATCATGAACCATTCCAATGCATTTAGAAACATTTTCAAACTCTTCATACAAATTTTTTTTTAGGTTTGATCATAGTTTCCCAATTTTCTTTGAATTAAGGGTCTTTAAAATCACAATTTTTAACCTTAACTTTGAAAATTCATTTCTGCCTAACCAAGAAGATTTTGAGCTTGATTATTTTTGAATTGTTTCACATATTGCATGTAGTTTCTAGGTTATTTTCCTCATGAATTTATCTTGCATTTTCAAATTGATTTGCATTTTTCCTTTTGAATCACCCAAAAACCCTAGCAAACTTAGAAAAATCATAACTTTTAATAGGATTGGCTTCTGACCTTCTCCTTTGGGGTGTGACCTAATATAGGTTTAGGGTTTGATTGAGCTTGGTTTCAATTTTTTATCATGTTGTATGCTTCTGTTTTGTCCATTTGCATCTCACATGTCCATAAAACCCTAATTTCTCATGTTCATTTGCATTCCCCTTGCACATTCACCATCACGTGAACTTGCCATGACATCTCAAGCATTCATATGTCATCTTAGGCATCTTAGGACATGTTAGAACATTGCTTGATCATTTCTTCATTCATTTGCTATGTCTTGCATTCATTTCATTTCTTAAACATCCAGGTGATTTCAAACTTCTAAGCATGTTTTCATGACATCTCATCTTTGTATGATCATCCATATGCACATTGTATGACTTTGCATCATCTCATATGCCATTTGCATTGCATAATAACTTCTGACTTTGGTCTTTTCATCTCATTTCATTTCATTTCAATTCATTTCTTTATGCTTTATGTCTTATGCATTCATACTAACTTTTCAGGAGCTTTTGGTAAGTTATTGTGGGAGGTGGATTTGCCTTCACCTCTCACTTCTTCTTATCTCTTTCATATGAATTTTGTATGTCTTTGAAGTGAATCTAATTCACTTGTGTTCCATCTTTCTCACTTTCTTCCTTTAAGTTACTTATCTTCTTAGGAAGTAAGTAACTTATTCTTCTGCTTCCTCCTATTTTAATCTGCTTCTTCAATTGGTGGCTTCCTTGAAGAATATTTTTGCCTAAGCCTAACAAACCATAGGATATCCAAGCATGATAATATTTAGGGTTGTGTTTAGTCCCCCTTAGATTTTTACCTTTGAGTCTCCTTGAGTCTCTCTTCTCATCTCAATAATCAGAGACTAAACTCTTGAAGTTTTAGGACTTTGGAATTAGGGTTATGCCTGCATCCTTCTCTTAGGATGGAGTGTATAACTTTAATCCTAAGTGTTAAACCTTTAATTTGTTTAAACCTCTTAATCAAATCACATTAATAATCACCAAGACTTTATCTTGTAACTTGGGCCTTACATTAGGGTTATAACTCTTCCTTATGGTTAAGAGGGACTAACCCTAGTGTTTAATGGATAAGTCCCCCTCAAGTTGTCTTACAAACTATAAAATCCATTTCTTAATCTCACCCTTTAATTAAAATCCATTTAATAAAGGCTAGTTATATAATGAATTTAATCCCTAACCATGGATTAAGTTGAGGTATCTTCCTCAACTTAAGTGTTCTCATCTATTATCCTTCTATTAGGATGGTGTAATGAGTTCACTAATCTATGATTAGAGATTAAACTCATTACTTAACACTAAACAAAAACCCAAAAACACCTAAATAATCACAAGTAGGTTAATGATATTAATCCTACATCATCATGGTAATTAAGTTGAGATGCTTATCTCATACTTAAGTAGGCTCATTATCCCTAATCAGGGAGGATATAATGAGTTTGCAAGCCCTTGATTTAGGCTTAAGCTCATAATCCTATGCAAAACACCAAAAACAATAACAAAACTGAAAACTCAAAAACAAACAATAATCGTCTCCTCCGGGATTCTTTTCTCATCACACTCATTCATAAACGAGAACTCGCTTCTTCCGTCTAATGCAAGACAATTGGCACTCGAGCCAGACGAGTCATACACTTGAGCATAGGCAAGCAAGCAGTTCACAACCAATTCTTTCTTTTCCAGTCTCTTTGAGTCGAACTACGGTGTTCTGACTTCCTCATTGCACGCGAGGATACGTAGGCATAACTTAACAGTTATCGAACAAAAGTCTCTTTGTCATCCCCCTCTTTCAGCATTCTTTAAATGCCTCAGTTCCTAAGCAATTCACCCTCTTTGCACTAACACATGTACATTCATTCTTTAACTTTTGCACACAGGCAACACATACACCTACCCCCTTAAACACAATCTTGTAAGCGTGGATCCCTTCGAGTACGGCGGACAATCTGGGTGCTAATACCTTCCCAGGTTGTAACCAACCCCCTTTCTCGGTTTCTCTGGTTTGCAACTGTCTTATCCATATCTTTCTAGGTTTATGCAACATTACCTTTCCTTCAGGATAAAGATTCCTAGCTGACGACTCTATTCACTTCACCTTCATTTTCTCCTTTCGCCGACCGTTCGCGTCTGCACCGGGATGCAAATCCTCGGGAGCAACAGCTTGGCAACTCTGCTGGGGAGATCTTGCAACCAGGGCTTCTGGTTCTTTTCGTGGGTTTCTCCTAGCGCTTGATTTATTTGTGTTTATGGGGGTGTTGTGTGCTATATGTGCCTTTGTTTATTGCTTTATTTATTGCTTTCTGTACAACTTTATGTATTGCTTTCATTTATTGTTTTTATGCATTTCATTACTGTCATCATATCACCTGTGTTGGATCTGTTGTTTTCCTTGGTGGAAGGGTTATTCAGTGAGTAAGGTTCCATACCGGGAGCCTGAGTGACACATAGGATAGAGTGGCTTCATATTCTTTCCCATTCCATTTTGGTCTGGTGCGGGAATATGAAACACGGTTCAGACATGGGTTTCTTCTTGAGAACACTTTGCTACGGATTACCTGTAGTACTAGGGCTATCTAAGAAGCCTGCTAAGTCTGGATGAATTTGTTATGACCTTCAGCATTTGAGGTGAATTAGAGGAGGATCCTTTATGATTATTGTAAAAACTGTACCTCCTGGTTAGAAGTGTTTACACTTCTCATAACTGATCCAAGTCTGAGGATCCTTGCTCTAGAACAATACATGTGAGGGGTTGGGATGTTTATAGGTTTGCAGAAACCCTTGGCCTCATCATACCATGTTACTGATATTGTTAAGGTCACATCACTTTGGACTATTCTTGTGAAACCCTGGATTTGTGACTCTTTATTTGAGTCCCGCACCTGGTTACTAGTTCTCTAGCCTCCATCCGGATTTCTGAACACACATGGACCTTATCAACACAAATACCAGATCCAGCACTTGATCACAAACCCTTGCATATCATTTTGCATCATTTTAACATTTTTCTATTTATTTTACAGGGTATCCACTTCCTATTGGTTTGGTTTTGACTGTTCTTCTGCTCGGATATCTTCTCCAACACTTCTTCAGTTGTCTTCTTCAACTATCTGCATCAGCTATCTACATCAGTTATCTTCTCCAGTTATCTTCATCAGCACCCATTGTCAGTATGGACTCATCTAAGAAGAGCAACATTACCTATCATTTTTTTGAGCCCTCTCTATCAGGCATCAGGCAGATTCAGACACTCATCACTCCTGATCATGCCCCTTTATTCAGGGAACATTATGGCGGCATTATGGACATGATCATGGACTTGGATGCATCATAGAGGAGTATGATCCACACTTGCCTTCAGTTCTATGACCCTCCACTCAGATGTTTCACTTTCCCATATTTCTTGTTGGGCCCTTTGCTAGAGGAGTTTTCCATGTTGTTGGGTGTCCCCATCAGGAGAGGGATTCCTTTCAACCCTGAGATGACTGCTCCCAGAAATGAAGATATAGCTAAGGCTCTATACTTGGAATCCACCATCATTGATCAGAATATGACCACCAAGGATGGAATACCAGGCCTTCATTTGGACTTCTTGGTTACTCAGGCCACCCTTCATGGTGCAGCAGGGAAATGGGACATTGTTTGTGCTCTCTTGGCCCTTAGCATATATGGTATCATGTTGTTTGCAGACGAGCCTAAGTTTGTAAGCAAGAATGTTATCCTTCTCTTCTTGCTGAAGAATCCAGTTCCTACCTTGCTAGGGGATTTCTACTACTCAGTGCATCAAAGGAATGAGAAACAGAGGGGAAGATTAGTCAGATGTTGTGCACCTTTCTTCTATTGTTGGTTATTGAGGCACTTGCCAAAGTCAGAAGCTTTCTTGAATCGTCATCAGTCAAGAAACTGGGCTAAGAGAATGATTTCCCTTACGTCAGAAGACATCAGATGATGCACTCAGAGCACCAAGGGCAGAGATATAATCACCATTTGTAAACAATACCCCAATGTACCTCTGATTGGAGTAAAGGGTTGCATCAACTACAATCCTTTGTTTTTCAAAAGGCAATTAGGGTATGCCTTAGTACATCCACCAAGAGAGCAGGACTTGTCAGAAACCTTTTACTGTGACATTCAGCATAACCATACCATTAACCGACAATAAGCCTAGGCTTGGGATAATATTTAGACAAAAGGAACTGCCATTCTTGGCAAGTGCAACAACATAGCTTCAGCTCAATATATTGATTGGTCTCGTATTCGAGGACAGATCACTTGTATGCCATTCACCCTGGAGGATGTGCCTGGACCATCAGCAATAGAACCTGTAGCTACAGTCAGTTTAGAAGAGTTTGAAAAGTTGAAGGAAAGGAATACTCAGCTTTCTGAAGCTCTAAAGAAGACCCTCTAGGAGAGGAATGATAGTCATCTGGACAATGAGAGGCTAGAGAAGCTTAGGATTGAGCATATGACCAAGATTGAGAAGACAGATGATTACATCAGAAGGGATAAAGTAGGGGAGTTGGTATTGAAGAATGCTTGCAAGGAAGCCAAGATTCAGAAGGCCAGAGCTGAGCACTACTTGGAAGAGAGTCAGGCTAGATGGATCAGAATTACCTAGGCTCGTTCACAGGAATATCAGAAGACCCAGGCTAGGATAGAGTAGCTAGAAGCTAATGAGAAGAAGAGTCAGGGAGCCTTGTTAGCAACACAAAAGGAAATCTCTGAGTTGAAACTCCGGGAAGGGTTGAAGAGATCAAAAGACCAAGACAAGTATAAGAAGTTGACAAATGCTATTGCTACCAGGAACCTTCTTATCAGGACCATCACAGAGCATCTAGATGGACCGGTGACCGATGCTCTCTTGAAGGAAGTCAGAGAGGATGACTTTGGGCTGGATGTCTGATTTTCTTTGTATTAGTACTTCATTTTGTTTGTACTTTTGTGGATTTTGTTGTATTTTGACCCACCATGGGGACTTGTTGTAATCATGAACTATGTATCTTTACATTTTGTAATATATGGTTTGTGTTATTCTGTGGGCTTCTTTTCTCTTCAACATCATCATTCCTCGAGGTCTGGAAGGTCAAAACCAAAGAACCAAACCGGATACCCTTAGAAGACAAATAAACAACTTTCATTGCATACTAACCCCATTTCTTTGTTTTGTAGGTATTTGTTTTTGTTGTTTCTCACTTTGTTGTGGTTTCAGAAAATCACCCAGGTACAGGGGGTACCAACAACAATGATCATGTACACCCTCGTACTGATCCCCCGGAATTTGGACCCCATCTCAACCCTGACATTAATGCCATAAAGAATACCCAGGGTAATACTGGAGGGCGTGCCTTGCAAGAGGACCCTCAGGAGGAACAGTTCACTGTAGTAGGAGCAGGAGATGAAGTCTATGATCGTCGCCTGGACAAGATAGCAGAAAAGTTGAGATCTCTGGAGTCTCAAAACTCCTTAGGGTTTGATGTTATGGATATGGGGCTGGTAGAGGAAGTTAGAATTCCTCACAAGTTCAAACCTCCCTGCTTCGAAAGATATAATGGAACCTCATGCCCTCGCACCCATCTTCAATCCTTTCTGGGAAGATTGAAGGCTTACACAGTGGATGAAAAGCTATGGATGTTCTATTTTGAGGATAGCTTGACCGGGGCATCCCGTGAGTGGTACTCTCATCTGACTAGGGAAACCATTAGAAATTGGAAAGATTTGGCCGAGGCTTTCATTCGCCAATATCAATACAATTTAGACATGGCTCCTAACAGAACTCTTCTAATGGTTATTGTAAACACCCCAAATTTTCCCTCACTCATTTCACCATGGCTTGTGACCTTTTCATTAGCATAAGTTCAATCATATCATCTCATATTACATTTTTGCTTCACTGCATGGTTTCAAAGTTCTATGTATCTAGGGTTTGTGATTTGGGCAATCCCTGAGCTATCTAAGCCACTCCAAAGGTCTTCAATCATCTCAAGGGGGTCCATGTATGTTCAATCATCATATTATATCCTCCCAAGAGCAAGGAAGTCATAAAATCACAAGAACTGAGAAAGGCATGGAAGCAGAGCCAGGTTTAACTACACAGATGACCTAGAATTAGGGTTTTGGTTTCAGAGGCCATAACTCCAAATTTTTTGGTCATTCTTGTTTCTATTGCTCTCTATATGTTGTAAGAATCCTACACACCAATTTTCATGAAGAAATTCAATGGGGAAGGCATCTGATCATTAGATGACTTCTTGAGCAAGTCAGTGCAAAATCAGGACATCTGAGGCCCCCAATCATCCAACCAAAGGGTCTTCTCCATCATTTTGGGTGTATATGATCTTTATTTGATCTTAGAAGAAGTTATAAGTTCATAAAATTGAAGAATTTCAAGCCATTTGCAAAGTTGCCATTTTGGGAAAGTGACTTGTAATGCAAACTTGCCATTTTGGGAAAGTTTTTCAACCTCCTCTTTTTGATTCAAAAATGCTTCAAACGAAAAATTCTTGGTCATGAAAGTTGTAGATTGGATCATTCCCTTTTTAAAAAGTACAAGAACTTGATCTAATTCATCATAGAACTCAAGTTATGGCCTTGCAAAGTTGGGAAAAATCACAAAATTTCACTTATGTGCCAAAGAGGGAAGTTTGCAAAAACACTTGCCAAAGCCAAATGTGACTTCAAATTGACTTCTAAGCATTTCACAAACCTCACACATGACCTATAATTCAGAATTGCACAAAGAAATCCCAAGTTTCATGCCTTGAACATCAAGATTTCTTAAAGGGGCCAAAACATCACATAATTGCAAAACATCCCATAACATTCTTCTCTCTTGCTGAATTGCCTCAAGAATGGATTTGTGGACCTCCATGAAGTCAGCTGCGCATGGACATGCCCAAGGGCCAGCTGTGTTCTTGCCCATACCTCAAGTACAAGTCATGTTGACATTTTTGCAACTTCCCCTTACCAATCAACATAGGCCACCACCCACCCTCTGACCTATCACAACTTACTATATGAACCAAAAGAAAGCCATTCCATAACATAACACAAGCTGAAACCTCCAAGAACTCAGAAATCATAAAAACTCCCTCTTATGCAAAAGCCTTCGAAACTCATAGCACAACCATCAAACCTTCAAACTTTTTCCCCCATCCAACTTCATAAACCTCACTGATCATTTTCCACCCTTCATTTTGCCCTAAAACACCCTGAATCAAAAACACGATTTTGACATTGCTTGAACTGAACTTCTTCCAACTTCATTTAGAGACCATATAAACTCCAACCAAGCATCACAAACACTTCAGGAGGATCATTGGAGCTGATTTGAAGCAAAGAAGCAGCCAGCCAGTGCCATTTTTGAAAGCTTTAGTTCAGGTATCATCAAGAACATTTTTTCCAGAAATGATTTCTTGAGTTCTTAGATTGTTCTCCATGCTTCACTGATCACACTGCACCTTTTGGTTTTGAAAATGATTCAGTTTTAAGCATGTATGAAGCTTCTGAAATTTCTGTGAAATTTTCCGTTTTAATTCGAATCCCTCTATTCATGTGAAATAAATTTTGTTTGATGGCTGATTCTTGTTTAGAATGGGGTGGGGATCATTTCTGGAGAGTTTTAGGGCTTGGGGTGGCGTATAGAGTGAGATAGCATGAGGGGATAGCCGGAGAAGATGACCGGAACACTATTCCGGTCACCTGAAAGTATTTAGCCCTAATCTGCGTAGTTAATGAAATTTGAATAATGGCCCTTGGATTTGTCCTTCCCGCGTTAGGTGAATGACCCAGATCACGTGTTAAAACCCTAATCCAGTCATTAACCTAATTAATTATGTTTAAAAATTCAAAAAGTCTCAGAGTGAATCCCAACCCTTCAAACACGCGCCAGTCAACTCCCACGCGTTTCTTTTGAATCTGGATCATTGGATTTGCATACTTCCCATTTAAATTGTTTTTTTATTCATTTTTTCTCATTTTTCTTGCACAATTTATTTTAAATAGCAAAACACTTTTAAAAAATTTTATCTTTTTCATTTCCCTTTCAAATATTTTTCTCATTCTGAAAATAATTTTTATTTTATTTTTTTGCATAAAATTCGTATTTTTAAAATATTTAAATGTTTATTTTAATTAATTAATGAGAATTAATTAATTAAAATAGAATTTAAGTTTCTAAAAATCACCAAAAAAATCACATTGCATATTGATACATTTAGAAACATTATCAAACCCTTCACATAAATTTCTTTTTGGTTCTTGACCTATTTTGACATTTTTCTTTGGATTTAGGGTTCTTAAAAGTCAATATTTTTGCCCTAACTTAGAAAAATCCTTTCTGCCTAACCATGAAGAGTTTGATGATGGTTCTTCTTGCATTGCATCCTCATGTCATGTAGTTTCTAGGATAAAATTGGTTTGAATTTATCTTTCATTATCAATTTGTTTTGCATTTTTCATTGTGAGGTATCTTAAAACCCTAGTGAACTTAGGAAAATCATCACTCCTTTAGGGTTAAGAGTTAGGTCTTCCCCTTTGGGCAGTGAACTTGTATAGGTCTAGGGTACCTTTGATCCCATTTTCAATTTTTTATCATGTCATATTGCTTCTGATTTTGAATTTTGCTTTGTATCTTGTGCATAAACCCTAATTTGCATCTTCATTTGCATTCATCCTTCATATGCTTGCATACATGAACTTGCCATAACGTTTTGTGCATCCACATGACATATAAGACATCTTAAGACATATTAGAATCATGCTTGAGCATTGCATCATCCATTTGTCATGTTTTGCTTCCATTTGATGTCATGTGCATCCATGAACTTTCATGCTTCCTTTATGCTTCATTTGCATCCTCATTACTTGTATGATCATTTGCATCTCTTGACATGGCTTTGCATCATCCTTTAGCATCATTTGCATCATAAATATGCTTCTGATTTAGGTTTGCATCTTTGCATTTCATCTCATTTTCATTTCTTTTCATTTGTTTATTACTAACTTTTCAGGTGGTAAGTGTTTGAGAAGTGAATTTGCCTTCACTTCTCACAATCTCCTCTCCTCACTTTCTTCCTTCAAGCAACTTATCTTCTTAAATGAAGTAAGTTGTCTTGTTTCTTTCTGCTTCTCCTTCCTTCATCCTGCTTCTTCCTTGGTGGCTTTTCTCTTGAAGATCTTCTTGTAAGCCTCATAAACCCTAGGAATACCCAAGCATGATCACAATTAGGGTTTGATTAGTCCCCCATTAGTTTTTACCTTTGTGTCTCCTTTTGTGTCTCTCTTCTCATCTCATAATCAGAGACTAAACCTTTAAGGTTTTAAGGCTTTGTGATTAAGATTATGCATGCATCCTTCTCTTAGGATGGATTGTATAACTTTAATCCTAAGTGTTAAACCCTTAATGTGTTTAAATCTCTTAACCAATTCACTTAATAATCACTAAGACATCAAGCTTGTAACTTGGGCCTTGCATTAGGGTTCTAATTCTTCCTTAATTGGTTAAGAAGGACTAACCCTAGTGTTAATGGACAAGTCCCCCTCAAGTTGTCTTACAAATCACAAAATCCATTTCTTAATCTTACCATTAACTAAAATCCACTTTAATAAAGGCTTTGTTTTGTCATGAGGTTAATCCCTAATCATGGATTAAGTTGAGGAGCCTTCCTCAGCTTAAATGTTCTCATCTATTATCCTTCTATTAGGATGGTGTAATAGGTCCATTAAATCCTTGATTATGGCTTAAACTCATTACTTAACACTAAACAAAAACTACAAAAACATCTAAATAATCACAAGTAGGTTAATGATCTTAATCCTACATCATGGTGATTAAGTGTGAGGTGCTTACTTCATACTTAAGGTATTCTCATTACCCCTAATCAAAGGGAGGATGTGATGAGTTTACTAACCCTTGGTTTAGGCCTAAGCTCATTTTCTTATGACAAACACCAAAAAGAAATAAAAAGATTGAAAACACAAAAACAAACAATAATCGTCTCCTTCGGGATTCTTTTCTCATCTCATTCACTCACAAACAAGAACTCGCTTCTTCCGTCTAATGCAAGATAGTTAGCACCTGAGCCAGACAGGTCATACACTTGAGCATAGATAAGTAAACATTTCATAGGTCAATTTATATTTCAGTATCTTTGAGTCGAACTTCGGTGTTCTGACTTCCTCATTGCACGAGAGGATACGTAGGCATAACTTAACAGTTATCGAACAAAAGTCTATGTATATCCCCCCTCCTCCAGCATTATTCTTTAAGCCTCATTATCTTGAGCTTTGCACTCCTGTTCCTGCACTAACACTTCATATATTTCACTTCACTTGCTTTCAGCACTGACACTTGCATTCTTTTCAGCTTTGATACACAGATTGCACTGACACTACACCTTTAAAACACAAATCTTTTAAGTGTGGAACCCGTCGAGTACGGCGGACAATCTGGTTGCTAATACCTTCCTAGGTTGTAACCAACCCCCTTTCTCAGTTTCTCTGGTTCGCAACCGTCTTATCCATCTTTTCTTAGGTTTATGCAGCATTACCTTTCCTTCGGGATAAAAATGCCTAGCTGGCAGCTCTTTTCTTTTCAGTTCACCCTTGTGTGTTCTATCATTTTCGTCGACCGTTCGCGTTTGTACCCCATTTTAAGGCCTCATTTGGTGGGAGCGACAGCTTGGCGACTCTGCTGGGGAACCTTATACTGCAACCAGGGCTTCTGGTTCATTTTGTGGGTTCCTCCTAGCGCTTGTTTGATTTGTGTTTACTGGGGTGTTATGTGCTATGTGTGTTATTTATTTTTCTTTATTCACTGCTTCATGTATAGCTTTATTTATTGCTTCCTTTACAGTTTTGCATATTTCATACTGTCATTGCTGGATCTGGTTTGTTGTCTTGGTGGGTGGGGTTCCATTGAGAGTTTAAGGTCCTATACCTGGGACCTGAGTGACACCTAGGCTAGAGTGGTTCATGTTCTTTCCCATTCCATTTCAGTCTGGTGCGGGAATATGAAACACGGTTCAGATGTGGGTTTCTTCTTGAGAACTCTGTGCTGCAGATTTTCTGTAGTGCTAGAGCTATCTGGGAAGCCTGCTAAGTCTGGATGACCTTTATTATGACCTTCAGAAACTGAGGTGAATTAGAGGAGGAACTTTTATGGTTATTGTAAACACTGTACCTCCAGGTTAGAAGTGTTTACACTTCTCATAACTGATCCGAGTCTGAGGATCCTTGTTCTAGAACATTACCTGTGAGGGGGCTGGGTTGTTTACAGGTTTGTAGGAAACCATGGCCACATCATACCCTGTTACTGTTTTGTTTAAGAATACTTCACTTTGGACAGTTCTTGTGATTAACCCCGGACATGTGACTCTTTATTTGAGTCCCCCACCCTGGTTACTGGATTCTCAAGCCTTCATCTGGACTTTTGAACATATATGGACCTTGTATCAAGACATATAACCAGATCCGGCTAGATCACAAACCCTTGCATATCATTTTCATATTCATCATTGCATCATTTAACATTTGTTTATTTTCTTTTCAAGGTATCCAATTCATTGTATCTTGGTTTTGGTTTTGACCCCTTCTTCTGCATAGACCTCTGCTTCAGCTGCCTTCACCAGTTATCTGCTTCAGTTATCTCCATCCTCATCAGTCTGTCAGAGACTTATCTCCAGTCTTAGTCTGTGACTTTCATCATCACTTATCTTCAGTTTTCTTCATCAGTACTCATGACTACTCCCAGGAAGAGCAACATATCCTACCACTTTTTTGAGCCTGTGTTGACTTGCATCAGGCAAGTCTATTCACTCATCACACCTGACCACATCCCATTGTTTAGAGAACACTATGGAGGTATCCTGGATATGGTTATGGACCTTGACCCCTCTCAGAGAAGCATGATCCACACATGCTTACAGTTCTATGACCCTCCTTTGAGATGTTTCACCTTTCCAGACTTCCAGTTAGGGCCACTATTGGAAGAATTCTCTTTGTTGATTGGAGTACCTATCAGAGGTGAAATCCCATTCAACCCAGAGATGACTGCTCCTGGAAGTGAAGAGATAGCAAGGTCAATGTACTTGGAGCCTGCCCTGATTGAGCAAAGTATGACAACAAAAGCTGGGATTCCTGGTTTGCATTTGGACTTCTTGATTTCTCAAGCCATCCTGAAGGCTTCATTGGGAGAGTGGAGGGCAGTCTATGCACTGTTAGCCCTCAGCATATATGGGGCTATACTATTTACAGATGAGCCCAAATTTGTCAGCAGGAATGCTATCCATTTGTTTCTCCTGAAGAACCCAATACCTACATTGCTAGGAGATTTCTATTATTCCATCCATCAAAGGAATGAGAAACAAAGGGGGAAGTTGGTAAGATGTTGTTCTCCTTTGTTTTACACCTGGCTGCTCAGACACCTGCCTAAGTCTGATGCCTTCCTGAACCCACACCAACAAAAGAATTGGGCCAAGAGGCTCATTGCTTTGACTTCAGATGATATTAGATGGTGCACCCAGAGCACCAAAGGCAAAGACTTTATCACCAGCTGTGGACAGTACCCAAATGTGCCTCTAATAGGAGTAAAGGGTTGCATCAACTACAATCCTTTACTGTTTAAGAGACAACTGGGTTATGCCTTAGTTCACCCTCCCAGAGGACATGATTTAGCTGAGACCTTGTATTGTGAAGTTCAACCTAATTCAGCTGTTGTCAGGCAAGCTGCCTGGGCTTGGGACAACATCCAGACAAAAGGAGTAGCTATTCTTGGAAGATGTAATAATGTTGCTTCAGCTCAGTACTATGAATGGTCCCGTACTAGGGCCCAGATTATCAGAATGCCTTTAACCTTGGAAGACATGCCTGGACCATCTACTGTACAGCCAGCAGCAACTGTCAGCCTAGAAGAATTTGAGAAGCTGAAGGAAAGGAATGAGAAGTTATCTGAAGCTTTAAAGAAAACTCTTTGGGAGAGGATTGATGGTCGTCTGGACATTGAGAGATTGGAAAACCTCAAGGTTGAGCATTTGATCAAAATTGAGAGGACAAAGGACTACATAAGAAAAGCAAGGGCTGGAGAACAGATATTGAAGAATGCCTGCAAGGAGGCTAAGATTCAGAAAGCTAGGGTTGAGCACTATCTGCAAGAGAGTCAGGCTAGGTGGGTCAGGATCACCGAAGCCCGTACACAAGAAGACCAGAAGACTCAAGATAGGATTGGACAGCTAGAAGCCAATGAGAAGAAGCAGCAGGAAGCTTTGTTGGCAGCCCAGAAGGAGATTTCAGAGTTGAAGTTCAGAGCAGGATTGAAGAGATCAAAGGACCAGGACAGGCATAAGAAGCTGACTACTGCTATTGCCACCAGGAACCTCCTTATCAGGGCCATTATAGAGCACCCAGCTGGTCCAGTGACTGAGGCACTCCTGAAGGAGGTCAGAGAAGATGAGTTTGGACTAGATGTCTGATTCTTTGCGTGTTGTTTGTTTCCATTTAATGTACTTTTCTTCTTTTGTTGTATTTTGACCCTTCAGGGGCATGTATTGTAAAACAAACAATGTATTGTTCACCATTTGTAATATATTTTAGTTTATTTTTCATTTGGGCTTTCTCTCAACAACATCAAGCATCTTCCTCGAGGTCTGGAAAGGTTAAAACCAAGAACCAAACCGGATACCTTGGAAAACAAATAAGCATACTGCATTGCATACAAACTTTGTTTTTGTTTTGTAGGTTTTGTTATTATTACTGTTTCTAACCTTGTTGTGATCTCAGGAAATATTGCTCGTCGCCGAGTGTTCCCTGTCAACCGTGCGCACCGGTACCCAACTCGTAACAACCTTCCCGGTATTCAAATGGAACAAGTACAGCAGGACCTGTCTGAGGTCAGAAACCAGATGGCCAATGAGAGAGTAGAGATGAGAAATCAGATGTCTCAGTTCATGGCAGTGATGACTGGCTTAGCCCAGAGTCAAGAAAGGTTAAGAGAGCTGGTGGAAAGACAAACTCCTGAGGAGCCTCATCTTGGAACAGGAGGAACTAGCAACAATGAACGGGGCCAGCCTCGTATTGACCCACCAGTATATGGACCTCATCTGGATCCAGAGGTTAACATCCCGAGGAATGTGCAAGGTAATACTGCTGGGGGCAGAATCCTGTAGGAGGATCCCCAGGAAGAACAGTTCACTGTCATAGGAGCTGGAGATGAGGTATATGACAGGAGATTGGATGAGCTGGCTGAAAAGTTAAGGTCTTTGGAGTCTCAGAATTCTTTGGGCTTCGATGTGATGGACATGGACTTAGTAGATGGGGTAAGAATTCCCCACAAATTCAAACCCCCATGCTTTGAAAAATACAATGGTACCTCTTGTCCGCGCACTCACCTGCGGTCTTTCTTGGGGAGGCTCAAGGCGTATACTATGGATGAAAAGTTGTGGATGTTCTATTTTGAGGACAGTCTGACTGGGGCTTCGAGAGAATGGTATTCGCATTTGTCTAGAGCCACCATAAGATGTTGGAAGGATTTGGCTGAGGCTTTCATCCATCAGTATCAATACAACCTGGACATGACTCCCAATAAAACTCTTCTAATGGGCATGTCTCAGTCTTCTAGAGAGAGCTTCCGAGACTATGCTCAAAGATGGAGACAACTTTTTGCTGCTGTCCAACAACCCATGTCAGAGAGGGAAATGGCTGACATGTTCATGAATACATTGCAAGGGACTTATATTGACAGGTTGGCTGCTTTCTCCTCTACCAGTTTTGCTGACGTAGTCATAGCTGGTGAAAGAATTGAAAGTCTCTTAAAGATGGGTAAGATCTCCGACAGTGGTGCTAGTTCTTCCAGCAATCCAAGAAAACCATTTGCAGGACCCCGAAGGGCAGGTGAAACTAATTCCATTCATGCAAGCAGGGGCAGGCCTCAGTATGCTCACCGGTCAATGGCAGCTGTTACCATTCCAGCTCCAATTCCACAGCAACCATCATATCCTCAACAACAACGGCCATAGTATCAACAACAATCTCACTATCAGCAACAATCCCACTTTCCACAACAGAGAACCTATAACAATGGTAATAACAATCAACAACAGCATCCTTTCCAACAAAGGCCATCACAAGCAAACAGGGTGATTGACCCAATCCCTATGCCGTATGCTGCACTCTTGCCACAACTCCTAAAGCTCAACCTAGTTGAGTTAAGGACTTTGGCACCTCCAGATCCTCTCAATATGCCAAAGAACTATGATGCAAATGCCAGGTGTGCTTTCCACTCAAATGCACCGAGGCATAATACTGAAAAATACAGGGCCTTACAGATGAAAGTCCAGGATTTGGTGGACTCAAAAGCTCTCAATTTTGCGCCTCCTCCGAACGTCACAAGAAATCCAATGCCTAGTCACAACGGGCCTAGGATTAATGTTATTCAGGAGGGAAAACCATCCATATTGATTAGTAGTGTTGCACAAATCCGAACACCCCTGGTTGAAATCAAGGATCAGCTTTTAGAATGCCAAGTGTTCCCCGGATGTGAGCTCGGTTGTGGATATTGCAACATTGCTGTTAATGGATGTCAGAGACTGAGAAACGACATAAATGGTCTTATTAAGGATGGTATCCTTCAGATTACAACAACAACAACTACAACTCCAACAGTTCCTTCATCAACAATCACAGATACTCCTACAACGTCAGAAACCATTGTTCCAACAGATTCTACTACGACTCCAACAACTGCTCAATCAATCACTTCAACGGATACAAGTTCAGCCATCATTCCTTCTACAATGACAACACCCATTATTCCATCAGTTTCTGCTACAACTTCAACACATTCTACAACTTCAGCAACAGTTAATGAAAGCGTCTCAACGGTTACGATATACTATGATCCTGCAAATGTTCCTGCCAACAACTCACAACAAAATGCTACTCCTGTCAGAGCACCAGTTACCATATATTATGATCCACACACCATTGTGGTCCCCTCTACATCTGCTATTAGTCCGGTCACTATCACAGTGCCCGGGCCAGTTCCTTACGAAAGCAATAATGCCATCCCTTGGCATTATGGCTCAGATCTATACTGCGAGGGGCAGAAAATCACTTTAGAATCATCAACTTCTTCACCACAAATTGATAATGTGGGGGGAGGTGGAGGCTTCACTAGAAGAGGACGTCTCTTTGCCTCGCAAATACCAAGACCCATTGCTGAAGCAGAGGTTGCTGCTAAGGCAAAAGGGAAGAGCATGGTGCAAGAAGAACCAGCTGCTAAGGAAACTTTGAAGACTCCTTTTGATCAAGAGGTTGATGAATTTATGTGAATCATCAAGAAAAGGATTACAAGGTGGTGGACCAGCTTCACCAAAAACCTTCCAAAATCTCCATACTATCATTGCTAATGTGCTCCGAGGCTCATCGGAACGCACTATTAAAGGTCCTGCATGCAGCTTATTTGTCGTAGGAGATTACTGTCAATAAGTTAGAGGCTGTGGTTGGAAATGTCAACGCTAGTCATGGACTAGGATTTACCAACGCTGATCTGACAACGGAAGGTCACAATCACAACAAGGCTTTGCAAATTACCTTGGAGTGTAAGGGTGCAATTCTTTCTCACGTATTGGTGGACACAGGGTCATCACTCAATGTCTTACCCAAGAAAGCCCTTGTGAAGTTGGAACATGATGGATTGGCATTGCGCCCAAGCAACTTGGTAGTAAGAGCCTTTGATGGTTCTAAAAGATTAGTTCTGGGAGAGATAGAGTTGCCTATAATGATTAGCCCACAGGTTTTCAAAACGACCTTCTTTGTGATGGATATACAGCCTGCCTACAGCTGTCTATTGGGTAGACCATGGATCCATTCCGTTGGCGCCGTGACGTCAACCCTTCACCAGAAGTTAAAATTCGAGTGGGAAGGCCAAGTCATTACCATTTGTGGGGAGGAGGATATCTTCGTTAGCCAACTGGATACTTTCAAATACATTGAAATGGATGGGGAGATCCATGAAACAATGAGTCAGGGGTTTGAGGCCCTGAATATCAATGAGGCATCTGCTGTACTCGGGACTTCCATCACCTCATATCAACAGGCCCGGAAGGTTGTTGAGGAGGGTAATGCTCAAGGCTGGGGCAAGCTGCTGCCAGTTGAAAAGAAAGAAGACCGATTCGGGTTGGGTTACAAACCAACTCGACAAGATCAATCAGAGGCTGCAAAGGAGCCCAAGTTTGTCAGCGGGGGAATGCTCACCCCGGATGCTGTGAATAGTTTGGAAGATGTGTCAGAAGACGAGCGCAACCTGGAAAGCTGGATACGTCCAAGGATCCCGGGGAACCATGTCTCAAACTGGTCTTCCCAGGAAATTATAAGAGTTACTCCTACGGAGTAATTATTATTTCCTGTCTTTAAGCATGCATCAAGTCCTGCATCTCGCCAAAGATGTCAGGGCTCATTTTGTAATCGGGCCATCTTATATTTTATGCTAAGATCAATTAATGAACATCAGGACATCTTTTGCAAATGAGTCTTTTCTTTTCCGCTCACTTTTTTTCATTTTTTATTTTTTGTACAAAAATAAAATGGCAATGTTTTTCAAAATAATAACTTCATTTTCACTTTTTCTAAAGCAAGATAAAATTGATCACTAAAATGAACAAATCTAAACTCTTGCAGAGAGTGCCCTCCAAACTGCACCGACAACAACACAGCTATGACTTCGTATGACTTTGACAATCCAATTAATCAAGATGATGAAGGGGTTGAAGAAGATTATGAGCTACCTGAAGAACCAGCCAGGTTGTTGAGACAAGAGGAGAAGGTTATAACTCCTCATCAGGAGGAGGTTGAAACGGTTAATCTTGGTGTAAACACCCCAAATTTGCCCCTCACCCATTCACACGATGTCTTGTGATCTCTTCACATGCATAAATTCAATCATAACATCTCATACCACATTTTTTTGATTCACTGCATTGCTTCTAAGTCATCTGCATCTAGGGTTTGTGATCTGAGCAATCCAAGAGCTATTTGAGCCACTCCAAAGGTCTTCAATCACTTCAAAGGGGTCCATGTGTGTTCAAGCATCATATTGTATCCCCACAAAGTCAAGAAAGTCAAAGAAGCACAAGAACTGGGAAAGGCATGGAAGCAGAGCCAGGTTTAACTGCACTGATGACCTAAAATTAGGGTTTTGGATTCAGAGGCCATAACTCCAAATTTTTTGGTCATTCTTGTTTCTATTGGTCTTTATATGTTATAAGGATCATGCATATCAAGTTTCATGAAGAAATTCCATGGGGAAGGCATCTAATCAAGAGTTGACTTCTTGAGCAAGTCAGTGCAAAATCAGGGCATCTGAGGCCCCCAATGACCCAACCAAAGGGTGTTCTTCATCATTTTGAATGTGTATGACCTTTATTTGATCATGGAAGATGTTATAAGTTCACAAAATTGAAGAATTTCAAGCCATTTGCAAAGTTGCCTTTTTGGGAAAATGACTTGTAATGGAAACTTGCCATTTTGGGAAACTTTTTCAACCCTTACTTTTTGATTCAAAAATACCTCAAATGAGAAAACTTTGGTCATGAAAGTTGTAGAATGGATCATTCCCTTTTCAAAAAGTACAAGAACTCATTCTAATTCATTTTGGATCAAAAGTTATGGCTTGTCAAAGTTGGGAAAAATCACATAATTTCAAGTTATGTACCAAAGAAGCAAAGTTGCAAAACCACTTGCCAAGACAAATTGTGCTTTCAAATGAACTTCTAAACTTTGTACAAACATAAACCAAGGCCTAAAATTCAGAATGCATCAAAGGTTTACTCATTTTCATGACTTGTGGATCAAGAAATTTCAAAAGGGCCAAAGTTGAACAAAGTTGCAAAACATCATACAAACCCTAATCCACTTGTTAATTGGCTTCAAAACTGATCCCATGGCCCTCCTCATTCCTCGTCTGTGTCTATTATTCCCCAGAAGAGTCCCCTCAGATCCGACACTCGTCCGTGTTCTTTGTTAACCAGTTGATACTCGTCCGTATCATCATCTCTGAACATGTGTCAGTGTTTGTTTCTACCTGATACCCGTCCGTATCATAGTCTTAAGGATGCTCGTCCGCATCTTTAATCTATACACAGTGCCAAACACTTATACCTTCCATTTCTTGGATGTAAACACTCGTCCGTGTTTACTATTCCCCAGCGAAGTCCCCAACAAAACTTGTCAAATTATTACCTTTCTATCTGACATTCGTCCTATGTCATGATACCTTTTCGACAGCCGTACCCTACCAGGTGATCGTCCTTCACCTCTTTGATTATCGTCCTTCATCAACCCCTAGTGGAGTCTCTATTCATTAGAAACCCCTCTTATCCAACATTCGTCCTATGTCGTGATATTTTCAGCAGCCGTCCCCTGCTAGGTGATCGTCCTTCACCTCTTTGATGATCGTCCTTCATCATTTTTCCCGATGGCCGCCCCCATCGTTGACCTTGTTATCTGACATTCACCCTATGTCATGATAAACCCCGAGAGCAACCGTACCCTGCTAGGTGATCGTCCTTCACCTCTTGATGATCGCCCTTCATCATGCTTATCCGATGGCTGTCCCCATCGTCGACTTTGTTACCCGACGTCCGTCCTATGTCGTGATATTTTTTGGCAACCATACCCGGCCAGGTGATCGTCCTTCACCTTAGATGAACGTCCCTCATCTTATTCCCATCAGAGCAGCCGTCCCCTGCTAGGTGATCGTCCTTCACCTTTGATGACCGTACCTCATCATTTTCTTTTACCTATAATCCCCAGAAAGTATTATAGCTTTACCTGATGGCCGTCCCCATCATAATCTCTCATATCCCCAGCTAGTCGGTCGTCCCCGTCTTTGCTTTATTTCCCGCATCTTCCCCAGCGTGTCGGTCGTCCCCGTCATTGCTTCATCCCCAGCAGTCGTCCTCTGCTCGACGGTCGTCCCCCGTCGCCCGCACTTTATAAATGCTTTATTTTCCTTTACAATCTATATCCCTTTTCTTCTTCATTCTGTGAGTGCAAATTTTGGGTTGTCTTTGGTATTCAACCACAAGTTATCTTGTTTGCCTGTTAAGCCATTGCTTACATTCTACACAGCTAACTCATGCTTGAATAGGGGCAGCTGTAAACACCCCAAATTTGCCCTCACCCATTCACACGATGTCTTGTGATCTCTTCACATGCATAAATTCAATCATAGCATCTCATACCACATTTTTTTGATTCACTGCATTGCTTCTAAGTCATCTGCATCTAGGGTTTGTGATCTGAGCAATCCAAGAGCTATTTGAGCCACTCCAAAGGTCTTCAATCACTTCAAAGGGGTCCATGTCTGTTCAAGCATCATATTGTATCCCCACAAAGTCAAGAAAGTCAAAGAAGCACAAGAACTGGGAAAGGCATGGAAGCAGAGCCAGGTTTAACTGCACAGATGACCTAAAATTAGGGTTTTGGATTCAGAGGCCATAACTCCAAATTTTTTGGTCATTCTTGTTTCTATTGGTCTTTATATGTTATAAGGATCATGCATATCAAGTTTCATGAAGAAATTCCATGGGGAAGGCATCTAATCAAGAGTTGACTTCTTGAGCAAGTCAGTGCAAAATCAGGGCATCTGAGGCCCCCAATGACCCAACCAAAGGGTGTTCTTCATCATTTTGAATGTGTATGACCTTTATTTGATCATGGAAGATGTTAGAAGTTCACAAAATTGAAGAATTTCAAGCCATTTGCAAAGTTGCCTTTTTGGGAAAATGACTTGTAATGGAAACTTGCCATTTTGGGAAACTTTTTCAACCCTTACTTTTTGATTCAAAAATACCTCAAATGAGAAAACTTTGGTCATGAAAGTTGTAGAATGGACCATTCCCTTTTCAAAAAGTACAAGAACTCCTTCTAATTCATTTTGGATCAAAAGTTATGGCTTGTCAAAGTTGGGAAAAATCACATAATTTCAAGTTATGTACCAAAGAAGCAAAGTTGCAAAACCACTTGCCAAGACAAATTGTGCTTTCAAATGAACTTCTAAACTTTGTACAAACATAAACCAAGGCCTAAAATTCAGAATGCATCAAAGGTTTACTCATTTTCATCATTGATTGGAGTACCTGTCAGGGGTGGTCTCCCTTTCAACCCTGAAATGACTTCTCCCAGCAATGAAGAAGTAGCAAAAGCACTATACCTGGAACCTATTTTGATTGAGCAGAACATGACAACAAAGGCTGGGATCCCTGGCCTACACTTAGACTTTTTGACCTCTCAGGCCATCCTGAAGGCCTCCTTGGGAGAATGGAGGGCAGTTTGTGCATTGTTAGCCCTCAGTATATATGGGGTTATACTATTTGCAGATGAGCCCAAGTTTATCAGCAAGAATGCCATTCATCTTTTCCTTCTGAGGAACCCAGTGCCCACATTGCTGGGAGATTTCTATTATTCTGTTCACCAAAGAAATGAGAAGCAAAGAGGGAGGTTGGTGAGGTGTTGTGCTCCCCTATTTCACACTTGGCTGCTTAAACACTTACCCAAGAATGATGCCTTCCTGAATCCCCACCAACAGAAGAATTGGGCTAAAAGACTTATTGCTTTGACTTCAGATGACATCAGATGGTGTACCCAGAGTACCAAAGGCAGGGACATAATTACTAGTTGTGGACAGTTCCCCAATGTACCTCTAGTAGGAGTGAAGGGTTGCATCAATTACAATCCTTTGCTGTTTAAGAGACAAATGGGCTATGCTTTGGTTCACCCTCCTAGAGTGCAGGACTTGGCTGAAACCCTTTATTGTGAGATAAAACCTAATCTAGCTGTTGTCAGACAAGCATCCTGGGCTTGGGACAACATCCAGACCAAGGGGATGGCCATTCTTGGGAGGTGCAATAATGTGGCTTCAGCTCAGTATTATGAATGGTCTCATGCTAGAGCTCAGATTTCTGGGATGCCTTTCACCATTGAGGATGCACCTGGACCATCCACAGTACCACCCCCAGCCACTGTCAGCCTGGAAGAATTTGAGAAACTGAAAGAGAGGAATGAGAATCTGTCTCAAGCCCTGAAGAAGACCCTCTGGGAGAGGAGTGATGGTCGTCTAGACATTGAGAGGTTGGAAAAGCTTAAGGTGGAGCATCTAGCCAAGATTGAGAAAGCAGAGGACTACATCAAGAAATCAAGAGCTAGAGAGCAGATTTTGAAGAATGCCTGTAAAGAGGCCCAGTCTCAGAAGGCTAGGACTGATCTCTATCTGAAAGAAAGTCAAGCTAGGTGGGTCAGGATCACTGAAGCTCGTACTCAAGAAGATAAGAGAACTCAAGCCAGGATTGAGCAGTTGGAAGCCAATGAAAAGAAACAACAGGAAGCTTTGCTGACAGCCCAGAAGGAGATTTCAGAGTTGAAGCTTAGGGCTGGTGTGAAGAGGTCAAAGGACCAAGACAGGCACAAGAAGCTGACCACTGCTATTGCCACCAGAAACCTTCTTATCAGAAACATCACAGAACATCCGGCTGGTCCTGTAACTGAAGCACTTTTGAAGGAGGTTAAGGAGGATGAGTTTGGATTAGATGTTTGACTTCTTTGCTTGTTGTTATTTCCATTTCATGTACTTTTCTTTTTATGTTGTATTTTGACCCCTCAGGGGCATGTGTTGTAAAAAAAACAAACTATGTATGATCCACCATTTGTAATGTATTTATCAGTTTGTTTCATTTGAGTTTCTTTCCTCAAGCAACATCAAAACATCTTCCTCAGGGTCTGGAAAGGTCAAAACCAAGAGCCAAGCCGGATACCTTGGAAAACAAATAAGCATACTGCATTGCATACTGACTCTTGTTTTGTTTTGTAGGTTTTTGTTTAGTTTGTTACTAACTCTGTTGTGATTCAGGAATTATTGCTCGACGTCGGGTGTTCCCTCTCAACCGTCCGCACAGGTATCCTACTCGCAACAATCTTCCTGGTATCCAAATGGACCAAGTACAGCAAGATCTGACAGAGGTCAGAACCTAGATGGCTAATGAAAGGCTGGAGATGAGAAACCAAATGACCCAATTCATGGAAGTAATGAATGGCTTGGCCCAAAGTCAAGAAAGGTTGAGGGCTTGGTAGAAAGACAAACCCCGGAGGAACCCCATCTGGGAACTGGAGGAACAAGTAACAATGAAAGGGGTCAGCCTCATGTTAATCCACCAGTATATGGACCTCATCTACATCCGGAAGTCAACATCCCGGGTAATGTGCAAGGAAATACTACTGCAGGCAGGATCTTGCAAGAAGATCCTCAAGAGGAGCAGTTTACTGTAATGGGAGCTGGGGATGAAGTTTATGATAGAAGGTTTGATGAAATTGCTGAGAAGTTGAGATCTCTGGAGTCTCAAAATTCCCTAGGTTTTGATGTCATGGATATGGGGTTAGTGGATGGGGTAAGGATTCCCCATAAGTTTAAACCCCCATGCTTCGAGAAGTACAATGGGACTTCCTGTCCACGAACTCACTTACAATCCTTTCTGGGAAGACTTAAAGCATACACAATGGATGAAAAACTGTGGATGTTTTATTTTGGAGACAGTTTGACTGGGGCTTCAAGGGAGTGGTATTCACACTTGACCAGAGCTACAATCAGATGCTGGAAGGACCTAGCTGAGGCCTTCATCAGGCAGTACCAATACAATCTGGACATGGCTCCTAACAGGACCCTTTTGATGGGAATGTCTCAGTCCTCCAGAGAAAGCTTCAGGGAATATGCCCAGAGGTGGAGACAGCTTGCTGCTGCTGTCCAGCCACCCATGTCGGAAAGAGAAATGGCCGACATGTTTATGAATACGCTGCAGGGAACATATATTGATAGGCTAGCTGCCTTTTCTTCCACCAGCTTCGCTGACGTAGTTATAGCTGGAGAAAGAATTGAAAGCCTTCTGAAAATGGGCAAGATTTCTGATAATGGTGCAAGTTCGTCTAGTAACCCCAGGAAGCCTTTTGTGGGACCTAGAAGAACTGGTGAGACAAATGCCATTCATGCCAGCAGGGGCAGACCTCAGTATGTCCATAGATCGGTAGCAGCTGTCACTATTCCAGCTCCGATTCCTCAGCAACTAGCATATCAACCACAACAACAACCCCATTATCAAAAGCAAGTTCAGTATCCGCCACAAAGGACCTACAACAACAATAACAGCAATCAACAACAAAGACCTTTTCAGCAAAGACCATCGCAGGCAAATAGGGTGATTGACCCTATCCCTATGCCTTATGCTGCCTTATTGCCACAACTCCTGAAACTCAACTTGGTTGAATTAAGGATATTGGCACCACCAGATCCATCCAATCTTCCAAGAAATTATGATGTTAACGCCAGATGTGCTTTCCATTCCAATGCACCTGGCCACAATACGGAAAAATGCAGGGCTTTACAAATGAAGGTACAAGACCTGGTGGATTCTAAAGCCCTCAACTTTGCACCCCCTCCAAGTGTCACCAAGAATCCCATGCCCAATCATGGAGGACCAAGAATTAATGCCATTGAGGAAGACAAGCCATCTTTCTTAATCACCAGTGTTGGACAGATTCGGACACCTCTGGTCGAAATTAAAGCCCAGCTCCTAGAGTGTCAGATGTTCCCCGGGTGCGAGCTCGGTTGTGGGTACTGTAACATTTCAGTCAACGGGTGTGATAATTTGAGAAGCGGCATAGATGGTCTTATCAAAAGTGGTATACTTTAGATCACAACAACGGCGCCTACAAATCCAGCAATCCCTTTGACAACAATTCCTGACTCTTCTACAACTGCGACAACAATCATTCCGACCAATTCATCAATATCATCAACAATGGCTTCATCCATCACTTCAACAAATCAAATGTCAACAACCATTTCTTCTACAACATCAGCATCCATTTATTCAGCAGGATCTTCTACTACACCAACATAAATTAATGAAGATATCTCGGCAGTCACTATCTACTATGATCCGTCAAATGTTCCTCCAAATAACAATTTCCAGCAACAAACAGTGGCACCTCCTTCCAGGTCACCAGTCACCATTTACTACGATCCGCACACCATTTCAGTATCCTCCTCTGCGGCAGTCAGTCCAGTTACCATCACAGTGCCTGGACCAGTTCCATATGAAAGCAGTAATGCCATACCTTGGCATTATGGCTCTGACCTCTACTGCAATAGGGAGAAAATCACTTTGGACTCTTCAACTTCTTCTCCACAGATTGATAATGTTGGGGGAGGCGGAGGCTTCACCAGAAGCGGACGCCTTTTTGCCTCACAAGTGCAAAGACCTAATGCTGAAGTAGAAGCTGCTGCCAAAGCAAAAGGGAAGAGTGTGATATCTGAAGAACCAATTCTCAAAGAAACTCAGAAGACATCTTTTGAACAAGATGTAGACGAGTTTATGAGGATTATAAAGAGAAGTGATTACAAAGTGGTGGATCAACTTCACCAAACTCCCTACAAGATCTCCATATTATCCCTGCTGATGTGCTCCGAAGCTCACAGGAATGCATTATTGAAAGTCTTGCACGCAGCATATGTGCCAGAGGAGATCACCGTTAATCAGCTAGAGACTGTGGCGGAAAATGTCAACACCAGTCATGGACTGGGCTTTACCAATGCTGACTTAACATCTGAGGGACGTAACCACAACAAGGCTTTACACATCACTCTAGAATGCAAGGGTGCTGTTCTATCCCATGTACTGGTGGACACTGGGTCTTCGCTCAATGTTCTACCAAAGAAAGCCTTGGTGAAGCTGGAGTATGATGGCTTGGCACTGCGTCCAAGTAATTTGGTGGTGAGAGCGTTTGATGGCTCTAAAAGATCAGTGCTTGGAGAGATTGATCTGCCTGTGATGATTGGCCCGCAGACTTTTAAAATTACCTTCTATGTGATGGACATTCAGTCGGCCTACAGCTGTTTGTTGGGTAGACCCTGGATCCATGCCGCTGGCGCTGTTACGTCTACCCTTCACCAGAAGCTGAAATTCGAGTGGGAAGGCCAGATCATCACTATTTATGGTGAAGAAGACATCTTTGTTAGCCATCTGGCTACGCACAAGTACATAGAAATGGATGGAGAGATCCATGAAACTATGAGCCAGGGATTTGAAGCCCTGAACATAAATGAAGCATCTGCTTTACTGGGAACCTCCATGACGTCTTATCAGAATGCCAGGAAGGTTGTTGAAGAGGGGACTGCCCAAGGCTGGGGCAAGCTGCTGCCCGTGGAGAAGAAGGAGGACAGATTTGGGTTGGGTTACAGACCAACTCAACAAGATCAATCAGAGGCTGCCAAGAAGCCCAATTTTGTTAGCGGGGGAATGCTCACCCCTGATGCAGTGAACAACTTGGAAGACGAGGATGAAAGCGACCGCAACCTGGAGAGCTGGATACGTCCAAGGATCCCGGGGAGCCAAGTCCTTAACTGGTCTTCCCAGGAAATTATAAGGGTTACTCCTGCAGAGTAATTATTATTTCCTGCATTTTTTAAGCATGCATCAAGTCTTGCATCTTGCCCAAGATGACAAGACTCATTTTGTAATCGGGCCATCTTGTAATTTTGTGCAAACAGATCAATCAATGAATATCGGACATCTTTTGCAAATGAGTCTTTTCCTTTTCCGCTCACTGTTTTTCATTTTTCTTTTTGTACAAAAATAAAATGGCAATGTTTTCCAAAATGAAAACTTCATTTCACCTTTTTTCTAAACAAGATTAAAAATGATCACTAAAATGAACAATCTAAACCCTTGCAGAGAGTGCCTTTCAGACTGCACCGACAACAGCACAGCTATGACTTCGTATGACTTTGACAATCCGATCAATCAAGCTGATGAAGGGGTTGAAGAAGATTATGAGCTTCCTGAAGAGCTAGCCAGGTTGTTAAGGCAAGAGGAGAAGGTTATCACTCCTCATCAGGAGGAGGTCGAAACGGTTAATCTTGGTACGGAAAAAGATGTAAAAGAAGTTAAGATCGGGGCCTGCCTACAAGACTCAGTGAAAGAACAACTGATTGATATGCTTCGAGAGTATGTGGATGTATTTGCTTGGTCTTATCAGGATATGCCAGGGTTGGACACCGATATCGTCATGCACAAGTTGCCTTTAAAAGAAGACTGCCCGCCAGTAAAGTAGAAATTGCGCCGTACTCGCCCAGATATGGCAATGAAGATAAAAGAAGAGGTACAAAAGCAGTGGGACGCCGGGTTCCTTGCTGTGACTAGCTATCCACCGTGGGTTGCTAATATTGTACCTGTGCCTAAGAAAGACGACAAAGTAAGAATGTGTGTGGACTACCGGGATCTGAACAGAGCCAACCCGAAAGATGACTTCCCTTTACCTCACATTGATGTATTGGTTGATAATACGGCTCAGTTCTCGGTGTTCTCCTTCATGGATGGATTTTCAGGATATAATCAGATCAAGATGTCACCTGAAGACATGGAGAAGACAACTTTCATCACACCCTGGGGCACGTTTTGTTATAAGGTGATGCCATTCGGACTGAAGAATGCTGGTGCAACTTACCAACGGGCTATGGTAACATTATTCCACGACATGATCCATAAAGAAATTGAATATTATGTGGATGACATGATTGCCAAGTCCCTCACAGAAGAAGCCCACCTGGTGAATCTGTTGAAGTTATTCAAGCGTTTGAGGAAATACCAACTGAAGTTAAACCCCAACAAGTGCACATTCGGGGTGCGATCTGGTAAGCTGCTGGGATTTATTGTAAGTGAGAAAGGGATTGAAGTTGACCCTGATAAAGTTAAAGCCATTCAAGAAATGCCTGCACCGAAGACAAAAAAATAAGTTCGGGGGTTCTTAGGTAGATTGAACTACATTTCACGGTTCATATCTCACCTTACAGCAACTTGTGAGCCTTTGTTCAAGCTGTTAAGAAAAGAACAAACGGTCAGGTGGAACGAAGACTGCTAGAGGGCTTTTGACAAGATCAAGGAATACTTACAAGAACCTCTAATCCTTATGCCTCCAGTTGAAGGAAGACCTCTGATAATGTACTTGACAGTATTAGAAGAGTCAATGGGGTGTGTGCTGGGCCAGCATAACGAGTCTGGTCGAAAAGAGTATGCAATATACTACCTAAGCAAAACGTTTACCGACTGTGAACAACGTTATTCTCTGCTCGAGAAAACTTGTTGTGCTTTAGCGTGGGCTGCTCGCCGACTGAGACAATATATGTTGACCCACACTACTTTATTGATATCAAAGATGGACCCAATTAAGTATATTTTCGAGAAGCCAGCACTTACCGGACGGGTTGCAAGATGGAAAATGATCCTCACATAATATGACATCCAGTACACATCTCAGAAAGCCATCAAGGGCAGTGTATTGTCTGATTATCTTGCTGAGCAACCCATTGAGGATTACCAGCCTATGAGATTTGACTTCCATGATAAAGACATCATGTTCATAAAAGCAAAAGATCATGAAGAGCCTGTTCACACTGAAGGGCCTAACCCGGAAGAAGAATGGACTATGATGTTTGATGGGGCTGTTAATATGAATGGCCGTGGTGTTGGTTCAATACTCATTACACCTAAGGGAGTTCACATGCCTTTCTCGGCAAAACTCACCTTTAACTGCACTAACAACGAAGCTGAATACGAAGCCTCTATTATGGGTCTTAAGGAAGCCATTGACCTCAGGATCAAAACTTTGACTGTATTCGGAGATTCAGCTCTGGTAATTAATCAAACCAACGACAAATGGTACACCCACCAGGATCATCTGATACCTTACAGGGATTATACAAGGAGGTTATTGACTTTCTTCACAATAGTCAAGCTTGAGTATATCCCTCGAGACGAGAATCAGTTTGCAGATGCTCTGGCTACCATTTCATCAATGATCAAAGTTCAAGCTACCAACTTTGTGCCTCGGATTTCAGTATCCAGACTTGACAGACCAGCATATGTATTTTCAGCAAAAGCTGTCAAAGATGATAAGCCTTGGTTCCATGATATCAAACACTTCTTGGAGGATCAAACATACCCACCTGGGGCATCTTCCAATAATAAGAAGACTTTAAGAAGGCTTGCTGGTAGTTTCTTCTTGAATACTGATGGTTCCCTGTACAAAAGAAACTTTGATATGGTACTTCTCCGGTGCGTTGATAGAACAGAAGCAGACTTGTTGATGCACGAAGTGCACGAAGGATCCTTTGGTACCCATGCAGGAGGGCATGCTATGGCTAAAAAGCTGTTAAGATCAGGCTATTACTGGATCACAATGGATGCCGACTGTTGTGCCTATGCCAGAAAATGCCATAAATGCCAGATTTATGCGGATAAAGTGCATGTGCCTCCCAATCCTTTGAATGTGATGTCTTCACCCTGGCCTTTTGCCATGTGGGGCATTGATATGATTGGCAAGATTGAACCGACTGCTTCAAATGGCCACAGATTCATCCTGGTAGCCATTGACTATTTTACCAAGTGGGTTGAAGCAGCTTCCTATGCAAATGTTACAAGGCAGGTAGTAGCCCGATTTCTAAAGAGAGACATCATCTGTCGGTATGGAGTACCCGAACGAATCATTACTGATAATGGTTCCAAATTGAACAACAAAATGATGGCAGAGCTATGCCGGGACTTCAAGATCCAACACCATAATTCTTCTCCTTACAGGCCAAAGATGAATGGCGTTGTTGAGGCAGCTAATAAGAACATTAAGAAGATTGTGCAGAAGATGGTAGTCACCTATAAAGACTGGCATGAGATGCTACCGTTTGCCTTGCATGGGTACCGTACATCAATCAGAATATCTACTGGGGCAACACCGTATCAACTTGTATATGGTATGGAGGCAGTCCTACCTGTTGAAGTTGAATTACCCTCCCTGCGAGTACTAATGGGTGTAAAGTTGAATGAAGCAAAATGGGTCCGGTCCCGATACGAACAACTGAAACTGATTGAAGAGAAGAGATTGGTTGCAATCTGTCATGGGCAGTTATATCAGAAAAGAATGAAGAAAGCCTTCGATTAGAAAGTCAGGCTCCGAGAGTACCAAGTAGGAGATCTTGTGCTGAAGAGACTCCTCCCTCCTCATACAGACCACAGGGGCAAGTGGACTCCGAACTATGAAGGACCATTTGTAGTAAAGAAAGTTTTCTCTGGTGGAGCACTGATGCTCAGCACTATGGATGGTGAAGACTTCCCGTCCCCTGTGAATTCAGATACAGTTAAAAAATACTTCGCATAAAATGACCCGCTGGACATAAAAACAGAATGTAAGTCCAGGGAAAAATAGGGCATCCCGGCGAGTCAAAAAACGGAATAAAAGACTCGGGCAAAAATAAGGGAAAATAAACAAAAAAAATGTACACCCGCTGAGTTGAAAAGCCGCATTGGACAACTCAGGCAAAAAAGGGTATCCCGATGGATTGAAAACCTGAAAGGGTGATCCACGCAAAATAAGGGAATAAGCGAACAACTGTACTTTGAACTCATCTGTATCATTTGCAACATGGTAAGCTTCGAAGGGTTCAAGCGTCGGTCAAAACCAACCTTCTTCAAAAAGCAAGACGAGAAGAACGTCAAAAGTCATACGAGTCATAGCAAAGGGGAAGCTCCTTGAAGCGTCATCAGCATTGCCAACATCTTTTATTTCTCAATTTGTAACAATCTCCTCATTTTAGGGGATTTGTTTCTTTGACTGTATCTTGCCAATTCAGGGCACATGAATTAATAAAATCATATTTTCAGTCATGTTTCGTACATTTTATTTTCATTTGCAAGAATGTCCGATGTCTTTAAAGATCCTGGTTGCATCAATACAGATGCTTCTCTTCTAAAAATAATAATAATAATAATAATACGTGCTTGCAGGAAATATACTTACTCCAGGGAGTGTCTAAATTCCTACGATGGAATCCGGTAAGGGATACCTCGGGATTACTTGTGCGTTTCTCTGTCTTTTCAGGATTGCGGGTATTCAAAGCACAACATGGGACATGAAAGCTTCACCCCAGCAAGCTGACAAATCACTATCTACTCAGTCTTAGCACCGGAGGTGCTTTCTCCCCAGCTGAGTTGCCATCCATTATTCCTTCTCATCCAAATACAAAAGCCAGGGAACCATCCCCCCATAGAGTGTCAACCTCTATCCAGACAAGCAACACGTGAAGAAATCACAACAGAGTGAAGAAAGCTTCTACAAACCCCAGCTGGGTCCCCCATTACAAGGATAGGTCTATCAGTGACCTATTTCCCCAAGCAGAGTCATATATGCTAGATCTACCAATGATCTCACCCCCAGCTGGGATGTCCACTTCAAGCAGATCGGCCAGAGATCTTCGCAGTAACGGGATCCGAATCCCGGATGGTTACCTCTTGCATAATCATAGCATTCGCATCATTATTATCCCCACAGAGTGTAGCATTCCATCTAATACGGAGCATTACGGCAAAAATGAAACATATTGCATAATCATAAGCCATGTTATGAATACTGACAATCCATCAACGATGTGTCGCTCCCGATAAATGGGACATGGGCCCAGATAAAGGTACAGACGCGAACGGTCGGCGAGAGGGACAATGAGAACACACAGCCGTGAACTCACTGGAGATGAATAGAGTCGCCAGCTAGGCATTTTTATCCCGGAGGAAAGGTAATGCTGCATAGACCTAGAAAAAGAATGGATATGACGGTTGCGAACCAGAGAGACTGAGAAAGGGGGTTGGTTACAACCTGGGAAGGTATTAGCACCCAGATTGTCCGTCGTACTCGACGGGATCCACGCTTGAAAGATTTGTGTTTTGAAGGGGTAGTGTCAGTGCAATCTGTGTATAAAATAACTGGAAGAGAATGTACAGGTGTCAGTGTAAGGGAAGTGAAGTGTGATATATACAGTGTCAGTGTAAGGAATAAGAATGAATTGCTCAAGATCATGAGGCTTAAAGAATAGCTGGAAAGAGGGGGAATATACAGAGACTTTTGTTCGATAACTGTTAAGTTATGCCTACGTATCCTCTCGTGCAATGAGGAAGTCAGAACACCGTAGTTCGACCCAAAGAGACTGAAAGATGAATTGACTGGTGAACTGCTTGCTTGCCTATGCTCAAGTGTATGATCTGTCTGGCACAGATGCTAACTGTCTTGCATTAGACGGAAGAAGCAAGTTCTCGTTTATGAGTGAATGAGATGAGAAAAGAATCCCGAAGGAGACGATTATTGTTTGTTTTTGGTGTTTTCAGTCTTTTATTGCTTTTGAGAATTTGTCATAAGTAAATGAGCTTAAGCCTAAACCAATGGGTTAGTAAACTCATCACATCTTCCCTCTGATTAGGGGTAATGAGAATACCTTAAGTGTGAAGTCAGATTCTCACACTCAATCACCTTTGATATAGGATTAAGATCATTAACCTACTTGTGATTAATTATATGTTTTTGGTGTTTTTGTTTAGTGTTGAGTAATGAGGTTAAGCCATAATTAGGAATTAAACGGACTCATTACACCATCCTAATAGAAGGATAATAGATGAGAATGTTTAAGCTGAGGAAAACTCCTCAACTTAATCCATGATTAGGGATTAAACTCATGACAAAACAAGCCTTTGATTAAGTGGATTTTATTTAATGGTATGATGATGAAGTGATTTTTAGGGTTTGTAAGACAACTTGAGGGGGACTTGTCCATTAACACTAGGGTTAGTCCTTCTTAACCAATTAAGGAAGAATTAGAACCCTAATGCAAGGCCCAAGTTACAAGCTTGATGTCTTGATACTTATTAAGTGAATTGATTAAAGGATTTAAACACATTAAGGGTTTAACACTTAGGATTAAAGTTATACACTCCATCCTAAGAGAAGGATGCAGGCATAAGCTTAATCACAAAGCCTTAAAGCCTTTAGGGTTTAGTCCATGATTATGAGATGAAAAGAGAAGACTCAAAAGATACACAAAGGTAAAACTAAGAGGGGAGACTAAACAAAACCCTAATCATTGTCATGCTTGGTTGTTCCTAAGGTTTGTGAGGTTTGCAAGAACAATCTTCAATGGAACCACCAGGAAGCAGATGAAAGGATCAAGAGAAGCAAAGCAACTTGCTTCATTCAAGAAGTCAAGTCACTTGAAGAAAGAAAGTGGGAAGAAGAAGAATGAGCAAGCTCAAATTCAAACACATATAAGAATGCAGCATGGATGCAAGAGAGAGATGAAAAGAAAGTATGAGAAGTGAAGGCAAATTCACTTCTCAAAATCACTCACCACCTGAAAAGTTAGAAAATGAATGCAATGCAATGCAAAATGGGATGAGATGGCATGATGAGAAACAAAACCAGAAGCATATACATGATGCTAATGATGCTATGAGATGATGCAAACATGAGGCAGCACATGGAAATGATCATACAAGCTTATGAATGCAAATGGAGCAAGTTAAGACACATGAACATACATGAAAAGTTATGAGATGCATATGGCATACAACATGGCAAATGAAAGATGCAATGATCAAACATGCTTACAAGATGTCTTATGATGTTAAGTGAATCATATGGATGCATCAAATATCATGGCAAGTCAAGGTATGAATGCAAATGCAAGATGGATGCATATGGAAGCCCAGATTAGGGTTTATGAATAACATATCAAACAAAAACCAAAATCAGAAGCAAACCCTAAGATAAAAAATTGAAAATGCACTCAAAGGACCCCTAATCCTATACTAAACCAAAGCCCAAAGGAGAGGTCTCAATTCCTAACCAAGTTCAAGACATGATTTTTACAAGTTTGCTAGGGTTTTATGGTTCCTAAACAAAGGAAATGTCAAACAAATTGAAAATGGAAGATAAAATCATGACCATTTAATCTCACAAACTACATGCTAAACACAATGCAATGCAAAAAGAATCAATGTCCAACTCTTCATGGATAGGCAGAAATGATTTTTTGAACTTTGGATCAAAATAATGCACAAAAATGATTTTAATTCAATGAGAAATTCTTAAAATGCATCAAGATCAAAAAATAAATTTGGTTTGAAAGTTGGACAATGTTTCTAAATGTCTTAGAACATTTCATGAATTTTTTGGTGATTTTTAAATACTTAAAAGTATTTTTAATAAATTAATTTCCATTAATCAATTAAAAATAAACTTTTAAATATTTTAAAATACTTTTAAAATGCTAAAAATGAAAATAAAAATATTTTTGTGTTTTAAAAATTATTGAAACTCTTGACAAAAAGTTTCATAATTTTTAAAACATTTTTGCTATTTTTAACAAATTATGTAAAACAAATGAGAAAAATATGAAAATAAAATGAAAATAAATGAATTAATGAGAAGTCAGCTGATCCAAGGGCCTGAATTCAAAGTTACACGCGCGGGAGTTGACTAGGCGCGCATCTGGACGGCCTACATTCAAACTCAGCTAATCAATGCTTATGCCCTAATTACGCCGTTAAACACATTCAGATGACCGGAACAGTGTTCCGGTCATCTTCTCCGTTCACCCCAAACCTCAAACTCCTCTAAAACGTATCTAAAACAAAATCTAAAAACACAGAAATGATTCCCACTCACTCACGAATCAGAACCCCATATCAAAACAAATTTATTCTTCCTACAAAGGCTGAATCGAAGCAAACAAGAACTAGGGCAAAAAAAGTTTCAGAGACTAATTAAACCCTCACCTCTCCACCATTTTCAAAACTAAAAGCATCAGGACAATCAGTGAAGCATATAGAACAACTTAAGAACTTAAAAAATGATTTCTGGAAAAAATGTTCTTGAGCTACCTGAGTTTCGAAGCTTTCACTCTGGTAACTTTCAGACCTCCTCTCCTTGTGAAATCCACTCCTTATGACCCCTTGATGATGCTTGAATGCTTGGGAGAAATTTATGCTGGCTAGTTGAGGAGTTTGAACAGCTTCTGCTCAAGCTCAGTTGAAAATGGTGGTGGTGATTCAGGCTGTTTCAGGCATGGGTGAATGGTTCTTTGTGGTCAGGGTGATGTTTTGAGAAGGTTTGTGGAGTTTGTTTGGGTGTTTGTGAGCTGTGGAAGATGTTTCGAAGGAAACTGCAGATTGGGGTGAAAATGGAGAAACAATGTTCTTGCTGGATTCAGGCTTGGTTCTTTGTTGGTTTGGGCTTAATGAAGCATGGTGAAATGATTGGTGAAACTTGTTTTAATGTTTGTGAGCTGTGGAGGCAGATTCGAAGAGAAATGCCAAAAGGGGTGAGTTTGTGAATGTGATGCTATGGTGTGTTTCAGCTTGGCTTCTTGATATGTTTAGCTTGCAAATGGATAGTATAAAATAATCCCATAGGTCAGATGATGTGACCTGGCCTTTATTGATTGGTAAGTTCACTTTTGCAAAATGTCAACTTTGTTGTAAGAGAGGTATGGCTTGAGTTCTAGCTTGGTACAATGGCTAGGGCTGGCGCAGCATGGTGTGTATGGGAGGCTATCATGGTTCAGCATCCAAGACATCAAGTTGGTGAGGTGTTATCATGAGTTTTGCAAGTTGTTTCAACTTTGGTTCATATGTGATTTTCTTGCTACACATGCCATGAACCATGAGAAACTTGGTTCAAATCTGATTTTTAAGAGTTGCATGATGCTTGTGTAATGGTTTGATGACAATTAGAAGTTACAATTTGCCTTGCTACATGATTTTGCAAATTTTCCAATTGGTGCATGTCTTGAAAATTAGTGATTTTTGCCAACTTTGTCACACCATAACTTTTGATCCAAAATGAATTAGGTCATGTTCTTGTACTTTTTGAAAAGGGAAAAATGTGTTCTACAACTTTCATGACCAAAGTTTTTCCATTTGAAACATTTTTGGATCAAGAATCAAGGCTTGAAAAATGACCTAAATTGACAAATTCCTTAAAAGTCAACTATGCCCTAAAAAGTCAACTTTGCAAAAACATCAAATTCTTGAATTTTGTGAACTTCAACCTTCTTCCATGATCAAATAAAGATCATATACACTCAAAATTATGAAGATCACCCCTTGGTTGGGTCATTGGGGGCCTCAGATGCCCTGATTTTACACTGATTTGTTTGAAAAGTCAACTCTTGGCCAGATGACTTCCCCATGGAATTTCTTCATGAAAATTGATATGCATACTCCCTATACCATATAGAGACCAATGGAAACAAGAATGACCAAAAAATTTGGAGTTATGGCCTCTGAAACCAAAACCCTAATTTTAGGTCAACTGTGCAGTCAAACTTGGCTCTGCATCCACACCAATCCCAGTTCTTGTGATTCTTTGGAATTCTTGACTTTGAGAGGATATAATATGATGCTTGAACACACATGGACCCCTTTGAAGTGATTGGTGGCCTTTGGAGTGGCTCAAGAGGCTCTTGGATTGCTCAGATCACAAACCCTAGGTGCAGATGACTTGGAAACTATGCAGTGACTCAAAAATGGGATATGAGGTGATATGATTGTGTTTATGCATATGAAATGACCACAAGCCATGGTGTGAATAGGTGAGGGCAAATTTTGTGTGTTTACAGCTGCCCCTATTCAAACATGAGTTAGCTGTGCAGGATGTAAGCGACGGCTTAACAGGCAAACAAGATAACTTGTGGTTGAATACCAAAGACAGTCCAAAATTTGCACTCGCGGAATGAAGAAGAAAAGGGATATAGATTGTAAAAGAAAAATAAAGTATATTATAAAGTATAGGCGACGGAGGACGACCGTCGAGCAGAGGACGACTGCTGGGTAAAGAGCAATGACGGGGACGGCCGACATGCTGGGAAAGTGCCGAAAATAAAGTAATGACGGGGACGGCCGACATGCTGGGGATAAAGGGTAAAGCCAAGACGGGGACGGCCGACTAGCTGGGAAAAGTAAGATATCATGATGGGGACGGTCATCAAGATAAAGCTGTAAAATTCTCTAGGGATTAATGAAACATGACGGGGACGGCCATCAAGTTCATAAAGCAAGGTAACCGACGATGGGGACGGCCATCGGGCTAAAAGAAAAGGAAAAGGGACCACGACGGGGACGGCCATCGGGTTAAAGAATAAATGAAATAAACAGATGATGAGGTACGGTCATCAAAGGTGAAGGACGATCACCTAGCAGGGGACGGCTGCTCTGTTGGGAATAAAAGGAATATGATGGGGACGGCCATCAAAGGTGGAGGACGACCACCTGGCAGGGTACGGCTGCCGAAAATATCAACAATGGGGACGGCCATCGGATGAGCATGATGGAGGACGACCATCAAGAGGTGGAGGACGACCACCTAGCAGGGTACGGCTGCTCTCGGGGTTTATCATGACATAGGACGAATGCCAGATAACCAAAATCAACAATGGGGACGGCCATTGGATAAAATTGATGAAGGACGATCATCAAGAGGTGGAGGACGACCACCTAGCAGGGGACGGCTGCTAAATATCAACGATGGGGACGGCCATCGGACGAGCATGATGGAGGACGACCATCAAGAGGTGGAGGACGACCACCTAGCAGGGGACGGCTGCTCTCAGGGTTATCATGACATAGGACGAGTGTCAGATAAGAAGGAAAATTGCTTTGTTGGCGATCTACTGGGGAATAGTAAACACGGACGAGTGTTTACATCCAAGAAACAAAAGATATAAGTGTTTGGTATTGTGTATAGATTAAAGATGCGGACGAGCATCCCTAAGATTACGATACGGACGAGTATCGGATAGAAACAAATACTGACACGTGTTCAAAGATGATGATACGGACGAGTATCAACTGGTTAACAGAGAACACGGACGAGTGTTGAATCTGAGAGGATTCTTCTGGGGAATAGTAGACACAGACGAGTGTCTATATTCAAGAGGACAAAAGTGTTTGACATGGTGTATGGATTAAAGATGCGGACGAGCATCCTTAAAACTATGATACGGACGAGTATCATGTAGAAACAAACTCTAGACGCATGCTCTGAGATGATGGTACGGACGAGTACCAACGGGTTAACAAAGAACAAGGACCAAAGTCGAATCTGTGGGGATATGAATGGCATATACAAGATACGGACGAGTATCTATATGAGTATAACATGAGTAACGAGTGTGAGTATTGTATAGATGAGTGTTTATCTGCTGGGGAGAGTGACACGGACGAGTGTCAAGAGAAAAGTATAAGTATACAAAAGTGTAGATGACTGTGCTGGGGATATGACACGGACGGGTGTCAAAAAAGTGTATATATGTATATGTGAGTGAAAAGAGGATGTCTTTGGCTTTCTTGCTGGGGTATGACACGGACGGGTGTCAAGGAGTATCTGTAGTGCGGGTGATCTTGTTTGTGAAGAGTGTTCAGGCAACTTTACTGGGGAAAGATGGCACGGACGGGTGTCAAAATGAGTATATACTGGTGTTTGTGGATTGAGAGGCAGCTGTTTTTTTGCTGGGGAACCTGGTGGGGATTTTGATGAACTGTCATTATTCACAAGTGCTGATTCAAAACATGGCTCATGATTATGCTATGTGTTGGATTTTTGCCGTAATGCTCCGTGTTAAAACGGAATGCTACGCTTTGTGGGGTAAATATGATGCGAATGCTATGATTATGCAAAGATACCCAACCGGGATTCGGATCCCGTTGCTGCGAAGATCTTTGATCGATCTGTTGAAGTAGACGTCCCAGCTGGGGATGAGATCACGGGTAGATCTGATGATACGATATCTGCTTGGGGATTCGGGCCATTGATAGACCTATCCTAATAAACATAGGACCCAGCTGGGGTTTGTAGAAGCTTTCTTCACTCTGTTGTGATTTCTATGCGCTGCTCTTCTGGATAGAGGCTGGAACTCTGTGGGGAGATAGCTTCCTGACTCTTATACTCGGCTGAGGGCGAGATGGCAACTCGGCTGGGGAGAAAGAGAGGAATCACTGAAAGACCTCCCTAGAAATTCCGTTACAGTAGCTTCTTGACTCCGCCGGGGACATGGGCACCTCCTGTGATACCTGCCCATTCTGATGGGGACAAGTAATAAGTGGCCAACTCAGCTGGGAGGAGTCATGAAAGGCCACTTAGCTGGGGAGAGAGCACTTCGGGTGCTAAAATTGAGTGTTGATTTGCCAGCTTGCTGGGATAAAGTTTTCATGCCCCAAGTTGCGTTCTGAACACCTGCAATCCTGAAAAAGATAGAGAAACGCGCAAGATAATCCCGAGGTATCCCTTACTGGATTCCGTCATAGGATTTAGGCACTTCTGAGAGTAAGTATATTTCCTGCAAGCATGTTTTTGTTTGAAGATAAGCATCTGTATTCTTATGCAATCAGTTTTTCTTTTAAGACATCAGACATTTTTTTGCGAATAAAATGTACAAACGAGACATGACTGAAAATCTGATTTTATTAATTCACATGCCCTGAATTGGCGAGATACAGTCAAAGAAACATATCCCCTGGAATGAGGAGATTGTTACAAATTGAGAAGCAAAATGCTGGCAGTGTTGATGACGCTTTAAGGAGCTTCCTCTTCACTATGACTCGTATGACTTTTGACGTTCTTCTCATCTTGCTTTCTGAAGAAGGCTGATTCTGATTGAAGCTTGACCCTTTCGAAGCTTTACCAAGTTGTAAGTGATACAGACGAATTCAGAATGCAGTTGTTCGCTTATTCCCTTATTTTGCATGGATCGCCCTTTCGGGTTTTCAATCCATCGGGATACCCATTTTTTGCCTGAGCTGTCCAATGCGGCTTTTCAACTCAGCGGGTGTACATTTTTCCATTTTTCCCTTATTTTTGCCCGAGTCTTTTATTCTGTTTTTGACTCGCCGGGATGCCCTATTTTTGCCCGGACTTACATTTTGTTTTTGCGTCCAGCGGGTCATTTTATGCGACGTATTTTCTAACTGCATCTGAATTCACAAGGGACGGGAAGTCTTCACCATCCATGGTGTTGAGCATCAGTGCTCCACCAGAGAAAACTTTCTTTACTACGAATGGTCCTTCATAATTCGGAGTCCACTTGCCCCTGTGGTCTGTATGAGGAGGAAGGATTCTTTTTAGCACAAGATCTCCTACTTGGTACTCTCGATGCCTGACTTTCTGATCGAAGGCCTTCTTCATTCTTTTCTGATATAGCTGCCCATGACAAATTGCAGCCAATCTTTTCTCTTCAATCAGACTCAGCTGTTCATATCGGGCCCTAACCCATTCTGCTTCGTTCAGCTTAACATCCATCAGTACTCGTAGAGAGGGTAATTCAACCTCGACAGGTAGGACTGCTTCCATACCATACACAAGCTGATACGGTGTTGCCCCAGTGGACGTTCTGATTGACGTGCGGTACCCATGCAAGGCAAATGGTAGCATTTCATGCCAGTCTTTGTAGGTGACTACCATCTTCTGCACAATCTTCTTGATATTCTTATTTGCTGCCTCAACTGCGCCATTCATCTTTGGCCTGTAAGGAGAAGAATTGTGGTGTTGGATTTTGAAGTCCCGGCATAACTCAGCCATCATTTTGTTGTTTAAATTGGAACCATTATCAGTAATGATTCGCTCGGGAACTCCATATCGACAGATGATATCTCTCTTCAGAAATCTGGCTACCACTTGTCTTGTAACATTTGCATATGAGGCTGCTTCAACCCACTTGGTGAAATAGTCGATGGCGACCAGGATGAATCTGTGACCGTTTGAAGCAGTCGGTTCAATCTTGCTGATCATGTCAATGCCCCACATAGCAAAGGGCCATGGTGAAGACATTATGTTCAAAGGATTGGGAGGCACATGCACCTTATCTGCATAAATCTGGCATTTATGGCATTTTCTGGCGTAGGCACAACAGTCTGCATCCATTGTGATCCAGTAATAACCTGACCTTAGCAATTTTTTAGCCATGGCATGCCCTCCCGTATGGGTACCAAAGGATCCTTCGTGCACTTCATGCATCAACAGGTCTGTTTCTGTCTTATCAACACATCTGAGGAGTACCATATCAAAGTTCCTCTTGTATAAAGACCCATCAGTGTTCAGAAAGAAACTACCAGCGAGCCTTCTCAAAGTCTTCTTATCATTGGAAGATTCCCCAGGTGGGTATGTTTGATCCTCCAAGAAGCACTTAATGTCGTGGAACCAAGGTTTATCATCTTTAACAACATCTGCTGCGAACACATATGCTGGTCTATCAAGTCTGGACACTGAAATCTGAGGTACGAAGTTGGCCGCTTGGACTTTGATCATGGATGAAATGGTAGCCAGAGCATCTGCAAACTGATTCTCGTCCCGAGGGATATACTCGAGCTTGACTGTTGTAAAGAAAGTCAGTAACCTCCTTGTATAATCCCTGTAAGGTATCAGATGCTCCTGGTGGGTGTACCATTTGCCGTTGGTTTGATTGACTACCAAAGCTGAATCTCCGAATACGGTCAAAGTCTTGATCCTGAGGTCAATGGCTTCCTCAAGACCCATAATGCAAGCTTCGTACTCAGCTTCGTTGTTAGTGCAGTTGAAAGTGAGTTTTGCCGAGAAAGGCATGTGAACTCCCTTAGGTGTAATGAGTACCGCACCAACACCGCGACCATTCATATTAACAGCCCCATCAAACATCATAGTCCATTCTTCTTCCGGGTCAGGCCCTTCAGTGTGAACAGGCTCTTCATGATCTTTTGCTTTTATGAACATGATGTCTTCATCAGGGAAGTCAAATCTCATAGGCTGGTAGTCATCAATGGGTTGCTCAGCAAGATATTCAGATAATACACTGCCCTTGATGGCTTTCTGAGATGTGTATTGAATGTCGTATTCTGTAAGAATCATTTGCCATCTTGCAACCCGTCCGGTAAGAGCTGGCTTCTCAAATATGTACTTGACTGGGTCCATTTTTGATATCAACAAAGTAGTGTGGGTCAACATATACTGTCTTAGTCGGCGAGCAGCCCACGCTAAAGCACATCAAGTTTTCTCGAGCAGTGAATAACGTTGTTCACAGTCGGTAAACTTTTTGCTTAGGTAGTATATCGCATACTCTTTTCGACCAGACTCGTCATGCTGGCCCAGCACACACCCCATTGACTCTTCTAATACTGTCAAGTACATGATCAGAGGTCTTCCTTCAACTGGAGGCATAAGGATTGGAGGTTCTTGTAAGTACTCCTTGATCTTGTCAAAAGCCCTCTGGCAGTCTTCGTTCCACCTGACCGTCTGTTCTTTTCTCAATAGCTTGAACAAAGGTTCACATGTTGCTGTGAGGTGAGATATGAACCTTGAAATGTAGTTCAATCGACCTAAGAACCCTCGAACTTCTTTCTCTGTTTTCGGTGCAGGCATCTCTTGGATGGCTTTGACTTTATCAGGGTCAACTTCAATCCCTTTCTCACTTACAATAAAGCCCAGCAGCTTACCGGATCGCACCCCAAATGTGCATTTGTTGGGGTTCAGCTTCAATTGGTACTTCCTCAGACGCTTGAACAACTTCAGCAGATTTACCAGGTGGTCTTCTTCAGTGAGGGACTTGGCAATCATATCATCCACATAACACTCGATTTCTGTATGGATCATATCGTGGAATAATGTTACCATAGCCCGTTGATATGTTGCACCGGCATTCTTGAGCCCAAATGGCATTACCTTGTAGCAGAACGTGCCCCAGGGTGTGATGAAGGTTGTCTTCTCCATGTCTTCAGGTGACATTTTGATCTGGTTGTATCCTGAAAATCCATCCATGAAGGAGAATACCGAGAACTGAGCCGTGTTATCCACCAATACATCAATGTGAGGTAATGGGAAGTCATCTTTCGGGCTGGCTCTGTTCAGGTCCCGGTAGTCAACACACATTCTTACCTTGTCGTCCTTCTTAGGCACAGGTACTATGTTAGCAACCCACGGCGGATAGCTAGTCACAGCAAGGAACCCGGCGTCCCATTGCTTTTGTACCTCCTCCTTGATCTTCATTGCCATGTCTGGACGAGTACGGCGCAGTTTCTGCTTAACTGGCGGGCATTCTTCTCTCAAAGGCAACTTGTGCACGACAATGTCGGTATCCAGCCCTGGCATGTCTTGATAAGACCAAGCGAACACGTCCACATACTCTCGAAGCAGGTCAATCAGTTGTCTCTTCACTGAGTCTTGCAGGCAGGCCCCGATTTTAACCTCTTTCACGTCTTCATCTGTACCAAGATTAATCACTTCGACCTCCTCCTGGTGAGGAGTAATAACCTTTTCCTCTTGTCTCAACAACCTGGCTAGCTCTTCAGGAAGCTCATACTCTTCTTCAACCCCTTCATCGGCTTGATTGATTGGATTGTCAAAGTCATACGAAGTCGTAGCCGTGCCGTTGTCGGTGCTGTCTGGAAGGCACTCTCTGCAAGGGTTCAGTTTGTTCATTTTAGTGATTTGATTTTAATCTTGCTTTAGAAAAGTGAAATAAAGTTGTCATTTTGAAAACACTGCCATTTATATTTTTGTACAAAAAGAAAAATGGAAAAACAGTGAGCGGAAAAGAAAAAGACTCATTTGCAAAAAGATGTCTGATATTTCATTGATTAATCTTGTTTGCACAAAAAGTACAGATGGCCCGATTACAAAATGAGTCTTGTCATCTTGGGCAAGATGCAAGACTTTGATGCATGCTATAAAAATACAGGAAATAATAATTACTCTGCATGAGTAACTCTTATAATTTCCTGGGAAGACCAGTTTGAGATACTGCTCCCCGGGATCTTTGGACGAATCCAGCTTTCCAGGTTGCATTCTTCCTCCAGCTCGTCTTCCAGGCAGTTGACAGTATCAGGGGTGAGCATCCCCCCACTCACAAAGTTGGGCTCTTTCGCAGCCTCTGCTTGATCTTGTTGAGTTGGTTTGTAACCCAACCCAAATCTGTCCTCTTTCTTCTCCACCGATAGCAGTTTGCCCCATCCTTGGGCGTTTCCTCCCTCAACAACCTTCCGGGCTTGTTGGTATGATGATATTGAAGTACCAGGCACAGCAGATGTTTCATTGACATTCAAGGCTTCAAAACCTTGGCTCATTGTTTCATGGATCTCCCCATCCATCTCAATATACTTATAGGTAGCCAGGTGGCTGACAAAAATATCCTCTTCTCCACAGATTGTAACGATTTGACCCTCCCACTCATATTTCAACTTCTGGTGAAGGGTAGAGGTTACGGCGCCAGCGGCGTGAATCCATGGCCTACCCAATAGACAGCTGTAGGCAGGCTGTATATCCATCACGTAGAAGATCGTTTTGAAGGTCTGCGGGCCAATCGTTATGGGCAACTCGATCTCTCCTAGAACCGATCTCTTTGAGCCATCAAAAGCTCTTACCACCAGGTTGCTGGGTCTTAACGCCAATCCGTCATATTCTAGCTTCACCAGGGCCTTTTTAGGTAAGACATTGAGGGATGACCCCGTGTCTACCAGCACATGGGAAAGGACAGCACCTTTACATTCCATGGTTATGTGCAAGGCTTTGTTATGGTTGCGACCTTCCGTTGTCAAATCAGTATTGGTGAACCCTAGTCCGTGACTAGCATTAACATTTCCAACTACAGCTTCCAGCTGATTGACAGTGATCTCTTCAGGCACGTAAGCTGCGTGCAAGACTTTGAGTAGTGCATTCCGATGGGCTTCGGAGCACATAAGCAATGATAGGATTGAGATCTTGGAAGGCGTCTGATGAAGCTGATCCACTATTTTATAATCACTCTTTTTGATGATTCGCATGAACTCATCAACCTCTTGATCGAAGGGTGTTTTTAAAGCTTCCTTGACAGTCTGTTCTTCCTGCACCAAGCTTTTTCCTTTTGCCTTAGCAGCAGCTTCTGCTTCGGCAGTGGGTCTCTGAATTTGTGGAGCGAAAAGACGTCCGCTTCGAGTGAAGCCTCCGCCTCCTCCCACATTGTCAATTTGTGGTGCAGGGGTTGATGATTCAAAAGTGATTCTTTGTCCTTCACAGTACAGGTCAGAGCCGTAATGCCAAGGGATGGCATTACTGCTTTCATAAGGTACCGGTCCAGGCACCGTGATAGTGACTGGACTGATTGCAGCTGCGGAAGGAATTGTGATAGTTTGCGGATCATAATAAATTGTGACTGGTGCTCTGATGGGAGCAGCACCTTCCGAATTGTAGACAGAGTTGTTTTCAGGATCATAAAATATTGTGACAGTTGAGATATCTTCATGATTTGTTGCTGGTGTTGTAGGAGACATTGGTGGAAGGATGGATGTTGTTGTTGTAGGAGTTTCGAAATGGAGTGGTGCTGGAGTTGTAGAAGAAAAATTTGTTGATAACTGATCAGTTGAGATAATAGATGAAGTACTTGTTGATGAAGCCGAAGAATTGTCAGGAACAATGGTTGTTGCAGTTGTAGGAGGTTCTGGAGTTGTTGCTGATGAGATTGCTGGATTTGTAGGAAATGATGTAGTGATCTGAAGCTGGCCCCTCTGAATGAGACCATCTATGCCATTCCTCAGGTTATCGCACCCATTGACTGAAATATTGCAGTAAGCACACCCCAACTCACACCCCGGGAACATTTGACATTCGAGGAGCTGAGCCTTAATTTCTACCAACGGTGTCCTGATCTGACCCACACTGGTTATTAAATAAGACGGCTTGTCTTCTTCAATAGCGTTAATTCTGGGACCACCGTGATTTGGCATGGGGTTCTTATTGACATTGGGTGGTGGTGCGAAATTCAGAGCTTTCGAGTCTACCAGGTCTTGTACCTTCATGTGCAGGGCTCTGCACTTTTCTGTACTGTGGCCAGGTGCATTTGAATGGAAGGCACATCTGGCGTTGGAATCATAATTCCTGGGTAGACTGTTGGGATCTGGAGGTGCCAACGTCCTTAGCTCAACTAGGTTGAGTTTTAGGAGTTGTGGCAGCAATGTAGCATATGGCATAGGGATCGGATCGATTACCCTGTTGGCTTGAGAAGGCCTTTGTTGGAATGGCCTTGGCTGGTTATTGTTGTTGGTGTTACTGTTGTTGTAATTTCTCGGAGGATACTGATTCTGTTGATGGTACTGAGGTTGTGGCTGATAGTTTTGTTGCGGAGGTTGATAAACTGGCTGAGGATGAGTTGGAGCGGGAATGGTGACTGCCGCCACTGATCTGTGAACATATTGGGGCCTGCCCCTGTTGGTGTGGATGGCATTGGTCACGCCAGTTCTTCTTGGGCCTGCAAAAGGCTTTCTTGTGCTACTGGACGAGCTTGCACCATTGTCAGATATCTTACCCATTTTTAACAAGCTCTCAATTCTCTCCCCAGCTATGACAACATCTGCAAAGCTAGTGGAAGAGAAAGCAGCCAGCCTGTCAATATAAGTTCCCTGAAGGGTGTTCATAAACATATCTGCCATTTCCCTTTCAGACATAGGTGGCTGAACAGCAGCAGCCAGTTGCCTCCATCTCTGGGCATATTCTCGGAAACTTTCCCTTGACGACTGTGACATTCCCATTAGGAGGGTCCTGTTGGGTGCCATGTCTAAGTTATACTGATACTGTCTGATGAAGGCCTCAGCCAGGTCTTTCCAGCATCTAATAGTTGCCCTTGTCAAGTGAGAGTACCATTCTCTCGACGCTCCAGTCAAGCTGTCTTCGAAATAGAACATCCAGAGCTTCTCATCCATGGTATAGGCCTTCAGCCTTCCCAGAAATGATTGTAAATGAGTCCGGGGGCATGAAGTCCCGTTGTATTTTTCAAAACAAGGAGGCTTAAACTTATGGGGGATCCTGACCCCGTCTACCAAGCCCATGTCCATGACGTCGAATCCCAAAGAGTTTTGAGACTCTAAGGACCTCAATTTCTCAGCTATCTCATCCAACCTTCTATCATAAGCTTCTTCCCCAGCACCCATTACTGTGAATTGATCCTCCTGGGGGTCTTCTTGAAGTACCCTGGCTGCAGTGGCAGTCCCTTGAACATTTGCAGGGATGTTGACCTCAGGATGGAGGTGTGGTCCAAAGATTGGGGGATTGACATGAGGTTGGACCCTCTCGTTGTTGCTTGTGCCGGCAGTTCCTATGTGTGGATCTTCTTGATTCTGCCTTTCCACCATGGCCCTCAATCTTTCCTGGCTCTGAGCCATGTTGTTCATCACTTCCATAAACTGAGTCATCTGCGTTCTCATTTCCAATCTTTCGTTTGCCATTTGATTTCTGACGTCAGTAAGGTCTTGCTGCATCTGATCCATTTGAATGCCCGGGAGGTTGTTACGGGTCGGATAACGGTGCGGACGGTTGAGGGGAAATACCCGGCGCCGAGCAATAATTCCTGAACATCACAACAGAGTTAGTGGCAATAAAACAAAAACCTGCCAAACAAACAAAAGAGGTTAGCATGCAATGCAGTATGCTTATTTGTTTTCAAGGCATCCGGCTTGGCATTCAGTTTTGACCCTTCCAGACCCTTGATGATGCTGTTGATGTTGCTTTTTGAAGTGGAACAAACTAATACATATATTACAAAAGACACATGGTACATAGTTTGTTTACAAATACAAGCCCTCTGAGGGGTCAAAATACATTACAAGAAAATAAAAGTACATGGAATGAAAGCAACAACAAGCAAATGGTCAAACACCAAGACCAAACTCGTCCTCCCGAACTTCCTTGAGAAGTGCTTCGGTCACAGGATCAGCTGGTCGCTCCGTGAGATTCCGGATGAGGAGATTCCGGGTAGTGACAGCTGCTGTTAGCTTCTTGTGCTGACTTTGGTCCTTTGACCTCTTCACTCCTGCTTTGATCTTCAGCTCTGATATCTCCCTCTGGGCTGCTGCCAGGGCTTCTTGCTGCACTTTTGCACTAGCTTCCAGTTGCTCCATCTTGTCTTGAACTCTCTTGTCCTCCAAAGTACGAGCCTCGGTGATCCTGACCCACCTAGCCTGACTCTCCTTTAGATACAAGTCTGTCCTTGCTCTCTGGAACTGGGCTTCTTTGCAAGCATTCTTCAGAATTTGTTCTCCAGCTTTAGACTTCTTGATATAATCCCCAGACTTCTCAATCTTAGCCAGATGCTCCACTCTCAACTTCTCTAACCTCTCAATCTCCATCCTACCATCACTCCTCTCCCGGAGGGTCTTCTGCAAAGCCTGGGTTAACTTCTCATTTCTTTCCTTCAAGCTCTCAAACTCCTCCAAACTGATAGTGGCAGGGGGTGGTGCTGAAGATGATTCAGGCACATCTTCTATGGTAAAGGGCATCCCAGAGAATTGAGCCCTGGCACGGGACCATTCATAATATTGTGCTGATGCCACATTGCTGCACTTCCCCAAAATGGTTACTCCCTTAGTTTGAACATTATCCCAGGCCCAAGCAGCCTGCCTAACAATAGCCAGATTAATCTTGTTCTCGCAATAAAGAGTTTCAACCAAGTCCTGCGCCTTAGGAGTGTGGACCAGTGCATAGCCCAGTTGTCTTCTGAACAGCAGAGGGTTGTAATTAATACTACCCTTAACTCCTATAAGGGGCACATTGGGAAAATGCCCACAGCTGGTGATGATATCCCTGCCCTTGGTGCTTTGGGTGCACCATCTGATATCGGCTGAAGTTAGAGCAGTGAGTCTCTTAGCCCAGTTTTTCTGCTGATGAGGGTTCAAAAATGCATCTGTCCTGGGTAGATGCCTGAGAAGCCAAGTATGGAATAATGGAGCACAACACCTTACTAACCTTCCCCTCTGCTTTTCATTCCTCTGATGCACTGAGTAGTAGAGGTCCCCCAACAAAGTGGGCACTGGGTTCTTCAAGATGAAAAGATGGATTGCATTCTTGCTAATGAATCGAGGCTCATCTGCAAACAACACAATTCCATATATACTCAAAGCCAGTAAAGCACAGACAGCTTTCCACTCTCCTAAAGAAGCTTTCAGGGTAGCTTGAGAGATCAAGAAGTCTAGATGAAAACCAGGGATTCCAGCTTTGGAAGTCATATGCTGCTCAATCAGAACAGGTTCCAGATGCAAAGCCTTTGCTACTTCTCCATTACCAGGAAAGACCATCTCAGGGTTGAAAGGGATTCCACCCCTGATAGGCATACCAACCAATGATGAGTATTCTTCTAATAGAGGGCCTAGCTGAAAGTCCTGAAAAGTGAAGCATCTCAGTGGGGGATCATAGAACTGAATGCAAGTGTGGATCAGGCTTCTCTGTGAAGGGTCCAGATCCATAACCATATCAAGTATATCCCCATAGTGTTCCCTGAACAATGGTATGTGATCTGGAGTGATCAGGGTCTGAATCCTCCTGATGTCAGATAGCTCTGGCTGGAAGAAGTGATAGGTGAAGCAAATGCTGATGAAGATAGGTCAGTACTGAAGATGGGGTCAAAACCAGAACCAAATGAAGATGGATACCCTGAAACACAAATAAGCAAATGTCAATATGATGCAATGTTTATGTATGCAAATGATATGCAAGGGTTTGTGACTGAGCTGGATCTGATCAAAAACTCTGATATAGGTCCAAGTGTGTTCAAGAATTCCAGATGGAGGTCTATAAATCCAGTAACCAAGGTGGGGGACTCAAATAAAGAGTCACATGTCCAAGGTTTTAGAATCACAAGAACTGTTCCAACATGAAGTATTCTTAATCAAGTCAAAGTAACAGGGTATTCTGAGGTCAAGGTACCTGCAAACCTGTAAACAGCCCAACCCCCCTCACAAGTGGTGTTCTAAAACAAGGATCCTCAGACTTGGATCAGTTATGAGAAGTGTAAACACTTCTAACCCGGAGGTACAGTGTTTACAATAACCATAAAAGTTCCTCCTCTAATTCACCTCAGTTTCTGAAGGTCAAAACTAAAGGTCATCCAGACTTAGCAGGCTTCCCAGATAGCCCTAGCATTGCAGGAAATCTGCAACACAGAGTTCTCAAGAAGAAACCCATATCTGAACCGTGTTTCATATTCCCGCACCAGACCGAGATGGAATGGGAAAGAATATGATTCACTCTAGCCTAGGTGTCACTCAGGTCCCAGGTATAGGACCTTAACTCTCAATAGAACCCCACCCACCAAAGCAAACAACAGATCCAGCCAGCAGCACAGTATGACAATATGGTATAATGCAAAGCTATAAAGAAAGCAGTAAAGCAACTGTACATAAAGCAAGAATAAGCACAAATATACAAATACAGATAACACATAACACCCCAGTAAACACAAATCAATCAAGCGCTAGGAGGAACCCACAAAAAGAACCAGAAGCCCTGGTTGCAATATAAGGTATCCCCAGCAGAGTCGCCAAGCTGTCGCTCCCGATAAATGGGACATGGGCCCAGATAAAGGTACAGACGCGAACGGTCGGCGAGAGGGACAATGAGAACACACAGCCGTGAACTCACTGGAGATGAATAGAGTCGCCAACTAGGCATTTTTATCCCGGAGGAAAGGTAATGTTGCATAGTCCTAGAAAAAGAATGGATAAGACAGTTGCGAACCAGAGAGACTGAGAAAGGGGGTTGGTTACAACCTGGGAAGGTATTAGCACCCAGATTGTCCGTCGTACTCGACGGGATCCACGCTTGAAAGATTTGTGTTTTGAAGGGGTAGTGTCAGTGCAATCTGTGTATAAAATAACTGGAAGAGAATGTACAGGTGTCAGTGTAAGGGAAGTGAAGTGTGATATATACAGTGTCAGTGTAAGGAATAAGAATGAATTGCTCAAGATCATGAGGCTTAAAGAATAGCTGGAAAGAGGGGGAATATACAGAGACTTTTGTTCGATAACTGTTAAGTTATGCCTACGTATCCTCTCGTGCAATGAGGAAGTCAGAACACCGTAGTTCGACCCAAAGAGACTGAAAGATGAATTGACTGGTGAACTGCTTGCTTGCCTATGCTCAAGTGTATGATCTGTCTGGCACAGATGCTAACTGTCTTGCATTAGACGGAAGAAGCAAGTTCTCGTTTATGAGTGAATGAGATGAGAAAAGAATCCCGAAGGAGACGATTATTGTTTGTTTTTGGTGTTTTCAGTCTTTTATTGCTTTTGAGAATTTGTCATAAGTTAATGAGCTTAAGCCTAAACCAATGGGTTAGTAAACTCATCACATCTTCCCTCTGATTAGGGGTAATGAGAATACCTTAAGTGTGAAGTCAGATTCTCACACTCAATCACCTTTGATATAGGATTAAGATCATTAACCTACTTGTGATTAATTATATGTTTTTGGTGTTTTTGTTTAGTGTTGAGTAATGAGGTTAAGCCATAATCAGGGATTAAACGGACTCATTACACCATCCTAATAGAAGGATAATAGATGAGAATGTTTAAGCTGAGGAAAACTCCTCAACTTAATCCATGATTAGGGATTAAACTCATGACAAAACAAGCCTTTGATTAAGTGGATTTTATTTAATGGTATGATGATGAAGTGATTTTTAGGGTTTGTAAGACAACTTGAGGGGGACTTGTCCATTAACACTAGGGTTAGTCCTTCTTAACCAATTAAGGAAGAATTAGAACCCTAATGCAAGGCCCAAGTTACAAGCTTGATGTCTTGATACTTATTAAGTGAATTGATTAAAGGATTTAAACACATTAAGGGTTTAACACTTAGGATTAAAGTTATACACTCCATCCTAAGAGAAGGATGCAGGCATAAGCTTAGTCACAAAGCCTTAAAGCCTTTAGGGTTTAGTCCCTGATTATGAGATGAAAAGAGAAGACTCAAAAGAGACACAAAGGTAAAACAAGAGGGGAGACTAAACAAAACCCTAATCATTGTCATGCTTGGTTGTTCCTAAGGTTTGTGAGGTTTGCAAGAACAATCTTCAATGGAACCACCAGGAAGCAGATGAAAGGATCAAGAGAAGCAAAGCAACTTGCTTCATTCAAGAAGTCAAGTCACTTGAAGAAAGAAAGTGGGAAGAAGAAGAATGAGCAAGCTCAAATTCAAACACATATAAGAATGCAGCATGGATGCAAGAGAGAGATGAAAAGAAAGTATGAGAAGTGAAGGCAAATTCACTTCTCAAAATCACTCACCACCTGAAAAGTTAGAAAATGAATGCAATGCAATGCAAAATGGGATGAGATGGCATGATGAGAAACAAAACCAGAAGCATATACATGATGCTAATGATGCTATGAGATGATGCAAACATGAGGCAGCACATGGAAATGATCATACAAGCTTATGAATGCAAATGGAGCAAGTTAAGACACATGAACATACATGAAAAGTTATGAGATGCATATGGCATACAACATGGCAAATGAAAGATGCAATGATCAAACATGCTTACAAGATGTCTTATGATGTTAAGTGAATCATATGGATGCATCAAATATCATGGCAAGTCAAGGTATGAATGCAAATGCAAGATGGATGCATATGGAAGCCCAGATTAGGGTTTATGAATAACATATCAAACAAAAACCAAAATCAGAAGCAAACCCTAAGATAAAAAATTGAAAATGCACTCAAAGGACCCCTAATCCTATACTAAACCAAAGCCCAAAGGAGAGGTCTCAATTCCTAACCAAGTTCAAGACATGATTTTTACAAGTTTGCTAGGGTTTTAGGGTTCCTAAACAAAGGAAATGTCAAACAAATTGAAAATGGAAGATCAAATCATGACCATTTAATCTCACAAACTACATGCTAAACACAATGCAATGCAAAAAGAATCAATGTCCAACTCTTCATGGATAGGCAGAAATGATTTTTTGAACTTTGGATCAAAATAATGCACAAAAATGATTTTAATTCAATGAGAAATTCTTAAAATGCATCAAGATCAAAAAATAAATTTGGTTTGAAAGTTGGACAATGTTTCTAAATGTCTTAGAACATTTCATGAATTTTTTGGTGATTTTTAAATACTTAAAAGTATTTTTAATAAATTAATTTCCATTAATCAATTAAAAATAAACTTTTAAATATTTTAAAATACTTTTAAAATGCTAAAAATGAAAATAAAAATATTTTTGTGTTTTAAAAATTATTGAAACTCTTGACAAAAAGTTTCATAATTTTTAAAACATTTTTGCTATTTTTAACAAATTATGTAAAACAAATGAGAAAAATATGAAAATAAAATGAAAATAAATGAATTAATGAGAAGTCAGCTGATCCAAGGGCCTGAATTCAAAGTTACACGTGCGGGAGTTGACTAGGCGCGCATCTGGACGGCCTACATTCAAACTCAGCTAATCAATGCTTATGCCCTAATTACGCCGTTAAACACATTCAGATGACCGGAACAGTGTTCCGGTCATCTTCTCCGTTCACCCCAAACCTCAAACTCCTCTAAAACGTATCTAAAACAAAATCTAAAAACACAGAAATGATTCCCACTCACTCACGAATCAGAACCCCATATCAAAACAAATTTATTCTTCCTACAAAGGCTGAATCGAAGCAAACAAGAACTAGGGCAAAAAAAGTTTCAGAGACTAATTAAACCCTCACCTCTCCACCATTTTCAAAACTAAAAGCATCAGGACAATCAGTGAAGCATATAGAACAACTTAAGAACTTAAAAAATGATTTCTGGAAAAAATTTTCTTGAGCTACCTGAGTTTCGAAGCTTTCACTCTGGTAACTTTCAGACCTCCTCTCCTTGTGAAATCCACTCCTTATGACCCCTTGATGATGCTTGAATGCTTGGGAGAAATTTATGCTGGCTAGTTGAGGAGTTTGAACAGCTTCTGCTCAAGCTCAGTTGAAAATGGTGGTGGTGATTCAGGCTGTTTCAGGCATGGGTGAATGGTTCTTTGTGGTCAGGGTGATGTTTTGAGAAGGTTTGTGGAGTTTGTTTGGGTGTTTGTGAGCTGTGGAAGATGTTTCGAAGGAAACTGCAGATTGGGGTGAAAATGGAGAAACAATGTTCTTGCTGGATTCAGGCTTGGTTCTTTGTTGGTTTGGGCTTAATGAAGCATGGTGAAATGATTGGTGAAACTTGTTTTAATGTTTGTGAGCTGTGGAGGCAGATTCGAAGAGAAATGCCAAAAGGGGTGAGTTTGTGAATGTGATGCTATGGTGTGTTTCAGCTTGGCTTCTTGATATGTTTAGCTTGCAAATGGATAGTATAAAATAATCCCATAGGTCAGATGATGTGACCTGGCCTTTATTGATTGGTAAGTTCACTTTTGCAAAATGTCAACTTTGTTGAAAGAGAGGTATGGCTTGAGTTCTAGCTTGGTACAATGGCTAGGGCTGGCGCAGCATGGTGTGTATGGGAGGCTAGCATGGTTCAGCATCCAAGACATCAAGTTGGTGAGGTGTTATCATGAGTTTTGCAAGTTGTTTCAACTTTGGTTCATATGTGATTTTCTTGCTACACAAGCCATGAACCATGAGAAACTTGGTTCAAATCTGATTTTTAAGAGTTGCATGATGCTTGTGTAATGGTTTGATGACAATTAGAAGTTACAATTTGCCTTGCTACATGATTTTGCAAATTTTCCAATTGGTGCATGTCTTGAAAAATAGTGATTTTTGCCAATTTTGTCACACCATAACTTTTGATCCAAAATGAATTAGGTCATGTTCTTGTACTTTTTGAAAAGGGAAAAATGTGTTCTACAACTTTCATGACCAAAGTTTTTCCATTTGAAACATTTTTGGATCAAGAATCAAGGCTTGAAAAATGACCTAAATTGACAAATTCCTTAAAAGTCAACTATGCCCTAAAAAGTCAACTTTGCAAAAACTTCAAATTCTTGAATTTTGTGAACTTCAACCTTCTTCCATGATCAAATAAAGATCATATACACTCAAAATGATGAAGATCACCCCTTGGTTGGGTCATTGGGGGCCTCAGATGCCCTGATTTTACACTGACTTGCTTGAAAAGTCAACTCTTGGCCAGATGACTTCCCCATGGAATTTCTTCATGAAAATTGATATGCATACTCCCTATACCATATAGAGACCAATGGAAACAAGAATGACCAAAAAATTTGGAGTTATGGCCTCTGAAACCAAAACCCTAATTTTAGGTCAACTGTGCAGTCAAACTTGGCTCTGCATCCACACCAATCCCAGTTCTTGTGATTCTTTGGAATTCTTGACTTTGAGAGGATATAATATGATGCTTGAACACACATGGACCCCTTTGAAGTGATTGGTGGCCTTTGGAGTGGCTCAAGAGGCTCTTGGATTGCTCAGATCACAAACCCTAGGTGCAGATGACTTGGAAACTATGCAGTGACTCAAAAATGGGATATGAGGTGATATGATTGTGTTTATGCATATGAAATTACCAAAAGCCATGGTGTGAATAGGTGAGGGCAAATTTGGGGTGTTTACACGATGTACAGAAATTCCCCAGATTCCCCGGCAGAGAGCCAAGGCACCTTCCGTAAAGATACAGATACTCCTTGACACTCGTCCGTGTCATATCCCCAGCAGAAAGCTAAAGCATTTGCCTTACACTCACAAATACCAGTACACACTCCTTTTGGCACCCGTCTGTGTCATCATTCCCCAGTAAATTCGCCCGAGCATTCTTTACAAACAGGCCACTTATATTACAGATACTTCTTGACACTCGTCCGTGCCATATCCTCAGTAGAAAGCCAAAGCATCCTCTTTACACTCACAGATACATATACATACAATTCCTTGACACCCGTCCGTGTCACCTCCCCAGCATAGTCACCCAAAAACTTTGGAAACCATACACTTGTTTATAATACACCTTCTCTGACACTCGTCCGTGTTACTCATCCTCTTTTTACTCATACAGATACTCGTCCGTATCTTGTATATACACTTATATCCCCTCAGATTCGACACTTGTTCGTGTTCTTTGTTAACCAGTTGGTACTCGTCTGTATCATCATCTCAGAACACGCGTCAAGCTTTTGTTTCTACTTGATACTCGCCCGTATCATAGTCTTAAGGATGCTCGTTCGCATCTTTAATCCATACACAATGTCGGTTACTTTTACCTCTTTTTAGAGTTTAGACACTCGTCTATGTCTATTATTCCCCAGAAGAGTCCCCTCAGATCCGACACTCGTCCGTGTTCTTTGTTAACCAGTTGATACTCGTCCGTATCATCATCTCTGAACATGTGTCAGTGTTTGTTTCTACCTGATACCCGTCCGTATCATAGTCTTAAGGATGCTCGTCCGCATCTTTAATCTATACACAGTGCCAAACACTTATACCTTCCATTTCTTGGATGTAAACACTCGTCCGTGTTTACTATTCCCCAGCGAAGTCTCCTACAAAACTTGTCAAATTATTACCTTTTTATCTGACATTCGTCCTATGTCATGATACCTTTTCGACAGCCGTACCCTACCAGGTGATCGTCCTTCACCTCTTTGATGATCGTCCTTCATCAACCCCCAGTGGAGTCTCTATTCATTAGAAACCCCTCTTATCCGACATTCGTCCTATGTCGTGATATTTTCAGCAGCCGTCCCCTGCTAGGTGATCGTCCTTCACCTCTTTGATGATCGTCTTTCATCATTTTGCCCGATGGCCGCCCCCATCGCTGACCTTGTTATCTGACATTCGCCCTATGTCATGATAAACCCCGAGAGCAGCCGTACCCTGCTAGGTGATCGTCCTTCACCTCTTGATGATCGTCCTTCATCATGCTTATCCGATGGCTGTCCCTATCGTCGACTTTGTTACCCGACGTTCGTCCTATGTCGTGATATTTTTTGGCAACCATACCCGGCCAGGTGATCGTCCTTCACCTTAGATGACCGTCCCTCATCTTATTCCCATCAGAGCAGCCGTCCCCTACTAGGTGATCGTCCTTCACCTTTGATGACCGTACCTCATCATTTTCTTTTACCTATAATCCCCAGAAAGTCTTATAGCTTTACCTGATGGCCGTCCCCATCATAATCTCTCATATCCCCAGCTAGTCGGTCGTCCCCGTCTTTGCTTTATTTCCCGCATCTTCCCCAGCGTGTCGGTCGTCCCCGTCATTGCTTCATCCCCAACAGTCGTCCTCTGCTCGACGGTCGTCCCCCGTCGCCCGCACTTTATAAATGCTTTATTTTCCTTTACAATCTATATCCCTTTTCTTCTTCATTCTGTGAGTGCAAATTTTGGGCTGTCTTTGGTATTCAACCACAAGTTATCTTGTTTGCCTGTTAAGCCATTGCCTACATTCTACACAGCTAACTCATACTTGAATAGGGGCAGCTGTAAACACCCCAAATTTGCCCTCACCCATTCACACCATGGCTTGTGATCTCTTCACATGCATAAATTCAATCATAGCATCTCATACCACATTTTTTTGATTCACTGCATTGCTTCTAAGTCATCTGCATCTAGGGTTTGTGATCTGAGCAATCCAAGAGCTATTTGAGCCATTCCAAAGGTCTTCAATCACTTCAAAGGGGTCCATGTGTGTTCAAGCATCATATTGTATCCCCACAAAGTCAAGAAAGTCAAAGAAGCACAAGAACTGGGAAAGGCATGGAAGCAGAGCCAGGTTTAACTACACAGATGACCTAAAATTAGGGTTTTGGATTCAGAGGCCATAACTCCAAATTTTTTGGTCATTCTTGTTTCTACTGGTCTTTATATGTTATAAGGATCATGCATATCAAGTTTCATGAAGAAATTCCATGGGGAAGGCATCTAATCAAGAGTTGACTTCTTGAGCAAGTCAGTGCAAAATCAGGGCATCTGAGGCCCCCAATGACCCAACCAAAGGGTGTTATTCATCATTTTGAATGTGTATGACCTTTATTTGATCATGGAAGATGTTAGAAGTTCACAAAATTGAAGAATTTCAAGCCATTTGCAAAGTTGCCTTTTTGGGAAAATGACTTGTAATGGAAACTTGTCATTTTGGGAAACTTTTTCAACCCTTACTTTTTGATTCAAAAATACCTCAAATGAGAAAACTTTGGTCATGAAAGTTGTAGAATGGATCATTCCCTTTTCAAAAAGTACAAGAACTCATTCTAATTTATTTTGGATCAAAAGTTATGGCTTGTCAAAGTTGGGAAAAATCACATAATTTCAAGTTATGTACCAAAGAAGCAAAGTTGCAAAACCACTTGCCAAGACAAATTGTGCTTTCAAATGAACTTCTAAACTTTGTACAAACATAAACCAAGGCCTAAAATTCAGAATGCATCAAAGGTTTACTCATTTTCATGACTTGTGGATCAAGAAATTTCAAAAGGGCCAAAGTTGAACAAAGTTGCAAAACATCATACAAACCCTAATCCACTTGTTAATTGGCTTCAAAACTGATCCCATGGCCCTCCTCATTCCTTGCTGCGCAGGACACCCCTATTGTCCTTGGCCTACCATTGACCCATACCTCTCTTACACAAAACTTGACTTTTTGCATAAAGACCCATACCAATCACAATAGGGCACAACCACTCCACAGACCTATCACAAGTTGATATGTGGACAAACCTAAGCCATAACACACAAGAACACAAGCTGAAACCTCAGATTGCCATAGTTATCAAAAATCCTCCAACTTGCAAAACCTTTCGAATCTCTCAGCTCACTCAACCAATCTTCAAACCAACTTCACCATTGATCTCAAGATGACTCACTGACCACAAACCACCCATCAAAACAGCCAAGAACCTCACATAAACAAAACACGATTTCTGACCAGTTGGTTTGCAAACTCCCAAATCAGCCAAAAGAAATTCCTTCCAAGCATCAAAACTTCATCAGGAGTTCAAGGGGAGTGGTTTGCACAAAGAGAGGAGGCCTGAAAGTCCAGAACTAAGAAAGCTCAAGCTCAGGTACCTCCTTGAAACATTTTTCCAGAACTCTTATTTTTTGTTTCAAAATGATTAAGCATGCCTCACTGATCACACTGAACTTTGTATTTTTGAAAATGGTGGAGAGATGAGTATTTACTGAGCTTCTGAAATTTTTACCATTTTTGATGTTTTCTTCGAATCTTGATTTTGGGTGAAAAGAAATGAAGTTTGGGGTTGGATTTGATCTTAGGGGAGTGAGAGGAGTGAATCTGGAGCTTTAGAGCTCCAGAAAGTGCCTAGGGAAGAAGTTGGCAACTTTCAGGTGAGGGTCTAGCCGGAGAAGATGACCGAAGGTCTTATCCGGCCACCTGAAAGTCATTAGTGATTTAATTAGGTTTAGGGCTCAGTTTGAATTTAGGACTTAGATTTGGTTGACTTCCATTGACCCGCGCGCAAACAGATGGCCATGATGGTTTCACTTAAGCCCTAATCCACGTCATTAGTTAATTAATTAGGTTTTTAAATTAATCCACTCAGTTTGAATTTCAGCCACAAGATCTGGCGCCAGTCAACTCCCGCGTGTTAAGTTTAAATCTCAGCCTTAGATCTTGCTTACTTTCCATTTAATTTCATTTTTATTTTATTTTTATTCATTTGTTTTGCACATTTATTTTAAAATAGCTAAAATCATTAAAAAATTATGAAAATTTTTGTCAAGGGTTTCATGAATTTTCAGAACACAAAAATATTTTTATTTTTATTTTTTGCATTAAAAATTATTTTTAAATCATTTAAATGTTTATTTTTAATTAGTTAATGAAAATTAATTAATTAAAAATACATTTAGGTATTTAAAAATCACAAAAAAATTCACATTGCATTTAGAAACATTTAGAAACATTGTCCAACTCTCAAACCAAATTTCTTTTTTGTTCTTGATGCCTTTTGATCATTTTCATTGGATTTAATTTCATTTCAAGGCAATATTTTATGTCAAACTTCAAAAATTCATTTCTGCCTAACCCTTGAGAGTTGGATGATGATTCTTTTGGCATTGCATCTTGCATAGCATTTAGTTTATAGGATAAAATTGATTTGATTTGATCTTTCATTTTCAATTTGTTTAGCATTTTTCTTGGTGAGGTACCCCAAAACCCTAGAAATCTTAGGAAATTCATAACTTTCACTAGGTTAAGAATTGGATCCCCTCCTTTGGGCAGTGAGTTTGGATAGGTTTAGGGTATCTTTGATTGCATTTTCAAATTTTTATCATGTCATTTGCTTCTGGTTTTGGATTTTTGCTTTGTATGATGCATGTAACCCTAATTTGTGCACTCCTTTGCATCCATTTCTCATTTGCTTGCATCCATTGACTTGCCATGATATTTTGGGCATCCACATGATTCATAATACATATTAGGACATATTAGAATCATGTTTGATCATTGCATCTTCCATTTGCCATGTTGTATGTCCATTACATTTCATAACTTTTCATGAACATCCATGGTTCAAAGCATGCTTCTTTTGCACCCATATGCTTGTTTGATCATTCTCATGCCTTGCCTCATGTTTGTATCATCCCTTAGCATCATTAACATCATACTTATGCTTCTGGTTTTGATTTGCATCTTGACATTGCATCCCATTTGCATTGCATTTCATTTCTTTTGCTAACATTTCAGGTGGTAAGTTGTTTGAGAAGTGAATTTGCCTTCACTTCTCACAATCTCTTTTCATCTCTCTCATACTTTATTTGCTGCATTTTGTATGTGTTTTAGAGTGAGCTTGCTCATTCATGCTCTTCTCCTCTTTCTTTCTTCAAGCAACTTGTCTTTTTAAGTGAAGCAAGTTGTTTTGCTTCTCTCTGCTTCTTGCTCCTTTCATCTGCTTCCTGGTGGTTTCCCTGAAGATCTTCTTGCAAACCTCATTAACCCTAGGAACACCCAAGCATGATAACAATTAGGGTTTGAATAGTCCCCCATTTAGTTTTGCCTTTGTGTCATCTTTGAGTCTTCTCTCCTCACCTCATAATCAGGGACTAAACCCTAAAGGCTTTAAGGCTTTGTGATTAAGCTTATGCCTGCATCCTTCTATTAGGATGGAGAGTATAACTTTAATCCAAAATGTTAGACCCTTAATGTGTTTAAATCCTTTAATCAATCCACTTAATAATCATCAAGACATCAAGCTTGTAACTTGGGCCTTGCATTAGGGTTCTAATTCTTCCTTAATTGGTTAAGAAGGACTAACCCTAGTGTTAATGGACAAGTCCCCCTCAAGTTGTCTTACAAACCATAAAGCTCACTTCTTCATCTTATCATTAACTAAAATCCACTTTAATAAAGGCTTTGTTTTGTCATGAGGTTAATCCCTAATCATGGATTAAGTTGAGGAGTCTTTCTCAGCTTAAATGTTCTCATCTATTATCCTTCTATTAGGATGGTGTAATGAGTCCATTAAATCCTTGATTATGGCTTAAACTCATTACTTAACACTAAACAAAAACAACAAAAACATCTAAGTAACTACAAGTAGGTTAATGATCTTAATCCTACATCATGGTGATTAAGTGTGAGATGCTGACTTCACACTTAAGGTATTCTCATTACCCCTAATCAGAGGGAGGATGTGATGAGTTTACTAAATCCATTGGTTTAGGCTTAAGCTTGTTTCCTTATGACAAACTTCAAAAAGCAATAAAAGACTGAAAACACAAAAACAAACAATAATCGTCTCCTCCGGGATTCTTTTCTCATCTCATTCACTCACAAACGAGAGCTCGCTTCTTCCGTCTAATGAAAGACAGTTTGCACCTGAGCCAGACAGGTCATACACTTGAGCATAGACAAGTAAGCAATTCACAGGTCAATTTATCTTTCAGTCTCTTTGGGTCGAACTACGGTGTTCTGACTTCCTCATTGCACGAGAGGATACGTAGGCATAACTTAATGGTTATCGAACAAAAGTCTCTGTATATTCCACCTCTTTTCAGTATCCTTCTTTTAGCCTCATGGTCATGAGCATTATAATCTTGTTCTTACACTGACACTTCACATATCTCACTTCACTTCTCTTTTGCACTGACACTTGCATTCTTTTCCAGCTTTGATACACAAATCACACTGACACTACCCTTTTAAAACACAAATATTTTAAGCGTGGATCCCGTCGAGTACGGCGGACAATATGGGTGCTAATACCTTCCCAGGTTGTAACCAACCCCCTTTCTCAGCCTCTCTGGTTCGCAACCGTCTTATCCATCTTTTCTTAGGTTTATGCAGCATTACCTTTCCTTCAGGATAAAAATGCCTAGCTGGCGACTCTACTCATTCCCTTCTCTTTTTCGCCGACCGTTCGCATCTGTACCCCTTCTGACCTAGGTGTCATTTTGGTGGAGCGACACTTGGTACAGAAGAAGACCTGAAAGAAGTGAAAATCGGGGCCTGCCTGCAAGATTCAGTAAAAGAACAACTTATTGACATGCTTCGGGAGTATGTAGATGTTTTTGCTTGGTCTTATCAGGATATGCCAGGGTTGGACACCGACATTGTTATGCATAAGCTGCCTCTGAAAGAAGACTATCCACTAGTAAAACAGAAGTTGCGCCGTACTCGCCCAGATATGGCAATGAAGATAAAAGAAGAGGTAAAAAAATAGTGGGACGCCGGTTTCCTTGTTGTGACTAGTTACCCGCCGTGGGTCGCTAATATTGTACATGTGCCTAAGAAGGATGGCAAGGTGAGGATGTGTGTGGATTACCGGGATCTAAATAGAGCCAGCCCGAAAGATGACTTCCCATTATCTCACATTGATGTATTGGTTGACAATACGGCTCAGTTCTCGGTGTTCTCCTTCATGGATGGATTTTCAGGATATAATCAGATCAAGATGTCACCTGAAGACATGGAGAAGACAACTTTCATCACACCCTGGGGCACGTTCTGTTATAAGGTGATACCATTCGGACTGAAGAATGCAGGTGCCACTTATCAACGGGCTATGGTAACATTATTCCACGACATGATCCACAAGGAAATCGAATGCTATGTGGATGACATGATTGCCAAGTCCCTCACAGAAGAAGACCACCCGGTGAATCTGTTGAAGTTATTCAAGCGTCTGAGGAAGTACCAATTGAAGTTAAACCCCAACAAATGCACATTCGGGGTGTGATCCGGTAAGCTGTTGGGATTTATCGTAAGTGAGAAAGGGATTGAAGTCGACCCTGATAAAGTCAAATCCATTCAAGAAATGCCTGCACCGAAGACTAAAAAAGAAGTTCGGGGGTTTCTAGGTAGATTGAACTACATTTCACGGTTCATATCTCACCTTACAGCAACCTGTGAGCCTTTGTTCAAGTTGTTAAGTAAAGAGCAAACGGTTAGGTGGAATGAAGACTGCCAAAGGGCTTTCGATAAAATCAAGGAATACTTACAAGAGCCTCAAATCCTCATGCCTCCAGTTGAAGGAAGACCACTAATAATGTACTTGACAGTATTAGAAGGGTCAATGGGGTGTGTGCTGGGCCAGCATGACGAGTCTGGTCGAAAAGAGTATGCAATATACTACCTGAGCAAAAAGTTTACCGACTGTGAACAACATTATTCACTGCTCGAGAAAACTTGTTGTGCTTTAGCGTGGGCTGCTCGCCGACTAAGGCAGTATATGTTGACCCACATTACCTTATTGATCTCAAAGATGGACCCAGTCAAGTATATATTTGAGAAGCCAGCGCTTACCGGACGGGTTGCAAGATGGCAAATGATTCTCAAAGAATATGACATTCAATACACATCTCAGAAAGCCATCAAAGGCAGTGTATTGTCTGATTATCTTGCTGAGCAACTGTAAACACCCCAAATTTGCCCTCACCCATTCACACCATGGCTTGTGATCACCCTCATATGCATAAATACAATCATATCATCTCACATCTCATTTTTTATCCACTGGATAGTTTCTAAGGCATCTGCACCTAGGGTTTGTGATTTGAGCAATCCCAAAGCTTCTTGAGCCACTCCAAAGGCCACCAATCATCTCAGAAGGGTCCATGTGTGTTCTTGTATCATGTTACATCCTCACAGAGTCAAAATTGCAGAGGAATCACAAGAACTAGGGTTTGAGTGGATGCAGGGCCAGGATGAACTGCACAGTTGACTGAAAATTAGGGTTTTGGTTTCAGAGGCCATAACCCCAAATTTTTTGGTCATTCTTGTTTCCATTGGTCTCTATATGGTATAGGGAATATGCATACCAATTTTCATGAAGAAATTCCATGGGGAAGTCATCTGATCAAGAGTTGACTTTTCAGACAAGTCAGTGCAAAATCAGGGCATCTGAGGCCCCCAATGACCCAACCAATGGGTGATCTTCACCATTTTTGAGTGTATATGATCTTTATTTGATCATGGAAGAAGGTTGAAGTTCATAAAAATCAAGAATTTAGGGTTTTTGCAAATGTTGACTTTTTGGGCATAGTTGACTTTTCAAGAATGCATCATTTTAGGTCAATTTTCAAGCTTTGATTCTTGATCCAAAAAGGCTTCAAATGGAAAAACTTTGGTCATGAAAGTTGTAGATCTCATCTTTCCCTTTTCAAAAAGTACAAGAACATGATCAAACTCTTCTTGGATCAAAAGTTATGGCATTGCAAAGTTGACTAAAATCATTGTTTTTCAAGTTGTGCACTAAGTGGAAATTTTGCAAAACCTTGAATCAATGCATCATGCAGCCTCTAATTCATGTCAAACCATTATGTAAACATCCTCTAAGTCACAAAAATCAGATTTGGATCAAGTTTGCTCATGGTTTGGTTCATGTAACTTGACTTTTCTCATGAAAATCCATAAAGCTAACCAAGTTGCAAAACACTCATGACCTTTTCACCAACTTGCTGCATTGATCCTTGAGTCAAGCCAGCCTCTCACACTCACCATGCTGCACCAGAACCCAACTTGTACTTGCCTAAACTTGAGCCATGCCCTATCTTACACAAAAGTGGACTTTGAGCAAAAGTAGCCACACCTATCTCTGCAGGCCAGGTCACATCCCCCAGCCACTTGCAATTGTTTATTGAATCAATTTGCTGGCCATAACACAGGGGAACCAAGGCTAAAACAACAACATTCACCACTCACACAAAAACTCACCTCATTGCAAGTTCATTCGAATCACTCTCCACAGTCTTCAAACACTAGAACTCTCATCATCACTCAACTCACCACACCTCATAGACAAGAAACATCCCAAGCATAAGCCAAAAACAAGCCTGAAAACTCCATTGCCATCATTCACCTCAAACTGCAGTTTCATTCGAAACTCTTATCCTAGATCACAAACACACCAACCAACACCACAAACCTTCTCAACACACTTCATAGATCACAAACAACCCCTTTTCACAGCCTGAGAGTGCCAGAATCTCATCTGCCATTGTTGACTGAACTGAAGCAGTTCCTTTCGAATCTTCTTTTCCAGCCAACACAAACTCATTTTGAGCATTCAAACACACTTAGTGGACCAAGAGGAGTAGCTTGCACTGAAGGAAGAGGCCTGAAAGTTCCTAAATTGAAAGTTGCAAATCTCAGGTAGCTCGAAATTAATTTTTCCAGAAATGATTTTTCTTGTTACAAACTTGTTCTTTATGCTCTCCTGATCATTCTGTTACCTTTAGTTTTTGAAATGGTTGTGTTTTGAGAATTTAATTTGTGTTTGAAGCTTACGAACCCTAGAACTTTCCCTCTTCGATTCAGATGATTTAGGAAAGATAAATTTGTTTTAGGTTAGGGTTTTGATTCGTGAGGGTGTTAGAAACGTTTCCCAATTCATAGATTTCATTTATATTACGTTTTGAGGAAGTTGGGTGATTTTCAGGTGAGCTTCTGGCCGGAGAAGACGACCGGAAGTCTTCTCCGGCCACCTGAATGTAATTAGGGCATAAACCAGTAATTAATGTTAGTTTGAATGAGGAGCGTAGGATTGCGTTGACTGGTTGACTTCCCACCCTTTTTGATGGCCCAGATTCTCCATTAAACCCTAATCAGGATTAATTAAATTAATTAATTAAGTTTTAGAAGTCTGAATGTGAGCCTCACGATCACGCGCGCAGTCAACACTTTTGAACTCAGAATCAATCTCATGCGTCCATTCTGATTACTTCTCATTTTATTTGTTTTCTTTCATTTTTATTTCAATTAATTTGTACAATTTATTTAAAATAGCAGAAAATTCATAAAAATTATGAAACTTTTTCTTTAAGGTTTTATTAATTTTTATGACCCAAAAATATTTTTATTTTATTTTTCATCATTAAAAAAGTATTTTTAAATATTTAAAAGATTATTTTTAATTGATTAATGGGAATTAATTGATTAAAAATACTTTTAGGTATTTAAAAATTACAAAAAAATTCATGAAATGTTCTAAGACATTTAGAAACATTGTCCAACCTTCAAACCAAATTTCGTTTTTGATCTTGATGCACTTTAAGAATTTTTCATTAAATTAAATCTTTTTTTATGCATTATTTTGATCATGGATTCAAAAATTCATTTCTGCCTATTGGTGAAGGTTGAGACATTGATTCTTCTTGCATTGTCTTTTGTTTAGCATGTGTTTTCAAGGATAAAAAGGCCATGATTTATTCTTGCATTTTCAAATTGTTTGGCATTTGTTTTGTTAAGAACCCTAAAAAACCCTAATAACTTGTAAAATTCATATCTTGGGTTTGGTTGAGAGTTGAGAGCTCCCCTTTGGGCAGTGGTTTGTTATAGGTCTAGGGTTTCTTTGAGTGCCATTTTCCATTTTTTATCTTAGGGTTTGCTTCTGTTTTTGGTTTGTGTTTGATGTTTGATCCATAAACCCTAATTTGGGCTTTCTCTTGCATCCTTCTTGCATTTCCTTGCATAACATGAATTGCCATTGCATTTTGTGCATTCTTATGATTCATTTGACATCTTAAGACATGTATGAAGCATCATTGATCATTGCATTACATCTTTGCCATGCCACTTGTCTTGTATGCTTCATGACATTTCATGTTTATTCATGTTCCTTAACTTGCATCATTTGCATCCATGACTTTGTATGAGCATCCCTATGCCTTGTCTCATGTTTGCAGTACTTCATAACATCATAATCATCATGTGCATGCTTCTGGTCTGGCCTAGCATCATGTCATTTCATTTCATTTAGCATTGCATTGCATTTGTTTCTAACATTTCAGGTGGTAAGTAAACTTGAGAAGTGAATTTGCCTTCACTTCTCATAACTTTTCTTCTCATCTCTCTTGCATAGCATGCTGCATTTATACATGTGTTTGAGTTTGAGCTTGCTCATTCTTGCTTCTCCCACTTTCTTTCTTCAAGTGACTTGACTTCTTGAATGAAGCAAGTCACTTTGCTTCTCTTGATCTTGTTCATCTGCTTCCTGGTGGTTCTTCTGAAGATTGTTCTTGAAAACCTCACAAACCTTAGGATCAACCAAGCATGACAATGAATTAGGGCTTTGATTAGTCCCCCATAGTTTTACCTTTGTGTCTCTCTTTGAGTCTTCTCTTCTCATCTCATAATCAGGGACTAAACCCTAAAGGCTTTAAGACTTTGTGATTAAGCTTATGCCTGCATCCTTCTCTTAGGATGGAGTGTATAACTTTAATCCTAAGTCTTGAACCCTTTATGTGTTTAAATCTCTTAATCAATCCATCTAATAATTATCAAGACATTACACTTGTAACTTGGGCCTTGCATTAGGGTTCTAATTCTTCCTTAAGTGGTTAAGAAGGACTAACCCTAGTGTTAATGGACAAGTCCTCCTCAAGTTGTCTTACAAATCATAAAACTCACTTCATCATCATATCATTAATCTAAAATCCACTTAATAAAGGTTTGTTTTGTCATGGGATTAATCCCTAATCATGGATTAAGTTGAGGAGTCTTCCTTAGCTTAAACATTCTCATCTATTATCCTTCTTTTAGGATGGTGTAATGGGTCTGTTTAATCCTTGATTATGGCTTAACCTCATTACTCAACACTAAACAAAATCACAAAAACATCTAAATAATCACAAGTAGGTTAATGATCTTAATCCTACATCAAAAGGTGATTAAGTGTGAGAATCTGACTTCACACTTAAGGTATTCTCATTACCCCTAAACAGAGGGAAGATGTGATGAGTTTACTAACCCATTGGTTTAGACTTAAGCTCATTATCTTATGACAAACTCCAAAAAGAAATAAAAGACTGAAAACTCAAAAACAAACAATAATCGTCTCCTCCGGGATTCTTTTCTCATCACACTCACTCACAATCGAGAACTTGCTTCTTCCGTCTAATGCAAGACAGTTCGCACCTGAGCCAGACAGGTCATACACTTGAGCATGGACAAGTAAGCAGTTCACAAGTCAATTCACCTTTCAGTCTCTTTGGGTCGAACTACGGTGTTCTGACTTCCTCATTGCACGAGAGGATACGTAGGCATAACTTAACGGTTATCGAACAAAAGTCTCTGTATATTCCCCCTCTTTCAGTATCTTTCTTTAGCCTCATGATCTTGAGCATCTTATTCTTGTTCTTACACTGACACTTTCATACTTCACATCACTTTCTTTTACACTGACACCTGTACATTCCTTTCCAGCCATTTTATATACACAGATTGCACTGACACTACCCCTTTATAACACAAATCTTTCAAGCGTGGATCCCGTCGAGTACGACGGACAGTCTGGGTGCTAATACCTTCCCAGGTTGTAACCAACCCCCTTTCTCAGTCTCTCTGGTTCGCGACCGTCTTATCCATTTCTTTCTAGGTCTATGCAGCATTACCTTTCCTCCGGGATAAAAATGCCTAGCTGGCGACTCTTTTCATCTCCAGTGAGTTCCCGGCTGTGTGTTCTCACTGTTCCTTTCACCGACCGTTCGCGTCTGTACCTTCATATGACCCGGTGTCATTTGTCGGGAGCGACAGCTTGGCGACTCTGCTGGGGACCCTTATACTGCAACCAGGGCCTCTGGTTCTTTTTGTGGGTTCCTCCTAGCGCTTGATTGATTTGTGTTTACTGGGGTGTTATGTGCTTGTTTGTGCTTGTATTTATTTTTGTTTATTGCTTTATGTACAGTTACTTTACCGCTTTCTTTATTGCATTTGTATATATCATACTGTCACTGTTGCTGGCTGGATCTGGTTTCCTTATTTTTGGTGGGTGGGTATTTCATTGAGAGTTAAGGTCCTACACCTGGGACCTGAGTGACACCTAGGATAGAGTGAATCATATTCTTTCCCATTCCATTTCGGTCTGGTGCGGGAATATGAAACACGGTTCAGATATGGGTTTCTTCTTGAGAACTCTGTGTTGCGGATTTCCTGCAATGCTAGGGGGATCTGGGAAGCCTGCTAAGTCTGGATGACCTTTTAGTATTGACCTTCAGAAACTGAGGCGAATTAGAGGAGGAATTGTTATGGTTATTGTAAACACTGTACCTTCGGGTTAGAAGTGTTTACACTTCTCATAACTGATCCAAGTCTGAGGATCCTTGTTCTAGATCACCACCTGTGAGGGGGTTGGGCTGTTTACAGGTTTGCAGGTACCTTGACCTCAGAATACCCTGTTACTTTGACTTTGTTAAGAATGCACCATGTTGGATAGTTCTTGTGATTCTAAAACCCTGGACATGTGGCTCTTTATTTGAGTCCCCCACCCTGGTTACTGGATTTATAGACCTCCACCTGGATTTCTAGAACACACATGGATCTAGACCAAGGCAGTTAATCAGATCCAGCTCAGTCACAAACCCTTTGCATATCATCTGCATTCACACTCATTGCATCATATTAACATGTGCTTATTTGTGTTTCAGGGTATCCACCTTTATCTGGTTTTGGTTTTGACCCCATCTGCAGTTTTGACCTGTCTCCACCAGCATCTTGCTTCAGCTTGTCAGCCATATACTTCAGTTACTTGCACTAGCCAACCAGTGGCCCACTTCTCAGCATCTTCATCAGCACTTATTCTACTCAGTCCTCAGCACTCATGGCTCCAAAGAAAAGCAACATCACTTACCATTTCTTCCAACCAGACTTATCAGACATCAGGAGGATCCAAACCCTGATCACTCCAGAGCACATACCTCTGTTCAGAGAGCATTATGGGGATATACTTGACTTGGTTATGGATATGGACCCATCTCAGAGAAGCCTAATCCATACCTGCATTCAGTTCTATGACCCCCCATTGAGGTGTTTCACCTTTAAAGACTTTCAGTTGGGACCTCTTTTAGAAGAATACTCAGCATTGGTTGGCTTGCCTATCAAGAGAGAAATTCCTTTCAATCCTGAAATGGTCTATCCCAGCAATGGAGAGATAGCAAAAGCTTTACACCTGGAGCCTGCTTTGATAGAACAGCATATGACATCCAAAGCTGGGATCCCTGGTTTTCATCTTGACTTCCTGATTTCTCAAGCTAGTTTGAAGGCCTCCCTGGGGGAGTGGAAAGCTGTTTGTGCTCTGTTGGCCTTAAGTGTGTATGGAATTGTGTTGTTTGCAGATGAGCCGCGATTCATCAGCAAGAATGCAATCCATTTGTTCATCCTGAAGAACCCTGTGCCAACTTTACTGGGTGATCTCTATTACTCAGTCCATCAGAGAAATGAGAAGCAGAGGGGAAGGTTAGTGAGGATTTGTGCTCCATTATTCCATGCTTGGCTTCTCAAGCATCTGCCCAGGACAGATGCATTCCTAAATCCTCATCAGCAAAGCAACTGGGCTAAGAGGCTCACTACTCTCACTTCAGCAGACATCAGATGGTGCACTCAGAGCACCAAGGGCAGAGATATTATCACAAGCTGTGGACACTTTCCCAATGTGCCTTTGGTAGGAGTTAAGGGAAGTATCAATTACAACCCTCTGCTGTTCAAGAGGCAGTTAGGCTATGCACTGGTCCATGCTCCTAGGGTGCAGGATTTGGTTGAGACCCTCTACTGTGAGAACAAGATTAGTTTGGCTGTTGTTAGGCAGGCTGCCTGGGCCTGGGATCATGCTCAGACTAAGGGAATCACCATTTTGGGGAAGTGCAATAATGTGGCATCAGTCCAATATTATGAGTGGTCCCATGCTAGGGCCCAATTCTCTGGAATGCCCTTTACCATAGAAGACACGCCTGAGTCATCTTCAGCACCACCCCCTGCCACTATCAGTCTGGAGGAGTTTGAAAGCCTGAAGGAAAGGAATGAGAAGTTAACTCAAGCCTTGCAGAAGACCCTCAGGGAGAGGAGTGAAGGTGTGAGGGAGATTGAGAGATTGGAGAAATTGAGGGTGGAACACTTGACCAAGATAGAGAAGTCTGGGGAGTATATCAACAAGTCTAAAGCTGGTGAGCAGATTCTGAAGAATGCTTGTAAAGAAGCCCAGTTCCAAAGAGCAAGAGCAGACCTATATTTGAAAGAGAGTCAGGCCAGGTGGGTCCGGATCACTGAGGCCCGTACTCTAGAAGACAAGAGAGCTCAAGACAAGATGGAGCAGATGGAAAAGGCCCTGGCAGCAGCCCAGGAAGAAATATCAGAGCTGAAAATCAAAGCAGGATTGAAGAGGTCTAAGGACCAAAGTCAGAGCAAGAAATTGACTGCAGCTGTTGCAACAAGAAACCTTCTCATTAGAAGTCTCACGGAGCGCCCGGTTGATCCTGTGACCGAAGCACTTCTCAAGGAAGTTCGTGAGGATGAGTTTGGCCTTGGAGTTTGATCATTTGCTTATTGTTATTCCTTTTCCATGTACTTTTGCTTTTTGTGATGTATTTTGGCCCCTTTGAGGGTTTGTGTTGTAAAATGAACAAAATTATTTCACCTTTGTAATATTATTTGTGTTGGGGTTCACATCAAAAGCAACTTCAACAGCATCATCATTCAAGGGTCTGGAAGGGTCAAAACTGAAGACCAAACCGGATACCTTGATAGCAAATAAGCCTAACTGCATTGCATGCTAACCCTTTTGTTTGTTTTGTAGGTTTTTGTTTTATTGTTACTAACCTCTGTTGTGAATCTCAGGCATTATTGCTCGTCGCCGGGTATTTCCTCTCAACAGGCCACACAGGTATCCAACTAGAAACAACCTTCCGGGAATTCAGATGGATCAAGTTCAACAAGATCTTGCTGATGTCAGAAATCAGCTAGCCAATGAAAGATTGGAGATGAGAGCACAGATGACGCAGTTCATGGAGGTTATGAACAACATGGCTCAGAGTCAGGAGAGACTGAGGGCCATGGTGGAAAGGCAGAACCAAGATGAGCCTCATGTGGGGACTGCAGGCACAAGTAACAATGAAAGGGTGCAACCACATGTGAATCCCCCTGTGTTTGGTCCACATCTACATCCTGAGATTAATATTCCTGCCAACATCCAAGGAACAGCTACTGCAGCCAGAGTACTTCAAGAAGATCCTCAGGAGGACCAATTTACTGTAATGGGTGCTGGAGAGGAAACTTATGACAGGAGATTGGAAGAAATAGCTGAGAAGTTAAGATCCTTAGAATCTCAAAATTCTTTGGGTTTTGACGTGATGGATATGGGCTTAGTAGACGGGGTTAGGATTCCCCACAAGTTCAAGCCTCCATGTTTTGAAAAGTATAATGGGACTTCTTGTCCTCGAACCCATCTGCAATCTTTTCTCGGAAGATTAAAAGCTTACACCATGGACGAGAAATTGTGGATGTTCTACTTCGAAGATAGCTTGACTGGAGCTTCTAGGGAATGGTATTCCCATCTGACGAGAGCAACTGTGAGATGCTGGAAGGACCTGGCAGAGGCCTTCATCAGACAGTATCAATATAATCTGGATATGGCACCCAATAGGACCCTCCTAATGGGGATGTCACAATCATCCAGAGAGAGCTTCAGAGAATATGCTCAAAGATGGAGACAGCTTGCTGCTGCTGTCCAGCCACCAATGTCTGAAAGAGAAATGGCAGACATGTTTATGAACACTCTTCAGGGAACGTATATTGACAGGTTGGCTGCTTTCTCTTCCACTAGCTTCGCAGATGTTGTCATAGCTGGGGAGAGAATTGAAAGCCTGTTAAAGATGGGAAAGATCTCAGACAACGGTGCAAGCTCGTCCAGTAGTACAAGAAAGCCTTTTGCAGGCCCGAGAAGAACCGGCGAGACCAATGCCATTCACACCAACAGGGGTAGGCCCCAATATGCTCAGAGGTCAATAGCAGCAGTCACTATCCCTGCTCCAGCCCATCCTCAGTCAGTCTATCAACCTCCTCAACAAAACTTCCAACAACAACCTCAGTATCAGCAGAATCAGTATCCTCCAAGGAACTTCAACAACAACTCCAACAACAACAATCAACAGAGGCCATTCCAACAAAGGCCATCTCAAGCTAACCGAGTGATCGACCCGATCCCAATGCCGTATGCTGCCTTGTTGCCACAACTTCTGAAACTCAACCTGGTTGAGCTAAGAACGTTGGCACCTCCGGATCCCAACAGTCTACCAAGAAACTATGACTCCAATGCTAGGTGTGCTTTTCACTCGAACGCACCTGGTCACAGTACAGAAAAATGCAGGGCTCTGCATATGAAGGTACAAGACTTGGTAGACTCCAAGGCTCTGAATTTTGCACCTCCGCCCAATGTCAATAAAAACCCTATGCCAAACCATGGTGGTCCCCGGATTAATGCTATTGAAGAAGACCAACCGTCTTATTTCATAACCAGTGTGGATCAGATCAGGACACCATTGGTGGAAATCAAAGCTCAGCTCCGTGAAAACAATATATTTCCGGGGTGTGAACTAGGGTGTCCCTATTGCAATATTTCATGGAATGGGTGTGAAGACCTGAGGAATGGCATTAACAGCCTTATTCAGAGTGGTTTGCTACAGATCACTACATCATTTCCGACAAATCCAGCAACTTCATCAACAACGGTTTCAGACCCTCCTACAACTGCAGCAACTAATGCTCCCAACAATCCATCAACACCATCAACAAGTACTTCACCTGTCCTTCCGAACGATCAGTTTTCAACAGTTTCTCCTGATACAACTTCAGCTTCATTCCATTTCGACTCTCCATCAACAACAACAACAGTCCTTCCAACAGAACCTCCTACAACACCAGCAATCAATCATGAAGATGTCTCTACTGTTACCATATTCTACGATCCAGAAAATAACTCCGCCTACCATTCAGAAGGTGCTGCTCCCGCCAGAGCACCAGTTACAATCTTTTATGATCCACAAACAATTACAGTCCCTTCAGCAGCAGCAATCAGTCCAGTCACTGTCACGGTGCCTGGACCAGTACCATATGAAAGCAATAGGGCCATCCCTTGGCACTATGGCTCTGACGTATACTGCGAAGGAAAAAGAATCACTCTTGAAACATCAACACCTGCACCACAGGTAGACAATGTGGGAGGAGGCGGAGGCTTCACTCGAAGCGGACGTCTCTTTGCTTCACAAGTTCAGAGACCTACAGCCGAAGCAGAAGCTGCTGCCAAGGCAAAAGGAAAAGGCCCGGTGCAGGAAGATCCAGCTGCCAAAGAAGCCCTGAAAACTCCATTTGATCAGGAAGTTGATGAGTTTATGCGAATCATCAAAAAGAGTGATTACAAAATTGTGGATCAGCTTCACCAGACGCCATCCAAAATCTCTATCCTCTCACTGCTTATGTGCTCCGAAGCCCATCGGAATGCACTACTTAAAGTCCTGCACGCAGCTTACGTGCCTGAGGAGATTACTGTCAACCAATTGGAAACCGTGGTTGGAAATGTTACTGCTAGCAATGGGCTAGGGTTTACCAATTCTGACTTGACAGCGGATGGCCGCAATCACAACAAAGCCTTGCACATAACCATGGAATGCAAAGGAGCTGTCCTCTCTCATGTGCTGGTGGACACAGGTTCTTCCCTGAATGTCTTACCGAAGAAGGCTCTGGTGAAGCTTGAATATGACGGATTGGCATTGAGACCCAGCAACCTGGTAGTAAGAGCCTTTGATGGTTCAAAGAGATCGGTTCTGGGAGAGATTGAGCTGCCTGTGACAATTGGCCCACAGACCTTTAAAACTATCTTTTATGTGATGGACATTCAGCCCGCCTACAGCTGTTTGTTGGGTAGACCCTGGATTCACGCTGCTGGCGCAATAACGTCTACCCTTCACCAAAAGTTAAAATTTGAGTGGGAAGGTCAAGTTGTCACAATCTGTGGAGAGGAGGACATTTTTGTCAGCCACCTGGCAACCTACAAGTACATTGAAATGGATGGAGAGATCCATGAAACAATGAGCCAGGGGTTTGAAGCGTTGAATGTGAATGAAGCATCTGCTGTATCTGGTACCCCAATGTCGTCTTATCAACAAGCCCGGAAGGTTGTTGAAGAAGGAACTGCCCAAGGCTGGGGCAAGGTCTTAGCTGTGGAGGAGAAGAAGGACAAGTTTGGGTTGGGTTACAAACCAACTCAACATCAAGCAAAGGCTACTGCAGAGCCAGGTTTTGTCAGTGGGGGGATGCTCACCCCCGATGCTATCAACTGTCTGGAAGACGAGCTGGAAGAGGAGCGCAATCTGGAGGATTGGATTCGTCCGAAGATCCCGGGGAGCAGTGTCTCGAACTGGTCTTCCCAGGAAATTATAAGAGTTACTCATGCAGAGTAATTATTATTTCCTGTATTTTTTATAGCATGCATCCAAGTCTTGCATCTTGCCCAAGATGACAAGACCCATTTTGTAACCAGGGCCATCTGTACTTTTGTGCAAACAAGATTAAATTAATGAAATATCAGACATCTTTTTGCAAACAAGTCTTTTTCTTTTCTGCTCACTGTTGTTCCATTTTTCTTTTTGTACAAAAATAAATGGCGGTGTTTTCAAAATGATAACCTCATCTCACTTTTTTCTAAAGCAAGATTAAAATCAATCACTAAAACGAACAAACTTAACCCTTGCAGAGAGTGCCTTCCTGACAGCACCGACAACAGCACGGCTATGACATCGTATGACTTTGACAATCCAATCAATCAAGCTGATGAAGGGGTTGATGAAGGGTATGAGCTTCCTGAAGAGCTAGCCAGATTGCTAAGGCAAGAGGAAAAGGTTATTACTCCTCACCAGGAGGAGGTTGAAGTGATTAATCTTGGTACTGACGAAGACGTGAAAGAAGTTAAAATCGGGGCCTGCCTGCAAGACTCAGTGAAGAAACAACTGACAGATCTGCTTCAAGAGTATGTTGATGTGTTTGCTTGGTCGTATCAAGACATGCCAGGGTTGGATACCGACATTGTGGTGCATAAGCTGCCTTTGAGAGAAGAATGCCCACCAGTTAAGCAGAAGCTGCGCCGAACTCGCCCAGACATGGCTATGAAAATCAAGGAAGAGGTACAAAAGCAATGGGACGCCGGTTTCCTTGCCGTAACTAGCTATCCGCCGTGGTTGCTAACATAGTACCTGTGCCTAAGAAAGACGGCAAAGTAAGAATGTGTGTTGACTACCGGGACCTGAACAGAGCCAGCCCGAAGGATGATTTCCCATTACCTCACATTGACGTATTGGTGGATAACACGGCTCAGTTCTCGGTATTCTCCTTCATGGATGGATTTTCAGGATATAATCAGATCAAGATGTCACCTGAAGACATGGAGAAGACAACATTCATTACACCCTGGGGCACGTTCTGTTATAAAGTGATGCCATTCGGATTGAAGAATGCAGGTGCAACATATCAACGGGCTATGGTGACATTATTCCATGATATGATCCACAAGGAAATAGAATGCTATGTGGATGATATGATCGCCAAGTCCCTTACTGAAGAAGATCATCTGATGAATCTGCTGAAGTTGTTCAAGCGTCTGAGGAAGTACCAACTAAAGCTGAACCCCAACAAATGCACATTCGGGGTGCGATCCGGTAAGCTGCTGGGCTTTATTGTAAGCGAGAAGGGGATTGAGGTTGACCCAGATAAAGTCAAGGCTATACAAGAAATGCCTGCACCGAAAACCGAGAAAGAAGTTCGAGGGTTCTTAGGTCGATTGAATTACATCTCGAGGTTCATCTCTCACCTTACGGCTACCTGCGAACCCTTGTTCAAGTTGTTAAGAAAGGAACAGACGGTCAGGTGGAATGAAGACTGCCAGAAGGCTTTTGACAAGATCAAGGAATATCTGCAAGAACCTCCAATCCTTATGCCTCCAGTCGAAGGAAGACCTCTGATTATGTACTTGACAGTGTTAGAAGAGTCAATGGGGTGCGTGCTGGGCCAGCATGACGAGTCTGGTCGAAAAGAGTATGCAATTTACTACCTAAGCAAAAAGTTTACCGACTGTGAACAACGTTATTCACTGCTCGAGAAAACTTGCTGTGCTTTAGCGTGGGCTGCTCGCCGACTAAGGCAGTATATGTTGACCCACACTACCTTGTTAATCTCAAAAATGGACCCAGTCAAGTACATATTCGAGAAACCAGCACTTACCGGACGGGTTGCAAGATGGCAAATGATCCTCACAGAATATGACATCCAATACACATCTCAGAAGGCTATCAAAGGCAGTGTACTATCTGAATATCTTGCTGAGCAACCCATTGATGACTACCAGCCAATGAGGTTTGACTTCCCTGATGAAGACATCATGTTCATTAAAGCAAAAGATCACGAAGAGCCTATTCACACTGAAGGGCCTGACCCGGAGGAAGGATGGACTATGATGTTTGATGGGGCTGTTAACATGAACGGCCGTGGTGTTGGTGCAGTACTCATTACACCCAAAGGAGTTCACATGCCTTTCTCGGCAAAACTCACTTTCAACTGCACTAACAACGAAGCTGAATACGAAGCTTGCATTATGGGTCTTGAGGAAGCCATTGACCTCAGGATCAAGACATTGACCGTATTCGGAGATTCAGCTTTGGTAATCAATCAGACCAACGGAAAATGGTACACCCACCAAGATCATCTGATACCTTACAGGGATTATACAAGAAGATTATTGACTTTCTTCACAACAGTCAAACTTGAGTATATCCCTCGGGACGAGAATCAGTTTGCGGATGCTCTTGCTACCATTTCGTCCATGATCAAAGTTCAAGCTACTAACTTTGTACCTCAGATTTCAGTATCGAGACTTGATAGACCAGCATATGTATTTGCAGCAGATATTGCTGAAGATGATAAGCCTTGGTTCCACGACATCAAATGCTTCTTGAAGGATCAAACATACCCACCTGGGGCATCTTCCAATGATAAGAAGACTTTGAGAAGGCTTGCTGGTAGTTTCTTTCTGAACACTGATGGGTCTTTATACAAAAGGAACTTTGATATGGTACTCCTCAGATGTGTTGATAAGACAGAAGCAGATTTGTTGATGCATGAAGTGCATGAAGGATCTTTTGGTACCCATGCCGGAGGGCATGCCATGGCTAAAAGGTTGTTAAGATCAGGCTATTACTGGATCACAATGGATGCAGACTGTTGTGCCTATGCCAGGAAATGTCATAAATGCCAGATCTACGCAGATAAAGTGCATGTACCTCCCAATCCTTTGAACATAATGTCTTCACCCTGGCCCTTTGCCATGTGGGGCATCGATATGATTGGTAAGATTGAGCCAACTGCTTCAAATGGCCACAGATTCATCCTGGTCGCCATCGACTATTTCACAAAGTGGGTTGAAGCAGCCTCATATGCAAATGTCACCAGGCAAGTGGTAGCGCGATTTTTGAAAAGAGATATCATCTGTAGATATGGAGTGCCCGAGCGAATCATTACTGATAATGGTTCCAATCTCAACAACAAAATGATGGCAGAACTGTGCCGGGACTTCAAGATCCAACATCACAATTCTTCTCCTTACAGGCCAAAGATGAATGGCGCTGTTGAGGCGGCAAATAAGAATATCAAGAAGATTGTGCAGAAGATGGTAGTCACATACAAAGACTGGCACGAAATGCTACCATTTTCCTTACATGGGTACCGCACATCAATCAGGACATCCACTGGGGCAACACCGTATCAACTTGTGTATGGTATGGAGGCGGTCCTACCTGTTGAAGTTGAATTACCCTCTCTACGGGTATTGATGGATGTTAAACTAAACGAAGCAGAATGGGTCAGGGCCCGATACGAGCAACTGAGTCTGATCGAAGAGAAAAGATTGGCCGCAATCTGTCACGGGCAGTTATATCAGAAGAGAATGAAGAAGGCCTTCGATCAGAAAGTCAGGCACCGAGAGTACCAAGTGGGAGATCTTGTGCTGAAGAGAATCCTCCCTCCTCATACAGACCACAGGGGCAAATGGACTCCGAATTATGAAGGACCATTCATTGTAAAGAAAGTTTTCTCTGGCGGAGCACTGATGCTCAGCACCATGGATGGTGAAGATTTCCCGTCCCCTGTGAATTCAGATGCAGTTAAAAAATACTTCGCATAAATGACCCGCTGGACATAAAAACAGAATGTAAGTCCAGACAAAAATAGGGCATCCCGGCGAGTCAAAAACAGAATAAAAGACTCGGGCAAAAGTAAGGGAAAATAAACAAAAAAATGTACACCCGCTGAGTTGAAAAGCCGCATTGGACAGCTCAGGCAAAAATGGGTATCCCGATGGATTGAAAACCCGAAAGGGCGATCCATGCAAAATAAGGGAGTAAGCGAACAACTGCATTCTGAATTCGTCTGTATCACCTACAACTTGGTAAGCTTCCAAAGGATCAAGCTTTAATCAGAATCAACTCTCTCCAGAAAGCAAGACGAGAAGAACGTCATTGTCATACGAGTCATAGCAGGAGAGGAAGCTCCTCAAAGCGTCGTCGACACCGCCAACGTTTGTTTTCTCAATTTGTGACAATTTCCTCATTTCAGGAGATATGTTTCTTTGACTGTATCTTTGCCAATTCAGGGCACATGGATTAATAAAACCAGATTTTCAGTCATGTTTCGTTTTACATTTATGTTTTGCAAAGAGTTGTCTGATATCTCTAAAAATACAATTGCATAAGTACAGATGCCTTTCTCTAAAAAATATAAAAGCACATGCTTACAGGGAATATGATTACTCTCGAAAGTACTTATCTCCTATGACGGAATCCAGTAAGGGATACCTCGGGACCTTTTGTACGTTTCATTATCTTTGCAGGATTGCAGGTATCCAGAACGCAACCTGGGGTATGCAGGTTACGTCTCAACAGGTAGGCGAGTCATGATCAACTTGGTCTATCTTCCACATGGCACTAGAAGGTGCCCATTTCCCAAGCGGAGTTGCCGAATCAGCATGCACTCAATCTCAGCATCAGAATGCTCTTCCCCCAGCTGAGTAGCTCCCCATTGCTTCCCCCAGCAAAGCCGCCAAATCAACAAACAAGCTTAACACTCAGAATGCTCTATCCCCAGCGGAGTTGCCTCTTGTTGCTCTCCCCAGCTGAGTTATCAACAGCATTCCCCAGCCGAGTTGCCGTCCTTCCTCAGCAGAATGCAGAAATCAGGGAATCATCTCCCCACAAAGTCCCCAGCCTCTATTCAGAAGAGCAACGCACGAAGAAGTCACAACAGAGTGAGGAAAGCCTCTACGAACCCCAGCTGGGTCTCCCATATTATGAGGATATGTCGATCAGTGACCTATATCCCCCAAGCAGATACACCAATGATCTCATCCCCAGCTGGGATGTCTTCCTCAGCAGATCAGCCAGAGATCTTCGCAGCAATGGGATCCGAATCCCGGATCCGTGCCCCTTTGCATAATCATAGCATTCGCATCATATTCACCCCCAAAGCGTAGCATTCCGTCTAATACGGAGCATTACGGCAAAAATCAAACGCATAGCATAATCATAAGTCATGTTGTGAATTGAACACTTGTAAATATTGACAATCCGTTGTTATACAGAATAGTTCCCCCAAAATCCCCACCAGGGTCCCGGCAAAAACGTTTGCCTCACACCAGTATATACACCTTTTGACGCCCGTCCGTGTCATCATTCCCCAGCAGGATGCCTGAATACACTTTACAAACAAGATCACCAGTATTACAGATACTTTCTGACACCCGTCCGTGTCAAATCACCAGCAGAAAGCCAAAGACATCCTCTTTGCACTCACACAATCTTTGACACTCGTCCGTGTCATATCCCCAGCGTGGTCGCCTGTACTTGTACACCATCTTTGACACCCGTCCGTGTCATATCCCCAGCGCAGTCGCTTACGCTTTTACAACCCATATACTTGTTAATATTATACTTTTCTCTTTCAACACTCGTCCGTGTCATTCTCCCCAGCAGATAAACACTCGTCTATACAATACAACACTCGCTACTCATTGGTACACTTATACAGATACTCGTCCGTATCTTGTATACATCATCACTCATATCCCCACAAAGTCGACAGTAGTCCTTGTTCTTTGTTAACCAGTTGGTACTCGTCCGTACCATCATCTCAGAACATCGCGTCTAGTGTTTGTTTCTGCATGATACTCGTCCGTATCATAGTCTTAGGGATGCTCGTCCGCATCTTTAATCCATACACCGCGTCAAACACTTGTGTCTTCTTGAATATAGATACTCGTCCGTGTCTACTATTCCCCAGAAGAGTCCTTTCAGATGCAACACTCGTCCGTGTTCTTGGTTAACCAGTTGATACTCGTCCGTATCATCATCTCTGAACATGTGTCAGTTTGTTTCTACATGATACTCGTCCGTATCATAGTCTTAAGGATGCTCGTCCGCATCTTTAATCTATACACGATACCAAACACTTATACCTTTTTGTTTCTTGGATGTAAACGCTCGTCCGTGTTTACATTTTCCCCAGTAGATCACCAACAAATTTTCTTTTTTATCTAACACTCGTCCTGTGTTATGATACCCCTGAGAGCAGCCGTACCCTGCTGAGTGGTCGTCCTCCACTCCTTGATGGTCGTCCTCCATCATGCTCATCCGATGGCCGTCCCCATCGTTGATTTTAGCAGCCGTCCCCTGCTAGGTGGTCGTCCTCCACCTTTTGATGATCGTCCTTCATCACTTTATCCAATGGCCGTCCCCATTGTTGATTTCGGTTATCTAACATTCGTCCTGTGTTATGATAAACCCCGAGAGCAGCCGTCCCCTGCTGAGTGGTCGTCCTCCACTTCTTGATGGTCGTCCTCCATCATGCTCGTCCGATGGCCGTCCCCATCGTTGACCTTTTCTATCCGATGGCCGTCCCCATCGTTGATATTTTCGGCAGCCGTACCCTGCCAGGTGGTCGTCCTCCACCTTTGATGGCCGTCCCCATCATATTTCTTTTGTCCCCAACAGAGCAGCCGTCCCCTGCTAGGTGATCGTCCTTCACCTTTGATGGCCGTACCCCATCATCTGTTTATTTCATTTATTCTTTAACCCGATGGCCGTCCCCGTCGTGGTCCCTTTTCCTTTTTAGCCCGATGGCCGTCCCCATCGTTGGTTACTTTACCTTTATGAACTTGATGGCCGTCCCCGTCATGTTTCATTAATCCTCAGAAATTTTACTTGATGGCCGTCCCCATCATGATTTTATTTTCCCCAGCTAGTTGGCCGTCCCCGTCTTAGCTTTACCTTTTATCTCCAGCATGTCGGCCGTCCCCGTCATTGCTTTATTTCCTGCACTTTACCAGCATGTCGGCCGTCCCCGTCATTGCTCCTTACCCAGCAGTCGTCCTCTGCTCGACGGTCGTCCTCCGTCGCCCATACTTTACGATATACTTATTTTGCCTTTACAATCTATATCCCTTTTCTTCTTCATTTTGTGAGTGCAAATTTTGGACTGTCTTTGGTATTCAATCACAAGTTATCTCGTTTGGCCTGTTAAGCCGTCGCTTACAACCTGCACAGCTAACTCATGTTTGAATAGGGGCAGCTGTAAACACCCCAAATTTGCCCTCACCCATTCACACCATGGCTTGTGATCACCCTCATATGCATAAATACAATCATATCATCTCACATCTCATTTTTTATCCACTGGATAGTTTCTAAGGCATCTGCACCTAGGGTTTGTGATTTGAGCAATCCCAAAGCTTCTTGAGCCACTCCAAAGGCCACCAATCATCTCAGAAGGGTCCATGTGTGTTCTTGTATCATGTTACATCCTCACAGAGTCAAAATTGCAGAGGAATCACAAGAACTAGGGTTTGAGTGGATGCAGGGCCAGGATGAACTGCACAGTTGACTGAAAATTAGGGTTTTGGTTTCAGAGGCCATAACCCCAAATTTTTTGGTCATTCTTGTTTCCATTGGTTTCTATATGGTATAGGGAATATGCATACCAATTTTCATGAAGAAATTCCATGGGGAAGTCATCTGATCAAGAGTTGACTTTTCAGACAAGTCAGTGCAAAATCAGGGCATCTGAGGCCCCCAATGACCCAACCAATGGGTGATCTTCACCATTTTTGAGTGTATATGATCTTTATTTGATCATGGAAGAAGGTTGAAGTTCATAAAAATCAAGAATTTAGGGTTTTTGCAAATGTTGACTTTTTGGGCATAGTTGACTTTTCAAGAATGCATCATTTTAGGTCAATTTTCAAGCTTTGATTCTTGATCCAAAAAGGCTTCAAATGGAAAAACTTTGGTCATGAAAGTTGTAGATCTCATCTTTCCCTTTTCAAAAAGTACAAGAACATGATCAAACTCTTCTTGGATCAAAAGTTATGGCATTGCAAAGTTGACTAAAATCATTGTTTTTCAAGTTGTGCACTAAGTGGAAATTTTGCAAAACCTTGAATCAATGCATCATGCAGCCTCTAATTCATGTCAAACCATTATGTAAACATCCTCTAAGTCACAAAAATCAGATTTGGATCAAGTTTGCTCATGGTTTGGTTCATGTAACTTGACTTTTCTCATGAAAATCCATAAAGCTAACCAAGTTGCAAAACACTCATGACCTTTTCACCAACTTGCTGCATTGATCCTTGAGTCAAGCCAGCCTCTCACACTCACCATGCTGCACCAGAACCCAACTTGTACTTGCCTAAACTTGAGCCATGCCCTATCTTACACAAAAGTGGACTTTGAGCAAAAGTAGCCACACCTATCTCTGCAGGCCAGGTCACATCCCCCAGCCACTTGCAATTGTTTATTGAATCAATTTGCTGGCCATAACACAGGGGAACCAAGGCTAAAACAACAACATTCACCACTCACACAAAAACTCACCTCATTGCAAGTTCATTCGAATCACTCTCCACAGTCTTCAAACACTAGAACTCTCATCATCACTCAACTCACCACACCTCATAGACAAGAAACATCCCAAGCATAAGCCAAAAACAAGCCTGAAAACTCCATTGCCATCATTCACCTCAAACTGCAGTTTCATTCGAAACTCTTATCCTAGCTCACAAACACACCAACCAACACCACAAACCTTCTCAACACACTTCATAGATCACAAACAACCCCTTTTCACAGCCTGAGAGTGCCAGAATCTCATCTGCCATTGTTGACTGAACTGAAGCAGTTCCTTTCGAATCTTCTTTTCCAGCCAACACAAACTCATTTTGAGCATTCAAACACACTTAGTGGACCAAGAGGAGTAGCTTGCACTGAAGGAAGAGGCCTGAAAGTTCCTAAATTGAAAGTTGCAAATCTCAGGTAGCTCGAAATTAATTTTTCCAGAAATGATTTTTCTTGTTACAAACTTGTTCTTTATGCTCTCCTGATCATTCTGTTACCTTTAGTTTTTGAAATGGTTGTGTTTTGAGAATTTAATTTGTGTTTGAAGCTTACGAACCCTAGAACTTTCCCTCTTCGATTCAGATGATTTAGGAAAGATAAATTTGTTTTAGGTTAGGGTTTTGATTCGTGAGGGTGTTAGAAACGTTTCCCAATTCATAGATTTCATTTATATTACGTTTTGAGGAAGTTGGGTGATTTTCAGGTGAGCTTCTGGCCGGAGAAGACGACCGGAAGTCTTCTCCGGCCACCTGAATGTAATTAGGGCATAAACCAGTAATTAATGTTAGTTTGAATGAGGAGCGTAGGATTGCGTTGACTGGTTGACTTCCCACCCTTTTTGATGGCCCAGATTCTCCATTAAACCCTAATCAGGATTAATTAAATTAATTAATTAAGTTTTAGAAGTCTGAATGTGAGCCACACGATCACGCGCGCAGTCAACACTTTTGAACTCAGAATCAATCTCATGCGTCCATTCTGATTACTTCTCATTTTATTTGTTTTCTTTCATTTTTATTTCAATTAATTTGTACAATTTATTTAAAATAGCAGAAAATTCATAAAAATTATGAAACTTTTTCTTTAAGGTTTTATTAATTTTTATGACCCAAAAATATTTTTATTTTATTTTTCATCATTAAAAAAGTATTTTTAAATATTTAAAAGATTATTTTTAATTGATTAATGGGAATTAATTGATTAAAAATACTTTTAGGTATTTAAAAATTACAAAAAAATTCATGAAATGTTCTAAGACATTTAGAAACATTGTCCAACCTTCAAACCAAATTTCTTTTTTGATCTTGATGCACTTTAAGAATTTTTCATTAAATTAAATCTTTTTTTATGCATTATTTTGATCATGGATTCAAAAATTCATTTCTGCCTATTGGTGAAGGTTGAGACATTGATTCTTCTTGCATTGTCTTTTGTTTAGCATGTGTTTTCAAGGATAAAAAGGCCATGATTTGTTCTTGCATTTTCAAATTGTTTGGCATTTGTTTTGTTAAGAACCCTAAAAAACCCTAATAACTTGTAAAATTCATATCTTGGGTTTGGTTGAGAGTTGAGAGCTCCCCTTTGGGCAGTGGTTTGTTATAGGTCTAGGGTTTCTTTGAGTGCCATTTTCCATTTTTTATCTTAGGGTTTGCTTCTGTTTTTGGTTTGTGTTTGATGTTTGATCCATAAACCCTAATTTGGGCTTTCTCTTGCATCCTTCTTGCATTTCCTTGCATAACATGAATTGCCATTGCATTTTGTGCATTCTTATGATTCATTTGACATATTAAGACATGTATGAAGCATCATTGATCATTGCATTACATCTTTGCCATGCCACTTGTCTTGTATGCTTCATGACATTTCATGTTTATTCATGTTCCTTAACTTGCATCATTTGCATCCATGACTTTGTATGAGCATCCCTATGCCTTGTCTCATGTTTGCAGTACTTCATAACATCATAATCATCATGTGCATGCTTCTGGTCTGGCCTAGCATCATGTCATTTCATTTCATTTAGCATTGCATTGCATTTGTTTCTAACATTTCAGGTGGTAAGTAAACTTGAGAAGTGAATTTGCCTTCACTTCTCATAACTTTTCTTCTCATCTCTCTTGCATAGCATGCTGCATTTATACATGTGTTTGAGTTTAAGCTTGCTCATTCTTGCTTCTCCCACTTTCTTTCTTCAAGTGACTTGACTTCTTGAATGAAGCAAGTCACTTTGCTTCTCTTGATCTTGTTCATCTGCTTCTTGGTGGTTCTTCTGAAGATTGTTCTTGAAAACCTCACAAACCTTAGGATCAACCAAGCATGACAATGAATTAGGGCTTTGATTAGTCCCCCATAGTTTTACCTTTGTGTCTCTCTTTGAGTCTTCTCTTCTCATCTCATAATCAGGGACTAAACCCTAAAGGCTTTAAGACTTTGTGATTAAGCTTATGCCTGCATCCTTCTCTTAGGATGGAGTGTATAACTTTAATCCTAAGTCTTGAACCCTTTATGTGTTTAAATCTCTTAATCAATCCATCTAATAATTATCAAGACATTACACTTGTAACTTGGGCCTTGCATTAGGGTTCTAATTCTTCCTTAAGTGGTTAAGAAGGACTAACCCTAGTGTTAATGGACAAGTCCTCCTCAAGTTGTCTTACAAATCATAAAACTCACTTCATCATCATATCATTAATCTAAAATCCACTTAATAAAGGTTTGTTTTGTCATGGGATTAATCCCTAATCATGGATTAAGTTGAGGAGTCTTCCTTAGCTTAAACATTCTCATCTATTATCCTTCTTTTAGGATGGTGTAATGGGTCTGTTTAATCCTTGATTATGGCTTAACCTCATTACTCAACACTAAACAAAATCACAAAAACATCTAAATAATCACAAGTAGGTTAATGATCTTAATCCTACATCAAAAGGTGATTAAGTGTGAGAATCTGACTTCACACTTAAGGTATTCTCATTACCCCTAAACAGAGGGAAGATGTGATGAGTTTACTAACCCATTGGTTTAGACTTAAGCTCATTATCTTATGACAAACTCCAAAAAGAAATAAAAGACTGAAAACTCAAAAACAAACAATAATCGTCTCCTCCGGGATTCTTTTCTCATCACACTCACTCACAATCGAGAACTTGCTTCTTCCGTCTAATGCAAGACAGTTCGCACCTGAGCCAGACAGGTCATACACTTGAGCATGGACAAGTAAGCAGTTCACAAGTCAATTCACCTTTCAGTCTCTTTGGGTCGAACTACGGTGTTCTGACTTCCTCATTGCACGAGAGGATACGTAGGCATAACTTAACGGTTATCGAACAAAAGTCTCTGTATATTCCCCCTCTTTCAGTATCTTTCTTTAGCCTCATGATCTTGAGCATCTTATTCTTGTTCTTACACTGACACTTTCATACTTCACATCACTTTCTTTTACACTGACACCTGTACATTCCTTTCCAGCCATTTTATATACACAGATTGCACTGACACTACCCCTTTATAACACAAATCTTTCAAGCGTGGATCCCGTCGAGTACGACGGACAGTCTGGGTGCTAATACCTTCCCAGGTTGTAACCAACCCCCTTTCTCAGTCTCTCTGGTTCGCGACCGTCTTATCCATTTCTTTCTAGGTCTATGCAGCATTACCTTTCCTCCGGGATAAAAATGCCTAGCTGGCGACTCTTTTCATCTCCAGTGAGTTCCCGGCTGTGTGTTCTCACTGTTCCTTTCGCCGACCGTTCGCGTCTGTACCTTCATATGACCCGGTGTCATTTGTCGGGAGCGACAGCAACCCATTGATGATTACCAGCAGCCTATGAGATTTGACTTCCCTGATGAAGACATCATGTTCATAAAAGGAAAAGATCATGAAGAGCCTATTCACACTGAAGGGCCTGACCCGGAAGAAGAATGGACTTTGATGTTTGATGGGGCTGTTAATATGAATGGTCGTGGTGTTGGTGCAGTTCTCATTACACCTAAAGGAGTTCACATGCCTTTCTCGGCAAAACTCACCTTTAACTGCACTAACAACGAAGCTGAATACGAAGCTTGCATTATGGGTCTTGAGGAAGCCATTGACCTCAGGATCAAGACTTTGACTGTATTCGGAGATTTAGCTCTGGTAATTAATCAAACCAATGGCAAATGGTACACTCACCAGGAGCATATGATACCTTACCGGGATTATACAAGGAGATTACTCACATTCTTCACTACAGTCAAGCTTGAGTATATCCCTCGAGATGAAAATCAGTTTGCAGATGCCTTGGCTACCATTTCATCCATGATCAAAGTTCAAGCTGCCAACTTTGTGCCTCGGATTTCAGTATCCAGACTTGATAGACCAGCATACGTATTCTCTGCAGACCTTGCTAAAGATGATAAGCCTTGGTTCCACGACATCAAATGTTTCTTGGAGGATCAAACATACCAACCTGGGGCATCATCCAATGATAAGAAGACATTAAGAAGGCTAGCTGGTAGTTTCTTCCTGAATACTGATGGTTCCTTGTACAAGAGAAACTTTGATATGGTACTTCTCAGATGTGTTGATAAGACAGAGGCAGACTTGTTGATGCACGAGGTGCACGAAGGATCTTTTGGTACTCATGCTGGAGGGCATGCAATGGCTAAAACGTTGTTAAGATCAGGCTATTACTGGATCACAATGGAAGCAGACTGTTGTGCCTACGCCAGGAAATGTTACAAATGCCAGATTTATGCAGACAAGGTGCATGTGCCTCCAAATCCCTTAAATGTAATGTCTTCACCTTGGCCCTTTTCCATGTGGGGCATTGACATGATAGGTAAGATTGAGCCGACTACTTCAAATGGCCACAGATTCATCCTGGTTGCCATTGATTACTTCACCAAATGGGTTGAAGCAGCTTCATATGCAAATGTCACCAGGCAAGTGGTAGCCCGATTCCTGAAGAGGGACATCATCTGTTGGTATGGAGTGCCCGAGCGAATCATTACTGATAATGGTTCCAACTTTAACAATAAAATGATGACAGAACTATGTCGGGACTTCAAGATCCAACACCACAACTCTTCTCCTTACAGGCCAAAGATGAATGGCGTTGTTGAGGCAGCTAACAAGAATATCAAGAAGATTATGCAGAAGATGGTAGTCACATACAAAGACTGGCATGAAATGCTACCATTTGCCTTTCATGGGTATCGTACGTCAGTCAGAACATCCACTGGGGCAACACCGTATCAGCTTGTGTATGGTACGGAGGCAGTTTTACCTGTTGAAGTTGAATTACCCTCCTTACGGGTATTAATGGATGTTAAGCTGAACGAAGCAGAATGGGTCCGATCCCGATACGAACAACTGAGCCTGATTGAAGAGAAGAGATTGGCTGCAATTTGTCATGGGCAGCTGTATCAGAAAAGAATGAAGAAAGCCTTCGATCAGAAAGTCAGGCTTCGAGAGTACCAAGTAGGGGATCTTGTGCTGAAAAGACTCCTTCCTCCTCATACAGACCACAGGGGCAAGTGGACTCCGAATTATGATGGTCCGTTCATAGTAAAGAAAGTTTTCTCTGGTGGAGCACTAATGCTCAGTACAATGGACGGTGAAGATTTTCAGTCCCCTGTGAACTCAGATGCAGTTAAAAAATACTTTGCATAAAATGACCAGTTGGACATAAAAACAGAGTGTGAGTCCAGGCAAAAATAGGGCATCCCGGCGAGTCAAAAACAGAATAAAAGACTCGGGCAAAAATAAGGGAAAATAAATAAAAATGTACACCCACTGAGTTGAAAAGCCGCATTGGACAGCTCATGCAAAAATGGGTATCCCGGTAGATTGAAAACCCCGAAAGGGCGATCCACGCAGAATCAGGGAATAAGCGAACAACTGCATTCTGAATTCGTCTGTATCACTTACAACATAGCAAACTTCTAAAGGTTAGAGCATCTGTCAGAACCAGCCTTCTCCAGAAAGCAAGATGAGAAGAACGTCAATGTCACACAAGTCATAGCAAAAAGGGAAGCACTGAAGCGTCATCAACATTGCCAGCACCTTTTTGTTTCTCAATTTTGTAACAATCTCCTCATTTCAGGGGATCTGTTTCCTAAACTGTACTTGCCAATTCAGGGCACGCAAATTAATAAAATCAGATTTTCAGTCACACTTTGTCTTGTACATTTTTCATTTTATTTGCAAAAATGTCCGATATCCTTGATATGATGGTTGCATAAATACAAATGCGCCTTTTCTAAATCACATGCTTACAGGAAATATATTTGCTCCCGGGAGTGTCTAAATTCCTATGATGGAACCCAATAAGGGATACCTCGGGACACTTGTACGTTTCTTTTATCATAACATGATTGCAGGTGCTCAAAGTGCAACATGGGGCATGAAAGTTTCTCCCCAGCAACATTGCCAGATCATCATGTCCTCAGCACCTCTTCCAGACAATATCTGGAACGTTTCCCCAGCGAAGTTGCCAAGGCATTCTTCCCCAGCATCTTCTTCAAAGCAGCATCAGAAGGGGCTCATTTCCCAAACTGAGTTCATCATCCCTAGTAGGATCCCTACAAAAGTCTCTGGGAAGATCGTTCAGTGATCATTCCTCCCCAGCCAAGTGCAAAGACAGGGAACCATCTCCCCGCAGAACTCCAGCCTCTATCCAGAAGAACAATGTCTGAAGATCTCACAACAAAGTGACGAAAGCTTCCAGAAGCCCCAGTTGGTCCCCTCATCGTTAAGATAGGTCTATCAATGACCTACTTCCCCAATCAGTCAATCATATATCAGATCTACCAGTGATCTCATCCCCAACTGAGATTTTCTTTCAAAACAAGATCAGTCAGAAATCTCTACAGCAGCAGGATCCGAATCCCGGATCGGTATCTTTTGCATAATCATTTCGTATCATATCTTCCCCCAGAGCGTAGCATTCCGTTTAATACGGAGCATTACGGCAAATATCAAACATGTTGCATGATCACAAGCCACGTTTTGAATCAGTCACCTATGAATACTGACATACCATCAACAACATACAGGACACCTCTCAAAATCCCCAGCAGAAGGCCAAAGCATTTTCTTTGCATTTCCCGGATACAGATACATGCTGCTTTTGACACACGTCCGTGTCATCTTTCCCCAGAAAGTCTTCGGAACACTTTCCACAAACAGATACTTATATATTGCAGATAATCCTCGACACTCGTCTGTGTCATATCCCCAGCAGAAAAGCCAAAGCGTCCCCTTTGCACTCACAAAAATATATTAATACACTCTCCTGACACCCGTCCGTGTCACCTATCCCCAACACAGTTGCCTAAACCCTTGCTTATTATACTTTCCCGACGCTCGCCCGTGTCGTCCTATCCCCACAGGTCGTCAAACACCTTTTATATTTATAAATTCATAACTTATACACTTCCTCTTATGATACTCTCCTGTATCATACTCTCCCCGACAAGTTGAGAACTCGTATGTGTCTCACTCATACTTTCTTACTCATACAGATACTCATCCGTATCTTGTATACACCGTCTATTCCCCCTCGGAGTCAACACTTTTCCGTATTCTATGTTACCCAGTTGATACTCGTTCGTATCATCATCTCTGAGCATGCGTCAACGTTTGTTTCTACCGATACTCGTCTGTATCATGGTCCTAAGGATGCTCGTCCGCATCTTTAATCTATACACAGATTCAAAACACTTTTACCTTTCTTCCATTGAATGTAGACACTCGTCTGTATCTACCATTCCCCAGAAGAGTTACCAGTAAATTCTTGGCAAAATTTCCTTTCTATCTGACATTCGTCCTATGTCATGATACTTCCGACAATCGTACCCTGCCAGGTGATCGTCCTTCACCTTTTGATGATCGTTCCTCATCATTCCCCTAGTGGAGTCTCCATTATTTGAACCCTTTTCTATCCGGCATTCGTCCTATGTCATGATATTTAGCAGCCGTCCCCTGCTAGGTGATCGTACTTCACCTCTTGATGATCGTCCTTCATCAGTTTATCCGATGGTCGTCCCCATCGTTGATCTTTTTTATCTGACATTCGTCCTATGTCACGATAAACCCCGAGAGCAGCCGTCCCCTGCTGAGTGATCGTCCTTCACCTCTTGATGATCGTCCTTCATCATGCTTATCCGACGATCGTCCCCATCGTCGACCTTTTCTATTCGGCATTCGTCCTATGTCGTGATACGTTTGGCAGCCGTCCCCTGTCAGGTGATCGTCCTTCACCTTAGATGACCGTCCCTCATCTTATCCCCAACAGAGCAGTCGTCCCCTGCTAGGTGATCGTCCTTCACCTCTGATGACCGTACCTCATCATTTATTTCATTTATGTTTTTAACCTGATGGACGTCCCCATCATTACATTGACCTTTAATCCCTAGAGAGTTTTATTTCTTTTCCTGATGGCCGTCCCCATCATAATCCTTTATTTTCCCCAACTTGTCGGCCATCCCCGTCATTGCTTATCCCCAGCAGTCGTCCTCTGCTCGACGGTCTTCCTCCGTTGCCCGCACTTTATAATCATACTTTATCTTCTTTTTACAATCTATATCCCTTTTCTTCTTCATACCCAGTGAGCGCAAATTTTGGACTGTCTTTGGTATTCAACCACAAGTTATCTTGTTTGCCTGTTAAGCCGTCGCTTACACCCTGCACAGCTAACTCATGCTTGAATAGGGGCAACTGTAAACACCCCAAATTTTCCCTCACTCATTTCACCATGGCTTGTGACCTTTTAATTAGCATAAGTTCAATCATATCATCTCATATTACATTTTTGCTTCACTGCATGGTTTCAAAGTCATCTGTATCTAGGGTTTGTGATTTGGGCAATCCCTGAGCTATCTGAGCCACTCCAAAGGTCTTCAATCATCTCAAGGGGGTCCATGTATGTTAAATTATCATATTATATCCTCCCAAGATCAAGGAAGTCAGAAAATCACAAGAACTGAGAAAGGCATGGAAGCAGAGCCAAGTTTAACTGCACAGATGACCTAGAATTAGGGTTTTGGTTTCAGAGGCCATAACTCCAAATTTTTTGGTCATTCTTGTTTCTATTGCTCTCTATATGTTGTAATGATCCTACACACCAATTTTCATGAAGAAATTCAATGGGGAAGGCATCTGATCATTAGATGACTTCTTGAGCAAGTCAGTGCAAAATCAGGGCATCTGAGGCCCCCAATCATCCAACCAAAGGGTATTCTCCATCATTTTGGGTGTATATGATCTTTATTTGATCTTAGAAGAATTTAGAAGTTCACAAAATTGAAGAATTTCAAGCCATTTGCAAAGTTTCCATTTTGGGAAAGTGACTTGTAATGCAAACTTGCCATTTTGGGAAAGTTTTTCAACCTCCTCTTTTTGATTCAAAAATGCTTCAAATGAAAAATTCTTGGTCATGAAAGTTGTAGATTGGATCATTCCCTTTTCAAAAAGTACAAGAACTTGATCTAATTCATCATATAACTCAAGTTATGGCCTTGCAAAGGTTGGAAAAATCACAAAATTTCACTTATGTGCCAAAGAGGGAAGTTTGCAAAAACACTTGCCAAAGCCAAATGTGACTTCAAATTGACTTCTAAGCATTTCACAAACATCACACATGACCTATAATTCAGAATTGCACAAAGAAATCCCAAGTTTCATGCCTTGAACATCAAGATTTCTTAAAGGGGCCAAAACATCACATAATTGCAAAACACCCCATAACTTTCTTCTCTCTTGCTGAATTGCCTCAAGAATGGATTTGTGGACCTCCATGAAGTCAGCTGCGCATGGACATGCCCAAGGGCCAGCTGTGTTCTTGCCCATACCTCAAGTACAAGTCATGTTGACATTTTTGCAACTTGCCCATACCAATCAACATAGGCCACCACCTACCCTCTGACCTATCACAACTTACTATGTGAACCAAAAGCAAGCCATTCCATAACATAACACAAGCTGAAACCTCCAAGAACTCAGCAATCATAAAAACTCCCACTTATGCAAAAGCCTTCGAAACTCATAGCACAGCCATCAAACCTTCAAACTTTTTCCACCATCCAACTCCAAAAGCCTCACTGATCATTTCCCATCCTTCATTTTGCCCTAAAACACCCTGAATCAAAAACACGATTTTGACATTGCTTGAACTGAACTTCTGCCAACTTCATTTAGAGACCATATAAACTCCAACCAAGCATCACAAACACTTCAGGAGGATCATTGGAGCTGATTTGAAGCAAAGAAGCAGCCAGCCAGTGCCATTTTCGAAAGCTTCAGTTCAGGTATCATCAGGAACATTTTTTCCAGAAATGATTTCTAAAGTTCTTAGATTGTTCTCCATGCTTCACTGATCACACTGCACCTTTTGGTTTTGAAAATGATTCAGTTTTAAGCATGTATGAAGCTTCTGAAATTTCTGTGAAATTTTCCGTTTTGATTTGAATCCCTCTATTCATGTGAAATAAATTTTGTTTGATGGCTGATTCTTGTTTAGAATGGGGTGGGGATCATTTCTGGAGAGTTTTAGGGCTTGGGGTTGCGTATAGAGTGAGATAGCATGAGGGGATAGCCAGAGAAGATGACCGGAACACTATTCCGGTCACCTGAAAGTATTTAGCCCTAATCTGCATAGTTAATGAAATTTGAATAATGGCCCTTGGATTTGTCCTTCCCGCGTGAGGTGAATGGCCCAGATCACGTGTTAAAACCCTAATCCAGTCATTAACCTAATTAATTATGTTTAAAAATTCAAAAATCTCAGAGTGAATCCCAACCCTTCAAACACGCGCCCGTCAACTCCCACGCGTTTCTTTTGAATCTGGATCATTGGATTTGCATACTTCCCATTTAAATTGTTTTTTTATTCATTTTTTCTCATTTTTCTTGCACAATTTATTTTAAATAGCAAAACACTTTTAAAAAATTTTATCTTTTGCATTTCCCTTTCAAATATTTTTCTCATTCTGAAAATAATTTTTATTTTATTTTTTTGCATAAAATTCGTATTTTTAAAATATTTAAATGTTTATTTTAATTAATTAATGAGAATTAATTAATTAAAATAGCATTTAAGATTCTAAAAATCACCAAAAAAATCACATTGCATATTGATACATTTAGAAACATTATCAAACCCTTCACATAAATTTCTTTTTGGTTCTTGACCTATTTTGACATTTTTCTTTGGATTTAGGGTTCTTAAAAGTCAATATTTTTTCCCTAACTTAGAAAAATCCTTTCTGCTTAACCATGAAGAGTTTGATGATGGTTCTTCTTGCATTGCATCCTCATGTCATGTAGTTTCTAGGATAAAATTGGTTTGAATTTATCTTTCATTTTCAATTTGTTTTTCATTTTTCATTGTGAGGTATCTTAAAACCCTAGTGAACTTAGGAAAATCATAACTCCTTTAGGGTTAAGAGTTAGGTCTTCCCCTTTGGGCAGTGAACTTGTATAGGTCTAGGGTACCTTTGATCCCATTTTCAATTTTTTATCATGTCATATTGCTTCTGATTTTGAATTTTGCTTTGTATCTTGTGCATAAACCCTAATTTGCATCTTCATTTGCATTCATCATTCATATGCTTGCATACATGAACTTGCCATAATGTTTTGTGCATCCACATGACATATAAGACATCTTAAGACATATTAGAATCATGCTTGAGCATTGCATCATCCATTTGTCATGTTTTGCTTCCATTTGATGTCATGTGCATCCATGAACTTTCATGCTTCCTTTATGCTTCATTTGCATCCTCATTACTTGTATGATCATTTGCATCTCTTGACATGGCTTTGCATCATCCTTTAGCATCATTTGCATCATAAATATGCTTCTGATTTAGGTTTGCATCTTTGCATTTCATCTCATTTTCATTTCTTTTCATTTGTTTATTACTAACTTTTCAGGTGGTAAGTGTTTGAGAAGTGAATTTGCCTTCACTTCTCACAATCTCCTCTCCTCACTTTCTTCTTTCAAGCAACTTATCTTCTTAAATGAAGTAAGTTGTCTTGTTTCTTTCTGCTTCTCCTTCCTTCATCCTGCTTCTTCCTTGGTGGCTTTTCTCTTGAAGATCTTCTTGTAAGCCTCGTAAACCCTAGGAATACCCAAGCATGATCACAATTAGGGTTTGATTAGTCCCCCATTAGTTTTTACCTTTGTGTCTCCTTTTGTGTCTCTCTTCTCATCTCATAATCAGAGACTAAACCTTTAAGGTTTTAAGACTTTGTGATTAAGATTATGCCTGCATCCTTCTCTTAGGATGGAGTGTATAACTTTAATCCTAAGTGTTAAACCCTTAATGTGTTTAAATCTCTTAACCAATTCACTTAATAATCACTAAGACATCAAGCTTGTAACTTGGGCCTTGCATTAGGGTTCTAATTCTTCCTTAATTGGTTAAGACGGACTAACCCTAGTGTTAATGGACAAGTCCCCCTCAAGTTGTCTTACAAATCACAAAATCCATTTCTTAATCTTACCATTAACTAAAATCCACTTTAATAAAAGGCTTTGTTTTGTCATGAGGTTAATCCCTAATCATGGATTAAGTTGAGGAGCCTTCCTCAGCTTAAATGTTCTCATCTATTATCCTTCTATTAGGATGGTGTAATGGGTCCATTAAATCCTTGATTATGGCTTAAACTCTTTACTTAACACTAAACAAAAACTACCAAACCATCTAAATAATCACAAGTAGGTTAATGATATTAATCCTACATCATGGTGATTAAGTGTGAGGTGCTTACTTCATACTTAAGGTATTCTCATTACCCCTAATCAAAGGGAGGATGTGATGAGTTTACTAACCCTTGGTTTAGGCCTAAGCTCATTTTCTTATTACAAACACCAAAAAGCAATAAAAAGATTGAAAACACAAAAACAAACAATAATCGTCTCCTTCGGGATTCTTTTCTCATCTCATTCACTCACAAACGAGAACTCGCTTCTTCCGTCTAATGCAAGACAGTTAGCACCTGAGCCAGACAGGTCATACACTTGAGCATAGATAAGTAAGCAGTTTATAGGTCAATTTATCTTTCAGTCTCTTTGAGTCGAACTACGGTGTTCTGACTTCCTCATTGCACGAGAGGATACGTAGGCATAACTTAACAGTTATCGAACAAAAGTCTCTGTATATCCCCCCTCCTCCAGCATTATTCTTTTAGCCTCATTATCTTGAGCTTTGCACTCCTGTTCCTGCACTAACACTTCATATATTTCACTTCACTTGCTTTCAGCACTGACACTTGCATTCTTTCCAACTTTGATACACAAATTGCATTGACACTACCCCTTTAAAACACAAATCGTTTAAGCGTGGATCCCGTCGAGTACGGCGGACAATCTGGGTGCTAATACCTTCCCAGGTTGTAACCAACCCCCTTTCTCAGTTTCTCTGGTTCGCAACCGTCTTATCCATCTTTTCTTAGGTTTATGCAGCATTACCTTTCCTTCGGGATAAAAATGCCTAGCTGGCGGCTCTTTTCTTTTCAGTTCACCCTTGTGTGTTCTATCCTTTTCACCAACCGTTCGCGTCTGTACCCCATTTAAAGGCCTCATTTGGTGGGAGCGACAGTTATGTCACAATCCTCCAGGGAAAGCATCAGAGAGTATGCTCTGAGATGGAGGCAATTAGCTGCTGTCGTTCAACCTCCAATGTCAGAAAGAGAAATGCCAGATATGTTTATGAACACCCTCCAGGGGATATACATTGATAGGTTGGCTGCTTTCTCTTCCACTAGCTTTGCAGATGTGGTCATAGCTGGAGAAATAATTGAGAGTTTATTGAAAATGGGAAAGATTTCTAATAACGGCGCCAGCTCAAGCAGCACGAGGAACCCTTTTGCAGGGCCTCACAGGTCGGGTGAAACTAATTTAGTTCACATGGGCAGATGTAAGCCCCAGTATATGCAAAGATCAATTGCCGCTGTCACAATTACCATTCCACCTCCTCAACAACAATACACTCCACAACCACAACATTTCCCTCAGCAACAGCATTTTCCTCAAAGGTCCTACAACAACAACAACAGCCAACAACAACGTCCTTTTCAGCAAAGGCCATCTCAAGTCAACAGGGTAATTGAGCCTATACCAATGCCCTATGCCACTTTGTTACCACAACTTCTGAAGCTTAATCTTGTCGAATTAAGGACTCTGGCTCCACCAGATCCTTAGAACCTTCCACAGAATTACGACGTCAATGCCAGATGTGCCTTCCATTCTAATGCACCTGGCCACGCCACAGAAAACTGTAGAGCTTTGCACATGAAGGTCTAGGATCTAGTTGATTCAAAGGCTTTAAATTTTGCACCACCTCCTAACGTCACAAAGAATTTAATTGAAGATACTACAAACATTCAATCAACCCGTGAATTTAATTGAAGATACTACAAACATTCAAACACCTCTAGCAGAGGTTAAAGCTCAACTTTTAAAATGCCAGGTGTTCCCAGGTTGTGAGGCCTGCTGTGAATCTTGTAAAGTTTCCGTCAATGGGTGTGCAAGTTTAAGAAGTGGAATCAAGGGCCTTATCAGAGAAGGTATCCTGCAGATAACATCAACGGTTTCTACAACAACAGCAATTCCTACTACAACAACAACAAGCATTCCTCCTACAACTTCAGAAACAATTGTTCCGACAGACTCGTCTACAAAATCAACAATCATCTCTTCCACCACTTCAACAAATACTAGTTCAATCGCATCCGCTTCTACAACTACAACAACCATTAACAACGACGTCTCCTTAGTCACCATATACTACGACCCAACAATTGTCCCCGATTCCAGCAATTTTCAGCAACAATCTCAACAACAACTCAGCTTCAGTCTTTCACCACCACCGCCAGTCAGAAATCCTGTCACCATACATTACAATCCACAAACGATAACAGTTCCTACTTCCACTGCAGTCAGTCCAGTCACCACCACGGTACCTGGGCCCATCCCATATGAAAAAGATAATGTTGTACCATGGCACTATGGTTCATACCTCTACTGCAATGGGGAGAGAGTTCTTCTTGATTCTTCATCTCATACACCACATGTTGATAATGTCGGGGGAGGCGGAGGCTTCACCCGAAGCGGACGCCTCTTCTCGTCACAAGTTCCAAGAGTTAATACTGAGGTAGAGGTTGCTGCCAAAGCTAAAGGTAAAAATGTGATGCCTGGAGAACCTGTTTCAAAAGAAGCTCATAAAACATCCTTTGATCAGGATGTGGATGAATTTATGAGAATAATCAAGAAAAGCGATTACAAGGTTGTAGATCAGCTCCACCAGACTCCTTCCAAGATCTCCCTTTTATCATTGTTACTGTGTTCCGAAGCTCATCGGGATGCATTACTTAAAGTCCTGCGCGCAGCCTACGTGCCCGAGGAGATCACGGTAAATCAGCTAGAGATGGTGGTTTCCAATGTTAATACTAGTCATGGGCTAGGCTTCACCAACGTTGATTTGACAAAGGAAGGCCGTCACCACAACAAAGCTTTGCACATCACTCTGGAGTGTAAAGGGGTTGTGCTTTCACATGTTCTAGTTGATACTGGGTCTTCACTCAATGTTTTGCCAAAGAAAGCCCTTGTTAAGCTTGAATATGATGGTATAGCTCTTCGACCAAGCAATCTGGTGGTCCGAAATTTTGATGGTTCCAAAAGGTCTGTTTTTGGAGAGGTGGAGCTTCATGTGATAATTGGCCCCCAGGTCTTTCAAACTACGTTCTACGTGATGGACATTCAGTCGGCCTACAGTTGTTTGTTGGGTCGACCATGGATTCACGCCGCTGGCGCAGTTACATCGACCCTTCACTAGAAATTAAAATACGAGTGGGAAGGGTAAATATCACAATCTGTGGTGAAGAGGATATTTTTGTTAGCCATATGGATACCTACAAATACATTGAGATGGATGGTGAAATCCACGAGACCATGAGCCAAGGTTTCGAAGCACTGAACGTCAATAAGGAGACAACTGAAGTATTTGCTGCATCCCAGGAGGATAGGATGGGTACTCAAATTGTCTCCTATCAACAAGCTCAGAAGGTTGTTGAAGATGGAAACGCCCGAACCTGGGGAAAGCTGCTACCGGTGGAGAAGAAGGAGGACAAATTCGGTTTGGGTTACATACCATTATGACGAGATCAAGCAGAGGCTGCTAAGGAGACCAAGTTCATAAGTGGGGGAATGTTGACCCCAGATGCTGTCAATAACATGGAAGACAAGGCTGAAAGCGACCTCAACCTGGAGAGCTGGATTCGTCCAAGGATCCCGGGCCAACAAGTTCTTAACTGGTCTTCCCAGGAAATTATAAGAGTTACTCCTGCAGAGTAATTATTATTTCCTGTCTTTTTTAGCATGCATCAAGTCTTGCATCTTGCGCAAGGTGTCAGGACTCATTTTGAAATAGGGCCATATGTGTATTTTGTGCAAATGGAATATCAATGAACAATGGACATCTTTTGCAAACAATTTTCTTTCTCGGTCACTGTCTTTTCATTTTTGTTATTTTTCGTACAAAACAATAAAATGGCAATGTTTTCAAAATAATAACTTCATTTTTTCAAAACAAGATTAAAATTGATCACTAAAAAGAACCAATCTCAACCCTTGTAGAGATTATCCTCCAGATTGCACCGACAACAGCACCGCTATGACCTTGTATGACTTCGATAATCCAATTAATCATGCAGATGAAGAGGTTGATGAAGACTATGAGTTGCCTGAAGAGTTAGCCAGGTTATTGAGGCAAGAAGAGAAAGTTATTACTCCTCATCAGGAGGAAATTGAAACTGTTAATCTTGGTATGAGGAGGATTTAAAAGAAGTGAAGATTGGGGCCAGTCTGCAAGCTCCAGTAAAAGAACAGCTTATCAGCATGCTTCGGGAATACGTCGACGTCTTTGCTTGGTCCTATCAAGACATGCCAGGTCTAGATGCAGATATTGTCATGCACATGCTACCTTTGAAAGAATATTTCCCTCCAGTTAAACAAAAGTTGCGCCGTACTCGCCCAGATATGGCCATGAAGATTAAGGAAGAAGTACAAAAACAGTGGGACGTCAGTTTCCTTGTTGTAACTAGTTACCCGCTGTGGGTTTCTAACATTGTACTTGTGCCTAAGAAGGATGGCAAGGTGCGTATGTGAGTGGATTACCGGGATCTGAATAGAGCTAGCCCGAAGGATGACTTCATATTACCTCACATTGATGTATTGGTCGACAATACAACTCAGTTCTTGGTATTTTCTTTCATGGATGGATTTTCTGGGTACAATTAGATCAAGAAGTCACCGAAGACATGGAAAAGACAACCTTCATCACACCTTGGGGCACATTTTGTTACAAGGTAATGTCGTTTGGACTAAAGAACGCCGGTGCAAATTACCAACGGGCTATGGTAACATTATTCCATGATATGATCCACAAAGAAATTGAATTCTACGTGGATTATATGATTGCCAAGTCCCTTACTGAAGAGGATCATCTGGTGAATCTGCTGAAATTGTTCAAGCGTCTGAGAAAGTATTAGTTGAAGTTGAACCCCAAAAAATGCACATTCTGGGTATGTTCTGGTATGTTGCTGGGATTTATCGTAAGTGAAAAGGAAATTGAGGTTGATCCCGACAAAGTCATAGCCATTCAGGAGATGCCTGCACCTAGGACTGAAAAAGAAGTTTTGGGGTTCTTGGGTAGATTGAACTACATCTCAAGGTTCATATCTCACCTCACTGCAACCTATGAACCCCTGTTCAAACTATTAAGAAATGAGCAAACAGTCAGGTGTAACGACGATTGTCAGAAGGCTTTTGACAAGATCAAGGAGTACCTACAGGAACCTCCAATTCTCATGCCTCCAATTGAAGGAAGACCTCTGATAATGTACCTGACAGTATTAGAAGGGTCAATTGGGTGTGTGTTGGGCCAGCATGACGAGTCTGGTCAAAAAGAGTATGCAATATACTACCTAAGCAAAAAGTTTATCGACTGTGAACAACGTTATTCACTACTCGAGAAAACTTGTTGTGCTGTAGCGTGGGCTGCTCGCCGACTAAGACAGTATATGCTGACTCACACTACCTTGTTGATCTCAAAGATGGACCCCGTCAAGTACATATTTGATAAGCCAACACTTACCGGAAGGGTTGCAAGATGGCAAATGATTCTGACAGAGTATGGCATTCAGTACACATCTCAAAAATCCATCAAGGGCAGTGTATTGTCTGACTATCTAGCTGAGCAATCCATTGATGATTACCAGCCCATGAGATTTGACTTCCCTGATGAAGACATCATGTACTTAAAAGCAAAAGATTGTGAAGGGTCGGTTCACACTGAAGGGCCTGACCCAGAAGAAGAATGGACTATGATGTTTGATGGGGCTGTCAATATGAATGGTCGTGGAGTTGGTTCAGTGCTCATTACACCTAAAGGAGTTCATATGCCTTTCTCGGCAAAAATCACCTTTGCCTACACTAATAACGAAGCTGAATACGAAGCCTGTATCATGGGACTTGAAGAAGCCATTGACCTCAGGATCAAAACGTTGAATGTATTCGGAGATTCAGCTTTGGTAATCAATCAGACCAATGGCAAATGGTACACTCATCAGGAGCATCTGATTCCATACCGTGACTATTGTCGCTCCCACCAAATGACACAGGGCCAAGAGGGGTACAAACGCGAACGGTCGGCGAAAGAGGAAGAATGAAAAGAGTCGCCAGCTAGGCATTTTTATCCCGAAGGAAAGGTAATGTTGCATAAACCTAGAAAGAGATGGATAAGATGGTCGCGAACCAGAGAAACTGAGAAAGGGGGTTGGTTACAACCTGGGAAGGTATTAGCACCCAGATTGTCCGTCGTACTCGACGGGATCCACACTTGAAAGATTTATGTTTAAAAGGGGTAGTGTCAGTGTGATCTGTGTATCAAAGCTGGAAAGAATGCAAGTGTCAGTGCTAAAAGAAAGTGAAGTGAAATATATGAAGTGTCAGTGCTGGAACAGGAGTGCAAGGCTCAAGACTATGAGGCTTAAAGGATAATGCTGAAAGGAGGGGGAATATACAGAGACTTTTGTTCGATAACAGTTAAGTTATGCCTACGTATCCTCTCGCGCAATGAGGAAGTCAGAACACCGTAGTTCGACTCAAAGAGACTGAAAGATAAATTGACTGATGAACTGCTTGCTTGTCTATGCTCAAGTGTATGACCTGTCTGGCTCAGGTGCAAACTGTCTTGCATTAGACGGAAGAAGCGAGTTCTCGTTTGTGAGTGAAGATGATGAGAAAAGAATCCCGAAGGAGACGATTATTGTTTGTTTTTGGTGTTTTCAATCTTTTATTGCTTTTGGAATTTGTTATAAGAAAATGAGCTTAATCCTAAACCAAGGGTTAGTAAACTCATCACATCCTCCCTCTGATTAGGGGTAATGAGAATACCTTAAGTATGAAGTAAAGACCTCACACTTAATCTCCATGATGTAGGGTTAGGATCATTAACCTACTTGCAATTATTTAGATGTTTTTTGGAGTTTTTGTTTAGTGTTAAGTAATGAGTTTAAGCCATAATCAAGGATTTAATGGACTTATTACACCATCCTAATAGAAGGATAATAGATGAGAACATTTAAGCTGAGGAAGGCTCCTCAACTTAATCCATGATTAGGGATTAACCTCATGACAAAACAAAGCCTTTATTACAGTGGATTTTAATTAATGGTAAGGATTAAGAAGTGAATTTTATGGTTTGTAAGACAACTTGAGGGGGACTTGTCCATTAACACTAGGGTTAGTCCTTCTTAACCAATTAAGGAAGAATTAGAACCCTAATGCAAGGCCCAAGTTACAAGCTTGATGTCTAAGTGATTATTAAATGGATTGATTAAAGGGTTTAAACACATTAAGGGTTTAACACTTAGGATTAAAGTTATACAATCCATCCTAATAGAAGGATACAGGCATAACCTTAATCACAAAGCCTTAAAACCTTTAAGGTTTAGTCCTTAATTATGAGGTGAGAAGAGAAGACTCAAAGATGACACAAAGGTAAAACTAATGGGGGACTAATCAAGCCCAAATTGTTATCATGCTTGGGTGTTCCTAAGGTTTATGAGGCTTGCAAAAGATCTTCAAGAGAAAAGCCACCAAGAAAGAAGCAGATGAAAGGAGGAAGAAGCAGAAGAAGCAAGTCAACTTACTTCACTTAAGAAGATAAGTTGCTTGAAGAAAGAAAGTGAGAAGGAAACATGAATGAGCAAGCTCACTCTAATACACAAGTAAAATGCAAAAATGATGCATAAGAGAGATGAGAAGATATTTATGAGAAGTGAAGGCAAATTCACTTCTCAATGACTTACCACCTGAAAAGTTAGTAACAAGGAATGAAATGAAATGAAAATGAGATGAAATGCAATGATGCATAACAAAGTCAGAAGCATAAGCATGATTTTAATGATAATAAGAGATAAAGCAAACACAAGACAAGAGGTGTGGATGATCATACAAGGATAAGGATGCAAATGGAGCATGTTTTGAACCATGAAAGTTCATGAAAGTTTATGAAATGCAATGGAGGTATAACATGACAAATGGATGAAGAAATGACTTATCATGATTCTAATGTGTCCTAATATGTCTTAGGAGTCATATGAATGCACAAAATGTCATGGAAAGTTCATGTATGCAAGCATATGGAAGATGGATGCAAATGAAAGCAAAAATTAGGGTTTATGCACAAGACACAAAGCAAAAATCCAAAATCTGAAGCAAATGACAAGATAAAAAATTGAAAATGGGATCAAAGGAACCCTAACCCTACATAAGTTCACTGCCCAAAGGAGGGGACCTAACTCTTAACCTAATGGGAGTTATGATTTTCTCAAGTTGGCTAGGGTTTTAAGGCACTTCAAAAGGAAAAATTCACATCAAATTGAAAATGAAAGATAAATTCAAACCAATTTTACCCTAGAAACTACATGATATGAAGAATGCAATGCAAAAAGAACCATCATCAAACTCTTCAAGGTTAGGCAGAATGGATTTTTCTAAGATAAGACAAAAATATTGACTTTTAAGAACTTTAATTCCAAAGAAAAATATCAAAATAGGTCAAGAACCAAAAAGAAATTTGTTTGAAGTGTTTGATAATGTTTCTAAATGTATTAAAAAGCAATGTGAATTTTTTTTTGGAATTTTTAAATACCTAAATGTATTTTTAATTAATTAATTCTCATTAACTAATTAAAAATAATCATTTAAATGATTTAAAAATAATTTTTAATGCAAAAAATAAAAATAAAAATATTTTTGGGTTCTGAAAATTATTAAAAGATTTAATAAAAAAATTCAGAATTTTTTGATGTATTTTACTATTTTTTAAAATTCGTAGAAATTAAATATAAAACAAATGAAATAAAAATGAATTTAATGAGAAAATGAGAAAGTCAACCAATCCAAGGGCCCAGGTTCAAACTCAGGTTGGAGGGAATTGACTTCGCGCGTCATCCAAGGGCCAGAATTCAAACTACGCTAATTATGATTAAACCCTAATCTGATGCCCTAATTACTTTCAGGTTACCGGAACAGTGTTCCGGTCATCTTCTCCGGCCATCCATTTCTACAATCTCACTCAATACGCAACCCTAAGCTCTCTAACTCTCCAGAAATGATCCCTAACTCATTCTAAACAAGATTCAGCCAACAAAAATCATTTATTTCACATGAACATCAAGATTCGAAGCAAAACGGAAAAAATCACAGAAATTTCAGAAGCTTCATACATGCTTAATATTCAATCAATTTCAAAACCAAAAGGTGCAGTGTGATCAGTGAAGCATGGAGGACAATCTAAGAACTTAAAATCAGGTTTCTGGAAAAAAAGTTCTTGATGATACCTGAACTGAAGCTTTCGAAAATGGTGCTTTCTGGCCAGTTCCTTGCTTCAAACCAGCTCCAATGATCCTCCTCAAATGTTTGTGATGCTTAGCTGGAGTTTATATGGCCTCAAAATGAAAATGGCAGAAGTTCAGTTTGTGAAAATGTGAAAATCGTGTTTTTGATTCTGGGCTTTTTAGGGCAAAGTGATGGTTGGGAAATGGTCAGTGAGGTTTATGGAGTTGAATGGTGAAAGAAATTTGAAGGTTTGATGGTTGAATCAAGAGATTCGAAGGTTTTTGCAAAGTTGGGGATTTTTGAGTGTGCTGAGTTCTTGGAGTTTCAGGCTTGCTTCTTGTGTGTAATGGCTTGCTTGAGGTCCACATATGAGGTTCTGATTGGGTAGAAGGTTGGTAGTGGCACAGTTTGATTGGTATGGGCCAAATGCAAGAAAGTCATGACTTTGTGTACTTAAGGTATGGCTCGGGTCAGAGGGAGATTAGGGGCATGGCTGGGCTCAGCATGGATCAAGGAAGGCCCTTAGATTGCTTTTGTGCAGCTGTAATAGCTAGGGCAAGTGGTAGCATGGTTCTTGCAACTTTTCCCCCTTTGGAAGTCTTTGTGAATCAAGGCCAAGAAACCTCTAAACTATTGGGAAAATTGCAGCCAAATGGGCCATATGGGGTTGTCATGATGTCTTGTGCTCACTTAGCAACCAATTCAAACATTAAAAGTCCCTTTTGCAAAAAATCCATTCTTGAAGATTCATGAGAAAATGCCTTATGTAACTTGTAATTCAAGGCATAGAAATGAGAAATCCTTTGGGCAATTCTGAATTATGGATCATGAATGATGTTTGTGTGATGGTTAGAAGTTGATTTTAGGTCACATTTGGCTTTGGCAAGTATTTTTGCAAGTTTCCTCCTTGGCACAAAAGTGAAAATTAAGTGATTTTTCTCAACTTTGCAAGGCCATAACTTTAGTTCTAAAATGAATTAGATCAAATTCTTGTACTTTTTGAAAATGGGAGGATCCAATCTACAACTTTCATGACCAAGAATTTTTCATTTGAAGCATTTTTTAATCAAAAAGAGGAGGTTGAAAAACTTTCCCAAAATGGCAAGTTTGCATTACAAGTCACTTTCCCAAAATGGAAACTTTTGAAAATGGCTTGAAATTCTTCAATTTTGTGAACTTCTAACTTCTTACAAGATCAAATAAAGATCATACACATTCAAAATGATGGAGGAAACCCTTTGGTTGGATGATTGGGGGCCCTAGATGCCCTGATTTTGCACTGACTTGCTCAAGAAGTCATTTATTGGTCAGATGCCTTCCCCATTGAATTTCTTCATGAAAATTGGTATGCATGATCCTCATATAATATAGAGACCAATAGAAACAAAAATGACCAAAAAAAATTGGAGTTATGGCCTCTGGAACCAAAACCCTAATTTTAGGTCATCTGTGCAATTAAACCTGGCTCTGCTTCCATGCCTTTCTCAGTTCTTGTGATTTCTTGACTTTCTTGATTTTGTGAGGATATAATATGATGCTTTAACATACATGGACCCTCTTGAGATGATTGATGACCTTTCGGGTGGCTCAGATAGCTCAGGGATTGCTCAGATCACAAACCCTAGAAGCAGATGACTTAGAACCAATGCAGTGAAGCAAAAATGCACTATGAGATGATATGATTGAACCTATGAAAATGAAAAGAACCACAAGACATGGTGAAATGAGTGAGGGAAAATTTGGGGTGTTTACAGCTGCCCCTATTCAAGCATGAGTTAGCTGTGTAGGATGTAAGCGACGACTTAACAGACAAACAAGATAACTTGTGGTTGAATACCAAAGACAGTCCAAGATTTGCACTCACTGAATGAAGAAGAAAAGGGATATAGATTATAAAAGGAAGTAAAGTATGGCTATAAAGTGCAGGCGACGGAGGACGACCATCGGGAACAAAGCAATGACGGGGACGGCCGACATGTTGGGGGAATGAAACGATTATGATGGGGACGACCATCAGGTATGGTAACAAGATTATCCGGGGATTAAAGGTAGAGGCAATGATGGGGACGACCATCAAGTTGAGAAAAATGATGAGGGACGATCATCAGAGGCGAAGGACGATCACCTAGCAGGGGACGGCTGCTCTGTTGGGGATAAGATGAGGGACGATCATCTAAGGTGAAGGACGGTCACCTGGCAAAGTACGGTTGCCGAAAATATCACGACATAGGACGAATGTCGGATAGAGATCAACGATGGGGACGGCCATCGGATAGAATGATGAAGGACGATCATCAGAAGGTGAAGGACGATCACCTAGCAGGGTACGGCTGCTCAAGTATCACGACATATGACGAATGTCGGATAAGAAGGTTCCAATAGTGGAGACTCCGCTGGAGGAATGATGAAGGACGATCATCAAAAGGTGAAGGACGATCACCTGGCAGGGTACGACTGCCGAGAGTATCATGACACAGGGCGAATGTTAGATAGAAAAGAAATTTGCTTTTTACTGGCGATTTGCTGAGAACTTTTCTGGGGAATGTTAGGCACGGACGAGTGTCTAAATGTAAGAAAGGGTATAAGTGTTTGACGCCGTGTGTAGGTTAAAGATGCGGACGAGCATCCTTAAGACTCTGATACGGACGAGTATCGGTTGAAGCAAACGCTGACGCATGTTCAGAGATGATGATACGGACGAGTATCAACTGGTTAACAAAGAACACGGACGAGTGTTGAATCTTGAGAAAGATGAGTGGTGTGTACAAGATACAGACAGGTATCTGTAATAAGTAAACATGAGTGAGACACATACGAGTGTTCAACTTGCTGGGGAGAGCATGACACGATCGGGTGTCGGAAGAAGTGTATTATAAACAAGTATTTGGTTCACAAAGTGTTTTAGGCCACTATGCTGGGGAGGGTGACACAGACGGGTGTCAGGGAAGTGTATATAAATGTATCTGTCGGTGGAGAACGTTCGGGCGACCTCACTGGGGAATGATGACACGGACGAGTGCAAAAAGGAGCATGTATCTGTATTTGTGAGTGCAAAGAGGATGCTTTGGCTTTCTGCCGGGGAGTTTTAGGAAGTATTTTGTATATTATTGATGGAATGTCGGTATTTACAAGTGTTTGGTTCGACACATGGCTTATGATTATGCACTATGTTTGATTTTTGCTGTAATGCTCCGTATTAGACGGAATGCTACGCTCTGGGGGAAAATATGATGTGAATGTTATGATTATGCAAAGGTACCGATCCGGGATTCGGATCCCGCTGCTGTGAAGATCTCTGGATGATCTGCTTGAAGTGATATCCCCGCTGGGGGAAAATCATTGGTAGATCTGATACAACATATGCGGATCTGCTTGGGGAATTAGATCACTGATAGATCTATCCTTGTGGTGAGGAGCCTAGCTGGGGTCCGTGGAAGCTTTCGTCACTTTGTTGTGTGATCTTCAGACATTGTTCTTCTGGATAGAGGCTGAAACTCTGTGGGGAGGTGATTCCCTGCCTGACACTTGGCTGGGGAGGAATGATCACTGAACGATCTTCCTAGAGATATCAGTGGGGATCCCGGCTGGGGATGGGGAGGCTTTAGCAACTCTGTTGGGAAAAGCAACCCAAATACTGCTTCGAGGAGGTGTGCTGGGGGGAGTGATGCTTGGCATGCCCCATGTTGTGTATTTGAATCCATGTAATCCTGTTATGACAAAGAAATGTACAAGTATCCTGAGGTATCCCTTACTAGATTCCATCATAGGAGTTTAGACATTCCCGGGAGTAAGTAAGAAACATTTCCTGCAAGCATGAAATTTAGAAAAGACGCATCTGTATTTATGCAACCATTATATCAAGGACATCAGACATTTTCGCAAATGAAAATAGAATGTACGAGACGAAATGTGACTAAAAATCTGATTTTATTAATTTGCATGCCCTGAATTGGCAAAATACAGTCAAAGAAACAAATCCCCTGAAATGAAGAGATTGTTACAAAATTGAGAAACAAAAAGGATGCTGGCAATGTTGACGACGCTTCCGTAAGCTTCCCTTTTGCTATGACTTGTATGACATTGATGTTCTTCTCATCTTGCTTTTGAAGAAGGCTGAGTCTGACTGATGCTTTATATTTTCGAAGCTTGCCATGTTGTAAGTGATACAGACGAATTCAGAATGCAGTTGTTCGCTTATTCCCCTGTTTTGCGTGGATCGCCCTTTCGGGTTTTCAATCCACCGGGATACCCATTTTTGCCTGAGTTGTCCAATGCGGCTTTTCAACTCAGCGGGTGTACATTTTTTTACATTTTATTTTCCCTTATTTTTGCCCGAGTCTTTTATTCTGTTTTTGACTCGCCGGGATGCCCTATTTTTGCCTGGACTTACATTCTGTTTTTATGTCCAGCGGGTCATTTTATGCGAAGTATTTTTTAACTGCATCTGAATTCACAGGGGATAGGAAGTCTTCACCATCCATAATACTGAGCATCAGTGCTCCACCAGAGAAAACTTTCTTTACTATGAATGGACCATCATAATTCGGCATCCACTTGCCCCTGTGGTCTGTATGAGGAGGAAGGAGTCTTTTCAGCACAAGATCTCCTACTTGGTACTCTCGAAGTCTGACTTTCTGATCAAAGGCTTTCTTTATTCTCTTCTGATACAGCTGTCCATGACAAATTGCAGCCAATCTCTTTTCTTCAATCAAACTCAGTTGTTCGTATCGGGATCGGACCCATTCTGCTTCGTTTAGTTTGACATCCATTAGTACCCGCAAGGAGGGTAATTCAACTTCAACAGGTAGGACTGCCTCCATACCATAAACAAGCTGATACGGTGTTGCCCCAGTGCAAGTTCTGATTGACGTACGGTATCCATGTAAGGCAAATGGTAACATTTCATGCCAGTCTTTGTAGGTGACCACCATCTTTTGCACAATCTTCTTGATATTCTTGTTAGCTGCCTCCACAATGCCATTCATCTTTGGCCTGTAAGGTGAAGAATTGTGGTGTTGGATCTTGAAGTCCCGGCATAGTTCTGCCATCATTTTGTTGTTTAAATTGGAACCATTATCAGTAATGATCCTCTCGGGAACCCCATACCGACAGATGATGTCTCTCTTCAGGAATCGGGCTACCAGTTGCTTGGTGACATTTGCATAGGAAGCTGCTTCAACCCACTTGGTGAAATAATCAATGGCTACCAGGATGAATCTGTGGCCATTTGAAGCAGTCGGTTCAATCTTGCCAATCATATCAATGCCCCACATGGCAAAGGGCCAGGGTGAAGTCATCACATTCAGAGGGTTTGGAGGCACATGCACTTTATCTGCATAAATCTGGCATTTATGGCATTTTCTGGCATAGGCACCACAGTCTTTGTCCATTGTGATCCAGTAATAGCCTGATCTCAACAACTTTTTAGCCATAACATGCCCTCCAGCATGGGTACCAAAAGATACTTCGTGCACCTCGTGCATTAACAAGTCCGCTTCTGCCTTATCAACACATCTAAGAAGTACCATATCAAAGTTCCTCTTATACAGGGAGCCATCAGCATTTAGGAAGAAACTACCAGCAAGCCTTCTTAATGTCTTCTTATCATTGGAAGATTCCCCAGGTGGGTATGTTTGATCCTCCAAGAAGCATTTGATGTCGTGAAACCAAGGCTTATCATCTTTAACAACATCTGCTGAGAATACATATGCTGGTCTGTCAAGTCTGGATACTAAAATCCGAGGCACAAAGTTGGCAGCTTGAACATTGATCATGGATGAAATGGTAGCCAGAGCATCTGCAAACTGATTTTCATCTCGGGGGATATACTCAAGCTTGACTGCAGTGAAGAAAGTCAATAACCTCCTTGTATAATCCCGATAGGGTATCAGATGATCCTGGTGGGTGTACCATTTGTCGTTGGTTTGATTAATTACCAGAGCTGAATCCTCGAATACAGTCAAAGTCTTGATCCTGAGGTCAATGGCTTCCTCAAGACCCATAATGCAAGCTTCGTATTCAGCTTCGTTGTTAGTGCAGTTAAAAGTGATTTTTGCCGAGAAAGGCATGTGAACTCCTTTAGGTGTAATGAGTACTACACCAACACCACGACCATTCATATTAACAGCCCCATCAAACATCATAGTTCATTCTTCTTCTGGGTCAGGCCCTTCAGTGTGAACGGGCTCTTCATGATCTTTTGCTTTTATGAACATGATGTCTTCATCGGGGAAGTCAAATCTCATAGGCTGGTAATCATCAATGGGTTGCTTAGCGAGATAATCAGACAATACACTGCCTTTGATGGCCTTTTGAGATGTGTATTGAATGTCATATTCTGTGAGAATCATTTGCCATCTTGCAACCTGTCCGGTAAGTGCTGGCTTCTCAAATGTGTACTTAACTGGGTCCATCTTTGAAATCAATAAGGTAGTGTGGGTCAACATATATTGTCATAGTCGGCGAGCAGCCCACGCTAAAGCACATCAAGTTTTCTCGAGCAGTGAATAACGTTGTTCACAGTCGGTAAACTTTTTGCTTAGGTAGTATATTTCATACTCTTTTCGACCAGACTCGTCATGCTGGCCCAGCACACACCCCATTGACTCTTCTAATACTGTTAAGTACATTATTAGGGGTCTTCCTTCAACTGGAGGCATAAGGATTGGAGGCTCTTGTAAGTATTCCTTGACTTTGTCAAAAGCCTTCTGGCAGTCTTCGTTCCACCTGACCGTTTGTTCTTTTCTCAACAACTTGAACAAAGGTTCATAGGTTGCAGTAAGGTGAGATATGAACCGTGAAATGTAGTTCAATTTACCTAAGAACCCCCGAACTTCTTTTTCTGTCTTCGGTGCAGGCATTTCTTGAATGGCTTTAACTTTGTCAGGGTCAACTTCAATTCCCCTCTTACTTACAATAAAACCCAGCAGCTTACCGGATCGCACCCCGAATGTGCACTTGTTGGGGTTTAACTTCAGTTGGTACTTCTTCATACGCTTGAATAGTTTTAACAGATTCACCAGGTGGTCTTCTTCTGTGAGGGACTTGGCAATCATGTCATCCACATAACATTCAATTTCTTTATGGATCATGTCATGGAATAACGTTACCATAGCCCGTTGATAAGTGGCACCCGCATTCTTCAATCCGAATGGCATCACCTTATAACAGAATGTGCCCCAGGGTGTGATGAAAGTTGTCTTTTCCATGTCTTCAGGTGACATCTTGATCTGATTATATCCTGAAAATCCATCCATGAAGGAGAACACCGAGAACTGAGCCATATTATCAACCAATACATCAATGTGAGGTAATGGGAAGTCATCTTTCGGGCTAGCTCTGTTCAGATCTCGGTATTCCACACACATCCTTACTTTGCCATCCTTCTTAGGCACAGGTACAATGTTAGCAACCCACGGCGGGTAACTGGTCTCAGCAAGGAAACTGGCGTCCCACTGTTTCTGTACCTCTTCTTTTATCTTCATTGCCATATCTGGGCAAGTACGGCGCAGTTTCTGTTTTATTGGCGGACAATCTTCTTTCAAAGGCAGCTTATGCATGACAATGTCGGTGTCCAACCCTGGCATATCCTGATAAGACCAAGCAAAAACATCCACATACTCCCGAAGCATGTCAATCAGTTGCTCTTTCACTGAATCTTGTAGGCAGGCCCCGATCTTAACTTCCTTCAAGTCTTCTTCTGTACCAAGATTAACTATTTCAACTTCCTCCTGATGAGGAGTGATAACCTTCTCCTCTTGTCTCAACAACCGGGCTAGCTCTCCAGGTAGCTCATAATCTTCTTCAACCCCTTCATCGGTTTGATTAATCAGATTGTCAAAGTCATACGAAGTCATAGCTGTGTCGTTGTCGGTGCAGTCTGGAGGGCACTCTCTACAAGGGTTTAGATTTGTTCATTTTAATGATCAATTTTATCTTGCTTAGAAAAAGTGAAAAATGAAGTTTATTATTTTGAAAAACATTGCCATTTTATTTTTGTACAAAAAATAAAGAATGAAAAACAGTGAGTGGAAAAGAAAAGACTTATTTGCAAAAGATGTCCTGATATTCATTAATTGATCTTTGCACAAAATACAAGATGGCCCGATTACAAAATGAGTCCTGACATCTTGGGCAAGATGCAGGACTTGATGCATGCTTTAAAACACAGGAAATAATAATTACTCTGCAGGAGTAACTCTTATAATTTCCTGGGAAGACCAGTTTGAGACATGGCTCCCCGGGATCCTTGGACGTATCCAACTTTCCAGGTTGCGCTCGTCTTCTGACTCATCTTCCAAGCTATTCACAGCATTCGGGGTGAGCATCCCCCCGCTAACAAATTTGGGCCCCGTTGAAGCCTCTGGTTGATCTTGCCGAGTTGGTCTGTAACCCAACCCGAATCGGTCTTCTTTCTTCTCGACCGGCAGCAGCTTGCCCCAGCCTTGAGCAGTGCCCTCTTCAACAACCTTCCGGGCTTGTTGGTAAGAGGTAATGGAAGTTCCCAGCACAGCAGATGTCTCATTAACATTAAGGGCCTCAAACCCTTGGCTCATGGTTTCATGGATCTCCCCATCCATCTCAATGTATTTAAAGGTAGCCAGCTGGCTGACAAAAATATCCTCTTCCCCACAAATAGTAATGACCTGGCCCTCCCACTCGAATTTTAACTTCTGGTGAAGGGTTGATGTCACGGCGCCAGCGGCGTGTATCCATGGTCTACCCAATAGACAGCTGTAGGCAGGCTGAATATCCATCACAAAGAAGGTCGTTTTCAACACTTGTGGGCCAATCATTATTGGTAATTCTATCTCTCCCAGAACTGATCTTTTAGAACCATCAAAGGCTCTCACTACCAAGTTACTTGGGCGTAGTGCCAATCCGTCATACTCCAGCTTCACAAGGGCTTTCTTGGGTAGGACATTGAGGGATGACCCTGTGTCTACCAGTACGTGAGAAAGAACTGCACCCTTACACTCCAAGGTAATGTGCAAAGCCTTGTTGTGATTGTAACCTTCCACCATCAAATCAGTGTTGGTAAAACCTAGTCCATGACTAGCGTTGACATTTCCAACCACAGCTTCTAACTGATTGACGGTAATCTCCTCCGGCACATAAGCTGCGTGCAGGATCTTTAATAGTGCATTCCGGTGAGCCTCGGAGCACATTAGCAATGATAGTATGGAGATCTTGGAAGGCGTTTGGTGAAGCTGGTCTACCACCTTGTAATCACTCTTCTTGATGATTCTCATGAATTCATCAACCTCTTGGTCAAAAGGAGTCTTCACAGTTTCTTTGACAACTTGTTCTTCTTGCACCATGCTCTTCCCTTTTTCCTTGGCAGCAGCTTCTGCTTTGACAATGGGTCTTGGAATTTGCGAGGCAAAGAGACGTCCGCTTCTAGTGAAGCCTCCGCCTCCCCCCACATTGTCTATCTGAGGTGAAGAAGTTGACGACTCCAAAGTGATTTTCTGCCCCTCGCAGTATAGATCTGAGCCATAATGCCAAGGGATGGCATTATTGCTTTCGTAAGGAACTGGCCCAGGCACTGTGATAGTAACTAGACTGATAGCAGCTGTAGAGGGGACCACAATGGTGTGTGGATCATAGTATATGGTAACTGGTGCTCTGACAAGAGTAGCATTTTGTTGTGAATTGTTGGAAGGAACATTTGCGGGATCATATTAAATTGTAACCGTTGAGACGCTTTCATTAACTGTTGCTGATGTTGTTGAAGGTACCGCTGACTGAATGAGTGTTGCAGTTGTAGCAGGAATGGTAACTGAACTTGCATCCGTTGAAGTGATTGATTGAGCAGTTGTTGGAGTTGTAGTAGAATCCGTTGGAACAATGGTTGCTGACGTTGTAGGAGTATCTGGGATTGTTGATGAAGGAATTGTTGAAGTTGTAGGCGCTGTTGTCGTAATCTGAAGAATACCATCTTTAATAAGACCATCTATGCCGTTTCTCAGCCTTTCACACCCATTGACTGCAATATTGCAATACCCACAGCCGAGCTCACACCCGGGGAACATTTGGCATTCTAAAAGCTGAGCTTTGATTTCAACCAAAGGTGTTCGAATTTGTGCAACACTGGTGATTAAGGTGGATGGTTTGCCTTCCTCATTAGCATTGATCCTAGGCCCTTTGTGACTAGGCATTGGATTTCTTGTGACATTCGGAGGAGGTGCAAAGTTGAGAGCTTTTGAGTCCACCAGGTCTTGGACTTTCATTTATAAGGCCCTGCATTTTTCAGTATTATGCCCTGGTGCGTTTGAGTGGAATGCACACCTGGAATTCGCGTCATAATTCTTTGGCATATTAGTGGGATCTGGAGGTGCCAATGTCCTTAACTCAACCAGTTTGAGCTTCAAGAGTTGTGGCAAGAGTACAACATATGGCATTGGGATTGGGTCAATCACCCTATTTGCCTGTGATGGTCTTTGTTGGAAAGGACGCTGTTGTTGGTTGTTGTTGTTGTTGCTGTACGACCTCTGTTGCAGATAATGAACTTGTTGTTGATACTGTGGCTGTTGTTGTTGAGGATATGATGATTGTTGTGGCATTGGAGCTGGAATGGTCACAGCTGCTACTGATCGGTGTGCATACTGAGGCCTGCCCCTGCTTGCATGAATGGAATTTGTCTCACCGGCTCTTCGGGGTCCTACAAAAGGCTTTCTGGGATTGCTGGATAAACTTGCTCCACTGTCGGAAATTTTTCCCATCTTTAAGAGACTTTCAATCCTCTCACCAGCTATGACCACATCACCAAAACTGGTAGAGGAGAAGGCAGCCAATCTATCAATATAGGTCCCTTGCAATGTATACATGAACATGTCAGCCATTTCCCTTTCTTACATGGGTGGTTGGACGGCAGCAGCAAGCTGTCTCCACCTCTGGGCTTATTCTCTAAAGCTCTCTCTAGAAGATTGTGACATTCCCATCAGAAGGGTCCTGTTGGGAGCCATGTCCAGGTTGTATTGATATTGTCTGATGAAGGCTTCAGCTAAGTCCTTCCAGCATCTAATGGTGGCCCTAGACAGATGTGAATACCACTCTCTTGAAGCCCCAGTCAGACTATCTTCAAAGTAGAACATCCACAATTTTTCATCCATAGTATACGCTTTGAGTCTTCCCAAGAAAGACTGCAGGTGAGTGCGTGGACAGAAGGTACCATTGTATTTTTCAAAGCATGGAAGTTTGAACTTATGGGGAATTCTCACCCCATCCACTAGGCCCATGTCCATCACATCGAAGCCCAAAGAATTCTGAGACTCCAAAGATCTTAACTTCTCAGCAATTTCGTCCAATCTCCGGTCATATACTTCATCTCCAGCCCCCATAACAGTAAACTGTTCTTCTTGGGGATCTTCTTGCATGATTCTTCCCCCAGCAGTATTACCTTGCACATTTCTTGGGATGTTAACCTCTGGATCCAGATGAGGCCTAAATACTGGTGGGTCAATACGAGGCTGGCCCCGTTCATTGTTACTAGTTCCTCCTGTTCCAAGGTGAGGCTCCTCAGGAGTTTGCCTCTCCACCAGCTCTCTCAACCTCTCCTGACTCTGTGCTAGGCCAGTCATTACTGCCATGAATTGAGACATCTGATTTCTCATCTCCAACCTCTCATTAGTCATTTGATTCCTGACCTCAGTCAGATCCTGCTGTACTTGTTCCATTTGAATACCAGGAAGGTTGTTACGAGTCGGGTACCGGTGCGCGCGGTTGACAGGGAACACTCGACGACGAGCAATGTTTCCTGAGATCACAGCAAAGTTAGAAACAAAAACAATAACAAAAACCTACAAAACAAAACAAAAGTTAGTATGCAATGCAGTATGCTTATTTGTTTTCCAAGGTATCCGGTTTGGTTCTTGGTTTTGACCCTTCCAGACCTCGAGGAAGATGCTTGATGTTGTTGAGAGAAAAGCCCAAATGGAAACAAACTAAAATATATTACAAATGGTGAACAATACATAGTTTGTTTTTACAACACATGCCCATGGAGGGTCAAAATACAATAAAAGGAAAAGTACATCAAATGGAAATAACAACAAACAAACAATCAAACATCCAGTCCAAACTCATCCTCTCTGACCTCCTTCAAGAGTGCCTCAGTCACTGGACCAGCTGGGTGCTCTGTAATGGTCCTAATGAGGAGGTTCCTGGTAGCAATGGTAGTGGTCAGTTTCTTATGCCTGTCCTGGTCCTTTGATCTCTTCAATCCTGCTCTAAGCTTCAACTCTGAAATCTCTTTCTGGGCTGCCATCAAAGCTTCCTGCTGCTTCTTCTCATTGGCCTCTAGTTGTTCAATCTTGGCTTGAGTCTTCTGGTCTTCTTGTGTACGGGATTCGGTGATCCTGACCCACCTAGCCTGACTCTCCTGCAGATAGTGCTCAGCCCTAGCTTTCTGAATTTTGGCCTCCTTACAAGCATTCTTCAATATCTATTCTCTAGCTCTTGCTTTCCTGATATAGTCCTCTGTCTTCTCAATTTTGGTGAGATGCTCCACCCTAAGCTTCTCCAACCTCTCAATATCCAGACGACCATCACTTATTTCCCAGAGAGTCTTCTTCAAGGCTTGAGATAGGTTCTCATTCCTCTCCTTCAGCTTCTCAAATTCTTCTAGGCTAACAGTTGCTGCTGGCTGCACTGTGGATGGCCCAGGTATGTCTTCCAAGATAAAAGGCATTCCAGTAATTTGAGCTCTAGTACGGGACCAATCATAGTATTGAGCTGAAGCAACATTATTACACCTTCCAAGGATAGCTACCCCTTTGTCTGGATGTTGTCCCAAGCCCAGGATACCTGTCTGACAATAGCTGAATTAGGTTTCACTTCACAATACAAGGTCTCAGCTAAGTCTTTCCCTCTAGGAGGGTGAACCAAAGCATAGCCTAGTTGTCTCTTAAACAGCAAAGGATTGTAATTGATGCAACCCTTTACTCCTATCAGAGGCACATTTGGGTATTGTCCACAGCTGGTGATAATGTCCTTGCCTTTGGTGCTCTGGGTGCACCAGCTAACATCATCTAAAGTTAAGGCAATGAGCCTCTTGGCCCAATTCTTCAGTTGGTGGGGATTCAGGAAGGCATCTGACTTAGGCAAGTGTCTGAGCAGCCAAGTGTAAAACAAAGGGGCACAACATCTAACCAACTTCCCCCTTTGTTTCTCATTCCTCTGATGAATGGAGTAGTAGAAATCTCCTAGTAATGTGGGCACTGGGTTCTTCAGAAGAAACAAATGGATAGCATTTTTGCTGACAAATTTAGGCTCATCTGCAAATAGTATAACCCCATATATGCTGAGGGCTAACAATGCATATACTGCCTTCCATTCTCCCAATGAAGCTTTTAGGATGGCCTGAGAAATCAAGAAGTCTAAGTGCAAGCCAGGGATTCCAGCCTTTGTGGTCATACTTTGCTCAATCAAGGCAGGCTCCAGATATAATGCCTTTGCTATTTCTTCATTTCTGGGAGCTGGCATTTCTGGGTTTAAAGGAATTCCACCTCTGATAGGTACTCCAATCAATAAAGAAAACTCTTCCAGTAGAGGCCCTAACTGGAAGTCTGGAAATGTGAAGCATCTCAAAGGAGGGTCATAAAACTGCAAGCATGTGTGGATCATGCTCCTCTGAGAAGGGTCAAGGTCCATGACCATATCCAGGATACCTCCATGGTACTCTCTGAACAGAGGGATATAATCAGGTGTGATGAGTGACTGGACCTGCCTGATACCAATCAACAAAGGCTCAAAGTAATGGTAGGATATGTTGCTTTTCTTGGGAGTAGTCATGAGTGTTGCTGAAGAAACTGAAGATAAGTGTTGATGGAGATTAAGACTGATACTGGAGATAAGTCTCTGATAGACTGATGCTGGTGAGGATGAGGATAGCTGAAGCAGATAACTGATAAAGACAATTGAAGCAGAGGTCTATGCAGAAGAAGGGGTCAAAACCAAAACCAAGATACAGTGAAATGGATACCCTGAAAAGAAAATAAACAAATGTTAAATGATGCAATGATGATTATGCAAATGATATGCAAGGGTTTGTGATCAAGCTGGATCTGATTATCTGTCTTGATATAAGGCCCATGTATGTTCAGAAGTCCAAATTGAGGTTTAGAAATCCAGTAACCAAGGTGGGGGACTCAAATAAAGAGTCACATGTCCAGGGTTAATCACAAGAACTGTCCAAAATGAGGTACTCTTAAACAAAATAGTAACAGGGTATGATGTGGTCAAGGGTTCCTACAAACCTGTAAACAGCCCAACCCCATCACAGGTAATGGTTCTAGAACAAGGATCCTCAGACTTGGATCCGTTATGAGAAGTGTAAACACTTCTAACCCGGAGGTACAGTGTTTACAATAACCATAAAAGATCCTCCTCTAATTCACCTCAGTTTCTGAAGGTCATAGTAACGGTCGGCGAAAGAGGAAGAATGAAAAGAGTTGCCAGCTAGGCATTTTTATCCCGAAGGAAAGGTAATGCTGCATAAACCTAGAAAGAGATGGATAAGACGGTCGCGAACCAGAGAAACTGAGAAAGGGGGTTGGTTACAACCTGGGAAGGTATTAGCACCCAGATTGTTCGTCGTACTCGACGGGATCCACGCTTGTAAGATTTGTGTTTAAAAGGGGTAGTGTCAGTGCGATCTGTGTATCAAAGCTGGAAAGAATGCAAGTGTCAGTGCTAAAAGAAAGTGAAGTGAAATATATGAAGTGTCAGTGCTGGAACAGGAGTGCAAGTCTCAAGACTATGAGGCTTAAAGGATAATGCTGAAAGGAGGGGGAATATACAGAGACTTTTGTTCGATAACAGTTAAGTTATGCCTATGTATCCTCTCGTGCAATGAGGAAGTCAGAACACCGTAGTTCGACTCAAAGAGACTGAAAGATAAATTGACTGATGAATTGCTTGCTTGTCTATGCTCAAGTGTATGACCTGTCTGGCTCAGGTGCAAACTGTCTTGCATTATACGGAAGAAGCGAGTTCTCGTTTGTGAGTGAAGATGATGAGAAATGAATCCCGAAGGAGACGATTATTGTTTGTTTTTGGTGTTTCAATCTTTTATTGCTTTTGGAATTTATTATAAGAAAATGAGCTTAATCATAAACCAAGGGTTAGTAAACTCATCACATCCTCCCTCTGATTAGGGGTAATGAGAATACCTTAAGTAAGAAGTAAACACCTCACACTTAATCTCCATGATGTAGGGTTAGGATCATTAACCTACTTGCAATTATTTAGAAGTTTTTTGGAGTTTTTGTTTAGTGTTAAGTAATGAGTTTAATCCATAATCAAGGATTTAATGGACTCATTACACCATCCTAATAGAAGGATAATAGATGAGAACATTTAAGTTGAGGAAGGCTCCTCAACTTAATCCATGATTAGGGATTAACCTCATGACAAAACAAAGCCTTTATTAAAGTGGATTTTAATTAATGGTAAGGATTAAGAAGTGAATTTTATGGTTTTTAAGACAACTTGAGGGGGACTTGTCCATTAACACTAGTGGTAGTCCTTCTTAACCAATTAAGGAAGAATTAGAACCCTAATGCAAGGCCCAAGTTACAAGCTTGATGTCTAAGTGATTATTAAATGGATTGATTAAAGGGTTTAAACACATTAAGGTTTTAACACTTAGGATTAAAGTTATACACTCCATCCTAATAAAAGAATACATGCATGACCTTAATCACAAAGCCTTAAAACCTTTAAGGTTTAGTCCTTGATTATGAGGTGAGAAGAGAAGACTCAAAGATGACACAAAGGTAAAACTAATGGGGGAATAATCAAGCCCAAATTGTTATCATGCTTGGGTATTCCTAAGGTTTATGAGGCTTGCAAAAGATCTTCAAGAGAAAAGCCACCAAGAAAGAAGCAGATGAAAGGAGGAAGAAGCAGAAAAAGCAAGTCAACTTACTTCACTTAAGAAGATAAGTTGCTTGAAGAAAGAAAGTGAGAAGAAGACATGAATGAGCAATATCACTATAATACACAAGTAAAATGCAAAAATGATGCATAAGAGAGATGAGAAGAGATTTATGAGAAGTGAAGGCAAATTCACTTCTCAATGACTTACCACCTGAAAAGTTAGTAACAAGGAATGAAATGAAATGAAAATGAGATGAAATGCAATGATGCATACCAAATTCAGAAGCATAAGCATGATGTTAATGATACTAAGAGATAAAGCAAACACAAGACAAGATGTGTGGATGATCATACAAGGATAAGGATGCAAATGGAGCATGTTTTGAACCATGAAAGTTCATGAAAGTTTATGAAATGCAATGGAGGTATAACATGACAAATGGATGAAGAAATGACTTATCATGATTCTAATGTGTCCTAATATGTCTTAGGAGTCATATGAATGCACAAAATGTCATGGCAAGTTCATGTATGCAAGCATATGGAAGATGGATGCAAATGAAAGCAAAAATTAGGGTTTATGCACAAGACACAAAGCAAAAATCCAAAATCAGAAGCAAATGACAAGATAAAAAATTGAAAATGGGATCAAAGGAACCCTAACCCTACATAAGTTCACTGCCCAAAGGAGGGGACCTAACTATTAACCTAATGGGAGTTATGATTTTCTCAAGTTGGCTAGGGTTTTAAGGCACTTCAAAAGGAAAAATGCACATCAAATTGAAAATGAAAGATAAATTCAAACCAATTTTACCCTAGAAACTACATGACATGAAGAATGCAATGCAAAAAGAACCATCATCAAACTCTTCAAGGTTAGGCAGAATGGATTTTTCTAAGTTAAGACAAAAATATTGACTTTTAAGAACTTTAATTCCAAAGAAAAATGTCAAAATAGGTCAAGAACCAAAAAGAAATTTGTTTGAAGGGTTTGATAATGTTTCTAAATGTATTTAAAAGCAATGTGAATTTATTTTGGAATTTTTAAATACCTAAATGTATTTTTAATTAATTAATTCTCATTAACTAATTAAAAATAATCATTTAAATGATTTAAAAATAATTTTTAATGCAAAAAATAAAAATAAAAATATGTTTGGGTTCTGAAAAATTATTAAAAGATTTAATATAATTTTCAGAATTTTTTGATGTATTTTACTATTTTTTAAAATTCGTAGAAATTAAATATAAAACAAATGAAATAAAAATGAATTTAATGAGAAAAATGAGAAAGTCAGCCAATCCAAGGGCCCAGGTTCAAACTCAGGATGGAGGGAATTGACTTCGCGCGTCATCCAAGGTCCAGAATTCAAACTACGCTAATTATGATTAAACCCTAATCTGATGCCCTAATTACTTTCAGGTGACCGGAACAGTGTTCCGGTCATCTTCTCCGGCCATCCATTTCTACAATCTCACTCAATACGCAACCCTAAGCTCTCTAACTCTCCAGAAATGATCCCTAACTCATTTTAAACAAGATTCAGCCAGCAAAAATCATTTATTTCACATGAACATCAAGATTCGAAGCAAAACGGAAAAAAACACAGAAATTTCAGAAGCTTCATACATGCTTAATATTCAATCAATTTCAAAACCAAAAGGTGCAGTGTGATCAGTGAAGCATGGAGAACAATCTAAGAACTTAAAATCAGGTTTCTGGAAAAAAAAAGTTCTTGATGATACCTGAACTGAAGCTTTCGAAAATGGTGCTTTCTGGCCAGTTCCTTGCTTCAAACCAGCTCCAATGATCCTCCTCAAATGTTTGTGATGCTTAGTTGGAGTTTATATAGCCTCAAAATGAAAATGGCAGAAGTTCAGTTTGTGAAAATGTGAAAATCGTGTTTTTGATTCTGGGCTTTTTAGGGCAAAGTGATGGTTGGGAAATGGTCAGTGAGGTTTATGGAGTTGAATGGTGAAAGAAATTTGAAGGTTTGATGGTTGAATCAAGAGATTCGAAGGTTTTTGCAAAGTTGGGGATTTTTGAGTGTGCTGAGTTCTTGGAGTTTCAGGCTTGCTTCTTGTGTGTAATGGCTTGCTTGAGGTCCACATATGAGGTTCTGATTGGGCAGAAGGTTGGTAGTGGCACAGTTTGATTGGTATGGGCCAAATGCAAGAAAGTCATGACTTTGTGAACTTAAGGTATGGCTCGGGTCAGAGGGAGATTAGGGGCATGGCTGGGCTCATCATGGATCAAGGAAGGCCCTTAGATTGCTTTTGTGCAGCTGTAATAGCTAGGGCAAGTGGTAGCATGGTTCTTGCAACTTTTCCCCCTTTGGAAGTCTTTGTGAATCAAGGCCAAGAAACCTCTAAACTATTGGGAAAATTGCAGCCAAATGGGCCATATGGGGTTGTCATGATGCCTTATGTAACTTGTAATTCAAGGCATAGAAATGAGAAATCCTTTGGGCAATTCTGAATTATGGATCATGAATGATGTTTGTGTGATGGTTAGAAGTTGATTTGAGGTCACATTTGGCTTTGGCAAGTATTTTTGCAAGTTTCCTCCTTGGCACAAAAGTGAAAATTAAGTGATTTTTCTCAAATTTGCAAGGCCATAACTCTACTTCTAAAATGAATTAGATCAAGTTCTTGTACTTTTTGAAAATGGGAGGATCCAATCTACAACTTTCATGACCAAGAATTTTTCATTTGAAGCATTTTTGAATCAAAAAGAGGAGGTTGAAAAACTTTCCCAAAATGGCAAGTTTGCATTACAAGTCACTTTCCCAAAATGGCAACTTTTGCAAATGGCTTGAAATTCTTCAATTTTGTGAACTTCTAACTTCTTCCAAGATCAAATAAAGATCATACACATTCAAACTGATGGAGGAAACCCTTTGGTTGGATGATTGGAGGCCCTAGATGCCCTGATTTTGCATTGACTTGCTCAAGAAGTCATTTATTGGTCAGATGCCTTCCCCATTGAATTTCTTCATGAAAATTGGTATGCATGATCCTCATATCATATAGAGACCAATAGAAACAAAAATGACCAAAAAATTTGGAGTTATGGCCTCTGAAACCAAAACCCTAATTTTAGGTCATCTGTGTAGTTAAACCTGGCTCTGCTTCCATGCCTTTCTCAGTTCTTGTGATTTCTTGACTTTCTTGATCTTTTGAGGATATAATATGATGCTTGAACATACATGGACCCTCTTGAGATGATTTATGACCTTTGGGGTGGCTCAGATAGCTCAGGGATTGCTCAGATCACAAACCCTAGAAGCAGATGACTTAGAACCAATGCAGTGAAGCAAAAATGCACTATGAGATGATATGATTGAACTTATGCAAATGAAAAGAACCACAAGCCATGGTGAAATGAGTAAGGGCAAATTTGGGGTGTTTACAGCTATACGAGGAGATTATTGACTTTCTTCACAATAGTCAAACTTGAATACATCCCTCGAGACGAAAATCAGTTTGCAGACGCTTTAGCTACCATTTCCTCCATGATCAAAGTACAAGCTGCCAATTATGTGCCTCGGATTCTAGTATCCAGACTGGAACGGCCGTCATATGTTTTCTCTGTGGACACTACTAGTTATGGCAAGCCTTGGTTCCATGACATCAAATGCTTCTTAGAGAATCAGACGTACCCACCAGGGGCATCATCTAATGATAAGAAGACATTGAGGAGGCTGGCCGGTAGTTTCTTCCTCAATGTTGATGGTTCATTATACAAGCGAAACTTCGACATGATCTTGCTCAGATGTGTTGACAAGAAAGAAGCGGACCTGCTGATGCACGAGGTGCACAAACGTTCTTTCGCTACCCATGTCGGGGGACATGCAATGGCTAAAACGTTGTTAAGATCAGGTTACTACTGGATCACAATGGATGCAGACTATTGTGCCTATGCCAGAAAATGCCACATGTTCCAGATCTATGCGGATAAAGTGCATGTGCCTTCGAATCCTTTGAACGTGATGTCTTCACCTTGGCCCTTTGCCATGTGGGGCATTGACATGATTGGAAAGATTGAACCGACTGCTTCAAATGGTCACAAATTCATCTTGGTAGCCATTGATTACTTCACCAAATGGGTTGAAGCAGCTTCGTATGCAAACGTCACCAGACAAGTGGTAGCCAGATTTCTGAAAAGAGACATCATCTGTCGATATGGAGTTCCCGAGCGAATCATTACTGATAATGGTTCCAATTTGAACAAAAAAATGATGGCTGAGTTATGCCAGGATTTCAAAATCCAACATCACAATTCTTCTCCTTACAGGCCAAAGATGAATGGCGCTGTTGAGGCGGCTAACAAGAACATCAAGACGATTATGCAGAAGATGGTAGTCACCTACAAAGACTGGCATTAGATGCTACCATTTGCCTTTCATGGGTATCGAACCTCAATCAGAACGTCTACTGGGGCAACACCTTATCAGCTTGTGTATGGTATGGAAGCTATCCTACCTGTTGAAGTTGAGTTACCCTCATTACGGGTAATTATGGATGTGAAGCTGGATGAAGCAGAATGGGTCCGGTCTCGGTACAATCAACTGAATCTGATCGAAAAGAAAAGATTAGCTACCATCTGTCATGGGCAGTTATATCAGAAAAGGATGAAGAAAGCCTTAGATCAGTAAGTCAGACCTCGGGAATACCAAGTAGGAGAGCTCGTTCTAAAGAGAATCCTTCCTCCTCATACAGACCACAGGGGCAAGTGGACGCCAAACTATGAAGGTCCCTACGTGATCACCAAAGTCTTCTCAGGTGGAGCACTGATGCTCGTAGCCATGGATGGTGAAGACTTCCCATCTCTGTGAATTTAGATGCAGTTAAAAAATACTTCGCATAAAATGACCCGCTGGACATAAAAACAGAATGTAAGTCCAGGCAAAAATAGGGCATCCCGGCAAGTCAAAAGCAGAATAAAAGACTCGGGAAAAAAAGGGAAAAATAAAAAAAATGTACACCCGCTGAGTTGAAAATCCACATTGGACAGCTCAGGAAAAAATGGGTATCTCGGTGGATTGAAAACCCGAAAGGGCGATCCACGCAAAATCTGGGAATAAGCAAACAACAGAATTCTGAATTTGTCTGTATCATTCACAACATGGCAAGCTTCGAAAGGACAAAGCGTCGGTCAAAATCAGCATTCTTCAGAAAGCAAGATTAGAAGAGCGTCAAGATCATACATGTCATAGCAAAGGAAGTTCACGGGAGCGTCGTCATCAACATTGCCAACACTTTTATTTTCTCAATTTACAACAATCTCCTCCTTCCAGGGGATTCGCTTCTTTGACTGTACTTGTCGATTCAAGGCACACAAATTAATAAAATCAGAGTTTTCAGTCGCACTTTGTTTTGTACATTTTTGTTTCGTTTGCAAAATGTCCAATGTTCATAATACAAAACTTGCGTAAGACATATGAGCCATTTTTATAAAATGCTTGCAGGAAATATATTACTTTCAGGTAAATCTACCTCCTATGACGGAATCCGGTTCAGGATACCTCGGGATACTTGCGCGTTTTCCTTTGTCTTAACAGGTTGCAGGTATTCAATACGCAACAGGGGGCATATCAAGCATTGAATCCCCAGCATGCTACTTCCCAGATGTTACCTCCTCCCCAAACAGGACCTCCCGAGCAGTGCCTGGCAACTATTTCACAGCAAGGTGATCAAAGAACCTTCTATTCCCCACCAGAGATGCCAATTTTCTCTCATCCTCAGCAGAGTTGGTGGAACTAATTCCCCACAGAGTTGCCTCCCCGAAAGAGCAATACCCGAAATCCATCCCCAGCTGAGCTGCTAAACTTCCTCATTAAGGAGTTCTCCCTCCGGATAGATCTACCATTGATTTGTTCCCCCAAGCAGAGTTCTCCCTCGGGACAGATCCATCAATGATCTCTTCCCCCAACGGGGTCATTTCTCCAAACAGATCAGCTAGAGATCTTTATCCCAGCAGGACCCGAGTCCCGGATCAGTTTCTCATTTGCATAATCATGGCATTCGCATCATAATCACCGAAATAAGCGTAGCATTCCGTCTAATACGGAGCATTATGGCAAAAATCAAACATTTGCATGATCGCAAACCAGGTTCGAGCCAGTGTCCTGCAAATACCATCATCATTTCACCAGCAGTATACAAAACTCATATCCCCTACAAACAAAAGCCAAAGCGTCCCCTTTGCACTCTCAAATACAAATACCTATACATGCTCTCATCCTTCCCCAGTAAGGTCGCCAGAACACCTTCTGTAAGTAGATATTTGTTCCATACATGCTATTCTCGACACTCGTCCGTGTCATCCTATCCCCCCACAGATCGCCAGAATACCTTCTGCACTCTCAAAATGCAGATATATGTTCATAGATTGTATATATTCTTTCTGACACTCGTCCGTGCCATGCATCCCCAGCAAGTCAAACACTCGTATGTGTCCCTTGCCCAATCTTTCGACACTCGTCTGTGTCTTGCACATACTTCTCCGATATGTAAACACTGGTACACATACAATCCTCTGATACTCGTCCGTATCTTGTATATATCACCCCTCGGCAGATTTAACACTCGTCTGTGTTCCTTGTTGACTGATTGATACTCGTCCGTATCGTCATCTTTAAAACACGCGTCAGCGTTTGTTTCTACCGATACCTGTCCGTATCGTGGTCCTAAGGATGCTCGTCCGCATTTTTGGTCTATACACACTGTCAAACACTTATACCTTTTATTTTTGAAACGTAAGCACTCGTCCATGTTTACCATTCCCTAGTAAGTCACCAACAAAACAACTTTCTATCCGATATTCGTCCTATATCGTGATATTTTCAGCAGTCGTCCCCTGCTAGGTGATCGTCCTTCACCTTTGGATGACCGTCCCTCATCCTTTTCCCCAGTCTAATCTCCATTATTGGAACCTTCTATCCGGCATTCGTCCTATGTCGTAATATATTTTTAGCAGTCGTCCCCTGCTAGGTGATCGTCCTTCACCTTTTGATGACTGTCCCTCATCATTTATTCGGTGGTCGTCCCCATCGTTGATCTTGTTATCCGACATTCATCCTATATCGTGATAATCCACAAGAGCAGTCGTACCCTTCTAGGTGATCATCCTTCACCTCTTGATGATCGTCCTTCATCATGCTTATCCGATGGCCTTCCCCATCTTTGAACCTTTTCTATCCGACATTCGTCCTATGTCGTGGTAAAAGCATTCGTCCCCTGCTAGGTGATCGCCCTTCACCTTTGATGACCGTCCCTCATCAATATTCTTTAACGCGATGACCGTTCCCATCGTTGTTTACTTTACTTTCCAAGCCTGATGGCCGTCCCCATCATTGCTTTTCTCAATCCCCAGAGAATTTTATCTTCTTACCCGATGGCCGTCCCCGTCGTGGTCTCTTTATTTCCCCAACTTGTCGGCCGTCCCTGTCATATCTTTACTTACTACTTTATCCCCAACCGTCGTCCTCTGCTCGATGGTCGTCCTCCATCGCTTTCATTTGATAATCATACTATATCGTCTTTTACAATTTATATCCCTTTTCTTTTTCTCCCCAATGAGTGCAAATTACGGACTGTCTTTGGTATTCAACCACAAGTTATCTTGTTTGTCTGTTAAGCCAAGCGCTTACATCCTGCACAGCTAACTCATGATTGAATAGGGGCAGATGTAAACACCCCAAATTTTCCCTCACTCTTTATCAACAATATTGGGTTGTGATCTTTCATTTTTGTTTTAACATAAGCATTACATCTCATATTGCATATTTGTTTCACTGCATAGTTCAATTTCATCTACATCTAGGGTTTGTGATCTGAGCAATCCAAGAATCAATATAGGCCATCCCAAAGGTCTTAAAGCTTTCCAAGAGGGTCCATGTGTGTTCTATGATCGTATTATGCTCTCCAAAGTTCATGAAGGTCAAGGGATCACAAGAATTGGCAAAGGCATGGCTGCAGAGCTAGGGTTTTCCTACACAGATGACCAAAATTAGGGTTTTGGTTTCAGAGGCCTTAACTCCAAATTTTTTGTTCATTCTTGTTTCTAATGTTCTTAATATGTTATAAGGATTATATGTACCAAGTTTGATGAAGAAATTCATTGTGGAAGTCATCTGATCATTGGGTAACTTCTTGAGCAAGTTAAGTCAAAATCAGGGCATCTGAGGCCCCCCAACAATGCAACCAAAGGGTCATTTTCATCAAATTGAAGTTCAATGATCTTTATTTGATCTTAGAAGTGGTTTGAAGTTCACAAGATTGAAGAATTTTGGGCCAATTGCAAACTTGCCAAAAAGGGAAATGACTTGTAATGGAAACTTTCCATTTTGGGAAAGATTTTCAACCTCCTCTTTCATGACCAAAAATGCTTCAAATGAAAAATTCTTGGGCATGAAAGTTGTAGATTAGGTCTTTCCATTTTCAAAAAATACAAGAAGATGTCTTGATTCATCCTAGAACTCAAGATATGGCCTTTCAAAGTTGGCAAAAATCACATAATTTCAAGTTTCATGTCAAAGAGGGATTTTGCATATTGGCATGTTCAAGCTTCTAAATGACTTCTAATGTGCAAAAATATGTTACAACATGTCATAGAAACCTTTAAACATCAGAATTTGCCCAAGTTTGCATTGTTTTCATTGACTTGATCTTCAAGAAATCTCAAAAGGGCCAAAACTCTCAAAATTTGTAAAATGCCTTGGATCCTTCCATCCACTTGTGCCAGCTGCATCAAAATCATTCTATGGCTCTCCGTGAATCTTGCTGAGGCTAGACACCCCAAAAATCCAGCTCTGCCATGGCCCATACCTCAAGTACACATAAGTTGACATTTTTGCATTTCCTCCCATACCAATCAAGCTGAGCCACAACCACTCTTCTGACCAATTAAGACTTCACATACATACCTCATTGACCCCATTTCATAAGATCTTGGAGCATGAATGATCCCACAAGTCAGATTGCACAAAATTACCTTAGAACTTCATTTCTTCGAATCTCCCTGCACAAGCCTCAAACTTCAAATATTTTTCCACCAATCAACTCAAAATCATCCATAGATCACAAAGCACCCACTCCCATGGCCTGAAACCCCTAAAATCAAAAATATGATTTCTGAGTTATCAGAACCAAACACTTCAAAACAGCCATCATAAACTTGTTCTAAGCTTCACATCATCCTCATGGGGTCCATTGAAGTTGATTTGCACAAGGGAGGAGGCCAGAAAGCTCAAAACTGCAAAGCTTCACCTCAGGTATACCTCAAGAACATTTTTTCCAGAACTTGCTATTTAAGTTAAAATATCAATCTTCATGTTCCCCTGATCACTCTGATATGTTTAGTTTTGAAAATGATTGAGAAATGAGCATGTATGAAGCTTCTGAAATTTTTGACCTAAATGAATTTGGTTTATGGATTCCTGCTCCGGTCACCTGAAAATGCTTAGGGTTTAATTAGCCAGTTTGAAATTTAGGCCCTTAGATCTTAGGGTTAGCGCGCAAATGAGTGGCCCAGATTGTTTCATTAAATTTAAATCAGTTTAATTAGGATTAATTAAATTAATTTCCTCAGATTGAATCCCAACCATTAATTAACGCGCGCAGTCAACCCCTTTCCCCTAGGTTTGAATCTGGACCACAGGATCTGATTACTTCTCATTTTATTTCATTTTATTTTCTTTTCATTTCTTTTGCATAATTTATTAAAAATACCAAAACACTTTCAAAAAATATGAAACTTTGCATTCTGATTTTAAATATTTTTATCAAACTAAAAATGATTTTTATTTTATTTTTTACATGTAAAAAGTATTTTTAAAATATTTAAATGTTATTTTTAATTAATTAAAGTATTTTAATTAATTAAAAATGCATTTAGGTTTCTAAGAATCACCAAAAAAATCATGAACTATTCCAATGCATTTAGAAACATTTTCAAACTCTTCATACAAATTTCCTTTTAGGTTTGATCATAGTTTCCCAATTTTCTTTGAATTAAGGGTCTTCAAAATCACAATTTTTAACCTTAACTTTGAAAAATCATTTCTGCCTAACCAAGAAGAGTTTGAGCTTGATTCTTTTTGCATTGTTTCACATATTGCATGTAGTTTCTAGGTTATTTTCCTCATGAATTTATCTTGCATTTTCAAATTGATTTGCATTTTTCCTTTTGAATCACCCAAAACCCCTAGCAAACTTAGAAAAATCATAACTTTTAATAGGATTGGCTTCTGACCTTCTCCTTTGGGGTGTGACCTAATATAGGTTTAGGGTTTGATTGAGCTTGGTTTCAATTTTTTATCATGTTGTATGCTTTTGTTTTGTCCATTTGCATCTCACATGTCCATAAAACCCTAATTTCTCATGTTCATTTGCATTCCCCTTGCACACTCACCATCACATGAACTTGCCATGACATCTCAAGCATTCATATGTCATCTTAGGCATATTAGGACATGTTAGAACATTGTTTGATCATTTCTTCATTCATTTTCTATGTCTTGCATTCATTTCATTTCATAAACATCTAGGTGATTTCAAACTTCTAAGCATGCTTTCATGACATCTCATCTTTGTATGATCATTCATATGCACATTGTATTATTTTGCATCATATCATATGCCATTTGCATTGCATAATCACTTATTACTTTGGTCTTTGCATCTCATTTCATTTAATTTCAATTCATTTCTTTATGCTTTATGTCTTATGCATTCATACTAACTTTTCAGGAGCGTTTGGTAAGTTATTGTGGGAGGTGGATTTGCCTTCACCTCTCACTTCTTCTTATCTATTTCAAATGCATTTTTTATGTCTTTGAAGTGAATCTAATTCACTTGTGTTCCATATTTCTCACTTTCTTCCTTTAAGTTACTTATCTTCTTAGGAAGTAAGTAACTTATTCTTCTGTTTCCTCTTATTTTCATCTGCTTCTTCCATTGGTGGCTTCCTTGAAGATTATTTTCTCCTAAGCATAGCAAACCATAGGATATCAAAGCATGATAATATTTAGGGTTGTGTTTAGTCCCCCTTAGCTTTTTACCTTTGAGTCTCCTTGAGTCTCTCTTCTCATCTCAATAATCAGAGACTAAACTCTTAAAGTTTTAGGACTTTGGAATTAGGGTTATGCCTGTATCCTTCTCTTAGGATGGAGTGTATAACTTTAATCCTAAGTGTTAAAAATTTATTTTTTTTAAACCTCTTCATTAAATCACATTAATAATCACCAAGGCTTTATCTTGTAACTTGGGCCTTACATTAGGGTTCTAACTCTTCCTTATGGTTAAGAGGGACTAACCCTAGTGTTTAATGGATAAGTCCCCCTCAAGTTGTCTTACAAACTATAAAATCCATTTCTTAATCTCAGCCTTTAATTAAAATCCATTTAATAAAGGCTTGTTATATCTTGAATTTAATCCCTAACCATGGATTAAGTTGAGGTATCTTCCTCAGCTTAAGTGTTCTCATCTATTATCCTTCTGTTAGGATGGTGTAATGAGTTCACTAATCTGTGATTAGAGATTAAACTTATTACTTAACACTAAAAAAAAAACAAAAACACCTAAATAATCACAAGTAGGTTAATGATCTTAATCCTACATCATCATGGTAATTAAGTTGAGATGCTTATCTCATACTTAAGTAGGCTCATTATCCCTAATCATGGAGGATATAATGAGTTTGCAAGCCCTTGATTTAGGCTTAAGCTCATAATCCTATGCAAAACACTAAAAACAATAGCAAAACTGAAAACTCAAAAACAAACAATAATCGTCTCCTCCGGGATTCTTTTCTCATCACACTCATTCATAAACGAGAACTCGCTTATTCCGTCTAATGCAAAACAGTTGGCACTCGAGCCAGTTGAGTCATACACTTGAGCAAAGGCAAGCAAGTAGTTCACTGTCAATTCTTTCTTTTCAAGTCTCTTTGAGTCGAACTACGGTGTTCTGACTTCCTCATTGCACGCGAGGATACGTAGGCATAACTTAACAGTTATCGAACAAAAGTCTCTTTGTTATCCCCCTCTTTCAGCATTCTTTAAAAGCCTCAGTTCCTGAGCAATTCACCCTCTTTGCACTGACACCTGTACGTTCATTCTTTAGCTTTTGCACACAGACAGCACATACACCTACCCCCTTAAACACAATCTTGTAAGCGTGGATCTCGTCGAGTACGACAGACAATATGGGTGCTAATACCTTCCCAGGTTATAACCAACCCCCTTTCTCAGTTTCTCTGGTTCGCAACCGTCTTATCCATCTCTTTCTAGGTTTATGCAGCATTACCTTTCCTTCGGGATAAAAATGCCTAGTTGGCGACTCTATTCACTTCACCTTCATTTTCTCCTTTCGTCGACCGTTCGCGTCTGCACCGGGATGCAAATCCTCGGGAGTGACAAAAAGTCATCGCAAGTTCATGTTCAGAATGAATGAGATGAGAGGAGAAGTTCCCGCAGGAAAGTCGCTTATGTTTGTTGTTTGCTTTTTATGAGTTTTTTGTGTGAATTTGGCACAAAGAAGTGAATTCAAACTCTTTTCCATGGAATGTGTACTTTCTACTACATTCCAAGATGGAATAATAGAACAAGTACACCAAGCAAGGATAATTTATCCAAGACTTGTTTCCAAGGATTAGGGTTTAAGTTCACTAGCTTGTTGAACTTTATTAAGTGTTTTTTGTTGCTTTTGTGAAGAAGTGTCTTTTAAATTTTCTTTGTAAAACAACCCCTTGATGAGACTTGTGCATCATGCTAGATAAGCTTACACCACTCCAAGATGGAATGAATGCAAGTACCCCATGGAATAAGGCTATACACAAGGGATCATTTCATACATTTATTAAGTCTTTTTTGGATTTTTGTTTGAAGATGAGAAGAGAAAGATTCAAAAGGAAAAAGTCAAAGCTAATGGGGGACTAAGACACAACCATAAGTCATCTTATTATGTACAAAGAGGTCCTATGGTTAATAAGGTATTCTAACCTAAGGAGAAGAAAGAACAAGTTAGAATTCAACTTACTTCCTAAAGAAGTTAAGTTGAATCTAAAGAGAGAAAGAGGGAACCTATAAACAAGGCACAAAGTGCCAAGGCAAGGCTTACAAATGCATAAGAGATAAATAATGAAGTGATTACCTCATCTTCCCCCCTACAAAACAAGAGTTAGCATGACAATTCATATTGAAAGCATAAACAAATGGCAAACTTCACACAAGAACTCACACTAACCTAGGAAAGATGTTAATGAACTCCTATAGTCAATACCTAAGCCTAAAGAGTCTTATAAGGTAACATATCTAAAGAGTCAGTAGCTAAATCAATTCAAAGGTTTCTAAAGGAATTAAGTGAACTAAATTCAAATTATGCCTTAAGGCACCACTAAACCCTAAGGATGAGATTAGAAAGATAACCTAAGTGATTACTATTGCTAAAATCCCTTAAACTCAAAGGTAAATGAAAAAGTCAGAACTTAACACTATAGGGAAGTGAAGGAAATAAAAGGATCAAATGAAAAAGAAGGGATCCAAATTGGGGATAATCAAATATGAGATTGAAAGAGAAGATGAAGCATATGGAAGCATGGTTATAGAGGTACAACAAAAGGACTTAGAAAAATATTCAAAAATAACCAAAGGGACTTGACTTCCCCATACAAAAACCAGGGGCTTGACAACAAAATAAAATGGAGATTAAACTTGGAAAATATTCACAAATGGTGGGTTAAGAAGTATCCTAAGGCTAGGTGTTCCAATTAGGGCTTCTGAGGTCCTTTAAGTGACAAATGAAGTTCAAAAGAGGGGCAAAATGGTTCTATAATGATATGAACAAGTATGGATGATAACAAAACACTTATAAGACATAAAACAAGGACAAGACAAATTTATTTGGTGTATTCAAGAAGTTTTGAATGGTTAAGATGAAGGATGAAAGAGGATTAAGTCAAAATGGGGACTATGGTGACTTAAGGCCCAAGTAAACCCTAAAAACAAAATTAAAGACTCAAGGATGGCTTTTAATGTTAGAAGACCTATAATATGACTCACAAGAATCAGAATCAAGACCTTAGACTAATGGCATGAGTGCCTTATGCTAATGGGACTAAAGGGAGGGAACAAAAGGATCAAAAACATGACTTGTGAACCAAGCAAACTAAAAAAAATAGCAAATGATCATTAAAAATTATGAAACTTGACACTTGAATACAAAATCCAGAGATAAGCATACATACAAAAAACCTCACAAAAATTCCTATTTTTGAGTTGTATAAGGCTCATTGGAACACCATTAGGGTTTATATGATCAATGTGGGAACCATGGACTCAAAAGACCTAAACAAAGACCTAAAAATTCAGAGAAAAATATTTTGATGAATTTTAATGAGCTCTTAAAAGGATGCAAAAATAATGAATCATTTATCTTTTGTGGTTTAAGAAGAAGAAAGTATACAAGGTGATTGGTCAAAATATGAGAAAATGGGAATTAAATCAAATGAGAAATTAATTATGATCTCAAAAATGAACAACAATAAAATATAAAATTATGGAAAATTAAATAAAAATGTGAGGAATGTCCATGAATTAATTGGGAATTTTTAGAAGTATTTTGGTATTTTTAAAAATAAGAAACGAAAAATGAATTAAATGAGAAAAAGAAATAAAATGAAAATAAAATGGATTGAGTTGCATTGGGCCTGGGGGGGGTGCGAACAACATCAAAAACAACTACAATGGGCCTGACTTATGCACGCTGGGGGTGTCAATAGGAGACTGAAGACTTTTTGTGTTGACTTTAGACACGTGAATGTCACATGAGTCATTTAATTGCTGGCAACATTGTGAGCGTAGGATCAAGACCATCCAATGGCTGGGACTTAAAACTGGAATTAAATTAGGGTTACTGTTCCGACTGCCGGAGCTAGTCTCCGTTCGTCTTCTTCGGTTATAGCTCTTCTAGGGCTTTCTCAAATTATCACTTAAATTAAATCTAAAACCATGGCAAGATTCTCCTTTCATCACTGATCATAAATCCACCCTCACAATTCACTTAGGGTTCCTAAAATAGCCAAATCGAAGACAAACAAAATAACCTATGAAACTGAAACTACACACCTAGGGTGTCTATCAACTAGCCGGATACTCCAATGCTCCTATTGAGCTTCAAGCAACATGAAAACAACAACAATTGATGAAAGAAAGCAAGTATAATTTCATAGTGCACCTGAATTGCAGAGCTACCACAAGTTGAAGAAAACCAGAGATGAGAATCCTGAGCTCTTTCTTTGACTTGATCTTGAGCAATGAGAGTGAAATAAACACTCTGTAATAGAATGCTTGAGGAATTGGATCTGATGCAGTGCAATGGCATATTATAAAGTGGTGGATCTTTGATACTTCAAGTTGTGAGATCCATGGAAATTGTGAAACACTTGATGATGAAGATGATTGGATGAACTTCAATCCTAAATTGATGAAGTTGATGATGATCTGATCCAAAATGCAGTGTAATACCAGAAGATGCAATGCTTGATCCTTGGAGAATCAAGCCATTGAATCCCTAGATCTTATGCTCAATGCCATGATGGTGATGAATTGAGGAAGAATGAAGAAGATTGGTGGAGAATGGAGCTTCCTCGAAGCAAAATGCAGAAGGAAATTCAGAGAGAAAACTATGGATGCAAGGTGAAATTTCAGAGCAAAATGATGATGTGTGGTTCAGCTAGGGATGATTCCTTATATAGCATGAGTTAGCCTCTAAACTGAATCATTTAACAGTTGGAAGTGTGGTTAACTGAGTCAAGTTAGTTTGTGAAATTAGTTATGGTGAGTGAAGTTAGTTGGAGCTCGAGTTGAAGCTGGCTGGATTCAATCAAGTACATTGAAGTTCATGCTTGTTATGGTAAGGCTTAATACAATGTGATTGCATCATGAAGCTTATTGGATCAAAGTTGCAACCTGTAGGGAAATATGTGAAATGGAATCCCTTAGCATGAAATGCAAAATGGGTGCATGGCATGGGATGTGAACCAGCAGCCAGGTGATCATGTATTCCAAATGCATATTGTGAACCTTGCCAACTTGGATGAAGCATACACAATTGATTTGAGTTGATTCCAACATGAAACATACTGCCTTGTTGCACAAGAAAGTGAATGTCCTATTGTGATCCTCCTCTGAATGTTTCTTCATGCCTAAGTCATCAAATGAGTTGATCCTTGGACTCAAATTGAAGGAGATGTTTCATACTACATGTTTGATGTTCAACCCAAGATGAGACATGACCTCTAAACATCTCAAAAAGACCATTGAAGTTCATGCCATGATGCTGCAAAGTTGACCTGCATTTCCTGCCCTTGGCCTGGCAAGATGCCTTGTGTCTTTGCAGTTTGAAGCCCTACATTTTGCCTCTCCATAACTTTTAAAGCATTAATCAAATAAAAAATCTTTGAACATCAAAGTTGTTGGAAACATGGCAATGAACAACTTTGTAGTTCAAAGAAAATTCATTTGAGGCCTCCAACATGGAGAGAATTGACGTGCATTGTGACCCACCACCTGCTTGAAGAAATGTCTTGCCTGGCGCGCGCAGGAGGCAAGGCCTGCCTTGGCTTTTTCCCCTAGCTTGCCTTGATTTGCACCAACTTTGAATAATCATATCTCACTCAATTTTTATGTTATGGAAGAGTTAAACTTATGGATTTTAAGCTCAAGATGCCCTCTTTAATAGGCTCCAAGTAGAATTTTCATATCTTTCATATTTTGGGAGAAGGCCTCATTCAAAGTAGCTGCAAAAATGGCCAAAACTTGCCATTTTTGGAAACCCTAATTTTCCAAAAATGGTAAGTTTTGGTTTTCTTGATTTCTCTTGATTCCTCCATCATTTCTTGATCAAATTTTAAACATAGGATCCTTGTAACCCTAATTTCATGATTTTGATCTCAAAAAGTCATGAGTTGACTTTTTCTTCAGCATGGTTGACTTTTCCCCAAATTCCTGATTTCCAATCATCTGACCAATTGAACCTCTTCCAAAATAAATGTGTGGATGAAATTTGAAACCTATACACTTGTTGTCATATAGAACACAATGGAATCCACTTTTGCTCAAAAATTCATGGAGAAGCCCTTCACAATTGAAACCCTAATTTGGCTCATTTCCTCAGGAGAGGTTGCACTACTTGCCTTTTTTTATCAAACCAAAACTTTTCATGACTTGTGGCTACACATAAGAACTTGTGGGATGTTGTGGAACCTTAGCATGATGTTGAGAAGCTTTGTGATCCTTTGATTGCCTTTGTATAGCCTTCAGTTGCTCCATCCATTGACCACATGCCTATGCCTCAGCTATGCTACACATGATGCAATGTTTTTGATTATTTGTGAACTTATGTATGCTAAATGATATGCAAAATGTTGAGGATATGAGAGGGAAAATTTTGAGGTATTACAGCTGCCCCTATTCAATTATCTGCAAGCTTGAATGACTAATTGCGAAAGCTCTTAGACATTCAAGATATGGAGTAATTGAATACTCGAATAAACCTGGAAATTTGCACTCTAGGTAGTAAAATATGATGGGAAGAATGTCATCCTCAAATGAAAATTCTCAAAAGATCCTCGGATCTAACATGAAACCATCCTCGAATGGAAACGCAATGGTATATCAGCCTTAGTCGATAACCAGAAACACCAAGAATGACCTCAGACAGACTTTGCAAAAGAGACAAACTGACCTCAATCAATAAGCTCAAAATGGTCTATCATCCTCAAATGATAGCCACAACAACAAGACCAACCTCAGAAGGACTTGAAGAAAAGAATTTCATCCTCGAATGACAATTCTCAAAAGATCCTCGGATCTAACACGAAACCATCCTCGAATGGAGACGCAATGGCATAACGGCCTCAGTCGATAACCAGAAACACAAAGAATGACCTCAGACAGACTTTGCAAAAGAGACAAATTGACCTCAATCAATAAGCTCAAAATGCTCTATCATCCTCGAATAATAGCCACAACAACAAGACCAACCTCAGAAGGACTTGAAGAAAAGAATGCCATCCTCGAACGACAACTCTCAAAAGATCCTCGGATCTAACACGAAACCATCCTCGAATGGAGACGCAATGGCATACCGGCCTCAGTCGATAACCAGAAACACAAAGAATGACCTCAGACAGACTTTGCAAAAGAGACAAACTGATCTCAATCAATAAGCTCAAAATGGTCTATCATCCTCGAAAGATAGCCACAACAATAAGACCAACCTCAGAAAGACTTGAAGAAAAGAATTCCATCCTCGATTGACAACTCTCAAAAGATCCTCGGATCTAACACGAAACCATCCTCGAATGGAGACGCAATGGCATACTGGCCTCAGTCGATAACCAGAAACACAAAGAATAACCTCAGACAGACTTTGCAAAAGTGACAAACTGACCTCAATCAATAAGCTCAAAATGGTCTATCATCCTCGAATGATAGCCACAACAACAAGACCAACCTCAGAAGGACTTGAAGAAAAGAATTCCATCCTCGAATGACAACTCTCAAAAGATCCTCGGATCTAACACGAAATCATCCTCAAATGGAGACGCAATGGCATACCGGCCTCAGTCGATAACCAAAAACAGCAAAGAAAAAGGACAAGATAGAATGGGATCGTTGTACATAAACGAGAGCCCGGGCAAACAGGACTGTTGTACAAAACAAGAACCTGCGACGCGACTGTTGTACCAAACAAGACGCGAAATAAGTGACAAACATCGACTTAAAAAGGAAAGGATGCCTGAAATATGGTATTGATATCTTCTACGAGGAGTATTTCAGATTGAGAAGATGCTCCGGGTCATACGTAATATACCTCAAAACTGGCCCATGCAGGCATGAGTATGCTTGGGTTTATGCTCCATGAAGATGGAAATGATACGCTTTGGAGGATTGCTAATGCAACGATGATTATGCATATGCAAATGCAAAGGATCTCCCGGAAAGGAGACTGCAAGTATCCCAGATGGCTTGACTGGGAAGAAACTGATGATCACTGCATTGATATGATCCATCCTGATAAGGAGGAGACAACTCTGCGGGGAAAGCTGTTATTGATACACCGGCTCTGAGCAGCCGCCACTGCCAAAAATAAATTGGACTTTGAGATTGGAGAGCCAAGACCCTGCCGGAGAAGGACCCTTCTCGAACTCTGATGGGGAAGTGGAGACCTCCTGACTTGGCTGGGAACCAAAGGTATGGCTTTGCTAAGGAAGCAAACTGCTGGGAAGGAAAGACACTCGTTGTACTGCTGGGAATTTCCCCTGCATTGAAGGGAAGTCTCTGCTTAGGGAGGACACCAACCTTCTGCTGCCTTGCTGGGGGGGAGAGCTTCAACTTCACTTCTACCGGGGATAACTGGAGACACCCGGGAAAACACCTGTTCTTGTTCAAGTATAATGAAATATTTTTCCTGAAAACCAGCTTTAGCTCTGTTAGAAACACATGTACTTGTACCTGCGTAAGCACAATTGATAGTGCCTGCAACATGGAGAGTTAGTTTGGACCTGTATGCCCTAGGCTCGTAGCATGAATCATTATCTGGGCATCTCGACACCCTTTCAGAGTTGTATTAAATGTTTTCGTCCTCCTGCGTGAGCTAGAAAAGCATTCAAATGTTCACAACACGATATAAATCACAATTTGCTGGATGTTTCCACAATCAATCAATGCTAGATGAAAAACAAAACTAGAAGCGAATAGTCACAAGTTAACTGAAATCGATTTTTATTGATTTGGAAAAATGGCCATGAATAGGCATTACAAAGGAAGAAATTCCCTGGAAAGAGGAAATAGCCAAAACGGAAAACAAAATATCCTATTGGCAATGTACGAAGTGGATCTCATCAAGTTTCAACCTGGTTATGACTCGTATATCTTCAACACGATCCGCTCGCTCTGCCCCTTGAGAAAGGTAATTGAACTGGTCTTCAACCCTTAGAATAACCTCAGTTGTAGATAGGTTACGAATTTCGCAGATCAAAGTCGTTCGTGTTAGTCCCTCTTTTGCATGGACCGCCCTTTCGGGTTTTCAATCCACTGGGATACCCTTTTTTTCCTGAGTTGTCCGATGTGGCTTTTCAACTCAGCGGGTGTACATTTTTTTCAAGATTTCCCTAATTTTTGCCCGAGCCTTTTATTCTGTTTTTTGGCTCGCCGGGATGCCCATTTTTGCCTGGATCTTTATTCTGTTTTTATCCAGCGGGTCCTTTTTTACACGAGGTATTTTCTTACTGCATCTGCGTTGACAGGGGACTGGAAATCTTCTCCATCCATGGTTGTCAGCATCAAGGCTCCACCTGAGAAAACCTTTTTAACCACGAACGGTCCTTCATAATTAGGTGTCCATTTTCCCTATGATCGTTAAGAGGAGGAAGAATCCTTTTCAGCACCAAGTCACCTGGTATGTACCTCTGTGGTCGTACCTTCTTGTCAAAAGCATGCTTCATCCGCCGCTGATACAACTGTCCATGGCATACAACTGCTAGACGTTTTTCTTCAATGAGGCTCAATTGATTATATCTGGATCGGAGCCACTCAGCTTCATCTAGCTTAATGTTCATCATTAACCTTAACGAGGGGATTTCCACTTCAATTGGTAGGACTGCCTCCATACCATACACCAGTGAGAACAGGGTTGCCCCTGTTGAGGTACGCACTGACGTTCTGTACCCATGTAAAGCGAATGGTAGCATCTCATGCCAGTCTTTGTATGTTACAACCATCTTTTGCACGATCTTCTTGATGTTCTTGTTGGCCGCCTCAACGGCGCCATTCATCTTCGGGTGATATGGTGAAGAATTGTGATGTTCTATTTTGAAATCCCGACACAAGTCATCCATCATCTTGTTGTTGAGATTAAAACCATTATCAGTAATGATTCTTTCGGGAATTCCGTACCGGCAAATGATGTCTCTTTTAATAAACAGGACTACCACTTATTTAGTAACATTGGCATAAGATGTCGCTTCAACCCACTTCGTGAAGTAGTCTATAGCAACCAGGATGAAACAGTGACCGTTGGAAGCTGTCGGTTTGATCTTGCCAATCATATCAATGCCCCACATGGCAAACGGCCATGGCGAGGACATGACACTCAATAGATTCGCAGGCACGTGGACCTTATCAGCATAAATCTGACACTTGTGACATTTACAGGAGTATTTATAGCAATCGGATTCCATGGTGATCCAATAATATCCCGATCTCAACAACTTCTTGGCCATAGCATGTCCTCCAGCATGGGTACCAAAGGAGCCTTCATAACCCTCTTGCATCAATAGTTATGCTTCGTGTCTATCCACGCATCTGAGCAGAACCATGTCAAAGTTTCGCTTGTATAGCACACCATCTTGATTCAACAAGAAACCACCTGCTAGTCTTCTGAGGGTCTTCTGTCTTTACTGGATGCCTCATCCGGGTATTCTTGAGCCTTCAAGAATTGCTTGATATCATGATACAAAGGTCTGTTATCTTCGCCACTGTCAACTGCAAAGACATAAGAAGGTCTTTCAAGATGGGAGACCATGATTCGAGGTACTAAATTCTCTTGACAAACTTTAATCATAGATGACAAAGTTGCTAGAGCATCGGTGAACTGGTTTTCATCTCGAGGAATATAATTCAACTTGACCTTGGTGAAGAAAGTTAGCAGCCTCCTGGTGTAATCCATGTAAGGAACCAAATGAGGTTGATGAACTAACCATTTTCCATTGACTTGGTTCACCACCAGGGCAGAATCTCCGAAGATCTCGAGGTTCTTGACTCGCAAATTGATCACTTCTTCAACCCCCATGATGCAAGCTTCATACTCTGCCTCGTTGTTAGTGCATTAGAAAGTCAACCTAGCAGCTAAAGGTGTATGGACCCCTTCTGGTGAGATGATAACAACACCTACTCCGCTTCCGTTCATGTTCACAGCTCCGTCAAACATCAACTTCCATTTGGATTCAGGGTCTGGCCCCTCCTCCGGAAGTGGTTCTTCACAGTCTTTCAACTTGAGGAACATGATGTCCTCATCCGGAAACTCGAATTTCATGGGTTGATAATCATCAATTGGCTGCTGAGCCAAGTATTCCGACAATACACTTCCTTTGATTGCTTTTTGCAAAGTGTAATGGATATCATACTCTGTTAGTATCGTTTTCCATCGGGCTACCCTTCCTGTCAGAGCGGGCTTCTCGAAAATGTATTTCACAGGATCCATCTTGGAAATTAAGAGAGTGGTGTGAGTCAGCATGTACTGTCTTAGTCGGCGAGCAGCCCATGCCAAAGCGCATCATGTTTTCTCGAGTAGTGAGTAGCATGTCTCACAATCGGTAAACTTTTTGCTAAGGTAATAAATGGCGTGCTCTTTTCGACCAGACTCGTCCTGCTGACCCAGCACACATCCCATTGATCCTTTGAGCACAGTAAGATACATGATCAAAGGTCTCCCTGGCACCGAAGGGATGTGAATTGGAGGTTCTAGCAGGTACTCCTTGATTCGGTCAAAGGCTTGCTGACAGTCTTCATTCCATTTAATTTCCTGATTTTTCCTCAGAAGCTTAAAGATGGGTTCACACGTGGCCGTTGGGTGAGAGATAAACCATGCAATGTAATTTAGTCTTCCTAAGAAACCACGCACTTTCTTTTCATTCTTTGGATCAGGCGTCTCTTGGATGGCTTTTACTTTGGCTGGATCAACCTCAATTCCCCACTCACTAACAATGAAACCAAGTAGCTTGCCAGAATGGACCCCGAAGGTGCACTTATTCAGATTCAACCTCAATCTGAACTTCCGGAGTCTGTCAAACAACTTTGCTAGATTGATCAAATGCTCTTCTTCTGTTTGGTACTTTGCTATCATATCATCAACATAAACCTCAATTTCATGATGAATCATGTCGTGAAATAGAGTTACCATTGCCTGTTGGTAAGTGGCTCCAGCATTCTTCAGACCAAACGACATAACCTTATAACAGAAAGTGCCCCAAGGCGTGATAAAGGTAGTCTTTTCCATATCATCGGGAGACATCTTAATTTGATTATAACCTGAGAACCCGTCCATGAAAGAGAACACGGAAAAATGAGCAGTATTATCAACAAGCACATCTATGTGAGGCAGAGGGAAATCATCTTTCGGGTTGGCCCTGTTCAAATCCATGTAGTCTACACACATCCTAACCTTACCATCTTTCTTAGGGACTGGCACAATATTGGCAACCCACAGAGGGTAACTGGTCACGGCCAAGAAACCAGCATCAAATTGCTTTCTTACTTCCTCTTTAATCTTGATTGCCATATCAGGGCATGTGCGCCTCAACTTCTGCTTCACTGGAGGGCAGTCCTCTCTCAGAGGCAACTTGTGTACCACAATGTCAGTGTCTAAACCAGGCATATCCTGGTAAGACCGTGCAAAGACATCAACATACTCTCGAAGCATGGAAATTAGACGAGTCTTGATAGATTCTTCTAATGCGGCCCCGATCTTAACTTCTTTCTTGTCTTCTTTGGTACCCAGGTTTATTACTTCGACGGCCTCTTCATACGGCTGAATCATCTTCTCCTCTTGTTTAAGCAGTCTGGCCAATTCTTCAGGTAGTTCGCATTCTTCTTCAACTTCCTCATCGGCTTGATAAATTAGATTGTCAAAGTCATACTTAGCCATAACAGGGTCGTCATTGATAAGATCCGGTGACGAGCACCTGCATGAATGGTGATTCATGCAAGGCTTTAGAAAAAGCTTGAGAAAATGAGAAACATTGCCATTTTAAAACTTTTCTTTTATTTTTGAAAAACAAAAGCAAAAAATGAAAGGCAGAGAACAACATGGATGAATGTGAAACGTCAGCTTTATTTATGATTATGAATTATGTTAGGAACAAAATAACCCTTACAAAAAGCTATTATGCCCCGGGCAAGACATAGTGCTTGAGTACAGAAAAAACAGAAACAAAGATTTTTACTCTTCGAAAGAGGTGACTGAGATAAGCCTTTCAGATGACCAGTTGCTAAGTTGAGTCCCTGGAACAGCATGCCTGATCCACTCATCTAAGTCATAATCACTATCAACTGTATCGTCCTGCACAACACTGATGCTTCCATAATCCACCACTCCCGCACTCGTGAAAGTAATCGGGCCTTGACGACCTCTATTACTCGGTCCAGATGATGACTGCCCAGGATGGTAACCAATCCCAAACATATCTTTCTTTTCTGGAACTTCTACTGGACTTCCCCAGCCTTCTCGTATCCCAGATTCTACCATTTCAAGAGCTTGCTTATAAGAGGCTATGGAAACTCCCTTCTTTGGTTCTTCAGAAGAAGCTGCCAATGAAGATGCTTGTTCAGTTTTCAGGGGCTCAAAAGCCTGACATGGAGTTTCAACTATCTCGCCATCCATCTCCACATACTTGAATGAGGCCAGATGACTAACGAAAATGTCTTCTTCCCCACTGACTGTTACAATTTTTCCTTCCCAGACGAACTTTAGCTTTTGATGAAGTGTGGACGATACTGCTCCTGCTGAATGTATCCAAGGTCTTCCTAGTAAACAGGTGTATGCAGGCTGTATATCCATTACGTAGAATGTGGTATTGAAGATTTGTGGACCTACTTTAATTGGTAAATCCACCTCCCCGAACACCGATCTCCTCGACCCATCAAATGCTCTAACTACCAGTTCGCTAGGCTTTATAATCACTCCATCATAATTCAACTTCATAAATTCTTTCTTGGGCAGAACATTCAACGATGATCAAGTATCTACCAACACGTGAGAAAGTACTGCACCCTTACATTCTAGAGAGATATACAGTGCCCGATTATGAGCACGCCCTTCAGATGTTAGATCCATGTCTATAAAACCCAATCCGTGACTGGCATTGACACTAGATACCACCACTTCTAACTGATTTACTGAAATATCTTGAGGCACATAAGCCTTGTTCAGGATATTCAAGAGAGCCTTCCTATGGGAGTCAGAACACATTAGCAAAGACAAGATGGAAATCTTCGACGAAGTCTGTTGCAGATGGTCAACAATCTTGTAATCACTCTTTTTGATAATTCTCATAAATTCTTCAGCTTCTTTATCAAAGGTGATGTCTGGATCAGTTACTAGTATGGAATCATTAACAACCACTGGCTGCTTCCCTCTTGCCTTAGCCCGGGCTTCTGCGGTATCTTTGGGTGGTATCACACTACTTCTTAGCGTTTCCGGCGCAAATAACCTTCCACTTCTAGTAAATCCCCCTACTCCAACGTTTTCTACTTGATCTGGGGTCGTGCTAGACGTGGCCAACTCTTGCTTCTGGCCGTTACAATATACTTCGCCACCATAATTCCAGGGAATGGCTTTATCACTCTGATACAATACTGGTCCTGCAGTGGTGATGGTTATCGGTGCCACTCTGGCCTGCGAAGGAACTTGAGATGGATCATAGAAAATGGTTATTGTAGAGACTTCTCTTTCTTTTCCAACTTTGTCAAACTGTAGAACCCCTTCATTAATCATGCTCTGGATCCCTGCTTTCAACTGTTCACAACCATATAGAGCTTCAACACACCCTGGACAATCATCTTCACACCCAGGAAAAACACCCCTCTGTGACAAGCAGACTTTAACAGCACTCAACGGAGTCTGCAGGTCGTTGACATCACATACCAAGTTTAGACTCTCCCCTTCATTAACTGCCCCAATTGTACCCCCCGTGAGGAGGCATGGGGTTCTGTATTACATTAGGCGTAGGAGCGAAATTAATCGCTTTAGAATCCAGTAGGTCCTGAACAACATGCTTCAGAGCTTTGCAGTTTTCTGTGGTATGCCCGGAAGCTCCGGAATGAAATTCGTATCTGTGTTTGTATCAGAACCCTCGGGGATTTGGCCCGGCTTCGGGGGTTGTAGAGTTCGAAGTTGAACCAACTGGAGCTGTAGGAGATTCTTCAAAAGTTGTGAATAAGACATCGGCAAAGTTTCGAAATGTCTATCTCTGGTCTTCTGGGGGTAATATGGACGAGGAGCTCTTTGTTGATACTCTTGTTGGCGTTGCGGCTGCGGTGGTTGGACTTGTGGTTGAACAAGTTAAGCTGATATAGTGACAGGGGCCACTTGCTAATAAAAACCTCTGTTGTTTCCTCCCCTCTGTGCGTACACTGCCCCAGTCTCTCCTTCTCTCCTCTTCACAAAGGACTTCTTGACACCAGAACTCGAAGCGCCCCCATTCTGAATCTTCCCTTGCTTGATCCAGCTTTCTACCCTTTCGCCCGTCAAGATGATATCTGAGAATCCACTTGAGGAACATCCAGCTAGCCTTTCCATAAAATGTCCAGGGAGGGTATCCAGGAACAGGTCTACCATTTCTCTCTCTAGCAAAGGTGGTTACACTCTAGCGGCCACTTTGCGCCACCTTTGCGCGTAATCTTTGAAGCTCTCGGAGTTCTTCTGAGTCAGACTTTGAAGTTGAGTGCGACTGGGCGCCATGTCTATATTACACTGATATTGCTTGAGGAATGCTTCTCCCAATTCCTTCCATCTTCTCACAAAGCTTCTTTCTAGCTTCATATACCATTCCAAGGATCCTCCGGAGAGACTATCTTAGAAGTAGTACATCCAGAGCTTTTCATCCCTAGTATGGGCAGCGATCTTCCGGTAGAATGCTTGCAAGTGAGTTTTGGGGAAAGAACTACCGTTATATTTGTCGAAAGTAGGTGGCCTGAATTTGTGAGGAATAACCACCCCAGGGACTAGACCCATGTCAGACACATCTATCCCCAAAGTGTCTCTGCACTCGAGGGCTTTGACTTTCTCAGCAAGCATCAAAAAGTCCTGAAGATTTCCTTCTTCGCCGAACCCCATGTCATTGTTGAAAGAAGGGAATTGATCCTCCTGCTTGTCTTGTACTGGAATGAAAGTTGATGCGCCCTGTTCTGGAACTTGAGGTCCTCCAGGGCCATTGTTGGTGTTAGGAGGAGTCACTTGGACGTCAGAAGTAGTTACAGGGACATTAATCTGAGGAGGGTTGAGCCCCTGAATTGAATTTCTTAACTCTTGTTGTCCCTGACCCATCCCTTGCATCATGACCATGAACTCTCCTATTCTAGTGCAAAATTCATTAAGCTCAGTTTGCATAGCATCCATGACTGTCCTCTGGTTGTTGTGAGTTGCGTAACGATGCAGGATATTCTGTCGAGGATGACAGGTCTTGGCGGCCCTCGCAATCTTTGCCTGTAACACAAATAAGTTAAGCAACCTGTAGAAGACCTGCAAAACAAAGAAAAATGCAAATGATGTGTATGCAATGAAATGTGTTCCTTTTATTCCCAAGGCTTCCACTACTTTCCCATTCTGGTGCTGAGAAAAAGATCCCTTGAAAGAAAATCTTGTGTGGCGTTCAAACTTGAAGTGGTGGCATTTATTTTGTGTCTGTGCAACAGATATAACCAGAGACTTCAGGTAAATCGGAAGACAATTGGAATAACAAAGGTCCTTACAAGGTACAAATTCAATATGTCAAGAAATCAAAAGTACATCAAGAAAGAGGGGATTCCCACAACAAGTCTGTGGGTAATCCAAGTCATATGCATATACAACTAAAGCTTAGGAAAGTCTACATCCTGTAATCTCCAACTGAGGCGCTTGACATTTTGCAACATCTGAGCTATATCCGGATGCGTAGGATCCTGTACAAGCTTCTAAATTAGGATATCCCTAAGGTCAAAGGAGGCATGCAATTCCTCGATTTGTTGTAGGAACACCTTTTCACTTTCTTGGCTTGTAATGGAGTCATTTTTGGCCCTCTTGACATCGGCTCTCAATTTCAAATCTTCTATTTCTTTTTGAGCTTCCTTTACTGCTTGTTGGCTTTCTGCTAAACTTTAGAGACAACTCTTCTATTGGTGATAAGCCTTCTGAAGGAGTTCCCTATGTCCATCCAAAGAATCTTGAAGATTCTTGACTTCTAGCTTGTGCTTGACCTCCAGCTCCTTCCGCTTCCTCAAATTGTCTTCCCACTTCTCTTTCCATAAGGTGACAGCTTCATTGGCTTCATTCAAATCTTTCCTCTCCTTCCGACGCTGGGCCGCCTTGTGAGTTTCAGCTAATCCCCTTTTCTTGAAGTAAAGTTCTCTCTCTTGAAAATCTTGTTGCTTGAGCCTAACCATCTCTTCAGCTTTGTGAGCTCTTTCCTCCAACTTTTGATTTTGCATCTTCAGTTTCTGGAATGAACTGTAAGCTTCTTGATTCTCCAACCTGAGCTGTTGAACCAAGGCTTCCAACTTTTGATAATCTTGAAGAGGAACTGAAGTTGTGGGTGCTACCTCCTTAGGGTAGAGAGGTGTTTCTCTAGAAAATGGGAGTAACAGGGTCTTCACAAGATCCTCCAACCAGCTGGCAAAAGGATCATAACTGTTGGGATCCACTCTCCCAAAGTCTTTCTTCCCTTTCATCACTCTAACCTCCCAAGCTTGGGATACTAGTATGCTCTTCTTGAGATTTCCTTCTGCTGGAAAGTATAAAGATTCATTTTCCTCTTCAATCAAAGGCACATCTCTTAATGGATAACCAAACTGCTTCTTGGACAAGATAAGATGGTAGATGATCCCACCTTTCCTTCCTATCAAAGGAACACTTGGGAAACTACCACAACTGACTAGTATTTCTTTGCCCACAAGGTCTCTGTTGCATCCCCATGAAATGTCAGCTGAGGTTAAGCCCATTAATCTTTTGGACCACTTCCAAGATTGTTTCAAATCCTGAAAAGGCCCTGATTTAGGGAGTTGCCTTACAAACCAATCAGCAAATAGGGGAGCACAACAATTTACATGTCCCTTCCTCTTTTCATTTCTATGGTGAACCCCATAATAAAAGTCACCTAGAAAAGTGGGTACTGGATTTCTTCTGGAAAATATAGTGATAGCTTCCATGTTAATTAAACCCTTCTCTCCTGGAAACAAACTAGTCCCATACACTATCAAAGCAAGAAAGGTGCTGAACTTAGCCCATTTGTTCTCAGAGGCCATGTCCTGAGCTTCCTTTATAAGTAAATCTAAGGAAAGTCCTTTACCTTTGGTGGCATCCACTTCTCTGCTAACTTTGGTAAAATCTAGAAGAAAAGACTCAGCTATGTCTTTAGATGAAGGCATCTTCTCAAAGCCATAGTAAAGAGCACCATTTTTGATGGGGATTTTGAGGATGTAGGACATCTCTTCTAATGTGGGAGCCAAGATGTAGTCAGGGAAAACAAAAACCCTCAGCTGTGGATCATAGAACTGCAGTAGAGAATGCAAGTTATCCCTCTGATCAGTGGTTGACTTATTCACATAGTTTAGGATCTTTCCAAACTATTTTCTGAAATCATCAAGCATTTTGTCACCCATCAAGCCAATTAACCTCTGAATACCATCTATCTCTGGATGTGGGAAAGTATAATGGACATTTCTCTTCCTTGGAATCTCCATGTTGAAGCAGCAAATATGACCAGGAATATGATGTAATGAATCCTGAGAATAAAAAGAGCATAAAATTATTAATGATGTTATGATGTTATGAAAGGCAAGGCATGTGATCAGTGATGTGTTTGTGTAGTGAATCAGGTAATCAAGTGTCTGTGCAAGGCCATAACATCATCACAAGTATCTTTCTGATCAGGAGTTCATGATTTCAGACTCCATAATTAACAGAACAAGATCATATCACTGAAGTGTACTGGCATACATGGGTATGTTGAAGTTTTGGGCTCCTGCAAACCTATAAACCCCTCCCAATCTCACGGGTGTGCTACTCGGGTCAAACATCACAGACTCTCAAAGCCGAATAGCAATAATACGTTCACCATTTCCGAAAAATGGCTCATGACCAAATCAAGGAATCGGTTTGGAATTATGTACCACTCAGGGAGGTCTCAGCTGAGTCCAAGGAAACAAGCATCCCTCATAAGTCCTCAGCTTCAAGCACTGAATCGAGAAACAACAGTATATTCATCTCGAAGGGTACAATACTATCGTCATACGAACAGTTTACCTTAACTGGATTCCTATGAGAGAACCAGGCCATCCTATGCGAGTTCCCAGTGGGCCCTCGAATGCTAGTGGGTTTGCCAACAAACGTGGTTTGCCACTGTCATCACTGGAGAGGGATGTTTCCACAAAGGTTCTCAATGATCGGTCCCCTGACTGCACATAACTATCAAGGTAGTATATTGCCCCAGAAAGATTCTGGCGTCAATACATTTCCGAGAAGGTCGCAAGTCAAGGCGTGGGACTCACTAATACCAATATAGCAAGATGCCATGAAGCCAAAGTGGAACCACTCTAAATCCTAGGTGCACTCAAGTAGGGTATTTGGCTTATCTCACAGTAACAAAACCCATCCCACAGAAAAAAATGAAACCAGCACATTCCAGTATGATGCATATGAAATAAATACTGAAAGCAGTAAATAAATGTTGTAAAGTAAACTGTAAATGAAAACAGTAAATAAACACAACAACACACAACACACATACAAACACCAAAAGGAAACAAAAACAAACAAGCGCTAGGATTGACTCTACAAGGGAAACCAGAAGTTCTGGGTTCGTCCCCAACAGAGTCGCCAACTGTCGCTCCCGGGCGAAAGTGGCACGGAAAAGGTAGAGTCTCCAGCCAGACATTTTTATCCCGAATGAATGGGAAAGGTAATGTTGCACAAACTTGAGGAAGAAGGAAAGGACAAGGTCCTGCGAACCAAAGATCTGGGATCGGGAGTCGGTTACGACCTGGGAAGGTATTAGCACCCCAGACCGTCCGCCGTACCCGGTGGGATCCACGCTTGCTTGTTTGTTTCAAAGGGTGAGAAAAAGGTGCTGCTGAATAAGAACATTTCTAACTGGACTTGGAACTGTAATGAGAAAAGGAAATGAAAGAGAATAAAAAAGAAAGAATGGGGAAAATGTAGGGAAAATAAAGAATGTGCTCGAACGGGCCCTACCCTGCTGCATACGTACCTCATCGAGATAATGAGGATCAGAGTCGACGTAGTTCGCCTAACCAGGCGGGAACTTTGTTTGTGTTTTTTATAGCTGGAACTGCGTATGTCTATGCTCAGGTGTTGCAGGCTCGTCTGGTACGAGTGCGTATACCATCTTGCATGCGAGACAAGTCATCACAAGTTCACGTTCAAAATGAATGAGATGAGAGGAGAAGTTCCTGCAGGAAAGTCGCTTATTGTTTGTTGTTTTCTTTTTATGAGTTTTTTTGTGTGAATTTGGCACAAGGAAGTGAATTTAAACTCTTTTTCATGGAATGTGTACTTGCTACTACATTCCAAGATGCAATAATAGAAAAAGTACACCAAGCAAGGAGAATTTATCCAAGACTTGTTTCCAAGGAATAGGGTTTAAGTTCACTAGCTTGTTGAACTTTATTAAGTGTTTTCTGTTGCTTTTGTGAAGAAGTGTCTTTTAAATTTTCTTTGTGAAACAACCCCTTGATGAGACTTGTGCATCATGCTAGACAAGCTTACACCACTCCAAGATGGAATGAATGCAAGTGCCCCATGGAATAAGGCTATACACAAGGGATCATTTCATACATTTATTAAGTCTTTTTTGGATTTTTGTTTGAAGAGAAGAAGAGAAAGACTCAAAAGGAAAAAGTCAAAGCTAATGGGGGACTAAGACACAACCCTAAGTCATCTTATTATGTACAAATAGGTCCTATGGTTAATGAGGTATTCTAGCCTAAGGAGAAGAAAGAACAAGTTAGAATTCAACTTACTTCCTAAAGAACTTAAGTTGAATCTAAAGAGAGAAAGAGGGTACCTATAAACAAGGCACAAAGTGCCAAGGCAAGGCAAACAAATGCATAAGAGATAAAGAATGAAGTGATTACCTCATCTTCCCCCCTACAAAACAAGAGTTAGCATGACAATTCATATTGAAAGCATAAATAAATGGCAAACTTCACACAAGAACTCACACTAACCTAGGAAAGATGTTAATGAACTCCTATGGTCAATACCTAAGCCTAAAGCATCTTATAAGGTAACATACCTAAAAAGTCAGTAGCTAAATCAATTCAAAGGTTTCTAAAGGAATTAAGTGAACTAAAGTCAAATTATGCCCTAAGGCACCACTAAACCCTAAGGATGAGATTAGAAAGATAACCTAAGTGATTACTATTGCTAAAATCTCTTAAACTCAAAGGTAAATGAAAATTCAGAATTTAACACTATAGGGAAGTGAATGAAATAAAAGGATCAAATGAAAAAGAAGGGATCCAAATTGGGGATAATCAAATATGAGATTGAAAGAGAAGATGAAGCATATAGAAGCATGGTTATAGAGGTACAACAAAAGGACTTAGAAAAATATTCAAAAATAACCAAAGGGGCTTGACTTCCCCATACAAAAACTATGGGCTTGACAAAAAATTAAAATGTAAATTAAACTTGGAAATTGTTCACAAATGGTGGGTTAAGATGTATCCTAAGGCTAGGTGTTCCAATTAGGGCTTCTAAGGTCCTTTAAGTGACAAATGAAGTTAAAAAGGGGGGTAAATGGTTCTATAATGATATGAACAAGTATGGATGATCACAAAACACTTATAAGGCACAAAACAAGGACAAGACAAATTTATTTGGTGTATTCAAGAAGTTTTGAATGGTTAAGATGAAGGATGAAGGAGGATTAAGTTAAAATGGGGACTATGGTGACTTAAGGCCCAAGTAAACCCTAAAAACAAAACTAAAGACTCAAGGATGGTTTTTAATGTTAGAAGACCTATAATATGACTCACAAGAACCAGAATCAAGACCTTAGACTAATGGCATGAGTGCCTTATGCTAATGGGACTTAAGGGAGGGAACAAAAGGATCAAAAACATGACTTGTGAACCAAGCAAACTAAACAAAATAGCAAATGATCATGAAAAATTATGAAACTCGACACTTGAACACAAAATCCAGAGAGTAGCATATATACAATAAATCTCAAAAAAATTCCTATTTTTGAGTGGTATAAGGCTCATTGGAACACCATTAGGGTTTATATGATCAATGTGGGAACCATGGACTCAAGACCTAAACAAAGACCTAAAAATTCATAGAAAAATATTTTGATGAAGTTTAATGATCTCTTAAAAGGATGCAAAAAGAATGAACCATTTATATTTTGTGGTTTAAGAGGAAGAAATTGTATAAGGTGATTGGTCAAAATATGAGAAAAATGGAATTAAATCAAATGAGAAATTAATTCTGATCTCAAAAATGAACAACAATAAAATATAAAATTATGGAAAATTAAAGAAAAATGTGATGAATGTCCATGAAATAATTGGGAATTTTTAGAAGCTTTTTGGTATTTTTAAAAATAAGAAATGAATTAAATGAGAAAAAGAAATAAAATGGACTGAGTTGCATTGGGCCTGGGGGGGTGCGAACAGCGTCAAAAACAACTACATTGGGCCTGACTTATGCACGCTGGGGGTGTCAATAGGAGACTGAAGACTTTTTGTATTGACTTTGGACATGTGAATGGCACATGAGTCGTTTAATTGCTGGCAACATGGTGAGCGTAGGATCAAGACCATCCAATGGCTGGGACTTAAAACTGGAATTAAATTAGGGTTACTGTTCCGACGGTCGGAGCTAGTCTCCGGTCGTCTTCTCCGGTCATAGATCTGCTAGGGATTTCTCAAATCATCACTTAAATGAAATCTAAAACCATGGCAAGATTCGCCTTTCATCACTGATCATAAATACACCCTCACAATTCACTTAGGGTTCCTAAAATAGCCAAATCGAAGACAAACAAAATAACCTATGAAACTGAAACTACACACCTAGGGTGTCTATCAACTAGCCAGATACTCCAATGCTCCTATTGAGCTTCAAGCAACATGAAAACAATAACAATTGATGAAAGCAAGCAAGTAGAATTTTAGAGTGCACCTGAATTGCAGAGCTACCACAAGCTGAGGAAAACCATAGATGAGAATCCTGAGCTCTTTCTTTGACTTGATCTTGAGCAATGAGAGTGAAATAAACACTCTGTAATGGAATTCTTGAGGAATTGGATCTGATGCAGTGCAATGGAATATTATGCAGTGGTAGATCTTTGATGCTTCAAGCTGTGAGATCCAAGGAAATTGTGCAACACTTGATGATGAAGATGATTGGATGAACCTCAATCCTGAATTGATGAAGTTGATGATGATCTGATCCAAAATGTAGTGTAATACCGGAAGATGCAATGCCTTATCCTTGGAGAATCAAGCCATGAAATCCCTGGATCTTATGCTCAATGCCATGATGGTGATGAATTGAAGAAGAATGAAGAAGATTGGTGGAGAATGGAGCTTCCTCGAAGCAAAATGCAGAAGGAAATTCAGAGAGAAAAATGTGGATGCAAGGTGAAATTTCAGAGCAAAATGATGATGTATGGTTCAGCTAGGGTTGATTCCTTATATAGCATGAGCTAGCCTCTAAACTGACTCAGTTAACAGTATGAAGTGTGGTTAACTGAGTCAAGTTAGTTTGTGAAATCAGTTATGGTGAGTGAAGTTAGTTGGAGCTCGAGTTGAAGCTGGCTGGATTCAATCAAGTACATTGAAGTTCATGCTTGTTATGGTAAGGCTTAATACAATGTGATTGCAGCATGAAGCTTATTGGATCAAAGTTGCAGCCTGTAGGGAAATATGTGAAATGGAATCCCTTGGCATGAAATGCAAAATGGGTGCATGGCATGGGATGTGAACCAGCAGCCAGGTGATCATGTATTCCAAATGCATATTGTGAACCTTTCCAACTTGGATGAAGCATACACAATTGATCTGAGTTGATTCCAACATGAAACATACTGCCTTGCTGCACAAGAAAGTGAATGTCCTATTGCGATCCTCCTCTGAATGTTTCTTCATGCCCAAGTCATCAAATGAGGTGATCCTTGGACTCAAATTGAAGGAGATGTTTCATACTACATGTTTGATGTTCAACCCAAGATGAGACATGACCTCTAAACATCTCAAAAAGACCATTGAAGTTCATGCCATGATGCTGCAAACTTGTCCTGCATTGCCTGCCCTTGGCCTGGCAAGATGCCTTGTGTCTTTGCATTTTGAAGCCCTATACTTTGCCTCTCCATAACTTTTAAATCATTGATCAAATAAAAAATCTTTGAACATCAAAGTTGTTAGAAACATGGAAATGAACAACTTTGTAGTTCAAAGAAAATTCATTTGAGGCCTACAACATGGAGAGCATTGACTTGCATTGTGACCCACCACCTGCTTGAAAAAATGTCTTGCCTGGCGCGCGCAGGAGGCAAGGCCTGCCTTGGCTTTTTGCCCTAGCTTGCCTTAATTTGCACCAACTTTGAATGATTATATCTCACTCAATTTTTATGCTATGGAAGAGTTCCACTTATGGATTTGAAGCTCAATATGCCTTCTTTAATTGGCTCCAAGTAGATTTTCATATCTTTCATATTTTGGGAGAAGGCTTCATTCAAAGTAGCTGCAAAAATGGCCAAAACTTGCCATTTTTGGAAACCCTAATTTTCCAAAAATGGTAAGTTTTGGTTTTCTTGATTTCTCTTGATTCCTCCATCGTTTCTTGATCAAATTTGAAACATAGGATCCTTGTAACCCTAATTTCATGATTTTAATCTCAAAAAGTCAGGAGTTGACTTTTTCTTCAGCATGGTTGACTTTTCCCCAAATTCCTAATTTCCAATCATTTGACCAATTGAACCTATTCCAAAATGAATTTGTGGATGAAATTTGAACCCTATACACTTGTTTTCATATATAACACAATGGAATCCACTTTTGCTCAAAAATTCATGGAGAAGCCCTTCACAATTGAAACCCTAATTTGGCCTATTTCCTTAGGAGAGGTTGCACTACTTGCCTTCTTTGATCAAACCAAAACTTTTCATAACTTGTGGCTTCACATAAGAACTTGTGGAATGTTGTAGACCTTTAGCATGATGTTGATAAGCTTTGTGATCCTTTGATTTCCTTTGTATATCTTTCAGTTGCTCCATCCATTGACCACATGTCTATGCCTCAGCTATGCTACACATGATGTAATGTTTTTGATTATTTGTGAACTTATGTATGCTAAATGATATTCGAAATGTGGAGGATATGATAGGGCAAATTTTGAGGTATTACAAATGGCATGAATGCCTTTCTAATATCTAGGTTATGGAGCAAATAAACACATATATCAACCTATGATCTAGGTGACATGAAAAAAATAGCAAAAAGGCTTTAAAAATTATGAAATTAAATCCTTGGAATGTTGAAGTCATTATCTAACATGGTATAAAAGTATTTCTCAAAATTATGCACTAAAGTGCCAAAACAATTACTTAACGATGAGAGAACAAGGCATGATCGCCGAAAAACAATTCCACAAAGTGGATCAAAAAGGGCACCAAAAATTATGAAAAAAATGTCTAAGTAGCATCAAAATGTCACAAGTTCCAGTAATTAATCACACACGAAAAATAGGTCTTACACCTATGGGAAAAAATTGGTTTTTGGTCCCTTTAACTAAAACAATGCACTTTGGAACAGCTTGTAATCAAAAATCCAAATTAATTACTAAAACCAATCAAACCTGGAATCAAAAATTATAAAAAATTAATTAAGAGGATGAGGATCACTCATGAATTTTTCCTGAATTTTATCACACCTAAAACTATTTTTAATAATTGCGACGAAACGGGAAAAAACGGTGTTTTAAGGGAAAGTGAAAGGAATCAAATCCTCTAATCCGTAACCTAATCCCTAAGCTCCGAAATCGACACATATAATCATAATTCACAAATAAATCCAGTGCCTCAGGTGGGAGGGCTCAATATGCACCTTAAGTTATAAGATCCTAAGCCGCATACAACTAGAATGGTGCATTAAAGTGTAGAATCGAGATTACTTACTTGATCAAAGTACCGATTCTTCATATAAAAGAAATCCAAAAACTCCATGTAAGGTCTTGTAATCTCTCATGAGCAAAATAAATGCTCATCTTCCATAATTGCTTTGTAAAGCTCCACCATTATCAAAATCGATCAATATCAATCAAAAAGCTTATGGACACTTACATTCAAATTAATCAAAAAATAATAATTAGAATTATCAACAAAATTCTAATTAAAAATTGTCAAGAAATGAATTAAAATATTAATCCCCAAAAATTAATTAACCACAAAAAATATGATTAACAATTCTAACAAGAATTATTAATAATTTCTAAAAAAAGATATAAAAAAAACAGGGGTGTATGTAGAATTGAGGCCTGCAGATATAAAAAATATGGCCCAAAAGGCCCATTTGTTCTCCAAACTAGGTTCACACAGGTGGATTAGAAAAAAGGGTGGTTCGAGTAGCAAAAGAATGTCCTTAGGCCCATTTTCTCGAATCATCTTGCAGGGGGTGTGTATGTACTGAAAATAGACTTGTGAATATCAATTTCATAGCAACAAAGCCCAATCTTCTTGCCAGCCTGCAGGGAGAGGTGAGATAGTGATTTGGAGCTGTGGAAAGAAAATTTCATGGGGTCTTGATGAAGCCCAATCCATAATTTGTTCTCACAATATTTGACCTAGAAAAATCAGGGAAGCTTAACAACATAACTCCCTTCTTCTTCATAGAACCAGATCGCGGCTCCCCTCTATCGCTCCCGAAGATTTGCATCCCGGTACAAGCGCGAACGGTCGGCGAAAAGAGAAAATGAAATGAACTTAATAGAGTCGCCAGCTAGGAATTTTTATCTCGAAGGAAAGGCAATGCTGCATAAACCTAAAAAAATATGGATAAGACGGTTGCGAACCAGAGAAACTGAGAAAGGGGGTTGGTTACAACCTGGGAAGGTATTAGCACCCAGATTGTCCGTCGTACTCGATGGGATCAACGCTTACAAGATTGTGTTTAAAGGGGTAGGTGTATGTGCTATCTGTGTGCAAAAGTTAGGGAAAAAGTACAGGTGTCAGTGCAAAAGGTGGGGTGAATGCTCAAGAATGAGGCTAAAAAAGAATGCTGAAGGAGGGAGAAGACACAAAGACTTTTGTTCGATAACAATTAAGTTATGCCTACGTATCCTCGCGTGCAATGAGGAAGTCAGAACACCGTAGTTTGACTCAAAGAGACTGAAAGATAAATTGACTGATGAACAGCTTGCTTGTCTATGCTCAAGTGTATGACTCATCTGGCTCGAGTGCTAACTGTCTTGCATTAGACGGAAGAAGCAAGTTCTCGTTTATGAATGAGTGTGATGAGAAAAGAATCCCGGAGGAGACGATTATTGTTTGTTTTTGTGTTTTCAGTTTTGTTATTGTTTTTGGTGTTTTGCATAAATTAATGAGCTTAAGCCTAAATCAAAGGCTTGTAAACTCATTATATCCTCCCTTTGATTAGGGATAATGAGAATACTTAAGTATGAGATAAGCATCTCAACCTTAATTGCCATGATGATGTAGGATTAAGATCATTAACCTACTTGTGATTAATTAGATGTTTTTGGGTTTTTTTTTAGTGTTAAGTAATGAGTTTAATCTCTAATCACAGATTAGTGGACTCATTACACCATCCTAATAGAAGGATAATAGATGAGAACACTTAAGCTGAGGAAGATACCTCAACTTAATCCATGGTTAGGGATTAAATTCATTATATAACAAAGCCTTTATTAAGTGGATTTTAATTAAGGATGAGATTAAGAAATGAGTTTTATGGTTTGTAAGACAACTTGAAGGGGACTTGTCCATTAAACACTAGGGTTAGTCCTTCTTAACCATAAGGAAGAATTAGAACCCTAATGTAAGACCCAAGTTACAAGATGAAGTCTTAGTGATTATTAAGATGAATTGATTAAGAGGTTTAACCAAATTAAAGGTTTAACACTTAGGATTAAAGTTATACACTCCATCCTAATAGAAGGATACAGGTATAACCCTAATTCCAAAGTCCTAAACCTTTAAGAGTTTAGTCTCTGATTAAGAGATGAGAAGAGAGACTCAAAGAAGACTCAAAGGTAAAAGACTAAAGGGGGACTATATACAACCCTAAAGTTATCATGCTTGGATGTTCCTATGGTTTGTAAGGCTTGAGAAAGATATTTACAGAAGCCACCAATGGAAGAAGCAGATGAAAGGAGGAGGAAGCAGAAGAATAAGTTACTTACTTCATTGAAGAAGATAAGTAACTTAAAGAAAGAAAGTGAGAAAGAAAGAACACAAGTGAACAAGTTCACTTCAAAACCAGCAAGATGCAAATGAAAGAGATAAAGAAGAATGAGAAGTAAAGGCAAATTCACTTCTCAAAGTAACTTACCACCTGAAAATGTTAGCATGAATGCATAAGATACAAAGCATTGTCGCTCCCACCAAAATGACACCTGGTCAAGAGGGGTACAGACGCGAACGGTCGGCGAAAGGAGAGAGAACACACAAGGGTGAACTCAGAAAGAAAAGAGTCGCCAGCTAGGCATTTTTATCCCGAAGGAAAGGTAATGCTGCATAAACCTAAAAAGAAATGGATAAGACGGTTGCGAACCAGAGAGACTGAGAAAGGGGGTTGGTTACAACCTGGGAAGGTATTAGCACCCAGATTGTCCGTCGTACTCGACGGGATCCACGCTTAAAAGATTTGTGTTTTAAAGGGGTAGTGTCAGTGCAATCTGTGTATCAAAGCTGGAAAGAATGCAAGTGTCAGTGCTAAAAGAAAAGTGAAGTGTATAAGAGAAGTGTCAGTGTGAGAACAAGAATGAAATGCTCAAGATTATGAGGCTTAAGGAATAATGCTGGAAAGAGGGGGAATATATAGAGAATTTTATTCGATAACTGTTAAGTTATGCCTATGTATCCTCTCGTGCAATGAGGAAGTCAGAACACCGTAGTTTGACTCAAAGAGACTGAAAGATAAATTGACTTGTGAACTGCTTACTTGTCTATGCTCAAGTGTATGACCTGTCTGGCTCAGGTGCTAACTGTCTTGCATTAGACGGAAGAAGCAAGTTCTCGTTTGTGAGTGAAGATGATGAGAAAAGAATCCCAGAGGAAACGATTATTGTTTGTTTTTGAGTTTTCAGTATTTTATTGCTTTTTGAAGTTTGTCATGGGAAAATGAGCTTAAGTCTAAACCAAGGGTTAGTAAACTCATCGCATCCTCCCTCTGATTAGGGGTAATGAGAATACCTCAAGTATGAAGGAAACACCTCACACTTAATCACCATGATGTAGGATTAAGATCATTAACCTACTTGTGATTATTTAGATGCTTTTGTTGTTTTTGTTTAGTGTTAAGTAGTGAGTTTAAGCTATAATCAGGGATTTAATGGGCTCATTACACCATCCTAATAGAAGGATGATAGATGAGAACATTTAAGCTGAGAAAGACTCCTCAACTCAATCCATGATTAGGGATTAACCTCATGACAAAACAAAGCCTTTATTAGAGTGGATTTTAGTTAATGATAAGATGAAGAAGTGATTTTTTATGGTTTGTAAGACAACTTGAGGAGGACTTGTCCATTAACACTAGGGTTAGTCCTTCTTAACCAATTAAGGAAGAATTAGAACCCTAATGCAAGGCCCAAGTTACAAGCTTGATGTCTTAATGGTTATTAGATGAATTGATTAAAGGATTTAAACACATTAAGGGTTTAACACTTAGGATTAAAGTTATACACTCCATCCTAATAGAAGGATGCAGGCATAAGCTTAATCACAAAGCCTTAAAACCTTTAGGGTTTAGTCCTTGATTATGAGGTGAGGAGAGAAGACTCAAAGATGACACAAAGGTAAAACTAAATGGGGGGACTAATCAAACCCTAATTGTTATCATGCTTGGTTGTTCCTAGGGTTTGTGAGGTTTAAGAGAGAGAGAGAATCTTCAAAGAGCCATCAAGGAAAGAAACAGATGAAAGGAGGAGGAAGCAGAGAGAAGCAAACAACTTGCTTCACTTAAGAAGACAAGTTGCTTGAAGAAAGAAAGAGAACAAGAGCATGAATGAGCAAGCTCACTCTAATACAAAGATAAAATGCAGCAATGATGCATAAGAGAGATGAAGCTAGATTGCGGGAAGTGAAGGCAAATTCACTTCCCAAACAACTTACCACCTGAAAAGTTAGCAAAAGAAATGAAATGCAATGCAAATGAGATGAAATGTCATGATGCAAACCAAAGTCAGAAGCATAAACATGATTTTAATGATTCTAAGAGATGATGCAAACACATGTCAAGAGTTGTGGATGATCATACAAGGATATGGGTGCAGATGAAGCATGCTTGAACCATGGAAGTTCATGAAAGTTTATGAAATGCAATGGACATGTAACATGGCAAATGAAAGATGCAATGACCAAACATGATTCTAAGATGTCCTAATATGTATTATGAATCATGTGGATGCACAAAATGTCATGGCAAGTCATTGAATGCAAGCAAATGAAAGATGGATGCAAAGGAAGGCACAAAATTAGGGTTTATGATCAACACACAAATCAAAATTCAAAATCAGAAGCAAATGACATGATAAAAAATTGAAAATGCAATCAAATATACCCTAAACCTATACCAGTTCACTGCCCAAAGGAGGGGACCTAACTCTTAACCTAGTGAAAGTTATGATTTTCTCAAGTCAATTAGGGTTTCAAGGTACCTCATCATGAAAAAGGCAAAACAAATTGAAAATGAAAGATCAAATCAAACCAAATTTAACCTAAAAAATACATGCCATGAAGGATGCAATGCAAGAAGAACCATCATCAAACTCTCAAAGGTTAGGCAGAATGGATTTTTCAAAGTTTGCACAAAAATATTGCCTTAAAATGAATTTAATTCCAATGAAAATTATCAAAATGCATCAAGAACCAAAAATAAATTTGTTTTGAGAGTTGGATAATGTTTCTAAATGTTTTGAAATGTAATATGAATTTTTTTGTGATTTTTAAATTCCTAAATGTATTTTTAATTAATTAATTTTCATTAACTAATTAAAAATAAACATTTAAATGATTTAAAAATAATTTCAAATGCAAAAAATAAAAATAAAATTATATTCAGAATGAGAAAAATATTTTAAGTCAGCGTGCAAAAAATAAAATTTTTATAATGTGTTTTGCTATTTTAAAATAAATGAGAAAGAAAATGCAATAAAAATGAATTTTAAATATGAATTAATGAAGGTAATCCAATCCAGTGGCTGAGATTCACACAAAAAGGGGAGGGAATTGACCTGCGCGCGCGAATGAACGGTCCAAATTCAAACTTGCCTAATTATGTCATTAGCCCTAATCCTAACCCTAATCACTTTCAGATGACCGAAACAGTGTTCCGGTCATCTTCTCCGGACAATCAATTTCTCAATCTCACTCAAAACGCATCAAAACCTCACTAAACTCTCCAGAATCAATCTATGAACATCATTAAACATAAACCCTACAACAAACATCATTTATTTTTCGTGAATCAAGAGAAACAAACAAAATCATTTTCACGGGCAAACTTTCAGACAGTCAATACATGCTTGTTTCTTGACCATTTTCAAAACCAAACACATCCAGATGATCAGTGCAACTCATAGAATCATTTTATAACAAGAAATTAAAGTTCTGGAAAAAAATGTTCTTGAGCTCACCTGAACTGGAGTTTTCGAAACAAGGACTCTCTGGCTGCTTCTTTGGTCCAAACAAGCTCCAATGATCCTCCCCAGAAGTTTGTGATGCTTAGCTGGAGTTTATATGGTCTCTAGGGGAAGTTTGCAGAAGCTCAGGTCAATGGAGGACGAAAATCGTGTTTTTGATGTGGGAGGTTTCAGGCCAAAACAATGGTTGGGAAATGATCAGAGGATCATAGTGAGTGATTTGGTGAAGTTTGTTTTGATGTTTGAATGCTGTGTTTTGAGATTCGAAGCAAAATGCATAAGAGGTCAATTTTGGGAACTATGGCTTGTGGGATGTTTCAGGCTGTGTTGTGTTATGTGTTGAGTCTCTTTTGGTACACATATCAATCCTTGATAGGTCAGAGAGTTGTTGTGGAGCAGTGTGATTGGTATGGAGCAAAATGCATAAAGTCAACTTTTTGTGTAAGAGAGGTATGGGCCATTTCAGTCAAGGTACAAGGCATGGCTTGGCTGCAGCTTGAATCAAGGAGAACCATGGAAATGAATTTGAGGCAATGCAGCAAGTGGATTAGGGTTTGTGTGAGTTTTTGCAATTTTCATAATGTTTGGCCCTTTTGAAGTTTCTTAATGCACAAGTCATGAAAATGGACAATTCTTTGGTGCATTCTGATTTTTAGGTCATGGTTCATGTTTGTGCAAAGGTTAGAAGTCACATTGAAGTCATATTTTTCCTTGACAAGATGTTTTGCAACTTTGCCTCTTTGGTGTAAACTTGAAATTATGTGATTTTGTCCAACTTTGACAAGCCATAACTTTTGATCCATAATGAATTAGAATAAGTTCTTGTACTTTTTGAAAAGGGAATGATCCATTCTACAACTTTCATGACCAAAGTTTTCTCATTTGAAGCATTTTTGAATCAATTTGAGGAGGTTGAAAAACTTTCCCAAAATGGCAAGTTTACATTACAAGTCACTTTCCCAAAAAAGGCAACTTTGCAAATGGCTTGAAATTCTTCAATTTTGTGAACTTCTAACATCTTCTATGATCAAATAAATATCATGCACATTCAAAATGATGGAGAACACCCTTTGGTTGGGTCATTGGGGGCCTCAGATGCCCTGATTTTGCACTGACTTGCTCAAGAAGTCAACCCTTGATTAGATGCCTTCCCCATGGAATTTCTTCATGAAAATTGATATGCATGATCCTTATAACATATAGAGACCAATAGAAACAAGAATGACCAAAAAATTTGGATTTATGTCCTCTGAAACCAAAACCCTAATTCTAGGTCATCTGTGCAGTTAAACCTGGCTCTGCTTCCATGCCTTTCTCAGTTCTTGTGATTCTTTGACTTCCTTGACTTTGTGAGGATATAATATGATGCTTGAACATACATGGACCCCTTTGAAGTGATTGTAGACCTTTGAAGTGGCTCAAATGGCTCAGGGATGGCTCAGATCACAAACCCTAGATGCAGATGACTTAGAACCAATGCAGTGAATCAAAAATGTGGTATGAGATGCTATGATTGGATTTATGCATATGAAAAGATCACAAGCCATGGTGAAATGGGTGAGGGCAAATTTGGGGTGTTTACAAGCATGAAGAAATGAATTGAAATGAGATGATATGAGATGAAATGAGCAAAGTCAGAAGTGTTTATGCAATGTTTATGTCATGTGAGATGATGCAAAGGCATACAAAGTGCATATGAATGCTTATGTGAGAGATGGGATGCAAAGGAAGCAAGTTAGAAGCATGGAAACACATGGATGTTCATGAAATGTTATGAATGCCAAGCATACCAAATGAATGAATAAATGATCAAGCAATGTTCTAACATGTCCTAATATGTTTAAGATGACATAAAAATGCTTGAGATGTCATGGAAAGTTCATGTATTGATGTTTATGCCAAGATGAATGCATATGAACATGAGAAATTAGGGTTTTATGAATGTATGAGATGCATATGACCAAAACAGAAGCAATGTATAAGATAAAAAATTGAAAATGTACTCAAAGGAACCCTAAACCTATACTAGGTTACCATCCAAAGGGGGAGGTCAGAAGTTAAACTAGAAGGAGTTATGAATTCTCTAATTTACTTAGGGTTTTTGGGTGATCTTCAATGTAAAATGCCAAACAATTTGAAAATGCAAGGTAAAAATGAAACAAAAATGTTTTTGGATGCTAGAGGACATGTACAAAGCAATGCAAAAAGAATCATTCACAAACTCAACTTGGTTCTAAGGTTATGAATTTTTGAAGTTAAGGTTAGAAAATGAATATTTTTAAGAACCCTAATTCATTGGAAAAATCTCAAAATGGGATCAAAACCAAAAAGAAATTTGTAAGGTGAGTTTGTAAATGTTTCTAAATGTCTAAGGATGTTCTCTGATTTTTTTGGTGATTGTTAAATACTTAAATGTATTTTTAATTAATTAAAATGAATTAATTAATAAAATAAAACATTTAAATGATTTAAAAATATGTTTTTAATGCGAAAAATAAAAATATTTTTGGTTTCTGAAAATTAATAAAAGGCTTGACAAAAATTTCCAGAATTTTTAAATCATTTTTTCTATTTTAATAAATATATGAAATAAAATACAAAGAAAATGAAATAAAAATAAAATGAAGGGAAAGTATGTCAATATGAGGGTCAGGATTCAAAGTCAGGGGGAAAGGGTTGAGTGGCGCGTGATTCAATGGCTGGGATTCTTTCCTGGATAATTCCATTTTAAATTAATTAATCCTGATTAAAACTTAATGACCTAATCTCATCCGTCCAAACACGCGCGCGCAAACTCATCCAAGGGTCCACATTCAAACTTAGCCCTAAACACGTCATTAACCCTAATTTCTTTTAGATGACCAGAACAGTGCTCCGGTCATCTTCTCCGGTGAGCCAAAACGCTATCTCCCTCCCCAAGCCTCTAAAACCTGATTTTTCTCCCCATAAATGATCCCCATACAACACTGAATCTAAATCCCCAAACAAAATTCATTTATAACACATCAAAAGAGAGAATCGAAGCAAATCAGTTCTAGGTCAAAAAACTTTCAGAGATCATGAAATGCTTAATACTCAATCATTTTCAAAACTAAATGCATCAGCACGATCAGTGAAGCATAAGGATTCATTTAAGAACTTAAAAACGCATTTCTGGAAAAAATTGTTCTTGAGGTATACCTGAGATGAAGCTTTGCTATCTGGAGCTTTCTGGCCACTTCCTTGGTGCTTTTCCACTCCAATGAACCCCTTGATGCTTCTGGCAAGCTTGAAACAAGTTTATGTTGGTTATTTTTGAGGTTTCAGTTCAGAGCATGTCAAAATCGTGTTTTTGTTTGAGATGGTTTCAGGCTAATGTGAGGGGTGGGAAATGATCCTGGGGTTATGTGGAGATGATTGGTGAAAGAATTTTGAAGTTTTGATGGCTGAGTTGGGAGATTCGAAGAGATGAAGTTTTGAGGGGATTTTGTGTAATCTGAGCTATGGGATGATTCAGGCTTATGTGTTATGTTCTTTGTGATCCATAAGGTTTGTATATGCAACTGTGATTGGTCAGAGGAGTTGGTGTGGCATAGTGTGATTGGTATGGGGTGATTTGCAAAAAAGTCAAGAATGTGTACTTGAGGTATGGGCATGGTGCAGTCCTGAGTTTATGGGGTTTCTGGCCTCAGCATGGATCAAGGAAGGCCATAGGATTGAAAGATTGAAGCTAGAACACTTGATGCTAGGGTTTCTATGAGTTTTGCATATTTTCCCTCTTTGGTGTTTCTTGTGATTCAAGCCATGAAACCTCTCAATTCTTGGGCCAATTCTGATTTTTTGATGTTGTTTTATCATTTCATGAAGTATTTGTACACATTTGAAGTCATTAGAAGCCTTGGCAAGTGGTTTTGAAAAAATCCCTCTTTGGTGCACTTTGAAAATTATAGGATTTTTGCCAACTTTGAAGCATCATAACTTGAGTTCCATAATAAATTAGAAAGATTTCTTGTACTTTTTGAAAATGGGAAGATCTATCCTACAAATTTCATGACCAATAATTTTTTATTTGAAGCATTTTTGATCAAGAAAGAGGAGGTTGAAAAACTTTCCCAAAATGGAAAGTTTCCATTACAAGTCATTTCCATTTTTGGCAAGTTTTGGCTTAGCTCAAATTTCTTCAATTTTGTGAACTTCCAAGCACTCCAATGATCAAATAAAGATCATAGAACTTCAATTTGATGAAAATATCCCTTTGGTTCCATTGTTGGGGGCCTCAGATGCCCTGATTTTGACTTAACTTGCTTAGGAAGTTACCCAGTGAACAGATGACTTTCACAATGAATTTCTTCATGAAACTTGGTACATATGATCCTTGTAACATCTTAAGAACATTAGAAACAATAATGGCCCAAAAATTTGGATTTAAGGCCTCTGAAACCAAAACCTTAATTTTGGCCATCTATGTAGTGAAAACCCTAGCTCTGCTTCCATGCATTGCTAGTTCTTTTGATCTCTTGACTTCCTTGAGCTTTGAGGGACATAACATGATGGTATAATACACATGGACCCTCTTGGAACACTTTGAGGCCTTTGGGGTGGCTCAGATGGAATCTTGGATTGCTCAAATCACAAACCCTAGATGCAGATGAACTTGAATTATGCAGATGAAACAAATATGCAATGTGAGATGGTATGCTTATGTTTATGCAATCATGAAAGATCACAAGCCATGGTGTGATATGAGTGAGGGAAAATTTGGTGTGTTTACAGCTGCCCCTATTCAAGCATGAGTTAGCTATGCAGGATGTAAGCGCCTGGCTTATCAGACAAACAAGATAACTTGTGGTTGAATACCAAAGACGGTCCAAAATTTGCACTCGTTGGATAGAAGAAGAAAAGGGATATAAATTGTAAAAGGTAGTATAGTATGATTATTAAATGAGGGCTATGGAGGACGACCATCAAGCAAAGGACGACTGCTGGAGATGAAGCGGTAAGTAAAGCAATGACGGGGACGGCCGACAAGCTGGGGAAATAAAGAGATCATGATGGGGACGACCAACAGGTAAGGAGATAAGATTCTCTGGGGATCAAAGTAAAGGCAATGATGGGGACGGCCATCAGGCTTGAAAAGTAAAGTAAACAACGATGGGGACGGCCATCGGTTTAAAGAATAAATGAAATAATGATGAGGGACGGTCATCAAAGGTGAAGGACGATCACCTAGCAGGGGACGGCTGCTCTTTATCACGACATAGGACGAATGTCGGATAAAAAAGGTCGACGATGGGGACGACCATCGGATAAGCATGATGAAGGACGATCATCAAGAGGTGAAGGACGATCACCTAGCAGGGTACGGCTGCTCTCGGGGTTTATCAGGACATAGGACGAATGTCGGATAACAAGATCAACGATGGGGACGGCCATCGGATAAATGATGAGGGACGGTCATCAAAAGGTGAAGGAAGTTCACCTAGCAGGGGACGGCTGCTCTTTATCACGACATAGGACGAATGTCGGATAGAAAAGGGTTCCAATAATGGAGACTCCGCTGGGGAAAGGATGAGGGACGGTCATCCAAAGGTGAAGGACGATCACCTGGCAGGGGACGACTGCCGAAAGTATCACGACATAGGACGAATGTCGGATAGAAGAAAAGTTGTTCTGTTGGCGACTTACTGGAGAACAGTAAACATGGACGATTATCCACGCTCAAAAAATAAAGGGTATAAGTGTTTGACGTTGTGTTTAGATTAAAGATGCGGATGAGCATCCTTAGGACCATGATACGGACGAGTATTGGTAGAAACAAACGCTGACGCGTGTTCAGAGATGATGATACGGACGAGTACCAACTGGTTAACAAAGAACACAGACGAGTATCGAATCTATTGAGGAGTGATATATAAAAGGGATACGGACGAGTATCAAAGACTTCGGTATAAGTATGAGTGAAGATTGTTTGGTTGATTGAAGTAGGAGCAAGACACTGATGAGTGTTCAACTTGTTAGGGGATGTATGACACGGACGAGTGTCAAAAGAGACTATATATAAGTTATGAACAAACATTTGTATGTGAGAGTGAAAATAGTGTTTTGGCGACCTACGGGGATAGGATGACACGGACAGGTGTCAAAAAGAGTGTGTTATAAACAAGTGTTTGGTTTGCACCAAGTGATTTGGCAACCATGCTAGGCAAAGGTGACACGGACGAGTGTCAAAAGAGTATGTATAGGTATCTGTATTTGAGAATGCAAAAGGTATTCAGGCGACCTGCGGGGGATATGTGTTTTTTATATATCTTGCTGATGACATACTGATGGTATTTGCAGGTGACTGGCTCGAACCTGGATTGCGATCATGCAAATGTTTGATTTTTTCCGTAATGCTCTGTATTAGACGGAATGCTACGCTTATTGGTGATTTATGATGCGAGTGCTATGATCACGCAAAAGAGAAACCGATACGGGATTCGGATCCCGCTGAAGAAAAGATCTATGGATGATCTACTTGGAGGGATATCCCAGCTGGGGAAGGGATCATTGGTAGATCTGTTAGTAGATATAGCTCTGCTTAGGGAAATAGAACATTGATAGACCTATCTGCAAGGAGATCTCCGTTGGGGAGAAGGAAGCTTTCGTCACTTTGTTGTGTAAGAGTTTCAGTCATTGCTCTTCTGGGGAGAAGCTGAACACTCTGTGGGGAGAAGGGCTGGGGATGCTCCTGTTGAGTAGACTTGTGCTGGGGATGAGGAGGCTTTGACAACTCCGTTGGGGGAAAGCATTCCAGATATTTCTTGGGGAGGAGGTATGTTGGGGAAGTGTGCTTGGCATGCCCCATGTTGCGTATTGAATACCTGCAATCTATTAAGACAAACGAAACGTACAAGTATCCCGAGGTATCCCTTATCGGATTCCGTCATAGGAACTAGATATTCCTGAAAGCAAATATATTTCCTGCAAGCATTTATTAAAAATGGCTCATTTGTTTTATGCAATTATTATATCATGAATATTGGACATTTTGCAAACGAAACAAAAAAATGTAAAAAACGCGGTGTGACTGAAAATTCTGATTTTATTAATCTGGGTGCCCTGAATTGGCAAATATAGTCAAAGAACAAATCCCCTGGAATGAGGAGATTGCTATAAATTGAGAAAAATAAAAGTGTTGGCAATGTTGACGACGCTCCGGTGAGCTTTCTTTGTTATGACCTGTATGACCTTGACGTTCTTCTCATCTTGTTTTCTGAAGAAGGTTGATTCTGACTGACGCATTATCCTTTCAAAGCTTGCCATGTTGTGAGTAATACAGACGAATTCAGAGTGCAGTTATTCGCTTATTCCCTGATTTTGCGTGGATTGCCCTTTCGGGTTTTCGATCCACCGGGATACCCATTTTTTCCTGAGTTGTCCAATGCGGCTTTTCAACTCAGCAGGTGTACATTTTTTTCAATTTTCCCTTATTTTTTCCCAAGTCTTTTATTCTATTTTTGACTCGCCGGGATGCCCTATTTTTTCCTGGACTTACATTCTGTTTTTATGTCCAGCGGGTCATTTTATGCGAAGTATTTTTTAACTGCATCTGAATTCACAGGGGATAAGAAATCTTCACCATCCATAGTAGTGAGCATTAGTGCTCCTCCAGAGAAAACTTTCTTTACTATGAATGGTCCATCGTAGTTCGGAGTCCATTTGCCCCTGTGGTATGTATGAGGAGGAAGAAGTCTTTTCAGCACAAGATCTCCTACTTGGTATTCCCGAAGCCTGACTTTCTGATCGAAGGCTTTCTTCATTCTTTTCTGATATAACTGCCCATGAAAAATAGCAGCTAATCTCTTCTCTTCGATCAAATTCAGTTGATTGAACCGAGAACTGACCCATTCTGCTTCGTCCAGCTTTACACCCATCATTACCCGTAAGGAGGGTAGCTCAACTTCAACAGGTAGGACTGCCTACATACCATACACAAGCTAATAAGGTGTTTCCCCAGTAGATGTTCTGATTGAGGTTCGATACCCATGCAAGGCAAATGGTAGCCTTTCATGCCAGTCTTTATAAGTACCCACCATCTTTTGCACAATCTTCTAGATGTTCTTGTTGGCTGCCTCAACAGCGCCATTCATCTTTGGCCTGTAAGGAGAAGAGTTGTGATGCTGGATTTTGAAGTCCTGGCACAGTTCTGCCATCATTTTGTTGTTCAAATTGGAACCATTATCAGTAATGATTCGCTCAGGTACTCCATATCGACAGATAATATCTCTTTTCAGAAATCTGGCTACCACTTGTCTGGTGATGTTTGCATACGAAGTTGCTTCAACCCACTTGGGGAAGTAATCAATGGCTACCAATATGAATCTGTGGCCATTTGAAGCAGTCGGTTCGATCTTTCCAATCATGTCAATGCCCCACATGGAAAAGGGCCAAGGTGAAGACATCATGTTCAAAGGATTTGGAGGCACATGCACTTTGTCTACATAGATCTGGCATTTGTGGCATTTCCTGGAATTGGCACAATAGTCTGCATCCATTGAGATCCAGTAGTAACCTGATCTTAATAATTTCTTATCCATTGCATTCCCTCCCGCATGGGTACCGAAAGATCCTTCATGCACCTCGTGCATCAGCAAGTCTGCTTCTTTCTTATCAACACATCTGAGTAGTACCATGTCAAAGTTTCGCTTGTATAATGAACCATCAGCATTAAGGAAGAAACTATCGGCCAGCCTTCTTAATGTCTTCTTATCATTGGATGATACCCCAGGTGGGTACGTCTGATTTTCTAAGAAGCATTTGATGTCATGGAACCAAGGCTTGTCATCTTTAGAAATGTCCATGGAGAATACGTATGCTGGTCGGTCTAGTCTGAATACCGAAATCTGAGGCACGTAATTGGTAGTTTGATCCTTGATCATGGAGGAAATGGTAGCTAAAGCATCTGCGAACTGATTTTCGTCTCGAAGGATGTACTCAAGTTTGACTGTTGTGAAGAAAGTCAATAATCTCCTCGTGTAGTCACGGTATGGAATCAGATGCTCTTGGTGAGTGTACCATTTTCTGTTGGCCTGATGGATTACCAAAGCTGAATCTCCGAAAACATTCAAAATCTTGATCCTGAGGTCAATGGCTTCCTCAAGACCCATGATACATGCTTCGTATTCTGCTTCGTTGTTAGTTCAGGCAAAGGTGAGTTTTGCCGAGAAAGGCATATGAACTCCTTTAGGTGTAATAAGCACTGCACCAACTCCACGACCATTCATATTGACAGCCCCATCAAACATCATAGTCCATTCTTCTTATGGGTCAGGCCCTTCAGTGTGAACAGGCTCTTCATGATCTTTTGCTTTTAGGTACATGATGTCTTCATCAGGGAAGTCAAAACTCATTGGCTGGTATTCATCGAGGGGTTGCTCAGCCAGATAGTCAGACAGTACACTGCCCTTGATGGCCTTTTGAGATGTGTACTGAATGTCATACTCTGTCAGAATCATTTGCCATCTTGCAACCCTTCCGGTAAGTGTTGGCTTCTCAAATATGTACTTGACGGGGTCCATTTTTTAGATCAATAAGGTAGTGTGAGTCAACATTGTAGATGTTAAGAATTGGCAGAATTTTTGACCAACAAGAAGTGTTGAACTTAGTTCAGGATGTCATACCAGATGTTGTGACATTGTCAAATAGAGTATAAGTTAATGAACTTAGTTCAGGATGTCAAACCAGATGTTGTGACATTGTATAAGTTAATGAATTAAGTTTAGACATCAGGATGTCACACCAGATGTTGTGACATCTTAAACCTGCTACCAGACTTAAATGATGCATAACAGAACTGAGTAAATTCAGGGAATTTATCTGGAATTAATTGTGAATAGATAAACAATACAAGGCGCATCTGTAGGGAGCTTAGTTATCTGATTTCAGTATAACAGAACAACTACCTCACTTAGAATCAAGGAAGTAACAAACCCTAATTCAAGGTGATGATAACATGACTTATCAGGACTGGATAATCTACAGAAAGCCCAAAAACCAAGCATCTATTTAAGGAACAGAAACTCTCAGAATAGAGTACGAAATTAAGAAGACTGTAAAGGGTGTTTGTGTTTAATAGCAGGTTTTAGTCGTGTATCACTTTATGAGCTTTTAAGCAAAAAGTGAATTGTGTCTTGATTGAAACTGTTAAGTAAAATCAAGTTGTTGTGTTTGAAGTGTGACTTCAATTTTATTAAACATTGTAACATATCACTGTGTGATTGAGGGGGAGTGAGTTGGTACTCATATCTAAGTTGTGTCTTAGGTAGAAATTGCCTTGGGTAGATATTAAGTGAAGGATTAAACTGAGTGGTTTAAGTCCAGAATTAATATTACTTATATTGGATTTCCTTCCTGGCTTGGTAGCCCCCAGATGTAAGTGTGGAGATACATTGAACTGGGTTAACAATTTCCTGTGTTATTTAATTTACCTGCACTTTAAGTTTTGTTTAAGTCTTCAAGTGTTTAAACATCTCATTTAACATCACGTACCTGATCCCAGAATTTCAATTGGCATCAGAGCAGGCACCCTGCCTGTTTAACTGGGTGAGATCTAGGGACTGCAAATTTTGGGAACATGGACAGAGATGTAGGATCTGTGAATAGACCACCTATATTGGATGGATCCAACTATGACTACTGGAAGCCAAGAATGGTAGCATTCTTAAAATCACTTGATAACAGGGCTTGGAAAGCAGTCAACAAAGGATGGGAGCACCCTGTCCAAGACAATAAGGATGGGGCAAAAGTGTTGAAGCTTGAAGAAGAGTAGAGTATGGAGGAAGAAGATTCAGCACTTGGAAATTCCAAAGCCTTAAATGCCTTATTCAATGGCATTGATAGGAACATATTTAGACTTGTGAATCACTGTGAGCTGGCCAAGGATGTTTGGGATACTCTCAAAACCACTCATGAAGGAACATCAAAGGTGAAGATGTCAAGACTTCAACTTATCACCACCAAGTTTGAAAACTTGAGAATGAAGGAAGATGAGACAATTCATGAGTTTTACATGAACATCTTGGAAATAGCTAATACTTCTGGTGCTTTGGGAGAGAAGATGAGTGATGAAAAATTGGTAAGAAAGATTCTCAGATCTTTACCAAAAAGATTTGACATGAAGGTTACTGCAATAGAAGAAGCTCAGGACATATGCACAATGAAGGTTGAAGAGCTCATTGGTTCCCTTCAAACATTTGAGATGGGAATGAATGATACAGTTGTGAAGAAAAACAAAAACATAGCCTTAGTCTCAAATACTAATAAAGAAGAAGAAAGTCATGAATCAGACCCTGAAGAAAATTTATCAGAAACAATTGCTATGCTTGGAAGACAATTCAACAAAATTCTCAAAAGAATGGATAACAGGTCCAGACCAAGTGGAAGAAACTCAAACTCTTCTGAGAATAAAAGACCTTATGATAGAAGGTCAAATTATGATGAGAAGACCAACCAAGGAAAAGGGATTCAATGTCATGGATGTGAAGGATATGGACACATCAGAAATGAATGCCCAACCTATCTAAAGAAGCAGAAGAAAGGTCTCTCTGTGACCTGGTCAGATGAAGACTAAGGATGTGAGTCAGAAGAAGAATCTGCAAAGCACATCACTGCTCTAGCTGGAGTATGTGAATCTGAAGGGGGATCTAGTGATGAGGAGCTGACATTTGAAGAGCTTGAAGAACCATACAAGATGTTGTGTAAAAGGAGCACTGAAGTATGCATGGAGAATATAAAGCAGAAGAAGCAGATTGAGGGATTAAAGGCTGAAAAGAAAAGTAATCTAGAGATCATTGACACTCTGAAAAGTGAAGTAAGCCTACTCAACTCCAAATTAGAGCATATGTCCAAATCTGTCAGAATGCTGAACAGTAGCTCAAACACACTGGATGTCATTCTCAACAACAACAAGCACTCAGGGGATAGGACTGGGCTGGGATTTAATAAAGCTCAAAAGTTTGAGGCTAGCACCAGCAAAACAACTTCAAATCCCATGAAGTCAAACAAGATGTCCAAACAGATATCTCAACATCATGACAAGAACATGATGAAAAAGAAGTATCAAAGATGGAGATGCCATCATTGTGGAAGGTTTGGTCACATCAAACCTTTTTGCTACAAGTTGCATGGACATCCAACTCAGAGATATCAGCAACCCCCTAAGCAGAAGACAGAGGTCACCAAGAAAGTGTTGCATGGACATCCAACTCAGAGATATCAGCAACCCCCTAAGCAGAAGACAGAGGTCACCAAGAAAGTGTTGCATGGACATCAAAATCAGAGATATCAGCAACCCCCTAAGCAGAAGACAGAGGTCATCAAGAAAGTATGGATACCTAAAGCTAGTCTTCATGCTGATCAAAGCTACAAATACCTGCCCAAGAACAAGTTCAACAAACAACCTTGGAGCTCTAAAGATGGACACTACACAGGGCAGAGGAATCCAAGGAAACCTCTCAACAGGCAAAAATGGTCAAAGAAGGTTGTTGCCTATATAGCTCATACATCTCTCAGAGTATCAGCTAAGGAAGACTGGTACTTTGATAGTGGATGCTCAAGGCATATGACTGGACTTAAGAAACTGCTGGTAGATTTAAAGTCACACTCATCCAAATATGTAACCTTTGGAGATGGAGCAAAGGGAGAAATCAAGGGAGTTGGGACTTTGGACTGCCCAGGTGTACCAAGACTGGATGATGTGCTGCTGGTAAAAGGATTAACTGCTAACTTGATCAGCATAAGCCAATTATGTGATCAAGGTTACAGTGTAAACTTTACCAAAACTGAATGCATAGTGTCTGATAAAGAACAGAAGGTTGTCATGAGAGGAGCCAGATCAAAAGACAACTGCTATATGTGGGAACCTCAAGATTTCAGTCTCACTTCAACTTGCTCCTTAGCCAAAGAAGAAGAAGTGAAGCTGTGGCACCAAAGACTGGGTCATCTTCATTTCAGAGGAATAAAGAAGATCATATCAATGGAGGTTGTAAGAGGTATTCCAAGACTGAAGATTGATGAAGGTAAAGTGTGTGGTGAATGTCAAATAGGCAAGCAAACCAAGATGTCACATCCAAAGCTCCAACATCTGACAACTTCCAAAGTTTTGGAATTATTGCATATGGATCTTATGGGACCAATGCAGGTTGAGAGTCTTGGTGGAAAAAGGTATGCCTATGTGGTTATTGATGACTTTTCAAGATATACATGGATAAATTTCATCAAAGAAAAGTCTGATGTGTTTGAGGTATTCAAAGATCTATGCCAAAGAATACAAAGAGAAAAAGCAAGCTGTGTGGTCAGAATAAGAAGTGACCATGGAAAGGAGTTTGAGAATCAAAAATTCTCAGATTTCTGTTCTTCAGAAGGAATCAATCATGAGTATTCTTCTCCTATCACTCCTCAACAGAATGGGATTGTTGAGAGGAAGAATAGAACTATCCAAGAGTCAGCAAGATCTGTGATTCATGCTAAAAAGTTACCACTGTACTTATGGGATGAAGCTATGAACACAGCTTGTTACATTCACAATAGAGTCACTCTAAGAAAAGGAACCTTGTCCACCATCTATGAAGTCTAGAAGGGCAGAAAACCTACAGTCAAGTACTTTCATGTGTTTGGAAGTAAATGTTACATTCTGGCTGATAGGGATCAAAGAAGAAAGATGGATCCTAAAAGTAATGAAGGGATTTTCCTTGGTTACTCCATAAATAGCAGAGCCTATAGAGTATTTAACTCCAGAACCAAGGTTATAATGGAGTCAATAAATGTGATCATTGATGATGCCTCTGCAGATGTAGCTGATGATGTTGGAACATCTGCTGACAGTCAGACTGAAGTTGAAATAAAGAGTGATAATCCTGACTTCACTCTAACTGAGGCAAGGACAGAACAATCCAGCAAACCTCCCTCCATCAGAATCCAGAAAGATCATCCTAAAGATCTGATAATTGGTGATCCCAACAGTGGTGTAATCACTAGATCAAGAGAGATGATTTCAGGCTCCTGCTTTGTTTCAAAGATAGAACCTAAAAACATCAAGGAAGCTCTGAATGATGAGTACTGGATCTCTGCTATGCAAGAAGAATTAGGCCAGTTTACAAGGAATGAAGTGTGGGATCTTGTTCCTAGGCCTGATGACATAAATGTGATTGGCACTAAGTGGGTGTACAAGAACAAGTCAAACGAGCAGGGAGTTGTTACAAAGAACAAGGCTAGACTTGTAGCTCAATTATACACACAAATTGAGGGAGTAGACTTTGATGAAACCTTTGCACCAGTAGCAAGGCTTGAATCAATCAGACTACGTTTAGGAATTGCTTGTATCCTGAAGTTTAAGCTATTTCAAATGGATGTTAAAAGTGCCTTTCTAAATGGGTATCTTAATGAGGAGGTATATGTGGAGCAGCCTAAGGGATTTGTTGATCCAAGCTGTCCAGATCATGTATACAAACAAAGGAAGGCTCTTTATGGTCTGAAGCAAGCCCCAAGAGCATGGTATGAATGACTGACCACTTTTCTCACAAAACAAGGGTACAGGAAAGGTGGAATAGACAAAACCTTGTTTGTGAAGGATGAAGAAGGAAATGTCATGATTGCTCAAATATATGTAGATGACATAGTATTTGGTGGGATGTCAGACAGGATGGTTAAACATTTTGTTACTCAAATGGAATCTGAGTTTGAGATGAGCCTAGTAGGAGAACTAACCTACTTTCTTGGACTGCAAATCAAGCAGATGGAGGACTCCATGTTCATATCCCAAAGCAAGTATGCAAAGAACATTGTCAAGAAGTTTGGGATGGACAATGCAAGTCACAAAAGAACACCTGCCCCCACTCATTTAAAGCTGACAAAGGATGACAAGGGTGAGAATGTGGACCAAAGCTTATACAGAAGCATGATTGGAAGCCTATTATATCAGACTGCTAGCAGACCAGATATAGCTTTTGCAGTAGGTGTATGTGCAAGATACCAAGCTGAGCCAAAAGTAAGCCATCTAAACCAGGTTAAGAGGATTTTGAAATATGTCAATGGTACTTGTGACTATGGCATAATGTACTCTCATGGATGTGAACCAATTCTCACTGGCTTTTGTGATGCTGACTAGGCTGGAAGTGCTGATGATAGAAAGAGCACATCAGGAGGATGCTTCTTTCTAGGAAACAATTTGATTTCTTGGTTCAGTAAGAAACAAAATTGTGTATCCTTATCCACTGCCGAAGCTGAATATATTGCAGCTGGTAGCAGTTGTTCACAGTTGGTATGGATGAAGCAAATGCTCACAGAATACAATGTCCCACAAGATGTCATGACATTGTACTGTGACAATTTAAGTGTTATTAACATATCAAAGAATCCTATCCAACACAGCAGGACTAAGCACATTGATATCAGGCATCATTTCATCAGAGATCTTGTGGAAGAGAAGGTGATCTCATTAGAACATGTAGCCACAGATCTGCAATTGGCTGATATATTTACTAAAGCTTTGGATGCTACCCAATTTGAAAACCTAAGGGGTAAATTGGGAATCTGCTTATGTGAAATATAGCAGTTATGGAGAAGTGCCAACATGTCCTATGACATCGTGTGGCATGATCACCAGATGGCAGCACCAGTCTGGTCAGTAACTCTGTGTATTCCACTCTTAAGAATTCCACTAGTAACGGATTTTATAAAAGCTCAAACGTGCTCTCAGCTCTTCATATCCTTACTATCTCCTCAAAACCATTTGCATGCTAAAGCTGATTTCCTGAGCTCATCAAAATCAATCAAACCTAAACTCTTCTTTCACTACATCCGAAAAATGTCTCAACATCAAAACCCTAACCTCACTGACGAAAATCTCAACCAAGAAGATGTAGTGCATGCAACCCCAATCTCTATGGTACCAATGGATACTACTCCCATAGACCAAATCAGAGGAAGTGTCCCTCTTGCTCAAAAACCCAGAACTCCAAATGTCAGAAGAGCAAAGGAACCTGTGTTCAGCAAAAGCAAAGGGACTCCTTCATCAACAAGCACCACCCCCAAAGCTTATGACTATGTGGAGGCTTCCATCAAGCATCTTGTGAACAGGATTTTATCTAAACAAAGAGTGGTGCGTGGGGTATCTGTTCCCCTGAACAGCATGCCTGCTTCATAAGAGGAACAGAGCAATCAGGCTAAAGAGGACACTCCTGCTCAACAGGATGTCCCAATAAATGTTGAAACATCTGAGGACCAGAACAAGGCCTCAACTGATGATGATGAAGCCACTAATGACCATGCTTTTGTTGATCCACCTGCTGAAAAGGAGGCTTCCCAACCTCCTCCTGTTGAAACCATAGATGATGACTCTGACACAGAGATCATTGCATCTGTTGACCCTAGCATAGCCAAAAGGCTTAGGGCTAGGAAGGAGAAGAAGTCTGCTGGACATGCAACACCAGAAAAGAAACAATCAACTCCAAAGAAAGACAAGGTCAAAGTTTCATTTGGACCTACTAAGCAATGGAGCAAGGTGAGTACCCAAAAGAGGAAAGCTGCTACTCCACCTGATTCAGATGTTGAAGAGGATGTCCCAACATCCCAACCAAGGAAGAAGTCAGCACCTCCCAGGTCTACCTCTACTATTCCTGAAGCTCCTCTGGACAATGTGTCCTTCCATCATGTTTCAAGTGAGAGCAAATGGAAGTATGTCTACCAAAGAAGGGTGGCACTGGAAAGAGAGATGGGAAGCAATGCATTGGAGTGCACTGAGGTAATAGACTTAATATCCTCTGCTGGTTTATTCAAGACTGTTTCAAATTTTTCACCCTGCTATGAGCTGCTGGTCAAGGAGTTCATTGTCAATCTGCAAGAAGACTGTGCTGATGGAAAGACAGAAGAATTCATAAAGGTTTATGTAAGAGGGAGATGTGTTGAATTCTCTCCTAGGGTTATAAATCATTACCTAGGGAGAGAATCTGATGGGCCTAATAAGCTGGGGAAAACTGACAACCAAGTTTGCAAGATCATCACTGCCAACCAGGTCAAAACTTGGCCATTCAAAGGCAAACTTTTTGTTAGCTTGCTTACAAGGAAGTATGCTATGCTGCATAAAATTGGTATTGTCAACTGGGTCCCTACAAACCATACCTCTTCAATAGCTACTGGATTGGGAAGATTCATTTATGCAGTACGCACCCAAACAAAGTTGGACTTTGGGGCTTACATCTTTGATCAAACCCTAAAGCATGCAGGAACATCAGCAACAAAGCTTCCCATTGCTTTTCCCTCTTTGCTCTGTGGAATCATCCTCAACCAGTATCCAGGCATCCTCACTGAGAAGGATTCAGTCTGCAAAAGAGAAAGTCCACTGGCCTTCCACTACAAACTGTTCTTGAGCCATCATGTTGCTGATGTTGAAGCTCCCAGTAGGACATCTGCTGGACCATCAAAGGCAAAGACTCCTATATCCAAAGCAGCCTTGATTGCAGAACTAAAGAACACTTGCAAAGAGCTGGATGCCAGGAAGAAAAAGCTTGAGGAAGTAATTCAAAGGCTGGAGCTGGAAGAGGTTGCTCAGAATGCTGATGAATCTAATGATGAATCTGAAGATGAAGAAGATACTAAATATGATGAATCTGAGTGAAAATGTGTGAGGAAAGTGTATTGCCTGTATCAGAAATGTAATTTTGACTTTGTATTTTTGAATGTTTTCTCTCTGCTTGTGTAAAATTTGGCCCCAATTTCTGTCTAACAAGGGGGGGAAGAGAAGTGTACTGAACAACAACAATGTCTGCTGCAGTTTGCCTTATTAATGAACAATGTTGTTTGTCTGTTTAATGTCTGCTTCTGAACTAAGTTTTTTTTAATAGAAAATTCTGTTGAACAAGTCAGAATACATACAGGTTTGAGGGGGAGCAAATTATTATAACTCTCACATGATTCAACAGAAAAGAACTCTGCTGCACTCAGATAAAACCAGAAGATTGTGTTAGCCAAAAATTAGCCAAAGGGGGAGTTTGTATATGTTAAGAATTGGTAGAATTTTTGACCAACAAGAAGTGTTGAACTTAGTTCAGGATGTCACACCAGATGTTGTGTCATTATCAAACAGAGTATAAGTTAATGAACTTAGTTCAGGATGTCAAACCAGATGTTGTGACATTGTATAAGTTAATGAATTAAGTTCAGACATCAGGATGTCACACCAGATGTTGTGACATCTTAAACCTGCTACCAAACTTAAATGATGCATAACAGAACTGAGTAAATTCAGGGAATTTATCTGGAATTAATTGTGAATAGATAAACAATACAAGGCGCATCTGTAGGGAGCTTAGTTATCTGATTTCAGTATAACAGAACAACTACCTCACCTAGAATCAAGGAAGTAACAAACCCTAATTCAAGGTGATGACAGCATGACTTATCAGGACTGGATAATCTACAGAAAGCCCAAAAACCAAGCATCTATTTAAGGAACAGAAACTCTCAGAATAGAGTACGAAATTAAGAAGACTGTAAAGGGTGTTTGTGTTTAATAGCAGGTTTTAGTCGTGTATCACTTTATGAGCTTTTAAGCAAAAAGTGAATTGTGTCTTGATTGAAACTGTTAAGTAAAATCAAGCTGTTGTGTTTGAAGTGTGACTTCAATTTTATTAAACATTGTAACATATCACTGTGTGATTGAGGGGGAGTGAGTTGGTACTCATATCTAAGTTGTGTCTTAGGTAGAAATTGTCTTGGGTAGATATTAAGTGAAGGATTAAACTGAGTGGTTTAAGTCTAGAATTAATATTACTTATATTGGATTTCCTTCCTGGCTTGGTAGCCCCCAGATGTAAGTGTGGAGATACACTGAACTGGGTTAACAATTTCCTGTGTTATTTAATTTACCTGCACTTTAAGTTTTATTTAAGTCTTCAAGTGTTTAAACATCTCATTCGACATCACGTACCTCATCCCAGAATTTCAAACATATACTGTCTCAGTCGGCGAGCAGCCTACGCTAAAGCACAACAAGTTTTCTCGAGCAGTGAATAACGTTGTTCACAGTCGGTAAACGTTTTGCTTAGGTAGTATATTGCATACTCTTTTTGACCAGATTAGTCATGTTGGCCCAGCACACACCCCATTGACCCTTTTAATACTATCAGTTACATTATCAGAGGTCTTCCTTCAATTGGAGGCATCAGAATAGAGGTTCCTTCAGGTACTCCTTGATTTTGTCAAAAGCCTTCTGACAATCTTCGTTCCACCTGACCGTTTGTTCCTTTATTAACAATTTGAACAGGGGCTCACAGGTTGCAGTAAGATGAGATATGAACCTTGATATGTAGTTCAATCTACCTAAGAACCCCTGAACTTCCTTTTCAGTCCTAGGTGCAGGTATCTCCTGAATGGCTTTGACTTTGTCAGGATCAACTTCAAACCCCTTTTCACTTACAATAAATCCCAGCAGCTTACCAGAACGCACCCCGAATGTGCATTTGTTGGGGTTTAGCTTCAGCTGATACTTTCTCAGATGCTTGAACAACTTCAGCAAATTTACCAGATGATCTTCTTCAGTGAGGGACTTGGCAATCATGTCATCCACGTAGCATTCAATTTCTTTGTGGATCATGTCATGGAATAATGTTACCATAGCCCGTTGATAAGTTGCACCGGCATTCTTCAGTCCGAAAGGCATTACCTTGTAACAGAATGTGCCCCAAGGTGTGATGAAGGTTGTTTTGTCCATGTCTTCGGGTGACATCCTGGTCTGATTATACCCAGAAAAACCATCCAAAAAGGAAAACACCGAGAACTGAGCTGTGTTGTCGACCAATACATCAATGTGAGGTAAAGGGAAATCATCCTTCGGGCTAGCTCTGTTCAGATCCCGGTAATCCACACACATACGTACTTTGCCATCTTTCTTAGGCACTGGTACAATGTTAGCCACCCACGGCGGGTAACTAGTTACAGCAAGGAAACCGGCATCCCACTATTTTTGTACTTCTTCTTTAATCTTCATGGCCATATCTGGGTGAGTACGGTGTAGCTTTTGTTTCACTGGAGGGCAATCTTCTTTCAATGGCAGCTCGTGCATAACAATATTCGTATCTAGACCTGGCATGTCTTAATAGGACCAAGCAAAGACGTCGACGTATTCTCGAAGCATGTCAATAAGTTGTTCTTTTACTGAAGCTTGCAGACCGGCCCCAATCCTCTTCGGTACCAAGATTAACTATTTCAACCTCCTCCTGATGAGGGGTAATCACTTTCTCTTCTTGACTCAACGATTTGGCTAACTCTTCAGGTAACTCATAGTCTTCTTCAACTCCTTCATCAGCTTGATTAATTGGATTGTCGAAGTCATACAAGGTCATAGTGGTGCTTTTGTCAGTGCAATCTGGAGGTTAAACTCTGCAAGGTTTGAGATTGGTTCGTTTTAGTGACCAATTTTAATCTTGTTCAGAAAAATGAAGTTATTATTTTGAAAACATTGCCATTTTATTGTTTTGTACAAAAGTAAAAAATGAAAAGACAGTGAGCAAAAAAGAGACTCGTTTGCAAAAGATGACCGATATTCATTGATAATCCATTTGCACAAAATTACAATATGGCCCTATTACAAAATGAGTCCGGACACCTTGGGCAAGATGTAGGACTTGATGCATGCTAAAAAGGCAGGAAATAATAATTACTCTACAGGAGTAACCCTTATAATTTCCTAGGAAGACCAGTTAAGGTGTTGTCCTGTCACATGTTTTGGTGGATACAGGCTCTTCTCTCAATGTGCTCCCTAAGAAGGCCTTGATGAAGTTGAATATTGATGGCATTGTTTTACGACCCAGTGATCTAATTGTAAAGGCCTTTGATGGGTCCCGAAGGTCTGTGTTCGGAGAGGTTGAGCTACCTGTGAAGATTGGGTCCCAAGTGTTCAAAAGCACGTTTTATGTCATGGATATTCAACCCGCTTACAGTTGCTTGCTAGGACGTCCCTGGATTCATGTTGCAGGCGCAGTGACATCCACGTTGCATCAGAAGCTGAAGTATGTGATAGATGGTCAGGTGATCATTGTATGTGGAGAAGAGTATATTTTTGTGAGTCATCTGTCAACTTTCAAGTATGTGGAAATGGACGGTGAAATTCATGAAACATTGTGCCAAGCTTTTGAGGCAGTCAATGTTAGTACTTTGGCTCCAGCAGATCGGAACAATGAAAAAGAAGGGACTTCTATCTACTCCTACAAGAAAGCCAAAGAAGTGGTCCAATCCGGAAGTGCTCAGGGCTGGGGCAAGTTGTTGGAGATGGAAAAGAAAGACGACAAGTTCGGTCTTGGTTACCAGCCTGGTGGGTCCAACTGGCCTCAGGGTAGTAAGTCCATAACTTTCACAAGTGTCGGAATGCTGGATCGCAACAACATCTGTGCAACAAGTGAGGGGGGATAGTGACTGCGACTAGGATAACTGGATTCACCCATGTGCACCTGGGGAGGAGCTCCGGAACTGGTTTGCCGAGGATTTCGTTCAAGTTACTTGGAAATCAAAGTAATTTACTTGTTTCTTTTTTATCATGTTGTATGTCAATCCTGCACTCTGCCCAAGGTGCACGGATCCAACTGTAGGGCCACCATGCTTTTAATGCATTTACTTTTTCCATGAAATAAAGGACATTTTTCAAGCAATTTTTGTTCTCTTTCTTTCGTTTTAAAATTTTTCACAAAAAAATAAATAAAATGGCAATGTTTTTCCTTTTCTTGTGTTTGTGTGTTTGCGTCTCTTTTGAAAAGAACAGATTTTGAAATAAGCACATCATTTGTGCAGTGTTGATCATCCGGATTCTAGTGATAACGTTCCTGCTATGACCACGCATGACTTCGACAATCCTATCTACCAAGCTGATGAAGGGGTTGAGGAAGACTGTGAACTCCCGGAAGAATTGGTCAGGTTGTTGAAACAAGAGGAAAGGGTCATTCAGCCTCATCAGGAAGATTTAGAGATTATCAACCTCGGACTGAAGATGTAAAGAGAGAGATAAAGATCGGGGCCAGTCTGCAGGTCGAGGTAAAGAAGGAGTTGATTGGTATGCTACATGAATATGTGAATATCTTCGCCTGGTCATATCAGGATATGCCAGGACTAGATACTGACATCGTTGTGCACAAGCTACCACTAAGAGAAGACTATCCTCCGGTGAAATAAAAGCTGAGAAGAACTCGTCCTGATATGGCGATGAAGATCAAGGAGGAAGTACAAAAACAGTGGGATGTTGGATTCCTTGTCGTAACTAGTTACCCACCTTGGGTAGCTAACATTGTGCCTATACCAAAGAAAGACGACAAAGTTCGGATGTGCGTTGATTATCGGGATCTAAACAGAGCAAGTCCAAAGGATGACTTTTCATTACCTCACATTGATGTGCTGGTAGATAACACCACTCAGTTCGCGGTATTTTCTTTCATGGATGGCTTCTCCGGGTATAATCAGATCAAGATGGCACCGGAAGACATGGAGAAAACAACGTTCATTACCCCGTGGGGTACATTCTGTTACAAGGTGATGCCCTTTGGATTGAAGAACGTCGGGGCAACGTATCAGCGGGCTATGGTCACATTGTTCCACGACATGATACACAAGGAAATTGAATGCTATGTGGATGACATGATTGCCAAGTCCCGGGACGAAGAAGAGCATTTGGTCAATCTCAAAATGCTGTTTGATAGATTGATAAATTATAAGCTGAGGTTGAACCCAAACAAGTGTACTTTCGGAGTGCGGTCCAGAAAATTGTTGGGTTTTATTGTTAGCCAGAAAGGAAATGAGGTGGATCCTGCAAAAGTAAAAGCAATACAAGATATGCCTGCACCAAAAACAGAAAAAGAAGTGCGCGGGTTTTTAGGGAGGTTGAATTGCATTTCACGGTTCATATTTCATCTAACTGCCACGTGTGAGCCAATTTTCAAATTGTTGAGAAAAGAACAAACGGACAGGTGGAATGAGGACTGTCAAAGAGCCTTTGAAAAGATAAAAGAATATTTGCAGACACCTCCGATTCTAATGCCTCCAGTTCCAGAGGAGTCGATGGGGTGTGTTCTAGGCCAACATGATGAGTCTGGTCGAAAAGAGTATGTTATTTACTACCTTAGCAAAAAGTTTACCGACTGTGAATCTCGTTACTCATTGCTCGAGAAAACTTGTTGCGTTTTGGTATGGGATGCTCGCCGACTGAGAGTATATGTTGACCCATACCACACTGCTAATCTCAAAAATGGATCCTGTCAAGTATATTTTCGAGAAACCAGCATTAACCGGACGGTTTGCAAGGTGGCAAATGATTTTAACAAATTATGATATACAATATACTTCCCAGAAAGCCATCAAAGGAAGTGTATTGTCATATTATCTTGCACAACAGCCACTTGAAGATGATTATCAGTCGATGAAATTTGATTTCCCTGATGAGGACATCATGTACCTCAAAGCGAAAGATTGTGAGGAACCACTTCCGGAGGAAGGGCCAGACCCTGAATCCAAATGGAAGTTGATGTTTGATGGGGCGGTCAATATCAATGGACGTGGAGTTGGTGCCGTTCTTATCATTCCTGAAGGTGTACACTTTCCCTTCGCTGCCAGAATTACTTTTTGCTGCACCAACAATGAAGCAGAATACGAGGCGTGCATAATGGGAATAGAGGAGGCTATTAATCTTCGGATTAAGACCCTCGATATATTCGGAGATTCAGCCCTCGTTATCAATCAGATTACCAGCAAGTGGTATACACATCAAGAACATTTAATTCCTTATAGGGATTATACCAGAAGACTATTGACGTTCTTCACAATGTTTAAGCTGCAGTACATACCACGAGATGAGAATCAATTTGCCGATGCATTGGCTACTCTTTCTACGTCCATCAAGGTCCTGTGTTGGAACTATATGCCTAGGATTGACATTTCCAGGCTTGACGCACCAGCTTATGCTTTCTTTGTAGATGCAGTGTCTGATGAGAAACCTTGGTACTTTGATATCAAGTTGTTCCTGGAAAAACAAGAATACCCAGTTGGGGCATCATCCAACGATAAGAAGACCTTAAGACGACTTGCTGCTAGTTTCTTCTTGAATACATATGGGGTTTTGTATAAGAGGAACTTTGACATGGTCTTGCTCAGATGCGTGGATAGACACGAAGCATACTTGTAAATGCAGGAAGTCCACGAGGGATCTTTTGGTACTCATGAAGGAGGACACGCTATGGCTAAGAAGTTGTTGAGATCGGGGTACTATTGGCTAACAATGGATGCAGACTGTTGTTCGTACGCCCGTAAGTGTCACAAATGCCAGATTTATGCAGACAAGGTGCATGTTCCTCCCAGCCCGCTCAACGTCATGTCATCTCCTTGGCCATTTTCTATGTGGGGCATTGACATGATCGGGAAGATAGAGCCTACTGCTTCAAATGGTCATCGTTTCATCTTGGTCGTGATTGATTACTTCACTAAGTGGGTTGAAGCAGCATCTTATGCCAATGTCACTCGTCAAGTGGTAACTAGATTTTTGAAAAGAGACATTATTTGAAGATACAGAGTGCCCGGGTGAATCATTACTGATAATGGTTCCAACTTAAATAACAAGATGATGGCAGAATTGTGCCGGGACTTCCAGATTCAACGTCATAATTCTTCTCCTTATCGACCAAAGATGAATGGTGCGGTAGAAGCGGCTAACAAGAACATTAAGAAGATTGTACAAAAGATGGTTGTCACTTACAAGGATTGGCATGAGATGTTACCGTTTGCGTTGCATGGGTACCGAACGTCAGTCAGGACATCAACCGGGGAAACTCCTTTCTCATTGGTATATGGCATGGAGGAAGTCTTGCCTGTTGAGGTAGAAATTTCTTCATTGTGTGTGATGATGGATGTGAAGCTTGATGAGGCTGAGTGGGTATGTGCTCGATACAACTAGTTATGTCTAATTGAGTAAAAGAGATTGGCGACTATCTGTCATGTTCATCTTTATCAGAGGAGAATGAAGCGAGCATTCGATCAGCGAGTACGTACTCGGGAGTATCAAGTAGGTGAGCTTGTGCTCAAAAGGATCGTTCCTCCAGGTTCAGATCACAGGGGCAAGTGGACCCCAAACTACGAAGGCCCATTCATAGTAAAGAAAGTTTTCTCGGGTGGAGCACTGATGCTCACCACTATGGATGGAGAAGATTTCCAATCCCCTGTTAATTCGGGCGCAGTTAAAAAATACTTCGCATAAAAAGACTCGCTGGACACAAAAACAGAATTAAAGTCCAGGCAAGAAAAGGGCATCCCGGCGAGCTAGAAACAGAATAAAAGCTCGGGAAAAAGTTAGGGAAAACAAATAAAAAATGTACACCCGCTGAGTTGAAAAGCCACATCGGACAACTCAGGCAAAAAAGGGTATCCCGGTGGATTGAAACCCCGAAAGGGAGATCCACGCAAAACAAGGGAATAAGCGAACAATTACGATCCGGGTAATCTGAACCAAATCACCGTTTCGTACAGCCTGACAATATCAGAAGGATAGGAATCAGTCCCCTCATCTTTTTCAGAAAGCAAAGGCAAGAACGGAAAGTTTTGAAGACATGTTGGTCATAGCAAGAAGGAAACTCATTGGAGTGTCGTGCACATTGCCATTAGGATAGTTTATTTTCTCAATTTTATGGTAGCTACCTCTTTCCAGGTGGTTGCTTCCTGATGTAATAACTTTTCCTAGTCAGAGGCATTTCAATAAATGAATATTCAGTCAAGAAGCTGTGTTGTGTTTATTTTGTTTGCAAAAATGTCCTGAGTTTTTGGCAAAAAAGAACATTGCATTTGAAACATGGTGTTTTCTCTAAAAAATGACATTGCAGGTAAACATTTAAAACCATCTTTGAGTGTTGGGTGACGATGGATGAACGGATCATACCATGCAAGTCCCCGGGGCATATATGTGTATTCTGTTGTTGCAGGTTTTGCAGGATGGTATCACACTTTCCCAAGCAGAATATTCCCCAGCGGAGACTGATCAGATAAAATGAAATTGATTCCCAACAGTTTTTTACGACTGTGTGAAGAGCTGGTTTTCTCCCAAGCGGATTATCCACAAGTGAAGTATGCCCAGCAGGCAGCTGAATGCCCGATTTCCCCACAGAGTTCATGTTTGGGTTTCCCATCATCGAAATAGTCCCTAGAGAAGTCGCCTATTTATTTTTGGTCAGTGTGATGATGCAAACAGTTATTCATCCCCAGTCAGAGTTAGGCATTGTCAAAGCCTCTTGACCAGGTTCCCCAGCACTCGTCTGTGATCATTATCTGTTTGTGCTCGTCTGCATTTCTTGGCACCTGGTTGTGGTGGGTATCCATTTTAAGCTCGTCTGCACTTCCCAATGCTCGTCTGTGTTTGATGTTTGATAAGTTGCTCTTCAGCATCACCCCAACACTCGTCTGTGTTCATAATTTGTTATTGCTCGTTTGCTGTCCCCAGCAGTCGCACATGGTTGTTAGTTGTTGTTGCTCGTCTGCACTTCCCAGCACTCGTCTGTGTGTACCATCCATTTGGTGCTCGACACTTGTCTGTGTTTGAACTCATGTGATGCTCGTCTGCATTTCCCAACAACCGTTTGTGTTTGATATTTGCTTGGTGCTCGTCTGCATTCCCCAACGCTCGTCTGTGTTGTTATCTGTTTGAAGCTCGTTTGCTTTGTTTGGATACTCGTCTGTATCATCCCTCACACTCTTCTGTGTTAGCTTATATCCATATGTGTTGATTTGATAATCTCTCATACTCGTCTGTATTGCTGCTCCAAATGCTCGTCTGTGTTGGGTTTCTGGTATTCGTCTGTATCATTTTTAACACTCGTCTGTGTTATCTTTTTCAAGCCCCCGTCTGTGTTGCTGTTTGGCTTCATTCACTCGTCTGTGTTTGGATAGTTTCCTGATAATCGTCTGTATCATATTTCAATCACTCAGGGTTTGATACCTTTCTGATACTCGTTCGTAACGTTGTTATCAATCGTTCGTGTTATATTTTAGCAAACACTCGTTCGTGTTTGATACCTTTCTAATGCTCGTCTGTATCAGTGGCTGATATTCGTCTGTATCATCGCCTGAAGCGCTCGTCTGCGTTTCTTAGATCATCGTCTGATATTCGTTTGTATCATTGACTTATGGAACTCGTCTGTGCTCTCTTGATGATCATCCAATACTCGTCTGTGTTGAAGAGGTTTGAGGTCCTGACGGTGGGATTAAACGTCAAAATGGTTACTGGTCCTGGCGTAACAAGTTTATCCGAAGGAGGTTCGTCTGTCTCAGACACCACTTGTCTACGCAAGATTTGTGAAGAGGGTTCGTCAAATCCTATTGTTGCACCTGGCATAACAGGTTATCCAAAGAAGACTCGTCTATCTTAAACCATATGTTCACGGATAACATATGAAGAGGGTGCGTCTATCCTGATTATGCATGTCTATCCCACAGACTTAAGTACATCACCGGTCCTGGCGTAACGGGTTATCCAAAGGAGATCCGTCTGTCTCAGTTCATATATTTTGAAAAATGTATGAATGGGGCTCGTATGTCCAATTCCTGGCGTAACAGGTTTGTACGAAGAGAGCTCGTATGTCCGATTCCTGGCATAACAGGTTTGTATGAAGAGGGCTCGTATGTCCAATTCCTGGCGTAACAGGTTTGCTAAAAGAAGTCTCGTATGTCTAAGTTTTCTATCTGAAGTACCTATTCAAGTTGGAAGGAGCTCGTCTGCTTTTTCTTCACTTCAATTACCCAAAGCGTCATTTGGTTGGGTTTATTTCCCACTACTTGCATTCCCCATCAGAGGGAAAATTTCAGATCTTCTTAGGTATTCAACCACAATTCATCTTGAACGGCCGATAGTACGTGCTACCGTCCTTTTCAGATTAACAGTTGCTTGAATAGGGGCTGCTGTAACACCCCAAATTTGCCCTCTTCTTTTTAAGCATCATCATCATATCATGATCATCATGAGCATATCATGTCTTTGGCATCATTGCATGGAAAAATGAAGCATAACAATCTCATGTCTTAGCATTAGGCATATGATCAACTATTGGTGGATTTAAGGCATTACAAGCTATGGCAAGAGGCCAAGAAGACTTGTCCAAGTCCCATGAAGAGTTTACATGACATTCACAAGTTTAAGATCCTTTACAAGAGCTCAGAAGGTTGGGAATCATCAGAGAATCCAAGCTAAGGCAAACTCCTACACAATGGTTCCCAAATTAGGGTTTCACTTTCAAGCAAGAATTCTTTGTGACTTTGGCCATTTCATGTGGGAAAAGTCTTTCACATGATAAGAGGTTCCTATGGATGAAATTTGGTGAGAAAATTCCTTGTGGAAGGCAGTTATTTCATCAGTTGCTTGCATAAGAAGAAATTGGTCAATTGTGCAGTTCAAAAGTCAACTGTGAGAATTCAAGGGGTCCAACCCCATTTTTCAAGTCAAGGGATGTCCTTAAGACCTTAGAAGAGGTTTGGCAAAGTCAAAGATCAAGAATCAAGGGGTTTTGAAGAACTTTCCATTTTTTGCATATGGCTTGTTTTAGAAGTTTCCATTTTTGGCAACTTTTGCCCTAATTTTCAAAGGCCTCTTTCATGATGAAAATGATCTCAAATGAATTTCCAATAAACATGAAAGTTGTAGGGTATGTTCTCCCATTTTCAGAAAGTACAAGTGCATTTTCATAGCCTTCATGGATCAAAAGTTATGGCCATTGGAAGTTCACTTATTTTTAGGGTTTTACTTAAAATGCAATTTTCCATCATTTGCAAAAACTCACTTAAGTCATTTTCAAGCCAATTTATGGACAAAGTGAGATTGTAATATCATAAGGCTTGGCATGAAACACATTTGGCCCAAGAGAAAGTTCAAAAATCGTGCATGGAATGTGAGGTATTTCACAAAATGCAAAAATGCATGATCACAAGAAAAGCATGATACTAACATCTGAGGGCCAAGATCATTTAATCATGAATCAAGGGTTGGGATGAGGGCTTAACATGTGCAAGAGAGAATCAAATGCACGAGCAGTTTGCTCATTCTCATTCTTCATGCAATTTTGCAAAACAATCCCTATCACACAACTCATGCTACCACTCACCACAAAACCCTAATCAGTGTAATATACACATGATATAAAAGCCAAGCATGCTCTGAATGCAGGCTAACACTCTCTCATTTCTCAGATTCAAAGTTTCATACACAAGATAAAAAGCTTGCGAATCTCTCTCCCCAAGACACATCTCTCTCATCTCTCTTCATATTCTTCTTCTACAAGCTTCAAGGACTCCATTTATCTCATCAATCAGAGCTAAAAGTGAAGAAACAAGAAGTTGCAGTTCAGAGCAAGATCCTTCGAGCTCCTCAATTCAGGCTCTCTCAAGCTTCCTCTTGCATTTATTTTGCAAGAGGATATCAAAGTGCACGGATCTGCTGCATTTGAAGCTCTATTCTGGTGATTTTGAAGTGGTTCAACCTCAGGTATGACTTGAAATCCATAGATCTAGAACTTGTTTCTCTTGTGTGCATTGTGATCTGTAAACTTTGCTGAGTACACTGCACTAATTGGATTCGAAATTGGTGGATTATTGAGTGAGAAATCTGGATTTGAAAGTTTGATGTCAAACTTTGATTGCTTCGATTTGATGAATTCATGGATTGTTTGTATATTTGAGTGCTTGATTCACGTTTAGGTTGATTAGATAATCAGATCTGGAGGTTTATAGCTTTGTTTATGATTGTTTGTTCTTGATTATGAGTTTTCCGGCGCCGGAGCTAGGGCTCCGGTCGCCGGATTCTGGAAATGTTTGATTGGAGAAGATGATCTCATAGCCCTTGGATATTTCATCTAGACGGATGACGCATTGCCAACACATTAAAAACACATCATCCCTTGCACGTGATTTCGTTTCATATTTTAAATCTGAATAAAGCATTATGTTTGGCACCTCACCACAGTTATCATGCACACACGCACTGAACTCTTGGATGTTTGACCTAGTTTTAAGGTTTGACTTGATCTGATGTGTTGGTTGGATCCAGTGGCTTGTTTATTTTCCTGATTTTCTTGAATTTCCACCATAATAATGTGTACATGTGTTGGATTCATTGGGCTCAGGATGCTATTCGCACCCCTCCCTCTTCTAGGCCCATTTTAATTAAACTGAAATGGTTACTAATTGCACCCCTGGTCCATTGGCTTCTTATTTTATTTTTATTTTATTTCAGTTTACTTTTCAATTATTAAAAACAGTTAGAAGTTAATTAAAAATTCCAAAAAAATTCATAAATGATATTTTGAGTTTTCTTTAATTTTTGATATTTTTATTTTCCATTTATTTTCATTTTCCACGCTGGAATTAATTGTTTCTTTTATTAATTGTTTTTATTTCATTTTAAGCACATGCTGACTTGTAGAATTTATATCTTGATCATTAATTTGAATTTTGAATTGATTCTTTTTACTCTGAATTCACATTGAAATGTATTTTATTGGTGATTTTTCTTCTAATTTTTAGAATTTTTCTTGATTATTTTTTATCTTTGACTTGTGTTTGAAGTTTCATAACCCTAATCCATGTTTAGGCACATATTTGACCTACCTAGCTTCTGGTTTTGATCTTATTCTTTTGGCATGCTAATATTAGATGTTTGAAGAGTCTTTGTGCAAGTTTGTGGAATTTTTGGATGAATGCTTGATTTAATTTGAATTTTATTGTTTGCTTCTCTCCTTTTGCATCCTTTTTGGTCATATGTTTAGTCCTTAGGTTAGGAGGGCACTTGTGCCAACTCCCTTAGGTTGTTTAGAGCCCTTTTAGGATAAAGATACCCCTCTGGTCTTTTATTGATGTTTGTACTTTGAGAAATTTTGTGGTTGCTTGCCTTTGAAGTTCATTCACTTATGTACATGTCCACCTCACTTATTATGCTTATTTGCTTCTCATCTTGATAATGTTTAAGTTTGTATGCTCCAATTCTTAACCTTTTGTGATGATTAGGCACATTCTTGACATGTTAGGGTTCTGGTCTTGAAGTGTGTGATGTTGGTTTGCTTTGTATGCTTTTTGTTATCTCATAATTGTTTTGTTTTGTCATGATAATCTGTAATGCTTTATGTTGAACTGTTTAATCCATTTCTCATTTTGTGTTGTGTGTTTAATCTTGACACTTGTAATTGAGGTTCCAATTCTGGTTGTGATGTCTTGGCTTGATATTATGCCCATTTTGTGTTTCATTTGGTCTTATTTGCTTGCTTATGCTATTAACCATTTCAGGGGCTTTGGTAAGTGAGAGGTGTGGATGAGATTCCCGCATCTCAAATTCTTATCTCTTTTCTTTTCATGATGTTTTCTTATTTGTGTTTGATATGTTTAGGCCATCCTTTCTATCTTCTTCCCTTCTTCATTCTCCTCCTTCCTTCCCTATCTCTTCCTTCTTTAGGATAGTAAGCCTCACTAACTTAGGAATCCCATTCATGTTGACCTTAGGATTGGTTAGTTCCCCTTTAGTTCTTTTACCTTTAAGATCTTTGGTTCTCTTCTCTTATCATCTCAAAACAAAAACCATAAAAAGCATTTAATAAGGATTGAAGTGGTCTCCTGTGCAATAGCCTTATTCCATGGAGCACTTGTAGTCTTCCCATCTTGGGATAGTACAAGCTTGTCTCTCATGATGCACAAGTCTGATCATGAGACCATCTTCATCAAGAAAACCATAAAACACACTTCTTCATTTTACAAAAACACTTAATAAATTCAATAAGTTAGTGAACTTAGGCCCTAATCTCTGGAACTAAGTTTTGGGGATCTTCTCCTTACTTGAGTGTGCTTGTTCTATTATTCCATCTTGGAATGTAGTAGGAAGTACACATTCCATGGAAAAGAGCTTGAGTTCACTTCCTTGTGCCGCACTCATAGAAAACTTATAAAAAACACAAACAAACAATAATCGTCTTTCCTTCGGGAATTCTTTTCTCATCACCTTCACTCTCATCGTACGAACTTGCTCCTACTTGTCATTTTTCAAGACGGTAACACACTCGTCGTCCGAGCCTGCAACACCTGAGCATTGACATAGGCAGTTCAAGCCTTAAGACACAATCAATCTTTTCCACCCCTAGTTAGGGGAACTACGACGACTCTGATCCTCATTATCCAGATGAGGTACGTAGGCAGCGGGGTAGGGCCCGTTCGAGCACACTCTTTTATTTTCCCTACATTTTCCCCCTTTCTTTTCTTTCTTATCCAGTTTCAGTTTCAGTTTTGCAGCAGCTTTCATTTCTTCACCCTTTGAAACAGATTTCTTTGCAAGCGTGGATCCCGTCGGGTACGGCGGACGATCTGGGGGGCTAATACCTTCACAGGTCGTAACCGACTCCCGAACCCAGTCTCTTTGGTTCGCAGGACCCGTGTCCTTCCTTTTCTTTTTTATGGTTTGTGTAACATTACCATTCCCGTTCCTTCGAGATAAAAATGCCTGGCTGGCGACTCTACCTCTTTCCATGCCACTTTCGCGTTTGTACCAGGATAGAAATTCGGGGAGCGACAATTGGTATGGGGTGATTTGCAAAAAAGTTAAGAATGTGTACTTGAGGTATGGGCATGGTACAGGCTTGAGTTTATGAGGTATCTGGCCTCAACATGGATCAAGGAAGGCCGTAGGATTGAAAGATTGCAGCTGGAACACTTGATGCTAGGGTTTCTATGAGTTTTGCATATTTTCCCTCTTTGGTGTTTCTTGTGATTCAAGCCATGAAACCTCTCAATTCTTGGGCCAATTCTAATTTTTTGATGTTTTTTTATCATGTCATGAAGTATTTGTACACATTTGAAGTCATTAGAAGCCTTGGCAAGTGGTTTTGCAAATATCCCTCTTTGGTGCACTTTGAAAATTATAGGATTTTTGCCAAGTTTGAAGCATCATAACTTGAGTTCCATAATGAATTAGAAGTATTTATTGTACTTTTTGAAAATGGGAAGATCTATCCTACAACTTTCATGACCAAGAATTTTTCATTTGAAGCATTTTTGATCAAGAAAGAGGAGGTTGAAAAACTTTCCCAAAATGGAAAGTTTCCATTACAAGTCATTTCCATTTTTGGCAAGTTTTGGCTTAGCTCAAATTTCTTCAATTTTGTGAACTTCCAAGCACTCCAATTATCAAATAAAGATCATAAACTTCAATTTGATGAAAATATCCCTTTGGTTCCATTGTTGGGGGCCTCAAATGCCCTGATTTTGACTTAACTTGCTCAGGAAGTTACCCAGTGAACAGATGACTTCCACAATGAATTTCTTCATCAAACTTGGTACATATGATCCTTGTAACATATTAAGAACATTAGAAACAAGAATGACCCAAAATTTTGGAGTTAAGGCCTCTGAAACCAAAACCCTAATTTTGGCCATCTGTGCAGTGAAAACCCTAGCTCTGCTTCCATGCCTTGCCAGTTCTTGTGATCTCTTGACTTCCTTGAACTTTTGAGGGACATAATATGATGGTAGAACACACATGGACCCTCTTAGAACACTTTGAGGCCTTTGGGGTGGCTCAGATGGAATCTTGGATTGCTCATATCACAAACCCTAGATGCATATGAACTTGAACTATGCAGATGAAACAAATATGCAATGTGAGATGGTATGCTTATGTTTATGCAATCATGAAAGATCACAAGCCATGGTGTGATATGATTGAGGGCAAATTTGGGGTGTTTACACCCTCTCACTCATTTCATCTCAACGATTCGCCTCCAGCTCTCCGCCACAGACAACCGTCATATTTCCGCCGCACACCAACTGTTATGGATCTCTCACTGCTCGGTCACGAAGAGTCCTTGTTCAACATGAGAAAACGCTGCCGTGAACATAATCTCTATTGCAACGCCATCTCCACTCTCAGAGCTCAATCCTTCTTGTGATTTTGATTCTCTACCAAGGTTCTTGATTCGTTTTCTTTCAATTTCTTTGTTTCGGTCCGAGTTCTTGTTGTTGTTGTGAATCGGTGAATCACCTCTTCTTCCTTCTCTTCTTGTTATGCGATTTGGATCAGGGTTCCTTGTTTAACATTAATTATTTCTGAATTTGTTGAATAGAGAATGTTGATGATGAACCTTAATGTTGATGCGGTGGTGGTTGAAGATGAAACCGACGAAGGTGGTTTTGGGATGAAATTGATGAAGGTTGTTGCAGAAGGTTCGCAGAAGACCTAAGCTTTTCGGTGCAGGGAGATTGTTGATGATGATTGCAGATCAGGGATGTTAATCCAAAGAAGATGAACAAGTTGGGAGAGCGATCGGAAGTTGAAGGAGTGATTGATGAAACTGTTGATTGAATGATGCAGGTTGAAGGTTCTTGGTGTGATGCCGGTTATGAAGATTTTGAGGTTGATGAATAATATTGAAGGTGATAGAGAAAAAGCTAACCAAGAGGGAGAAAGAAACTATCAAATATTCAGATTACAGGTTGATGAAATTTGAGGATGAAGATGAGTTGGTTGCTGAGATTGGTGGGGATTGAGAGGATTGAAGAATGAAGTCGAAGAGGATTACTGATCACACTAAATTTCACCGTATTTCTGACTCCGATTTCGCATGCATTCTTAGCTTTTATTGTTATTTTGTTATGCTATTACTTTGTTTTCTTTTGTTTTCAGGTTTTTATTGTAATCGGGGCTTGAATCGAGAAAAGGAGCGAAAAAGGAGTGGAAATGGACGAAAACCTAGAAATTCAGCGTTTTGCACTTACGGCACCCACCGTGGCGGGCGCCATGGGGTTAGCCATGACGTGGCCACGTCTCAAGACCACTCCACAACTGCCAAGACCCACGATCCCCACTCTTCCATTCCCTATTAGTACTATGGCGGGTGCCATAGGCCTGTGGCGGGCGCCACAAGGCAAAAAAGCAGTTCCCTCCACTTTTTAGTGGAGGGGCATCCTGGTCATTTCCCGCATTTAGTTTTCCTATAAATAGGACTTTAGTTTTTCGTTTTTCTGCATCCAAACTTAGATTTCTTTAGGCATATATCAGTTATAAAGCAGTTACCATTCCACATCGGGGTGTTTCTGCAATCGAGTGATCGAGTTTGTAATCTGTCTGTGTGATCGAGTTATGGAGCACTCTGGAGGAAGTTAATCCTGCCGCCATTTTAATTCCAGTTCGTATTTTACTTTTCCGCATTGCTTTACTTTTATTTATTTCTCGCACTGCTTTACTTTCATTTATTATCCGCACTCGCACTTTACTTTATTTATTTTCCGCACTCGCTTTACTTTCGTTTATTACCCGCACTTGCACTAAATTCCTTTATTTCCCGCACTCGCACTAAATTACTTTATTTCTCGCACTCGCACTAAATTCAATTACTTTCCGCACTCGCACTAAATTACTTTTATGAAAAATTATAAAAAGAACCTTTACTTTATCATGTCTAACTAATTCCATAAAGGTTAGGATGTAAGGATCGTAATTAAACCAGTAATCCGTATAATTGTTCGTGGAAACACTTAAGGGCTATTTTATCTTTCAATTCAATCTAATTGTTTTTAACTATTTCAAAAACAGCCAAAAGCGCTTTGTCTAGTTTATTAGGAGTTTTTAGATTAAAAAGAAAAGAGATTTTAAAACGATTTTTGGACGCGTTAGGAAGTTTAGAGTCTGGTTCGTAAGAACCTCTTTTTGCTAAGAAGTCCAGGTTAAAATACTTTTCAACTTAGTTAAGATACTACATTTCTTAAAAATAGGTTTACTACTCTAACGCAGTACGCACCTTTTTATCCGTGACAATAGGAGGGGTTGATTAGAGAGTACAACTCGGTTCTGATTACGCGAAAGAGACAGTTCCTGTTAAATTAGTTCTTTTTAAAGGAGAAAACATTGCCCATAAGTAGTTCCATTAACAAGTACTGGATTATCATTGATTACGTGAATTACATTCGAGCCTATCTTTGTTTATTGTTTAAAATTATTATTTTATTTACCATTGCACCCTTCTTAAAACCCCTATATTTAGTTGCCTTAGATACACACCATAACAACAGGTACGATAGATTGACACTTGGTCTCTGTGGATTCGACAATCTTTTATATTACTCTGACGTGTTCGTACACTTGCGAAAAACACGCATCAAGTTTTTGGCGCTGTTGCCGGGGACCAATTTCGTCAAATTTCATTATCCTGTAGTTATACCGTTTAGACTAAGGTTGTTAACCACCGGTCAATACGAAAGACTCGCAGTGCCAGAAGTTTAGTAGACCCTCTAGCTGAACCTGAACGTTACGCTCGCGCACGTTTGTTTTTCCATTGGAATAGGAAAGCTATGTCCGAAGATCAAAACCGAAGACCTCTTAAGGACTTTTCCCAACCATCAAATGAGGAACCTAGTTCTAGTATAGTAAACCCCGCTATCCCAGCCAATAATTTTGAACTTAAACCATCCCTGCTGCAATTAGTGCAACAAAGACAATTCGCAGGTCTCGCTACTGATAACCCGAACCAACATTTAAAAAACTTTCTTCAGTTAGCAGACACCTTTAAAACCAATGGAGCTTCTCCTGAGGCGATACGCTTAAGATTATTTCCCTTTTCCCTTAGAGATAAAGCTCTATCATGGTTAGATTCCCTTCCACCCAATTCAATAACAACTTGGGATGACCTTAGAAACGTTTTCCTTGCTAGATATTTTCCCCCAAGTAAGACTGCTCTTCTTCGAAACCTAATAACTAGATTTACCCAACACCAGGGAGAGTAGTTGTTCGAAGCCTGGGAGAGATATAAAGAACTATTAAGAGCATGCCCACATCATGGCTTAGAGAATTGGATAATCATCCAAACCTTCTATAATGGACTTCATTATAACACTAAGATGACCATCGATGCTGCCGCTAGTGGCGCACTGATGAACAAACCTTACCCTGAAGCTAGTGCCCTTATCGAGGATATGGCCCAAAACCATCAATCATGGGGAGTAGAACAAGCGACAGTGGAAAAGAAGGAAGCCCAAGGAGGAATACTGTCGCTCCCACCAAAATGAAACCTGGTCAGAAGGGGTACAGACGCGAACGGTAGGCGAAAGGAGAGAGAACACACGAGGGTGAACTCAGAAGACAAGAGTCGCCAGCTAGGCATTTTTATCCCGGAGGAAGGGTAATGCTGCATAAACCTGAGAAAAGAATATGGATAAGACGGTTGCGAACCAGAGAGACTAAGAAAGGGGGTTGGTTACAACCTGGGAATGTATTAGCACCCAGATTGTCCGTCGTACTCGACGAGATCCACGCTTAAAAGATTTGTGTTTTAAAGGGGTAGTGTCAGTGCAACCTGTGTATCAAAGCTGGAAAGAATGGAAGTGTCAGTGTAAAAGAAGTGTGAAGTGTATAAGAGAAGTGTCAGTGTAAGAACAGGAGTGAAATGCCCAAGATAATGAGGCTAAATGAATAATACTGGAGGAGGGGGAATATACAGAGACTTTTGTTCGATAACTGTTAAGTTATGCCTGCGTATCCTCTCGTGCAATGAGGAAGTCAGAACACCGTAGTTCGACTCAAAGAGACTGAAAGATGAATTGACTGGTGAATTGCTTACTTGTCTATACTCAAGTGTATGACCTGTCTGGCTCAGGTGCAAACTGTCTTGCATTAGACTGAAGAAGTGAGTTCTCGTTTGTGAGTGAATGAGGTGAGAAAAGAATCCCGGAGGAGACGATTATTGTTTGTTTTTGTGTTTTCAGTCTTTTATTGCTTTTGAAAGTTTGTCATAGGAAAATGAGCTTAAGCCTAAACCAAAGGTTAGTAAACTCATCACATCCTCCCTCTGATTAGGGGTAATGGGAATACTTTAAGTATGAAGTAAGCACCTCACACTTAATCACCATGATGTAGGATTAAGATCATTAACCTACTTGTAATTACTTAGATGTTTTTGTTGTTTTTGTTTAGTGTTAAATAATGAGTTTAAGCCATAATCAAGGATTTAATGGACCCATTACACCATCCTAATAGAAGGATAATAGATGAGAACATTTAAGCTGAGAAAGATTCCTCAACTTAATCCATGATTAGGGATTAACCTCATGACAAAACAAAACCTTTATTAAATGGATTTTAGTTAATGATAAGATGAAGAAGTGATTTTTATGGTTGGTAAGACAACTTGAGGGGGACTTGTCCATTAACACTAGGGTTAGTCCTTCTTAACCAATTAAGGAAGAATTAGAACCCTAATGCAAGGCCCTAGTTACAAGCTTGATGTCTTAGTGATTATTAAGATGGGTTGATTAAAGGATTTAAACACATTAAGGGTTTAACACTTAGGATTAAAGTTATACACTCCATCCTAATAGAAGGATGCAGGCATAAGCTTAATCACAAAGCCTTAAAACCTTTAGGGTTTAGTCCTTGATTATGAGATGAGAGGAAGAAGACTCAAAGATGACACAAAGGCAAAACTAAATGGGGGACTAATCAGACCCTAATTATTATCATGCTTGGAGATCCTAGGGTTGGTGAGGCTTAAAAGAGAAATAATCTTCAAGAGAAAAGCCACCAGGAAAAGAAGCAGATGAAAGGAGGAGGAAGCAGAGAGAAGCAAGACAACTTGCTTCACTTAAGAAGTCAAGTTGCTTGAGGAAAGAAAATGAGGAGAGAACATGAATGAGCAAGCTCACTCTAATACAAAAGTAAAATGCAGCAATGAATGCATAAGAGAGATGAAGAGAGATTGTGAGAAGTGAAGGCAAATTCACTTCTCAAAACAACTTACCACCTGAAAAGTTAGCAAAAGAAATGAAATGTAATGCAAATGAGATGGAATGCCATGATGAAAACCAAAACCATAAGCATAAACATGATGTTGATGATGCTAAGGGATGATGCAAACACATGACAAGAGATGAGAATGACCAAACAAGCATAAGGATGTAAATGAGGCATGCTTTGAACCATGGAAGTTCATGAAAGTTTATGAAATGCAATGGACATATAACATGACAAATGAAGAATTCAATGATCAAACATGATTCTAATATGTCCTAATATGTATTATGAATCATGTGGATGCACAAAATGTCATGGCAAGTCATTGAATGCAAGCAAATAAGAGATGGATGCAAAGGAAAGCACAAATTAGGGTTTATGATCAACACACAAAGCAAAATTCAAAATCAGAAGCAAATGACATGATAAAAAATTGAAAATGGGATCAAAGGAAACTTAACCCTATACAAGTTCACTGCCCAAAGGAGGAGACCTAGATCTAAACCTAATGGAAGTTATGAATTTCTCAAGTTGGCTAGGGTTTTGGGGTGCCTCACAAAGAAAAATACCAAACAAATTGAAAATGCAAGATCAATTCAAACCAAATTTATCCTATAGACTAAATGTTATGGAGGATGCAATGCAAGAAGAACCATCATCAAACTCTCAAGGGTTAGGCAGAATGGATTTTTCTAAGTTTGAACCAAAATATTGCCTTAAAATGAATTTAATTCCAACAAAAATTGTCAAAATGCATCAAGAACAAAAAATAAATTTTGTTTGAGGGTTTGATAATGTTTCTAAATGTTTCGAAATGCAATGTGAATTTTTTTGTGATTTTTAAATACCTAAATGTATTTTTAATTAATTAACTTTCATTAACTAATTAAAAATAAACATTTAAATGATTTAAAAATGATTTTTAATGCAAAAAATAAAAATAAAAATATTTTTGGGTTCTGAAAATTAATAAAATATTTGATAAAAATTTTCAGAATTTTTTAATGTATTTTACTATTTTTAAAAATTCGTAAAAGATAAATCAAATAAAATGAAAATAAAAATGAATTAATGAGAAGTATGCACATCCACTGGCTGAGATTTAAAGAGAAAAGGAAGGAATTGACCCGCGCGCATCTGGACGGCCCACATTTGAACTGGCTGGATTAAATTAAATTTGATTAATTAATCTAATTAACTAGGATTAGGGTTTAATGAAATGATCCAGGCCATTCAAACACGCGGGAGTCAAACCTAGTCAACTAGATCCATGGTCCAGATTCAAACTTTGCCCTAATCCCAGATTAAGCCCTAATTACATTCAGGTCACCGGAGAAGAGCTCCGGTGACATCTCTCCCTGAAAATTTCAAACTCACTCCCTAGGTCATTTCTGGAGCTCTAAAGCTCCAGATCACTTCCTCTCACCTCCCTAAACTCATCCCTGACCTCAAAAACAATTTATTCCTAACCATTAACAAGATTCGAAGCAAGGTACAAAAATGGCAGAAATTTCAGACAAGCCATACACACTCATTTCTCAACCATTTTCGAAAATTTAAAGTTCAGTGTGACCAGGGAAGCAAGCTTAATCATTTAGAAACTTAAAACAAGAGTTCTGGAAAAATGTTTTCACATGGCTACCTGAGATGGAGCTTTCAATCCAGGAGCTTTTTGACTACTTCCTTGCTTCAAAATGACTCCAATGAATCTCCTAAGGAGTTTGCCAAGCTTGTATGGAGTTTATTGTGACTAGTTTGTGAGCTTGATAAAGTTATGTTCAGTGAGGGATGAGAATCGTGTTTTTGATATGTAGGGTTTCAAGGCAAAGTAATGGTTGGTAACTGGTCAGTAGATCATGGTGAGTGTTTCTGTGAAGTTTATTTTGATGTTTGAAGCTTGTGTGAGGAGATTCGAATGAAAATGCACAAGAGGTGAGTTTTGAGAATGCTGCCTTGTGGGATGTTTCAGGATGTGTTGTGTTATGTGTTGGGTTGCTTTTGCTACACATATCAATCCTTGATAGGTCAGAGAGTTGTTGTGGAGCAGTGTGATTGGTATAGAGCAAAATGCATAAAGTCAACTTTTTGTGTAAGAGAGGTATGGGTCAATTCTGTCAAGGTACAAGGCATGGCTTGGCTGCAGCTTGAATCAAGGAGAACCATGGAAATGGATTAGAGGCAATGCAGCAAGTGGATTAGGGTTTGTGTGAGGTTTTGCAACTTTTTGATCTTTTGGCCCTTTTGTGATTACTTGAAGCATAAGTCATGAAAATGGGAGGTTCTTTTGTGCAATCTGATTTTTAGGTCATGGTTCATGTTTGTGCAAAGGTTAGAAGTCACTTTGAAGTCACATTTTGCCTTGGCAAGAGGTTTTGCAACTTTGCCTCTTTGGTGTAAAACTTGAAATTATGTGATTTTGTCCAACTTTGGCAAGCCATAACTTTTGATCCATAATGAATTAGAATGAGTTCTTGTACTTTTTGAAAAGTGAATGATCCATTCTATAACTTTCATGACCAAATTTTTCTCATTTGAAGCATTTTTGAATCAATTTGAGGAGGTTGAAAAACTTTCCCAAAATGGCAAGTTTACATTACAAGTCACTTTCCCAAAAAGGCAATTTTGCAAATGGCTTGAAATTCTTCAATTTGTGAACTTCTAACATCTTCCATGATCAAATAAAGATCATACATATTCAAAATGATGGAGAATACCCTTTGGTTGGGTCATTGGGGGCCTCAGATGCCCTGATTTTGCACTGACTTGCTCAAGAAGTCATCCCTTGATCAGATGCCTTCCCCATGGAATTTCTTCATGAAAATTGGTATGCATGATCCTTATAACATATAGAGACCAATAGAAACAAGAATGACCAAAAAATCTGGAGTTATGGCCTCTGAAACCAAAACCCTAATTCTAGGTCATCTGTGCAGTTAAACCTGGCTCTGCTTCCATGCCTTTCTCAGTTCTTGTGATTCTTTGACTTTCTTGACTTTGTGAGGATATGATATAATGTTTGAACATACATGGACCCCTTTGAAGTGATTGATGACCTTTTGAGTGGCTCAAATGGCTCAGGGAAGGCTCAGATCACAAACCCTAGATGCAGATGACTTTGAATCAATGCAGTGACTCAAAAATGCAATATGAGAGGCTATGATTGAACTTATGCACATGAAGAGATCACAATCCATGGTGTGAATGGGTGAGGGAAAATTTGGGGTGTTTACAGCTGCCCCTATTCAAGCATGAGTTTGCTGTGTAGGATGTAAGCAACGGCTTAACAGACAAACAAGATAACTTGTGGTTGAATACCAAAGACAGTCCAAAATTTGCACTCACAGAATGAAGAAGAAAAGGGATATAGATTGTAAAGGAAAATAAAGTATAATTATAAAGTGCGGGCGACGGAGGACGACCGTCGAGCAGAGGACGGCTGCTGGGGATGAAGCAATGACGGGGACGACCGACATGCTGGGGAAAATGCTGGAAATAAAGCGACGACAGGGACGGCCGACAAGCTGGGGATATAAGAGATTATGATGGGGACGGCCATCAGGTAAAGCTATAAGACTCTCTGGGGATTATAGGTAAATGAAATAAATGATGAGGTACGGTCATCAAAGGTGAAGGACGATCACCTAGCAGGGGACGGCTGCTCTGTTGGGGATAAGATGAGGGACGGTCATCTATGGTGAAGGACGATCACCTGGCAGGGTGCGGCTGCTCTGTTGGGGATAAGATGAGGGACGGTCATCTGATAAGCATGATGAAGGACGATCATCAAGAGGTGAAGGACGATCACCTAGCAGGGTACGACTGCTCTCAGGGTTTATCATGACATAGGACAAATGTCAGATAACAGGATCAACGATGGGGACGGCCATCGGATAAGCATGATGAAGGACGATCATCAAGAGGTGAAGGACGATCACCTAGCAGGGGACGGCTGCTGAAAATATCACGACATAGGACGAATGTCGGATAGGAAGGGGTTCTAATGAAATAGAGACTCCGCTGGGAATGATGAAGGACGATCATCAAAAAGGTGAAGGACGATCACCTGGCAAGGTACGGCTGCCGAAAATACCGTGACATAGGACGAATGCCGGATAGAAAAGAGGTTTTGCTGGGGACTAGTAAACATGGACGAGTGTTTACATCCAAGAAATGAAAGGTATAAGTGTTTGGCACTGTGTATAGATTAAAGATGTGGATGAGCATCCTTAAGACTAGGATACGGACGGGTACCAAGTAGAAACAAATGCTTGACGCATGTTCAGAGATAATGATACGGACGAGTACCAACTGGTTAACAAAGAACACGGACGAGTGTCGGATCTGAGGGGATATAAGTGGTTTATACAAGATACGGACGAGTATCTGTATGAGTGAAAAGATGATGAGTAACAAGTATGAATAATACACGGACGAGTGTTTAACTTGCTGAAGGGTGCGACACGGACGAGTGTCGGAAAAAGTGTATTATAAACAAGTGTGTGGTTTCCAAAGTGTTTGGGTAACTATGCTGGGGAAGGTGACACGGACGGGCGTCAAAGAATTGTGTATATATGTATCTGTGAGCGCAAAGGGGACGCTTTGGCTTTCTACTGGGGATAAGACATGGACGGGTGTCAGGAAGTATCTGTATCTTTAAGGAAAATGCTTTGGCTCTCTGGTGACGAATTTGAGAGGTATTTGTATATTGTTGATGGAAAGTCAGTATTTACAAGTGTTCAGTTCGACACATGGCTTGTGATTATGCAATATGTTTGACTTTTGCTGTAATTCTCCGTATTAGACGGAATGCTACGCTCTGTGGGGGAAAATATGATGTGAATGTTATGATTATGCAAAGATATCAATCCGGGACTCGGATCCCGTTGCTGTGAAGATCTCTGACTGATCTGCTTGAAGTGGACATCCCAGCTGGGGATAAGATCATTGGTAGATCTGATAAGATGTATCTGCATGGGGAAACAGATCACTGATAGACCCATCTCAACAATGGGGGACCCAGCTGGGGTTTGTAGAAGCCTTCTTCACTCTGTTGTGAGTTCTTCATGCGGTGCTCTTCTGGATAGAGGTTGAAACTCTGTGGGGAGTTAGTTCCCTGTCTAGCACTTTGGCTAGGGAAGAAGAAAGATCACTGGAAGATCTTCCTAGAGATTTCTGTAGGGATCCTGCTGAGGATGATACTTGGCAAATCAGCTGGGGAGAAAACACCTCCAGTGCTAAACTGGAAGACGGACTGAGTAGATAATGATTTGACAGCTTGCTGGGGAGAAGCTTTCATGCCCCATGTTGTGCTTTGAATACCTGCAATCCTGTAAAGACAGAGAAATGCACAAGTACCCCGAGGTATCCCTTACTGGATTCCATCGTAGGAGTTTGGACATTCCCGGGAGCAAATATATTTCCTGCCAGCACGTATTTTTAGAAGGGAAGCATTTGTATTTATGCAATCAATATCTTAAGGACATCGGACATTTTGCAAATGAAAAAATAAAATGTTCGAGACGAAATATGACTGAAAATCTGATTTTATTAATTTGTGTGCCCTGAATTGGCAAGATACAGTCAAAGAAACGGATCCCCTGAAATGAGGAAATCGTTACAAATTGAGAAACAAAAAGATGATGGCAATGCTGATGACACTTCAAGGAGATTCCCTTTTGCTATGACTCGTATGACTTTTGTCGTTCTTCTCATCTTGCTTTTGAAGGGGGTTGATTCTGACCGACGCTCGAACCTTTCGGAGTTCACCTTGTTGTAAGCGATACAGATGAATTCAGAATGCAGTTGTTCGCTTATTCCCTTATTTTGCGCGGATCGCCCTTTTGGGTTTTCAATCCACCGGGATACCCATTTTTGCCTGAGTTGTCCAATGTGGCTTTTCAACTCAGCGGGTGTACACATTTTTTATTCATTTTCCCTTATTTTTTCCCGAGTCTTTATTATGTTTTTGACTCGCCGGGATGCCCTATTTTTGCCTGGACCTACATTCTGTTTTTGTGTCCAGCAGGTCATTTTTACGCGAAGTATTTTTTAACTGCATCTGAATTCACAGGGGACAGGAAGTCTTCACCATCCATAGTACTGAGCATCAGTGCTCCACCAGAGAAAACTTTCTTTACTACGAATGGCCTCTCATAGTCCGGAGTCCACTTGCCCCTGTGGTCTGTATGCGGAGGAAGGAGTCTTTTCAGCACAAGATCTCCTACTTGGTACTCTCGGAGCCTGACTTTCTGATCGAAGGCTTTCTTCATTCTTTTCTGATATAGCTGCCCATGACAAATTGCAGCCAATATCTTCTCTTCAATCAGATTCAGTTGTTCGTACCGGGATCGGACCCACTCTGCTTCGTTCAGCTTAACATCCATTAGTACCCGCATGGAGGGTAATTCAACTTCAACAGGTAGGACTGCCTCCATACCATACACAAGCTGATATGGTGTTGCTCCAGTGGATGTTCTGATTGACGTCCGGTACCCATGCAAGGCAAATGGTAGCATTTCATGCCAGTCTTTATAGGTGACTACCATCTTCTGCACAATCTTCTTGATATTCTTATTAGCCGCTTCAATAGCGCCATTCATCTTTGGCCTGTAGGGAGAAGAATTGTGGTGTTGGATTTTGAAGTCCCGGCATAGTTCTGCCATCATTTTATTGTTTAAGTTGGAGCCATTATCAGTAATGATTCGCTCGGGCACTCCATACCGACAGATGATGTCTCTCTTCAGAAATCGGGCTACCACTTGCCTTGTAACATTTGCATATGAAGCTGCTTCGACCCACTTGGTAAAATAGTCAATGGCAACCAGGATGAATCTGTGGCCATTTGAAGCAGTCGGTTCAATCTTGTCAATCATGTCAATGCCCCACATGGCAAAGGGCCAGGGTGAAGACATCACATTCAGAGGATTGGGAGGCACATGCACCTTATCTGTATAAATCTGGCATTTATGTCATTTTCTAGCATAAGCACAACAGTCGGCATCCATTGTGGTCCAGTAATAACATGATCTTAGCAACTTTTTAGCCATTGCATGCCCTCCTGCATGGGTACCAAAGGATCCTTCGTGCACTTCGTGCATTAACAAGTTTGCTTCTGTTCTATCGACGCATCTGAGGAGTATCATATCAAAATTTCTTTTGTACAGGGAACCGTCAGTATTCAGGAAGAAACTACCAGCAAGCCTTCTTAATGTCTTCTTATCATTGGAAGATGCCCCAGGTGGGTATGTTTGATCCTCCAAGAAGCATTTGATGTCATAGAACCAAGGCTTATCATTTTTGACAATATCTGCTAAGAATACATATATTGGTCTGTCAAGTCTGGATACTGAGATCCGAGGTACAAAGTTGGCCGCTTGAACTTTGATCATGGATGAAATGGTAGCCAGAGCATCTGCAAATTGATTTTCGTCTCGAGGGATATACTCAAGTTTGACCGTTGTGAAGAAAGTCAATAACCTTCTTGTATAATCCCGGTAAGGTATCAGATGATCTTGGTGTGTGTACCATTTGTCGTTGGTTTGATTAACTACCAGAGTTGAATCTCCGAACACAGTCAAAGTCTTGATCCTGAGGTCGATGGCTTCCTCAATACCCATAATGAAAGCTTCGTATTCAGCTTCGTTGTTAGTGCAGTTGAAGGTGAGCTTTGCCAAGAAAGGCATGTGAACTCCCTTAGGTGTAATGAGTACTGCACCAACACCACGACCATTCATATTAACAGCCCCATCAAACATCATAATCCGTTCTTCTTCTGGGTCAGGCCCTTCAGTGTGAACAGGCTCTTCGTGATCTTTTGCTTTTATGAACATGATGTCTTCATCGGGGAAGTCAAATCTCATAGGCTGGTAATCATCAATGGGCTGCTCGGCAAGATAATCAGACAATACACTGCCCTTGATGGCTTTCTGAGATGTGTACTGGATGTCATATTTTGTGAGGATCATTTGCCATCTTGCAACCCGTCCGGTAAGTGCTGGCTTCTCAAAGATATTTTTGACGGGGTCCGTCTTTGAGATCCATAAGGTAGTGTGGGTCAATATATATTGTCTCAGTCGGCGAGCAGCACACGCTAAAGCACAGCAAGTTTTCTCGAGCAGTGAATAACGTTGTTCACAGTTGGTAAACTTTTTGCTTGGGTAGTATATTGCATACTCTTTTCGACCAGACTCGTCATGCTGGCCCAGCACACACCCCATTGACTCTTCTAATACTGTCAAGTACATTATTAGAGGTCTTCCTTCGACTAGAGGCATAAGGATTGGAGGCTCTTGTAAGTATTCCTTGATTTTGTCAAAAGCCCTCTGGCAGTCTTCGTTCCACCTGACCGTTTGTTCTTTTCTTAACAGCTTGAACAAAGGTTCATAGGTCGCAGTAAGGTGAGATATGAACCGTGAAATATAGTTCAATCTTCCCAGAAAACCTCGAACTTCTTTTTCTGACTTCGGCGCAGGCATTTCTTGAATGGCTTTAACTTTATCAGGTTCAACTTCAATCCCTCTTTCACTTACAATAAATCCCAGCAGCTTACCAGATCGCACCCCGAATGTGCATTTGTTGGGGTTTAACTTCAGTTGGTACTTCCTCAGACGCTTGAATAACTTCAACAGATTTACCAGGTGGTCTTCTTCTGTAAGGGACTTGGCAATCATGTCATCCACATAACATTCAATTTCTTTGTGGATCATGTCGTGGAATAATGTTACCATAGCTCGTTGATAAGTCGCACCAGCATTCTTCAATCCGAATGGCATCACCTTATAACAGAACGTGCCCCAGGGTGTGATGAAAGTTGTCTTCTCCATGTCTTCAGGTGACATTTTGTTCTGATTGTATCCTGAAAATCCGTCCATGAAGGAGAACACCGAGAACTGAGCCGTATTATCAACCAATACATCAATGTGAGGTAATGGGAAGTCATCCTTCGGGCTGGCCCTGTTTAGGTCCCGGTAGTCCACACACATCCTCACCTTTCCGTCTTTCTTAGGCACAGGTACAATATTAGCAACCCATGGCGGATAGCTAGTCACGGCAAGGAAACCGGCGTCCCACTGCTTTTGCACCTCCTCCTTTATCTTCATTGCCATATCTGGGCTAGTACGGCGGAACTTCTGTTTTACTGGTGGGCAGTCTTCTTTCAAGGGCAGCTTGTGCATGACAATGTCGGTGTCCAACCCTGGCATATCCTGATAAGACCAAGCAAAAACATCCACATATTCACGAAGCATATCAATCAGTTGCTCTTTCACTGAATCTTGCAGGCAGGCCCCGATCTTAACTTCTTTCACGTCTTCTTCCGTACCGAGATTAACCGTTTCAATCTCCTCCTGATGAGGAGTGATAACCTTCTCCTCTTGCCTTAACAACCTGGCTAACTCTTCAGGTAGCTCATAATCTTCTTCAACCCCTTCATCAGCTTGATTGATTGGATTGTCAAATTCATACGGAGTCATAGCAGTGTTGTTGTCGGTGCGGTCTGAAAGGCACTCTATGCAAGGGTTTAGATTGTTCATTTTAGTGATCGATTTTATCTTACTTAGAAAAAAGTGAAATGAAGTTATCATTTTGAAAACATCGCCACTTTATTTTTTGTACAAAAAGAAAAATGAAAAACAGTGAGCGGAAAAGGAAAAGACTCATTTGCAAAAGATGTCCGATATTCATTGATTAATCCATTTGCACAAAATTACAAGATGGCCTGATTACAAAATGAGTCTTGACATCTTGGGCAAGATGCAAGACTTTGATGCATGCTTAAAAATACAGGAAATAATAATTACTCTGCAGGAGTAACCCTTATAATTTCTTGGGAAGACCAGTTAAGGACTTGGCTCCCCGGGATCCTTGGACGTATCCAGCTCTCCAGGTTGCGGTCGCTTTCCTCCTCGTCTTCCAAATTGTTTACAGCATCAGGGGTGAGCATCCCCCCGCTGACAAAATTGGGCTTCTTAGCAGTCTCTGATTGATCTTGTTGAGTTGGTCTGTAACCCAACCCAAATTTGTCTTCTTTCTTTTCCACGGGCAGCAGCTTGCCCCAGCCTCGGGCAGTACCCTCTTCAACAACCTTCCGGGCTTGCTGATAAGACGTTATGGAAGTTCCCAGTACAGCAGATGCTTCATTAATGTTCAGGGCCTCAAACCCCTGGCTCATGGTTTCATGGATTTCTCCATCCATTTCTATGTACTTGTACGTAGCCAGATGGCTAACAAAGATGTCTTCCTCCCCACAGATGGTGATGATCTGGCCTTCCCACTCGAATTTCAGCTTCTGGTGAAGGGTAGATGTAACAGCGCCAGCGGCATGGATCCAGGGTCTACCCAACAAACAGTTGTAGGCCGACTGAATGTCCATCACATAGAAGGTAGTTTTGAAGGTTTGCGGGCCAATCATCACAGGCAGATCAATCTCTCTAAGCATTGATCTTTTAGAAACATCAAATGCTCTCACCACCAAATTACTCGGACGCAGTGCCAAACCATCATACTCCAGCTTCACTAAGGCTTTCTTTGGTAGAACATTGAGTGATGACCCAGTGTCCACCAGTACATGAGATAGAACAGCACCTTTGCATTCCAAGGTGATATGTAAAGCCTTGTTGTGGTTACGTCCCTCTGTTGTTAAATCAGCATTGGTGAAGCCCAGTCCATGACTGGTATTGACATTTGCCACCACAGTTTCTAGTTGATTAACGGTAATCTCCTCTGGCACGTATGTTGCGTGCAGGACTTTCAATAATGCATTCCTGTGAGCTTCAGAACACATTAACAGTGATAATATGGAGATCTTTGAGGGAGTTTGGTGAAGCTGATCCACCACCTTGTAATCACTTCTCTTTATGATTCTCATAAACTCGTCTACATCTTGTTCAAAGGATGTCTTCTGAGTTTCTTTGATAGCTGGCTCTTCAAGCACCACACTCTTTCCTTTTGCTTTGGCAGCAGCTTCTGCTTCAGCATTAGGTCTTTGCATTTGTGAGGCAAAATGGCGTCCGCTTCTAGTGAAGCCTCCGCCTCCCCCAACATTATCAATTCGTGGAGAAGAGGTTGAAGAATCCAAAGTGATTTTCTCCCCGTTGCAGTAGAGATCAGAGCCATAATGCCAAGGTATGGCATTACTGCTTTCATAGGGAACCGGTCCAGGCACCGTGATAGTAACTGGACTGACTGCTGCAGAGGAGGGTACCGTAATGGTGTGCGGATCATAGTAAATTGTAACTGGTGATCTGGCAGGAGGTGCCACTGCTTGTTGTTGAAAATTGTTGTTTGGAGGAACATCTGATGGATCATAGTAGATGGTGACTGCTGAGACATCTTCATTAATTTCTGTTGGCGTTGTAGAAGATTCCGCTGGTAAAAGGGATGCTGATGTTGTAGAAGAAATGATTGTTGACATTTGATTTGTTGAAGTGATGGATGAAGCCATTGTTGACGATATTGATGAATCGGTTGGAATGATTGTTGCTGCTGTTGTAGAAGAATCAAGAATTATCGTCGAAGGAATTGCTGGATTTGTAGGCGCCGTTGTTGAGATCTGAAGGATACCATCCTTGATAAGACCATTTATGTCGCTTCTCAAATTATCACACCCGTTGACTGCAATGTTGCAATACCCACAACCGAGCTCACACCCGGGGAACACCTGGCACTCTAGAAGCTGAGCTTTAATTTCGACCAGGGGTGTTCGAATTTGTGCAACACTGGTGATCAAAGTAGACGGTTTATCTTCTTCAATGGCATTAATCCTTGGCCCACCATGATTAGGCATAGGATTTCTGTTGACATTTGGAGGAGGTGCGAAGTTGAGGGCTTTAGAATCCACCAGATCTTGAACTTTCATTTGCAATGCCCTGCATTTTTCCGTATTGTGGCCTGGTGCATTGGAATGGAAAGCACACCTAGCGTTGACATCGTAATTCTTAGGGAGATTGGAGGGATCCGGTGGTGCCAATGTCCTTAACTCAACCAAGTTAAGCTTCAGGAGTTGTGGCAATAAGGCAGCATAAGGCATAGGGATAGGGTCAATCACCCTATTTTCCTGTGATGGTCTTTGCTGAAAGGGTCTTTGTTGTTGATTGTTGTTGTTGTTGTAGGCTCTTTGTGGCGGATACTGAACTTGTTGTTGATAATGTGGTTGTTGTGGTTGTTGATATGTTGGTTGCTGAGGAATCGAAGCTGGAATAGTGACAGCTGCTACTGATCTGTGGACATACTGAGGTCTGCCCTTGGTGACATGAATGGCATTTGTCTCACCGGTTCTTCGGGGTCCCACAAAAGGCTTCCTGGGGTTACTGGACGAACTTGCACCATTATCAGAAATTTTGCCCATTTTTAGCAGACTTTCAATTCTTTCACCGGCTATAACCACGTCTGCGAAGCTAGTAGAAGAAAAGGCAGCCAACCTATCAATGTATGTTCCTTGCAGGGTATTCATGAACATGTCAGCCATTTCTCTTTCCGACATGGGTGGCTGGACAGCGGCAGCAAGCTGTCTCCACCTTTGGGCATATTCCCTGAAGCTTTCCCTGGAGGATTGAGACATTCCCATCAAGAGGGTCCTGTTAGGAGCCATGTCCAGATTGTATTGGTACTTCCTGATGAAGGCTTCAGCTAGGTCCTTCCAGCATCTGATAGTAGCTCTCGTCAAGTGTGAATACCACTCCCTTGAAGCCCCCAGTCAAACTGTCTTCAAAATAGAACATCCACAGTTTTTCATCCATGGTATATGCTTTAAGTCTCCCCAGAAAAGACTGCAGGTGAGTTCGTGGACAAGAGGTTCCATTGTATTTCTCGAAGCACGGGGGTTTGAACTTGTGAGGGATTCTTACCCCATCCACTAACCCCATATCCATGACATCAAAACCCAGGGAATTTTGAGACTCCAAAGATCTCAACTTCTCAGCAATTTCATCAAACCTCCTATCATAGACTTCATCCCCAGCTCCCATGACAGTGAATTGCTCCTCTTGGGGGTCTTCTTGTAAGATCCTCCCCCCAGTAGTATTTCCTTGCACATTACCCGGGATGTTGACTTCCGGATCTAGATGAGGCCCAAATATAGGTGGATTAACATGAGGTTGTCCCCTCTCATTGTTACTTGTTCCTCCAGTCCCAGGATGAGGTTCCTCGGGAGTTTGTCTTTCTACCAATGCCCTTAGCCTTTCTTGGGTCTGAGCCAGACCAGTCATCACAGTCATGAATTGGGCCATTTGGTTCCTCATTTCCACTCTTTCGTTAGCCATCTGGGTTCTAACCTCGGTCAGGTCTTGCTGTACTTGCTCCATTATAATACCCAGAAGGTTGTTGCGAGTAGGATACCGGTGTGCACGGTTGACAGGGAACACTCTTCTGCGAGCAATATTTCCTGAGACACAACAGAGTTAGAAACAAAATAAAAATAAAACCTACAAAACAAAATAAAAGTTAGTATGCAATGCAGTATGCTTATTTATTTTCCAAGGTATCCGGCTTGGCTCTTGGTTTTGACCTTTCCATACCTCGAGGAAGATGCTTTGATGTTGCTTGAGAAAGGAAAAACCCAAATGGAAACAAACTAACAGATATATTACAAATGGTGAATCATACATAGTTTGTTTTTTACAACACAGGCCCCTGAAGGGTCAAAATACAACATAAAAGAAAAGTACATCAAATGAAAGCAGCAACAAACAAAAAGTCAGACATCAAGTCCAAACTCATCCTCCTTAACCTCCTTCAGAAGTGCCTCAGTCATCGGACCAGCCGGATGCTCTGTAATAGTCCTGATGAGGAGGTTCCTAGTGGCAATAGCAGTGGTCAGCTTCTTGTGCCTGTCTTGGTCCTTTGACCTCTTCAAACCAGCCCTAAGCTTCAATTCTGAAATCTCCTTCTGGGCTGCTAGCAGAGCTTCCTATTGTTTCTTTTCATTGGCCTCTAACTGCTCAATCCTGGCTTGAGTTCTCTTATCTTCTTGAGTACGAGCTTCAGTGATCCTGACCCACCTAGCTTGACTTTCTTGCAGATAGAGATCAGTCCTAGCTTTCTGAAGCTTGGCCTCCTTACAGGCATTCTTCAATATTTGCTCCCCAGCTCTTGATTTCTTGATATAGTCCTCTGCTTTCTCAATCTTGGCCAGATGCTCCACCCTAAGCTTCTCCAACCTCTCAATGTCCAGACGACCATCACTCCTCTCCCAGAGGGTCTTCTTCAGAGCTTGAGACAGATTCTCATTCCTTTCCTTCAGTTTCTCAAATTCCTCAAGGCTGACAGTTGCTGCTGGTTGTACTGTGGAGGGTCCAGGTGTGTCCTCAATGGTAAAAGGCATTCCAGTGATCTGAGCTCTAGCATGGGACCATTCATAATACTGGGCTGAAGCAACATTATTACACTTCCCAAGAATAGCCACCCCCTTTGTCTGGATGTTGTCCCAAGCCCAGGATGCTTATCTGACAATAGCCAGATTAGGCTTTATCTCACAATACAGGGTCTCAGCTAAATCTTGCACTCTAGGAGGGTGGACCAAAGCATAGCCCAATTGTCTCTTAAACAGCAAGGGATTGTAGTTGATGCAACCCTTCACTCCTACCAGAGGTACATTGGGGTACTGCCCACAGCTAGTGATGATGTCCTTGCCCTTGGTGCTCTGGGTGCACCATCTGATATCATCTGAAGTCAAAGCAATAAGTCTCTTAGCCCAATTCTTCTGTTGGTGGGGATTCAAGAAGGCATCTGACTTGGGTAGGTGCTTGAGCAGCCAGGTGTGGAACAGAGGAGCACAACATCTTACCAACTTTCCTCTCTGCTTCTCATTCCTTTGATGGATGGAGTAATAGAAATCCCCTAGCAAGGTGGGTACTGGGTTTCTCAGGAGGAAAAGATGAATGGAATTCTTGCTGATAAACTTGGGCTCGTCTGCAAATAGTATAACCCCATATATACTGAGGGCTAACAATGCACAAACTGCCCTTCATTCTCCCAAGGAGGCCTTCAGGATGGCCTGAGAAGTCAAAAAGTCTAAGTGCAAACCAGGGATCCAAGCCTTTGTTGTCATGTTTTACTCAATCAAACTAGGCTCCAGGTACAGTGCTTTTGCTACCTCTCCATTGCTGGGAGAAGTCATCTCTGGGTTGAAGGGGACACCACCCCTGACAGGTACTCCAATCAATGATGAAAACTCCTCCAGCAGAGGTCCTAGCTGAAAGTTTTGGAATGTGAAGCATCTCAAAGGAGGGTCATAAAACTGTAGGCAGGTGTGGATCATACTCCTCTGAGAAGGGTCCAGGTCCATAACCATATCAAGGATGCCTCCATAATGCTCTCTGAATAATGGGATGTGGTCTGGAGTAATAAGTGCCTGGACCTTCCTGATACCAGTCAGCACAGGCTCAAAGAAATGATATGATATGTTGCTCTTCCTGGGTGCAGACATGGGTGCTGATGAAGAGCTGAAGACAAGTGTTGATGAAGATCAGGACTGGTACTGGAGATGAGCCACTGATAGGCTAGTGCTGGTGATGAAAGTAGCTGAAGCAGATAACTGATGAAGATAGCTGAAGCAGATACCAGATGGAACAGAGGTCTATGCAGATGATGGGGTCAAAACCAAGCCAGATATGATGTGGATACCCTGAAAAACAAATAAACAAATGTTAAATGATGCAATGATGATGTATGCAAATGATATGCAAGGGTTTGTGATCAAGCTGGATCCGATTATCTGTCTTGATATAAAGCCCATGTATGTTCAAGAAGTCCAGATGGAGGTTCAGAAATCCAGTAACCAAGGTGGGGGACTCAAATAAAGAGTCACATGTCCAGGGTTAAATCACAAGAACTGTCCAAAGTGGAGTACTCTTAAACAAAATCAGTAATAGGGTATGATGTGGCCAAAGGTACCTGCAAACCTGCAAACAACCCAACCCCCTCACAGGTAGTGTTCTAAAACAAGGATCCTCAGACTTGGATCAGTTATGAGAAGTGTAAACACTTCTAACCTGGAGGTACAGTGTTTACAATAACCATAAAAGATCCTCCTCTAATTCACCTCAGTTTCCGAAGGTCATAATAAAGGTCATCCAGACTTAGCAGGCTTCCCAGATAGCCCTAGCACTACAGGAAATCTATAGCACAGAGTTCTCAAGAAGAAACCCACATCTGAACTGTGTTTCATATTCCCGCACCAGACCGAAATGGAATGGGAAAGAATATGAACCACTCTAGCCTAGGTGTCACTCAGGTCCCAGGTATAGGACCTTAACTCTCAATAGAACCCCACCCATCAAAACAACAAACCAGATCCAGCAAGATGACAGTATGACAGTATGATGTATAAAAATGTAAAGAAAGCAATAAATAACTGTACATAAAGCAGTAAATAAAGTAACTATATAAACACAATTAGCACATAACACCCCAGTAAACACAAATCAAACAAGCACTAGGAGGAACCCACAAAAAGAACCAGAAACCCTGGTTACAGTATAAGGGTCCCCAGCAGAGTCGCTAAGCTGTCGCTCCCACCAAAATGACACCTGGTCAGAAGGGGTACAGACGCGAACGGTCGGCGAAAGGAGAGAGAACACACGAGGGTGAACTCAGAAGACAAGAGTCGCCAGCTAGGCATTTTTATCCCGAAGGAAGGGTAATGCTGCATAAACCTGAGAAAAGAATATGGATAAGACGGTTGCGAACCAGAGAGACTGAGAAAGTGGGTTGGTTACAACCTGGGAAGGTATTAGCACCCAGATTGTCTGTCGTACTCGACGGGATCCACGCTTAAAAGATTTGTGTTTTAAACGGGTAGTGTCAGTGCAACCTGTGTATCAAAGCTGGAAAGAATGCAAGTGTCAGTGTAAAAGAAGTGTGAAGTGTATAAGAGAAGTGTCAGTGTAAGAACAGGAGTGAAATGCCCAAGATAATAAGGCTAAAAGAATAATACTGGAGGAGGGGGAATATACAGAGACTTTTGTTCGATAACTGTTAAGTTATGCCTACGTATCCTCTCGTGCAATGAAGAAGTCAGAACACCGTAGTTCGACTCAAAGAGACTGAAGGATGAATTGAATGGTGAATTGCTTACTTGTCTATGCTCAAGTGTATGACCTGTCTGGCTCAGGTGCAAACTGTCTTGCATTAGATGGAAGAAGTGAGTTCTCGTTTGTGAGTGAATGAGGTGAGAAAAGAATCCCGGAGGAGACGATTATTGTTTGTTTTTGTGTTTTCAGTCTTTTATTGCTTTTGAAAGTTTTTCATAGGAAAATGAGCTTAAGCCTAAACCAAAGGTTAGTAAACTCATCACATCCTCCCTCTGATTAGGGGTAATGGGAATACTTTAAGTATGAAGTAAGCACCTCACACTTAATCACCATGATGTAGGATTAAGATCATTAACCTATTTGTAATTACTTAGATGTTTTTGTTGTTTTTGTTTAGTGTTAAATAATGAGTTTAAGCCATAATCAAGGATTTAATGGACCCATTACACCATCCTAATAGAAGGATAATAGATGAGAACATTTAAGCTGAGAAAGATTCCTCAACTTAATCCATGATTAGGGATTAACCTCATGACAAAACAAAACCTTTATTAAATGGATTTTAGTTAATGATAAGATGAAGAAGTGATTTTTATGGTTGGTAAGACAACTTGAGGGGGACTTGTCCATTAACACTAGGGTTAGTCCTTCTTAACCAATTAAGGAAGAATTAGAACCCTAATGCAAGGCCCTAGTTACAAGCTTGATGTCTTAGTGATTATTAAGATGGTTTGATTAAAGGATTTAAACACATTAAGGGTTTAACACTTAGGATTAAAGTTATACACTCCATCCTAATAGAAGGATGTAGGCATAAGCTTAATCACAAAGCCTTAAAACCTTTAGGGTTTAGTCCTTGATTATGAGATGAGAGGAAGAAGACTCAAAGATGACACAAAGGCAAAACTAAATGGGGGACTAATCAGACCCTAATTATTATCATGCTTGGAGATCCTAGGGTTGGTTAGGCTTAAAAGAGAAAGAATCTTCAAGAGAAAAGCCACCAGGAAAAGAAGCAGATGAAAGGAGGAGGAAGCAGAGAGAAGCAAGACAACTTGCTTCACTTAAGAAGTCAAGTTGCTTGAGGAAAGAAAATGAGGAGAGAACATGAATGAGCAAGCTCACTCTAATACAAAAGTAAAATGCAACAATGAATGCATAAGAGAGATGAAGAGAGATTGTGAGAAGTGAAGGCAAATTCACTTCTCAAAACAACTTACCACCTGAAAAGTTAGCAAAAGAAATGAAATGTAATGCAAATGAGATGGAATGCCATGATGCAAACCAAAACCAGAAGCATAAACATGATGTGGATGATGCTAAGGGATGATGCAAACACATGACAAGAGATGAGAATGACCAAACAAGCATAAGGATGTAAATGAGGCATGCTTTGAACCATGGAAGTTCATGAAAGTTTATGAAATGCAATGGACATATAACATGACAAATGAAGAATGCAATGATCAAACATGATTATAATATGTCCTAAGATGTATTATGAATCATGTGGATGCACAAAATGTCAAGGCAAGTCATTGAATGCAAGCAAATGAGAGATGGATGCAAAGGAAAGCACAAATTAGGGTTTATGATCAACACACAAAGCAAAATTCAAAATCAGAAGCAAATGACATGATAAAAAATTGAAAATGGGATCGAAGGAAACTTAACCCTATACAAGTTCACTGCCCAAAGGAGGAGACCTAGATCTAAACCTAATGGAAGTTATGAATTTCTCAAGTTGGCTAGGGTTTTGGGGTGCCTCACAAAGAAAAATACCAAACAAATTGAAAATGCAAGATCAATTCAAACCAAATTTATCATATAAACTACATGCTATGGAGGATGCAATGCAAGAAGAACCATCATCAAACTCTCAAGGGTTAGGCAGAATGGATTTTTCTAAGTTTGAACCAAAATATTGCCTTAAAATGAATTTAATTCCAACAAAAATTGTCAAAATGCATCAAGAACAAAAAAGAAATTTGGTTTGAGGGTTTGATAATGTTTCTAAATGTTTTTAAATGCAATGTGAATTTTTTTGTGATTTTTAAATACCTAAATGTATTTTTAATTAATTAACTTTCATTAACTAATTAAAAATAAACATTTAAATGATTTAAAAATGATTTTTAATGCAAAAAATAAAAATAAAAATATTTTTGGGTTCTGAAAATTAATAAAAGATTTGATAAAAAATTTCAGAATTTTTTAATGTATTTTACTATTTTTAGAAATTCGTAAAAGATAAATCAAATAAAATGAAAATAAAAATGAATTAATGAGAAGTATGCACATCCACTGGCTGAGATTTAAAGAGAAAAGGAGGGAATTAACCCGCGCGCATCTGGACGGCCCACACTTGAACTGGCTGGATTAAATTAAATCTGATTAATTAATCTAATTAACTAGGATTAGGGTTTAATGAAATGATCCAGGCCATTCAAACACGCGGGAGTCAAACCTAGTCAACTAGATCCATGGTCCAGATTCAAACTTTGCCCTAATCCTAGATTAAGCCCTAATTACATTCAGGTCACCGGAGAAGAGCTCCGGTCGTCTTCTCCGGTGACATCTCTCCCTAAAAATTTCAAACTCACTCCCTAGGTCATTTCTGGAGCTTTAAAGCTCCAGATCACTTCCTCTCACCTCCCTAAACTCATCCCTGACCTCAAAAACAATTTATTCCTAACCATTAACAAGATTCGAAGCAAGGTACAAAAATGGCAGAAATTTCAGACAAGCCATACACACTCATTTCTCAACCATTTTCGAAAATTTAAAGTTCAGTGTGACCAGGGAAGCAAGCTTAATCATTTAGAAACTTAAAACAAGAGTTCTGGAAAAATGTTTTCACATGGCTACCTGAGATGGAGCTTTCAATCCAGGAGCTTTTTGACTGCTTCCTTGCTTCAAAATGACTCCAATGAATCTCCTGAGGAGTTTGCCAAGCTTGTATGGAGTTTATTGTGACTAGTTTGTGAGCTTGATGAAGTTCTGTTCAGTGAGGGATGAGAATCGTGTTTTTGATATGTAGGGTTTCAGGGCAAAGTAATGGTTGGTAACTGGTCAGTGGATCATGGTGAGTGTTTCTGTGATGTTTATTTTGATGTTTGAAGCTTGTGTGAGGAGATTCGAATGAAAATGCACAAGAGGTGAGTTTTTAGAATGCTGCCTTGTGGGATGTTTCAGGCTGTGTTGTGTTATGTGTTGGGTTGCTTTTGGTACACATATCAATCCTTGATAGGTCAGAGAGTTGTTGTGGAGCTGTGTGATTGGTATGGAGCAAAATGCATAAAGTCAATTTTTTGTGTAAGAGAGGTATGGGTCAATTCTGTCAAGGTACAAGGCATGGCTTGGCTGCAGCTTGAATTAAGGAGAACCATGGAAATGGATTAGAGGCAATGCAGCAAGTGGATTAGGGTTTGTGTGAGGTTTTGCAACTTTGTGATCTTTTGGCCCTTTTGTGATTACTTGAAGCATAAGTCATGAAAATGGGAGGTTCTTTTGTGCAATCTGATTTTTAGGTCATGGTTCATGTTTGTGCAAAGGTTAGAAGTCACTTTGAAGTCACATTTTGCCTTGGCAAGAGGTTTTGCAACTTTGCCTCTTTGGTGTAAAACTTGAAATTATGTGATTTTGTCCAACTTTGGTAAGCCATAACATTTGATCCATAATGAATTAGAATGAGTTCTTGTACTTTTTGAAAAGGGAATGATCCATTCTACAACTTTCATGACCAAAGTTTTCTCATTTGAAGCATTTTTGAATCAATTTGAGGAGGTTGAAAAACTTTCCCAAAATGGCAAGTTTACATTACAAGTCACTTTCCCAAAAAGGAAATTTTGCAAATGGCTTGAAATTATTCAATTTGTGAACTTCTAACATATTCCATGATCAAATAAAGATCATACATATTCAAAATGATGGAGAATACCCTTTGGTTGGGTCATTGAGGGCCTCAGATGCCCTGATTTTGCACTGACTTGCTCAAGAAGTCATCCCTTGATCAGATGCCTTCCCCATGGAATTTCTTCATGAAAATTGGTATGCATGATCCTTATAACATATAGAGACCAATAGAAACAAGAATGACCAAAAAATCTGGAGTTATGGCCTCTGAAACCAAAACCCTAATTCTAGGTCATCTGTGCAGTTAAACCTGGCTCTGCTTCCATGCCTTTCTCAGTTCTTGTGATTCTTTGACTTTCTTGACTTTGTGAGGATATGATATGATGTTTGAACATACATGGACCCCTTTGAAGTGATTGATGACCTTTTGAGTGGCTCAAATGGCTCAGGGAAGGCTCAGATCACAAACCCTAGATGCAGATGACTTTGAATCAATGCAGTGACTCAAAAATGCAATATGAGAGGCTATGATTGAACTTATGCACATGAAGAGATCACAAGCCATGGTGTGAATGCGTGATGGCAAATTTGGGGTGTTTACAAATACATGAGCTAAGTTTTATAGACATGATGCAAGCTAAAATGGACGCGTTGGCCCTTAAAGTCGAACATATGTACACAACTCCGAATACTGTAGCCGCAGTTTCGCCGAATTGTGAGATATGTGGGACGTAAGGACACCAATCCGCCGAATGAAATCTGTTAAATGAGACCAACACTGAGCAAGTGAACTATACCCAAGGGAACCCATTTTCAAACACATATAACCCTAGATGGAGGAATCACCCCAACTTCTCCTACAAAAATAATAACCCTATTCAAAATACCGCACCTCCGAGACAACAAGGTTACCAAGCCCCAAGAATAAATCAACCTATGCAACCTGTACCACCAAGTCCGAGCCTTGATGAAGTTGTAAAAAAATTTATCACCGCTCAAACACAACAAAACAAAGAGTTCATGAACCAAAACTTCCATGTTAACGAACTGATTACCCAGTTAGGAACCAAGGTTGATCAAATTATTACTCATAATAAGATGCTTGAAACCCAGATCTCTCAGGTAGCTTTAAACCAAGCCCCACAGACTACACCTGGAGGACAGTTCCCTGGACAACCTCAACAAAACCCGAAAGGGCAAGCTAATGCCATTACTCTACGAAGTGGAACCGCTTATAAAGAACCTTCAAACCCTAGATTAAGTAAGCCCGAAACTTCTGAGAGGAATGAGGAAAAGGAACCAGAGGAGTCTGAAACTCCGGAAAGTCAAGAAAAAGGAGAAGAACCTAAAAATAAAACCTATGTACCACCACCGCCATACAAACCACCAATACCTTACCCTCAAAGATTAAAGAAAACCCAAATCGTTAATCAATATCAAAAATTTGTTAAGGTTATAGAAAAACTTCACGTAGAAATCCCCTTTACAGAAGCCATCACCCAAATACCTTCTTACGCTAAGTTTCTCAAAGACATACTTACGAATAAACGTAGACTTGAAGATCCGAAACCCGTGGAATGTAATTCTATTTCCGAAAATAAGCTAGCAAAGAAAGATAAAGATCCCGGAAATTTTTCCATTCCTTGTGTTTTGGGGAATCATGTCATCGAAAAAGCTTTTCTAGACTTAGGAGCTAGTGTGAGCTTAATGCCTTTGGCAGTTTGTGAGAGATTAAACTTAGGAGAATTACAACCTACTAAGATGTCACTTCAATTAGCCGATAGATCCGTTAAATACCCTATAGGCATACTTGAAGACGTCCCTGTAAGGATAGGTCAGCTGTTTATACCTACTGATTTTGTTGTCATGGACATTAAAGAAGATGATGACATACTAATCCTCCTAGGTAGACCATTCTTATCGACTGCTGGAGCCGTAATAGATGTTAAAAAAGGAAAACTAACTTTTGAGGTAGGTGACGAGAAGATAGAATTTATACTTTCAAAATTTCTTATGGCACCTGTGATAGGAGATGCCTGTTATGCCTTAGATATCATCGAAGAATGCATTAGGGAATAAGAACAAGAAGAAGAAACTGAATCTATAAAATTTCCATCAACCCTTATTTTGGAAGATGACAATTATAAAAGACCCTACATTGATGATAACCTTCACGAATGTTTATCTCTTACCCCATATCCTATGCCTTGCCCTATGAAACCGACCGTAAAACTTAAGGAACTGCCTAAAAACCTGAGATATGAATTTCTCGATGAAGATATGAATCATCCAGTTATAGTCAGTGCTACCTTAAACCAAGAAGAAACCGATCAATTATTAGATGTTTTACGTAGGTACCCCTCAGCCTTAGGATATAAGATCTCTGATCTAAAAGGAATAAGCCCATTCGTATGCATGCATTGGATCTTGCTTGAAGAAGATTCAAAACCTTCCAGAGAACACCAACGAAGAATAAATCCTATAATGAGTAATGTAGTTAAGACTGAAGTTCTTAAGTTACTAGAGGCATGTATAATATATCAGATCTCGGACAGTAAATGGGTGAGTCCTGTGCATGTAGTACCTAAAAAGGGAGGCATCACAGTCGTGCAAAACGAGAAGGGAGAACCTGTAGCAAAAAGAACCGATGGAGGTTGGCGTATGTGCATAGATTATAGAAAATTAAATAAAGCAACTAGGAAGGACCATTTCCCATTACCCTTCATAGACCAAATGTTGGAGCGCCTAGCCAGACACTCCTACTTTTGTTACCTAGATGGATATTCAGGATTCTTCCAAATACCTATTCACCCAGAAGATCAAGAAAAAACTACCTTTACATGCCCAGTTGGAACTTTTGCCTATAGAAGAATGCCTTTTGGACTTTGTAATGCTCCTGCCACTTTCCAACGCTGCATGATGTCTATCTTTGCCGACTATTTATATGGAATCATGGAAGTATATATGGACGATTTCTCAGTTTGTGGATCAGATTTCAAAAATTGTCTTATCAACCTTGAGAAAATCTTGGAGAGATGTGTGGAGGTAAACCTTGTGCTAAATTGGGAAAAATGTCATTTCATGGTCACCGAAGGGATCGTTTTAGGACATATAGTTTCCGAAAAAGGTATAGAGGTAGATAAAGCTAAAATAGAAGTCATAGAGAATCTAAAACCAACGAAGACTATCAGGGAGATAAGAAGTTTTCTTGGACATGCCGGATTTTACCGACGTTTTATCAAGGATTTCTCCAAAATTACAAAGCCCTTAACTGGACTTTTAATGAAAGATGCTGAATTCATCTTCGATGAAAAATGTACCGAAGCATTTAATCTTCTGAAGCAAGCTCTTTCAGCACCTATAATGAAACCCCCTGATTGGTCAGAACCGTTTGAGATAATGTGTGACGCCAGTGATTATGCTGTTGGAGCCGTTCTAGGTCAGAGAAAAGATAAAAAGTTACACGTAATTTATTATGCCAGTAGAACCCTAGACGCTGCACATCTCAACTACGCAACAACCGAAAAAGAGCTCCTAGCTGTAGTTTTCCCAATAGACAAATTTAGATCTTTTCTAGTAGGAGCCAAAATTATAGTTTACACCGACCATGTTGCCATTCGTTACTTACTAAGTAAAAAGGATGCCAAGCCTAGGTTACTTCGATGGATTCTATTATTGCAAGAGTTTGATTTGGATATCCGTGATAAGAAAGGCACTGATAATGTGGTAGCTGATCACCTATCTAGGCTAGAATACCTGAAACCTGACTCAGTGCCCATAAATGACGATTTTGCCTATGATAGACTGATAGCCCAACTAGAGACTATTGAAGATGATAACCCAGACCCACATGAGCATTCCCATGAATCCTTAGCTATAAGTAATGTACCTTGGTATGCAGACTTTGTTAATTACCTGGCCGCTGACATCATACCCCCTGATCTAAACTACCACCGGAAGAAGAAGTTCTACAGTGATGTGAGAAACTTCTATTGGGACGAACCGTTTCTTTTCAAGAGAGGTAAAGATGGCATTTTCCGCCGTTGTGTTCCATAAGAAGAGGTAAATAATATAATTGAGCATTGTCACTCTGCACCCTATGGTGGACATGCGAGCACATCCAAGACCTACGCCAAGATTCTTCAAGCTGGCCTATTCTGGCCTACTATGTGGCGTGATGTCCATGCTTTCATTGTCAAGTGTGACAGATGCCAACGCACAGGAAATATTTCAAGACGTAATGAAATGCCGTTAAGAAATATCCAAGAAGTAAAACTCTTCGACGTATGGGGTATAGACTTTATGGGACCTTTCCCACCATCTTTTGGAAATCAGTACATCTTAGTAGCCGTTGAATACGTGTCTAAATGGATTGAAGCTATCGCCGCACCCACGAACGACACCAGAGTAGTCATCAAATTATTCAAAAACTATATATTTCCCAGGTTTGGAACCCCCCGTTTAGTCATAAGTGATGGAGGATCACACTTCATATCGAGAATATTTGATAAACTTTTAAGCAAGTATGGAGTTAAGCATAGAGTAGCAACACCATACCACCCACAGACCAATGGACAAGTGGAAGTATCTAATAGGGAGATCAAATAAATCCTTGAGAAGACTGTCTCTATATCTAGAAAGGATTGGTCACAGAAACTTCAAGAAGCATTATGGGCCTATAGAACCACTTTCAAAACTCCTATAGGAACAACCCCTTATCAACTGGTCTATGGAAAATCATGTCACTTACCTTTTGAGTTGGAGCATAAGGCCTATTGGGCCATCAAAACTTTGAATTTGGATTACTTGACTGCTGGTGAGAAACGTATCCTTAACATCCACAAATTAGAAGAGCTCAGAAAATCCGCCTACGAAAATGCCATCATATACAAAGAAAGAACAAAAGCTTGGCATGATAAAATAATCATAAGAAGAGACTTCAAAATAGGCGATCATGTTCTCTTGTTCGATTCTAGGTTATGACTTTATCCAGGGAAGCTTCGTTCGAGATGGACTGGCCCGTTCGAAGTATCTAAGATCCTAATATCCGGTGCTATTGAAATCAAGAACCAAACATGTAAACCGTTCATTGATAACGAGAAAAAGTATCGGTTATATTGCTATGTTTCAATACCATTTTATCGCATATTTGTCGTTTTAACACCCGATTCCTCGAGTTTTCTTTGCCATTTTGCAGGTACATCATATACAGAGCCAAATCATGAGCCACAAGTGAAATGAGCAAGATCAACCATTAAAAGATGAAGAAAGGAGGAATTCTGCATAAACCTGCATTTTTTGTAACAGTCACGGTCGTCACCTAGGAGTCACGACCGTGACACGCTAAAAGGAGCAGTCACGGTCGTCACAAGTCCCTCACGACCGTGACGCACATCAAACACGGAGGACGAACGTGACACCCTTGTCACGAACGTGACACCCTTGTCACGAACGTGACAAGGGGAAATTAGGGTATTTTGAGGATACTTGGTCATGAACGTGTACGATACGTGAAGTCAACATGCCTATTTTCCAGCAGACCAAGTATTCCAACGTTTTCCCTGGATTTTCTCAACAATTACGAGGCCCAAGCATCAATTCCAACTGCCAGCCCAATTTGCTTTCTATAAATAGCTTAACTTCAAGAAACAATACACAGAGTTTTTATTTCAATTTTCTTGCGGAAGCTCTGCCGATTTTATTTGCACCCTTATTTTTCCAGCATTAATTTTCTTGCTTTAATTTTCTGTATCCCAACCAACCTTATAACAATTTCCAAAATTAGGAAATTGTTATAATTTAATTTGTTTCAAGGCCTTCAGAATTCTTTTAGAAAATTTATTTCCGATTCCGGTCATACTCCGAGCTTTCCAGCCTGTGGAAGAAGGAGCCTACTATTTTTATTGTTATCCAGGTTTTTATATTAAATTACATTTATATTAATGTTGAGTATTTATTTTTCTGCCATGCATATTTTATTTTATATTTCTCTGCCTCTGTCTGGTTCAACAATAATGAGTAGCTAAACACCTTAGGGCGGTATGTAATTAAAACAAACTAAATCGGTAAAATCAACTCTAGGCTTAAAATAATTAAGAGCTTAAAATTCTGGCTGAGACTTTTTATTTTAAAATCAACCTTTTTGTTACGAGAGTAAGGAAAGTGTAATAGGTTAGGTCAAGACCACGAAAGTGTGAGATTTTAACCAGATAGCTAAAGTTAGGCATTTAATTTAAACACAGCGAGAGCGCTTTAAAATGAATTAGAATTACTAAGTTTCCAAAAATTATTTCTAAACACTTATGGGCTAGCGAGAGCAGGCATAGGGCTTTAGGGGTAAGATCTGAGATAAGACCACGAGAGTGTGAGTTAAAGATATTCAAACTGGTAACCTCTACAGAATAGATTAAGTGAACCATCTTTATAAGTCTAGGGTAGATTGACCCGCCTAAGTTAACATAATTACATACCGACCGCCTTAGTATTATTTTATTAAACTTAAATTTAATTCCCGCCTTTAAATCTTTAAAAACAACCAAAACAATCGTGACAACCCTTCACCTTAGCTAAACTAGAGAATCCTCTAGCACTAAGTAATCATAGAGTCCCTGTGGATCGATAATCTTAAATATTACTTCGATAGGCTGTGCACTTGCAGTTATGATACCGCTAGACACATAATTAGAGTACGTCTTTAGCCCATCAAGTTTTTGGCGCCGTTGTCGGGGACCTTAATTCAGTTACTAGTGCACTTTAGGGTAGCATTGTCTAGACTAAGGTAACAACTATTTTCTGTTTACTTTCTAAATTCCCGAGTGTATGCCAAGTACTCGCTCTCAAGGCGAAGACTTGCAACCTCTAATCCCAGAATCGGAACGCTTCTTACACGTAACAAGACGGATATTCGATTTCGAACAAAATTTCAACATTCCAGATCTTCAAATAGATCCACCTAAACCAGTCGTAACATCAAAGGATGCAGAGATGGCTGAAGAATAGAATCACCCACTCAAATATTACGCTAGTCCTTCGCAAGCTGAACCGCATTCCAGCATTGCCGCACCGGCTATCAACCGAAACGATTTCGAACTAAAACCTTCGCTGATATCAGCCCTGCAACAAAATCAATTCGCCAGAAATCCTACCGAGGATCCGAATCTTCATCTTTCGATCTTTGTGCAATACGCAGATACCGTAAAAGCCAATGGAGTTACCCAAGAAGCTATTAGACTACGTCTGTTTCCTTTTTCACTTCGAGACAGAGCGAGAGTCTGGCTTCAATCTCTGCCTTCGAATTCAGTAACTACGTGGGAGGAACAAAAGAGAGTTTTCTTGACCAGATATTTCCCACCTAGCAAGACAGCTATGCTGAGAGCTCAGATCAACGGATTTAAGCAAAAGGAAAACGAATCAATTTTCGAAGCTTGGGAACGCTATAAGGATATGCTGAGACTTTGTCCACATCACGGATTAGTAGAATGGATGGTCATCCATACCTTCTACAATGGACTCTTGTACAATACAAGAATGACAATTGACGCTGCCGCAAGCGGTGCACTAATGGACAAAGAATATAACGATGCTTATGCACTTATCGAGAGTATGGCTCAAAACCATTACCAATGGGGAAGCGAGAGAGTCGCAACTGAGAAACCAACAAAAGGAGGTATGTACGAAGTGAGTAGTATGGACCAAGTCAATGCAAAGTTTGACCAACTAAACCAAAAGATCGACAACTTGGCCATAACACCAACAGCCACCGTGGCTGCAGTAACACCTAACTGTGAGTTATGTGGAGTTCCAGGACATGAAGTTCCTGATTGTCAACTATTAACAGGAATTCCCACAGATCAAGTGAATTATTTTCAAGGAAACCTATACTCAAACACATACAACCCAGGTTGGAAGAATCATCCGAACTTCTCCTATAAGAATAACAATGCTTTATACGCACCAGGTCAAGCACCAGCTACACCACCAGGATATCAAAAGACTGCTCCTAATGTCCCTAGAAAATTGAACCTTGAATTGATGATGGGGAACTTCATAGCTAACCAATATCAAACAAACAAGGACTTCTTAAACCAAAACATACACACTAGTGAGCAGATTAAGCAATTAGTGAGCAAGGTAGATGCATTAGCTACGCATAACAAAATGCTTGAAACCCAGATTTCACAAGTAGCTCAACAACAAGCACCTACCGCTGCACCAGCTGGAGTATTTCCTGGACAACCTCAACCTAATCCGAAAGGACAAGCCAATGTTGTGATATTAAGAAGTGGCAAGGAACTTGACGGACCTACCGATCCAAGACTTGACAATCCAGCCATGTACCAAAAATCGGATAAACCGACTGAAATGGTGAATGATCCAGAAGAAAAGGAAGATGATAATCAAGAGGCAGTGGAGAAAGAAAAGCCTTATGTGCCTCCACCACCCTATAAACCACCAATTTCGTACCCTCGGAGATTAACCAATTCCAAGACGATGGGCCAGTTTAAGAAATTTGTCGAACTTCTGAAACAGTTGAATATTACTATTCCGTTTACAGAAGCTATCACTCAAATGCCCTCGTATGCTAAGTTTTTAAAAGAAATCTTATCCAATAAGAAAAAGATAGAGGATAACGGAACCGTTACACTTACTGCTGAGTGTAGCGCCATAATTCAGAATAATATGCCTCCTAAGCTAAAAGATCCTGGAAGTTTCTCTATACCCTGTGTAATAGGAAAATTCGTCATTGACAAAGCTCTATGCGATTTAGGAGCCAGTATCAGTGTTATGCCCTTAACGATTTGCAAAAGGCTAGACATGGGAGACCTAAGACCAACTAAAATGTCTGTTCAACTAGCCGATCGCTCTGTTAAATATCCTGTAGGCATACTAGAAAACGTCCCAGTACGTATAGGACAATTCTACATCCCTACTGATTTCATAATCATGGACATCTCTGAAGACTCCACTACACCTATCATATTAGGAAGACCATTCTTAGCTACCGCCGGAGCTATAATAGACGTAAAGAAAGGAAAGCTAACCTTTGAAGTAGGTGAAGAGAAAGTTGAATTCATTTTAACACAATTCTTACAATCACCAGCTATAGAGGATACATGCTATCTATTGGACGTAATTGACGAATGTGTAAGAGAAATGGAAATGAAAGAAACTGCCTATTCTGAAATTATGAAAATTCAAATCCCTCCGATTTTCGAAGATGACAATTGGCGTGCACCATATCAGGATGATAGTCTAAGCGAAAGTTTAGCACTTACACCGGATCCCATGCCAAGTAAGGATAAACCTACATTAGGGTTAAAAACTTTACCTAAGAACCTAAGATACGAATTCTTAGACATTGAATGTACAAGACCAGTTATAATAAATTCCAGTTTAGGAACAATCGAAACAAAGAAACTTTTAGATGTCTTAAAGAAATATCCAACTGCATTAGGATATAACATATCTGATCTCAAAGGAATATGCCCTTCAATCTGTATGCATCGTATTCTGCTAGAAGAAGATTGCAAAACCTCCAGAGAATCTCAAAGAAGAATTAACCCAATCCTTAGCACTGTAGTAAAGGAAGAAGTTAAGAAACTACTAGATGCCGGAATAATATATCCAATCTCTAATAGTAAATGGGTTAGTCCAGTACATGTAGTACCAAAGAAAGGAGGTATCACTGTTGTGAAAAACGCAAAAGGCGAATCGATATCACAAAGAGTAGTGACGGGACATAGAGTGTGCATCGATTATCGTAAACTAAACAAAGCCACTCGAAAAGATCATTTCCCGCTACCTTTTATAGATCAAATGTTAGAACGATTAGCTAAGCATTTTTATTTCTGTTATCTTGATGGATACTCAGGATTTTTCCAAATCCCTATCCATCCAGATGATCAAGAGAAGACTACATTCACATGCCCTTATGGAACGTTCGCTTATAGACGAATGCCCTTTGGATTATGCAACGCCCCTGCAACCTTTCAAAGATGTATGATGTCAATCTTCGCAGATTTTATAGACAACATCATGGAAGTTTTCATGGACGACTTCTCTGTATGCGGGCAAAGTTTTGAAGGATGCCTATCAAATTTAGAAATGGTGTTAGAAAGATGTGTAAAAGTAAACCTCGTGCTTAACTGGGAGAAATGTTATTTTATGGTCAGAGAAGGAATCGTATTAGGACACGTTATATCCGACAAGGGAATTGAAGTTGATAAAGCTAAGATAGAAGTCATAAAAGATCTTCAACCCCCTAAAACTGTTCGAGAAATACAAAGCTTTTTAGGACACGCCGGTTTCTACCGACGATTCATCAAAGATTTCTCGAAAATCACTAAACCTTTTACCGGTTTATTAATGAAAGACGCTGAGTTCATATTCAATGAAGATTGTCTTAAAGCATTCGAAACTCTAAAAACAGCCCTCATCACCGCACCAATCATGCAACCCTCTGACTGGAGATTACCTTTCGAAATCATGTGTGATGCGAGTGACTATGCTGTAGGCGCAGTTCTAGGCCAGAGGAAGGACAAGAAACTTCATGCTATTTACTATGCCAGTAGAACCTTAGATTCTGCTCAGATGAACTACGCCACTATTGAAAAAGAATTGTTAGCAGTTGTCTTTGCGCTTGACAAATTCCGTTCTTACCTAGTGGGAGCGAAAATAATCGTTTACACAGACCACGCTGCTATCAGATATTTATTGACTAAGAAAGATGCTAAACCGAGACTCTTAAGATGGATTTTACTCTTACAAGAGTTTGATCTCGAAATAAAAGATAAGAAAGGTACTGAAAACGTCGTAGCGGGCCATTTATCTAGAATAGAAAGTAATAAACCAGAACAAGTGCCGATTAACGATGATTTTCCGTATGAACAGCTGATAGCACAAATAGGAAGCGACCCAGTTCAGTTAGACATAAATGAACCAGAACCCGTGGAAACAATCCAAACAACTGTCGGACTGCCATGGTACGCTGACATTGTCAACTACCTAGCTGCAGGAGCTCTTCCACCTGATTTAACATATCAGCAGAAAAAGAAATTCTTTCACAATCTCAAACATTACTATTGGGATGAACCATTATTGTTCAAAAGAGGACCCGATGGAATCTTTCGTCGATGTATTCCCGAAGAAGAAATAGAAGATGTTATTGCTCACTGCCATTCATCTCCTTATGGTGGACATGCAAGCACTTCCAAGACTTGTGCAAAAATCTTACAAGCCGGCCTATTCTGGCCTAATCTATGGAAAGATGTCCACATCGCTGTTATAAATTGCGATCGGTGTCAACGCACCGGCAATATTTCAAGAAGAGATGAAATGCCTCAAAAAGGAATATTAGAAGTAGAAATCTTTGACGTCTGGGGAATAGATTTCATGGGACCATTCCCATCATCTTTCGGTAATAATTACATACTCGTAGCTGTTGATTATGTTTCAAAGTGGATTGAAGTTATAGCTTCTCCTACAAATGACACACGAGTAGTAATAAAGCTTTTCAAAAATATAATCTTTCCCAGATTTGGTGTGCCTAGACTCGTCATAAGTGACGGTGGCTCGCACTTCATTTCAAAAATCTTTGACAAATTACTATCTAAGTATGGAGTAAGACACCGTGTGGCAACACCATATCATCCACAAACAAGTGGACAAGTCGAAGTCTCAAACAGAGAAATCAAACAAATCTTAGAAAAGACTGTCGCCATATCTCGGAAAGATTGGTCATCTAAACTTAATGAAGCTTTATGGGCTTATAGGACAGCTTACAAGACACCCATAGGAACTACACCTTTCAAATTAGTTTATGGAAAATCTTGTCATCTCCCGGTAGAACTAGAACACAAAGCTTATTGGGCGATAAAAACTCTCAATATAAACTATAATGTTGCAGGAGAAAATCGAATCCTAGATATTAACGAATTAGAAGAGTTAAGGTTAGATGCTTATGAGAATGCTAAGATATATAAAGAAAGAACTAAGTGATGGCATGATAAACGCCTATCTAGGAAAGAATTTAGTGTGGGAGACGTTGTACTCCTCTTTAATTCAAGACTTAGGCTCTTTCCTAGAAAACTAAAATCTAGATGGTCAGGACCCTTTGAAATAACTAGAGTATTCCCAAGTGGAGCAATAGAAATTAAGGGTAGGAATAGCGAACCATTCACAGTAAACGGACAACGTTTAAAACATTATCATAAAGTTGAAAATAGAGATTATGCAAATAATCTAAGGCTCTTAGAGTTGTCCACTAATTTCCCTGATTAATCTAACCTAAGCATTACGTCAGGCTTTTGACGATAAAAACAGAGCTTAGTGGGAGGCAACCCATTTAATCATTTAAATCATTTTGATCATTTTATTATTTTGTTATTTATCAATTTTATTATTAGTTTATTTGTTTTTTCATTTTATTATAGTTTTATTTCATTATTACTATTATTGCTTTTATTTATGCATTTTATTTTCTTATTTTTCCTTATTTTAATTTTAAATCACTTTTACAGATTTTCTAAAGTCTTTTCCACTTTCCTTCTCCCCCTGATTTGTTTCCTCCGTATTTACACTAACTATGGCTAACCAACCGATAAACCTCATGGAAACCAAATTTAGAGGTAGGAACCAAAGAATGAAATTTGAAGAGTTATCACAGAGACCAATGGATTTGACTCTGTACCCGGATGATCTGACTATGGAAACCTTAGGTATACATGATAGCATCCTATACTTGTTTAACAGACTTGGATGGGAGAATGCACTGATTCAACAAAAGTTTGTAACTTACCGCGAGCTCACCCTTGAGTTCCTTAGCTCCTTAGTTTACCTACCCGAGCGCGGTTTTGGATTCAGGAAAGGATTTATCAGTTTCCGTCTATTTGGAATAGAATATGACTTTAACCATAGAGAACTAGCTGACTTATTAGGATTCCCTAGTGGACCCTTTACTTTTACTACCACACAAGTAGAATTGATGGACATTGAGCTGGATTTCTTTTGGGGAACTTTAACCGGAAATTACCATCCTGAACCAAATAACATGAACAATGATGAGATATATAACCCTGCTATCCGTTACTTCCATAAGATCCTTGCCCACACCTTCTTTGGAAAAGAAGAAAACCTTACTGGAGTATCTAAAGATGAGATATTCATTATGTCATGTGTGACTAATGGACAGCCAGTCAATGGTGTGCCTTTCATGATGCAAACCTTCACCCGAATCCAAGAAGAACCTGATCTACCCATATTAGTAGGAGGTCTTGTCACCATGATTGTTGATGCCTTAGGACTTAGATACCAATTACACAGGTGTAACCGTTTAGGTACCATCCGTCCTATGAATCTTAATTTTTGCTTTAACCGCCATATCATAAGGAATTTAGGATAACCACCTTTCGAGTACCTAATCAGGAATGAAGTAGTAACCCTGTTCACACTACCAAACCATGCTAGAGTCAGTGTTCACATTAAGGATAATTGGCTTTATGAGCTTACCCCTCTTGACTATCCATCTACTCCTGAAACACCTCAATCTTACAAGATAAAGGATGATATAATGACCGATGTAGAAAGTGACCCTGAGACACCTCCTGGTTACCATGACATTAACCACACTGATGAAGTGATTGAAACCCCTGAAGTGAATCAAGTAGAATATGCTGACAACTTAAAGAAAATCATGAACACTCTTGAAGCTTACCAAGCCGATATAAATACTGTTAAGGATGAGATTAAGAGCATGCGATTGGACATTATAGGTTTAACTGACATAACATGTGAGCAATTCTACCACCTGAACTCTGCAATCGAAGAATTGAAGAAGCACTTTTGAAAATGCTATAGTGATCTAGCTTATTTTACTTATTGTTTTCGTTTCTAGTTAGTTTAACATTTCGCAAACATTTTCGTACCGTATTTTTTATTAATGTAATTTCCCTTCAAGTATCAAATGCAAAGCACTTCTAGTTTTACAAATTTTTCCAATTTAATCAATTTCTATGCTTTCAATTCATTTACTGTTATGCTTAATTTGCAGTTAAATTGATTAATGTTTGATATAATTTCTCGTGTGATGCAATTTACAAGTACTATGTTGGTATTATATATTATATATTGTTTGTGTTTAAAATAAGTGAGAAGTGATCATAAAAAATATTTATAAATTATATTGAGCGTGAGAGAGATAATGCATTCTGGAAATATTCTAAGTTTTTAATCCCTTACGGTCGTCATCACCTTCTAACGATCGTGACAAGCTAATTAGCGCGTCACGACCGTCATCCCCCCATCACGACCGTGACACCTTCAGTTATAGGAATTCTGAGAAACAGAACTGTTCTTCTTCGAAACCTCTTCCTTTTTCAACTTCCATAACATTCAAAAAACCCCATTATCTCTTCCAACTCCTGTAACCTCCCATTACCCAAATTAAACTCCATTAACCTCTCCATTTACACCACACCTATCACATTCTCACCTTACATTATTAATCCGAACCAATTTCCTCTCATTTTATCACTTTTCTCACAAAACCTCAAAAACCTCTCATCTCCCACTCTTGTTCTTGCATGCAATGGAAGCAATTCAGTTTAGAGATGGTGAGCATGGAGATAATCAGAGACAGAGGTTCATCAGATTCCAGAACCGTGGTGTTCAACCCACGCGATATGTCGACACTGAATGTTTGAGAGAGTTGGGAATGCTCAACAGTGTCAAGAACCTGCTTCAGAAGGTTGGTTTGTGGGTTCTATGTAGTCAGCCTCAGCCCACATTCGAGCTTCTGACATTGGAATTTCTAAGCTCATTTCATTACATCACTCCTACCGGTTCACAGAGTCAACTCACCGGCGTTGCTAAATTCAGATTGCTCGGCCGGGAGTTCGAACTTACACAAACAAGGATCGCCGAGCTTCTAGGCTTCGATCACGGGAATGAAGCTCACCTCCGCGTGCCGGACAACTTCAGTGAAACCGCTTTCACCTTATGGCACGACATCACTAACACCCGTGCCTCAGCCTTTCAGAGCCTGAATGCTACGCATATCCACAACCCAGCGATCAGATACTTTCATCGCGTCATATGCAACACCATCTTTGCACGAGAGAGTAACAACAAGCTCAACTCCAAGGAGCTTTTGTTCTTGCACTGCGCCTTAAATGACGAGCCAATCAATGCTGCCCCATTCATGTTGTCCCATATCCAGTCCATTGCGCAAAGAGGCGCAACCCCCTTCTACATAGGCGGCATTGTCACTACCCTCGCCATTCAGCTGGAGCTTGGTGACTTGGTCATCAATTTGCCTCGCAGAGCCGCCGAGTTCCTAACGAAGAATTATTGTAGGTCCGCCCACTTGATTGCTCAGAGAGAGGATGGCAGGTTCAGCCCTATTATCCAAGGCATTGTTTATCACCATATCATCTTGTCGTGCCGTGACCGTATCGATCCGTCTAGCCGAGCTAACTGGCTATTTGCTTTACCGGATGCTGCCGGCCACGCCCCCATTATTGATGAGCAGGCCGATCCACCAGTGGACGAGATGCAAGACACCATGGATGCAGCTGAGCCTGTCCAGGACATTCTTGAGTCATCCACCCGACAGCATCCTGCACAAGAATTCACACTTGAGGACGTCCTCCGTGCGATTCATCAGCAGAACCAGATGAATGCCGCACTGGAGCGAAGGCAAAAGGAGCAACATGATGCATTACTTTCAGCTGTTGCCGCTAACCAGAGGACTACTGATGAGAAGCTCGGAGAGATCTTTAGCGAGCTAGAGGCTTTGCGCATTGATATCACTGCTATCACCGGTACCAGTTCTGATCCTGAAGCGACTCCGACCAGACGCTCCCGCACCAGAAGCCGAGGCCGTGGTCATCAGCAGCCTTAGTTTTAGTTTTTGTTTATGTTTTTCCATTTCCGTTGTTTGTATTGTACTTTACCGCTATTATATCACAACATTGAGGACAATGTCTAATATAGTGTGGGAGAGGTACCTTTCATTTTCCGCATTTTCCCTTTCCGCACTTTTCCATTTCGTTGTATTTCCTTTTCGTAAGTTAATGAAACAGAGCAATACTTGTGCTATTTTCTTTATTTTCGAACTTTCCCCGTTTATTTAGCCATACCGAAAAAAATCTTCAATTTATTCTTCGCAATTCCCGACTTACCTACGAAATCATAATCAGGAAGCTGAGAACGATTCAACAAGATCAATACAGTCTTGACACCTTAGACTTCCCACTTAGGCAATTCCGTTCCGATAATTGTTACGACTACACCTTAAGTTTCAGTTCAAAAGTAACCCCTAGTAGTTTATACTAGCAGTCAGCACCGTCTGAACACAAACTACGTGGGGAGATGATGAATATAAGTTTTTGATGCCTAATCTATAATGATCCTTCATATCTCGATGCAAATGAAAAGAAATTGCACCAAAGTACACGGTCGCATATAAGAAACAAGAAATATGAGAAGGAGTCCATTGCGGGTTGGTTCAGAGGTACTGGTTCTGAACTTGGTAGGGCGTGCTACGGCTCGATACCCCACAACCTCCAAATTGGATAATGTATGTAGGGTTACCACATTCGTGTACCAGACCCCGTGCTTATAAAGGATCAAAGTCACTAACCGGCTACTCCACTACGTGCGTGCTAAGGCAAAGGGCTTAATGTGATTGCGCTAGAATGAAACCGGGCGAAATAAGATCAAAAGACTCTAGGTGGAATCGTAACGCAATTACCGAATGTTTCGTTTAACGGGAAGTCGACGACTTAGCTTGTTGCTTGTGTCATTAGTGTATAGTTAGTGTTTCATCAAAGTACCGGTTTACCTGACAAAACGATCCTTCGTACGGTTTTGTTATGTGTGTGCGTCGATAAAAACTTGTCCGACAATTTTCAACCGACTATTTGCTTGAGGACAAGCAAAGGTTTAAGTTTGGGGAAGTTTGATAACGAGAAAAAGTATCGGTTATATTGCTATGTTTCAATACCGTTTTATCGCATATTTGTCGTTTTAACACCCGATTCCTCGAGTTTTCTTTGCCATTTTGCAGGTACATCATATATAGAGCCAAATCATGAGCCACAAGTGAAATGAGCAAGATCAACCATTAAAAGATGAAGAAAGGAGGAATTCTGCATAAACCTGCATTTTTTGTAACAGTCACGGTCGTCACCTAGGAGTCACGACCATGACACGCTAAAAGGAGCAGTCACGGTCGTCACAAGTCCCTCACGACCGTGACGCGCATCAAACACGGAGGACGAACGTGACAAGGGGAAATTAGGGTATTTTGAGGATACTTGGTCATGAACGTGTACGATACGTGAAGTCAACATGCCTATTTTCCAGCAGACCAAGTATTCCAACGTTTTCCCTTGATTTTCTCAACAATTACGAGGCCCAAGCATCAATTCCAACTGCCAGCCCAATTTGCTTTCTATAAATAGCTTAACTTCAAGAAACAATACACAGAGTTTTTATTTCAATTTTCTTGCGGAAGCTCTGCCGATTTTATTTGCACCCTTATTTTTCCAGCATTAATTTTCTTGCTTTAATTTTCTGTATCCCAACCAACCTTATAACAATTTCCAACATTAGGAAATTGTTATAATTTAATTTGTTTCAAGGCCTTCAGAATTCTTTTAGAAAATTTATTTCCGATTCCGGTCATACTCCGAGCTTTCCAGCCTGTGGAAGAAGGAGTCTACTATTTTTATTGTTATCCAGGTTTTTATATTAAATTACATTTATATTAATGTTGAGTATTTATTTTTCTGCCATGCATATTTTATTTTATATTTCTCTGCATCTGTCTGGTTCAACAATAATGAGTAGCTAAACACCTTAGGGCGGTATGTAATTAAAACAAACTAAATTGGTAAAATCAACTCTAGGCTTAAAATAATTAAGAGCTTAAAATTCTGGCTGAGACTTTTTATTATAAAATCAACCTTTTTGTTACGAGAGTAAGGAAAGTGTAATAGGTTAGGTCAAGACCACGAGAGTGTGAGATTTTAACCAGATAGCTAAAGTTAGGCATTTAATTTAAACACAGCGAGAGCGCTTTAAAATGAATTAGAATTACTAAGTTTCCAAAAATTATTTCTAAACACTTATGGGCTAGCGAGAGCAGGCATAGGGCTTTAGGGGTAAGATCTGAGATAAGACCACGAGAGTGTGAGTTAAAGATATTCAAACTGGTAACCTCTACAGAATAGATTAAGTGAACCATCTTTATAAGTCTAGGGTAGATTGACCCGCCTAAGTTAACATAATTACATACCGACCGCCTTAGTATTATTTTATTAAACTTAAATTTAATTCCCGCCTTTAAATCTTTAAAAACAACCAAAACAATCGTGACAACCCTTCACCTTAGCTAAACTAGAGAATCCTCTAGCACTAAGTAATCATAGAGTCCCTGTGGATCGATAATCTTAAATATTACTTCGATAGGCTGTGCACTTTCAGTTAAGATACCGCTAGACACATAATTAGAGTACATCTTTAGCCCATCATTCATCGTCAATGGACAGAGGTTGAAGCCCTACGAAGGAGGTGACATCCCAACAACATACACCTGTCATACTCTGAGTGATCCACCATATCCTTCCAATGATGTTTAAAAAATCGGTCGTCGAGCTAATGACGTTAAACAAGCGCTGCATGGGAGGCAACCCATGGTTTTTCTTATTTATGTACTTTTTATTTATTTTTACTTTATTTTAATTTGTTTATTTTATTATTATTATGTCAGGACTAACGATTGAATGTTTTATGTGCTTTCAGGACTTGTTTGCTAACCTTGTACAGAATGCAGAACCCTGATGACATGCACGTGGCCTTTAGAGACGACGCACAGATAGAGCGTTACTATGTCCACATGAGACGCCCTATGGCTCCTACCAGGTACCCTGACCATGACTGCATGGATGCCTTGGGGATAGAGCCAAGCGTCAGATTCTTATGCCATCAACTCCAGTGGGACCAGTTTGACAACAGGAACAACACTTATAGGAACTTGACTCTTGAGTTCCTCAACTCGTTTCATCATGACCCTTGGGCTGGACCCGATGGACTCGCTATTTTCAGGTTATTCGGGATTGACTACTCCTTCTCTCACAAAGAGTTTGGTGATTTACTAGGTTTCCAGACTACTCCTGATGCTATTCCAGAGACACTAATGGGGTATTTTATGAGCAGAGAAGTGGAAAAGTTTTGGTCTAAAATATCAGGTGGAGGAAGCCAAGATCCTTCCACCCAGTTTTCTCAGGTAATCCACAACCCTGCGTTAAGGTACTTCCAGATGATTCTAGCGCATTCTTTCCTAGGTTTACCAGATACAAAGACTCTGCTAACTGAAGAGGAGATTTTCCTACTCTTTTGTGCGACTCAGTCTCGCCCTGTTGCTTGTGGCAACTTTCTGTTGAAGGGCCTTGCTAGTGTTGCAGATCATCCGTAGGCATCATACATGTCGGTGGGATTGTTACACAGATAGCTACTGCATTGGGTTTGTCTCACAAATTATTGCACCTCAGGACCTTCTGCTGCTACACCACCCTGGACGTTGACTTTTGTCTTGACAGAGGACTGATGAGGAGGGCTTCTTTTGAGCCCAGCATGTTTAGATTACTGATCGACGGGGAAGCGATACACTACTTTACATTACCAGATCCGCTGATGACCAGTGTCCATGATCCTGCAAATTGGAGTTATGCTCTAGAGGGTTATGGAGAGACTGTCGAAGAGCCGAAATCGCCTCCCGCCGCTGAGTACACTCCTACACCTCTTACTCCCCGAATCACTGTTATGTCTAACAATATGTCTCTGCAGTCGCCTGATCTACAAACACAGATTTATGAGCTCCGTAAGGAGACTGCCCTGCTCAAGCAGGAAGTGGCGGACTTGGAATTACAGATTCAGGTTTCTGATCTCACTCATGCCTCAGAGGCCGATGCTCTATATCAGGAGATTGAAGAGCTTCGGAGGGAGATAGCTGAGATTCGTGGATCAAACCAGGAGGAGAAGCCTACCACATGATTCATTCTACACTGACGATGCTACCCTAGTATTTAATTTCCTTTTATACTTTATTTAATTTCTCGCATCTCCAGACATATCTCACATTATTGCATCTATTATATTTCCTTTTTTCATGTACTTTGAATTCCTCCTATATATACATATTATGCACTAATGTCGATTTTTTCTTTTTCTTCTTTTGATTTTTTTTAATTATTTTATTTTTGTCGTGCAAAGAAAAAAAAAATAAGACAAAAATATTTTCATTTTTGTCTTCATAAAAAAATATGCAAGCCTCATGCCTTGAAAAGGAGAAGAAAACGCTATCCAGACCCCCCCCCCCCCCGAAGACCGGAGGTGAAAAGAAGGCCCAAAGGAGGATTTAAAAAAAATCCAAGGCCCAGGAAACAGCCTTGTGGCGGGCGCCACAAGCCCATGGCGGGCGCCATGGCGTTCTCCCCTATTTCGGGGATGAACTTCATTTTCCACCATTTTCATACCTTCCTTCTCCAAAAACCCATTTTTGCAACTTTCAAAAACCTCCTTGAACCCCATTAAAGCTCCCCCATTTCCAAAATACCCACCATCCATAAAACCTATCCAAAATCCATTTTCATTTTCATCCACCACAAACCATAAAAATCAAAACTTTATCATTTCTCTCATAAACCATTTTTCTACCATTTTCACTACCTAAGGAGCAATCAACAATGGAGTTCAATGGATTCTTCTTCGTGATGGAAGACCGGGTGATAGGCAACGGAAAATTATTCAGAGGCTTCAGAGTCGAGAAATTCTCTCGACTAGGTACGTCAACGATAACTGTCTGTATGCTTTGGGTATTTATCATAGTGTTTTTAATTTATTAGATTTTTTAGGCTTGCATAATATTTTCGTTAATTAGGAACCTACCTATGAGAGGCTGACAATTGAGTTTTTAAGTTCTTTGATATACACTGTCAGTCCTAACACTGCTAGCACAGTCGGTACTGTTATTTTTAGACTGTTTGGAATTGAATATGAATTCAGTACCAACGAGCTAGCAGGCTTGTTAGGAATCCCTCATAGGGAAGGTGCAATTTGTGAGGCACCTTTGGATGCGGAATGGTCGGCCGAGGTATTTTCTTTCTAGCAAAGGCTTTCAAGTACTTCAATAAATTCTTTTGAAGGAATACTTGCGTCGACCATTCACAACCCGGCCATAAGAGTTTTCAGACATCTTTTGGCATGTACTATTTTTGGCCGAGAAAGTCCAAACAAGGTAAATGCTAGAGAACTCCTATTTTTGCAAGGATGCCTCACTAGAACCCATATCAATTCGATCCCGTTTATGCTTGCACACATGGCTTTACTTACTAATAAAACAGGACCGATTGTTTTTGGAGGGCTTGTTACGTCTATTGCTCGGGCTCTTGGCCTGAACGATGAGATAGCTACACTTGAACCACTACCTCCTCGCACAATTAATTTAAAATTTCTGAAAGACATGAAATTGTGCCGAACGAGGAGAGAAGGTGGTTATGAGTTGATGGTTCATGGGGTAGCTATCACATTTGTTGCTTTACCATGCAGTAGACGTACTGATGTACGTATTGAAAGGAACTGGACCTATGATCTGAATGCTCCACCTGTTTTGGGTCCACTTCCTCCTAATATTCCTGATGGGGAGGCACATGACACTGATGAAGAGTATGATCGGAGAGAGCAGTCTCCCATCCCTCACATGTCCCCCATCATCCTTCACAGTCACACACCGCACCATCTTCCTCTAACCCTGTAGCAGGTGCTGCTCCTGGATTCTATGTCACCGAGGAGATGTGGCGTGATATGACAGCTAGAGAGGAAAGGCGAGACGACCTTCTCTCTACTATTTCACAACAACTGACGGACAACATGAGCTTCATGCAACAATCGCGATTGGTTTCGGATCGTGCTTATAGCAACGTTTGTCGTACCTTGAACGATATCTCATTAGAGCAGAACCGTCAGAGAGAGTTCAACAGCCGGCACTACCAGCTTGTAGAGGCTACTTAGGGTTCCATCTTAGGTAACCTTCGAGAGGTATGGAGTGCTCAGGCTGCCTTATCAGCACGACTCGACCGGAGGGACCAGCATCGTAGTAGATCCCGTCGTTCCAGACCATCACAGCAGGACGGCGAGGGCACCAGTGCTCCTCCTCAGTAGTCTTTTTCAGGTTACCCCCCTTATCTTATTTCGAAACATTGGGGACAATGTTCGATTTAAGTGTGAGAGGGGATTTTATTGCTTTCTGTCATTTCCCTTTTTAGTTAATTATTTCCTTTCAGTTATTTCCCTTTTCAGTAAGTTATTTAGTTTAATTTTCTTAGATAATGCATGAGTCTGACGAGTCACCAGTATAGTGTATTTTTAGTTCATCTTCATTTTTTCCCATTTCCTTAGCCTTACCAGAAAAATTTTAAAAAGAAAATAATGTTGTTTCACATGTTTTTTGGGCTTTGAGACAGGTTTAGATTAGGATGTGGTGACTTAGGTCAACTTTTTGAAACATCAGCACCATTTTAGCACCATAGACCTCTTGAATATAGGAATCACTCCTAAACCCCACCACCATGGCCTTTATTATCATTCAAAAAATTGTCCTAAGTAGTTTATTTTAGCAGTCAGCTCCGGCCTAAGCATGCTCTACGTAGGGGGCCGATGAACATAAGTGAATGATCCAGTGCTAATAAAAAAGAAAAAAGGCAAACTCTGGGATAGGTGACCCTCACAAAGTCATTTAAACCGCAAAAGAGAAGGAAAAAAAATTGTTTTGCCACAAAAAGAAAAAAATCGCAAGTCACCTATTGTAGTTGGTTCAGAGGTATCTGGCACTGAACTTGGTAGGGCGGATTACGATCCGATCCCCCGCAGCTATAATTAGGTCAAATAAAATAGGTTTACACATGCTTATGTGCCAGAAACCTTATGTTATGGATCAGAATCACTAACCGGTCACTCTACTATGAAGCATGTACGGATAACGGACTTAATGTGATTGCGCCTGAATGAAAAGGACACAAAAATATGAGAAGATAGGCCTAGGTATTGTGGGATGATATGGAATGGTTAATATAGGACTGAAGTTTGTGTTTGTGTTACTATGGTACCCTTGGTTCACTTAGTTAGTACCTCACACTGCATCCTGACTTGAACTTAGAAGCCCTTTAGCCCAAAGACACGTGTTGACACCATATTTTCTTGAGCTTTAATGTTTGCTTGAGGACAAGCAAAGGTTTAAGTGTGGGAGAATTTGATCACACTAAATTTCACCGTATTTCTGACTCCGATTTCGCATGCATTCTTAGCTTTTATTGTTATTTTGTTATGCTATTAATTTGTTTTCTTTTGTTTTCAGGTTTTTATTGTAATCGGGGCTTGAATCGAGAAAAGGAGCGAAAAAGGAGTGGAAACGGACGAAAACCTAGAAATTCAGCGTTTTGCACTTACGGCACCCACCGTGGCGGGCGCCATGGGGTTAGCCATGACGTGGCCACGTCTCAAGACCACTCCACAACTGCCAAGACCCACGATCCCCACTCTTCCATTCCCTATTAGTACTATGGCGGGCGCCATAGGCCTGTGGCGGGCGCCACAAGGCAAAAAAGCAGTTCCTTCCACTTTTTAGTGGAGGGGCATCCTGGTCATTTCCCGCATTTAGTTTTCCTATAAATAGGACTTTAGTTTTTCGTTTTGTTGCATCCAAACTTAGATTTCTTTAGGCATATATCAGTTATAAAGTAGTTACCATTCCACATCGGGGTGTTTCTGCAATCGAGTGATCGAGTCTGTAATCTGTCTGTGTGATCGAGTTTTGGAGCACTCTGGAGGAAGTTAATCCTGCCGCCATTTTAATTCCAGTTCGTATTTTACTTTTCCGCATTGCTTTACTTTTATTTATTTCTCGCACTGCTTTACTTTCATTTATTATCTGCACTCGCACTTTACTTTATTTATTTCCCGCACTCGCTTTACTTTCGTTTATTACCCGCACTTGCACTAAATTCCTTTATTTCCCGCACTAGCACTAAATTACTTTATTTCTCGCACTCGCACTAAATTCAATTACTTTCCGCACTCGCACTAAATTACTTTTATGAAAAATACTAAAAAGAACCTTTACTTTATCATGTCCAACTAATTCCATAAAGGTTAGGATGTAAGGATCGTAATTAAACCAGTAATCCGTATAATTGTTCGTGGAAACACTTAAGGGCTATTTTATCTTTCAATTCAATCTAATTGCTTTTAACTATTTCAAAAACAGCCAAAAGCGCTTTGTCTAGTTTATTAGGAGTTTTTAGATTAAAAAGAAAAGAGATTTTAAAACGATTTTCGGACGCGTTAGGAAGTTTAGAGTCTGGTTCGTAAGAACCTCTTTTTGCTAAGAAGTCCAGGTTAAAATACTTTTCAACTTAGTTAAGATACTACATTTCTTAAAAATAGGTTTACTACTCTAACGCAGTACGCACCTTTTTATCCGTGACAATAGGAGGGGTTGATTAGAGAGTACAACTCGGTTCTGATTACGTGAAAGCGACAGTTCCTGTTAAATTAGTTCTTTTCAAAGGAGAAAACATTGCCCATAAGTAGTTCCATTAACAAGTACTGGATTATCATTGATTACGTGAATTACATTCGAGCCTGTCTTTGTTTATTGTTTAAAATTATTATTTTATTTACCATTGCACCCTTCTTAAAACCCCTATATTTAGTTGCCTTAGATACACACCATAACAACAGGTACGATAGATTGACACTTGGTCTCTGTGGATTCGACAATCTTTTATATTACTCTGACGTGTTCGTACACTTGCGAAAAACACGCATCAATTACAAGGTGAAGAATGTTGAAGGTTATTCAAGGTTGAAGATGCAGTGATGAAGATTCTCCCTTGAAGTTGAAGAGAGGTTTCTGATACATAAAGATCTCAGGGTTTGTTTGAGATCGGTTTTCAAGCTGTTTTGATTTTTTCTGCTAAATTCTTCTAACTGTTTCTGAGTTTTTTTTGAGTCACTTCTTCTAATTATTTCTGAGAGTTTTTGAAGATTCTGCAGTGATGATGTTGGTGGAGTGTGTTGAAATCGGCTGAAGAAGATTGATAAGGGTGGAAGATTTTCTATTGAGATTTTTTTGTTATCTGTTGTTCTTCCTTTCTTTTGTAACTGTTTCCCCAGTTGTTTTGTAACGGAATTATTTTCTGGTTGTTAATTGCTAATTACAGTTACGTACGTAACCGATTTTTCCATATTTTTCTGTTATGAAATTTTTATAGATAATTCTATTCCCTTTTCCTATTATATCCATTGGTGCCAAATAATAAAAATGAATTGATGTTTGATCCCCTGTTAAATTCTGTGCTTTTTTGAATATTTCTGAATTTTCCTTATGCTTTTCTGGTGTGAATCCCATTTCTAACATTATTATGAACTTGGTAGATTTTTTATTATGAGGTCTCCTTTTCTATTATTAACTTTGAAGGTAGAATCGTGTTGTCATGATTTCTACTAACATGGACTTTTATAATGTGTGGGCAATGAAGATTTAGACATTAATCAATCAATTTTTTCCTAGAAAAGGACATGGAATAGGGACTAATTAACTTGGACAAAAATGGTTATGGTCAAATACCTCTAAAGAGGTGGATTTAAGAGTGATTTACATGATTTTAAGAATGGAAATAATGATGTGGTTTAAAATTCATATTGGGTTCAAATGGTTTAAAAGAAGAGTGATTTCGGTTAAGAAAGAAAAAGAATGGTTTGAATTTGAAAATTGGACATTGAATATGTTATTTGGAATAGATCGATTTGGGTTAACATGAAATAAATTATGAATGTGGACTTGAAGAGATATGGTTAAATGATGAGCAAGGTTTATGGCATTGGAAAAAAGGCTTAAGAGTCGAGTGTAAAAAAAGGATAAAATAGGTGGAATTGTTTATTACGAATAAACTTGAACCACTCCTTTCAAAATAAGTCATTATCACGCACCTTCCCCTTAGCTCAAATCACAACTTTGAACAAAAATTCCTTTCTCTAAGATTTATGATGCCATGATGAACCAAAAGTCGATAATCCACAAATCATACCTTTCTTTTAATCATTTAGAAATGCCGCGCTTGAACGAATACCTTCACAAAATAAACTTAGGTCATCAACCTTAATGATGAATAATCGTCGTGAATGAAACTCTCGAGGATCATTGAATCGGGGAAATAAACCCTAATTAAATGGCAAGAGCATAATAAGATGAAATTATTGATGACCACATAACCATGATTTCGAACTTATCGGATAACCATACATAAGGTGTGAAACCCTAGTTCCATAATCAGTGAAACAAACTCTAGTGAAGTAGAAACCACGAACCAATGGAATGAACTGGTTCTTCAGAGGGTATTGATCACATGCTTGGGGAGCACAATGAAATGCATGATTGCAAATGTTATAACCTAATGGAAGAATGCATATGAAATGTGAAACAAAAAGCCAGTTAAGGTAATAAATATGAGGGCAAATTTTGAAGTATTACACTTTGTAAAGCTAACCTTTGTTTTGTAGGGAGGTTGAGGTAAGCCTTATTTATACTACTTCTTTCTCATCTATTTATGCTTTCTAATTGTGGTTACCTTAGCACTTCGTGCTTTTCCTGTATAGGCTTTCCCCTTTTAGAAACAACTTACCTTCCTTAGGAAGTAAGTTGAGTTATAATTCTCTTTCTTCTTTTCCTTTCTTCCTTAGGATTAGAAAACCTCACAAACCATTAGGGCCTCCTTTTGCATACAATAAATAACTTAGGATTGTGTCTTAGTCCTCTTAGTGTTTGTCATTTCTCACTTGAGTCTTCTTTCTCATCTTCCAATAAAAATCCAAAAGACACTTAATAAGGGTTTGAAGTAGTCTCTTGTGTATAACCTTATTCCATGGGGAACTCATATTCATTCCATCTTGGAATAGTATGGGATTGTCTAGCATGATGCACAAGTCTGATCATGAGGCTATCTTCACAAAGAAAACATAAAATACATTTCTTCAAAAGCTACAAAAACATGTAATAAGTTCAACAAGCTAGTGAACTTAGACCCTAATCCTTGGAAGCAAGTCTTGGATAAATTCTCCTTACTTGGTGTGCTTGTTCTTCTATTCCATCTTGGAATTTAGTAGCAAGTACACATTCCATGGAAAAGAGTTTGAAATCACTTCCTTGTGCCAAATTCATAAAAAAATCTTAAAAAGAAAACAACAAACAATAAGCGTCTTTTCCTGCGGGAACTCTCTTTTCATCTCATTCACTCACAACGCGAACTTGCGATGACTTGTCTCATTTGCAAGACGGTAAATGCACTCGTACCAGACGAGCCTGCAACACCTAAGCATAGACATAAGCAGTTCTAGCTATAAAAAATAAATAGTTCCCGCCTTAGTTAGGTGAACTACGTCGACTCTGATCCTCATTTTCCCGATGAGGTACGTAGGCGGCGAGGTAGGGCCCGTTCGAGCATATTCTTTATTTTCCCTACATTTTCCCTTTTCTTTCCGTTCTTTCTCATTTCTCATTTCCATTCCAGTAGCGGTTTTATTCAGCAGCACTTTATTCCTCACCCTTTGAAATAAACAAGCGAGCATGGATCCCGTCGGGTACGGCGGACGATTTGGGTGATAATACCTTCCCATGTCGTAACTGACTCCCGAACCTAGATTTTTGGTTCGCAGGACCTTGTCCTTTCCTTCTTCCTTAGGTTTGTGCAACATTACCTTTCTTGTTCCTTTGGGATAAAAATGCATGGCTGGCGACATTACCTTTTCCGCGCCACTTTCACGTTTGTACTAGGATGAAAATCCCGGGAGCGACAAGGAGCAGTGTTCTTATTGGTGTTCTAGATGGTGCTCCTATTGTGGCTAAAAAAGGGAGAAGTAAGTAACATCAGGTGTCCCTTGGTTGCGGAGAAGTTGGATGGGTGTTCAAAGAAGGTTTTAGCCAAAATATGCCAAAGAGGGAGATTGATAGTTGTGTAGCTTTTGTTGTTGGAATTCATTTTGGTGAAACTAATTGTGATTGATATATGCCTATAAAGATGTTCTAACTTCTATTTTCTGTTGTTGCATTTTCCTCTAATATGATGTGTATGATCAAATTATGTTTTGGCCAAAAGTGTGCCAAAGGGGGAGATTGTAAGTTCTGAGTTGGCAACAATTTTTGCAAAACATGTTGCTCGGGAAAATGTTATGAAAAATGTCTTGATATAAGAATAGAACACCATTGCAGGTGTGAAAGTTTAAGTGTGTTGATGTTTTAACAGGATGTCAAGACTGGTGTCATGACATCTCTGTCTGGTGCTGAAATCAGAACTGTCCAATTTTCTGTTTTCATGAGTTTTCAGAAATATTCTTTAAGTATTTTTGTTGAGATTTATCAGGAGCTAGTTTTAGAAGGTTTTGATTCAGCATGGTTCATAATATTGAAGAATATATACTTTCTAAATATAGAGATATTTTAGGAAGTAAATTGAAGATCTTTTTGTAGCAGATTTTTCTGCATTATTGTAGCAGCTGTTATGCTGTATTTTTTAGGCCCAAATCCAGTTGGGAATAGGTTATAAAAGAAACCTTGTAACCTAGGTTTAACCAACCAACCAAATATGTAGAAGACATATTATTAGGGTTGTGTTCTTGTGGCAGCCGTGCACAACAAGGAACAATGTTGTGGTTGTTTTATTTGTAATTCTCAAAGGTTGTAAGCAAGAGAATTTTTGTACTTAACTGAAGATGTGAAGCAAGGTTAAGGTATTTTCATGGAAGTGTGGCTTCTAGTTTGAATTGTTGTGTAGGTAAAGAGTCGTCAAAATCAGCAACTGATTATTGGGACTGTGAGACATCACTGAGGTGATTGGAAGTGAGGATGGGTTTCTCATATTTAGGAGTTCCTAAGTAGAAGTTGCATTGGTAGTGATTAAGTGAGAATACTGTAAATTGTAGGTGTTTGCTGAGAAGTTTTTGAATTGATTCTACATAGTGGATTTCCTTCCTAGCTTGGTAGCCTCCAGAGTAGATGAGTTTGCATCGAACTGGGTTAACAATTTGAATGTGTACTTTACAAGTTTTCTGTTTTATTTTATGCAGTATGTGTGCTGAATGTCATATAAGATGTTTAAACATCTTGAAGAATGTTTGAATCTGATATATCAGAATTTAAAAGTGTTATTGTTTATGCCTTGCCATGTTTATAGGTAACAGATAAGATGTCTCAACATCGTATTCGACATCTAAGTCTGTCATACCAGAATTTCAACGTATGATCAGTGTGGATTGTGAATTATGCCTTAATAATTATGTTTTATGCATTATGGTATGTCATGCAATCATTTGTGTCATGTGGAGATGAGCTAGGTGGGAATCGATGATGGGTTTCTAGTCTTGTCTGAACTCCATGTGGGAGTTGTGATGGAGATAAGTTGTAGTTTAGAGGAACGTATGCGACTTATCCGGATTCCGGTAGAAATCGAGTTCAATGAATGAACCGTATGGATTGTGTTGGTACCACATGCATTATGTCGTGTTAGTGAGTCACATTGCATATGTATATGATGGACTGTGGATTGAGTATGACAAGTATGTCGTGACATGGTGTGTGAACTGTGATTGTATGATTGGTGTGAATTATGTGAATTACTATTCCTTAGCATGTGTATTTCACCATTTAATTATTGAATGTAATTCTCACCTGTTTTCTGTTATTGTGTTTGTGCTCCTTGGATAGTATAGATAATCAGGTGCCTGAGTAGTGCTTGGAGTTCGTGTTGTACGATTGAGTCTTAGGAGTCGCTCTTATATGTTACACGGGATGTGGGGATTTTTATATGTTTTGCATTATTTTATTTTTCTAAGTATCTGATGTTTAAACTTGTATTGGACCACATATTGGTGGAGAGTATTGTTGTTAAGGCTTTAGTGTCGTGGAAGTGATTCAGTTTAATTATTCCGCTGTTTAAATGATTTTTTCTAAGTAATAAAGTGCATCATGTTATTTTAAGGGATATGACATCCTACTTGTGTTCTCTGATATTTTTTCGCAATTATTTTATACATTTAATTAATGGGGATAGTAATGTGTTACAACCTACCTATCACATCTTTAGTACAATTAACATATTATATGATGAGATCTCTATTTGGAAGGAGAAGTGATGACTGGACAAATATGTTGGCTTTAGAACAAGTTTAGACAGATAATTACAATAAAGGTGTTGTTGAAAAAGGCTAAAATCCAACACTCGTGATGTCATGAAATTTGATGGTGAGAGATTTTGTTTCATGGTCTATGAAACATTTAACCAAAACGAGGATCGCTTTTTGGGTCATTACAACATTAACCTTAGGAAATAGTGGTGTAATTGTGGAAATTTTCAAGCTTTTCATTTACATTGCTCACATATAATCGCAAATGTTCTATTATAGGACAAAAATATTCCATACACATAACAAATGTATAAAAAACTTGTTAACGTGTTTAAATTCTCCTAAGAAATCTTTCTTGGACTTCCTCGTGAAGGTAACTGACCACAATTACTATTTGTCAAGATGAGTCTATACGAAGGGAAAAAAAAGTACTCCTAAAATTGAAATGGATGACCTTGAGAAAGTGAAAAAAGTGAAATTTGTTGCCTCGCCGGCTATATCCATAAAACTGTTCAGAAGCTACAAGCACCTCTAAATAGTTATTTCCATTTTTAAATCATTTAGTAATCAAGTTGGTGTAACCTTTTTGTATAGTTATTTCAATATTATTGGTTGTGTTTTTATTTATTTAAAAAAATTAAAACTTTACTTTTATAAGATTAATTATATTAAAAAGAAAAAATTACATAAAAATGTTAATTATTTAAAAAATTATTATTAATGTTTATTATTAAATTAATTAAATAATTAACTTACAAGAGTAAATAATATTTAAATAAAAACGAAAGAAATAAAAAGTTGGACATAGATGGGCCAAGCCAAGCCCTATTGAGAAATAGTAACTCTTCATCCATCCATTGAATTGGAAAGTGGAATATCTAGGAAAAAAATTCAAAATAGAATATTTGTGAAATTTATTTTCAAAAGAGGTTAATGGATATGCATTGAGCGTTGTAAAATAATTTTATATCATTATTTAATAGAAATTCATTAATATGTTGGTAATTGATTGATAATATAGAATTATTTTACATGATGAGTCCATATCCTATTTTCTCTTTCAAAAGTGAGGTATATAATACAATAAAAAAAGTGAAGTATATGAAGAAAAATAAATCCACTAAAAAAATCCACGAATTGATCATGATTAAAATTGAATAATAACTCATAAAAAAAATGTTGAATAATAAATATGCCGAAATTTTGGTTGTGACAATTGATTGAATATAGAAGTGGTAAGTACGTTTTTAGTAAAGTGGGATGACTTTTTTAAGAAAAGAAAAAAGATATTATATAGTTTGTGTAAAGTTGTAATCCGTTTACGAGATTGACAGCATTGATAACCGGTGGAAAGGGAGAAGTGTACGATGTACATGTGCCAAGATAAGTCTATATAATATAGAAATTCTTATTACACATTTTTTAGGCACTATGTAAGTTCTTTTTTGTTCTTCTGTTTTTGGATTTGTACTTTCTGATGTACTATTTTTTTTAAAACGTTTGATTTATTTTGGATATATATATCATGAATATTTTTCGATGCTACCCAGGAGAGTCAGTATGTCGAAGGCTTTCGACATGCCATTCAGAATGTTATGAAGAATCTGCTCAAATAAGTGGAGCGAAGTAGTGGACAGTTACCATATGAGTGGGGTGACAGGTGGCAAAATCAAATTCATTAGAAAGGGTTTGACGGTTAAACTTTTTATGTTATTTAAGTAGATTTCATTTTCAGAATTAAGGGTCGCATTTCTTTTACATTGTAAAAGGGACACACTTAAAGTACCAACCGTTAAGAGAAACGAGTTAACTTCCTACGCAAAATGTACGATAGTGTCTAAACATTTTTCTTTCCAAGTCATTTTAATTCCAAGCAATTTTAATACTTGTTTTTACTGTATCTTTTTTCCTTACTTTTGTTTCTTTTTCCTTTATTTGAGCATTTCACCAGCGTTTGCATAAACACAAAAACTCACATAAAACCCTTATCATCTGACACTATAAAAATTCACCATATACTTGATCGGACAAAGCAATCTTGGGACTCGTTTGACTGGTCCTGCAAGTAAACCTTTTAGACAAGAGGTCAGTGACTTGTTCGCGCAAAATTCACTTGCGAAAAAATTAGCATGCCTGGTGGGACCCATTGGGTTAAGTATTTGCACTTACACAGTGGTAGGATGGTAACGCCACGTCTAGACGAAGAACCCCACCTCATCGACCAGAGACACTGGTTCAACAAGAGGAATGGTACGAAGAGATACTCGAATAACCTTACCAAGAGGCTGAGCATATACCTAGGATGGCCCAAAGGCCTCACATTGTAATGTTTCACTGACATCAAAACCCTGAAGATGTGATGGGGTAGGTTGGTCAGGATGCCATAGCTGGAGAGCCAAACTTGGAAGCTATGGTCGAAAGGATTATGGTTCAAAACGAAGCCAACATAGGCCTTCGACGACCAACATATACGTCCCCATTACCCAATTAAGTACTGCAAACAGAGCTACCCAGGGGATGGAAAGTTCCAAAGTTCACCAAATTCGCTGGTGAAATAGAAGAATCCACAATCGAACATGTGGCACGATACCAGACGGAAGTTGGGGACATAACGAATGATGAGGATTTGAAAATGAAATATTTTCCTAATTTCCTCACCAAAAATGTGTTTACTTGGTTCACGATGCCACCCCCTCAGTTCATTCATACGTGGACTAAACTAGAAAGCTTGTTCCACGAGCAGTTTTACATGGGACAATCCAAGATTATCCTAAAAGAATTGGCTAGTGTGAAACAAAAAATGAGTGAATCAGTCGAACAGTATCTGAACAGTTTCAGACTTTTGAAAGCTAGATGCTTTACTCAAGTATTTGAGCATGAGCTAGTCGAAATCGCCGCGGGCGGGTTCGACTATTTGATCAAAAAGAAGTTGGATACCCAATATCTTAGAGATATTACCCAACTAGATGATAGAGTTCGACAAGTCTAAATCTTGAAAGATGAGAAGTCTAAGGCTAGTCGATATCATTAAAAAGTTGTGTATTTAGAAACTGATGAGTTCTCGTCCTACGACGAGGAACTTGTTGATGAAAGTGAGGTTCACGTGGCTGAACTTAAGCCAGGATCTCCTTACAGGTGTAAAGTGTTGAAACCATCAAACGAAAAAAGACCCTATCGAAACAGGGAAGTCCGACAAATATGTCACCAAGACATATACGTTGATATATCTAAATGTGATGAAATATTTGATTTGCTAGTAAAATATGGTCAAATTATTGTTCCACCTGGTTTAAAAGATTCCCCTTTAGAGCAAAAGAAAAAGAGGAGATTTTTCAAAATTCATAATTTCCTTGGTCATAAAACATCTCAATGTGTTCTTTTTAGGGATTTGGTACAGAAAGCTTTGAAGGATAGAAGGCTTCAATTTCGCGAGAAGCTGAAGATGCATGTCGACATAGACCCCCTGAAGGTCGAAGAAGCACTGTACTCTGAGTTGAATGAATGCATGATGATGGAAGCTACTAACGGTTTCCCCAATACGCCCTATGTCGAAAACATGGAGTGATGATGGTCGACACCACCGAAGGTGACGACAAAAAGACTAAGGAAGAACTGGAGGCAGTCTATCCTAGGGTTGCCGACAGTTTGAATGAGTTCCAAGAGAAATGAAAAATGGGTGGATCAAGAGAAATATTATGCCCAAGATGCAACGCTGTGTTCGACGAGAAGGCAGTTGAGAGGTAAGAAGCTAGCAAAAAGGAAGCTTTAGCAGATGAAGGGTCTCATATCCCAAGGTTCGTGTTTGACCAGAGTGGTAATCCTCGTCGAAATGAAGAATACCAGAGATACGTCAAATCAGTCAGACCTAGAACTTTTGTGCCACCATCTGACAACCCACGTGAGAAGTGGTTGGAACTAGTTAATCAAAAGGGCAACAAAAGGCCAAAGTGGAGGGTGCTGGATTTAGAAAAAAGATGCTGGGAAGAAAGATGGACCCAGAGGTTACGTGGTTTCTTCTAATTACAAAGGGAAACCCCTATGACAAGAACTTAATGGAGGTGCTATCAAAGAAATAAGAAGGTCGGGAAAGTGACATCGACATCCCAACCAAGGCAGGTGGAAGTCTCTAGACAAAATGGGCAACACCTAAAAGCCAGATGGGTCGAAAAGGGGAATATTGTGACGAATCAAACTCTGACCGTCGAAACCTCTAGAGGGAAAAAGGTAGTATTAAAACAAAGTACAAAATGCACTTCTGTTGTCGAAAAGGGGAACAAGCCTAAATGTACTACCCAATCTGATGAAGAATAACCTACTTACTCACCTCAATCTGACGAAGAATACACTTCGTCACCAGAAGATGATTTTGATGAAGACATGTATGATAATATCAACGATGACACCTATGGAGAAGACTTCGTCGTGAATTATGGTATTGTGTCTGTCTTGCCAGCTGAATATGGCATTGTGTCGGAAGTGTTGAAAGTAGAAGAAGACTTTATGGAGAATGAGACTCCATAGGATAAGCCTTTGTGCTACCACGTCATAAACGGTGGGGGAGTCAAAGATCAGAGGGTTGTGTTTGAGAGGCCTAACCCTAGGATGATGTATAGTTTGAAACATCTCTTCATAAAAGCTAAAGTTGACAGCATGGAAGTTAACAAGGTGTTTGTAGATGGAGGGGCAGTTGTGAACTTGATGCCCTACATTTTGTTCAAGAGAATCGGAAAGACCGGTGAAAATATTCGATAACATAATATGGTCTTATCCAACTATGAAGGAAAAACCAACAACATCCTAAGAGTGGTCCAAGTCAACTTGGTTGTTGGAACGACCACTAGGTCGACATTATTTATGGTGATCAACTCCAAAGCCAACTTCAACCTATTGTTATGTAGGGAGTGGATTCATGATATAGGGGCAATGCCTTCTGCCTTGCACCAAAGACTAAGTATTTGGAGAAAATATAGTATCGTCGAAAATATAGAAGCAAACCAAAGTTATTACAAGGTCGACGAAACCAAAGGATCGAAGAGGTCATTCGATCAACACTTAACAAATGTGGCCCCGTGTGATAATGGACCAAGTTCTTATACCTCCATAGAAATTGGATACATGTTGAACTTGGATCCAGACCATGGGTTTGTCTAGGATGATGCTGACATACCAATAAAGCAAAGGGAAATACCACCTGCAAGGTGGTTAGAGGTCGATGAGAATGACTTCTAAGTCAGAGAGTATGAATCGAATTTTGGCCTACCTGGCTGAAAACAAAAAATAAATGGCTATAGAGACTAAGAAACATCAAATCCTAATTGACAAAGCCAGAACTTGTGGCCTGCCAGGCCAGACAAAAGCTTAAGAAAGCCAGAGGCTTGATTGCATTTATGACAATGGGCCTTTGAGGTTCGAAAGGGACCCATCAAATGAGCCACAAAAAATGCAGGCTCAGGACCCATTTGAAGAAATCGACTTAGGAGATGGTACCACAAAGAGACCCACGTACATAAGTACGAAGGTTGGGTCAAAAATGAAGGCTATGCTAGTCGAAGTATTGAAAGAATACAAGGATTTGTTTGGGATTATGGAGAAATTCCTTGTCTGAGTCAAAGCATAGTGGAACACCATTTACCCATATAGCCAGGTAAAAAACTAATTAAACAACAACCTCGTTGGTTCACCTCTAAGGTGACTGAAAAAATCAAGCAAGAGATCGAAAGTTTGCTCAAAATCTGGTTCATTAGAACTGTAAGGTATGTCGAATGGCTCGCCAATATAGTTCCTGTAAGTAAGGAAAATGGAACACTTTGCATTTGCATTGATTTAGAAATCTCAACAATGCGACACCCAAAGATGAGTATGCAATGCATGTGGCAGAGATGCTCGTAGACTCAACGCAGATTTTGAATATCTGAGTATGCTCCACAAATACTTTGGGTATAACCAAATCCTCGTAGTTGAGGATGATGTTCCTAAAATGGCGTTTTGATGCCCATTAGCCATAGATGCGTACGAATGGGTAGTGATGTCATTTGGCCTGAATAGTGTCGGGGTCACATATCAAAGAGCCATGAATGCAATATTCCATGACTTCATTGAGAAGTTATTGCAAGTTTATATTGACAACATTGTAATAAAATCCTCTTCGGAGAATGGTTATTTAGATCACCTTCAACACTCTTTTAAGAGGATGAGGAAATATGGATTAAAAATGAATCCACTAAAATGTGCTTTTGGTGTACGTGCAGAAGACTTTTTGGGCTTTGTAGTCCAAAAGAAAGGCATCGAGATCAACCAAAACAAGACGAAAGCTATTTTGGATCTCAAGCCTCCTTCGAAGAAGAATTAGCTTCAATCTTTATTAGGAAAAATCAACTTCTTGAGAAAGTAGAGCTTGGAGAAATTCAAGAATCACAAAGCATTGATACACCTATGGAGGAGTTAGAGCAGGAATCAAAAACAATTGTGAAAGAGCAACCTGCTCAAGTAGAACAAAACCAACATAGGTCGAGCAGGATACATCACCAACCAGAGAGATATGGATATCTCATAACTGATCAAGGTGATGTATTACTCATGGATCAAGATGAGCCTGTAACCTACCAAGAGGCCATAACTGGTCCTGAGTCTGAGAAATGGCTAGAAGCCATGAAATCTGAAATGGATTCCATGTACACAAACCAAGTTTGGACCTTGGTAGAATCTCTTGTATGAGTTAATCCTATAGGATGTAAGTGGGTCTTCAAGAAGAAGAATGACATGGATGGTAAGGTACATACCTATAAGGAAAGACTGGTTGGTAAAGGTTATAAACAAATTCATGGGATAGACTATGATGAAACCTTTTCACCAGTTGCAATGCTTACATCTGTTCGGATTTTACTTGTTATCGCTGCATATCATGATTATGAAATATGGCAGATGGGTGTCAAGACGAATTTCCTTAATGGGACTCTTCTTGAGGATGTGTACATGACACAACCTGATGGATTTGACTCTGAAGAAGCCCAAAAGATATGCAATTTACAACGATCAATCTACGGATTGAAGCAAGCTTTCAGAAGCTGGAATCTTTGTTTTGATGAAACTGTAAAACAATATGGATTCATAAAGAATGAAGATGAGCCTTGTGTCTACAAGAAAATTGGTGGGAGCATGATCATCGTCCTGATATTATATGTATATGACATATTACTCATTGGAAACGATATCCCTACCTTGCAACAAGTAAAAACTTGGTTAGGGAAATGCTTTTCTATGAAGGACCTTGGTGAAACAGCCTATATATTAGGAATCAGGATCTATAGAGATAGATCACAAAAACTACTTGGCCTAAGTCATAATACATACATATACAAAGTGTGAATGTAGTAGAAATCTAGAGAATGTGTGTGAAATAAATTTAGAGAATGTGTTGCTTTATAGATGAAAGTAGAATGTGAAATTAATTGTTGGATTGAATTGGGTTGAAATTTATTGTTGGTTTGAGTGTGGTTTGAATATTGGTGTAAAATTAGTTGTTGGTTTGAATAACTTATTGTTATAAATGAAATAATAAATGTGTTTAGTTGAGAAAATTAGTTGTTAAATTTTATTAGTTTTTTTTTTGCACAAAGATAAAATTTTATCAACTGTTCTACGAAATCTAAGATACGACTCTAAAAGATCTATTTTAAAATATTTTTTATTATTAAATATTGTTTTAATAATTAAAATATAAAAAAAAAACAAAAAAATCATTTAATAATAATTAGAAATTTTAAAAACGAAAAAAAGGGCTTCCATCGAGGACCCCTTCTTGGTTACATTCGCCATCTTGGATGGAGTATGCAAAAATAATATTAAGAAAATACCCAAATTGACAAAAATGTGGCATATTAGATATTTTTTTTCAAAGAGTGGCATTTAGAAACTTAATTTTCAGGTTTGTAGCATATTGATAAAAAAAAAAGTCAATTTTCGATATTGAATTACCCATCATTTATTCTCACATTCCAGATATCCTATGTTTGAAAGGTGTGTTAAGAGTCTTAAATAGAATAATATATAACTTAAATATGTATTAATAAATGAGAGTAATCTTCAAACTAAAAATCGATTCTATAAAATTAAATTAGATCCAACAACATTTCTTAAAAATGTAATATAAAATAAAGTAGAATTACCTGGGATATCATTAGAAAAAGTTGGACAAGAGATATTCTATTTTATTTCTGTAAAAGATTAAGAAACCAACTTAAATTATATAATTTTTATGATATGATGGACGAAAACAATACCCTCTTTCAATAATGATATATATTATAGATTAATGATACAAATATACAATTGAATACTAATTTTTTAAAAGAAAAAAAAAATTTGAATCAGATTTTTATCTTAAATATTCTTTTATCAAATTAGATTGGTTAAGTGAAGTTATGTTTTTTTATTCAAAAGAAAATTTAAGAACAACAACTAAATTTAACAACACTGAGAAAATAAACTATCAACAATACGTAAAAGTTACCTTAAATATTCATGTCAGAGGAAGCAATACTCAACATCGCATTGAAAAGTTTCCATGTCAGTCTCAATCTAATTAATTTCAAGGCAAGAAAATGCTTAACACTACAATAAACAATATATAAAAGATTAATTTTAATTATTGTTTTTAATTAATTTATAATTAAATGAGTTTAACACGATAATAAACAATATATAAATAACTATGTTGATTTTTTTTTCCAATCACACTCATTCTCGACAATTTATCTTATCACTCTCCAAATTTAACCTGACTAATATTAGGAATAACAATAAAGCATGTTTGTCCCGTTTAGATTTATTATGTAAAATATGAAGAAAAAAAATGAAACGAATATGCTTAATGGTACAAGTCTAAAATTTTGTTTCATCTCATATTAAAAGTAAGGATGGGACGGCAAATCCACGGATACTTCACATTTTAAATCTAAAAAATACAAAAATTCATGTAAATATTTATATTTGCAAAACACAAAAAAAAAAATCGGAAACGGTCATATTAGAAGATGCATTAAAGTGCAGATAAAACAGACATATTTAACGTATCATACATGTTTCGTCCTTCCTAGATGACATCCCTTAATAGTGTTAATTTTAAGTTTTTAGAAAATATCGTGTTTATCAGATTTTTGAAAATTTTATAACATTTTATCGAGTTTTTCAAGGATTTATGAATTTTTATGGAATTTTTGAAAAGTCTATGAATTTTTATCAGATTTTTTAAAAACATGGATAAAAATAGCTTTTATTTTTTAATAAAAGAAACAGATGTGAAACTATATATTTTTTGAAAAGTTATGATTTTAATTTTAAAAGAAAAAACTTGTGCAAAATCATACTTTATCACCTGATTTATACAAAAATCTGATATATAATCATAATTTTATGAAAAAAATTATTTTTTATCAATTGTTAAAATATGTCATAAAACTATAAAATATATTGGATTTTTTGGAAAAAATTGGTAGTATTGGCCTATCAATTATGAACTAAAATTCGAAAAATTATAAAACATAAAAGATTTATCAAAAAATCCCAAAATATTAAAATTCAGTTCTTTAAAAACCAGTAAAAAAAGAAAATACCATATATTTAAAATATGCTATCGAATTTCCCAATTAATACTGAACTTTTTAAATATTCTATTGGATTTTTATTTCATACAGGATTATTAACTTGTTCTATTGGATTTTCTGTGCATACTTTTTTTTTTTATTAAAGTTATTATCGAAAATTGAGGGGTGTTAGAATAAATTTTTGGGGGGATGACTAATTTCTCCTCATTCTCGTATCATAGCCCACAGACTAGTTGAGACTGTTTTCTTATAGGCCTCTTTACAATTTTAATTGAAAGTAAACCAATCACTACTTACACATGTGTTTGATTGTGTGCTATTAGATTTAATTTTAACAAAATTACTTTTGATATAATTATTTTAATTAAAAAGGAATTTAATTGAAATTATTAATATTTAGATATATTAGGTTACACATGTGTTTGGTTGTGTGCTATTAGATTCTCGTTTAAGGTGTCTTGTTTTGATTTCTATTTCTAACCATGGAAAGTTTTGACATGTTTCATCTTGATTTTTATTCTAATTTTGCTTCTGAATCTAGAAATGTAATGTGTGGTGATTGTAAACTCTTGGCAACTTCTACAAGATAAAATTTCTATTAAGGTGAACCTTTTTAAGTGGACGATCATCATTGATCTATATGGGCTTTTGTGTGCTTTGTGTAGTGGTTTAGTCCAATTGATTTATCATTTGTTTGTCACCTTTGAGTTGGTTAATTCTTTGTGGTATACGATTTTAAGATGATTAGAATGATTTTAGTACTCCTTAAGGATCTTTCATCAATTTATGAGTTTTTCCTTTATGAGTTGGAATGACTTTTAGTACTCCTTATGATCTTTTCATGATTTAACACATTGTCTATACAGGTAAGTCAATACTAATTAATCAGATTGGGAAGTTCCCTGATCAATTAGCGCGGGTTTTAAAAATATTTTTAGGTGATTTTCATAAAAGAATAGAGGATTTTCAAAGGTTTGAAAGTGCATGTGTGATTTGCCTTAGTAAAGTTAAGAGTTAGTCTTATACCTTTATGAGCAGTCTACCAAGACTTGACGAGCTTTCACATTTTTTTTTTCTTTCACAAGTCTGAAGCCTCTAGTTCCTTACCACGTTATCTTTGACTTTACCATTTAACTAGAACCTTAAATATTCTTATGATTAGGCTTGAGATAACTCCCCATGATAAACTCCATCATTAGACAATCTATTTGATTAGAGATCTTCGCCGACTTCAGCGAATGGTGCTTGGCATGAGGTGTTTTGGATCAAGCGCCTACCATTGTTCTAAAGGTAACTGGTGTTAGTGAGGGTGTAAGTATATTTCCTTATAGCAAAGAGCCTTCAACGATTTGTGCCTAACACATCGTATGCACCATGGTTTGGGATGTTATGCCTATCAATTTATAATGGTGACGTTGGATAAATAATTCCAACAATGCCCCCACCCACCTTCACCCCTGGTGACAATCAGGAGGATTCAAACCCATAACCTTGCTCTAATACAAAATTTTGGATCAAGTGCCTACCATTGCGCTAAAAGAAATTGTTGTTAGTGAATGCATAGTATTTCCTTAAAGTAAAAAGCCCTTATTAGGTTACGCCTAACACATCATAGGCGACATGGGTTAGAATGTTAAGCCCATAAAATCGTAACGTTGATATAAATAATTCCAATACAGTGTTGTTCTCTAAGGATAGTCATTGATAACTTGATCTCCAAGCATTTCAACTTTGCTCACCACAACATGATATTCACAACTTAATCAACACAATTAGATTAACACAAGTTAATGTTCAATCAAAATCCCTTTGATACTGTATGAGATGATATTCAAACTTCATCTTGATCAACATATTTTAGGCTTAATCTTCATATCAGGTACCACCACTTGATGACATCAAATGACATCTTGATCGTCAAGAACTATCACTTGAACAACATATAAAGCATCATCACTTGATCAATCTTCAAGAACCATTACGTGATCAACATATCAAACAACAAAACTTGATCAATATTCAATAACCATCACCAACATATCAAGAACTATCACTTGATCAACATATGAAACATCATCACTTGATCAATCTTCAAACACCACTAGTTGATCATATTAGATGATAAGATCACTTTCTATCATCCAAACCAAAGGCACTTCTAACGAAGACTTCTCTTAAGAGCGTTGTTAACATCAAAACCAAATCAATAGGTTGTTGTATACTTTATACCTACAGACACATAAATCCACATTCTCCCATTTTTATGATGACAACACATCTCTTCGGGAGGTGGACAAAACATGAAAACACACGTGATCGACTAGAGTGGTTAAACTCCCCGTGAGAAAATATAAAAAGTATACCTTAATCCTCATTAGAGTATACTTCACCCCCTTTTGCATTATCAAAATGAAAGGAAAAATAAACAAATGAACACATGTGAAAAAATTACTTGAATCAAGCACATATATCATCAAAAGCAAGCATAAGCATTTAAGGAAAAAGCATACTTCATTAAAGACAAGGAATTTTTAAAAAGATGATAAAATATGAAATAATAAAACAATAAACAAGCAAGTAAGCAAGGCAACTACTATGTGAAGGTACAAGAAAGGGGGTTTGAATTCGGTTTGTATAAGCAAAAGCTTTTTACCAACTCAAAAACTCAACAATCAAAAGATTGAAAAATGAGAGAGACACAATGATTTTTATCATGGTTCAGTTGAAACTCAAAGCTAATCCAGTCCACTCACCAAAGTGATTTCGCCTTATACATAAGGACTTAATCCACTATAATCAAATGATTACAAATACACTAGTAATTGTTGGTGACTAATGAATCACAAAGACAGACAGTCAGTGTCTTCTCAAGGATACTTATCTAACTGGTTACTTAAGGAGATATACACATATGAAATACACAAAATACTTGAAGAAAAGTTTGCATAAAGTTAAGATATTTTCATGTAGAAACACTATTGTAAATCAACAACTTTCTTCAAGTCTTGAAGTCCTCTTTATATAGCCAAAGAAAGATCCTTTGGAGGGAAAATCAGGAATCTTCATGAATGAGCTGGCGACTTGAATAATCATCATCAATAGGTGGGACACAAAATCATAAACATAAATTTCCTTGCTCCACGAAATCCGCATAGTGGAAGGAATGTTTTGATCTTGTACTTTGTATTATTTCATGTAAAACCTTTTATCTGATCTTCTAATCTTAAAATGCTTATGAATAAATTTTTTTGAAGCATGAATAAAAGAGTTACATGGCTTTAGATCTTTAGAAACTTTAGAGTCTTCAGAATCATCAATTATAATCTTGATAACATCAACACCTGACTTAAGATCTTCAGAAACTCCAGAGTCACATTCAGAAACAAAAACAAGAGAACATTGCATCAAAAAAATTGCATTTTCTCATAAGCTTCTTAGAAGTGAATTAGCACATAAGTGAATTTTGGAACACAAAGTTCAGAAACTGATGATGTTTCACATCATATTCTCAGAATCAGAACTGGTTGTTAAAGCTACACAATAACAAATTGTTAGGGTACCAAAATTGTTCTCACACAAATATTGCCTTGTTATCATCAAAACTCAGAGGTATAGATGCATAACATAATCTTGTTCTAACACTATGAGTCTTCATCCTCCTCCTTAGTGAACAACCTTGGTGGCATATGAATTTGAGCAAGATTTTGTTCCATATAGTTGATCTTCCGATTGGATTTTCTCTCTCTTTTATAAAGCCTTTAAAAGGAGTTTTTGATGAAGGAAACTCTGGATCAAAATCCTCCTGATTTAAAGGCCTTGTCTAGTCACGGGTTGTTATTGATCTTGATGCCTTTAAGGGTCTCTCTAAGATATAAGAATTCTAAAAAGGCATCCTATTTTTTTTATCTCAATTCTCATCGGCCCCATTGTCGCATTCCATGTCCCTGCAGAGTTATCCACAAATTCCTTGTCCTTAATATTAAATCCAATATGCTCCAAGAGTTTCGAGACTAACTGGTCATATAGTATCCATGTCTCTTTCCTTTTATTTCTCTTCATCATGTGATGGATCATAACATTGGCCTAATTTGTTTCAACTTTATTGGCCAATGACCAGGTCATAAATACAACATCCTTTTTCAATTGTCCCAAGTTATGTTTTCAATGGAAGAGGATGTGGTTGACCATATAATGAATTATTCAAATTTTTGGGTGCACACTGGCCTCAAGGAAAGGTGAGGAAATTTATGAATCTGGATCTTGTAGGAAGGATAATGAGGAGATGTTATGAAAATTATAACTTTGATCAGTTTCATGGTAGTGAGAGCCAGAACAAGGAAGATTTCAAATTTCAACAAAGTCTTCAAGAGACATAGAGATTGAATGCTTATTGACTTCAGAAGTGATAATACCATTAGTAAACATGATGTTGGTGTAAAACATTTTGACCATAGTTGGATAGATCTCCATAGGAACATCGACAATGAAGTTTATAAACCTTGCTCCTTTAGGCAATTTTGAGAGCTCGCGGCTTTTGAACGAACTTACTTCTAAAGAGTAGAAAGGTAAGATCTTTATGATGACAAATTTTATATATAATATGGCTTGTTTATCCATGGTTAAGAAATCATTGGAGAAGTATGATAGAGCAGAGGAACTAGTGGAGGTTCATACTCTTTTTTGTTCCATGAGGATGGATGGGTACTAAGAGTATATCAAGCACAAAAATATGTAAAAGAGCAGCTAGAGAGCAAAAAGAAAAATGTTAGATGGTACGATAAGAAGATATGAGATAATCACCCTAAATATCCATTGAGTAATCAATTATCATGCCCAATAATTGATTATAGTGGTTGGACAAAAAACATTGATTGATTAGACTGATGAAAGTGTGCTCTAATCAATGTAGTGACTAATTATTTTATAGGTATAATCGATAATGTCTTAGGTCTAATCAATTATTCAAGCATTTGTTAATCTTATTTTCACCTTTTGGGCTTTGGATTGACATTGGACTTTGGCATATATACTGCTTTTGGAACCTCCTTTAATTTTCATATTGCATCCATTTTCTCAAGAAATACTTTGAACTGAATCGAAAGGTTAGTAAAAATAATTTTAAATGTAGACATTTAATAAATCCCTTCTCGAGAATCTATAAGAGTTTTTTGAATTTTAAACCTCTATTAAGTGTACTATCTCAAAACCTCAAGCCATCTTGAGAAAAACACCCCCTCAATAAGGAATGATGAAACATCAATAAAACTCTACTTGTGCGAATTGTTTGATACAATAATTGACTAAACATTATTTGAAGTGATATGATCATGATTGATCCTTAAACTCCAAAATCAAATGGACCATCAATATTGCTGCTGAGCACCACCATCAATGCCAACAAACAACTAGGTAGAAAATAATTGTTGAACACCACCATCAATGCCAACAAACCACTATTATCAACATCAAAATTAAATCAATAGGTTGATATAAGCACACATATCCATAAATGTGAAAATTAACTATATATAAACAATTCAAGTTCTAGAAAATTAACAAAGACATGAACAATTCTATCTACAAAGAAAAAGTAAATATTGAATAGTATGGCTTAAACATTACAAGTACTTGAGCTAGACTTCATTCTTTATCTTTATTATTACATTAGTCATTTTGAACTTTTGTTGATACTTAGGAAATCACATGAATGTGTATGATGTCTTTAAAAAATACTCTTATTTATCATTAGTAAAATAAAAGTTCTAGATAAATATTTAATCTCATAAATCAAACAAGTTTATTTGATAACAAAGAAAAGATTAAAAAGAATTTGTGTTGTGAGTATTACTCACTCAAGTATCAATTTTATCAGTTTTTAAAGATAAAAACGAAATTAAAATCAATTGAATTAAAACACATGAATAGTATTAAAAAAAATAGAAATTTAAATAGAGAGAAACTTTGAATTCATCATTTTATTGTTAAATTCAGGTGGCACCTTTTACTTCTTGCAGTGGGTGTTAATTAGGCACCAGTGCCTAAACACCTTGGTGGGTGAATTCTCTAGAGACTAGATACTATCTGGGATTAACTTCTCAATGTTGATTTCCCCAACCCCTCTCATAGTATCTAAAAGTTTGAACACTCTTTTCATATTTAAATCATAGTAGTTACACACACTTTCTATGTTGGAGGTGAGAAACAAATCCCAAACCTTAGGAGTTGATTTAAAGTGAGCAATGGTGAGCTTTTTAGGCTCCTATTTGGATTAGTTCATGCATAATTGGCTCTCATAAATCATCATTTAGTAAGTTCATGTGCATTCTCCTTCTTTTCACAACAAACCTATCAAATATCAATCATCTCTAAGCCTAAGAAATGGTTAATCTTATCATGGCTATAATATATAGATTTACCTTGCATAAAATAACGATAGCCAGTGAGAGAACCATGAGCATTAAGTCAACAACCTAAAACCTCCTTTCACCATTGACCTTCTGGTTCTTAATCGTGTGTCACCTCTCTCGTACCTCAGGTGTGAGAAACCTTTGGTAAGGTGTAAGGTTAATGGTTGAGTGCTTAAGCACTAGATGATAAATTTTCCATGGGGAGTTTGACTCTTTTGGATACATTTGGTTCCATTGTTGATGTCAGAAAAATAGATGAAGACGAATGATTTAGAGTTAGGGGTTTATGGGTGTAAACAATGAGAGAATATTTAAGATGGAAAATGAAAGATTAAGCTTAATCTTTCATGTTATTTATAAGGATTGCACACTACACTCTCGGGCCAATGAGTTACATCTGATGTTATTGTCGCGGTGAGAATCATATAACAAGCTATTAAGTTAACTTGTATTACAAATCATAAATGTTCACCACCGAACTTTAATTTATCCAGGGGAAGGGGAAAAGATCGAGAAACCCTAAAAAAACATGCAAAGCTAAAAATAAGGCTAAAAGTTAAGCAGTTAGAGATCGAAGGTACGTGGTTGGTTATACCAAGGGAAATTGCTAGCATCCTAAGTATCTGTAGTACTCTACAGGAACCTCTTGTAATATCTATGTTATTGTGCTTAACTGTCTGTTAACTGAATGAGAACTAAACTAAAAAAAAAGGTGAGAAATGGTGAAAAATAGAAAAGAGTGAAAAAATGAGAAAGATGAAAAAAGAGAAAAATGTGGAAAAAAAAGAAACATGTCCTCGCCAAGGATAAATCTCGTGCCTATATATTCCCTTGTGCAATGGAAAAGTCAGAGCGCCATAGTTCAGAAAACTACGAGTAAAAAAGGGGGCCCTAAAAAACTAAGGCAACTAAAAGGGGAAAGCTTGAATACAAATCTTGTGAAAAATGATTAAAAGGTGAAGAGATCAATTGTCATCTCTTATGAAGAAATGTGAATGAAAGGTCTATAAGTGGTAAAGAAAGAAAACTAAACTGAAATACACAAGTAGTACGTGAAATGACAATAAGTCAACAAAACATTCTATTTCCCTTGGATCGGGTCACAAGTATCGTAAACGAGTAAAATCAAAAGACGAAGGTTGCGCTCGGTAAAATCGCAACAATAGGAACCATAAAGGTTATCGAGACAAGGAAATAACAACAAAGCGTCAAGGAGGCAGTAAGAACTACATCGAGTCGAAACTAAAAATAAATCATAAAAGCTAATACCTATCTAATATTTTTGTCATTTTTTAATATCTAAAATAATAAACTAAGCTAAGCTAAAAATCTAATAAACTAAATTAAGATAAATAAATTAAAATATTTATTTTTTTAATTTTTTAATATAGATCTTAAAAATAAATTAACCACTAATTAATATAAATATAACTAATAAAAAATTCCAAAATTAAACTAAGATTAAACATAAACCTAACTAAATTATAAATAAATAGACAATTAAAAGTTTGGAATTTAAAAGAATACTATTATAAATTAAACAACTATAACTTCCTAAAATAAGACTAAAATTAACCAGAATTTAATTAATTTAAACTAATCAAGGATCCTAAAACTAATTAACTAAACTAAGTAAAAAACTATAAAAAAAAATTAATTAAATTAAAAACAAGAAGTGATGGGTTAGTTTGAATAAAAAGGAGGGGTGAATGTTATTAACTTAAATGGTTTTTTTTAATCAAACCTAAGAATTAATTATAAATAAAGAAAAATAATAATAATAAATAATGCTAGAAAAAAAAGTAATTTAAAAGAATAAATAAATAAATAAATGACGTTGAAAGGGGGAAGATATGCCCCACTAGATCAAATAGTAGTAACTTTTATAAATGTTAACAATAAAACCTAATCAATCTAAAATAAAAACAAATCCTAATTTAATTAAATATTAATTAATTCTAATAAATAAAAATAAAACTAACATTCAGCAAAATAAAATAAAATAAATTAAGTGAAAATAAATGAAAATACAATAAATAGATTTATCCTACAAAACTTAAGAATATAAATAACTTAAATTATCAAAGCATATTTTTCATAGACTTTTAAAATATTTTAACAAATAAAATAAAAAATAATAAAACTTAATAATAATAAATATAAATAAATAAATTTTAAAAAAATGTTATTTACTATACACTATATTAAGAAAGAGTTTAAAAAAGATATTAACTAAACTAATTTAATAAAAACTAAATAAAAAATAAAATAAAACGAAAATGTCAAGGGTGCTATGAACAAATGGACTAGGCCAAATAAATATTTAACCTAATTAAACCTTAAACCTAATTATATATTAATAACAACAAAAAAAAAATATAAAACAAAAGAATCGTAATATAGCGGAACAAAGTTCTGATTACTAATAGGGTTTTTCTCTTCTTCTCCATACTATTTTGCGGCGGCCTCCATCTTCTTTCCGAGTCTCTCTACGGTTCCGATCTTTTATGGATTGCTTCTGACCATCGTCAGTGATTCTATCGTTTTTGGTGCGCGGCGGTTCTGTGGTTAAAGGCAAGGTTTTAAAAAATGGTCGCGGCCGCGTAAAGGCTTTCGCGATTTCGGTCAGTACAGGTGTTGTATTGCAAATAAAGGTCGTCGTGGTGTGAATTAATCACAACATTGCACAAAAAAACTATTTTTAAGTCCACATCATAAAAACTACTTATACATTTTAAAGAGTTTAGGGAAAATTTATTATTTACATCAATAATCACCACAAGGTAGAACGACGAGCACCTTCATCATTATTACTTGAACTTCCTCCAAAGACATAACCAAACAATCCAGAGCTTCTTAGTGACTCAATTTATTGGTAGTCATATGAAGAATTTGTTGACGATTGATGATAATTCATACGAGGCTGATTATAAAATGGTGTTTCGCGGACGTAACGACGTTTTGTTGTGACTGTAATGGCGTTTTGTTGCGGCCGTAACCACGTTTCACTTGTGATTTTTTTCTTAGGCTTAAAACGATGAATAACAGTATTGTAAGGCTCCAAAACCGTATTGGCTCAGCGATATTCGTGATCACTAACCTTTTTTTAAAACCTTGGTTAAAGGGTGGCTGTGAGTGATCTGAAGGTTGGTTCTGATGTACGAACGATTGAGACGGCAGAAGAATTGATGGATGGTTGCAGGATGAATTTGGAAAAGGTTTTAATGAGGTGGAGGAAATTTGATGGAAAGTTGGAGCTATGGTGTTTGATTATTTCATGGTGGAAATTGAACTACATGAGATTTCTACTTGGCAAATCTATGATAGTTTATTGAGTTTTATGAATGAAGAAAGTTGAAAGAAAGGTGATATTTTGAGGTGACTTATTTACATGGAAGTAATGAAGCTAAAGGATGGAGAAAGTGATAACATGGTGAAGATGTTGTTCAAGTGTTGCAATTTTTGTTTGTTATGAAGAAGAAAATGTACAGTATGGTGGAATGATGTGTAGAAATGACATTGGTTGTGAATAAAATGAAGATTTGTGTTTTTGTTGAAAAATATGGAGTGGGGAGGAAATGGTATTCCCATCTTTATGAATTCAAATTTCAATCCTTTATTATCATCATGCTAAGTCCTTTTTAATGTGCAGGTTTAGCCCTTTCGATGAAATTTTTATTTGTTTATGTTGAGCAGGTTAGTGTTGCTTAATGTATCGGGCTATGATTTTGACAGAAAAATGGCATGGCTTGGGAGGGAGCAGATCTGTACAATTGTAACAGGTTTTGATTTTAACAAGTATTGGTATAAGACTATTATAGAGTGGTAGCTTTCATGGAGGTACATGTGTGGTGTATGGTCAAAGTATGTGTAGAAAATCGGTCCGTGGTAGCATATTGGTGCAAGAGTTTTAAAAAAAAATGTAGCTTTTTAAAAATAAATAAATAAAAGAAAACAATAAATAGAAAGAAATCAAATTAAATAAAGATTAACTAATTAACAATTAAACTAAATTAACATTAGACTAATCTAAATTAAACTAAATAAAATCTAACTAAAAACTAGTTAAACTAAACTAAATAAATATTAAATCTAAAATAAAATATAAACTAAGATTGAACTAATTTAAAAAACTAATTAATCTAATTCAAATTAAACTAATATAAACTAATAGGAAAATTAAACAAATGAAAATTAATCTAAATTAAAATGGACCTAAAAGCTAAATCTAAATAAACTAGTATAAATTAAAATTTTAAAACTAAACTAAAAGAGAAATAAACTAAATAAGACATAAACTAAACTAAATTAATCCGAAACTAAATTAAAATTAAAATTAAATTAAAATATAGACTAAAAATTATTCTAAAATAATCTAAAATAATTATTAACTAGAAATTGAAATAATTAAATTACAAAATGAGACAAATATTTAATTTTAAATTGAAACAAAATCTACAAAAAAAATCAAAAATAGACATGGATGTATGATTAATGATAAATGGTCAAAAATGCAAAAATGACTGACTATCAATACTGATAAAAATGCATCAGATGAATGAATTTTTCTTTTAAATTAACCCGGTCAAAATTTAGGATGCGACAACTACAATATTAAAATAATGGCTAGTCGGTGTCACACCATTCAAGGGAATAGTAGTTATAACGTGATGCACCATGTGTCATGTGCAACATGATTTTTCCAATAGCTAAAGGTGTGAGACAAGATTAAAAAATTGTTTTTCTCCTATAATTCAAGTTTTAGTCATACATTTTTAAGAGATTTTTAAAACAAATTGAAAGTTAAAGCAAACGACGAAAAATCAAAATATCTGAGAGTTACTAAAAAAACAAATTGAAAGTTAAAGCAAACGACGAAAAATCAAAATATCTGAGAGTTACTAAAAAAACATATAATTGTTAATGTCAATAGTTTGACATTACTAATAACTATTGGTCAGTCAAAACTAATGAAATTACTCATCCTCATCATCCTCTTCCTCATCCTCAGCAGAATCCCAGACAGGGCAGACGATCTTCCCTTTGACCACGTTGAAGTTGAAGTCAGTCCCGTCAGTCACAAGGTCTACCCCAGGATTGACAACTCGGAGCTGCTCCATGACGTTGTTAAAACCCAGTTTAAGGGCCTGCACGCAGTCGTTCTCGAGCTCCCGAACTTGGGAAATCAGGTCAGCCTGAGTCCTCAGGGCCTCATTGTAACACCCCAAAGTCGATTTTAAATTTAATTGATGTGTTTTCTTGTGAATTTCGATGTTTATAATGTTTATTGATGTTTTGAGGAATTTTGGGGTTAACTTAATATATTAGTAATATTAGAAATATTAAGTTTAGTGGTTTATTTTATTACTTGAGATTAAATTGAATAAAATAAAAGGAATTAGAGGATAAGAGCATTATGGTCTTTTGGTGAAGAATTAGTGAAGGTTTTATGGGAAAAGACTAAAGAGGCCCTAGGGGCAAGAGTGACAAAAGAGGAGAAAGTTGGAGAGTACGATCATTTGGAACGATCACACTTTTGTGAAAAGAGCTTTGGAGAAGAGGAGAAGCTATGGCTTAAAGGATTGAGAGATTTACAAAGAGTTTATCGAAAGCTTACAAAAATTAAGGTACGGGGAGTATTTTCCTTTCGATATTATAATGTGAGAATGAAATTAGGGGTTTTGTGGTGTAGTTTAGGTAATAGGGTTTTGATTGATGATTTTGTGTTTTTGATGATGATTTAATGATGATTATGATGAATATAATGATGTAAATGATGTTATCATGAGGGATATTGATGTTAATGTAGTTTTTTGATGTAATGTTATTAATTTATGGGATTTGGAGGGGTTTAATTGCAGAAGGAGAAGGCATAAATCGTAGAAAAATTATGCTGAATCGTGAAGCTCGCTTAGCGAGAAGAGTCAATGGGATGGGCGCTTAGCGAGCAAGGTGTCTCGCTTAGCTAGCCCTGAGAAACTTTGAAAAATGATTTTATTTTGAAAACTGTTTTGAGGTGATATGTTCTAGTATGCTATGATGTTGTAGTGTTGTCTTATAATATGTTTTAAGAGGCTATATGAGTAAAGTTAGTAGTTAAGTGATGTATGATGAATTATTTGATTTTCTTCGAGTTATGATGTATGATTTCATGATGTAGAGATATGATGTAGGATGAGTGTGTTGTATGATATTCCATGAGTATGTACATGATGTTATGAATGAGTCTGAGGAATGATTGTTTAATAATGAATGCGGATGCAATGTTATGATGTTTTGAGGATGATGTATGTATATTGCGTCTTGCATTCATGGCATTGAATTTACGAGGGGACTTCGGTCTATTGGTAGCTTCAATCTCATTGTGTGGATTGAAGTGATATGATGTTTATGATGTGCTCCCTTAGGGGAGGGTTTGATGGCCCAGTGTCCATCACATGAGGATGTTTTGGTACCACATGCATTATTAAGGGGTTGCATTTCATTCTAAATGACATAGCATGATTTGCATTGATTTGATTTGTGTAATGATGAGATGTATTTGATGACGTGTATTAAATGAGTACGGTGAATGTTTCTATAATGATGAGGGTGATATGTATAAATGAGTCATAAATGTATTGTTATTGTAGTTGATTATTTTGAATTCTTATTTCTACATTATATATGGAATGTGAATTTACTCACCCTGCCGGCCTTCTGGTGATGGTCTATTATGACATCCTGCAGATAATCAAGGTTAGATCGATGCATGCTTAACTCGGAGATAGTGAGTCGTCGAGTTAGTTAGAAGTGGAGTCCTGCTCTGTTTCCAGTAACATCAGGATGGGTTTCGTTTGAATGTTATGTTTTTTTTTGGAATAAGATACTGAATTTTGTTTAAATATTTTGATAAAATGTTATTTTAGAATGAGTTATCAGTTTTGTTTTATTAAAGAGGATTTTATGACTTATTTTTTTCCGTTGCATATTTATGAATAAAAGAATTATGGTGTTTTCAGGATTTTATGAACCCGTGTTACAGGACAGGACTCTATGTGATGTTTGACATTTGAGTTTTTGAAGTAAATGTGGTGCCCTTTTAATGAGTTATACTCTGATAATTGATTTTAAATTGCCTATTATGTGATGGGGTAGAAGGTTCTTACACTCATCCTCTTCACCCTCACCCTCAACAGTGGCTACCATGTGCTCCAGCTCCGCCACCCTTTCCTGAAGACGCTCGACCTCGACAATAGCCTTGTTGAAGTCAAGCTCTTTCTCTTTCATCTTTTTGTTCTCCTCGACCAGAGCGTCCCAATCAAGCTTGACCTCCCCCAGCTCGAGCATCAACCCTTCTTGGAGCTTATGACGTTCTTATAATCCAAAAAGACACTCTTGACCTTCTCCCTCGTGATCCTCACCGCCTTAAGGTTCTCTTTGACGACCTCCAACTCCGACACCGAGCAAGCATCGTTGGACAAGACCAAAGTTGTCTCTATGACCCTGATCACAGGAGCAATGTCCTGGGACAAGTTCGTCCGCTTGGTCGCCTTGTCCAGCCTCATAATGGCCTTAACATCAACATCAGACACTACCACAAATCCTTATCCACTAAAAAACTCTAGTTGAAGATGGTAGGAAGGCAGGAGATACACCCCAGGATTCTCAGGCAGGTCCACACCCGCGGGGACACCAGCCAGTGAGCCCTCAGCGCGCTTGCGCTTAGGAAGAGGAGTCACAAGATTGAGAGAATGACTGGCAGGGGTTCCCCCGGCAGGAGGAAAGTGAGGAGGAGGAGTAGGCATCGTCAAGTCGCTAAAGGTATCCTCGATAATCATTTGATCGATGCGGCCTTTGGTTCCTTTCTTTGAAGCTTTACTCGTTGCTTTGTTCGACAACTTCGACACTTTCTCCTTGAGGTTAGGCATGATAGTTGCAGAGAAAAGAACATAATTTAATCATCCGATAAATTACAATCAAGACAAAAAGAAGTCGGACACAACCTACCTAGAAGTCTAAGGGACTCCTCGTCTGTTGTACACTCGAGCACTACCTTAGTATTGATCAAGCGAACATCATAGATGCATTCCCTGGAGTCTGACAAGACAAGTTTATCCTGAAAATCCACGCGCAGAGAAGGAGCAAAGCTTTCGACAAAAGCAACCAACATCCGATAGGAGACCGTGTCCTCGGGACCCAAATTCTCAGGATTTACAAAGAACTAATCAGTGGAGCGGTTAAAATGAGCCCACTGCCACTCGAGTGGAATCGTCGAGACAAGACATTCCACCCCGTGGACATCACGTTGTTTGGCATATATGTTACTTACGGTCTGAGAGGTAAGGGTTTTTATAACGCTCGTATTTAATTAATTAATTTAATTAAATATTATTGCGTATTTTCCCGATTATTGGTTGTTGAGTGTTATTTTGTCGTTTATGTCGTTAAGTCTTTTAAGATGTTAGGTTGATTTTATGTTGCGAGTTAAGTTGTGTTTGGGTTGTTTAAGTTGATTAAGTCGGATTAAATAAGTCAGAAATAAATAAAATAAGTGTTGTTGAGATAATATTAAGTTGGTCTTAGTTTTGTGGTGTAATAGTAGTAACGTTTGGGGTGCTAAGTTGGACCCATTAGTAATTAGGTTGATTAGTGAGAGTTTAGTAAAAACAAGCTAAAAACCTAATTAGGAGAATAATCAGAATTTTGTAAGAGAAGGAAGAACAAGTCTTAGAGGATATCAAGAGGAGGCTAGGTTGATGATTTTCGCGGGATTTCTATAGTAAATTTGAGCTGCCTTCAATCCAAGGTAAGGGTGGGGTTCGAATTCCATAATCGGGACTAGATGATCGTATGTAGGTTGGGATTTTCGTGTAATTTCATTGATGTGTTTTGATATGATTTCTTGTTGTTGTTGATTTCGTGTTGATATTTGATGAAGAAACATGTTGTTCTTGTTGTATTACTGGTATAATCGTTAATGTGTTCTGTTGTTTGTACTATTGTTGGATTGTTGTTGCGAAATTCGTGTAGAAGAAGTTAGGGTTCGAGAAATCGATCATAGAACTTGATAGGTGAATAAATACAAAAGTTTTTTAGAGTAAAATCGATGTAGAAACCCAATTAAGATTGAACAGAATGATGAAATTGTGAGAAATCCTAGCAGAGTTGTAATTGTAGGCTTTCTGGTGATTTGTGTAACAGATCTAGTATTACACGTAGCACTATAGGGAATTACGCCTAACAATCCTTTATACGTAGGCCATACGCGTAACACTTTTAGGTAATACGTGTATCATGATGGTCATACGCGTATGGGCAGAGCAAGTGTAGAAAAATGCAGTTTTTGATGATTCGACCTGTTTTTGCATTCGTTTCGAATTGGATTGATCATAGACTTAAGGTAGGGATGAAATAAGTTAGTTATAGTAGATTGGAAGATTTAAAAATGATAACTTAGTAATCTAATCGATTAGGCCGTAATTTTTTCGTTTTCGCGTTGAAGTCGTAATAAGCTGTGTGGTCCCGATCTTTGGGAAGACTAATATGTTGTAGGTCCTATGACCAATGTTGATTCATGTTGTTGAGTTTTTCAAATTGTTATGTTGTTAAGTTTTTGTATGCCATTCATAGTTGCATACATGTGCATATTTCAAGTTGGAGCGTATGCTCGATTCAAGTTGGCCTAGATTGGCAAATAAATTGATGATGCCTCGATAACCTAGCAATGTTTTATGTTGGGAGTTTACTCCAAATGATACCACATGCATATAAGTTGAGTCGCATTGAGTTGCATATGATTTAAGTTGGTTGTTGGATGTAAGTCGTATGTTGATGTTGTTTGTTGTATGAAGTGTTGTGATTATATGATGGTCTTGTTTGCATACTGATTATCGTAAACCTGTTTATGTTATTCGATATCTCACCCCTTCTGTTTGAATGTTGCCCTTTATTGGTAACGTGCATGTAACAAAGAGTCCAGTACTTAGTAGGTTCGAGCTGGTGTTTGCCGCTCTGATACGTAGCACTTCGGGGGGGATGAACGCGTGTTTTGTCTTTGTGGCTTTAATTTAAGTTTATGAACTAGTTTTAAGTTGTTTTTTTGTTGAAGAACCAAGTTGAGGTTATTTTGATGTTGATTTATTGAAGTTGAACTAAAGTTGAAACTTGTTGATCCACTACGTGGTTTTTCCAAAGTAATTATATTAATGAAGTTGTTATTTGATTTTAAAGTGGGAAAATGTGATATCCCATGTTTGTTGATGAAATATTATAACTCTGATTTAATAATTAAAGTCGGGTAGAAATGGGGTGTTACATTAGTGGTATCAGAGCAGGTCGGTCTGTTTGTCCAAGTGTCGAGTCGTAGTTGTCTAACAATCGAGTATTGTTATGTGGTTCTAACTTTGTTGTGTTGTAGTGTTGAGTTGAGATGGTTGGAACAAATGATGCTGCAATGGCTGCTGCAATGCAAGCAATGGCTCAAGTTGTGCATAATTTATCGAATTCTGCCGGGAATGATGAGTCCCGTACCTTTGCAACTTTTCAAAGGGAGAAACCGCCTACCTTCAAGGGGAAATATGATCCTGATGCTGCATTGGTTTGGTTGAAAGAAATTGAGAGGATTGTCTGTGTGATGGATTGCATTCCAACACAGAAGGTTTGTTATGGAACTCATATGTTGGCAGTTGAAGCTGATGACTGGTGGTTGGAAACCAGAGAAAGGTTGGAAGCTACAAGTGAAGAGATCACTTGGGCTATTTTCGTAGGGAGTTTATGAGGAAGTATTATCCGGAATATGTGTGTGGTAAGAAAGAGATTGAATTTCTTGCACTGAAGCAATGGAATATGTCGGTGACAGATTATGCTGCAAAGTTCATGGAGTTGTCAAAGTTTTATACGCACCATGATGCAGTGATTACTGAATTTTTGAAGTGCATCAAGTTTGAGAATGGGTTGCGCTCCGAGATTAAGAAAGTTGTAGGGTACTAGAAGATTCGTGTTTTTGTTGATCTGGTGGATAGTTGCAGAATCTCCGAGGAAGATAACAATGCTCACTACAAGATTGTTATCGATCGGAGGGGCAAGAACCAGCAAAACCGTGGCAAGTCGTGTGATACTCCAGCTGGAAAGGGTAAGCAAATAGTTGCTGCGGGTCAGAGGATTAGTGGGGGAGATGCTCTTGCTGGTATTGTTTGTTTCAAGTGCGGGCAGGTTGGACACAAGAGTAATGTGTGTACTGCTAATGTGAAGTGTTGTTTCCATTGTGGAAAAGCTGGGCATGTGATATCTGATTGCACGCACAAAGAGATGATATGTTTTAACTATGGTGAAGAAGGGCATATTGGTCGCTAGTGCCAGAAGCCGAAGAAAGCAAAGACTGGAGGGAAAGTGTTCGCTTTAGCTGGGACTCAAATAACTAATGAGGACAAGCTCGTCAGAGGTATGTGTTTCATTAATAGTATTCCTTTAATTACTATTATTGACACAGGTGCTACCCATTATTTTATCGCTGTTGATTGTGTTAAGAAGTTGGGTCTTAAGTTGTCTAAGATGAAAGGAGAAATGGTCGTAGAGATTCCAGCTAAGGGATCGGTGACCACTTCTCTAGTGTGTTTGAGTTGTCCGTTGTCTATCTTTGATAGAGACTTTTATGTTGATTTGATGTGTTTTCCGTTGACTGGGATGGATGTAATCCTAGGTATGAACTGGTTAGAGTATAACTATGTTCATATTAATTGTTTTTGTAAGTCGATGAGGTTTTCTACCCCAGAAGAGGAAGGAGTTAGGTTCTTGTCGTTTAGAGAGTTGTAGAAGTTGATGAAAGAAGAAGCCCAGATGTTTATGTTTATGGCATCGTTGTCTGTAGAAAGTAAATCTAAGATTAAAGAATTGCAAGTAGTGAATGAATTTACTGAAGTTTTTCCTGATGAAATTCTTGATGTGTCGCCTGAAAGAGAAGTTGAGTTTGCGATTGATCTTGTACCTGGTACTGTACTTGTTTCCATGGCACCGTACAGAATGTCTGCATCTGAGTTGGATGAATTAAAGAAGCAGTTGGAAGAGTTGCTTGAGAAAAAGTTTATAAGACCAAGTGTATCACCGTGGGGAGCTCCAATGTTGCTAGTTAAGAAGAAAGATGGAAATATGAGGCTTTGCATGTATTATAGACAGTTGAATAAAGTGACAATTAAGAACAAGTATCCATTACCAAGAATAGATGACTTTATGGATCAGTTGGTAGGTGTTGGTGTGTTTAGCAATATCGACTTCAGATCGGGCTATCACCAGATTAAGGTGAAAGATGGGGACATTCAGAAGACAACATTCAAAACACGGTATGGACATTACGAGTATTCGGTGATGCCTTTCGGTGTGACTAAAGCACCAGGTGTTATCATGGAATACATGAATCGTATTTTTCATGCTTATCTGGATCATTTTGTGGTTGTGTTTATAGATGATATTTTGGTTTATTCTAAGATATAAGAAGCACATGCAGAACATTTGAGAATAGTGTTGGAAGTTTTAAAGGAGAAGAAGTTCTATGTGAAGTTGTCTAAGTGTGAATTTTGGTTGAAGGAAGTCAATTTCCTTGGTCATGTGATTTCAGGAAGTGGTATTGATGTAGATCCTTCTAAGATAGATGTTGTGTTGCAGTGGGAAACTTCAAAGTCGGCTACTGAGATTAGAAGTTTCTTGGGATTAGGCGGTTATTACCGAAGGTTTATTGAAGTATTTTCTAAGTTAGTACTTCCGTTGACTCGGCTGACTTGTAAGAGTAAAGCGTTTGCATGGGATGTCTAGTGTGGAGAATGTTTTACAGATTTGAAGAAGAGATTGACGTCGGCTCCGGTTTTAACTTTACCGAATTCAGAAGAACCATTCGTTGTGTACTGCGATGCTTCATTGATGGGTTTAGAAGGTGTCCTTATACAGAATGGTAAAGTGATTGCTTATGCGTCGAGATATTTGAGGGTTCATGAAAAGAACTATCCTACACATGATTTGGAACTTGCCGCAGTTGTTTTTGTATTGAAGATCTGAAGGCATTATCTTTATGATTCTAGATTTGAAGTGTTTAGCGATCATAAGAGTTTGAAGTATCTGTTTGATCAGAAAGAGTTGAATATGAGGCAACGAAGATGGTTGGAACTGTTGAAGGACTATGATTTTGGTTTGAATTACCATCCGGGTAAAGCTAATGTTGTAGCAGATGCCTTGAGTTGGAAGAAATTGCATATGTCAGCAATGATGGTTAAGGAGTTAGAGTTGATTGAGCAATTTTGAGATATCAGTTTAGTTTGCGAAGTAACAGCGAAGAGTGTCATGTTGGGTTTGCTGAAGATTAATAATGATTTTCTGGACAATATTAGAGAAGCTTAGAAATTGGATGTGAAACTAGTAGATATAATAGTTGATTTTGGTGAATCTGAGAAGAATGGTTTTAAGTTGGATGCGCATGGTGTTTTGAGATTTCAGGATATGATTTGTATACCTAATAGTGATGATATGAAAAGAATGTTTCTTGAGGAAAGTCATAGAAATAATTTGAGTATTCATCTAGGAGCGACTAAGATGTATCAGGACTTAAAGAAGTTGTTTTGGTGGCCTGAGATGAAGAATGATGTAATGTGTTTTGTGTATGCTTGTTCGGTTTGTCAAAAGTCAAAAGTTGAACATCAGAAACCTACTGGTCTGATGCAACTGTTGGAAATTACAGAATTGAAATGGGATAGCATTTCTATGGACTTTGTAACGGGATTGCCTAATACTCCAAGAGGGCATGATTTGATTTGGGTGGTTGTTGATAAGCTTACTAAGTCGGCTAACTTTATTCCTATTAACATCAGTTTTCCAGTATCGAAGTTGGTTGAGATTTATGTTAGGGTGATTATGAAATTGCATGGTGTTCCCTTATGTATTATGTTGGATCGAAATCCGAGGTTTACATCGGAGTTTTGGAAGAGTTTGCAAGAAGCGTTGGGTTCCAAGTTGAGGTTGAGTTCAGGGTATCATCCTTAGAAAAATGGTTAAATTGAGAGGACGATTCAGTCATTGGAGGATTTGTTGAGAGCTTGTGTACTTGAGTAGGGAGGTTCATGGGATACTTATCTTCCATTAATCGAGTTCACGTATAGTAACAATTACCATTCTAGTATCAGAATGACACCTTTCGAGGCGTTGTATGGTCGGAGATGTAGGACTCCGATGTGTTGGTATGAATCTGGAGAGAGTGTAGTGCTTGGACCAGAGATAGTTTGAGAGACTACAAAGAAGGTGAAGTTGATTCGAGAGAAGACGAAGGCTTCTCAAAGTCGGCAGAAGAGTTATCATGATAACCGAAGGAAAGAGTTCGAATTTCAAGCTGGTGATCATGTATTTTTGAGAGTTACGCCTGTGACGGGTGTTGGGCGAGCATTGAAATCTAAGAAGCTTACTCATCGTTTTATTGGTCCGTATCAGATTTTGGATAGAGTTGGAAATGTTGCTTAAAGAATGGCCTTACCGCCAAACTTGTTGAATTGCATGATGTGTTCCACGTGTCTCAACTCCGAAAGTATATTTCAGATCCCTATCATGTGATTAGTATGAACGGTGTGAAAGTACGAGATAATCTCACGGTGAAGACTATGCCGGTACGAATTGAGGGTCGCGAGATGAAGACTTTAAGAGGCAAAGAGACTGCCTTAGGGAAATTTGTTTGGTTGGGAGCTGCTGGAGAAAGTATAACTTGGGAGTTGGAAAGCAAGATGCAGGAATCATATCCTGAGTTGTTCGAGCGAGGTAAGATTTTTGAGGACGAAAATGTTCTAAGTGGGGGAGAGTTGTAACGCCCATACTTAATTAATTAATTAAATTAAATATTATTGCGTGTTTTACCGATTATTGGTTGTTGAGTGTTGTTTTATCATTTTTGTTGTTAAGTCTTTTAAGCTGTTAAGTTGATTTTATGTTGCGAGTTAAGTTATGTTTGGGTTATTTAAGTTGATTAAGTCAGATTAAATAAGTCGGAAATAAATAAAATAAATGTTGTTGAGATAATATTAAGTTGAGCTTAGTTTTGAGGTGTAACAGTAGTAACGTTGGGGGTGCTAAGTTGGACCCATTAGTAATTAGGTTGATTAGTGAGAGTTTAGTAAAAACAAGCTAAAAACCTAATTAGGAGAATAATCAGAATTTTGTAAGAGAAGGAAGAAAAAGTCTTAGAGGAGATCAAGAGGAGGCTAGGTTGAGAATTTTCGCGAGATTTCTACGGTGAGTTCGATATGCCTTCAATCCAAGGTAAGGGTGGGGTTCAAATTCCATAACCGGGACAAGATGATCGTATGTAGGTTGGGATTTTCGTGTAATTTAATTGTTGTGTTTTGATATGATTTGTTGTTGTTTATTTCATGTTGATATTTGATGAAGAAGCATGTTGTTCTTATTGTATTGCTAATATAATCGTTGTTGTGTTCTGTTGTTTGTACTATTGTTAGATTGTTGTTGCAGAATTCGTGTAGAAGAAGTTAGGGTTCGAGAAATCGATCATAGAACTTGATAGGTGAATAAATATAAAAGTTTTTTAGAGTAAAATCGATGTAGAAACCCAATTAAGATTGAACAAAATGATGAAATTGTGAGAAATCGTAGCAGAGTTGGAATTGTAGGCTTTCTGGTGATTTGCGTAACAAATCTGGTATTACGCGTAACACTATAGAGAATTACGTGTAACAATCCCTTATACGCAGGCCATACGCGTAACACTTTTAGGCAATACGCGTATGGGCAGAGCAAGTGTAGAAAAATGTAGTTTTTGACGATTCGACATGTTTTCACATCTGTTTCGAGTTGGATTGATCATAGATTTAAGTTAGGGATGAAATAAGTTAATTATAGTAAATTGGAAGATTTAAAAATGATAACTTAGTAATCTAATCGATTAAGACGTAATTTTGTCGTTTTCGTGTTGAAGTCCTTATAAGTTGTGTGGTCCCGATCTTTCGGAAAACTAATATGTTATAGGTCCTATGACCAATGTTGATTCATGTTGCTGAGTTGTTCAAGTTGTTATGTTGTTAAGTTGTTGTATTCCATTCATAGTTGCATACATGTGCATATTTCAAGTTAGAGCGTATGCTTGATTCAAGTTGGCCTGGATTGGCAAATAAGTTGATGATGCCTCGATAACCTGGCAATGTTTTAAGTTGGGAGTTTACTCCAAATGGTACCAAATGCATATAAGTTGAGTCGCATTGAGTTTCATATGATTTAAGTTGGTTGTTGGATGTAAGTCGTATGTTGATGTTGTTTATTGTGTGAAGTGGTGTGATTATATGATGGTCTTATTTACATATTGATTATTGTAATCCTGTTTATGTTATTTGATATCTCACCCCTTCTGTTTGAATGTTTCCCTTTATTAGTAACGTGCAGGTAACGAAGAGTCTAGTACTTAGTAGCTTCGAGTTGGTGTTTGTCGCTCTAATACGTAGAACTTCGGGGGGGGGGGGGGGATGAACTCGTATTTTGTCTTTGTGGCTTTTATTTAAGTTTATGAACTAGTTTTAAGTTGTTTTTTTTTGTTGAAGAACCAAGTTGAGGTTATTTTGATGTTGATTTATTGAAATTGAACTAAAGTTGAAACTTGTTGATCCGCTGTGTGGTTTTTCCAAAGTAATTATATTAATGAAGTTATTATTTGATTTTAAAGTTGTAAAATGTGATATCCCATGTTTTTTGATGAAATATTATAACTCTGATTTAATAATAAGAGTTGGGTAGACATAAGTCCTAAATAGCCTCCTCGGCTGCTTAAATGAAACCTAATTGTGCCTCCCATGCACGAACAACCGTTGTAAATGGAAGACCCAGAAGAATAAGGGTAGAGTACAGTCGACCTCAAGGTACTAGCATACCTACTCGAACGTAATGGTGTTTGGGTGTAGTTGGGAGGGAGCTAAGTTGAGCCACCTAAAGACGTCCACCTGAAATCTGAAGAAGGGGTCACGAAGTCGCGCCTCCTTAAAGGAAAATTCATACATAGGGAAACATGTTCCCCAAAATACCGAACATATCCGTTGTTCGGGACGAGGATCAAAGCAATCTAAATTACAAGGAGCACCCTGAGCGACATCTTCCACAACAGTGTAGGCGCTGCGGGGGTACTCCACAAAGCAAGAACCCGTCTCCATCGACTCTTCCCCGACCCAGGACAAATTAGGTGCATCAGAAGTAGCGGGCACATCTTCGTCCATTTCATGTTCATTTGTTTCTTGCTCGTCCACTTCCTGTTCATCCACTTTTACGTTAATTTCATCTACTTTGACGTCCTCGTCCATTCCATGCGGGTCCATCTTTACCTGAAAAGCATAGGAAACCGGTGAGTTCGATGTCACATCAAATCCAACCTTCCACCGCAGTTCAAGTGAAAGGGTGGGGACCAGATTCGAGGAAAGAAACGTGCAACGAGGGACAAGACAAACCCTTCTCGGGAGATCCGTGAGATGCGCAACAGATTCATTGGAAAGTTCATAGGATGCTCGGGACATTCGTTAGAAAAATGATAGGAGGCCCGAGACATTCATTAGAAAATTCATAGGATGTCTGAGACATTCATCGGAAACCCCTTGAGTGACACCCAAGGAGGGTCCTGCTCGATAGTTTCCAAGGAATTCCCATCGGAAAACGGGTATGCTGACCGGCAGATTCATATGAACATACTGAGGAGGGGCCTCCTTGACTGCTCCGATGAATAACCACCGAGGGAAAATCAAAGGAAATCTACCGCTACTGGAAAGAGGAGACTTACTTGAATGTATGCTACGAGGAAATGTTACGGCTATTGAGGCGGCAGAGGGAAGTTTTTCGGTGAGAGCAGAAGAATTTTGGTGATCGTCTGAGGAGAATTGAATAGCAAAAGAGATAAGTGTGAGGAAGTCCCCCCAAACTATTTTTATGCACCTGACATGTTCAAGCTATGACAACGACTGACCTCGAGCACGTGACCCCCTCGACAGTCTAAAATGCCAAGGAAAACCTCAGACTCCCGCCATTGCCCAATAACAGCCACAAGTGGCCTCGAGCAAGTGATTTTCCTCAACACCCACTCAATTAATTCCTAGAATCTACAAATCACCTCGCGCAACTTTCCTAGTAAAATTTACCCTTAAGTCATTACTCTGTACTGGAGTTACGAATTAGGAGGCTCTTGTTTTGGACTGGGCCTGGCACTAGGCGTGTTGGGCACGACCTAGTCCGCCGGGCATAAGCCCAAGGCCCAACAGTAGGGATGTGGGGAGAGAACCTCCCCATGTGCTCCATACCTACAGTCAACTGCCTCCACAATACTCTCCTATATTCACAAAACATTTGGACCAGGGGCAACACCACTTACTAGGTCTTACCTACTCCTGCGCAAACCCTGGAAGTTCCCCCATTGGGCCTAACTGATCCAGCCCATGTGGGGAAACTTGACCCAGTGTTAGGAGCACACTATGTATTCAATTCTCTTACCTTTTTATTGTATTTTCTCACTCCATTGATCTCTATCACTTTGGTATCAGATTACTTTGCAGGTACACCCCCTTCATTTTCTCCACCGTAGAAGCTGCTCACAACTGGAAGGTTCCTCCTGATCAGGTCAGATCACTGTATAAGGTACATTCATGAAACATTTTATGAGTTGATGTTATTGTTGTTAAAAAATTTTGTCTTGTTTTTCTTATTCAAAATATACGTAAAACATACGATTTATTGTTTTCTTATTGTTAAAATGAGATTGTAGTTTTTATATTGTTGTTTTTGTAGAGATTAGTAAATATTTTAAGTTATTGTGAGGTATGTTATTGTTTTGTTAAGGTAATTTGTTGTTTATGTTAAGGTAAGTTGTTGTTGTTTTTGTTGTTTATGTTATTATAATGGGTTAATGAAGGTTTTGGTCCTCCTAAATATCTTATATTTCGCTTTTAGTCCCTCCAAAAATTTCCTTCAAAGAATGGGCCTCATAAAATTTTTAATTTTAACTTTTGGTCCCTCGTACCAATTAACGATGATTTTTACAACTTAGAGACAAAATTAACGACGAGTTTTTATTTAGCGACAAAATTAGCGACGGTTTTAGCGACGATTTTGGCAGGAGGGACCAAAAGTTAAAATTAAAAATTTTATGAGGACCATTCTTTGAAGGAAATTTTTGAAGGGACTAAAAATGAAATATAGATATTTAGGAGGACCAAAAACTTCACTAACCCTATTATAAATGTTTTTTTTTCCAGTATGCTGATATTTTTGTGGAGGCGTGTTGTTGTTTTATCAAGGTAAATTGTTATATTTATTGATAAATGTTGTTGTTTTTGTTATTGTAGATGTTTTTTTATTAGATATGTTGATATTTTTGCGGACATATATTGTTATTTAATTAAGGTAAGTTGTTATTTATCTTAAGGCAAGTCGCTGTTTTTGTTGATAAATATCGTTGTTTGTGTTATTGTAGATGTTTTTTTTATTAGGCCTGTTATATTTTTATGGAGGTATGTTGTTGTTTTATATTGAAGTATGTTGACGTTTTTGTTGATAAATATTGTTGTTTGTGTTATTGTTAATATTATTCCTTGTACACTACATCTTTCATTTTGTTTGGCCAACATGTCCTAGAAGATGAGTTTATTATATCGTATGTGGTTTAATTGTTTTACCAACTCTTCACTAAATACAAAAACTTTCAAACTAAATTATAAAATGGTAATATGACATATTAAGTTATATTTGAAAACAACTTACACTAATCAATGTTTTTCAAGCTTTTTGCAGACTATTATTTGTATCTTATTCTTTAAAGTTAGAATTTGGTTTAATTCTTCGTTCTTCTGCTATCACTTCCTTCACCATTAGTTTTGTTTACAAAGTAATTAATACTTTTCAAAATGAAATAGTAGTGAAGAAACTGTTAGAAGAGGAATTAGAAGCATTTAAACAAGTTTTAATCTTTAAAGATCAAAATGAGGATAATGGGTTATATAAAGCTCGTACAATATTGATTAGTGTAACTTGTTCTTCTTATATAACTTAATTTGTCATATTATTAATTTATAAATCAGATTAAATGGTTATATGTTTAGTGAGTAGTTGGTGAAATAAGCATTTTATATAAGTTATAGTAAATTCAAGTATACATTTCACCACAGTTGGAAACTATAATTGTGGTGATATATTATGCACTAAGTCTTTCACAACGATTGAAATAAACAACCGTAGTGAAAAGGTTTAGAAATATGCCAAAATGCTTATGTTAGGTATCGAACCCATAACCTCAACCTTTCACTATGGTTTTTTCCTACAATCGTAATGATATTTTACGCACATGGTTACCAGTTTGTGATGGTAAAGAGGGTACATACTACCACATCCTACGTTGCCACGAATAATCACAATGATGATATATCTTTTCCAACCATAGTAAAAGACCCTTTTGTAGTAATCCCCCTCCATAATAGAGCTTTTACATCTTCCCATTCACCTTGAAGGGGGTAGCAACCCAGGTTCATGTAATTCTATTGTCCCATATGGTGACACAACTTTCACTTCGAATGAACATGATCACTTAGACTTGGGTTATCTTCACAATATTCTTAACCAAGAGTTAAAAAGTAAAATCTCTTGCCCAACATAAAACTCCCTCCTAACTAATTTCTTATAATGGCACTTTTAGTTCCCATATCATCTATTACCACATTTTTGTAAGGTTGCAATCACATTTCGTCTAACTCGTTAAATTTTAGCAACCAATTCTTACATGTTGCAGCTTAATCAAAATTTAAGAAATTAATTTCCCAGTAAGCTTGGTGTTTTAGGTCTACAAAAATATGGCAAGCTTTACCGTACACTAATTGATAATGAGACTATCCCAAATGAGTCACGAACATGGTATTGTATGCCTATAATACGTCATCTAGTTTCTTCGACCAATCTTTTTTGGATGACTTAACTCTCTTATACATGATTTGACTTAACTATCTATTTGAAACTTTTACTTGTCCACTCATCTGCGCATGATAAGGAGTGACCATTTTATGCTTCACATTATACTTTGCTAGAAAATTCTCTGAATATTGGTTGTAGATATACTTATCCCCCCCATCATTTATCAATATTATAGGTACTCCAAACCTAGAAAAAAATCATCCTTCTTCAAAAATTTAAACACAATTGAGACATCATCAGCAAGACACATAGTTGCTTTAAACCATTTTGTTACACAATCAACAAAAATAAAATAAGTAAATTAGAATAAGAATGAGAAAAAAAGGTCTCATTAATTCAATGTTATAAGAATCAAAAGATCCAACCTTTAAGATTCTATTGAAGGGCATTTCATTCCTCTTATAAATACAAATTTTTACATTGTCTTTGAATATATTCGGCCACCAGAAACCACTTTGTTAAATTTTCGCATTTCTTCTTTCCCCATTGTGGTGGCCTACATATTCTAAGCTACGACAATGTGACATTATATTTTTTGTTTTCTTCTCATCTACACAACTTCTGACTATCCCTTTAGGACCTACCTTAAATAAAAATAGGTCATCCCAAAGATAAAAGTTAGCATCATGATTCAATTTTTTTCCCTTACTATCATGTAATATTTTATGGCTCGTGTTTTCCAACTTTAAAATTGGCCATAATAGCAAACAATGTCCTTTATTTCAATAATCATAAACATCTTATAATAAATAAAAATCTCCCTTTATATTTTTTTCTTTGAAATCCATTCGGAAAATAGCGATGTAATGATTCATAACATAAAAGATAATAACAATCTAATACTTTTAATATAGATACATGTTCAAAGGTGTAAGTATAATCAATAACTTCCTGCTGATTATAGCCTTAAGTTACTAGTCTAGGTTTATATATTACCATTTCTCATTTTTAATTGAGCTTGTTTCTAAACACCTATTTGGTTCCAATGATATTCTTCCATTTTGAAGTAGGAGCAATATCTGATACATCATTTCTTTGAAATTGATTTAATTATTCTTGCATGCAAACTATACAAACATCATCACTTAGAGCCCCATCTATGAAAGATGGTTCAATAAGAGATAATAGTCCCTCACGACTAAATTTATTTATGAGAGATTATCTGGTTTTTAATGGATCTTCCTTGATTATTAATATAATATATTCTAAAAAGGAAGACTTATACTTCTAACGATGTTGGTACAGAGACACTAGCATCATCTGGTTCTCCAGATGCTTCTTGTTGAAGGTCTTATGTGTTTCTAGAGCTTTGTGTGCCATAGGCACTATTGACAAATGTCTTTTCTTCGTAGGATGTTGATATTGGTTTTTCCACTAACTAGATATCTCCAATCGTTTAATTAGCTTTAACATTTCATAGTGTAAACACCCCAAATTTGCCCTCACCCATTCACACCATGGCTTGTGATCTTTTCATATGCATATATTCAATCATAGCATCTCATATTGCATCTTTGATTCATTGCATTGCTTCTAAGTCATTTGCATTTAGGGTTTGTGATCTGAGCAATCCAAGAGCCATTTGAGCCACTCCAAAGGTCATCAATCACTTAAAAGGGGTCCATGTATGTTTAAGCATCATATTATATCCCCTCAAAGTCAAGAATGTCAAAAAATCACAAGGACTGAGATTGGCATGGAAGCAGAGCCAGGTTTAACTGCACAGATGACCTAGAATTAGGGTTTTGGTTTCAGAGGCCATAACTCCAAATTTTTTGGTCATTCTTGTTTCTATTGGTCTCTATATGGTATAGGGATCATGCATATCAATTTTCATGAAGAAATTCCATGGGGAAGGCATCTGATCAAGAGTTGACTTTTTGAGCAAGTCAGTGTAAAACCAGGGCATCTGAGGCCCCCAATGACCCAACCAAAGGGTGTTCTTCATCATTTTGATTATGTATGATCTTTATTTGATCATATAAGATGTTAGAAGTTCACAAAATTGAATAATTTCAAGCCATTTGCAAAGTTGACTTTTTGGGAAAATGACTTGTAATGGAAACTTGCCATTTTGGGAAACTTTTTCAACCCTTGCTTTTTGATTCAAAAATGCTTCAAATGGGAAAACTTTGGTCATGAAAGTTGTAGAATGGATCATTCCCTTTTCAAAAAGTACAAGAACTCATTCTAATTCATTTTGGATCAAAAGTTATGGCTTGTCAAAGTTGGGAAAAATCACATAATTTCAAGTTTTCTACCAAAGAGGCAAAGTTGCAAAATCCCTTGCCAAGGCAAATTGTGCTATCAAATGGACTTCTAATCTTCATAAAAACATGAACCAATGTCTAAAAATCAGTTTGGCCCAAAGAATTTTCCATTTCTATGCCTTGATTTTCACATAGCCATAAGTCATTTTTCATGAAAGTGCAAAGAGAGATTTTTGGCAAAATCATTCTCAAAGGAATTGTATGATCTCTAGCTGGTTTTAATACATTGTCATGACCTAATGAGGCATCCCACATCATAAATTCAGCAAGGTTTCTCACATTCACTTAGCCAAAAGTCATGAAATGTCACAAGTTGTCAAGTTGCAAAAACTCTTCTAGCTCATGATCCAAATGCAGCAGTCTTTCATGAGCCATCCAAGGGCCATCCTTGACTCAAGCTGAGGCAGGACAAGCCTCTAAACTGCCTCTGCCATAGCCCATGCTTGAAGTACACAAACTATTGACTTTTTGGCCAATTGCTCCATACCATTCCCACAGTACATGTCAAGTCTTCTGACTCATTCCAATAGTTTAGGACTTGTATATGGATCATAAAACAAGCCTCACACAAGCCTGGAACACACACATTGCAGCACACTCCAAAAACTGTCAAAACTTTCCTCTCTTCGAATCTCCTTCCACAGCCATCAAACATTCATTTTCTCTTCACCAATGAATCACACATCTTCCATGGAACCAAAATCCACCATTGAAACAGCTTGAAACCCCATGTATCTCAACTGTGAAACCTGCTACACCAGAACTCATCTTCACAAATCAGCCATCAACAAAAGTTTTGAAGCATTCCATTGAGCTCAGAAGGTTCAGGAGAGGCAGTTTGCATAAGAGAAAGGCCAGGAAAGCTCATCTCCACAGTTCTTCTTCTCAGGTAGCTTCAAACCTCAAACTTTTCAGAGCTTGTATTTTTTGTTACAAAATGAAAGTATATGTCATGCTGATCATGCTGGTATCTTTAGAATAAAAAATGGTGAAGAAATGAGCATTTGGTTGCTCTCTGAAATTTCACCCGTGAAATTTGTTTGCTTCGCTTCCCTCTGTTCTTGGGTTATAAATGTTGTTTGAGGGGTGATTTGAATGGGGTTTGGGTAGAGGATCATTTCCCTGTGTTCAATTTGATGAATGGTGGCCTGTAGCATGTTTTAGGGTTTTTGACCCGCCGGAGAAGACGACCGGAACCACTGTTCCGGCCGCCTGAGGTTAGTTTGCCCTAATTAGGGTTTAGCTGAGTAATTAGTGTGTTTTGAATCTGGACCCTAGGATTAGGTTTCCCGCGTGTGGACCAATGGCTTAGATCATCTCATTAATTCATAATTTCCATTTAACTTAATTAATTAGGTTTAATTAGTTAATTAGCCTGATTTGAATATAGTCCCTTGGATTTGGCGCGTGGTCAACAGGCCTTTCCCCAGTTTCAATCTGATCCGTCCATTGCACATACTTCTCATTTAATTAATTTTATTTCACATTTTTCTCATTTAATTTGTACATTTAATTAAAAATAGCAAAAAAGGTCTAAAAATTCTGAAATTTTTTATCCAAGCTTTAATTAATTTTCAGAACACAAAAACATTTGCATTTTTATTTTTTGCATTAAAAATTATTTTTAAATCATTTAAAAGTTTATTTTTAATTAATTAATGAAAATTAATTAATTAAAAATACTTTTAGGTATTTAAAAATCACAAAAAAAATCATATAGCATTTAAAAACATTTAGAAACATTGTCCAACTTTCAAACCAAATTTATTTTTTGTTCTTGATGCCTTTTGATCATTTTCAATGGAATTAATTTCATTTCAAGGCAATATTTTGTTCCAAACTTCAAAAATTCATTTCTGCCTAACCATTGAGAGTTGGACAATGATTCTTTTTGCATTGCATCTTGCATGACATGTAGTTTGTAGGGTAAAATTAGCATGAATTGATATTGCATTTTCAATTTGTTTTGCATTTTTCTTGTCAAGGTACCTTAAAACCCTAGCAATCTTAGGAAATTCATAACCCTCATTAGGTCAAGAGTTGGATCCCCTCCTTTGGGCAGTGAGTTTGTATAGGTTTAGGGTTCCTTTGATTGCATTTTCAATTTTTTTATCATGATGTGTGCTTCTGATTTTGAATTTTGTTTTGTGTGTTGATCATAAACCCTAATTCATGCCTTCCTTTGCATCCATTTTCCATTTGTTTGCATACCATGACTTGCCATGACATTTTGTGCATCCATTTGATTCATGATACATCTTAGGACATATTAGAATCATGTTTGATCATTTCATCTTTCATTTGCCATGTTGTATGACATTTGCATTCCATAACTTTTCATGAACATTCATGGTTCAAAACATGATTCTCTTGCATCCATATGTTTGTATGATCATCCTCATGCCTTGTTTCATGTTTGCATCATCTTTTAGCATCATTAACATCATACTTATGCTTCTGGGTTTGGTTTGCATCATCACATTTCACCTCATTTGCATTGCATTTCATTTCTTTTGTTAACTTTTCAGGTGGTAAGTTGTTTTGAGAAGTGGATTTGCCTTCACTTCTCACAATCTCTTTTCATCTCTCTTATGCATCATTGCTGCATTTTATCTTGTGCTTTGGATTGAGATTGCTCATTCTTGTTCATCTTACTTTCTTTCTTCAAGCAACTTGTCTTCTTAAGTGAAGCAAGTTGCTTTGCTTCTCTTTGCTCCTTTCATCTGCTTCTCTGCTTGGTGGTTTCTTGAAGATTTCTTTCTTAAACCTCATAAACCCTAGGATCTCCAAGTATGATAACAATTAGGGTTTGATTAGTCCCCCACTTAGCTTTTACCTTTGTGTCTCTTTGAGTCTTCTTTTCTCATCTCATAATCAGGGACTAAACCCTAAAGGCTTTAAGGCTTTGTGATTAAGCTTATGCCTGCATCCTTCTATTAGGATGGAGTGTATAACTTTAATCCTAAGTGTTAAACCCTTAATGTGTTTAAATCCTTTAATCAATTCACCTAATAATCACTAAGACATCAAGCTTGTAACTTGGGCCTTGCATTAGGGTTCTAATTCTTCCTTAATTGGTTAAGAAGGACTAACCCTGGTGTTAATGGACAAGTCCCCCTCAAGTTGTCTTACAAATCATAAAATCCACTTCTTCATCTCATCATTAACTAAAATCCATCTAATAAAGGCTTTGTTTTGTCATGAGGTTAATCCCTAATCATGGATTAAGTTGAGGAGTCTTCCTCAGCTTAAACATTCTCATCTATTATCCTTCTATTAGGATGGTGTAATGAGTCTGTTTAATCCCTGATTATGGCTTAGTCTCATTACTTAACACTAAACAAAAACAACAAAAACATCTAAATAATCACAAGTAGGTTAATGATCTTAATCCTACATCAGGGTGTTTAAGTGTGAGATGCTGACTTCACACTTAAGGTACTCTCATTACCCCTAAACAGAGGGAGGATGTGATGAGTTTACTAACCCATTGGTTTAGGCTTAAGCTCATTAACTTATGACAAACGTCCAAAGGCAATAAAAGACTGAAAACTCCAAAACAAACAATAATCGTCTCCTCCGGGATTCTTTTCTCATCTCATTCACTCACAAACGAGAACTCGCTTCTTCCGTCTAATGCAAGACAGTTTGCACCTGAGCCAGACAGGTCATACACTTGAGCATAGACAAGTAAGCAGTTCACAAGTCAATTTACCTTTCAGTCTCTTTGGGTCGAACTACGGTGTTCTGACTTCCTCATTGCACGAGAGGATACGTAGGCATAACTTAACAGTTATCGAACAAAAGTCTCTGTATATCCCCCCTCTTTCTAGCATTATTCTTTAAGCCTCATGGTCTTGAGCATCTTATCCTTGTTCTTACACTGACACTTCACTTATACACTTCACTTCTCTTACACTGACACCTGTACATCCTTTTCCAGCTCTTTTATACACAGATTGCACTGACACTACCCTTTTAAAACACAAATCTTTTAAGCGTGGATCCCGTCGAGTACAACGGACAATCTGGGTGCTAATACCTTCCCAGGTTGTAACCAACCCCCTTTCTCAGTCTCTCTGGTTCGCAACCGTCTTGTCCATATCTTTCTAGGTTTATGCAGCATTACCTTTCCTCCGGGATAAAAATGCCTAGCTGGCGACTCTTTGTCTTTCTGAGTTCACTTCTGTGTGTTCTCATTCTTTTCGCCGACCGTTCGCGCTTGTACCGGGATGCAAATCTTTGGGAGCGACACATAGCCACGGTCTTTTTCACTAAACCTTACATGAATTAATTCTTCATATATTAAGGTTTCAATGTTATATACCATGTAGCTCTGAAGCATTCAGAGTATCCTAACAAGATACACTTTTGTGCTTTGAAATTAAACATGTTATGTCGTTCTTTGATGTTTAGAACATAACAAGTACAACTAAATTGGTGCAAATATGAAATGTTGGATTTTATACCTTTCAAACATTCACATGGAGTCTTATTCAATATATATGTCTAATATAAATTTTATTTTGAATATAACACATTGTATTTACAACTTTTGGCCATAAGTATTTTACAACATTTTTCTCATTGATCGCGATTCTTACTGTAATACCTCAAAATTTGCCCTCTCATTTCCTCAACATTTTGCATAGCATTTTGTATATATGGATTCATAAAATAACCAAAAACATTGCATCATATATAGCATAGCCGAGGCGTGGGTATGTGATCAATGATCGGAGCAACCGAAAGTTATGAAGAGGCTACCGAAGGGCCACAAAGCTTCTCAACCTTGTGCAAAGGGTTCACAATATCCCACAAGTCTTCACTTGAAGCCACAAGTCATGGAAAGTTTTGGTTTGATTGAAGGAGGCAAGCAGTGCAATACTTCTTGAGGGAAAAGAGCCGAATTAGGGTTTCATTTCTACAGGGCTTCTACATAAATTTTTGAGTCGAAGTGGATTTCTTTGACTTATATATGATGTCAAGTGCCTAGGGTTCAAATCTCGTCCACAAATTCATTTTGGAAGGGGTTCGACTGGCCGGACGACGGAAAATCGAAGAGTTGGAGAAAAGGCAACCGAACTAGGTGAAAAGGGTCGACTCCGGACTTTTAAGATCGAGATCGTGAAATTAGGGTTACAATGATCCTATGGTTCAAACTTGGTCAAGAAACGATGGAGGAATCATGAAAAAAATCAAAGAAAAATCATTTGAAAGGTAGTTAGTTTCACCATTTCCCTCCACTTTTCCTTCCACTTTCTTTCCACACTTCCTTTCATTCTTTCCATCTCATTTTTCCACTTCAATTCCACTCCATTTCCCTTGGAAACTTCCACCACCTTCCACCATCTTCTAGAGTGTTCCAAGGAATATTCCAAGGAATATTCCAAGGAATATTCCCTTTTCCAACCCTAACCCTAACTAACTTCCAAACCTAATTTTGGATCCCAAACCTAATTTTTGGGCCCCAAACCCAAACCTAGCTCCTAGCCTAAGCCCTATTTAAGCCATTTTCATCCAAACCAAAAGGGTTGACACCATTTTTCAATTTTTCACTCTTTGAGAATCACTTTTCTCTCTCACTTTTCCTCTCCCTTTCACCAAAGCTTTTTCAAATAAGCTCTTCAAGTTTCACATTGAAACTTGAAGATCTTGAAGCTTAAGCCTCAACCTCCTTTGATTTTGTGGATTGTGGAAGAAGAAGCTACTGAATTTTGTGAGGATTATCGACTTATCGGAAGCACACGAAGATTCAATTTCAAGAACGCATTTATTTTGCGATTTCTCGGTTTTCGGTTTTCTCTTTGATTCAAGCTTCGATACTTGCAACAATCACCGAAGCACTCCTCCGCTTCGTAGGTTGGTGATCTTAATCACTTCTTCTTTAAGTTATTCTCTTCATCTCGCCACTTTCGGCATTCTTTAAGTGTTTTTCGCTTTGCTTGAATTAATTCCGTTCGATTATGTGTTGTTTGCATTTTTGTGATTTTTGTTGAATTTAGAAATTAGAGTGTTAATAGATGTAGGTGCTAGCATGTGTAAATAAGCTCCGAATAAGTAGAAATTAGTGGTAGCATGTCCCTAGGTATGTTAGGATTGTCTAGAAGCAAGTTTGTGGCCAAAAGCACTTTTTTTAAAAAGCTTTTTTCAAGTCTGTTCAGGGTTAACCGGTTAACGCATGGGGTTAACCGGTTAACGCGTGCGTTCTTGGCCAAATTGCTTCTGTTTTAGGTCCGTTAACCGGTTAACCCATATGGTTAACCGGTTAACGCTGATGATTTTTGTGTTTTTGGTTCCTTTGATTGCTTAGCCCTAAGTCCTAGTGCCCCTAATGTTCATGTATGTTTAGGTAGTGATTTTAGGTAATTTTAGGATCCATTTCCAGTAGCTAGTTCCCCCATTTCGAGTCGTTTCGACACGATTCCGTTTATATCGCATATTATGTGTTTTTTGTGTTCTTTGTGCATAGATTAAATTCTTGCATGTTGTTACCATGTTTGTGCATTATTTGACACATAATAATCATGTTGCATTCTGTTTTTACATGTTTGCATGGCATTAAATCATTTTGCATTTCATTGTATCATTATGTTGATGTATGTTGCATGTTGCATAAGCATGTATGTATGTGCATTTGGTTGCATTTAGTTGCATGCTTGATCATAGCATTTGCATAAATTCAATTCTGAATTTTGCATTGAGTTTGGCATTCTTTTTGAGCAATCATGTTGCATGTTCATATTCAATAATCATCATGCTCACATGATATGTTTAGATGCTACTTTGTGCATTACTTGTTGCATAATCCATATGATGCATGCTTGCATAATCCTTCAAAAATATTCATGTTCTTGCATTTTTAGATGTTAATCCATGTTCAAATGCATGTTTGTGATGTGTTTAGTGTATTTTTAATTGAGTTTGTGCATTAAAAAATGAAAATAATCAATTCTGGATTTTGCATTTCATAGCTGTTGTGTTGCATAAGTGCTGTAAAATGTATGCTGTTTGTTATGGGTGCATGCTGCATTTGACCTTTTACACCTACCTTTTGCATGCTGCATGCTGGCTGTAAAAAGCTGGTGGGTGTTAGGCTTAGTTTCATAGCTGTTTGTGTAATAGGGGCTGTAATAGGTGCTGTATTTTTTGTCCTAGTTTTTCTAGTTCCTTTAGGATTAAAATAGAGTCTAGTTTAGGTCCAAGGTGCCTTAGAATTTAATTAGGATTTAATTAATGTGTGTTTGCCTTATTCTCTTTTAATAAAAATATGCACTAATCATTTGTTTTGTAGTGGGGAAGATTGAGGTAAGTTTCCTTCACTTTATCCTTTATTTCTTATGCATTTCTTTTAGTTTTTTTTAATTCATTTTTCCTTCCATATTTGTGATTGGTAGGATTCCCCATTGTTAGGACCAACTTATCTTCTTTAGGAAGTAAGTTGCATCCTTTTTCCTTTTTCTTTTCCTTTTTCCATTAGGATTAGAAACCTCACAAACCATAGGATTTCCCTTTGTAAATAAATAAAATTAGGGTGTGTCTTAGTTCCCCTTAGTTTTTGTCCCTTTTCCCATTTGAGTCATTCTCCTTCTCATCTCAAAAGAAAAGCAATAAAACACTTAATAAAAACCGAACAATCTTGTACGACACGAGACTTTGTTGCGGAGTGTTTATACGCGTCCTGTTTCGGGGCGAGGTGTAAATACTTCCCGCGATGGATAGGTCTTAGTACAAGACAGTTCACAAACAAATTCAAAAAAAACACTTCTTTTAAAAAGCCAAAAACAAACAATAAGCGGCTATCCTGCGGGAACTTCTCTTCTCATCTCATTCATTCACAACGCGAACTCGCGACTACTTGTCTCGCATGCAAGACGGTAAACGCACTCGTACCAGACGAGCCTGCAACACCTGAGCATAGACATACGCAGTTCCAGCTGTAAAAAATACAAACAAATAGTTCCCGCCTAGGTTAGGCGAACTACGTCGACTCTGATCCTCATTATCCCGATGAGGTACGTAGGCAGCGGGGTAGGGCCCGTTCGAGCACATTCTTTATTTTCCCTACATTTCCCCTTTTATTCCCTTTTTCTTATTTCAGTTCATTTCTCATTTTCCATTCCCTTTATTCCAGTAGCGGTTTATTCAGCAGCATCCTATTTTCTCACCCTTTGAAACAAGCAAGCAAGCGTGGATCCCGTCGGGTACGACGGACGGATTGGGGTGCTAATACCTTCTCAATTCGTAACCGACTCCCGAACCCCGATCTTTGGTTCGCAAGGCCTCGTCCTTTTCCTTCTTCCTCAGGTTTGTGCAACATTACCTTTCCCACTCCTTTGGGATAAAAATGTCTGGCTGGCGACTCTAACCTTTCCGCACCACTTTCGCGTTTGTACTAGGATGAAAATCCCGGGAGCGACAGCTGGCGACTCTGCTGGGGACTTAACCTGATTCTTCCGGTTTCCCTTGTAGAGTCAATCCTAGCGCCTGTTTGGTTTTGTTTCTTTGGGTGTATATTTGTTTGATGCTGAGTGCTTTAGTTTAGCTTTACTGTTTTTCATTTACAGTTTTATTTACAGCTTTACTTTATCGCATTTATTTATCGCTTTCAGTATTTTATTTTCCATGCATCATATTATACTGGACTGTCTGGCTGTGCTGGTTTTCATTTTTTCTGTGGGTGGGAGTTACTGTGAGATAAGCCAACTACCCGGCTTGAGTGCACCATAGGATTAACGTGGACAGACATTGTACTCTTATGGTATCTCACCATGATGGGTGGCGATGTGTTCCACACCCAGATTGCGACCATCTTGGAACTATTCTGTGTGGGGATTACCTCACTTCAGGGTACAACCTTGATAGTTATGTGCATCTGGTGACCGATCTTCGAGGACCTTAGTGGAAACACCCCTCTCCAGTGATGACAGTGGCAGACCACATTTGTTGGCAAACCCACTCGCATCCGAGGGTCCATTGGGAACTCGCATAGGATGGCCTGGTTCTCTCATAAGAATTCAGTTAAAGCAAACTGTTCGTATGACGATAGTATTGTACCCTTCGGGATGAATGTACTATTGTTTCTCGATTCAGTGCTTGAAGCTGGAAACTTGTGAGGGATGCTTGTTTTTCCGGACTCAACTGAGACCTCCCTGAGTAGTACATAATGCCAAACCGATTCCCTGATTTGGTCATGAGCCATTTCTCGGAAATGGTGAACGTATTATTGCTATTCGGCTTTGAGAGTCCGTGATGTTGACCCGAGTAGCATACCCGTGAGTTTGGGAGGGGTTTACAGGTTTGCAGGAACCCTGGTACCTTCAGCATACCCGCTTTGCCTTTGGTTCAGTTTTGTGATCTGGATTTCTGTTCTTAAGTTATGGACCCCGGATCAGAGGGATGATTATTGTGATATCTGGATTTTGAGACCGTGCACCGACACCTGATTATATGATTGGCACATCACAGACACTTCACTGATCACATGCCTTGCCTTGCATAAGCATCATATCATCATTAATCATTTGTGTTTCTTTTATTCTCAGGGTTTGCATTATTCCCGGTTCCTGGTCATATCTTTGCTTCAGAATGGAAGACGTCAGAAAGAAGAATATTTTCTACAAGTTTTTTGATACCAAAGTGGATTTGCTCAAGCAGATGGTGTCTCTCATTACCCCGGGTCACTTGGATTTCTTCAAACAGCAGTATGGTGATATTTTGGATATGGTTTTCAGCTTGGATAGTTCACAGAAGAGTGCCATTCATACTTTGCTACAGTACTATGATCCTAGACTCCGATGTTTCACATTTCCGGATTTCCAGCTAGGTCCGTTGCTAGAAGAGTATGTTGAGATTCTAAGACTATCGATTCAAGATCAGATTCCGTTCAATTCAGAGATGACAAGACCAACTCATACCGACATTGCTAAGGCTCTTTATTTGAGCCCATCAGAAGTATCTGCTAATCTGGTTTCCACCAAGGCCGGGGTGCTTGATTTTTCCTTAGAGTTTCTGGCCGGAAAAGCTGAAGAGTGTGCCGTGGAAAAGCAGTGGGATTCAGTTTGCGCTATCTTGGCATTATCTGTGTATGGGATAGTTTTGTTTGCTGATATGGACAAGTTTGTGGACATAAATGCAATTCATTTGTTTGTGTTGAAGAATCCAATACCTACTCTCCTAGGTGACTTGTATTATTCGGTGCACTATAGGAATGAGAAGAGACGAGGTGGCTTGGTTAGATGTTGTGCTCAGTTGTTCTACACTTGGTTTATGAGGCACATCCCTATTGCGGGAGTGTTTAAGGATCCCAATGTAATATGGTCGCAGAAGCTCAACACGTTGACTGCCAAAGACATCAGATGGTTCACTTTGAGGTTAAAAGGGAAAGAGCTCATCTCCAGTTGTGGAAAGTATCCTAATGTTCCCCTCTTAGGAGTAGCAGGTTGCATTAACTACAACCCCATACTCTTGAGAAGACAATTAGGGTACGCTTTGAAGAATGTTCCCAAGGATTCAGAGTTGGATCAGACTTTCTATTTTCCTATGAAGGATAATCTCCCATTGGTGCGGGAGGCTGCAGGTGCTTGGAAAACGGTTATTAAGAAGGGTATAGATCGTTTGGGTAGGAGCAACAACCAAATGTTTCCCGAGTTTGAGGCGTGGGTAAGAGAAAAAGCCCAAGTGACTCTGATCCCTTTCTCTGCACCATTACCACCATCCACTACGGTGCCCTTGGAGGAATATCAGAAGTTAGAGGCTTTGGTTAAGCAACTGAGGATTGAAAATCAAGAGGCTCGTAATTCTTGTCAAGCGCTGATGATCCAGAACCGTCAATTGAAAGATAGAGCTGAGCAAGCCGAGGAAATAGTCCGTCTTAAGCAGAAGGATTTTGAAGATAGAGAGCTCTATTTCCGAAAGAAAGGTTTAGCCGAGACTCACAAGACGGCCCAGCGCCGAAGAGAGAAGAAGGATCTTAGTGAAGCCAATGAAGCTGTTACTTTATGGCAGGAGAAATGGGACGAAAATCTGAAGAAACAAAAGGAGTTAGACGCCAAGCACAAACAGGAAGTCAAAAGCCTTCAGGATTCTGTGGATGGGCAGAAGGAACTTCTCAGGAAAGCTTACTATCAAGAGGAAGATCGTATCCGGCGCGTAACAGAAAGTCAGCAGGCACTGAGGGAAGCTCAAAAGGAGATTGAAGACTTGAAGTTGAAAGCTGAAGTGAAAAGGTCGAAGGCCGAGTCTAGTCGAAGCAAGGAGAATGAAGCAGCATTTCTACAGCAGATCGAGGAGTTACACGCTTCTTCTGATACGAGGGACCTCCTCATTCAGAAGCTCATCCAGGAGCCCGGTCATCCAGATGTGGTTCAGCTGTTCCAGAGCGTCAAATGCCTTAGCTGGAGATTGAAGGATATAGAGTTCCCTAGGGTTTAATTTCATATTGTTGTACTTGGATTACCCATAGGCTTGTTGTGGGATTCCCTTATATGTGATGTACTTTTGTTATTGTGATTGGCACCCTTCGGGGACTTTGTATTGTCAAACTCCAATTTATATGATTGATTTGTTCCGGATTTCTTGTTCGTTATTTGCACCGACACGGGGTAATGAGCACCAATTCTTCACGGCCGTCATTGTGTCTGAATATCATTTGGGTCTTCTTCCCAATTCTTATCTTCTTAATGCCAGGACCGGACATAGGAAAATACTCGGGAATAAAAGGAACACATTGCATTGCATACGCATCATTTGCATTTTGTCTTTGTCTTTGCAGGTTTTTCTTCGGGATGTCTAATTTATCTGTGTTCATCAGGCAAAGATTGCGAGGGCCGCCAAGACCCGGTACATTCGACAGAATATTCCTCATCGGTACGCGACCCGCAGTAATCAAAGAACAGCAATGGACGCCATGCAGACAGAACTCAACGATGTCCGTACCAAGATGGCAGAATTTGTGACTCTGATGCAGGGGATGGCCCAGGGGCAGCAGGAGCTGAGAAATGCAATTCAAGGCTTAACTCCTCCTAACACTAATGCTCAGGAAACTACTTCCGGCGGACTAGGGGCTCCTCCCAACACTAACAACGGTACAGGTGGACCTCATGTTCCAGATCCATCTATGGCTGCGTATGTTCCTGTGCAGGACAGGCAGGAAGACCAATTCCAGTACTTCAACAATGATATGGGTTTCGGCGGTGACGGAAATCTCAATGACTTCTTGGTGCTTGCAGAGAAGGTCAAGGCCTTAGAGTGCAAAGATACTTTGGGAATTGACGTGTCAGATATGGGTTTAGTACCTGGGGTGGTCATTCCACACAAGTTCAGGCCACCAGCATTTGATAAATACAACGGCAACTCTTGCCCGAAAACTCACCTACAGGCTTTCTACAGGAAGATTGCGGCTCACACGCGAGACGAGAAACTATGGATGTACTATTTCCAGGATAGCCTTTCAGGAGGGTCCTTGGAGTGGTACATGAAGTTGGAAAGGAGCTCTATTAGAAGTTGGAAGGATTTGGGAGAGGCCTTCCTCAGACAATATCAATACAACATTGACATGGCACCTAGCCGTACTCAGCTTCAAAGTTTGACACAGAAGAGTTCGGAGAGCTTCAAAGACTATGCACAGAGGTGGCGTGAGGTGGCCGCCCGAGTGCAACCACCGTTATTGGAAAGAGAGATGGTCGATCTTTTCTTGAATACCCTCCCAGGGCATTTCATGGAAAGGTTGGCTGGTTGTTCCTCAAGTGGCTTCTCGGACATTATCCTGACTGGAGAAAGAATTGAAAGCTGGCTCAAACAGGGGAAGATTCAAAATGGAAACGCTTCAGCGTCTGGTACCAAGAAACCCTTTGTGAAAAGGAGGGAAGGAGAAACAGGAGCAGTATACGCACAGAGAGGAATGATGCACCAAGGATATTATCAGCAAGTGGCCCCCGTCACTATTTCAACTCCTCCAATTCAACAGCGGGTTCAACCTCCACAGCCGCAACGCTCACAGGGGTATCAGCCAAGACCCCCCCGTCCGTATTACCCTCAGAAGCCGAGAGACAGACATTTTGAAGCTCCACCAATGTCTTACTCCCAACTGTTGAAGAATCTCCTGCAGCTTCAAATGATTCAACTTCGTACCTTGCAACCTCCGAAGCCAGGCCAAATTCCTGAAGGTTATGACTCGAATGCTAGATGCGAGTTTCATTCTGGAGCTCCCGGCCATAGCACTGAGAATTGTAAAGCGTTGAAGCATGCTGTTCAGGACTTGTTGGATTCTAAAGCGATCAATTTCGCTCCCTCTCCTAATGTGCTGGAAAATCCCATACCTCATCACAGGGGCATGGTTGGTGCAATTGGTGAAGGGGAGAAATTGAATTTGGTGGATGATGTAGATGACTTGAAGACTTCATTGGTCGCTATCAAGGTTTGTTTGTTGAAGAGAGGTATTTTCCCCGGATGCAAGGATGATTGTTCAGAATGCACAGAAGCTACCAACGGTTGTAAACGATTGAAGGCCGGAATTCAAGGTATGATTGATGAAGGAATGCTGCAATTTGACAAGATTGTGAAAGAAAGTGAAGTATCTACAGTAACTATCTTTTATGATCCATCCCGAGTTCCTTCGCGTGCTAGAGTGGCACCAATAACTATTACTACTGCTGGACCCATGATGTACCAAAGTGACAGAGCAGTTCCTTGGCATTACGGTGGTGAAGTATATTACAATGGCCAGAGGCAAGAATTGGCCACGACTAGTATAACCCCAGCTCAAGTAGAGAATGTTGGAGTAGGGGGTTTTACTCGAAGTGGAAGACTGTTTGCGCCTGAAACATTGAGAAACAATGTGATACCACCTAAAGATACTGCCGAAGCCCAAGCAAGAGCCAGAGGGAAGCAACCTGTAGTTGTCAATGATCCAACTCCATCAGCTGATCCAGATCTCACCTTTGATAAGGAAGCCGAAGAATTCTTGAGGATCATCAAGAAGAGCGACTATAAGATTGTAGATCACTTGCAGCAGACGCCGTCAAAGATCTCCATCTTATCATTACTCATGTGCTCGGATTCTCACAGGAAGGCCCTTTTAAATATTCTGAACAAGGCATACGTGCCTCAGGATATTTCCGTAAACCAGCTAGAAACGGTGGTGTCCAGTGTTAATGCCAGTCATGGATTGGGTTTCACGGACTTGGACTTAACTTCTGATGGGCGTGCTCACAATCGGGCATTGCATATTTCTCTGGAATGCAAGGGAGCAGTGCTCTCCCATGTGCTGGTGGATACTGGTTCATCTTTGAATGTCTTGCCTAAGAAGGCATTGATGAAGCTGGACTATGATGGGGTGGTGCTAAGGCCCAGTGATCTAGTAGTACGGGCATTTGATGGATCAAGAAGATCGGTATTTGGAGAGGTGGAGTTACCTATTAAGGTAGGTCCACAAGTCTTCAATACCACGTTTTATGTGATGGATATCCAACCGGCATATAGTTGCTTACTTGGAAGGCCCTGGATACACTCGGCAGGAGCGGTTTCTTCTACACTTCATCAGAAATTAAAGTTCGTCTGGGAAGGTCAAGTTGTGACGGTCAGCGGGGAAGAAGATATTTTCGTTAGTCATCTCGCCTCATTCAAATATGTGGAGATGGATGGCGAAATAGTCGAGACCCCTTGTCAAGCTTTTGAGCCTGTGAAGTCCGAGCAAGCATCTGCAGTAGCAATTTCTCCTGAAGAACCGAAGAAGGTAGTTTCCATAGCTTCCTATAAACAAGCGCGTGAATTGGTAGAGTCTGGAGTGCGAGAAGGCTGGGGCAGCCCAGTCGAATTGCCAGAGAAGAAGGACATGTTCGGGATTGGCTATCACCCTGGAGGATCTTCGTCTGAAACAGGTGCAAAAGGTTGTCAAAGCCCAGTCACTTTCACAAGTGCGGGAATGGTAAACTACGAAAACATCAGTGCTGTACAGGATGACATCGTCGATAGCGATTGTGACTTAGATGAATGGATCAGGCCTGCCGCTCCAGGAACTCAACTTAGCAACTGGACATCGGAAAGGCTCATTTCGGTCACTTCCTTCGAAGAGTAATAATGTTTTGTTTCTATTTTTCCTGTACTAAAGCACTATGTCTTACCCCGGGGCATAGTGTCTCTTTGTAAGGGTTCATTTGTTCATTAACACAGTCATTAATAAAACTGACGTTTCACATTCATTCATGTTGTTCTCTGTCTTTCATTTTTTACTTTTGTTTTTCAAAAAGAAAGAAAAGTTTTAAAAATGGCAATGTTTCTCAAGTTGTTGCTAAAGCCTTGCATGAATCATCATTCATGCAGGTGCTCGTCACCGGATCTTATCAATGACGACCCTGTTATGGCTAAGTATGACTTCGACAATCCAATTTATCAAGCCGATGAGGAAGGTGAAGAGGATTGTGATTTACCCGAAGAATTGACCAGATTGCTCAAACAGGAAGAGAAGATGATTCAGCCGCATGAGGAAGATGTTGAAGTGATAAACTTGGGTACTGAAGAGGACAAGAAAGAAGTCAAGATCGGAGCTGCATTAGAAGAATCTGTCAAGACTCGTTTGATGGCTATGCTTCGAGAATACGTTGACGTTTTCGCATGGTCCTACCAAGATATGCCTGGTTTAGACACTGACATTGTGGTACACAAGCTACCCCTCAGAGAAGGTTGTCCTCCGGTAAAGCAGAAGTTGAGGCGCACACGTCCAGACATGGCAATCAAAATAAAAGAAGAAGTGCAAAAACAGTTTGATGCTGGCTTCTTGGCCGTGACTAGTTATCCTCCATGGGTTGCTAACATTGTGCCGGTTCCTAAAAAAGATGGCAAAGTCAGAATGTGTGTGGATTACAGGGATTTGAATAGGGCTAGCCCCAAAGATGATTTCCCTCTACCTCACATAGATGTACTTGTTGATAATACTGCTCAGTTTTCCGTGTTCTCCTTCATGGATGGATTCTCAGGCTATAATCAAATCAAGATGGCTCCCGAGGATATGGAAAAGACAACTTTCATCACTCCTTGGGGCACCTTTTGTTACAAGGTCATGCCGTTTGGTTTAAAGAATGCCGGAGCTACCTACCAACGGGCAATGGTGACGTTGTTTCATGACATGATCCATCATGAGATTGAGGTTTATGTTGATGACATGATAGCAAAGTCCCAGACGGAAGAAGAACACTTGGTCAACCTAGCAAAATTGTTTGACAGGCTTCGAAAGTTCAGACTGAGGTTAAATCCGAATAAATGCACCTTCGGGGTTCGTTCTGGCAAGTTGCTCGGTTTCATTGTTAGTGAACGAGGGATTGAGGTTGATCCGGCCAAAGTGAAAGCAATCCAGGAAATGCCTGAGCCAAAGACTGAAAAGCAAGTGCGTGGTTTCTTGGGGAGATTAAACTACATTGCACGGTTTATTTCTCACCTGACGGCCACGTGCGAGCCCATCTTCAAGCTTCTGAGGAAAAATCAGGCCATTAAATGGAATGAAGACTGTCAGCGGGCCTTCGACCGAATCAAAGAATATTTGTTGGAGCCACCAGTCCTTATGCCTCCGGTGCCAGGGAGACCTCTGATTATGTATCTCACTGTGCTGGAAGGATCGATGGGATGTGTACTGGGTCAGCAGGACGAGTCTGGTCGAAAAGAGCATGCCATTTATTACCTTAGCAAAAAGTTTACCGATTGTGAGACACGATACTCACTACTCGAGAAAACTTGTTGCGCTTTGGCATGGGCTGCTCGCCGACTAAGACAGTACATGCTGACTCACACTACTCTCCTAATTTCTAAGATGGATCCTGTAAAATACATCTTCGAAAAACCGGCTTTGACAGGAAGAGTGGCCCGTTGGCAGATGATACTCACGGAGTATGACATACAATACACTTCACAAAAAGCAATCAAGGGGAGTGTGTTGTCAGAATATTTGGCCCAGCAGCCGATTGATGATTATCAACCCATGAGGTTTGAGTTTCCGGATGAGGACATCATGTTCCTCAAGTCGAAAGACCATGAAGAACCACTTCCGGAGGAGGGGCCTGACCCTGAATCCAGATGGAAGTTGATGTTTGGCGGAGCTGTAAACATGAATGGGAGTGGAGTCGGTGCTGTTATTATCTCACCAGAAGGAGTCCACACACCTCTCGCTGCTCGGTTAACCTTCGAGTGCACTAATAACGAAGCCGAGTATGAAGCTTGCATCATGGGGATCGAAGAGGCAATAGACTTGCGAGTCAAGAACCTTGAGATCTTCGGAGATTCTGCTTTGGTAGTAAATCAAGTCAATGGCAAATGGCTAGTTCATCAAGCTCGTTTGATTCCTTACCGAGACTACGTCAGGAGGCTGTTAACCTTCTTTACCAAAGTAAAGCTGAGCTATGTTCCTAGAGACGAAAACCAGTTCGCCGATGCTCTCGCAACTTTATCGTCCATGATTAAAGTTTGCCAAGAGAATTTTGTGCCTCGAATTTCGATCTCTCGTCTTGAAAGACCGGCTTATGTCTTCGCAGTTGGTGATGGTGAAGATGACAAGCCTTGGTACCACGACATCAAACAATTCCTGAAAGCTCAAGAATACCCGGCTGGGGCATCCAGTAAAGATAAGAAAACTCTTAGAAGACTGGCGGGAGGCTTCTTCTTGAATCAGGATGGTGTGTTGTACAAACGGAACTTTGACATGGTGCTGCTCAGATGTGTGGACCGACACGAGGCAGACATGTTAATGCAGGAGGTTCACGAAGGCTCCTTTGGTACCCATGCTGGAGGACATGCCATGGCCAAGAAATTATTGAGATCGGGATACTATTGGATTACCATGGAGTCTGATTGTTGCAAATACTCCCGCAAATGCCATAAGTGTCAAATTTATGCCGACAAGGTCCATGTGCCTCCGAATCCGTTGAGTGTCATGTCTTCACCGTGGCCATTCGCTATGTGGGGCATCGATATGATTGGAAAGATTGAGCCAACAGCTTCTAATGGGCATCGCTTCATCCTAGTTGCTATTGATTATTTCACGAAGTGGGTTGAAGCAGCTTCCTATGCCAATGTCACCAAACAAGTGGTTGCTCGGTTTATTAAGCGGGACATCATCTGCCGGTATGGAGTCCCTGAAAGGATCATTACTGATAATGGTTCTAATCTCAACAACAAGATGATGGCTGACTTGTGTCGAGACTTCAAAATAGAACACCACAACTCTTCTCCGTATCGTCCGAGGATGAATGGCGCCGTCGAGGCGGCTAATAAAAACATCAAGAAGATTGTGCAGAAGATGGTTGTGACGTACAAAGATTGGCATGAGATGTTACCGTTCGCGTTGCATGGGTATAGAACCTCAGTACGCACTTCAACTGGGGCAACTCCATTCTCGTTGGTGTATGGTATGGAGGCAGTTCTACCGATTGAAGTGGAAATCCCTTCGTTGAGGTTAATGATGGACATCAAGCTAGATGAAGCTGAGTGGCTCCGATCCAGATATAATCAATTGAGCCTCATTGAAGAGAAGCGCCTAGCAGCTGTATGCCATGGACAGTTGTATCAGCGACGAATGAAGCAAGCTTTTGACAAGAAGGCGCGACCACGGAGGTACATGCCAGGAGATTTAGTGCTGAAAAGGATTCTTCCTCCTCTCAACGATCACAGGGGCAAGTGGACACCCAATTATGAAGGACCGTTCGTGGTTAAAAAGGTTTTCTCAGGCGGAGCCTTAATGCTGACAACCATGGACGGAGAAGACTTTCCATCCCCTGTCAACGCAGACGCAGTAAGAAAATACTTCGTGTAAAAAGGACCCGCTGGATAAAAACAGAATAAAGATCCAGGCAAAAATGGGCATCCCGGCGAGCCAAAAACAGAATAAAAGGCTCGGGCAAAAGTTAGGGAAATATCGAAAAAATGTACACCCGCTAAGTTGAAAAGCCACATCGGACAACTCAGGCAAAAAAGGGTATCCCGGTGGATTGAAAACCTGAAAGGGCGATCCACGCAAAAGAGGGATTAACACGAACGACTGCGATCTGCGAGATCCATGACCTACCTACAGTTGAGGCTATACTAAGGGTTGAAGATCAGTTCACTTACTTTTTCTCAAAAGGCAGAAGAGCAGAGCGTCTTGAAGACATACGAGTCATAACCGGGTTGATACTTGATGAGATTCATTTTTCACATTGCCAATAGGGTAGTTTGTTTTTCTTTTAGTTGTTCCCTCATTCCAGGGGACCGCTTCCTTTGTATTGCCTATTCAGGGCCACCTTTCCAAATCAATAAAGTTCAACTTCATTCAGTGGACCATTTTGTTTCTTTGTTTTTACTTTTTCATCTAGCATTGATTGATTGTGAAAACGTCTAACTTGCATTGTGTTATGAACATTTGAATGCTTTTCTAACTCGTGCAGGAGAATAGAAACATTTAATTCAACTCTGAAAGGGTTCTGAGATACCTAGACAATGGTTCATGCTATAAGCCTGGGGCAAGCAGGTCCCAAACTAATTCTCTATTGTTGCAGGTACTATCGATTGTGTTCATGCAGGTACAGGTACTGGTGTTGCTAACAGAGCTAAAAGATCACTATCCAGGATGGGCATTCCCATTTGTTTGAGCAGGAACAAATGTTTCCCAGAGGGTTTCCAATTATCCCCAGCCATGTGCAATTTGAAACTTCACCTAGCAAGGTGGCAAAGAGTGGGTGCAGTCCCCCAAGCATAAAGTTCCCTTCATACAGGGGCAATCCTTAACAGCATCAGGGATGTCTTGCTTCCCCAGCAGTTGCTTCCTCAGCAGTGTCATGCCTTGGGTTCCCAGCCAATTCAGGAAGTCTTCACTTCCCCACCAGAGTTCAAGAATGGTCCATCTCCAGCAGGGTCTTGGCGCTCCAATCTCAAAGTCCAATTTATTTTTGGCAGTGGCGGCTATTCAGAGCCAGTAAATTATTAACAACTTTCCCCGCAGAGTTGTTTCCTCCTCATCAGGATGAGCCAGATCAATGCAGTGATCATCGTTTCTTTCCAGCCAAGTTATATGGAATTACCTGCAGTCCCCTTGTCAGGAGATCTTTTTGCATTATCATTCGCATAATCATCATTGCGTCTGCATCTCCAAAGCGTAGCATTTCCATCATCATGGAGCATTACGCCATAAGTCCAAACATATGCATGCCAGCATGGGCCAGTTTTGAGGTATATTACAACATCTTCTTAACCTGAAGTACTCCGCACAGAGGATACCATTATCATTTTCAGACATCCTTGTCTTTTCAAGTCAATGTTTGTCACTTTTTCCGCGTCTTGTTTGGTACAACAGTCGCGTCGTAGGTTCCCGTTTTGTACAACGGTCCTGTTTGCTTGGGCTCTCGTTTATGTACAACGATCCCGTTCCGTCTTGCCCTATTTTCTTTGTGTTTCTGGTTACCGCCTGCGGCCGGTATACCTTTGCGTCTCCATTTGAGGATGGTTTCGTGTTAGATCCGAGGATCTTTTGGATTGTCATTCGAGGATGGCATTTCTGTTCTTCAAGTCCTTCTGAGGTTGGTCTTGTGGTGTGGCTATTATTCGAGGATAGTAGTTCACTTTTTGAGCTTATTGATCGAGGTCAGTTTGTTTCTTTTGCAAAGTCTGTCTGAGGTCAGCTTTGTATTTGGTTATCAGTCGAGGCTGGTATACCTTTGCGTCTCCATTTGAGGGTGGTTTCGTGTTAGATCCGAGGATCTTTTGATTTGTCATTCGAGGATGGCATTTCTTTTTCTTCAAGTCCTTCCGAGGTTGGTCTTGTGGTGTGGCTATTATTCGAGGATAGTAGTTCACTTTTTGAGCTTATTGATCGAGGTCAGTTTGTCTCTTTTGCAAAGTCTGTCTGCGGTCAGCTTTGTGTTTGGTTATCAGTCGAGGCTGATATACCTTCGCGTCTCCATTTGAGGGTGGTTTCGTGTTAGATCCGAGGATCTTTTGATTTGTCATTCGAGGATGGCATTTCTTTTTCTTCAAGTCCTTCCGAGGTTGGTCTTGTTGTTGTGGCTATTATTCGAGGATAGTAGTTCACTTTTTGAGCTTATTGATCGAGGTCAGTTTGTCTCTTTTGCAAAGTCTGTCTGAGGTCAGCTTTGTATTTGGTTATCAGTCGAGGCTGGTATACCTTTGCGTCTCCATTTGAGGGTGGTTTCGTGTTAGATCCGAGGATCTTTTGATTTGTCATTCGAGGATGGCATTTCTTTTTCTTCAAGTCCTTCCGAGGTTGGTCTTGTGGTGTGGCTATTATTCGAGGATAGTAGTTCACTTTTTGAGCTTATTGATCGAGGTCAGTTTGTCTCTTTTGCAAAGTCTGTCTGCGGTCAGCTTTGTGTTTGGTTATCAGTCGAGGCTGATATACCTTCGCGTCTCCATTCGAGGGTGGTTTCGTGTTAGATCCGAGGATCTTTTGATTTGTCATTCGAGGATGACATTTCTTTTTATTCAAGTCCTTCTGCGGTTGGTCTTGTTGTCGTGGCTATTATTCGAGGATAGTAGTTCACTTGTTGAGCTTATTGATCGAGGTCAGTTTGTTTCTTTTGCAAAGTCTGTCTGAGGTCAGCTTTGTATTTGGTTATCAGTCGAGGCTGGTATACCTTTGCGTCTCCATTCGAGGATGGTTTCGTGTTAGATCCGAGGATCTTTTGAATTGTCATCCGAGGATGGCATTCTTCCCAGCATATTCCCACCCGTTTCTATTTTCATTGCCTATTAAGAGATCAAAAACAGAAAATATATAAATAAATAAATGGGCAGATGACATTTCCATCATTCTCAGTGTGCAAATTTTCAGGTTTTATTCGAGTATTCAATCACTCCATACCTTGAACGTCTAAAAGCTGTTGCAATTATTCGTTCAGGTCTGCAGATGATTGAATAGGGGCAGCTGTAATACCTCAAAATTTGCCCTCTCATTTCCTCAACATTTTGCATAGCATTTTGTATATATGGATTCATAAAATAACCAAAAACATTGCATCATATATAGCATAGCCGAGGCGTGGGTATGTGATCAATGATCGGAGCAACCGAAAGTTATGAAGAGGCTACCGAAGGGCCACAAAGCTTCTCAACCTTGTGCAAAGGGTTCACAATATCCCACAAGTCTTCACTTGAAGCCACAAGTCATGGAAAGTTTTGGTTTGATTGAAGGAGGCAAGCAGTGCAATACTTCTTGAGGGAAAAGAGCCGAATTAGGGTTTCATTTCTACAGGGCTTCTACATAAATTTTTGAGTCGAAGTGGATTTCTTTGACTTATATATGATGTCAAGTGCCTAGGGTTCAAATCTCGTCCACAAATTCATTTTGGAAGGGGTTCGACTGGCCGGACGACGGAAAATCGAAGAGTTGGAGAAAAGGCAACCGAACTAGGTGAAAAGGGTCGACTCCGGACTTTTAAGATCGAGATCGTGAAATTAGGGTTACAATGATCCTATGGTTCAAACTTGGTCAAGAAACGATGGAGGAATCATGAAAAAAATCAAAGAAAAATCATTTGAAAGGTAGTTAGTTTCACCATTTCCCTCCACTTTTCCTTCCACTTTCTTTCCACACTTCCTTTCATTCTTTCCATCTCATTTTTCCACTTCAATTCCACTCCATTTCCCTTGGAAACTTCCACCACCTTCCACCATCTTCTAGAGTGTTCCAAGGAATATTCCAAGGAATATTCCAAGGAATATTCCCTTTTCCAACCCTAACCCTAACTAACTTCCAAACCTAATTTTGGATCCCAAACCTAATTTTTGGGCCCCAAACCCAAACCTAGCTCCTAGCCTAAGCCCTATTTAAGCCATTTTCATCCAAACCAAAAGGGTTGACACCATTTTTCAATTTTTCACTCTTTGAGAATCACTTTTCTCTCTCACTTTTCCTCTCCCTTTCACCAAAGCTTTTTCAAATAAGCTCTTCAAGTTTCACATTGAAACTTGAAGATCTTGAAGCTTAAGCCTCAACCTCCTTTGATTTTGTGGATTGTGGAAGAAGAAGCTACTGAATTTTGTGAGGATTATCGACTTATCGGAAGCACACGAAGATTCAATTTCAAGAACGCATTTATTTTGCGATTTCTCGGTTTTCGGTTTTCTCTTTGATTCAAGCTTCGATACTTGCAACAATCACCGAAGCACTCCTCCGCTTCGTAGGTTGGTGATCTTAATCACTTCTTCTTTAAGTTATTCTCTTCATCTCGCCACTTTCGGCATTCTTTAAGTGTTTTTCGCTTTGCTTGAATTAATTCCGTTCGATTATGTGTTGTTTGCATTTTTGTGATTTTTGTTGAATTTAGAAATTAGAGTGTTAATAGATGTAGGTGCTAGCATGTGTAAATAAGCTCCGAATAAGTAGAAATTAGTGGTAGCATGTCCCTAGGTATGTTAGGATTGTCTAGAAGCAAGTTTGTGGCCAAAAGCACTTTTTTTAAAAAGCTTTTTTCAAGTCTGTTCAGGGTTAACCGGTTAACGCATGGGGTTAACCGGTTAACGCGTGCGTTCTTGGCCAAATTGCTTCTGTTTTAGGTCCGTTAACCGGTTAACCCATATGGTTAACCGGTTAACGCTGATGATTTTTGTGTTTTTGGTTCCTTTGATTGCTTAGCCCTAAGTCCTAGTGCCCCTAATGTTCATGTATGTTTAGGTAGTGATTTTAGGTAATTTTAGGATCCATTTCCAGTAGCTAGTTCCCCCATTTCGAGTCGTTTCGACACGATTCCGTTTATATCGCATATTATGTGTTTTTTGTGTTCTTTGTGCATAGATTAAATTCTTGCATGTTGTTACCATGTTTGTGCATTATTTGACACATAATAATCATGTTGCATTCTGTTTTTACATGTTTGCATGGCATTAAATCATTTTGCATTTCATTGTATCATTATGTTGATGTATGTTGCATGTTGCATAAGCATGTATGTATGTGCATTTGGTTGCATTTAGTTGCATGCTTGATCATAGCATTTGCATAAATTCAATTCTGAATTTTGCATTGAGTTTGGCATTCTTTTTGAGCAATCATGTTGCATGTTCATATTCAATAATCATCATGCTCACATGATATGTTTAGATGCTACTTTGTGCATTACTTGTTGCATAATCCATATGATGCATGCTTGCATAATCCTTCAAAAATATTCATGTTCTTGCATTTTTAGATGTTAATCCATGTTCAAATGCATGTTTGTGATGTGTTTAGTGTATTTTTAATTGAGTTTGTGCATTAAAAAATGAAAATAATCAATTCTGGATTTTGCATTTCATAGCTGTTGTGTTGCATAAGTGCTGTAAAATGTATGCTGTTTGTTATGGGTGCATGCTGCATTTGACCTTTTACACCTACCTTTTGCATGCTGCATGCTGGCTGTAAAAAGCTGGTGGGTGTTAGGCTTAGTTTCATAGCTGTTTGTGTAATAGGGGCTGTAATAGGTGCTGTATTTTTTGTCCTAGTTTTTCTAGTTCCTTTAGGATTAAAATAGAGTCTAGTTTAGGTCCAAGGTGCCTTAGAATTTAATTAGGATTTAATTAATGTGTGTTTGCCTTATTCTCTTTTAATAAAAATATGCACTAATCATTTGTTTTGTAGTGGGGAAGATTGAGGTAAGTTTCCTTCACTTTATCCTTTATTTCTTATGCATTTCTTTTAGTTTTTTTTAATTCATTTTTCCTTCCATATTTGTGATTGGTAGGATTCCCCATTGTTAGGACCAACTTATCTTCTTTAGGAAGTAAGTTGCATCCTTTTTCCTTTTTCTTTTCCTTTTTCCATTAGGATTAGAAACCTCACAAACCATAGGATTTCCCTTTGTAAATAAATAAAATTAGGGTGTGTCTTAGTTCCCCTTAGTTTTTGTCCCTTTTCCCATTTGAGTCATTCTCCTTCTCATCTCAAAAGAAAAGCAATAAAACACTTAATAAAAACCGAACAATCTTGTACGACACGAGACTTTGTTGCGGAGTGTTTATACGCGTCCTGTTTCGGGGCGAGGTGTAAATACTTCCCGCGATGGATAGGTCTTAGTACAAGACAGTTCACAAACAAATTCAAAAAAAAACACTTCTTTTAAAAAGCCAAAAACAAACAATAAGCGGCTATCCTGCGGGAACTTCTCTTCTCATCTCATTCATTCACAACGCGAACTCGCGACTACTTGTCTCGCATGCAAGACGGTAAACGCACTCGTACCAGACGAGCCTGCAACACCTGAGCATAGACATACGCAGTTCCAGCTGTAAAAAATACAAACAAATAGTTCCCGCCTAGGTTAGGCGAACTACGTCGACTCTGATCCTCATTATCCCGATGAGGTACGTAGGCAGCGGGGTAGGGCCCGTTCGAGCACATTCTTTATTTTCCCTACATTTCCCCTTTTATTCCCTTTTTCTTATTTCAGTTCATTTCTCATTTTCCATTCCCTTTATTCCAGTAGCGGTTTATTCAGCAGCATCCTATTTTCTCACCCTTTGAAACAAGCAAGCAAGCGTGGATCCCGTCGGGTACGACGGACGGATTGGGGTGCTAATACCTTCTCAATTCGTAACCGACTCCCGAACCCCGATCTTTGGTTCGCAAGGCCTCGTCCTTTTCCTTCTTCCTCAGGTTTGTGCAACATTACCTTTCCCACTCCTTTGGGATAAAAATGTCTGGCTGGCGACTCTAACCTTTCCGCGCCACTTTCGCGTTTGTACTAGGATGAAAATCCCGGGAGCGACACTTACCATCTTTTGAAGAGACCTATTTTTGCTTTCTAGAACTCCATTTTGCTATGGATTTCTAGGATATGAGAAATCATATGAAATTTCATTTTCTTCACACACTAATTTAAAGTGTTTGTTTTCAAATGCTCTACCATAATCACTTCTTATAGTTGCAATTCACAAATCTTTTTTCAACATGCATTTCTTTGCACAATATTGAGAACACATAATGAGACACATCCTTGTGTTTTAGGAATATCACCCATGTTCATCTATTGTATCATCGATTATAACTAATTCATACTTTTTACCATTGGTTGGTACAATTTTCACTGGTCCGAACAAATCACCATGTAAGAACTCTTATGATTTGGAAGAGGAAATAATATTCTTAGAATGAATTTTTTCCCACAAGTTTCCTTCTTTGACAAGTCTCACAAAGAGCATATAATTGATACTCAAGCTTGTTAAATTTAGAGATTAACCTCAAGCTAACATGTCCTACTAGTATATGTCATCACCATTGATCTTTGTTCACTAACATTTGTCATTTCACCTCTTGTTTTTCAAGGCCAGACAACTTTGTTTTATAAATGTTGTTTATTCTTGTTCCACCAAAAGGACAAAACCATTTTTTGACTAATAGTCTTATATGACTTTTGGTTGAAGAAAACATCATAACCATTATTGTTTGATTGACTTACGCTCGTTATATTATGGATTACTCCTTCAATTAAAAATGGATTATTGATAGAGGAAAGGTAGACATTACATGATGTGTCATGACTAATAGGTATCTAAATTTTCTTAAGTTATTTTTGGTAAGTTTTAAAAAGTTTATTGTCTTCTATGTATATTTAAACCTTTATTAGACTGCAAAATTTGAATTTACATTCTAATGTAGTGTTCAATTCAAATTTCAAAAGAGAATGATGGACCCACTTGTTGGTAATTCAAAAGTTTATTTAAATTAAAAAAGGGATTTCTTGACCTTTAGGTGCCTTGAGAAGAGGTTTAACTTGTCCTCACTTCTTAGCCTCTCTTTTCCCCTGCTTTATAGGGCTCCATTTTCATTCTCTTCTAATGAGAAAGGAAGAAATTAAGGAAGAAATGGACAAACTTTCCACCTGCCCTCAAAGGTCAAAAAGCACATACCCCACAATCATTAATAGGCTCACATTTGGTAGATATATGGTTGGTTTATAAAGGCTGATAATTTCTTACAAGTATTAATTATCAAATAATTTAATTTTGTATTATCTTTTATATTCATTTATTTTAAAATAATCAACCAATTTCGTCTAAGATATAATATCGAATTAATACTTTAAGACGACAAAAAAAAGTCATGCAATTTTTTCACTCAAAATCTTGGAGCTCTATCTTTAATTCAAAGAAATAGAAAAAAGATATGAACCTTAACTTGAATAGGAATTTTTTTATTTTATATAATACAATTTTCTTATAATGAAGAAACTCAATTGTATTGAGTAAAGATTTTAAAAGAATTAAGTAAAAATTATCAAATTCAGTATTTGATATAATATTCTAAGAAAATAAGTATTACTGATAAGTGAGACCAATCTCATTATAAATAAGAAGACATTTTGTATTTGTAAGTGAGATCAAGAGAAGATTAATATATTATTCCTTTCACTTCAATAATCAATACTCTCTCAATTCTATCTTCTCTCTAATAACTTCAAAAGTTATTTTCTTCTTCAAATCATTGTGCGAAGGAATCATCTTGCAATCAAGTGTGTGGTTGAATCACTCCAGTGAAGAGTGAAAAACAAGGATCTAAAATCAATTAAGAAAGTGATTGAATCTTATTCTATCAAGATCGATTCCAACATCTGGTATCTAGAGCATTGGTTGTAATTCTTGGGAAGCATAGAGCAATGACTTCTCATCTAAACGAACATTTTCTAGAAAGTCTTCCTATTTTGAATGACAATAATTATGATAATTGGTGTAAGCTGATGAAGGATGTCTTCTGCTATCAATATATTTGGGTTCTTGTGAAGAATGAAGTGACACCAATTAGCGACAATGCCATGAATGAACAAAAGGTTATACATTAAGATTTGAAAAAGAAAGATTGTAAATCCCTCTTTATAATCCATCAATGCATTAATTCGGACAACTTTGAGAAAGTTGGTGATGCAAACTCATCGAAAGAGGCTTGGTACATTTTGGAAAATTCTTTTGGAGGTGCTGAGAAGCTGAAAGAAGTGAGGTTACAAGCTTACAAAAGAACGTATAAGTTGATTCATGCGGAAGGAAGTGAAAGTGTGGATGATTTCTTCATTAGGGTAACAAGACTCATGAATTAAATCAAGATGTATGGAGAAATATTAACATCAAGATCAATAGTTGCAAAGATCTTGAGGCCATTGCTTCCAAAATTCGATCATGTAATTATAGACATAGAAGAATTGAAGGATCTATCAATCATGACAAAAGAGGAGCTTCAATGGACGCTTGAATCTCATGAACAAAGAATAGCTGAAAGATCTACAAGCAAGATGAAAGGTGATGTAGCTCTGTATGAACCGTATAGTCAAGACCTCTCTTAGGTATATTTTAATTAAGATGAATATGGTAAAAAGAAGATAATATATTTCATCATGATCAAGTCAACAATAAAGTCTTAAGAATTAGCTTTGGATTAAGTAAAGAATTCATGAATCAAGCTCAAAATCAACATCCAATGTATATGCAATTCAATACATATACACATTTTAAGTGCTCAAGGTCATTCTTGCATTTCAACCATTTTAAATTTTATTTTCACTTTGAAAAATGTCAAACTTGGTGTTGATACAATCTATTGACATGAATGAACCAATAGATTATCATATGAACATTTTTCATAAATTAACAAAAAAATCAATTTTTTCAAAGAATCAATCAACTGACATCAAGGACCAATAAATTGTTTCAAACTCATTATTTCAAAAAAAAAAATTCTTCGATGCACAAATCGATTATTTCCTTGAACCAATTGATTGTCCAATGTTATTTTTCCAAAATTTCAACATTAAAACAAATGAACCAATTGATTGTTGCCTTGAACCAATCGACTGTCCTGTGTTATTTTTTCAAAATTTTATTTTAAAACAAATGAACCAATCGATTGACATTTGTGTGTAATCAATTGGTCTTGTAACTTTTTCATATTTTCTGAATAAGGGACACACCACTTCATGATGAATCTTCGTGGAAACATTTCCAAATCTTTGCAAATCATTTTTCTGATGATCTTTCAAACATTTCCATGATGAATCAAAGGGTGCTTGTGGCATATCAGTAGAAATCAAATTTCAGATTTCATTTCAACCTCTTTCAAAAAAATTAAAAGCAAAACACTTTGCATTGTTTCTTCTCATAATTTTCTTTAAACAAGATACTTTGTTCAAATCATTTCATATCCTTTAACAAAAGTATCTTGAGTACTAAGGGTATATTATATTTAAATTTCCATATTTTGAAGGAGAAGGAGTACTCATTCTATCAAGATTTTCAGAATTATTCCTACTCAATTGTCTTCCAAAATTCACTTGTAACTCATATCAAATTGTTGTAACTTGACTTTAGGATTGTTGGATCAAGGTTGTTGAATAGGAAATAGGTTTTATTTCTCTTATTTGTTAAAATTAAAGGTGGGGTACCTTGGTGATTGATAGAGAGTAAGGTTAATAGAATTAGAGTGATTCTACTATAACGGTTTCTATCATATGAACAGTTCATAAGAACTTTAACAAAGTTCTTTCAACTTAACCTGTCTTAGCATGTCTAGTGAACTTTTTCAGAGTTCCTCGGTTAAACATCAAACAAACGTTAGTGGTAAACACATTTTATATCATTTGGTTACTTGTTTGAGTTCTTCATTCTTTTTAGGTTATATCACAATCATATTTATATTTCTCTCCCTTTTTGGCATAATAAAAAAAGTTAGAGTAGTTAAGCATTTTTTAAAGCATATCAATATAAGATTAAAAATTCATTCAGAATGAAAGGAATATATCATTAATGGATTGAGTGAATACAAGAAGTATCAAAACACGAAGTAGGGAAAACAAAGCAAGATCAAAGTAGACTAAGACTTTAATAATCAAAATCTTCAACATGATCTACTCTAGCACATCTTTGCTCAGTAATTGCATTTTCTGGTGCGAGCCTACTAAACAAACCCTAAAGTTCTTCTTTGAGCAATATCTCAGATATTATCCTTCCGTAAAGAAAGTAGGACTGTGTCTGAGTTCTTGAGACCTCAATGTAGTGTTTCAAGTGACTGAAGATATTTTTGGAAAGATTGATCTTAAAGTGATGCATTAATAGAAACACACAAAAATTTGTCGTCATGAGACAAAAAACTTCTTGCAGTTGCACGAGGACGAAGATTGGTCATAGAGAATCTAAACCAAGTTCTGGTAGAAGGACGAAGTTTTTCAGGATTGTTTGGTTAATAAGGAGATGAATTATCAAAAAGAATCATGCACCTCTCTACCATACCAGGTCAGTTTGATAGTCATCTATAGTGACTCCAGAGGAGATACATTTTGTGACTCCCACTATTGAGGATATAATGATAAAAATGGGAATTCGATAAACTTCTGACTTTATAGTGTTGTCTTCATCACTGATTCTGGCAAACTTCCAGAATTCTTTTACGAGAACAGGGTAGACAAGACCATTTAACATGGTGTAATAGCCCCACGATTGAATATGCATGCTCCTACCAATATCCAAACCAATATCTTGGATTTGAGCGAGGTATGGTAGTTTTTCTAGGATGACTTCTAGGGCTTCTACATTTCCACAAAAATTCATGGCAATCATTGTTGAAGTACAAAAGGAATTTTTAAGAAGGTAACTGTTTAGGTTAAGGATGAGAGAAATTTGTGGAGGAATTTATACTATTTATAGAGGAATGAGAACAGTAGGGAACAAATGAAAGTAAATACTCAAATGATAGAAAAGCAAATTGAAGGATACTATTTTCTAGGTAGGTTATGAGTGTCTAGAGTAGACGAAGATAATTGTGAAATGGAAGGAGCAGTTAGTCTCTTTAATGAGGGAATATCAAAAAATCATGAAAAGGAATTGTTCTCCTATGAATGGTGAGAGTAACTGACACTCATTAATGACCTAAGGAGATACGGTGGTTTCTCGAGAAATATAAAATCGTTTGTATGCCTTACTTCATGAGTGTTTTATTTTATGACTAAATTGAGCCCAAAAATTCTCAATCTTCTGACTCATAAATATGATTATATCAGAGTCTTGAATTATTCATATTCAACTCATGTAGTGCATAGTAATAAGATAACTATGTGAGAGTTTAATCATTCTTAAAACCACAAACCATAATGGAAAAATAAAATGATTCATTAATTAAGGGACACATACATATATTTATTTGACTAGTTTGACATGAACATATCAATGAAAAACAAATGTAAATTCGGAATTTAAACAAACAAGAGTACAACAGCTAGAACATACATGAGTTTACCAGACATGCCAGATTCTCCTAACCATTAAATACTTCACACTTAATCTTTAACAAGCAGTTTTCTAGAAAGTTTTTAGGACCATCCTCTGCAATCACATCTTTGATTATATCCACTATTCCTTCTCTGAAAAATATTTCAGACAAAACTCTTCCATAAGGAATGTAGGACTTAATGCAATTCCTTGACTCGGAGATGGATTTCCAAAGACAGTTGAAAATTCTATGTGGTAGGTTTACCTAAATGTCATTCATTAGACGATAAACGAATTCATGGTCATGACACTGAAGTAGATCTTGACCTTCTCCTCTAGGAAGGAAGTTTGACAAGATGAGTTTGAACTAAGCTTAGGGAATGGGTATGAGATTTTTCAGGATTGATAAGTTTATATCCTGATGATAGTTCATGAAGAAAGGAAAATTTTCCTGCCACAAAGAACTTATATTTTTCATAGTCAATAGTGATTCCAACATTTTCACGTCCAATTGCAAGGGTGATTGAAAATGGAGTAATGGTAATGGGAACTTCAAAAATATAGGAAGTGATATGTCCGCTCTCATGATCAAGGTATGCATACTTCCAAAATTCCTTAACAAGATTCACGTAAATAGGTTTTTCAAGCATTGTTAAGTACCTTGTCCATTGTTTAACAAATTATACATCTACTAGACTGCTAACAGTGTTACTTGTGAGAGGGGGAACATCAATAACAAATTGGTTTTTTAGATAATCTCAAGAAGATCTTCATCTCCTGGAAAGGATGGTTGAGGCATGATGAATAGATGAGAGAAAGGATTTTGACAAGGATGAATTTATGAGAGGAAGAACTGAATGTAAGAAAATCACAATGGACATGAATGACTTATATACACACATGTAGGTAATAGGAATTGTACCAGACCATAGAAGTGACATAGATTAGGGACAAAACAAGAGACATGAATTTTATGAAAGAGAAGGCATGAACAAGTTTTCATAAAGAAGAAAGTACAATATAGGTTACTGAAAGGACTATGAATAAATGAACATTTAGGAGTGATAAAGCAAAAATTATCATAATATACATATGTTTGAATAGAATAGTTCACATCATAATATTTTTAGCTTATTCTCAAGAAAACTTATGTTTTCCAAAAAGATATATATCAGGATTCACATTGTCCAGAGAATTGATCAAAATATTTTCTTTTGGAAGAAGAGAAAGTTCTAAATCATGCAATTTTTACTGATCAGGAAATTCACAGATTGGATCAATACTAACATTTAATAAGTCATAGATACAGAAAATTGTACCTTGGAGATTCTGAGATATTTACAATTATTCTTTATTTGAGTACTTTCTCTTATGACTCTGACTTGAGCTGGCTTGTGTTGAAAGCTTCTGAATTTAGCTTGTCCTTTCTTAAGCTTCTGATTAACATCACTCAGTTTTTTCTTCCTTCAGAGTGATCTACCAGAGATTCTGAACGAGTATATTTTGATTTCTCACATTCTTTAAAAGTTCTCTGTATTCTGATGTTTGAAGAACATAAGTGTCTTCTGAGTTCTGATTTCTAATATGAAAACTAGAAGAAATCTTCTTCTCAGATGATCTCCTTATTCTTATGTTCAAAATTATATATTTTATTTATGAGACCAAACTTCAGATCCAGATAATCTGGTCTTCATCATCAGAACCTTTATCTTTCATCCAACTTCCTTTAAATAGAAGCTTGTTTTTCAGAAGGTCAATAATTCCTAAGTTTAAACATAAACCTTTGAGAATTTATGTGCTTAAGAGAATTAACTGACATTTCCTAACATATTTTGATTCTGCTTCCTTGAACAGATGCAACACTTGTTTAGATACATGCATCATCAGACTTGAATGTAGCACATGATACAGTCTGAGTGACAATCTTGTTCTTTGCAATGTTGAACTAACTTGTTTTTAGAGTTAGTATGTCATATCTTTTTCTGAAAAGGATGTCTACTGATTTCTTTGTTCTAAAAAAATTCATTGACTTAAATCCTTTTGGCTTAGAATAGATGACTTATGTCTTTGCATCTTCTTATTTCAGGATTCATGCATCAAGAATTTCTGAGAGGAATATCAAATAACATTATGACAACTTTTAGTATGTTCAACTGAGATAGAATATCAAGTTAACAAGACTTAATTTTCTATGTTACTTTAATTACGACTCAAATGCATCATTGTTCATATTCCTAATGAATCAATATTCTTTTGTTTTCTGCAAAGCTTTTCAAGGAAGTAATATTCACATCTGCATTGAATCTTCTAATTGTTTGATCGGTTGGACTTCAGATGTTATGACTTGGAGACATTATTTCTTAAAGATTTGAATTCCTCTATTTTATGATTTCTGACTTCTTTTGTAAACTACATCATGAAGTTCTTATTCATCAGGGTCATAAATCAACAGTATTTCTTATTTACTTAAGAAAAAATATTAATGAGATTTTCATGAGAAAGTCAAGGGTGGACTAGTTCATTTCTTGAAAAAATCTCATACTCGCAAAGAATTACTCTTCAGCAGACAAGATTTCTTGTTCTCTGATGATTTAATCTTGAGCAAATAGGTTGTTCTTCCAATCGTATTTTCTAAGATAAGCATTCAAAAAATAATACTTCTTATCTGATGAATCTATCTTGTCAGCTGATTATTCACTCTCATTGCTTCAATGAAAGAGGATTTGTCAATGACAACTCCATAATTCAAGGAATCAGTGACTTTCTCAAGGTAATCTGTTTAGTTACAATTTAGTACTCGATCATATTCGGATATGAAACTGAAATTGAAAGTGGATTGAAAATATCACCCAGATTATTTCTTCACACTGCATCTGGATCTTTATTTGACACTGTTAGGTGTTTGATATCCATTAATAATAGAACTGGAGCTCTGATACCAATTGAAGGTGCGAGTAAAACACAAGAAAGGGGGAGTTTGAACTGGGTTTTAAACTCCTGTAAACTTTTCGCCTCTTATCATTAATATGCTTAAGAGATTATCAGAGTTTGGTGATAGATTCTAATTAACAGTGCGGAAGCATAAACAATAAAGCAAAAGTAAAGAACACGTGATATATCATGGTTCACTTGAGAAACTCTCAAGCTAATCCAGTCCACCCTTCCAAGGTGATTTCACCTTGAACTCAAGGACTTAATCCACTATAATCAGAACTGATTACAGATGCACGAGTAACTGTCAGTGACTAACCTATAATGAATTAATCAGTAATCTAATCAGATATAATGTTCCTTAACCTAACAGAATCCGATCAAACATGATCTCCTATTAGTATTTTCATAATGATATCCATCAGTGATCTCACAAGAGTCTGATCTTAACTTGGTCCTTTTTGAGATATTATTATCATTTAACCAATTTCAAACTTTCACAATGACACACTGCCATTGTCATCTCAAGTCTTCTGATCTTCTATAATACCCATATACAAAAGACATACTTAAAGCATATTTTTCATATATAATATTAGAAATTTGGTACTGAAATACAAATAAGTTCTTAGCAACACATTGTATAAACATAGCCACTACAACATAAGGTACTAAACTAGGCTATAGAATAATACAAGATGTTCAAACTACAAAAGATTTAAGAACTAGATCCGAAGATCTCAAAATCCACAGCGGAAGACTAAGCCATCAACTTGTAAGGATAATCAAGTCGCCTTATCCTTACCCTTAGCGGAACCTGAAGTACCTAAAATAACAACATCAACATGGGGTGAGATAAAACATCTCAGTGGATTCCCTATATTAGAATTCTCTCGGCGCTAAGGGTTATTCTCAAATGAAACTCACACGTTTCACAAACCAGTTCACACACGATCTCAACATACACTAAAGGAAATGTCTACCTCAAGTCCTTATGGAGGCTCTAGTGAAACACATAGTAACCACTTTGAGACTTACACAAGACCTTACAGAGGAATCGACATAGCATGTTATTCAATCTTTACGGATGCTTTCCATGGGACTAAAGGTAACCCACCTCAAGACTTACTCAAGATTGACACGCAATTAGCATATCACTTTCCTCAAGTCCTTACGGATACTTCACGTGGGACTAAGGACAACCCACTTCAAGGCTTACTCAAGACCATACGGAGGACTTATAGTCTACACATCTCAAATCAATGCCCATACATACACAATGGACACTTCAAGTCCTTACAGATGCTCTAGTGAAACACATAGTAACCACATTGAGACTTACACATGACTTTACGGAGGATCCTAAAACAAAATATAATTCACGATTCATTCGAGTCTAAGGGGAACCTAGATACCTAACAAGTAGTACCTTTCTCTATCCCCATTAACTCACACTTTCCATTTTATAAAGTTTTGGTCATTTGAAAAAGTTGGGTAAATGTCGGCTCAAAATAATGTCTCTTGATCTTAATAAATAGATTATGTTATTAGCTTCAAAACGATATGTGGAGCGTTAAAAACAGATACCCGAATTAGAAGTTACGAATTAAATACCAAAGTTGGAACCTACAGGTCTCGCTGAGCGAGCTCCTTCTCGCTGAGCGAAAAACTTCCTGGAACTTTCACTGAGCGAGGTCTGCTCGCTGAGCGAGCTACACCAGTTCAGAAAGTTCCAGCCTTATGGGAAAACACTTCTTCCACACAAAATCACTCCCAAACATCAACCATTGCAGAGAAACATAATCAAACATGTTCATAAACATCATATAAGCATTTTAGTTAAGTTTTAATCGAGTTTTAACCGTTAAACTTATGATTTTTCTTAGGTTTTCCAATTAAGCCTTAACCACAAATATCTTTAAAACTCAACCAAAATCAAAGATAAACGTTTCTAACTAAGAACCCACCTCGAGAGATGGAGATTGGCGGAAAGATTGAGTTAATTCGACGGACGGATGATTGAGAATGAGGAAATGAAGCTTTTGGGGTTTTCTCTCTTCTTCTTCTTTTCTCCTCTCCTTTTCTTCTTCTCTATTTTCCTTTTTCTTACTAACTTCTTCTTTCTCCCATATTCTTTCTATATATAAAAATATATAAAAACTTATATTTTTACCAATGGGTCAAAAAATTAGAGAGTATCCAAAATGTCTCTTAATCCGTTATTTTATAAAACCTCTAAGTCAGCTAATATCAGTTAATAAAATAATATCCCATGAATTACTCTATTTAATTCCGTTAAAATTTCTTAGAGTATTTCGGAATAATATTATTACCAATTAATATTGTTCAGAGCTTTAAATAAAATACGTGGTATTTCATCCTCCCCCCTTAAATAAAATTCGTCCACGAATTTAAAGGATTACCTGAACATATGAGGATATGATTCTTGCATTTCTGATTCCAACTCCCACGTAGCATCGCCCGGATGCATCTCGTCCCATTTCACTTTAACAAGTGGTATCTCTTTATTTCTCAACACTTTGGTTTCTCTCCCAACAACACGGCTCAGTTGGGGTTCAAAAGTCAAATCTGCTTCTATCACTATAGAATCCGGCAGAATAGGCTGAAGAGGATCGAGAACGAACCTACGAAGTTGGGATACATGAAAAACATCATGCATTTCAGATAGAGAGGGCGACAAGGCTAAATGGTAAGCAACTTCACCAATCCTTTCTAGAATCTGATACGGACCTATGTATCTCGGACTTAACTCACGTGACTTAAACGTGGAGGGATGTAAAACACAAGGAAGGGGGGTTGGAATTGGGTTTTCAATAACTAATAAAAATGACTTTTAAGACACTTTAATTTATCCTGGTTCGTTTGAACTCAAACTACATCTAGTCCACCCGCCAAGGTGATTTTGCCTCTATCAATGAGGTCTTAATCCACTATTCAATATTTGAATACACACACTGACCTACATTCAATGTCCTCTTGAGTCTTCTGACTGAAACTAGTCACTCAAGGGATTTAACTTATCTTTTACAATAGTAATAAAATAGTAACTAGCTTGCTTCTAATAAAGCTTTAATCACAACGTGATTTGTTACAAGAATGTATAGCGCAAATGAATAAGTTGTATCTCGTAGAAGCCAGAGCTTTAACTCTTCAATATAATTCCTTTATATAATGATTGAGTGATAAGACCGTTGGGGACATCTTGAGCCAATTATGGATATTAGTTAATACCATAAAAACCTTCCATAATCAAAGATATTTATTCCCGGCATTAATTCATATATTCTTTAATTAAGGTTTTAATGAAAGAATCACCATCTTCTAGACATGAATCAGAGTGAATTAATTCTTGGTACGTAGCTTTTAATAATGCCTTTAATGAGAGATTCTCTTTAAATTATATAGCTTCTATTTGATAGCGCAAGTCTTCTTCTGTTTGAAGCAAGCCTTCTTTCCAATAACTTCCTTTTTAAGAACTTCTACAATACATAATTAAGTAAGTTATTCTCAACATGAACTAGAACTTATATTATTGCATAATAATAATTGTTATCATCAAAACTCTTAGAGGATTAGAATCAAAACTGTTCTAACAATCTCCCCCTTTTTGATGATGACAAAACATTTATTTTGATTTAAGAATATAGTTAAAAGGATTAGAATGACTCCCTTTAATTTATGGGAATTATCCTTTCAGAGATTTTTCATTAGAAGTTCTTCAACAAGTTTAATTCTTCCATCAGAAGTTCTTCGCTTTAGCTCCCCCTGAGTTGATTACTTAACCTGTTTCTATTTAGAATAACAACTCAAACAATTTTATCAGAACATTAATATGTTAGAGGTTAATCTTGATAAACTGCTATAGATCAAAATCTTCTATGTTTCTCCCCCTTTTGTCATTAATCAAAAGGTAAAAAAATGCATAAGTAAAACATGAATATAAAGAAAAAAATAGAGTAAGGTTTTCATTAATAAACAGCTTATGCAGTTGATAATGCTATGGTTGACTGCCTTTTGCTTGACCAGGAAATTAGATTGTCTCCCAGAAATTGACAACTTCCAGAAGTACTTTTTCTTTCTGTTCTGTCTCCAGCAAAATCAGCATCACAATAACCTACAAGCTTGTAATCTTTGGATCTTCTGTAGCATAGACCAAGATTAGTAGTACCTTTCAAATATCTAAAGATTCTCTTAACTGCTGTTAAGTGAGTTTCTCTAGGATCTGATTGGAATCTGGCACATAAACATACACTGTATAGAATATTTGGTCTAGATGCAGTTAGATAGAGGATAGAGCCAATCATACCTCTGTAGATCTTCTGATCTATTTTCTTACTTACCTCTTCCTTCTCCAGAATACACGTAGGATGCATAGGAGTCTTAGAGATCTTACTTTCTGATAAGTCAAATTTCTTCAGAAGTTCTTTGACATATTTACTTTGATGGATATAAGTTCCTTCTGATGTTTGATTGATTTGGATTCCCAGAAAGAACTTTAGTTCTCCCATTATGCTCATCTCAAATTATGCCTGCATAGACTCAGCAAATTCCTTTCCCAAGGCACTTTTAGTAGAACCAAATATAATATCATCTACATATATTTGACATATCAGAATATCATTTTTAATGTTTTTACTGAAAAGAGTTGTATCCACTTTCCCTCTGATGAAATTATTTTCCAGAAGAAAGTTACTTAATCTTTCATGCCAAGCTCTAGGAGCTTGTTTTAGACCATATAATGATTTTTTGAGTTTAAAGACATGTTCTGGAAATTTTGTATTTTCAAAACCAGGGGGTTGGTGCACATACACTTCTTCATCAATATAACCATTTAGAAATGCACTCTTGACATCCATTTGATATAGAATGATATTATGATTAACATAAAATGAAATTAGAAGTATAATTGATTCTAACCTGGCGACTGGTGCATAGGTTTCTGTATAGTTTATTCCTTCTTGTTGACTATAACCTTATGCAACCAACCGTGCCTTGTTTCTGACAACTTCTCCTTGTTCATTAAGCTTGTTTCTGAATACCCACATGGTTCCAATGATGTTGAATCCTCTGTGTCTAGGTACTAAGTCCCACACACCATTTCTGGTAAATTGATTGAGTTCATCTTGCATTGCAAGTATCCAATCATTTTCTGAGAGAGCTTCTTCTACAGAAGTTGGTTCAATCAGAGAGACAAGTCCCATTAGAGATTCTTCAGAATTTCTGAATGATGACCTTGTTCTGATTGGAGCATCCTTCTTTCCCAAGATTTTATGAGTGGGTTCTTCAGAACTTGTTGGAGTGATTGTCTTGTCTTGTTCTGTAGATGGTTGTTCTTCAAATGTTCTATTTGTAGTAATTTCAACTTTTATATCTGCAAGAGATTCATTCTGCTTTGGTTTTTCAGGACCAAGCTTATCATCAAATCTGACATAGATAGATTCTATGACAATTCGTGTTTCTGTATTGTATACTATGTATCCTTTAGAACGTTCAGAGTATCCTAACATATAACACTTTTGTGCCTTAGAATCAAACTTATTCAGAGGATCATTAGTATTCAGAATAAAACAAGTGCATCCAAAGGGATGAAAATATGAAATGTTGGGCTTTCTGTTCTTCCATAATTCATAAGGAGTCTTTTCCAGAATAGGTCTTATAGATATTCTATTCTGAATATAGCATGTTGTATTTACTGCTTCTGCCCAAAAGTGTTTAGCCATGTTAGTCTCATTGATCATGGTTCTGGCCATCTCTTGCAATGTTCTGTTCTTACGTTCTACAACTCCATTTTGTTGTGGAGTTCTAGGGCAAGAGAAATATTGAGAGATGTCATTTTCATTAAAAAATGATTCTAATTTTTTGTTTTCAAATTCTCTACCATGATCACTTCTGACTCTAACAATTCTAAACTCTTTTTCATTTTGAACTTGTTTGCAGAAGTTTAGAAATACATCAATTGACTCATCCTTGTGTCTAAGAAACTTTACCCATGTCCATCTGCTATAGTCATCTACGATCACTAATCTATACTTCTTGCCACTAACTGAAGCAGTTTTCACTGGTCTAAATAAGTCAATGTGCAGAAGTTCTAATGGTCTAGAGGAAGATACAACATTTTTAGTTTTAAAAGCAGGTTTTGAAAAATATGCCTTTCTGGCATGCTTCACACAGAGCTTCTGAGTTGAACTTCAAATTTGGAAGTCCTCTGACCAAATTGAGTTTGTTAATTTGAGATAATCTTCTCATATTAGCATGTCCCAATCTTCAGTGCCAGACCCATTGCTCGGTTTCCACAAACATTAGACATTTTACATTCTGACTTTTCAGTTCAGAAAGTTTTATTTTATATATGTTGTTATTTCTCTTTCCATTAAAGAGGATTGTTCCATCTTTCTGACTAACAACTTTACAGAACTTTTGATTGAAGATTATGTCATAGCCATTATCACTTAATTGACTTATGGATAATAGATTATGCATTAATCCTTTTACTAATATAACATTAGAGATAGAGGGAAGAGCGCCATTACCAACAGTTCCAGAGCCAATAATTTTTCCTTTTTGGTTGCCTCCAAAACCTACATAGCCTCCAACTTTCAACTCAATACTTTGGAACATATGCTTTCTTCCCGTCATGTGTCGGGAGCATCCAGAGTCCTGGTACCAAGATTGGTGTTTCAATTTGGCTGTTAAAGACATCTGCAACATACACAATTTTATCTTTGGGTACCCATATCTTTATGATTGATCTTACATTTCATATCAGAATTTGTAGAACAAGATGACTCACTAGTGTATATTAGATCATGATTATGACCATAGGTAAAGTGAGAACTTAAAGGAGTGTTAGTTTTTATGACCATGTCATCAATATTTTTAAACTTCAGAGTTTCCTCTCCTTTGGTTTTCACATACCCTACACCTCTTCTACCATTTCTACTAACTCCATAGATCATAGAGGCAATTTTGCTTCTGTCTATGTTTTTAGCTAGAAATTTTTGAAAACTATGATCATATTGATTTATGATACTATCGGAATTAAGCAGAACTTCTGATTCAGATTCCTGCTGAGCTTTAAGTTTTTCAAAAAAAATTTACATTCAAAAATATTTTCTTTCAACTCAGAATTTTCTGATTTAAGTTTTCTAACTTCTTCTAATTCAGATACTAGACTTTGTTTCATGTCTTTGTATTTGAATTGAAGCTTCTGATATTTTTCAAGAATTTCTGAGAGGCTATCTTCTAATTGAGATCTAGAGAATTTAGAGAATACCTCTTCTGTGTCAGAATCTGACTCTGATTCTGATACTTGAATATCTTCTGATATTTTTGCCATTAGAGCAATGTTTGCATGTTCATCTTCTGAGTCTGAATCAGCTTTAGATGATTCTGAATCATCCCATGTTGCCATGAGACTCTTTTTCTTTTCTCCGTTGAATTTCTTTCTGGGTTTCTCTTTCTGGAGTTTTGGACATTCACTCTTGTAGTGTCCAGGTTCTTTCCATTCGTAGCATACTACTTCTTTGCTTCTGGGTTTTCTGTGACCAGAGGATGCTTCATAGTGATTGCTAGATCTTCTGGTATTTCTGAACTTTTTCTGACGATGCTTCCAGAGTTGTTGAACTCTTCTGGATATGAGAGATAATCCATCTTCTTTTGATGAGCCTCCAGAGCTTTCTTCTTCTTCTACCTGAAATTCTTTAGAATTAGATTTGTTAGATTTAAGAGCAACAATCTTACCTTTCTTCTGGGGTTCATCTTCTTCTAGTTCTATCTCATGACTTCTCAAGGAGCTAATCAATTCTTTTAAAGATATTTCATTCAGATTTTTTGATAGCTTTAAAGCAGTGACCATGGGTCTCCAAGCCTTTGGCAAGCTTCTGATAATCTTCTTCACATAATCTGCTATTGAGTAGCCTTTGTCCAGAACTTTTAGTCCAGCAACCAGAATTTGAAACCTTGAGAACATCTTCTCAATTGTTTCATCTTCTTCCATCTTGAATGCTTCATACTTCTGGATAAGAGCCAGAGCTTTTGTCTCCTTTACTTGAGTGTTGCCTTCATGTGTCATCCTTAGGGAGTCAAACATGTGTTTGGTTGAATCTCTGTTAGTGATCTTCTCATATTCTGTATATGAGATAGCACTCAGAAGTATGGTTCTAGCTTTGTGATGATTTCTGAATTCCTTCTTCTGTTGAGCTGCCATGTTCTTTCTTTCAATCTTCTGACCATCTGCTCCAACAGGATGAATGTATCCATCTGTCACCAAATCCCAAAGATCTCCATCTAGATCCAGAAAGAAACTCTCCAGAACATCCTTCCAGTAATCAAAGTTGTCACAATTGAACACTGGAGGTTTTGCATTGATCTTGTCATTTTGGTAGTCATTGTTATTGTTGCCAACGTCTTCCATGTGTTTTAACTTCTGGATCTTTTACTGACACGGTTAATTGTATATCTCAGAACCTAGCGCTCTGATGCCAATTGAAGGGACGTAAAACACAAGGAAGGGGGGGTTGGAATTGGGTTTTCAATAACTAATAAAAATGATTTTTAAGACACTTTAATTTATCCTGGTTCGTTTGAACTCAAACTACATCCAGTCCACCCGCCAAGGTGATTTTGCCTCTATCAATGAGGTCTTAATCCACTATTCAATATTCGAATACACACACTGACCTACAGTTAATTTCCTTTTGAGTCTTCTGACTGAAACTAGTCACTCAAGGGATTTAACTTATCTTTTACAATAATAATAAAATAGTAACTAGCTTGCTTCTAATAAAGCTATAATCACAACGTGATTTGTTACAAAAATGTATAGCACAAATGAATAAGTTGTATCTCGTAGAAGCCAGAGCTTTAACTCTTCAATATGATTCCTTTATATAATGTTTGAGTGATAAGATCGTTGGGGAGATCTTGAGCCAATTATGGATATTAGTTAATACCATAAAAACCTTCCATAATCAAAGATACTTGTTCCCAACATTAATTCATATATTCTTTAATTAAGGGTTTAATGAAAGAATCACCATCTTTTAGACATGAATCAGAGTGAATTAAATTTTGGTACACAACTTTTAATAATGCCTTTAATGAGAGATTCTCTTTAACTTATATAGCTTCTATTTGATAGCGCAAGTCTTCTTCTATTTGAAGCAAGCCTTCTTTCCAATAACTTCCTTTTTAAGAACTTCTACAATACATAATTAAGTAAGTTATTCTCAACATGAATTAGAACTTCTATTCTTGCATAATAATAATTATAATCATCAAAACTCTTAGAGGATTAGAATCAAAATTGTTCTAACAAAAAGGTCCTTTTAATCTTAATCTTGGAGTGACTTTCAAGTACACATGATCGCCTTCATCGAAGTCCAAAGGTCTCCTTCGATTGTCAGCATAACTCTTTTGATGATCTTGGGCTTGTTTAATCTTTTCTCGGATCATTCGAATCTTTTCCATAGTCTCTAGAATAATTCTCGGTCCTAAAATCCTATCTTCACCCACTTCCGACCAACACAACGGTGTTCTACACTTTCTTCCGTACAAAGCCTCATACGGAGCCATATTGATGCTTGCATGATAACTATTATTGTAAGAGAATTCTATCAACGGCAAAAGTTCTTTCCAATTTCCTTTACTTTCCAGAATACATGCTCTCAACATATCTTCCATCGTTTGAATCATACGTTTCGTCTGACCATCCGTTTGAGGATGATTAGAAGTACTCAAACACAAGTTCGTACCCATGGCTTGTTGGAACATCTTCCAAAATCTCAAAGTGAACTTCGGATCTCTATCCGATACAATACTGGACGGAACACCATGAAATCTCACAATTTCAGCAATAAACAACCTTGCAAGCTGACTTGCCTTATATGTAGTCTTCACAGCTAAGAAATCCTCTGATTTCGTTATTCGGTCCACAATCACCCAAACAGAGTCATAGCCACCCTAAGTACTTGGTAAACCTACCGCAAAGTCCATAGAGATACTATCCCATTTCAAAATTGGGATGTCCAAAGGTTGTAACAATCCACCTGGCCTTTGGTGCTCAATCTTCACTTGTTGACACACCGCACATTCTGACACAAATACCGCAATGTCCTTTTTCATTCCGGACCACCAATACTCCATCTTCAAGTCTTGATACATCTTCGAAGAACCCGGATGTATCGTGAAAGAACCTTTATGTGCTTCTTCCAGAATCTTTCTCTTTAACACATCATCATTCGGAATGCAAATTCTTTGATTAAATAGGATGATCCTATCTAATGCTCTCACGAAACTCGGTTGGAGTAACAATCCTTGTAAATTCTTATCTAAAACTTGCGCTTGTTGAATATCATTCTTCAAGGTAGAAATAATATTCAAGTTTCCCATGATTACACCATTCGGAGTCCAAACAAACTGAAGATTAAGATCTCGAAACTTTTCTAACAATGCATACTCCAACACCATCAATTCGGCACTATGAATCACTTTTCTGCTTAAAGCATCAGCCACTTTATTCGCTTTTCCTAGATGATACTTCAACTCAAGGTCATAATCTTTCAAATACTCCATCCATCTCCTCTGTCTCATATTCAGTTCCTTTTGATCAAAGAGATACTTCAAACTCTTATGATCACCAAACATCTCAAAACGCACATCATACAAATAGTGCCGCCACAGTTTCAAGGTAAACACCACAGTCGCTAACTCCAAATCATGCGTAGGATAACTCTTCTCATTAACTCTCAACTGTCTAGAAGCATACGCCCCTACCTGACCTTCTTGCATGAGAACACCTCCTAAACCCATCTTTGAAGCATCACAAAACACTTCGTAAGATTTGTTAGGATCGGGAATAATCAAGACTGGAGCAGTTGTCAATTTCTCCTTCAACCACACAAAACTTTTCTCATAATTGGAATCTCATTCATAAGCGAAGTCCTTCCTAGTGAGTCTAGTAAACGGTAACGCCATCTGGGAAAAGCCTTTGATAAACCTTTTGTAGTAACCTGCCAAACCTAGGAAGCTTCTCACTTCGGTAAGATTCTTCAGTCTCTCCCAATTAATTACAGCTTCTATCTTTGACGGGTCTACAACTACACCTCCATGTTATATAACATGTCCAAAGAACTTGACTTATGACATCCAGAACTCACACTTGCTAAACATAGCAAAAAGTTGTTTTTCCTGCAGTATCGATAGGACAATCCTTAGATGTTCTCCGTGCTCTTGCGAAGTACGAGAATAAATAAGAATTTCATCGATAAAGATCACCACAAATTTATCCAAATAGTTCTAACATATCTTATTCATGTAGTCCATAAAAACAGCTGGAGCATTCGTTACACCGAAAGGCATCACTAAGAATTTGTAATGACTGTAACGGGTTCTGAATGCAGTCTTCGGAACATCAGAACTCTTCACACAAATCTGGTGATAGCCTGATCTCAGATCAATCTTAGAGAACATGCAGGATCCTTTCAATTGATCTAAAAGATCGTCTATCCTTGGTAAGGGGTATTTATTCTTGATTGTAACCTTGTTCAACTTACGATAATCGATGCACAACCGTATACCACCATCTTTCTTCCTTACCAACAACACAGGAGCTCCCCACGGTGAAACACTAGGCCTTACAAAATGCTTTGCCATCAAATCCTCCAATTGATACTTCAACTCTTTTAACTCAAGCGGAGCCATCCGATAAGGGGAACAGATATAGGAGCCATTCCTGATATCAGGTCGACTGAGAATTCCACTTCCCTCACCGGAGGTAAGGAAGTGACATCATTGGGAAAAACATCGGGAAATTCACAAACTATCAGAATGTTCAAAACTTGCTGATCATTACTCTCCTCTTTAGTAAGGACAAGCAAAACAGATTTCTCTTGTTCAAACAGAAAATTTATCATTCCAACAGTTCCTTCTAAGATCGTTGTCAAAACATCTTTCGGAGGGAATGAGGATCAACTTTTCTTCACATCCAATAAATACATAATCAGCAGACAACCAGTCCATTCCTAGGATAACATCAATTTTCTTAAGGGGCAAACAAATGAGGTCAATCTGAAAGATTCTACCATCTTCGTACAACGTACAGTTCTCACACTTAAGCGGCGTCTCGACAGTTTCATCCATAGTGGTAGTAACCACCGTTGGAGGAGACAAAGGAAATAGTCGCAACCTAAGTCACTTTGCACAACTAGTGGATATAAAAGAATGCGTAGCTCCACAATCAAATAAAATAAGAAAAGGATAGTTGTTAACAAGACAATTACCCGCAATCAAGGAATTGTCGCCTTTCGTCTTCCTGGCATCCATAGTATAAACTCTTGCTTGTATTTGGTCCTTTCTCTGGGGGTAGTCCCTAGAAATGTTTCCATATTTCTGACAATGATAACAAATTACACCGTTCTGCTCACATCTTCCAAAATGATTCTTGCGACATCGGGGGCAAGAAGGAGGAGCACTGGATCTAGGACTCGACACCTGTTTCCCCTTGAAGGGTTGAGGCCTCGGCCTAAAAGATTGACTAGCCCTACCCTTATCTTCTTGAACCGCTCTTCCAGAACTGGCTTCTGTTTGCACTAAACTATGTTCTGCAACAAAGCATTGTCTCAACATCTCAGAGTAGGTAGTGAACTCCCTTTGAGAAACACTATGCGAGATTTCGGCCCTTAGTCCAAACAAAAACTGGTCAATTTTCCACCTTTCATCAGGAGCATACATAGCCTGCCTAGAGTAGGCCGCCATGTTCTCAAACTTTTCAGCATAATTGGCCACAGTCATGCTCCATTGCCTCAATTGTTGAAATTCAAACTCTTTTTGTGTCCTCAAGGAACTTGGGAAATACTTATCCATAAAAACAGTCTTAAATTGCTATCATACCCTTAGAATCCCTTGTACCATCATCAAATTGGAAGCATTCTCCCACCATCTAGCAGCAGGACCCTTTAGCAAATGTGACGCAAAGGTCACCTTGTCTTCTTCACTACAAATCACAATTTGGAATATCCTCTCTATTCCAGACACCCATTCGTGAGCCTTAACCAGATCCAATCCGCCATGAAACTCCTGAGGGTTCATGCGGAAGAAGTCTCTAAATGTTCCACCCACAGCTCCAGGAGCAACCACGTGAGGGTGAAGGACCCCACTCATCTGATGCATCATTTCTTGCATGAATTGGTGTTGTTGTTGCTGCATCTGCTGCATAAATTGTAACATAGGAGCATTCCCATCACTACCTGCTTGATCGCTACCGGGAGGGGTGACACTAGGTCGAGAACGAGTACCACGTCTACCAGCCATATTTCCTAAATGTCATCAAAACAGGATTAAGTTGATCAGGCTCAATACCATAAACATAACATTTAGTCCTATCGCAAGTCAACATGTATGAACGGAAGGAAACACTTATAATATTTCAAGGCTAGGTCGAGGATACGACCTGCTCTGATACCAACTGTAATACCCATATACAAAAGACATACATAAAACATGTTTTTCATATATAATATTAGAAATTTGGTACTGAAATACAAATAAGTTTTTAGCAACACATTGTATAAACATAGCCACTACAACATAAGGTACTAAACTAGGCTATAAAATAATACAAGATGTTCAAACTACAAAAGATTTAAGAACTAGATCCGAAGATCTCAAAATCTACAGCGGAAGACTAAGCCATCAACTAGTAAGGATAATCAAGTCGCCTTATCCTTATCCTTAGCGGAACCTGAAGTACCTGAAATAACAACATTAACATGGGGTGAGATAAAACATCTCAGTGGATTCCCTATCTTAGAATTCTCTCAGCTCTAAGGGTTATTCTCAAATGAAACTCACACGTTTCACAAACCAGTTCACACACGATCTCAACATACACGAAATGAAATGTCTACCTTAATTCCTTACGGATGCTCTAGTGAAACACATAGTAACCACTTTGAGACTTACACAAGACCTTACGGAGGAATCTACATAGCACGTTATTCAATCTTTACGGATGCTTCCCGTGGGACTAAAGGTAACCCACCTCAAGACTTACTCAAGATTGACACGCAACTAGCATAGCATTTGCCTCAAGTCCTTACGGATGCTTCACGTGGGACTAAGGACAACCCACCTCAAGGCTTACTCAAGACCTTACGGAGGACTTATAGTCTACACATCTCAAATCAATGCACATACATACACAATGGATACCTCAAGTCCTTACGGATGCTCAAGTGAATCACATAGTATCCACATTGAGACTTACACAAGACCTTACGGAGGATCCTAAAACAAAACATAATTCACAATTCATTCAAGTCTAAGGGGAACCTAGATACCTCACAAGTAGTACCTTTCTCTATATCCATTAACTCACACTTTCCATTTTATCAAGTTTTGGTCATTTGAAAAAGTCAGGTAAAAGTCGGCTCAAAATAATGTCTCTTGATCTTAATAAATAGATTATGTTGTTAGCTTCAAAACGATATGTGGAACGTTAAAAACGGATACCCGAATTAGAAGTTACGAATTAAATACCAAAGTTGGAACCTACAGGTATCGCTGAGCGAAAAACTTCCTGGAACTTCCGCTGAGCGAAAAGCATTTTAGTTAAGTTTTAATCGAGTTTTAACCGTTAAACTTACGATTTTTCTTAAGTTTTCCAATTAAGCCCTAACTAAAAATATCTCTAAAAATCAACCAAAATCAAAGATAAACGTTTCTAACTAAGAACCCACCTCGAGAGATGGAGATTGGCGGAAAGATTGAGTTGTTTCGACAGACGGATGATCGAGAATGAGGAAATGAAGCTTTTGGGGGTTTCTATCTTCTTCTTCTCTTCTCCTCTCCTTTTCTTCTTCTCTATTTTCCTTTTACTTACTAACTTCTTCTTTCTCCCATATTCTTTCTATATATAAAAATATATAAAAACTTATATTTTTACCAATGGGTCAAAAAATTAGAGAGTATCCAAAATGGCTCTTAATCCGTTATTTTATAAAACCTATGAGTCAGCTAATATTAGTTAATAAAATAATATCCCGTGAATTACTCTATTTAGTTCCGTTAAAATTTCTTAGAGTATTCCGGAATAATATTATTACCAATTAAAATTGTTCAGAGCTTTAAATAAAATACGGGGTATTATATCTTCACTCGATAACTTGAGGAACTCTTAATTCTAAATAGAATTAATATTTTGGAGATTACATGAGTGCTTCTAATCAAGTAGATAAATCCTAAGTTTAAGTACATGAAAACACAACTTTGTTGTAGCAGGATATGAGCAACAACTTCTTGCTTTCTTCAGATTCTAATAAGATGTATGTGATTGGAGGTTTGAATAACATCTTATAGAATTTCTTCATCTTCTTCATTGAGCAGGCTGCGAGCAATAACTCCTTGCTTCTGATCTTCATTTAGCTCAGATGATGAATTGGTTGATGACTTGATTATTTTCCAACAATATCATATTCACCAACTTGTGTACTTACTGATTGTCATTGTATTGATATATGATTCTTTAGTGTACCAATAACAATGGGCGCCTGTTGATTTTATAAGTTCCTGACTTATATCTTTTCTCGACGACTATTCTCACAGCGACAATGACTTTGAAGCACAAAATATTTTCCTTTAAATAGTCAGATGAAATATAGTCGTTGAAGAGTATCTGGATATTGAAAAGATTTCTTACATAATGATGAAGGTAGTACATCCACATATGCCCTTTTCCACAAATCAAGTTGGTGAAGAGGTAGTTGGATAAAAGCTTTTTTTGTTTTTGTACTATCATTGTTAACGGTAACTTTTTCTTTTTGAACTTCGGTCTTCAGAGTCTTCAAAACCTTGTTCATTTAGAACCTTGTCTTCAGAGCCTTGTTCTCTCAGAGTGTTATCTTCATAGTCTTGAGCACTTGATTCTTCAAAATCTTTATCTTCATAACCTTAATTCTTCAGAACCTTCAGAACTTCATTCAGTAGAACCGTCCTCAGATTTCTTCAGCGCTTTATCTTCAGAAGATAACAACTTCAGAAGCTTTACTAGCTTCAGAACCAGAACCACTTTCAGAATAGAATCCACAAAAGTGTTGTAACAGTAACACCCAATATCCTTGGATCTTTCCGATTGTGATCAAATATAGAAGCATACTTGCTTCTTCAGTATGCATGTGAATTGTGTTACACATAGTAACTCACATGTAAATTTTAAGGCACATCTTCATAGTGTTTGTTTGATCTAATATCTTCAATGAATATGATTTGCACATAAACAAACATCATAACATAAAATAGTTCCTTCACAAATACTAATTATTATCATCAAAACCTAGAGATGACTTGTAGAAACAATTCTTGTTCTTATAAGGTTATCCATAACGAAAAAGGAGTAAGCATTTCATTTATTAGAAGTAACCATGGTGGAGAATTCCAAAATGAGGAATTCAGAAATTTTTGTACCGAGAATGGTATTCAACCACCTTTTCCACTCCACGAACTTCCCAAAAAAATGGGGTGGTATAGGAAAAACATATCTTTTGAAACGTTTGGGAGGACAATGCTCAATGAGCCTTCCTAAATATTTTTGGGTCGATGCATTAAGCACAACTTTCTACATCATGAATCTTTTACTTGATAAGATTGATTCTAAACTTGATGCCCTATAAACTATATAAAGTAATAAAGTCGAATGTCTTTCAATTACATGTATTTGGATGCAAGTGCTTTATCCTTAATGTAAACACCCCAAATTTGCCCTCACCTATTCACATCATGGCTTGTGATCATTTCATATGCATAAACTCAATCATAGCATCTCATATCACATTTTTGATTCACTGCATAGATTCAAAGTCATCTGCATCTAGGGTTTGTGATCTGAGCAATCCAAGAGCTTCTTGAGCCACTCCAAAGGTCATCAATCACTTCAAAGGGGTTCATGTATGTTCAAGCATCATATTATATCCCCTCAAAGTCAAGAATGTCAAAGAATCACAAGAACTGAGAATGGCATGGAAGCAGAGCCAGGTTTGACTGCACAGATGACCTAGAATTAGGGTTTTGGTTTCAAAGGCCATAACTCCAAATTTTTTTGTCATTCTTGTTTCTATTGGTCTCTATATGGTATAGGGAGTATGCATATCAATTTTCATGAAGAAATTCAATGGGAAAGTCATCTGATTAAGAGTTGACTTTCTGGGCAAGTCAGTGTAAAATCAGGGCATCTGAGGCCCCCAATAACCCAACCAAAGATTGTTCTTCATCATTTTTGATTGTATATGATCTTTATTTGATCATAGAAGAAGTTGGAAGTTCACAAAATTGAAGAATTTCAAGTCATTTGCAAAGTTGACTTTTTGGGGAAGTTTGACTTTTAATGAAATTGCCATTTTAGGAAACTTTTTCAACCCTTGATTTTTGATTCAAAAATGCTTCATATGGAAAAACTTTGGTCATGAAAGTTGTAGAATGGATCATTCCCTTTTCAAAAAGTACAAGAACATGACCTAATTCATCTTGGATCAAAAGTTATGGCTTGTCAAAGTTGGCTAAAATCACAAAATTTCAAAGTTTCTGCCAAAAAGGCAAAGTTGCAAATTCACTTGTCAAGGCAAATTGAGTTATCAAATACACTTCTAATCTTCATACAAGCATGTACCAAGACCTAAAAGTCAAATTGCACCAAAGGATCATTCATTTTTATGGCTTATGGAGCAAGAAATTTCAAAGGAAGCAAAAGTAAGGCAAGTTGCAAAAACTCACTCAAGTGTGAATCCACTTGTTTGCTGACTTCATGATCAATCCTAGGGTTCTCCCCACATCTTGCTGCGCAGGACACACCTTTTGTCCTTGGCTAGCTAGTAGCCCATGCCTCTCTTACACAACTTTGACATTTTGGCAACTTGAGCCATACCTATCACAAAAGCACACATCAACTCATCTGACCTATCACAATAGTTTATGCAAACAAAAGGCAAGCCAAAGCACATAACAACACACTCTGATCTTGCTCAAACACTCAAACCAACTTCACAAATCAACTCAACACACTTTCCTGATCACAAAGCACCCATCACCATTGCCTTAAACTCCCAGAATCACAAATACGATTTCCACCCCACCTTGAACAGAACTTCTGCCATCTCTCAAACCATCCATTATAAACTTCAAACAAGCATTGAAAGCTTCTCAAGGGGTCCAGTGGAGTTGATTGCAAGCAAGAAACCAGCCAGAAATTGCCAGAAACCAAAGCTTCAGTTCAGGTAGCCATCTCAAACTTTTTTTCCAGAAACTCCATTTTAAGTTCTTAAATGCTTCTATGCACTCCCCTGATCATGGGGATGTGATTATTTTTGAAAATGGTTGAGAAACCAGCATGTATGAACTGTCTGAAACTTTTTGCCCTAAATGAGTTTTGCTTCGATTTGGCTGATTGATGAATGAAAAATGATGTTTGTTAGGGGGTTTTGATTCAGTGTTGAATGGGGTTGAGTTCTGGGCAGTTAGATTTCATTTTCATTGCGTGTAGAGAGAGTTAGAGTTTTGGGCTGGCCGGAGAAGACGACTGGAACAGTGTTCCGGTCGCCTGAAAGTCATTAGGGCATGTAATTAGGGTTTAATCATAACTAGGGGATTTTGAATGTCAGCCCTTGGATATGGCGCCAAGTCAATTCGCGCGCGTGTATGTTTGAATTCCAGCCATTGATCTTGCTGACTTTTCTATATTTTTAGTTTTATTTCATTTTTATTTCATTTAATTGCATTTGTTTTCTTCATTTTATAAAAAATAGCAAAACAATTTTAAAAATTCTGAAAATTTTTGTACAAACTTTTATTAATTTTCAGAAACCAAAAATATTTTTATTTTTATTTTTTGCATTTAAAAATATTTTTAAATTATTTAAAAGTTTATTTTTAATTAATTAATGAGAATTAATTAATTAAAAATACTTTTAGGTATTTAAAAATCACCAAAAAATTCATGAAACCTTTAAAATCATTTAGAAACATTGCCCAACCCTCAAACCAAATTTCTTTTTTGATCTTGATGCATTTTGACAATTTTCCATGGAATTAATTCTATTTTAAAGCATTATTTTGATCCAATGTTCAAAAATTCATTTCTGCCTAGCCTTTGAGAGTTGGACTTTGATTCTTTTTGCATTGTGTCTTGCATACCATGTAGTTTGTAGGATTAAATTGGCATGATTTGATCTTGCATTTTCATTTTGTTTGACATTTTTCTTGTCAAGATACCCAAAAACCCTAGAAATCTTAAGAAATTCATAACTCTCACTAGGATAAGAATTGGATCCCCTCCTTTGGGCAGTGAGTTTGTATAGGTTTAGGGTTCCCTTGAATGCATTTTCAATTTTTTTATCATAATGTTTGCTTCTGGTTTTGATTTTTGTTTTGTGCATTGATCATAAACCCTAATTTGGGCTTCCTTTTGCATTCATCTTGCATTTGCTTGCATACCATGACTTTCCATGACATTCTATGCATCCATTTGATTCATTGGACATCTTAAGACATATTAGAAGCATGTTTGATCATTGCATCTTTCATTTGCCATGTTGTATGTCATTTGCATTCCATAACTTTTCATGTATGTTCATGGTTCTAAGCATGCTTCTCTTGCATCCATATGTTTGTATGATCATCCCCATGCCTTGTTTCATGTTTGCATCATCTCATGGAATCATTATCATCACATACATGCTTCTGATTTTGGTTTACAACATGCCATTTCATTTCATTTTGCATTGCATTTCATTGCTTTTGCTAACTTTTCAGGTGGTAAGTTCTTTGAGAAGTGAATTTGCCTTCACTTCTCACAACTTCTTTTCATCTCCCCTTATGCATCCTTGCTTCATTTTTGTCTTGTGTTTGAGATTGAGCTTGATCTTTCTTCTTCTTCTTACTTTCTTTCCTCAAGTGACTTGTCTTCTTAAATGAAGCAAGTTACTTTGCTTCTCTTTGCTCCTTTCATCTGCTTCCTGGTGGTTCCTCTGAAGATTTCTCTTGTTAACCTCACAAACCTTAGGAACAACCAAGCATGACAATAATTAGGGTTTTGATTAGTCCCCCACTTAGTTTTACCTTTGTGTCTCATTGAGTCTTCTCTTCTCATCTCATAATCAGGGACTAAACCCTAAAGGCTTTAAGGCTTTGTGATTAAGCTTATGCCTGCATCCTTCTATTAGGATGGAGTGTATAAATTTAATCCTAAGTGTTAAACCCTTAATGTGTTTAACTCCTTTAATCAATCCACTTAATAATCATCAAGACATCAAGCTTGTAACTTGGGCCTTGCATTAGGGTTCTAATTATTCCTTAATTGGTTAAGAAGAACTAACCCTAGTGTTAATGGACAAGTCCCCCTCAAGTTGTCTTACAAATCATAAAATTCACTTCATCATCTTATCATTAACTAAAATCCATCTAATAAAGGCTTTGTTTTGTCATGAGTTTAATCCCTAATCATGGATTAAGTTGAGGAGCTTTCCTCAGCTTAAACATTCTCATCTATTATCCTTCTATTAGGATGGTGTAATGAGTCTGTTTAATCCCTGATTATGGCTTAACCTCATTACTTAACACTAAATAAAAACAACAAAAACATCTAATTAATCACAAGTAGGTTAATGATCTTTACCCTACATCAAAGGTGATTAAGTGTGAGAAGTTGACTCCACACTTAAGGTATTCTCATTACCCCTAATCAGAGGGAAGATGTGATGAGTTTACTAAATCCATTGGTTTAGGCTTAAGCTCATTAACTTATGACAAACTTTCAAAAGCAATAAAAGACTGAAAACTCAAAAACAAACAATAATCGTCTCCTTCGGGATTCTTTTCTCATCTCATTCACTCACAAACGAGAACTCGCTTCTTCCGTCTAATGCAAGACAGTTTGCACCTGAGCCAGACAGGTCATACACTTGAGCATAGACAAGTAAGCAGTTCACAAGTCAATTCATCTTTCAGTCTCTTTGGGTCGAACTACGGTGTTCTGACTTCCTCATTGCACGAGAGGATACGTAGGCATAACTTAACAGTTATCGAACAAAAGTCTCTGTATATTCCCCCTCCTTCTAGCATTATTCTTTAAGCCTCATGATCTTAAGCATCTTATTCTTGTTCTTACACTGACACTGTACATTTACACACTTCAATTCTTTTACACTGACACATGTACATCTTTTTCCAGCTCTTTTATACACAGATTACACTGACACTACCCCTTTAAAACACAAATCTTTTAAGCGTGGATCCCGTCGAGTACGACGGACAATCTGGGTGCTAATACCTTCCCAGGTTGTAACCAACCCCCTTTCTCAGTCTCTCTGGTTCGCAACCGTCTTATCCGTATCTTTCTAGGTCTATGCAGCATTACCTTTCCTCCGGGATAAAAATGCCTAGCTGGCGACTCTTTTCATTTCCTGTGAGTTCACTCCTGTGTGTTCTTGCATCCTCCTCTCGCCGACCGTTCGCGTCTGTACCTCATTCGAGCCCGGTCTCGTCTTTTGGGAGCGACAGCTTGGCGACTCTGCTGGGGATACTTATATTGTAACCAGGGCTTCTGGTTCTTTTTGTGGGTTCCTCCTAGCGCTTGTTTGATTTGTGTTTACTGGGGTGTTATGTTCCAATTGTGTTTGTATATTTGTTTTTATTTTTGCTTCATGTACAGTTGTTTTACAGCTTTCTTTATAGCTTTACATATATCATACTGTCATGCTGTTCTGGCTGGATCTGGTTTTGTTGCTTTGGTGGGTGGGGTTCTATTGAGAGTTAAGGTCCTATACCTAGGACCTGACTGACACCTAGGCTAGAGTGGTTCATATTCTTTCCCATTCCATTTCGGTCTGGTGCGGGAATATGAAACACGGTTCAGATATGGGTTTCTTCTTGAGAACTCTGTGCTACAGATTTCCTGTAGTGCTAGGGCTATCTGGGAAGCCTGCCAAGTCTGGATGACCTTTAGTATTGACCTTCAGAAACTGAGGTGAATTAGAGGAGGATCTTTTATGGTTATTGTAAACACTGTACCTCCGGGTTAGAAGTGTTTACACTTCTCATAACTGATCCAAGTCCGAGGATCCTTGTTTTAGAACACCACCTGTGAGGGGGTTGGGCTGTTTACAGGTTTGCAGGTACCCTTGACCTCAGCATACCCTGTTACTTTGTTTTGATTAAGAGTACTCCATTTTGGGACAGTTCTTGTGATTTTGAACCCTGGACATGTGACTCTTTATTTGAGTCCCCCACCTTGGTTACTGGACTTTTGAACCTCCATCTGGATTTCTTGAACATACATGGACTTATATCAAAGCAGTAATTAGATCCAGCTCGATCACAAACCCTTGCATATCATTTGCATACATCATCATTGCATCATTTAACATTTGCTTATTTGTCTTTCAGGGTATCCATACTATATTTTGGCTTGGTTTTGACCCCTTTCATCTGCATAGACCTATCTGCTTCAACTATCCTCATCAACTACCTGCTTCAGCTACTGTTGTCACCAGCATCTGCCTATCAGAGGCCCATCTTCAGTATTATTCTCCATCATCAGCATCTGTCTCAGCTCTTCTTCAGCAACATGGCACCCAAGAAGAGCAATATCTCCTACCATTTCTTTGAGCCTGAGTTAGCTGGCATCAGGAAGATCCAGACCCTGATTACTCCAGACCATATACCACTATTCAGAGAACATTATGGAGGCATCCTTGATGTGGTTATGGATTTGGACCCTTCCCAGAGGAGCTTGATTCATACTTGCCTGCAGTTCTATGATCCCCCTATGAGGTGCTTCACTTTTCAAGATTTTCAGTTGGGGCCTTTATTAGAGGAGTATTTATCATTGGTTGGTGTACCTGTCAGGGGTGGAGTCCCCTTCAATCCTGAGATGACTTTTCCTAGTAATGAAGAGTTGGCCAAGGCACTACATTTGGAATCCTCTCTGATTGGACAGAACATGACTACCAAGGCTGGAATCTCTGGTCTACACTTAGATTTCTTGACTTCTCAGGCTACCATGAAAGCCTCCTTGGGAGAATGGAAGGCAGTCTGTGCATTATTAGCCCTCAGCATATATGGGGTTATATTATTTGCAGAAGAGCCTAAGTTTATTAGCAAAAATGCCATTCACCTTTTCATTCTGAGGAACCCAGTGCCCACCTTACTGGGAGATTTCTACTACTCTGTTCATCAAAGGAATGAAAAGCAAAGAGGAAGATTGGTGAGGTGCTGTGCTCCCCTGTTCCATACCTGGCTGCTCAAGCACTTGCCCAAGACTGATGCATTCCTGAATCCTCACCAGCCAAAGAATTGGGCTAGAAGACTCATTGCTTTGACCTCAGCTGACATCAGGTGGTGTACTCAGAGCACCAAGGGCAGGGACATCATTACTAGTTGTGGGTAGTTCCCCAATGTACCCCTGATAGGAGTGAAGGGTTGCATCAACTACAACCCTCTGTTATTCAAAAGATAATTGGGCTATGCATTGGTCCACCCTCCCAGAACACAGGACTTGGCTGAAACCCTTTATTGTGAGATTAAGCCTAATCTAGCTATTGTCAGGCAAGCATCCTGGGCTTGGGACAATGTCCAGACCAAGGGGATGGCTATTCTAGGGAGATGCAATAATGTGGCCTCAGCTCAGTACTATGAGTGGTCTCATGCCAGGGCACAAACTTCTGGGATTCCCTTTACCATTGAGGATGCACCCGGACCATCCACAGCACCACCTCCAGCCACTGTTAGCTTAGAGGAGTTTGAGAAACTGAAAGAGAGGAATGAGAATCTGACTCAGGCTCTACAGAAGACCCTCTGGGAGAGGAGTGATGGTCGTCTGGACATTGAAAGGTTGGAAAAGCTTAGGGTGGAGCATCTAGCCAGGATTGAGAAGTCAGAGGATTACATCAAGAAGTCAAGGGCTGGAGAACAGATTTTGAAGAATGCCTGCAAGGAGGCTCAGTTTCAGAAAGCCAGGACTGATTTATATCTGAAAGAGAGTCAAGCTAGGTGGGTCTGGATCACTGAAGCTCGTACTCAGGAAGATAAAAGGACTCAGGACAAGATTGAGCAATTGGAGGCTAATGCAAAGGAGCAACAGGAAGCCTTGCTAGCAGCCCAGAGAGAGATCTCAGAGTTGAAGATTAGAGCTGGTGTGAAGAGGTCAAAGGACCAGAGTCGACACAAGAAGCTAACTGCAGCTGTTGTTACCAGGAATCTTCTCATCAGGAATCTCACGGAGCGTCCAGCAGATCCTGTGACTGAAGCACTTCTAAAGGAAGTTCAGGAGGATGAGTTTGGTCTTGGTGTCTGACTTTTGCTTGTTGTTGCTTTCATTTCATTGTACTTTTCCTTTTTATGTTGTATTTTGACCCCTCAGAGGGCATGAATTGTAAAAAAACAAACTATGTATCATTCACTTTTTGTAATATATGTATTGGTTTGTTTTATCTGAGTTCTTTCAAGCAACATCAAAAGCATCTTCCTCAGGGGTCTGGAAAGGTCAAAACCAAGTGCCAAGCCGGATACCTTGGAGACAAATAAGCATACTGCATTGCATACTAACCTTTGTTTTGTTTTGTAGGTTTGTTTTGTTTTTGTTACTAACTCTGTTGTGATTCAGGAACTATTGCTCGCCGTCGGGTGTTCCCACTCAACCGTCCGCACAGATATCCTACCCGCAACAACCTTCCGGGTATACAGATGGACCAGGTACAACAAGATCTTACAAAAGTCAGGACTCAAATGGCCAATGAGAGGTTGGAAATGAGGAACCAGATGACTCAGTTTATGGAGGTGATGAATGGATTGGCACAGAGCCAAGAAAGATTAAGAGCATTGGTAGAGAGGCAGACTCAGGAAGACCCCCATCTAGGGACTGGTGGAACAAGCAACAATGAGAGGGTTCAGCCTCATATCAACCCACTTGTATTTGGACCCCACCTTCATCCAGAGATCAACATCCCTGCTAATGCACAAGGGAATGCTACTGCAGGTAGAGTACTCCAAGAAGACCCCCAGGAAGATCAGTTCACAGTGATGGGAGCTGGGGATGAGGCCTATGACAGAAGACTAGATGAAATTGCTGAGAAATTAAGGTCCCTAGAGTCTCAAAACTCCTTGGGTTTTGATGTTATGGACATGGGTTTAGTAGACGGGGTCAGGATTCCCCACAAGTTTAAACCTCCGTGCTTTGAGAAGTACAACGGAACTTCCTGTCCGCGAACCCATTTGCAATCCTTTCTGGGGAGGTTGAAGGCGTACACCATGGATGAAAAACTGTGGATGTTTTATTTCGAAGACGGTTTAACAGGAGCTTCAAGGGAATGGTACTCTCATTTGACCAGAGCAACCATCAGATGTTGGAAGGACTTGGCTGAGGCCTTCATTAGACAATACCAGTACAACTTGGATATGGCTCCCAACAGGACCCTCCTGATGGGAATGTCACAATCATCCAGAGAAAGCTTCCGGGAATACGCCCAGAGGTGGAGACAACTTGCTGCTGCTGTCCAGCCACCCATGTCGGAAAGGGAGATGGCCGACATGTTTATGAACACCCTCCAAGGGACATACATTGATAGGTTAGCTGCCTTTTCTTCCACCAGCTTTGCGGATGTAGTTATAGCTGGAGAAAGAATTGAGAGCCTACTAAAGATGGGTAAGATTTCCGACAACGGTGCTAGCTCGTCCAGCAACCCAAGAAAGCCTTTTGTGGGCCCAAGAAGAACTGGTGAGACTAATGTTATCCATACCAGCAGGGGCAGACCCCAATATGTTCATAGATCAGTGGCAGCTGTCACCATTCCCGCTCCAATTCATCCACAACCAGCATACCAACCACAGCAACAATCCCACTACCAGCAACAAGCTCAATATCCACCTCAGAGAAATTATAACAACAACAACACCAGCAACAACAATCAACAAAGACCATTTCAACAGAGATCATCTCAGGCTAATAGGGTGATTGATCCGATCCCTATGCCCTATGCCACATTATTGCCACAACTCCTAAAACTCAACCTGGTTGAGCTAAGGACATTGGCACCTTCAGATCCTGCCAGTCTGCCCAGAAATTACGACGCCAGCGCCAGATGTGCTTTTCACTCAGATGCACCGGGCCACAGTACAGAGAAGTGCAGAGCTTTGCACATGAAAGTGCAGGATCTAGTGGATTCCAAAGCTCTAAACTTTGCATCCCCGCCAAATGTCAGTAAGAACCCTATGCCCAACCACGGTGGACCCCGAATCAACGCTATTGAGGAAGATAAGCCGTCTTACTTGATAACCAGTGTGGGGCAGATTCGAACACCCTTGGTAGAGATTAAAGCTCAACTCCTTGAATGTCAGATGTTCCCTGGATGTGAGCTAGGATGTGCTTATTGCAACATTTCAGTAAATGGGTGCGATAACTTGAGGAATGGCATAGATGGTCTCATCCAGAGTGGCCTGCTTCAAATCACAACATCAACACCTCCAAACCCGGCAATCTCCTTAACAATAATTCCCGAGTCTTCTACAACTGCAACAACAATTGTTCCAAACAACTCTTCAATCTCATCAACAAATGCTTCATCTGTTACCTCAACGGACCAAATATCAACACACATCTCTTCTACAACTTCAGCACCCCTTCATTCAGAATCTCCTACAACAGCAACACCCATCCAGTCAACAGTGTCTCCTACAACATCAACAGCAAACAATGAAAGTGTCTCAACGGTTACAATTTATTATGATCCTGCAAATGATTCTGCCTACAACTCACAAAATGCCACTCCTGTCAGAGCACCGGTTACAATACACTATGATCCACATACTATCATGGTCCCTTCTGCAGCTGCTATCAGTCCAGTCACTATCACAGTGCCTGGGCCAATTCCTTATGAAAGCAGTAATGCCATCCCTTGGCATTACGGCTCCGATCTATACTGCGAAGGACAGAAAATCACTTTGGAATCATCAACTTCTTCACCACAAATAGACAATGTGGGAGGAGGCGGAGGCTTCACTCGAAGCGGACGTCTCTTTGCCCCGCAAATTCCAAGACCCAGTGCCGAAGCAGAAGCTGCTGCCAAGGCAAAAGGGAAGAGCATGGTGCAAGAAGAACAAGCTGCCAAAGAAGCTTTAAAAACCCCTTTTGATCAAGAGGTTGATGAATTCATGAGAATCATCAAGAAAAGTGATTACAAAATAGTGGACCAGCTTCACCAAACACCTTCCAAAATCTCCATTTAATCGTTGCTAATGTGCTCCGAGGCTCATCGGAACGCACTACTAAAAGTCTTGCACGCAGCTTATGTGCCGGAGGAGATTACCGTCAATCAGTTAGAGGTTGTGGTTGGAAACGTCAACGCTAGTCACGGACTAGGATTTACCAACACTGATTTGACTACGGAAGGCCGCAATCACAACAAGGCTTTGCACATTACCATGGAGTGTAAGGGTGCAGTTCTTTCCCATGTACTGGTAGACACAGGGTCATCCCTCAATGTCTTACCTAAAAAAGCCCTTGTGAAGCTGGAGTATGAAGGATTGGCATTACGTCCCAGCAACTTGGTAGTGAGGGCCTTTGACGGTTCTAAGAGATCAGTTCTGGGGGAAATTGAGTTGCCTATAACGATTGGCCCACAAACTTTCAAAACGACCTTCTTCGTGATGGACATTCAGCCGGCCTACAGCTGTTTGTTGGGTAGACCTTGGATTCATGCCGCTGGCGCAGTTACGTCTACCCTTCACCAGAAGTTAAAATTTGAGTGGGAGGGCCAAGTCGTTACTATTTGTGGAGAGGAAGATATCTTTGTTAGCCATCTGGCTACATACAAATACATTGAGATGGATGGGGAGATCCACGAAACTATGAGTCAAGGGTTTGAGGCCTTGAACATAAATGAAGCATCCGCTGTACCTGGAACCTCAATGACATCTTATCAGCAAGCCCGGAAGGTTGTTGAAGAGGGGACTGCCCAAGGCTGGGGAAAGTTGCTGCCCATAGAGAAGAAGGAGGATAGATTTGGGTTGGGTTACAAACCAACTCAACAGGATCAAGCAGAGGCTGCTGAGAAGCCCAATTTTGTCAGTGGAGGGATGCTCACCCCCGATGCCGTGAACAACTTGGAAGACGAGGATGAAAGCGACCGCAACCTGGAGAGCTGGATACGTCCGAGGATCCCGGGGAGCAGTATCTCAAACTGGTCTTCCCAGGAAATTATAAGAGTTACTCCTGCAGAGTAATTATTATTTCCTGTATTTTTTAAGCATGCATCAAGTCTTGCATCTTGCCCAAGATGACAAGACTCATTTTGTAATCGGGCCATCTGTAATTTTGTGCAAATAGATCAATCAATGATAATCAGACATCTTTTGCAAATGAGTCTTTTTCTTTTCCGCTCGCTGTTTTTCCATTTTTCTTTTTGTACAAAAATAAATGGCAATGTTTTCAAAATGATAACTTCATTTCACTCTTTTTAAACAAGATTAAAATCAATCACTAACATGAACAAACTGAACCCTTGCAGAGAGTGCCTTCCAGACCGCACCGACAACAACACGGCTATGACTTCGTATGACTTTGACAATCCAATCAATCAAGCTGATGAAGGGGTTGAAAAAGAGTATGAGCTTCCCGAAGAGCTAGCCAGGTTGTTGAGACAAGAGGAAAAGGTTATCACTCCTCATCAGGAGGAGGTCGAAACGATTAATCTTGGTACAGATGAAGACGTGAAAGAGGTTAAGATCGGGGCCTGCTTACAAGACTCAGTGAAGAGACAACTGATTGACCTGCTTCAGGAATATGTGGATGTGTTTGCTTGGTCTTATCAGGATATGCCAGGGTTGGACACCGACATTGTTATGCACAAGCTGCCTTTAAGAGAAGATTGCCCGCCGGTTAAACAGAAACTACGCCGTACTCGCCCAGACATGGCAATGAAGATCAAAGAAGAGGTACAAAAGCAGTGGGACGTCGGGTTCCTTGTTGTGACTAGCTATCCGTCGTGGGTTGCTAATATAGTACATGTGCCTAAGAAGGACAGCAAAGTAAGAATGTGTGTTGACTACCGGGATCTGAACAGAGCCAGCCTGAAAGATGACTTCCCATTACCTCACATCGATGTATTGGTGGATAACACGGCTCAGTTCTCGGTGTTCTCCTTCATGGACGGATTTTCAGGATACAATCAGATCAAGATGTCACCTGAAGACATGGAGAAGACAACCTTCATCACACCCTGGGGCACGTTCTGTTACAAGGTAATGCCATTCGGACTGAAGAATGCTGGTGCAACATATCAACGGGCTATGGTGACATTATTCCACGATATAATCCATAAAGAAATCGAATGTTATGTGGATGACATGATTGCCAAGTCCCTCACTGAAGAAGATCACCTGGTAAATCTGCTGAAGCTATTAAAGCGTTTGAGGAAGTACCAACTGAAGTTGAACCCCAACAAATGCACATTCGGGGTGCGATCCGGTAAGCTGCTGGGATTTATTGTGAGTGAGAAAGGGATTGAAGTTGACCCTGATAAAGTCAGAGCCATTCAAGAAATGCCTGCACTTAAGTCAGAAAAAGAAGTTCGGGGGTTCTTGGGACGATTGAACTACATTTCACGGTTCATATCTCACCTTACAGCAACCTGTGAACCTTTGTTCAAACTGTTAAGAAAAGAACAAACGGTCAGGTGGAATGAAGACTGCCAGAAGGCTTTTGACAAGATCAAGGAGTACTTACAAGAGCCTCCAGTCCTTATGCCTCCAGTTGAAGGAAGACCTCTGATAATGTACTTGACAGTATTAGAAGAGTCGATGGGGTGTGTGTTGGGCCAGCATGACGAGTCTGGTCGAAAAGAGTATGCAATATACTACCTGAGCAAAAAGTTTACCGACTGTGAACAACGTTATTCACTGCTCGAGAAAACTTGCTGTGCTTTAGCGTGGGCTGCTCGCCGACTGAGACAGTATATGTTGACCCACACTACTCTATTGATCTCCAAGATGGACCCAGTTAAGTACATTTTCGAGAAGCCAGCACTTATCGGACGGGTTGCAAGATGGCAAATGATCCTCATAGAATATGACATCCAGTACACATCTCAGAAAGCCATCAAGGGCAGTGTATTGTCTGAATATCTTGCTGAGCAACCTATTGATGATTACCAGCCTATGAGATTTGACTTCCCCGATGAAGACATCATGTTCATAAAAGCAAAAGATCATGAAGAGCCTGTTCACACTAAAGGGCCTGACCCGGAAGAAGAATGGACTATGATGTTTGATGGGGCTGTTAATATGAATGGTCGTGGTGTTGGTGCAGTACTCATTACACCTAAAGGAGTTCACATGCCTTTCTCGGCAAAGCTTACCTTTAACTGCACTAACAACGAAGCTGAATACGAAGCTTGCATTATGGGTCTTGAGGAAGCCATTGACCTCAGGATCAAGACATTGACTGTATTCGAAGATTCAGCTCTGGTAGTTAATCAGACCAACGGCAAATGGTACACACACCAGGATCATCTGATACCTTACAGGGATTATACGAGGAGGTTATTGACTTTCTTTACAACAGTCAAGCTTGAGTATATACCTCGGGACGAGAACCAGTTTGCAGATGCTCTGGCCACCATTTCATCCATGATCAAAGTTCAAGCTGCCAACTTTGTACCTCAGATTTCAGTGTCCAGACTTGACAGACCAGCATATGCGTTCGCAGCAGATGTTGTCAAAGATGATAATCCTTGGTTCCATGATATTAAGTGCTTCTTGGAGGATCAGACATACCCACCTGGGGCGTCTTCCAATGATAAGAAGACGTTAAGAAGGCTAGCTGGTAGTTTCTTCCTGAATACTGACGGTTCCCTTTACAAGAGAAACTTCGATATGGTACTCCTCAGATGCGTTGATAAGACAGAAGCATACTTGCTAATGCACGAGGTGCATGAAGGATCCTTTGGTACCCATGCAGGAGGACATGCAATGGCCAAGAAATTGCTAAGATCAGGATATTACTGGATCACAATGGATACCGACTGCCGTGCCTACGCCAGAAAATGCCATAAATGCCAAATTTATGCGAATAAGGTGCATGTGCCTCCCAATCCTTTGAATGTGATGTTGTCACCCTGGCCCTTTGCCATGTGGGGCATTGATATGATTGGCAAGATTGAGCCAACTGCTTCAAATGGCCACAGATTCATCCTGGTTGCTATTGACTATTTCACCAAGTGGGTCGAAGCAGCTTCATATGCAAATGTTACAAGGCAAGTGGTAGCCAGATTTCTGAAGAAAGATATCATCTGTCGATACGGAGTTCCCGAGCGAATCATTACTGATAATGGTTCCAATTTAAACAACAAAATGATGGCAGAGCTATGCCGGGACTTCAAGATCCAACACCACAATTCTTCTCCTTACAGGCCAAAGATGAATGGCGCTGTTGAGGCAGCTAATAAGAATATCAAGAAGATTGTGCAGAAGATGGTAGTCACCTATAAAGACTGGCATGAAATGCTACCATTTTCCTTGTATGGGTACCGCACGTCAGTCAGAACATCCACTGGGGCAACACCGTATCAGCTTGTGTATGGTATGGAAGCAGTCCTACCAGTTGAAGTTGAATTACCCTCCCTACGGGTACTAATGGATGTTAAGCTGAACGAAGCAGAATGGGTCCAATCCCGATACGAACAACTGAGTCTGATTGAAGAGAAAAGATTGGTTGCAATCTATCATGGGCAGCTGTATCAGAAGAGAATGAAGAAAGCCTTCGATCAGAAAGTCAGGCACCGAGAGTACCAAGTAGGAGATCTTGTACTGAAAAGAATCCTCCCTCCTCATACAGACCACAGGGGCAAGTGGACTCCGAACTATGAAGGACCATTTGTAGTAAAGAAAGTTTTCTCAGGTGGAGCACTCATGCTCAGCACTATGGATGGTGAAGATTTCTCGTCCCCTGTGAATTCAGATGCAGTTAAAAAATACTTCGCATAAAAAAACCCGCTGGACACAAAAACAGAATGTAAGTCCAGGCAAAAATAGGGCATCCCGGCGAGTCAAAAACAGAATAAAAGACTCGGGAAAAAATAAGGGAAATAAACAAAAAATGTGTACACCCGCTGAGTTGAAAAGCCGCATGGGACAACTCAGGCAAAAATGGGTATCCCGATGGATTGAAAACCCGAAAGGGCGATCCATGCAAAATAAGGGAATAAGCGAACAACTGCATTCTGAATTCGTCTGTATCACCTACAACTTGGTAAACCTCAAAAGGATCAAGCTTCAATCAGAATCAGCTTTCTTCAGAAAGCAAGACGAGAAGAACGTCAAATGTCATACGAGTCATAGCAAAAGGGAGGCTCATTGAAGCGTCGTCAACATTGCCAGCATTTTGTCTCTCAATTTGTAACAATCTCCTCATTTTAGGAAATTTGTTTCTTTGACTGTATCTTGCCAATTCATGGCACATGAATTAATAAAATCATATTTTCAATCATGTCTCGTCTCGTACATTTTATTTTCATTTGCAAAATGTCTGATGTCACTAATATATCAGTTGCATAAACACAGATGTTTCTTTTCTAAAGAATATGTGCTTGCAGGAAATATACTTACTCCCGGGAGTGTCTGAACTCTCCTGATGGAATCCAGTAAAGGATACCTCGGGATTACTTGTGCGTCCCTCTGTCTTTGCAGGATTGCAGGTATTCAAAGCGCAACATGGGGCATGTAAGCTTCATCTCAGCAAGCTGGCAAATCAAACACTCACTCAAAGTGTTTTCTCCCCAGCTGAGTTGCCACTTGTTACTTCTCCCAGCCGAGGTGCCAATTATTCTTCCTCCTCAGCCAAGTACAAAAGCCAGGGAACCATCTCCCCACAGAGCTTCAGCCTCTATCCAGAAGAGCAACGCATGAAGGAATCACAACAGAGTGACAAAAGCTTCTACAAACCCCAGATGGGTCTCTCATTTACTGGAATAGGCCTATCATTGACCCAGTTCCCCAAGCAGATACATCTCATCTGATCTACCAATGATCTCATCCCCAGCTGGGATGTCCACTTCAAGCAGATCGGCCAGAGATCGTCACAGCAACGGGATCCGAATCCCGGACCGTTATCTTTACATAATCATGGCATTCGCATCATATTCACCCTACAAAGCGTAGCATTCCGTCTAATACGGAGCATTACGGCAAGAAATCAAACATATTGCATAATTATAAGCCATGTTTTGGATCAAATACTTGTGAATAATGACAATCCGTCAACAATATACAGAATGCTCACCAGACTCCCCAACAGAGAGCTAGGGCTAAAGCAGTTGCCTTACATTCACAAATATCAGTACATACTCCTTGTGGCACCCTTCCGTGTCATTTCCCCAGTGGAAAGCCAAAGCGTCCCCTTTGCACTCACAGATACTCATATATACAATTCCTTGACATCCGTCCATGTCATTTTCCCCAGCACAGTAACCTAAACACTTTGTATATCAGATATTTGTTTATACTATACCCTTCACCTTTTGACACTCGTCCGTGTCATTCTCCCCAGCAGGTTAAACACTCATCTATACAATACTCATACTTATTAACCTTATTTAACTTATACAGATACTCGTCCGTATCTTGTATACACCATTTGTATCCCCGCAAATTCGACACTCGTCCGTGTTCTTTGTTAACCAGTTGGTACTCGTCCGTACCATCATCCCAGAACGTGCGTCAAGCGTTTGTTTCTATCTGATACTCGTCTGTATCATAGTCTTAAGGATGCTCGTCCGCATCTTTAATCCATACACGTGTCAAACACTCTTGTCTTCTTGAATATAGACACTCGCCTGTGTCTACTATTCCCCAGAAGAGTCCCCTCATATTCAACACTCGTCCGTGTTCCTTGTTAACCAGTTGATACTCGTCCGTATCATCATCTCTGAACATGTGTCAGTATTTGTTTCTACTCGATACTCGTCCGTATCGTAGTCTTAAGGATGCTCGCCTGCATCTTTAATCCATACACAACATCTAAACACTTATACCTTTTATTTCTTGGATATAAACGTTCGTCCGTGTTTACTATTCCCCAGTAGATAGCCAGCAAAGCAAAATTTCTTTTTCTATCTGACATTCGTCCTATGTCATGATAAACTTTGAGAGCAGCCGTCCCCTGCTAGGTGATCGTCCTTCACCTCTTGATGATCGTCCTTCATCATGCTCGATGGCCGTCCCCATCGTTGACCTTTTCTATCCGACATTCGTCCTATGTCGTTATATTTAGCAGCCGTCCCCTGCTAGGTGATCGTCCTTCACCTTTTGATGATCGTCCTTCATCATTTTATCCGATGGCCGTCCCCATCGTTGATCTTGTTATCTGACATTCGTCCTATGTCATGATAAACCTTGAGAGCAGCCGTCCCCTTCTAGGTGATCGTCCTTCACCTCTTGATGATCGTCCTTCATCATTCTCGTCTGATGGCCGTCCCCATCGTTGACCCTTTATCCGGCATTCGTCCTATGTCGCGATATTTTCGGCAGCCATACCCTGCCAGGTGATCGTCCTTCACCTTAGATGACCGTCCCTCATCTTAACCCAACAGAGCAGCCGTCCCCTGCCAGGTGATTGTCCTTCACCTTTGATGACCGTCCCTCATCATTATTCCATTTATTCTTTAACCCGATGGTCGTCCCCGTCGTGGTCCCTTTTCCTTTTCCTGATGATCGTCCTTCATCAGTTTAGCCCGATGGCCGTCCCCATCGTTGTTTACATTACTTTATAATCCTGATGGCCGTCCCCATCATTTTTCATTAATCCTCAGAGAATCTTATAGCTTTACATGGTGGCCGTCCCCATCATAATCTCCCATATCCCCAGCATGTCGGCCGTCCCCGTCATTGCTTTATTTCCCGCATTTTCCCCAGCATGTCGGCCGTCCCCGTCATTTCTTTATTTCCCGCATTTTCCCCAGCATGTCGGCCGTCCCCATCATAATCTCCCATATCCCCAGCATGTCGGCCGTCCTCGTCATTGCTTTATTTCCCACACTTTTCCCAGCGTGTCGGTCGTTCCCGTCATTGCTCTTTCCCTAGCAGTCGTCCTCTGCTCGACGGTCTTCCTCCGTCGCCCACACTTTACAATATACTTTATTTTCCTTTACAATCTATATCCCTTTTCTTCTTCATTCTGTGAGTGCAAATTCTGGACTGTCTTTGGTATTCAACCACAAGTTATCTTGTTTGCCTGTTAAGCCGTTGCTTACATCCTGCACAGCTAACTCATGTTTGAATAGGGGCAGCTGTAAACACCCCAAATTTTCCCTCACCTATTCACATCATGGCTTGTGATCATTTCATATGCATAAACTCAATCATAGCATCTCATATCACATTTTTGATTCACTGCATAGATTCAAAGTCATCTGCATCTAGGGTTTGTGATCTGAGCAATCCAAGAGCTTCTTGAGCCACTCCAAAGGTCATCAATCACTTCAAAGGGGTTCATGTATGTTCAAGCATCATATTATATCCCCTCAAAGTCAAGAATGTCAAAGAATCACAAGAACTGAGAATGGCATGGAAGCAGAGCCAGGTTTGACTGCACAGATGACCTAGAATTAGGGTTTTGGTTTCAAAGGCCATAACTCCAAATTTTTTGGTCATTCTTGTTTCTATTGGTATATATATGGTATAGGTAGTATTCATATCAATTTTCATGAAGAAATTCAATGGGAAAGTCATCTGATCAAGAGTTGACTTTCTGGGCAAGTCAGTGTAAAATCAGGGCATCTGAGGCCCCCAATAACCCAACCAAAGGTTGTTCTTCATCATTTTTGATTGTATATGATCTTTATTTGATCATAGAATAAGTTGGAAGTTCACAAAATTGAAGAATTTCAAGTCATTTGCAAAGTTGACTTTTTGGGGAAGTTTGACTTTTAATGAAATTGCCATTTTAGGAAACTTTTTCAACCCTTGATTTTTGATTCAAAAATGCTTCAAATGGAAAAACTTTGGTCATGAAAGTTGTAGAATGGATCATTCCCTTTTCAAAAAGTACAAGAACATGACCTAATTCATCTTGGATCAAAAGTTATGGCTTGTCAAAGTTGGCTAAAATCACAAAATTTCAAAGTTTCTACCAAAAAGGCAAAGTTGCAAATTCACTTGTCAAGGCAAATTGAGTTATCAAATACACTTCTAATCTTCATACAAGCATGTACCAAGACCTAAAAGTCAAATTGCACCAAAGGATCATTCATTTTTATGGCTTATGGAGCAAGAAATTTCAAAGGAAGCAAAAGTAAGGCAAGTTGCAAAAACTCACTCAAGTGTGAATCCACTTGCTTGCTGACTTCATGATCAATCCTAGGGTTCTCCCCACATCTTGCTGCGCAGGACACACCTTTTGTCCTTGGATAGCTAGTAGCCCATGCCTCTCTTACACAACTTTGACATTTTGGCAACTTGAGCCATACCTATCACAAAAGCACACATCAACTCATCTGACCTATCACAATAGTTTATGCAAACAAAAGGCAAGCCAAAGCACATAACAACACACTCTGATCTTGCCCATAGCCATAGTTATCAAAATCTCCCCCATTTGCAAGAGCCTTCGAAACACTCAGCACAAGCCTCAAACACTCAAACCAACTTCACAAATCAACTCAACACACTTTCCTGATCACAAAGCACCCATCACCATTGCCTTAAACTCCCAGAATCACAAATACGATTTCCACCCCACCTTGAACAGAACTTCTGCCATCTCTCAAACCATCCATTATAAACTTCAAACAAGCATTGAAAGCTTCTCAAGGGGTCCAGTGGAGTTGATTGCAAGCAAGAAACCAGCCAGAAATTGCCAGAAACCAAAGCTTCAGTTCAGGTAGCCATCTCAAACTTTTTTTCCAGAAACTCCATTTTAAGTTCTTAAATGCTTCTATGCACTCCCCTGATCATTGGGATGTGATTATTTTTGAAAATGGTTGAGAAACCAGCATGTATGAACTGTCTGAAACTTTTTGCCCTAAATGAGTTTTGCTTCGATTTGGCTGATTGATGAATGAAAAATGATGTTTGTTAGGGCGTTTTGATTCAGTGTTGAATGGGGTTGAGTTCTGGGCAGTTAGATTTCATTTTCATTGCGTGTAGAGAGAGTTAGAGTTTTGGGCTGGCCGGAGAAGACGACCGGAACAATGTTCCGGTCGCCTGAAAGTCATTAGGGCATGTAATTAGGGTTTAATCATAACTAGGGGATTTTGAATGTCAGCCCTTGGATATGGCGCCAAGTCAATTCGCGCGCGTGTATGTTTGAATTCCAGCCATTGACCTAGCTGACTTTTCTATTTTTCAGTTTTATTTCATTTTTATTTCATTTAATTGCATTTGTTTTCTTCATTTTATAAAAAATAGCAAAACAATTTTAAAAATTCTGAAAATTTTTGTACAAACTTTTATTAATTTTCAGAAACCAAAAATATTTTTATTTTTATTTTTTGCATTTAAAAATATTTTTAAATCATTTAAAAGTTTATTTTTAATTAATTAATGAGAATTAATTAATTAAAAATACTTTTAGGTATTTAAAAATCACCAAAAAATTCATGAAACCTTTAAAATCATTTAGAAACATTGTCCAACCCTCAAACCAAATTTATTTTTTGATCTTGATGCATTTTGACAATTTTCCATGGAATTAATTCTATTTTAAAGCATTATTTTGATCCAATGTTCAAAAATTCATTTCTGCCTAGCCTTTGAGAGTTGGACTTTGATTCTTTTTGCATTGTGTCTTGCATACCATGTAGTTTGTAGGATTAAATTGGCATGATTTGATCTTGCATTTTCATTTTGTTTGACATTTTTCTTGTCAAGATACCCAAAAACCCTAGAAATCTTAAGAAATTCATAACTCTCACTAGGATAAGAATTGGATCCCCTCCTTTGGGCAGTGAGTTTGTATAGGTTTAGGGTTCCCTTGAGTGCATTTTCAATTTTTTATCATAATGTTTGCTTCTGGTTTTGATTTTTGTTTTGTGCATTGATCATAAACCCTAATTTGGGCTTCCTTTTGCATTCATCTTGCATTTGCTTGCATACCATGACTTGCCATGACATTCTATGCATCCATTTGATTCATTGGACATCTTAAGACATATTAGAAGCATGTTTGATCATTGCATCTTTCATTTGCCATGTTGTATGTCATTTGCATTCCATAACTTTTCATGTATGTTCATGGTTCTAAGCATGCTTCTCTTGCATCCATATGTTTGTATGATCATCCCCATGCCTAGTTTCATGTTTGCATCATCTCATGGCATCATTATCATCACATACATGCTTCTGATTTTGGTTTACAACATGCCATTTCATTTCATTTTGCATTGCATTTCATTGCTTTTGCTAACTTTTCAGGTGGTAAGTTCTTTGAGAAGTGAATTTGCCTTCACTTCTCACAACTTCTTTTCATCTCCCCTTATGCATCCTTGCTGAATTTTTGTCTTTTGTTTGAGATTGAGCTTGCTCTTTCTTCTTCTTCTTACTTTCTTTCCTCAAGTGACTTGTCTTCTTAAATGAAGCAAGTTACTTTGCTTCTCTTTGCTCCTTTCATCTGCTTCCTGGTGGTTCCTCTGAAGATTTCTCTTGTTAACCTCATAAACCTTAGGAACAACCAAGCATGACAATAATTAGGGTTTTGATTAGTCCCCCACTTAGTTTTACCTTTGTGTCTCATTGAGTCTTCTCTTCTCATCTCATAATCAGGGACTAAACCCTAAAGGCTTTAAGGCTTTGTGATTAAGCTTATGCCTGCATCCTTCTATTAGGATGGAGTGTATAACTTTAATCCTAAGTGTTAAACCCTTAATGTGTTTAACTCCTTTAATCAATCCACTTAATAATCATCAAGACATCAAGCTTGTAACTTGGGCCTTGCATTAGGGTTCTAATTATTCCTTAATTGGTTAAGAAGAACTAACCCTAGTGTTAATGGACAAGTCCCCCTCAAGTTGTCTTACAAATCATAAAATTCACTTCATCATCTTATCATTAACTAAAATCCATCTAATAAAGGCTTTGTTTTGTCATGAGTTTAATCCCTAATCATGGATTAAGTTGAGGAGCTTTCCTCAGCTTAAACATTCTCATCTATTATCCTTCTATTAGGATGGTGTAATGAGTCTGTTTAATCCCTGATTATGGCTTAACCTCATTACTTAACGCTAAACAAAAACAACAAAAACATCTAATTAATCACAAGTAGGTTAATGATCTTTACCCTACATCAAAGGTGATTAAGTGTGAGAAGTTGAATCCACACTTAAGGTATTCTCATTACCCCTAATCAGAGGGAAGATGTGATGAGTTTACTAAATCCATTGGTTTAGGCTTAAGCTCATTAACTTATGACAAACTTTCAAAAGCAATAAAAGACTGAAAACTCAAAAACAAACAATAATCGTCTCCTTCGGGATTCTTTTCTCATCTCATTCACTCACAAACGAGAACTCGCTTCTTCCGTCTAATGCAAGACAGTTTGCACCTGAGCCAGACAGGTCATACACTTGAGCATAGACAAGTAAGCAGTTCACAAGTCAATTCATCTTTCAGTCTCTTTGGGTCGAACTACGGTGTTCTGACTTCCTCATTGCACGAGAGGATACGTAGGCATAACTTAACAGTTATCGAACAAAAGTCTCTGTATATTCCCCCTCCTTCCAGCATTATTCTTTAAGCCTCATGATCTTGAGCATATTATTCTTGTTCTTACACTGACACTGTACATTTACACACTTCACTTCTTTTACACTGACACCTGTACATCTTTTTCCAGCTCTTTTATACACAGATTACACTGACACTACCCCTTTAAAACACAAATCTTTTAAGCGTGGATCCCGTCGAGTAAGACGGACAATCTGGGTGCTAATACCTTCCCAGGTTGTAACCAACCCCCTTTCTCAGTCTCTCTGGTTCGCAACCGTCTTATCCGTATCTTTCTAGGTATATGCAGCATTACCTTTCCTCCGGGATAAAAATGCCTAGCTGGCGACTCTTTTCATTTCCTGTGAGTTCACTCCTGTGTGTTCTCGCATCCTCCTCTCGCCGACCATTCGCGTCTGTACCTCATTCGAGCCCGGTCTCGTCTTTTGGGAGCGACACTTAACAACGAGAAAGATAATCTCATAAAATTTGATGGAGAATGCTAATGAAGGCATATTCATAGGATATTCCACTTCAAGTAAAGCTTTTAGAGTATTTAAGAAAAGAACTCTAACAACAAAAGAATCGACTCATGTTAATTTACATGGGAAAACTTCGTCAATGAAAAAAATAAAGAAATAATAAGTCGATATCTAAGAATAGTATGATACTCTACAAGTGACATGTGTTGGCCTAACTCATCAATAAGAATAACAATGAGAAAATATTGAGTATGTGTTGCTTTCAAAGAACCAAAAATTGCATTATATCTTTAAGGTAATATCAAACTTTACGTCCATATCATAAACACTTTTACTAAAAAAAGGTCTCACCAAAATATGTCATGTTTTGGGAGGATGGTGTACTTACTAGTAAAATTTCTAAGGTCAAAATATAAAAATCAAAACACTAAGACCATCTAAAGCTATGTCAAAATCATAGTACACACCATATATTCATTGTATCTCAATATATGATCTTGTAAAACCCAAGATTGGGTCGTAAAAGCCATAAAAGTGTATGAGAAAAACTTTAGTGTCGAGTACACACCCAATCCTTCAACACCATTAAAGGTTCACAATGAAAGGACCTCCACAAACCATGATGTCTTCAACCTCCCTTTGTAACTCTTTACCAAACCGAATGTATTGCTTCCTCAGTATGATTTAGTTGACATCTTATTAGGCCAAAACTGAAGGTTGAGAAACACAAAAAATGGGGGTTTGAATTGAGTTTCACATTTTATCCCTATTTGCGGAATTTAAATAATTTAGGTTAACAAGTAAATAAAAATAAATAACATAATTATTTTTATCCTGGTTCACTGTTAACAAAGATAATTCAGTACACCCCTCAAGGTGATTAACTTATCACAAGGACTTAATCCTTGTATGCATATATACAAAGTATTTAGTTTGAAACTATTTGGAAAAAAAGTGGGGTGTGGAGAGTATTTTTTTAATAGAGTGAGAAAGCATTTAAGAACTACTTACCCTAAGTTTGTAAGCTCTTTCTTGTTATTTCTTTCCTTTAAGGGTAGGACTATCCTTACTATTAGTGAGTAAGTACTCTTTACCTTGGATGTTTAAAGGGACGAGCATAGGGTCATCGTATGGTCATAGAAGGCAACCTTGTAGGGGTATCTTAGTAATTCAAAGGAACAATCATCATTTTCGTAGGGTCATTGAGGGACGAGATCATTTATTCATAGGCAACTCGAAAGGACTATGATCTTTTATTTTGAAGGGACTTGATGATTTTTGTTCGTAGGCAGCTTTTACTAAGATACCCCCACGTTCGAGGGACTTGGCCATATTTTTGTAAGGAAACCAAGAGGAGAAACCATAGGAGGTGCATATGGAAATCATATAACGATCGACTTACATGTGTGAATATTAATTTCAGATATTTATCTTTTGAATTTAGTGAGCTAAGTCCAATTAATTTAGCATACAAGTATTTTCACACCCTAGGTTTACTAACCACACAGTTTATATTTTTTTGCAGAAATTAAAAGCGGAAAGTAAAGGTCCTAGGCTATTACATCATGGGGAGAGGGTACATTTGTCTTTAGGGGATTGCGGAAAATAAAGTGCGGAAATAAAACTCTAATTAGCTATTACAAACCGTGGGCAGTTACATAATCGAAAAAGCGAGAAAATAAATTTACACAATTAATATACCCTATACAATTTTTCTCTAAGAAATTCAAATAGAAAAAATAAGATAATGAAAAGATTAAAAATAAGTTTGAAATCCCTAAAAACCTAAATAAGCATTTTTTTATGTTGATTAAAAAAATGATTAAAAAGATTTAATTAAATTATATATAAAAAAGGGTTATTTGTGATTTTTTCTTTAAAAAAAACTATTAATTTAAAAAAAATTGTATGAAAAAATAATAAGTGTTGACTTTTGTTGTTAATGATTGATTAGAAAATGTTTAATTATAAATCAAATTAAATTAATCATCCTAATTACCTAATTAAAAAATAATAAGAAAAGAAAGGTTAAAAATATGAAAAGATAAAAAATGGCCAAAAAAAGAAAGGGGGGCGCTGGGTATCGAACCCACCCACCCAAGATTTCAAGTAACACGCATCACCAACTGAACCATACGCATTCGTGTGACAACCATCATGCATAAACAATTATATAATCAATTTAAATAGAAATCACAAACCCACCAACCGCATGCTGGCACACGATCGTCTTCAACCTCAGCACATGCGAGATTTCCTGCGAAATCACCTACGACTTTTTCAGCGGTTTTTGTTGTGATTATCGTAGCAGGTATTTCTCTGAAATTTACCTGCGATTTTTCCTGCGGTGTTTGCTGCGATTTTCCTAGCAGAATTTTCCTAAAATTTAAACACCAAAAAAACTAATTTTTAACATGTTAAACTCATCCATTCTCACTAAATCCAACATTAGGAATTCAATGTTGCCATTGGTTTGGTGGCTGGTTCGCAGGTTTCGATCAAGAAAAGTTATGTGCCCTAATAATGGTGTACCTCAAATCCTGCATCAAAACTCAAAAGTAAATGATCAAACAACATCAAGACGTGATTATGAACAATATTATGAATGAAGAGTTTCGAATTCAAGAAATATGGCTATGGTGGAATGCTTTCATGTACAAGGTTACACGCATGTTCAACCTCCAATGGTGATTGGTATGAATCCCTGGAAGCTCCTTGATGAAGATTGAATGGAGAGAGAGGCTCAAAACTTCTTGTAGTGTTTCTTCGAACTTTTCCCTAATATGCCTTTTTTATAAAAATAAATTTAGGAGTTATGTCTCAAGATTTTCGTCCCCTTTGTGTATGGTCTGATTGTGTATATATAAGAGTGTATTTTAGGTTGAAAAAAAGTGATTTCTATTTTGGTCAAAAAATTAGATGAAATCATACTTTTTTGGTCTTGCACTAATTTGGACACTTTCAATCATCATAAACATCAAATATTTGATCCCAAAATAGACCTAAGATCAAATATTTGATTTTTCAATATTTATTTTAATTAAAATTGAATTTAAATGAATTAAATCCAATATAATATAAAATAAATATAAAAAATTAGATATTATGATCTGTGGGTTGTGCATGATCTTATAATTGAGTTTGGGTTAGAAAAATATGGGCCCATTTGGAAGAAACTTGAGTTTTTTCATTTTTGCTTTATACACCTCCTCAAAATTGCCCAACTTCAACAATGCATAACTCTCTCAATTTTTATCCCATATTTGTGTTCTAGGACTTTTTGAAAAGCTTAGAATGTCCTTTAACTACTACTTTTGGTCCCATATCCATTTGATCTTCCATTTTTAAGTTATCATCTTTTGAAAAAGTTGACTTTTTATTGACTTTCCAAAGGACCTATAATGTCTTGGCTCATACCTCTCAAATGATGCATTTTTGGCCTTGGCTTGTGAGACACAAAGTTGTAGGGAATTGGATTTCCTTTAAAATTATCTTTGAATGGGAAATTTTTGATGAAGCATGTGAAAGTTATGGCTGGTCAAAGTACAATTGACTTTTTCTACACAAAACCCTAGTTTAGTAACTCCTGATTCTTGATGAATTTGAGGTTTCCTTAATGAATCGTGATTAACCCTTGATAAAATGATGAATTTCATCTCATAATATTGATGTTGACCAAAAATATTGAAGTTTGACTGTATGTTGACCACAGTTGACTTGTTGACCAAGTTAACTGATTTTTAAGTATCTAAGCATTTGACTGACCAAACTTGTAGGGAAGGCTTTGAAACTTGACATGAGGATGGGATACCATGAAGTCCACTTGAGGCTTTGGAAGTCCAAGTTTCTTTGGGAAACTCCAAACCCTATTTTAAGATCCATTTCTTAGGAGGAGGCTTTGTCTGATGAAACCTGGAATTCCTTTGAGCAATTGAAAATCTTGTGATCATTAGACGACCTCTTGAGGTATATTGTCTTGAAGATGTGAGGGAAAATTTTGGGGTACAACACATCAACATGATTACAACCACTAAGAAACCACTTAGCCTTCTTAACCATTTGGATTTCTCATAGCCTACTTAAGGAACATCCACTAAGCTTCTCGCTTAATCTCCTTGAGCATTTGGCTTTCTCATAGCCTGCTCAAAGAACCTTCCTTCAACAGAAGGACTTTCCAAGCTACCCTATCACAAGGATTTATGTCACCTTTATAAAAAGGATTTTACATGTGTACTATGATGCTACTTACAAGCTAATTACACAAATGAAGTATAAGAACACTTAAGTGTTTCTAGCAAGTTTCTGAGTAACAGCTCATTGCTTTCTAATACAAAATTAATCTTTGGATTGGTCTTCTAGAAACTTGCATCATATCAGCTCTAGTCTTGTATTTGCTTAAAATCTTTCTTATTAAGAATTGCAGCTTCTTATCATTAAAATTTTAGCTTTTTCATTAACTTGCTTATTTCCATATAATTCTTCTTTCATGAATTCACAATTCAAGGAACTCACTTTCTCCTGCTATATTGTGCATCTGCACTAGCTAGAGTAGTAACTCTTATAGTTTCACCATTAATGCAACAACATTTTTCCTTGTTGAGCCTCAAGCTTTTCATTTGATGTTTGCTTCAGCTTCTTCTTCATTGAGCATTTATCATTTAATCTTCAGCTTGTTGTAGCATTTCTTTAGCGCCTTGCTTGCACATTTCTTCAGCACTTGGCTTTGGCTTGTGCATTTTCCTTCCCAACAAAAATCAGTAATTTCTTTAAGCTTTTTTTATCTTTTATTTATAGTACTTGAGAGAAATAAATATGTTAGAAGGGTAGTTGTAGAAACATATTCCAATAACTCTATCCCAATGGTTATATGATGGAATAGTCAACATCATGTACAAAAAGGTTGTTATGCCACCATTATCGAGGCACATGTTACACGTTTTTGTACTCTTGTGTTCAGCTCAAAATCATCCTTATCTTCAATATTTTTATTTTCTTCAGAGGCTTAATATATATTCCTTGATGAAGCTTGTTATATAAGAGTCAATCTTGCAACTTTAGAAACTAGTCTTCAGCATTCCAAGATCTTTCTTCCATAGAAACTATCTTGAGAATCTTCATTACTTGTTCTTTAGAAGTAATATCTTCAGAGTCTTCAGAACATTGTCTTCAGAATCTTTAGATTTCAATAAGAGCACCCTTGTCTTCAGAGTCTTCAGCACTTCGTTCACCAGAACCTTGTCTTTAGAAACTATTCAGAATTTTGACCTTCTTATATTGTGTCTTTAGAATCTTTAATAGTGAAGTATATGGACCAATGGGGGTGTCACAATGATAGGAACCTCAAACACCAATGAGGGTGTCAGAATCTTCAAAATCTTCAACTATGGAGGAGGATGTCACAATGATAGGAACCTCAAACACGCAGGACCAGATAGAATTTACATCTTCACTGACACGAGCATATTTCCAAAATTCCTTTACAAGGTTAGGGTAAATAGGTCCATGTAGAATAATGAAGTATATGGACCAACCTTGTATTTGCGTACACAAAGTTAGGTTAAAACCTGCTTCTCTAAGTATGGTAAAGTTTGGATGTTTCTCAAGAATGAGTTCTAAAATTTCTTCATTACCACAAAGAGTTTTAAGAGACATGGTATCTAAGCTAGGGAGTAAATGATTAAGATGAAGAAGAAAAAATATGAGGAAAGATTAGGAATGAAGTGATTTTAAATAGGAGAGAATGAAGGTACTTATATGGAAGAAGAAGTAAGTACATTAATGATAATCAATCTTGAGACATGCAGCCAATTAAATGTTTTGCTAGGGAGGATGACAATCACTATTTTCCAAGGCAATTATGGTAGAGTGAATATAAAGGAACACGCCAAATAAGAGATAGAAATATGGAAAATAAGCCAGCATTATCTTCAAGAAGAAACATAAGCGACACTAAAAAAGGAATGAGTGCATAAAATCTGAAAAGGGTAAGCATATTGACTTTAATATCTCTATTAAAAGATTTTCTTTTGACCCGATGTGTCCCATCAAATACGAGGTATGAAATATATAAGACAAACACCTGATTATCATACCAAATCTTCATATAATTATGGATAATAAATGCATCATACCTTTTATTTTCTAAAGGTTAATCGCAAATAACAATAGGCATGCGTTTTAACTTTGGTTACATAAAATATGAAAACTTTACTAGTCAAAAGATTCACATCTTAAATTATGATTCCTAGAACACACATCTTAGAAATATATTTTTCTACTATAAAGGGTCATACATTTGAGAAACTTATTGTGAGCAATTCTCTCTTTTGGATTAGTATTGCATGATATCAAATTTCTATGCCTTTTGCTTCTTGTGCATTTGTTTACCTGCTAAGTTGTTCAACTTTGTATTTTGACTTATGCATTGGCACATATCATAAATGAAAGCTTAAAAACAATTTTAATCATGTATGTATTGATACATGTTGGCTTGCATCGATACATGTCTTTTAAAAGCACTACGATTGTTGTATCGATTCATGTTTCCTTGATGTTTCTGGAAACAAACTATGCATCGATTCATTCGCATAATGCATCGATTCATGTTGTATTTCAGTTTCTGGAAATAATCCTTGTATCGATACATTCACAACATGCATTGATTCATGCTGATGTTATTTTTCTGAATTTATACATTGGTTCAGTATGTATCGATGCGTACCTCTATGTATTGATACATAACAGTTGGGAAATTCACATGTATCGATACATGCGTGTCTTGTATCGATTCATAAGTCTGTTTCTTTTCTAACAACTTCTCTTATGTGTATATAAGCTCCTGTCTATTCAGTTTTTCACACGGTACACAAGTCAATCAAATTGAAAGTGAATAATTGAAGAACACACAGTCAAAGAGAGGTTTGAATGTACAATCAATTGGTCATCCGTATTCGAAATCTGAAAGATACTTCATCTTCATCATCTTCTCAATCTCCTTAATTCAAGAACATCAACACATAACCATTCTTGTTCTTCGGATTAACAGATCAACGAGATAACGTTCATTGGTACGATCGAGGATCTATCTGAGTTGAAGGTTGGAAGGGGATTTCGAGGAAAAACCATCTGGTTTGTCCTTCAAGAACGGACGTGTTCTTGTGGGTTTGTGAGTCACGTTTACAGAACAGATTCAGCCACAATGTAAGGTTTGGAAATTGGGTTATTTCGCAAACAGATCGTGGAACCGGTGAATTGTTTGTAATACTTGCAGGAAATTCTTGATCTTGCTTGATCAAGTGAAGGTTCATATAATAAGAAGATATTTTTGTTTATATTTCTAGTTTTTGTATTGCAACCTTGTAAAAGACAGAATCAACATTATTGATATAAAAGTTCTCAATTTCGGTTTGAAATTGAGAGGGAGACGTACCCACACGCAAGGACGAACATGGGGAACTTCCTTACCAAATCACTGAGTATTGTATTCTCTCTCTATCTCTATTTATGTTTTCATTAGTTTTGATTTATTGGAAATAGCCTTTAGTGATAAGTGCATTTAATTGTTTATCATTTCGTGTGTTCAAGTCTTTGTCATCTCAATATCAAATCCAGCACTGTATCGCATGTCCGGTTTTCTAGTGGCCGGTTCAGAATAGACGGAAGTCGATCCGGGACCATAGTTTTTCCGCTAATTTTCAAAAACTCTGAAAACTTTTATTAAAACCTTGTGAACAAGGAGGTGATCTATTCACACCCCCCACAAGGATTTTGATCTTTTATTAAAACCTTGTGAACAAGGAGGTGATCTTTTATTAACTTCAACAAGGATTTTGAGAAGGATACCAGTCATAAGAAGAGACTGAGTTAAATATTTTGAAAATATTTTCCTTCTGAATTCTCAAAATTGTAATTTTAGAATATAAGAATAACTTTCTAAACTGAATATAAATAGCAAGTTTTAGAAATACATTAATCTCATTTCTTATTGAAGATTTCAACTCCAAGTGTAGAGGCTTCTTTAGAATCTCCACACATTCAACTTCTTCAGTTATTGATGTCGTTTCTAGCGGGACCACTAGAAATAATCTTCTTAGCTTCTGACATCATCTTTCTTCTGCTATCCTCATGAGAATCCTTGAGTTATTAGCAGAGACATGATCATCTTCATGATTTCACGATCTTCCTTATTTGACGGATGAAAACATTTCTCTTGATGTTCATATTGATTATTAGATAAGATAGTTCTTTATCTAGTCTTCATCTTATAATCATCCATTTTGTTCTGAACAGTTATATGTTGAGAGAACTTGTTGAGATTTTCATGCATCTTCAGAATTCAATCTTTGAATAGATGTTAATCTTCTAAAGATACAAATATCATCACTATCATCAAACCAAGATATATATATATATATATATATATATATATATATATATATATATATATATATATATATATATCTTGAGAGGGTTTGAATGATAATCTTGTTCTTACTGGATGAGCTTTATCATCCAGATTCAATTCATTAGAAGGTGACAGCTTCTGTCTTTCCTTTCTCACAGAGTGAATGAACTGTGATGGCTTCTGATAGAGCATATTCTGATTTCTTCATTCTGAACTTCATAAGTTGCTCCATCATCTTCAGCATAGAAAATATAGCTTTGCATTCTGCCAATCAACTTTAGTTTCAAACATTAAGCTTTTTATCAAATCAGACATGATTTGATTTCTAGAGAAAGTACTTCAACTCCAAGTACTTTGTAGCCTTTGGATATTTAGAGTATTCCAATTAATATGCATCAAAATAGATTTGAATCATATTCTGTTCTGAATAAACATGTCAGTTGCTTCTTTTAGAAATGCTTTGTCATAATGACTTTATCGTTCATGATTCATAGCCTTTTCTTTCCAAGCTTGTTTTGTCATCAATATTTGAATATGAATATGATTATGAAGAACAAGAACATCAAAATCTCCTTTTTCACCTGATAGCTTCTCAAGCTCATACTTTCACTCAGTCACATGAGTTTGGAAAGTGGTGAACATAGAAGAATACATTCATGTATCAGATGTTTCTGAAAAGAAACTTTGGATAACATTATGACCAACTTAAACTTGTTCAATTAAGATACCTTTCTCAAGCTAACATGACTTAATTGTCACAACTGCAACTATTTCTTCTCATAGGCAAAAATATGACATTTCTCAGAAATTCTGAAGTAGCGTATGTTATTTCTTCTCGAATGCATTTCTTTCAACTGAAAAATTTCCTAATTGATCTGTCTTTAGAAATCTGCAAAGCTTCTGCTTAATCTTTTGAAGAGATTTTCTGAATCAAATTTTCTAATCACAACCTCCAGCGTTATGTTAGTTGGCTCTTCTTCTCAACCTTTTTCCATAAGCATTTCATGCTTTCTTCTTAGGCTTTATATTTTGATGTTTTTCTCTTCAGATCTCTTTATCTTCTGACTGATTTAAGCATAATAGTTTCCTCTTTTCCTGAGTTATACTATTTAGCTAGATCTTTAGTTCTTCAAGAGAAGAAATTCTCTAGATCTTCTGCATGATTGATCAGTTACCATAAACTTTTATTCAAATAACAAGCTTCTGATCATCTTCTTCAAGAATTTTGACAGAAGAAAAATCATCATTTAGAACCTTAAATTTTATAGTCATGATTTATAACTTTTTCAGCATACTTCATCTTGGAGTCTCGATGCTTCATAATCATTACATTAACTAAACACTATTGAAAACAATATCCATGCTTCATAATCATGGATGTTGTTTTCAATAGAGTTTAGGTTTATGTAATGTAGGCACTTGTGATTTCAATAGTATTTAGTTAATGTGATGAAAATTATTGAATTCCAATTAATGTATCACCATTTTGTTGCAATGAAAAAGGTTATATGTATATATGTTATTTAAATATGAAATTATATAAAACATTGAAAGCATAGTTAACAACATCAAATATCATACATTCATAATAAAAATAGCACATATAGTGCATTATCCTTGGGACATTAGTACAACATAATTTCATAACAAAGTTTTGACAAAATCACAAAATGACATTAAAAGGTTTGTTACATAACCAAACTAGCACAACATAATTCAAAAACAACTAAGTAATATATTAGTCCTTCTTTTTCTTCCAAGACTTCATATTCCTTGTTGACACTCTAAGATTGGTTGGTCTTTCTTCATGTTTCGATAGAGTAATTGGTTGGTCACTTGATCCAGGGTCTAAGATTGGTTTTTTTAAACCAGCTCAACATTATTATTTTAATCTTCCTTCTCAGTATAACGGGTTTTATTTCCTTCCTTCTCTTCAGTTGTGGCTGACTTATGTTTACAACACAAGATTCAGTCTGACTCTGCACCATATCAGGTATCTCAGGTTGTACCATATCAGTTAGCACACTTGGTTCCACACTTGGATCCTTACGTGGCTCCACACTTGTCTCCACACTTGGCTCCATACTTGGCTCCTCACCCGTTGGTACTTGATGCTTAACACTAGATGGTTTTTTCTCTGCTTTAGATTTTCTCTACACAACCAACATACAAACTCAATTAGCAAAATAACAATATTTAGATAATATACATATCAATAAATAAACACAACAATTAATATCTTCCTTTTTTGTGCATTTGGGTCTTGAGTGGAGCTTTTGCGGGTCATTGCATTATGGTCAAACTTTCCTCACCACTTTATCGGATCCTTAACTTTCTAGGCCTACTAAGACCATTTTTGTATGCTAGGGGTAGTAACTCATCTACTTCAACTTCTGGCCACATACCCTGCCCATTGATAGGGCTCACAGAATATCCATAACATAGGGCATACTTGTCTCTTATATAGCAGTCATCAAGTATTTGTTTCCTATAACTTATAGCAGCCACAACATGCTTACACAAAATTCCTACCAACTCCCAAAAGTTACAGCTACAAGACCTTTTGATATGTCAATAATAAACTCTAGTGTATTAAATGTATGTGTAACCTGGAAATTTTCTTCCATGGACCAAGTTGGTAGCCAACTCCCACTATTGAAGACTTCATTATCCAACCTCTTCCTAGGTATTGATATGATCCTATGTTGCCATTTTTCAAGTTTCGTGGCAGATGTAGCTAACCTATTCATAAGATACTTCCTAACCCACTCACACATAGTAAGAATAGGTTTGTCCCTTGTAACTAACCTATTCATAATATACTTCCTAACCCACTCACACATAGTAAGAATAGGTTTGTCCCTAGCAACTAAAATTTTAGCATTAAAAGTCTCAGAAATATTATTCATCAATACATCACACTTAGGATAAAAACTAAATTCATTCTTACACCAACACCTTGTAGGAATTGCCATTAACCAAGTCCAAGCATTCATGTCAACCTTTTTCAATTCATCCATCTTTTGGACCCAACCTGGATGGTATGTGGCCTTGGAAGCTCCCATCATCAAATCCCTAATAAGGGTTCCACCACGAAACTTTTTTTTTGGAATTAGCATACAAGTGTCTTAGACACACTATATGCTCAATTCTGTCAAACATCTCCTTAAACACAACTACAAGTCCCTAAAGCAAAATTTAAGAAAGTGAATCAATAATTAAAGCATCAATAACAATAACAAAGAAATACAATACTTTACTTTATTTCCATACCTTTTGTTGATCTGAAATAAACACTTATCTCCTCTCTTGCCCAATATCTTCCATCAAAAGTTGTAAGAACCATTTCCAACTCTCTTTTGTCTCAGTTTTGACCACACCAAATGCCAGAGGGAGGTATTGATCATTGGAATCCCTACCCACTGCAATTAATAGTTGCCCACCATACTTGGTCTTCAGGTGACATCAATTAACCCCAACAAAAGGTCTACAGCCATTGATAAAACCTTTCTTATAACCATCAAAACAAAAATAAAAAGAGTCAAACCATGGTTGGATGGATGGACATGGTTTCTCCATATTTATCTTCACAATGTTACTAGAACTAACCCTTCTTAACTCAGTTGCATACCTCTACATCGTAACATATTTCTTGTTAGCATCACCTTTAATTATCTTCTTTGAGATCAATTTTGCCTTCCATGCTCTTTCAAAACTTATACCAACTGAAAATTTTTGTCGGATATCTTGCATGATATCCCTAATTCTGATTGTTTCACTTGTTTATATTTTCTTGACCACCGGCTTAGCCACCAACTTTGAATTTGTAGATCTGTTATTCAAAACCTTAACACACGTGTGAGCATCTATTAGGGTTTTTATTGAAAGCGTGTGCTTGTGGCCCACTTTAGAGCACAATACTAAAAACCCACATTTAGCCTTACACTCTACCCTTACCCTATAACTCTCATTTTTAACAAACGTAATTTCTCTTCCATTTAGCACTGATCAATCACAGATTGCATCCTTAAAGTCAACAAGAGAATTAAATTCCATACCCCCACTTGAATTTATAATCCTTGTTAAGATGATATTTCCTAAACTTCTCATACTTGGATTTTTTTTTCTCATCACTAGACTTATATGGGTCTGAAGAGTCCAATTCATCACTTGCATAATCATTTTCATCACCCTTCTTATTGGGCCTACACAACAGTCCAAGAACTACACCTTCTTCCTTTATGGGTAATGTTACATCGATTCCCTCAAATCAATCTACAAGAGAAGTAGCTCTCTCATTTTCACTATCATCTAAGCCTTCAACCACCTCATCTTCTACCTCTTCTACATCTTTCAATCCATTAACACAATTGGGATCCCTTACTCTAATTTCTATGTTATCAACATCGTGTTCCAGAAATATGTCTCCATCAGTAAATATAGCACATCAATATGATGCAAAATCAAATGCATTATCATTTTTTCTTATCTGAATAAAACCTCATCAACCTCCAATTTTTTTGTCTATAACCTATAACTCCCTTTCTTATACTCCCACAATTCACCAACTTATCAACACTCTCCATTGTCTAATTATCAATGTGTAACCCAGACACACTTGAATCAACCCCCTTCTATAAATTATCTCATTTTCGTTTATCATTATGAATTACAACCATGATGAAACGTAACATTAAAATGTTTATTTTCCTGTATACAAGGTTTATAATCAAAAAACGTAACCTACTAAGAACAAAAAGAATATAGATGATGAATGAAGTTACAAGAAATGTACCTCAACCCTTTTTCTTCCACCAAGAATGTCGTTGACAAGTGGCGTTCTTCTTCGTCGAGAGTTTTTCTACTTATCAATTGTAAAATCTTAGTGGAAATAAAACCCTAAATTTTACAAGGGGGTAAATAGAATGCAATAGATCTAGTCAGCAGGAAAAAAAGCAAAATAAATGCCATGTGGGATAAGAATTTATCCACATATGCAAATAAGTTATCCACGTAGGCTGAAAACAAAAAATTAATGGGGGTGGATGCATTAGTGGAAATTAGGGGGTAAAGTGAAGGAATATATATAAGGTTGTTTTAAAAATTAAAAAAAAAATTACAGGGGCTAAAATCAAATCTCGCTAACATTACAGGGGGATTTCGTATATTTAACCCTTAAATAATTTATGTTAACAAGTAAATAAAAATAAATAACACAATTATTTTTATCCTGGTTCACTATTAACGAAGTTACTTCAGTCCACCCCTCAAGGCGATTTGCCTTATCCCAAGGACTTAATCCATTAATCATCAACATGATTACAACTGCTAAGAAACCACTTAGCCTTCTTAAGCATCTGGCTTTCTAATGGTCTGCTTAAGGAACATCCACTAAGCTTCTCGCTTAGTCTTCTTAAGCATTTGGCTTTTTCATAGCCTGATCAAGGAACCTGCCTTCTCCATATGGACTTTTCAAGCTACCTTATCACATGGATTTACGTCACCTTTATAAAAAGTATTTTTACATGTGCACTATGACGCTTCTTACAAGTTGATTACACAAATAAAGTACAAGCACACCTAAGTGTTTCTAGTAAGTTTCTGAGCAACAACTCCTTGCTTTCTAATACAAAACTAATCTTCGAATTGATCTTCTAGAGACTTGCATCGTATCAACTCCCGTCTTGTATTTGCTTAAAATCTTTCTTATTGAGCACTGCGACTTCTTATCATTAAGTTTTTAGCTTCTTCTTTATCTTGCTCATTTCCATATATTTGTGCTTTCATGAATTCAATATTCAAGCAACTCACTCTCTCCTACTATATTGTGCACCCGCACTAGCTAGAGTAGTAACTCTTATAGTTTCACCATTAATGCAACAACATTTTTCCTTGTTGAGCCTCGGGATTTTCATTTGTTGTTTGCTTCAACTTCTTCATCATTGAGCATTTATCATTTAATCTTCAATTTATAGTAACATTTTTTCAGCGCCTTGCTTGCGCATTTCTTCAACAATTTTCCTTTGGCTTGTGCACTTTGCTTCCCAACAATTTCTTCAAGCTTTTTGATCTTCTATTTATAGTGCTTGAGAGAAATAGATATGTTAGAAAGGTAGTTTTGGATATCCCAACAGTCATATGAAGGAATGGTCAACATCAAGTACAGAAAAATTGTTCTTCCACCATTATCGAGGTACAGGTTACAAGTTTTTGTACTTTTGTATTCAATTCAAAACCATCCTTATCTTCAATCTTTCTAATTTCTTCATAGGCTTCAGATATATTCGTTGATGAATCTTGTTGTAGAAGAGTCGTTCTTGCAACTTCAGAAACCAGTCTTCAACATTCCAAGATCTTTGTTCTGCATAAACTATCTTGAGAATCTTCGTTACTCGTTCTTTAGAAGTAATATCTTCAGAGTTTTCAGAACCTTGTCTTTAGAATTTCCGGATTTCATTAAGCGCATCCTTGTCTTCAGAGTCTTTAACACTTCGTTCACCAGAACCTTCACTTTAGAAACTCTTCAGAACTTTGACCTTTTTATATTGTGTCTTCAGAATCTTCAGAACCAAAACCTCTTCTTCAGAATCTTCAGAACTTGTAACATTTGAAGCGCATCACATTAGAAAGCCTTTTAGACCTTTCTTATAAAGTCTTAATTAGAACGTTCATTACTAACGTTCATCAGAACCATTGCATTAGAAATATCCATGGATATTGACTTTATCATAGTGCACACACATATGTTTTCTTCCAGAGTGTTGATATCAGAGTCTGATGATGTCACAATCTTCTTATCAGAGTCAAAATCATATTGACAACAACCACACACTAGACAGAAACCATATCATACTGAATTGTTCTCTTAGAATCATGTTTAGTTATCATTAAGACTTAATGGCCAGATGTAGAATTAAATCTTGTTCTTATAAAAACTAAGTCTATCGATCCTCATCCAGGATCGAAGTAGATGGAGTTCACTCTGAGGATCCCTTAATTATGGCCGAAGATGCAATAACACAATAGCTTTGACATATCTCTTCATAAACAACCCCTCGATAAAGACTCAATCTCGACTAATAGTTCCTCCAAACAACTTCATCCTAACATCAACCTTCCAATGTCTGAAAAAGAGAATTATTATAATATTTAATGGAAATTACATTAACCTCCTTTGAGATTTATTAAAATGACACTGACACCCCCTTAATTTTAAAATATACATTAATCTCCTATGAGATCTATAAAATGGCACCAACAAGTACAACCCCTTTAATTTTAAAATATACATTTACCTCCTGGGAGGTCTATAAAATGGCACCAACAAGTACAACTCTTTAATTTTTAGTGAAATTCATTTAAAAAGATGTCAATTGAAGCATTTAATAATCATAATATTTCAAATGAAAAATAAATATAGCTAGGATACCTATGTGAATAATCAATGCCAATGAAAAAGAACATCTTTTGCCCAAAGTGATACCATCATCAAGACAAGTTAAGAATATATCAAACACTTTCTAAACCAAAATTCTCATAAAGTCACTATGAAATACTACAATGTCAAACATTTCTACATTATCTTCCAAAACTCAAAATCATCTTCACTCAAAATTATAGTTTTTTCATGTTGAGGTATAAAACACAAAAAAATTCTACAACTTTGAAAAAAAAAACTTCTGAAGTGATAATGTCATCAAACCAAAACCTAAAAGACCTACAATGGTTTCTTCAAGCAATCAACATGGAGAACCAAAACCTACACAGCATTTCCTTCTACCTTTCCCAACCAACTTCATCTTGTTACCAAGAAACAAACAACTCCATAAACATAAACATTTCCAATGAAAATCATCACCACTTTTCCAATCTCTTAACCTCACTAGCTTCATCATTCAACAACACAAACTCCACTTTAAGAAACCTGGAGTTCCACAGAGTTGAATGGGAGTCACAGCAGGTAAAAAGCCTTGCAACCCTTCTGAGTAATCACCAAACCATAAAGCAAATTCTTTTCAAAAGAAACAGGTTCAAAGGAAAAACAATGTTAGATCTTTCTGAGATTTTGAGGGAGAATAAAGTGATTAAAGAGATTATGTTTTCTGAGTCATGTATTGGCTCTATTGGAGCTGGATTAATAGCTTCTTCTCTTATGGTGAATCATAGTTTAGAGGAGTTGCAGATTTGGGAAGATTCAATAGGTTCAAGAGGTGCTGAAGAGATTTCAAAGATGATTGAAGTTAATCCATCTCTTAAACTGTTAACAATTTTCGACTCGAATTTCATCACGGCTACGCCTCTTATATCGTCGGTTTTGGCGAGAAATAGAGCTATGGAAGTTCATGTTTGGAGTGGCGAACGAAATGGCGAAAGAAGTTCTAAGGTTGTTGAATTTGTACCTGGTAACAATACGCTTCGAATTTACAAGCTTAATCTTTCGGGTACTTGTAGGGTTGCTTGTTCTTTAGGAATGAATTTGACTGTTAAATCGCTTGACATGACTGGTGTGAAGATAAAATCGAAATGTGCTAAGGAGTTTAGATGGGTTTTAGAACAAAACGAAACGCTGAAAGAGGTTAATTTTTCAAGAACATGTCTTAAAGATAAGGGAATTGTGTACATTGCTGCTGGACTATTCAAGAATCATAGTCTGCAAAAGTTATATCTAACAGGAAATTTGTTCGGCGGAATAGGCGTCGAGCATTTACTTTGTCCTCTGAGTAGATTTTCGTCGTTGCAAATGCAAGCTAATGTTAGTTTGAAGTGCGTTACTTTTGGAGGAGGGGGAACAAGAATAGGAAGAGACGGTTTAGCAGCTATAACGCAGTTTCTAATGACAAATGAGACGGTGACGCGGTTTGGGATACATGATGACGAGAGTTTGAGACCGGATGATTTTGTCAAAATCTTTAAAAGTTTAGAGAAGAATGCGAGTTTGAAATGTTTGTCTTTGCAAGGTTGTAAAGGTGTTCAAGGAGAGACATTGCTGGAGATAATCATGGAGACGCTTCAGATTAATCCTTGGATCGAAGAAGTTGATCTTTCAAGAACACCTTTGCATAATTCTGGAAAGACTATTGCAATTTATCAGAGATTAGGGCAGAATGAGAATCCTGAACCAGAAATAGATTTGATCAAAGACATGCCAATGAGTGAGCCTAAGAGTTGCAGGGTTTTCTTTTGTGGTCAAGAATATGCAGGTAAGGTTGAGTATTTATGCTATAAGCGCTTAATAAGTAGTTTATTCAAACAGAATCGATTATAATTATATTTTAAATTTGTATGTTCAGGCAAAACCACACTATGTCAATCAGTATCACAAAACTTCTCGGCTTCACCGGGACTTCCCTACTTTGATCAAGTAAGAACAATAGTGAATCCAGTGGAGCAGGCTGTGAAAACAGTAGGAATGAAGATAAAGACATTCAAGGATGAGGATACAAAGATTTCAATATGGAATCTTGCTGGTCAACACGAGTTTTTCTCTCTCCATGATCTTATGTTTCCGGGGCACGGTAGTGCATCGATTTTCATCATCATATCGAGTTTATTCAGGAAGCCGAGTAACAGAGAACCAAAAAGCACTGCAGAGATTGAAGAGGATTTGCAATATTGGCTAAGGTTTATAGTTTCCAATTCCAAAAGAGCAGTGCAACAATGCATGCTACCGAGTGTAGCTGTTGTTCTTACACACTTTGATAAAATCAACCAATCATCGCAAAATCTGCAGCAAACAGTTGATTCGATTCAGAGATTGAGAGAAAAGTTTCAAGGCTATGTTGAATTCTACCCAACTGTATTCACGGTCGATGCAAGATCATCAGCATCGGTTAGTAAACTTACTCATCACATCCGAAAGACGTGCAAAACAATTCTCCAAAGAGTACCGCGAGTTTATCAACTTTGCAACGATCTAATACAGATTTTATCAGAGTGGAGATCAGAGAATTACAACAAGCCAGCAATGAAGTGGAAGGAGTTTGGTGAGGTGTGTCAAGTAAAAGTCCCGTATTTGAGAATCCGATCGAGACATTATAATAAAGAAGCGGTGGAAGTGAAGCGAAAAGCTATCGCTACTTGTCTTCATCATATCGGTGAAGTGATTTATTTTGATGAGTTGGAGTTTTTAATTTTAGATTGTGAGTGGTTCTGTGGTGAAGTACTTGGTCAGCTCTTAAAGTTGAACGTTAAAAAGCAACATTCTTTGGAAAACAACGGATTCATTAGCAGGAAGGAACTGGAGAAAATTTTAAGAGGAAGTTTACAAAGTTCAATTCCTGGTATGGGATCAAAGGTGTTTGAGAACTTAGAAGCTAGTGATCTTGTCAGAATGATGCTTAAACTTGAACTTTGTTACGAGCAAGATCCATCAGATCGAAATTCTCTATTATTGATTCCCTCCATTCTTGAAGAGGGTAGAGGAAAGCCTCAGAGGTGGCCGATAAGCTCACCAGATTGCCTTTATGCCGGACGACATCTTGAATGTGATGATTCAAGTCACATGTTTCTAACTCCAGGATTCTTCCCTCGCTTACAGGCAAGAATTTCTTCATCGTGTTCTTTCTTCCTTCATTTTCACCATATGCAATTTATATTTCGATCTTCACTTAAAAGTTTTCAAAGCTACGATAGCGAGATTTTTCAGTTTTACTTCCTGATTGCAGGTGCACCTTCACAACAGAATAAAGTCTCTGATGAATCAACATGGTGCAACTTACAGTCTCGAGAAGTACCTTATTTCAATCAGCATTAATGGAATCTACATCCGAGTTGAGCTTGCAGGACAACTCGGTTACTATATCAATATCCTCGCATGCTCCACCAAAAACTTGACAGAAACTTTAAGAGTCATTCAGCAACTTATAATCCCGGCAATTCAAAGTGTTTGCCATGGGATCACCATGACGGAAAATATCATTAGACCTGAGTGTGTACGAAATTTGACGCCCCCTAGATACAGAAGAACTCAATTTGCTTCGTTGCAGCAACTGAAACAAGCGCTCCTGTCACTTCCGGCAGACAGCATGTATGATTATCAACACACATGGAGTTCAGTATTGGATTCTGGAAGGCCTGTTCTCCAAGAAGGGTTTGATTTTGCGCGAGATCTTTTATCGGATGATGACTTCCGAGAAGTGCTTCATCGCAGGTATCATGACCTACACAATCTTGCTCAGGAGCTGCAAATCCCACCCGAAAACAACACTGAAGGGCAAGATCAAGCTGTAATCTTAAGCAATGAAGCTGAAAAAGTTGAACCATCCTTTGGTGGCATTGCAAAAGGGGTTGAAGAAGTTTTACAAAGACTCAAAATTATTGAACAAGAAATTAGAGACTTGAAACAAGAAATCCAAGGGATGAGATACTACGAACATAGACTCCTACTTGAGCTTCACCGCAAAGTGAATTACATAGCAACCTTCAATTCTCAAGTTGAGGAGAGGAAAGTACCGAACATGTTCTATTTTGTAAAAGCAGAAAACCACTCAAGGAAACTGATAACCACTGTGGTTTCTGGCATGACCGCTCTTCGTCTTCACATGTTATGCGAGTTCCGGGGACAAATGCATGTTGTTGAAGATCAAATGGGTTGTGAAATGATGCAAGTTGACAACATGGCTGTGAAGGCTTTAGCTCCATACATGAAGAAGTTCATGGTGATGGTTACTCTAGCTCTTAAAATAGGAGCTCATCTTGCAGCTGGAATGGGGCAAATGATACCGGATTTAAGTAAGGAAGTGGCTCATTTGGCTGGCTCTTCACTACTCTTCGGTGCAGCCGGGGCAACTGCAGCTGGTGTTGTAGGCGCTGCTGCTATCGGACGTAGAAACAGGTCCACGGAAGGTTCGAGGGGCATTCAACAAGACATGAAAGAAGCACAACAATGGATGGTTGATTTCTTAAGGGAAAGGAGGTGCTCCACAGGGAAGGATATTGCAGAGAAGTTCGGACTGTGGCGAGTACGGTACAGGGACAATGGTCAGATTGCATGGATCTGTAGGAGGCACATGTACGCCAGATCTGCAGAGATAATTGAAGTGCCTATATGAAACAAGAAGAAATCCTTATACAGCATTAGGAACCTTATCTTTCAAGTTTTTTCTTTCGTTTTTCTTGTGTTTGTATTTCAAACCATGAATATGTATTTGACAGTGAATTTAGCAGGATCACAATGTATATCAAGTAACGCGGTCATTTCATCAAATTCAACATGATTTTAGTAAATTTTAGTTTCTAACTTGATGGAAGTTTATTCATTAGCATTTCTGATTATCTAATATAATTTCACTTTTCAAGAGTTTTTCCAAATTAATCAAAATATAAACATATGACTATTCTGAATTTGTTGAATTAGGACACAGAAAATTTTGGCCGAAAAACGATAAAGACTCGATACTTTATGGCATGGCATGAGCTTTTGCATGTGAAATACATGAAAGTTAAATCCTGGAGATTTTGCTCCATCAACTTTAGCATTCACCATGTGAAAGTGGGACCATATTATCACTAGTACACATGATTAAAAGTATGTTGTGCTATAAAGTTCAATTTCACAATCATTGACATTTAAATGAAAAGGACAAAGAAAGAAGGTAGCACAGAAAAAGTTCATGTAACAGTTAAGATACCAACAAGCTTGTGAGAGTACAAAGTTATATTCCCTATAACCTACAACATCAGAAGAAATACAGAAGAAATACAGAAAGGAGAAACCACACTGGATACACTACATTATTTCACTTCACTGCTATTATCAGTTTTCTGGACTCGAATTCGAATACCGTACAGTCAACGAAAGCACATAGTCGCACACACAAGGGATCTGTTCGTTGGATGAAGATCAGAACGACTGTATTTTGGATTCACTGAATTGACTTTAAAATACGATCTGGTGTTCATCTAACGACCGAGATTCACGACTGTGTGACTGCAGAGAATCCAAATCCCTTTTTTTAATCTAAAACCTAAAGTCACCTGCCCGTATTCCTTAAACCAAGGAAGCAAAACTCAGAAGAAAGCTCTGCTTCCATAATAGACACGGGAGTTAGCGTTCTTAGATTGCGGTAGCTTCTGCTCAGTGCTTGAATTTCCTGAATTAGTTGGTTCATTTGTAATGTCCATTGGAAGCTTCATTTTCGCTAATGACTCGGTAAATTGCTGCATACTTTTCATGTACATATCAACGATATCCTGCTGCACCATCGTCGGCTCTGGCTCGATGTTGACAGTCACAATAGGCTTAGGGAATAATTCATTCGGAACAACACTTGATGAATCACTCTCACCGTCTTTGACATCCACTTTTTGTACCTCTTTGGTGCCTGAAAATTGTTCATCACCCGGGGACTTAGAAGCTGCAGCAGCAGCATCAGATGATTCGGAGCTTTCGGGTGCAGAATGAGAAGAAACTCCATTTGTCGACACACTGCTCGGTGGAGAATCAACCTTAGGAGGTTGCACTTGCACAGACTCGCCGCTACATGCTGAGAAGCTTTCCACGAGACGAACACCGGCTTCAGAACTATGATTGTCAGCATCAGAATTGGCTAAGCTATCAGAGCATTGACTCTCCTCGCACGAAATGCCAAAATATTCTGAAACCATTAAGTGATCTTCATTTGCGATCTTAGGATCTGGAAACTCAATTTTACCCAAATCTCTGGCCAATGACTCGGATGTTTCCAAGTCCTGCGCAGCGGCACGTGTGGCCTCCTCACCAGGCATTGCCGATATTGCCATAACATCAGGTGTAGCACCATTATAAGCAATTGACAACTGAACAAACCCTGAAGGAGAATGAAATAGATCAGTGGAAGAAAGAGAGAACTCTTTCTCTAGCTTCCCATTCTGAACAAGCACTTCAGACAACGGCACCAAAGCAAAACCAAGCAACTGATCTTCAAGATAATTCTTCACCCTGCTCAGCATCCATAACTCACATTTAAGAGACGAATCAACGTTACAAACATTGAGACGAAGATTGTCATTAAACACAGGGTTCCTTCCACCTCCATTGATAGTCTTCGTAGAAACTGCATTCTCAGGATTACTTGTCAAACAAATCTTAGCATAAACATCTTGCTTATGGTATATGCAGATGTTCTGAATATCCCTGGCTTGATGTATGTAAACATCAAGCACTCCAACACATTCATCGGCATTTGACATGATAGTTTCCTTCCCGTTGACTTCAATCTCCTTAGAGGAAGGACTGTTACTCTGCGCGAAAACATCAGACTTTTGCTTCTCACCCTCACCCAAGATTGAGCTTCTGAAGGGCGACACAACAGATTGTGGGGAATCCATGATTCAAAAACAACAGCTACAAAAACAAAATCAATTCACACTAAGTTTTAAGATAAAGTTCAAAACTAAAACAAAAACAAAATACACACAAAAACCAACATCAAGATGCTACAACCTAACTAGTAAAACACAAAATTCACTAATCAAATACTAAAAACACAACTTAAATAAACTTCTACAAAACATAGGGTTAAGAACATCCAAACAAATAGGAACAAACATCACTGCATATAAAGTAACATAGAAAGAAAAAAAGAAGAAGAAAGATTGAAATTGAGTTCCTCCAAACCTTTGAGAAGCAAATTCAGAAATGACAATCAAGGTCAACAAAAGACAAGTGGAACAATCAAAACCCAATAACCTCTCAAAATTGAAACTTTCAATTGATATTAATAAACCCAAAATCCTAGAATTATCCAAGCTTAAAAACTACCTATAAAAATCAAAAGGGTAGTACAAAATTTCATCAGATTCCAATAAAGCAACAAACTTTATTCCCTCTAAACAGAAACACCTCCACAGAATCCAAGAGAGAAAAAACAGGAAAAAAGCACAAACACAATAACGAATAGCAACCCACTTTAAATTCCTCTTCAAATCACACAAAAAGCCACTAAAAACAAAGAATAAATCAGAATAAAACTAGGAATCATCAATCAAAAAAATTCAAAAAGTAAAGTAAAGATAGTTGATGATACAGAAGATGATGCGGTTTTTACCTATTTGTGGCTTGAAAGTCAAAGAGGAATCTTTGTGTTGTGTGGCTCTAAAACAGAATTGGAGGATGACCCAGTGAGGGAACCGAGGTAGTGTTGCAGAAAGAACAAAAAAGTTGCGAACTTGTTTAAAGGGAAAGGATGGAGAAGGTGATTGGTGAGAGAGATAAATTAATGAGTGTAGGGATCTGTGTGGAAATTGCACATACTATAAAATGCGAGTGTGTGTATTTGGAGTATAGTATAGTATAGATAAATATGTATACTATAATATACGGTTGGTACTATAAGAAAAGAGTATTTTATACATTATATAAGGAAACCAACATAGGTTTATTTTGGGGACAAAAATCATAATAATTAGAGTATAATCGGTTTGATTTTAATAGGTTTTGGTAAAAAAAAATTTGAACAAATAATATCTTCGTCGATTTAGTTTGATTTAGTTTGATTTTTAATATTTTTTAAAAATGAAACCGAACCAACTAATCAGTTTTATTTGATTTGATTTGGTTCAATTGATAGTTTTATAATTTTCTTTTTTCAAATATTATATCCTTGAATATATTCTCTGATATCGTGTTTTTTTTTTTATATTTTATGCTATCGTTTTTTAAAATTTTATGTTGTATTCTTTTAAATAACTTACAAGCTTCTTTTAATTCTTACGAAATAGTGATATGATTTCTATTGCATTATGAAATAAGTTAACTATCAAATATAAAAATTGACATTTGATATTAAGGGGTTAGAAAGGGATTTGAAAGCTTAACAAATAGAATTCAACAAAACACACATCAATTAATATATTTGACACCTCAAACACACATAAAAATTATTTTATAACACGACTAGAAGGAATTTTGTTGAAGAAGAAAAAAAAATAAAAAATAAAAAATAAAAATTAACGAAAAGAACTTGGATACAAAGAAGACGACCATAATATATCAGAATGATAATAGAGAGAGCAACAGTTATGGAGGGCAGCGAGAAAAGCAGTTTAGTAAAAATAAATTTTTGTGACTTATGTTTTTTACTTTCTACGTTTTAGAGTTTGATTCTAGATGTTTGTTTTACCGAAAGAAAAATGTACAAAGATGAAGAATGTTTAGACTGATATAAAATTTAGATTTAATGATATGTGGAATAAAAAATTTAGAGCATAATTATATGCATTAATTCAATTAGTCGACTTGGTGGTTCTTAAAAATTAAAATCGAGAATAGAATCAAACCACATCAATTTTCATTGGTTCGTTTTGGTTTTAAAATCGAACGAGAAACAATTGCTCAATTTAATTTAATTTGAATTACTGATTTAATTGATTTTTTATGATCCACTTATCAATAATAATAATAATAAATAATAATAATGATTAATCGTTAGTTGGTTCAGTGGTGATTAGGGGTGGCAAAACGGGCCGCCCGCCCCGCCTAAAGCCCGCCAAAAAACGAGCGGGCGCGGCATGCCCGCCAAGTTGAAATGGGCATAAAAGTTTAGCCCGCCCCACCAAAGTGGCGGGTTGGCGGGCGGCGGGCTTGCCCGCCTTCATTATTTATTTATTTTTTTCTATTTTTTAAAATAAATTAAATGGTTTTTTTTAATTTCAATAAAAAAACATCATACCAACATTTTGAAAGCATAAATGGCAAAAGACTAAGTCCATCAAGTATTAATCTTCAATAAAAAATAGAACTTTCAACAAGTTTTCACCTAAATTATAAGCAAAATATAAGGAAAAATGTTTATTTCATAGGTGCGGCGGGCTTTGGCGGGTGGCGGGTTTTAGCGGGGCGGGCTTTGGCGGCGGTCTTTAGCGGGGCGGGCTCGAAATCCCAACCCAACCCGCCATTTTTAGGCGGGTGCGCGGACGGGGCCGGCGGGCCACGACCCGTTTTGCCACCCCTAGTGGTGATTGACGTTGAACTTGATAGGAAGAACCATGATTCGATTCTCCATAATTACGATCGGGAGGATACTAGAACCATTTAATATCAGAACAGACCCTGAACCGGACTAAATCGGTTTTTATAACCAAAATAGATAAAAATAATAATAATGACAACAACAACGTTGTGATTTGAAAACTAATAACTATTTAAGTTAAATATTTTTAATAAAATGTACTCTTTTTTTTCTTTCTTTTTTTGGAATCGGCAAAAGCCCAACAACAAACAAAACTATACTAATACTATATGAAGAATCACAATTTTCATTAAATCAACATCACAAAATATCTAAAACAAAAAAGACAAGAATCAAAGAAACAATAATCTTCAAATGTAATTTTAATGATATAGATATAGATATAAGTATTTTCTTATTATAAAAATTAAATATTTATTATTAAATTTAATACTAAATTGGATTATTTTTCAAACACTCTTAAATTAGTATATTATATTTTTCAATAAACTTTTAACATGTGTCTCATATATTATATTTTTTTTAGTTTTTACGGACACGAATATTTACATAAACTTTGAGTTTCAACTTTAAAAAATATAGTGCGACAAACTTTCCCCTTTCTAAGGATCTAAGTTTTAGTCGGACATCGTTAATTACGACAATTCCATCTTATTTTCTACACACTTTTATAGAACAGATCTAAACGGAATGGATACGTACCTTTACCATTTATATATACCAAAAAAATCAAATAATATTATTTTAATCTTTGCTATGAAGTAGAGTTAAAATACAATGAGAAATAAAATATAATGATAGATTACATCTAAGACATAAAAGGTATCAGAATTCTTTGGATGAACAATATCGTTATGGAGGATATATTAAACAATTATTTGATGTTCAATATAAAACAAAAAAGTGGATAATAATTAAGTGATATTTTAAATAAATAAATAAAATAGTGAGAGAAAAGGGAGGAAGGAACAGACACGCCGACCCACGCGATGGAGCCTAATGAAAGGCAGACCAATCAAAATAGATTTGAGTGGATTTTTGAAAGTGGGGTATGGTATGCCACTTTTTCTTCCTATCATGTGAATTTTCTTTACATCCAGGTTGACAATAACACCTGCAAAATAATGTGTGCATTGCAGTTCTGTCTTCTCATGCTTCACCATTTTAATCCTGCCAAGTTTTAAAACTCTTTGCCACAGATGGAAATAAAGGAACAAGATAATACTATCAAATAATGAAGAAAAATAACTTAAAATAATTATTAAAAGATTTCTTCTAAAACTATAGTATATAATTTATTAAAACTATTCTTCTAAAACTATATAAAACTATAGTATTCTAATTAGTATTAAAACTACAGTATATAATTTAATAAAAATATATAATTATTAAAACTATTATGTTAAAATATATAATTATTAATATTATTGTAATTATTAACCTATATAATATATATTTCAAAAGGATAGTATATTAGAAAAATATAATTGGCCTGGTCGTAAGTTGGAGAAGCTATGAGAAAAAGGGGGTGAGTTCAACTTTTACCTCCATTGATTTTGAAATGTTTAACATTTTTTCTTACATAACTATAAGATAAATTAAAAAATAAAAATTCAACGTGACATTAAAAATAATAAATAAATAAAATAAAATATCAAATGCATCATCCATATTATTAAAAAAAAATTATGTCATGTTAGTTTTTTTTTATAACTGGATATGTCGAAAATCAAAATTAAGAGAATCTTCAAATATTATGATATTTTTTTACAACTTTTTTTATTAATTATTTATTCTTTTATTTTATAATTTTTAATGTAAGAATTCAGTCATTCACAAAATTATATACATTTGTGATAGAATTGATTTGTGCATTTTTTTTATCTATCTCTTCTGATTCATGTAATAATAATCATATGACTATTATCTTATAAATATACGGGAAATTTGAAAAAAAAAGATAGAGTTTGAGTAAAACTTAAGAGTGTTTCCTCTTTGGTTTTCGAAATTATATTTTTAGCTTATCGATCAGAAATTCAATATTCATTATGGCATCTTAAGACTTAGAGAATTTCTCAATTCACCCCATGACTCTCTTAACCACCTGACGAAATTTCTAAGAATACGTTCAAACAGATTTTAAATGTGATTCATTAGGGCAAGATTGAAATCTAGCACACATACAAACACTAAACATTATATCTGGACGAGATGCGGTAAGATAAAGAAGAGAGTCGATCATACCTCGATACCTTTTTATATCTACATCCTTACCATTTACATCACGATCGAGACTTGTCGTCGTAGGCATTTTGTAACACTCCAAAATTTGCCCTCTTATTTATTATCAACCTTGAGCGATTTACGCTTCATTCTTGCATCATTCTGCATATCATTGCATCGCATTTGAAAAAATAAATAAATAAATCATCATCCTTTGCATGCGCATGAGATGTGTGGTCGATTGAGGCTTGCCAAACATTGGAGTTCAAGAGAAAAATAATATCCCAAAAATAATCCAAACCATTTTCAAGCTAACCAACCAAAAGGGAAAAATTCACCTTTCCCTCCCTTTTCCTTCCCTTTTCCTTCCACTTTCTTTCCACATTTCCTTTCATTCTTTCCCTCTTATTTTTCCACTTCAATTCCACTCCATTTCCCTTGGAAGCTTCCACCATGTTCTACCATCTTCTAGAGTGTTCCAAGGAATATTCCAAGGAATATTCCTTCTCCAACCCTAACCCTAACTAACTACCAAACCATAATTTTGGATCCCAAGCCTAATTTTGGGCCCCAAACCTAAACCATATTTAATCCATTTTCATTCAAACCAAAGCTCTCGCTCACACAATTTTCATTCCCAAAAATTTCCAAATTTTTCACTATCTCATAATCACTTTTTCTCTCTCACTTTTCCTCCATTTTCCCTTTTTCACCAAAGCTTTTGTTGAAGAAGCTCTTCAAGTTTCACATTGAAACTTGAAGATCTTGAAGCTTAGCCTCCAACCTCCATTGATTTGAAGATTGTAGAAGAAGAAGTTATTGATTTTTGGTGAAGGTTTCGACTTATCGGAAGCGCACGAAGGTTCAAGCATCAAGAAAGCATTTATTTTGCGGATTCGCGGTTTTCTTGGTTTTCTCTTCGATCAAGCTCCGATTCTTGCAACATTCACCGAAGCACTTCTTCGCTTCGTAGGTTGGTGATCTAAATCACTTCTCCTTTAAGTTATTCTCTTCATCTCGCCATTTCGGCATTCTTTAATCGCTTTTCGTTTTGCTTGCGATCGATTTCGTTTCCGTTATGTATTGCTTGCGATTTGTGACTTTTATTGATTTAGAAGTTAAGGTGTAGATAGTTATAGGTTATATCATGTGTAAATAAGTCCTAATTAAGTAGAAATTAGTGTTAGCATGTTCCTAGGTGTGTTAGAGATTATTAGAAGTGAGTTTGTGGCCAAAAACACATATTTCTTAACTTTTTTCACATTCTGGTTCGGTGTTAACCGGTTAACGCGTGCGTTTTGGCCACAAAACAGTGCAGTTTTAGGACCGTTAACCGGTTAAAGCTGATAATTTTTGGAAATTTTGCTCATTTCATAGCTTAGTCCTTATTTCTAGTGCCTCTAATGTTCATGCATGTTTAGATATTGATTTTAGGGAATTTTTGGGTCCATTTTCAGTAGCTCATTCCCCCATTTCGAGTCGTTTCGACGTGCTTCCGTTCATGTTGCGTATTATGCATTTATGTGTTCCTTTGTGTATAGCTTGGTTTCTTGCATTTTGTTGCCATGTTTATGCATCATTTGGCATGTGAATAATCATGTTGCATTATGTTTTTACCTCTTTCACATTGCATTAAGTCATCTTGCATTTCATTGTATCAAGACATGTTGCATAATCATGTATGTATGTGCATTTAGTTGCATTTGGTTGCATGCTTGATCATATCATTTACATAAATTCAATTCTGAATTTTGCATTAAGTTTGGCATTCTTGTTGAGCTATCATATTGCATGTTCATAATCAATGATCATCATGTTCATATGCCATATTCATGTGCCACATTTTTGCATTACTTGTTGCATAATCAACCATGTGATGCATTCTTGCATAATCCTTCAAAATGTTCATGTTCTTTTATTTATGTATGATGATCCATGTCCAAATGCATGTTCATGATGAAGTTAGCACATTTTTCATTGAGTTTGTGCATTAAAAAATGAAAATAATCAAATCTGGATTTTGCATTTCATAGTTGTCTTTGCATATAGGTGATGTAGAATACATGTTGTTTGCATTGTTTGCATGCTGTATTTGACCTTTTACACCTACTTTTTCATGCTGCATGCTGGCTGTAAAAAGCTGATTTGTGTTATGCATTATTTTCATAGTTGATTGTGTGTTTGAGTGCTGTAAATAGTTGCGGAATTTTAGTTTAGCATAGTGTAGGCACCCTTAAACTTAAGATTGAGTCTAGTTTAGGTCCAAGTTGCTTTAGGAATTGTTTGGTATGTGTTTACCTCATTCCCCTTTAATAAAATGCAACACTAACCTTTGTTTTGTAGGGAGGGAAAAGTATGTTTCCTTACACCTTATCCTTTTATTTTTTATGCATTTCCTTTATGCATTTTATTTCCTTGTTTCCTTCAATGTTTGTGATTTGTAGGAACTCCCTTTGTTAGGACCAACTTATCTTCCTTAGGAAGTAAGTTGCATCCTTTTTCTTCTTTCTTTTCCTTTTTTTCCTCAGGAATAGAAAAACCTCAGAAACCATTAGGATTTCCCTTTTGTGCATAATAAATAACTTAGGGTTGGTGTTGCACCCCAAAATTTGCCCTCACAAAACAAGACTTTGTGTGCTAAGAGGTTCACAAGGTTCACAAGACATCTTATGAGGTTCACAAGACATCTTATGAGGTTCACAAGGTTCATAAGACATCTTATGAGGTTCACAAGGTTTACAAGACATCTTATGAGGTTCACAAGGTTCACAATACATTTCATGAGGTTCACAAATAGTCAGAAAGTTTGACAATTCTCTCAGACAATGTCTCCTCCTAAGCAGGGCATCCAAAACTAGGGTTTTGACTTTAATCAGGCTAAATGGACTTCCAAGACTTCAAGTGAGCTTCATAACATCTTATATGTGTTTAAGAATCCCCATTACAAGTTTCAAGACTTTTCCCAAAGGTTTGCTCAGTCAGATGATCAGATAAGTCAAAATCAGTCAAAGTAGTTAAAAAGTCAAACTGAGGTCAACTGTGGTCAAACCAAAGTCAAACTTCATGATTTTTTGCCAACATCAAGTATATGAAGTAAAATTCATCATTTTATCAAGGGTTGATCATGATTCATCAAGGAGATTTCAGATCATCAAGAATCAGGAGTTTCTAAATTAGGGTTTCCTTAGGAAAAGTCAACTGAACTTTGACCAGCCATAACTTTCACATTCTTCATCAAATTTTTCTCATACAAAGCTCATTTTGAAGGAAATTTAATTCTCTACAACTTTGTGTCTCACAAGCCAAGCCCAAAAATGCTTCATTTGAAGGTATGAGCTAAGACATTATAGGTCCTTTTAAAAGTCAACAAAAAGTCAACAACTTCAAAAGAGCATAACTTGAGAATGGTAAAAGATATGGACATGAAACCAATGGGGTTGGTTAGAGGACTATTTAAGCTTTCCAAAATGTCCAATAACACCCTCATAGCATTAAAATTGAAGGATTTGTGCCCTTGCAAAGTTGGGAAATTTTTGGGAGGTTTATGAAGCAAATAGGGCGTTAAAACCAATTTCTTCCAAATGGGCTTGCAATCTTGTGATCCAAACTTCAACATGACACCAAGCACGACCCAACCCATGTAATTTCTGATTTTTCTTATTTTATTTAATATTTATTTTAATTTTATTCATTTAAATACATATTAAATCAAAATAAAATCAAAAAATCAATATTTAAGTATGATTCTTCTTCTAGAAAATCATAAAAGCCATTTAACATGAATATACACTGTCCAAATTCGTGCTCACTCCTTGAAGCATGAAAAGATTTGATTTTTGGCCAAAATTGGAAAGATATTTCTTCATCACCAAGGTATCCCAAAAGCCCAAAGAAGGAGCATATTTTTTGACCTAAATCAATCCCCTACATATACACAAAGAGAACACAATGCATAGACACGATTTTGCTGCCTCAAGAGTAAGTTTCAATCTTCAAAAATTCATCAAAAATTCACAATTCGGATTCTTCCTTAAAGACACTTTCAAGACAATTTGAAGGTTGCAAAAGACTCCTTGATCATCACTGATACTTTCTCAATACTCATTTGCATCCAAAGCATGCCCAATTGCAGGTACCAAGGTTGAAGATGAAGACCAGTGGCGCCAAAAATCAGATTTAAAAATTGGTTTTAATATTTTATGGATTTGTTTGAGATTATTACACAATTGTGTTGATGGCTCAGTTGGTTTGTATGTACGCGTATGATATTGAGGGTCCTGGGTTCAAATCCCCCCAGGCCCTTTAGTTTTGTTTTTGTTATAATTTTTACAAGAGAAGAAACAAAACCTGATGGTACTCACTCCATATCACATGCGCACGCATAGCCCAGTGGCTGACTTCTTGGTCTGCTAGGAACAAAGCCTAGGGCCTGGGTTCGAATCCCAGCCCCAGGTAAGTATTTTTCACTTTTTCTTTCTTGTTTTCATTTAATTTATTTATATTATAATTAATTTAATAAATTATAAATGTTAAAAACAAAATGTTTATATCATTTCTTGTATATAATTTTAAACTTATATTTTCAAAAATTAAGCTTTATTGTTAAAAATTATTTAATATTTTTATTTTATTTTATTGTATAGTATTAATATTATATATTTTGTACAAATAAATTAATTATTAAAAAATAAAAACCTTAATTCTATTTTCTAAACTCATAAACCCTAAATCATATTAACCCTAATATTTTCATATAAAACCTAATTTTGTTTATAAACCCTAATTATGATTATGAATGTTAATTTTATGTGTTTGTAAATATTTATTTATAATTTGTTTATATTATTTAAATAATTTGATTAAGTGATAAATCCACATCTATTTTTTCTAAATAATAAAAAAAAAACAAATTTTTATTTTGTGAATATAATTTATTATTTGTATATGTTTATTTAATTATAATTAGATATTTTTATAACATGTATATAAATTTAAATCTTTAGAATAATTAGTATATAGTATGAATTGTTTATTTTTCTTATTAAAATCTTAAAAAAAACAATTATTTATTAAAAATTGAACTTTTAATTTATTTATTTATTATTATGCTAATTTTTTCATCTTGTGCTTATTTATTTTTGCTTATTATTACTAACCCTCTTATATTTGTTTATTTTTGTTTATTACTACTAATCCATTTAATTATTTATTTGCTTATTTTAATTATTTTAATTATAATGTAATTGTATCCATTATGTAATAGTTGTAGTAATTTTTATTATTTATTTTTAAATGCTATGGTTAGTAAATAGGGAGTGTAAAACATGTTTGTATGTAAACTTGAATTTAGATCATTAAAACTTAAAGATAAATATCTGAATTGGTACACTCACACACGTAAGTCGATCATGGATCGCCATCTCACTTCTTAAGGGTTACCTCTCATGTTGCCTAAACAAAAAGGTCAAGTAAAGTGTAAAGGAAAGTCCCTCATCTCATATCATCTAGTCCCTTAACAGATAAAAAGATCAAGTCCCTTCGAATGTTGTCTTAGTAATGATCTTGTCCCTTTCAAATAAAGATGATAAGTCCCTTCGAATTGCTTATACACCTTGCAGTTGCCTAAATAACAGTTGTCCCTTCACTTGTCCCTCACACATCCAAGGTAATGACTACCTATTCCTTAATAATAGGGATAGTCTTACCACTTAAAGGATATTTAAGAACAAAAAAGACTTAACTTAGGGTAGGTTCCTCTTATGTACTTGCTCACTCTTCAAAAAACATTTCAAACACTTCACCTTTTCAAACAAATTTTCAAAACAAAGACTTTATATATATCCGTACATGGATCATTATAAAGTACTTAAAGAAAATTTTATTCACACACTACACATTTCAAAAACATTTTAAAGTGAGCTAAGTAACTAAGAGCCCATGGATAACCATGGATGTAAAGGGTGCTAACACCTTCCCTTTACATAACCTACCCCCCGAACCCAAAAATCTTTTAAAGGTCTTTCCTGTTCTTTTATGCCTTTCCTTTGGATAAAATAAAAGTCGGTGGCGACTCTTGCTATCCGCAACATAACTAAAGTCAGTTCTCCCACCGTGTTACAGAACTGGCGACTCTGCTGGGGAATTGTAGTAAAAGAGGGGTACCCTTAGGAATTAGATCACTTTAAAATTGTTTTCCTTGTTTGCTTTATACTTATCTGTTGGGTTTTTTGTGTGAAAGATCCTAACCCGGATCTAGTGTACCTTAGGTAAATGGCAATAGACCAAGGAAATTGTACGGCGTATACCGATATGGTTGATCTGGTGGCCATAGTTAGTGTGACTTCTTGGTTGGTGCTTATGTTCCTTAAGTCAAGTTGAGGATAATATGAGGCTGCCATATGTTGTTAATGCACTAACTAACCTTTAGAACCTTAGTTATCCCATCTTGGCCTTTAGAAAAGTAGTGAGATAATCGGCTTTGGTGCAGACTAAAGTTGGTTGATACTCGATGCTACACTCATTGAGATTCTGAACTTGGAGGGTTTTGGTTGGCAAGTAAGTTGCCTACTGAACAACCACCCTTGTGAAGGATCAATGATATTGAGATCCCTTAGAACCCTGTTACTTTATAGGACAGGATGAACCATCTAAACTTCAGGGGAGGGTACTTACCTTTAAACCTCATGCAAGCCTTCAAACCTAGGGTTATGGTGTGACTTGTTTGTGTGTGCCACATGTTTGTGATTGAGCATAACATCATAACATCATCATGCATCATAAGCATAGCATTTTCACTAACCATTTCAAGGACCAAAGGATTTATCTTTGTTCTTTGTTGCAGGTCATGGCTTCTGCTCGTAGAAACACTATCAGGATCAACTTTGTAGGAATACCTGCCAAGCTCAAAGAGTTGGTTTCTCAAGTGTCTGAAAGCTCCCAGTTCATCAAAAGACATGGTTACTTACTGGATCTAGTTACTTCAGGGTTCAATGAAGACATGATGAGTGTTCTGTTTCAGTTCTTTGATCCTAAGCACCATTGCTTCACATTCCCCGACTATCAGCTGGTTCCTACAATGGAAGAATTCTCTAAACTTCTGGGTATACCTGTACTTGATCAGAAACCATTCATAGGCTTGGAAAAAGAGCCTAAACCTGAGGTTATTGCTGCAGCTCTACATCTGAAGAAGTCTGACATTGTTCTAGAAACAAGAAGCGGAGTTAAGGGTATTCTTGCTAAGGTGTTGATAGAGAAGGCTCAAGTGTTCTTGAAAGCTATGAGCTATGATGCTTTTGAGGAGATCTTAGCCTTGTTGATTTATGGCTTAGTGTTGTTCCCCAATCCTGATCAGTTCATAGACGTTCATGCCATTAATATATTCCTGAGTCACAATCCAATGCCTACATTGCTTGGAGACATCTTACATTCTCTTCATACTCGTACTACGAAGGCACGAGGAACTCTGATGTGTTGTATACATTTGCTATCTAGGTGGTTTATTTCTCACCTTCCTCGCTCAGTGATAAAGAATGAACAAGGGTTCAGGTGGTCTAAAAGGATCATGTCACTCTTGTTGGTGTAAGCCCTAGAGGCCAATACTTTTTGGTACTTGTATCGGATTATTCGTTTAATAATAAAAGGCATTTCTTTATTATGTTTGTCTTTCAGAATAATAAAGTCCCTAGAATAGTTAGTCTGTTTAATGAAATGTTAAGTGTGACTTAATCATGAGATCCCATTAAACATAAAGACATTATTCTTAAAATATCCGTAGTCAAGCTTTATTGCAAAGTGGGATAACATTAAAGCATTGAGACTATTATGAAGATAGACTGATGATCACATCTCATGGATCATGGATAAAGAGTTATCAAGTCTTGACATAGGTATAAATATTAGGAGTAATATTTATACCGGATTGACCCGCTATGAGAATACTACATAGTATGTTATGCAAAGTGTCATAAGTTATTCTCATGGTGATAATGGTGTATTACCACCCTTCGACCTGAAACCACTATGGACCCTAGATGTAGAGTCGGGTGCTTTATTGCTGATCAAACATTATCCGTAACTGGATGATCATAAAGACAGTTGATGGGCACTCCACGAAGCATGTTGAGGGACATGAGTGTCCTAGATGGAATTTGCCAATCCTGCATAACAGGAGAAATGTCTAAGGGCCCAATATTGAACTGGACAAGGATGACACAATGTATGCCTTGTGTTCAATATAGACATAGGGGCAAAAGGGTAATTGTACAAACATATATTATCACGAAAAAGGTTTTGTCAGATCACATGACATTTTCGTGACTTGGGTAGCAGTGATGTGTTGCTAGATACCGCTCACTGTTTATTATGTTAAATATATAATTTAATATAATTACCAACGTTACGAAATCCTACAGGGTCACACACATAAGGACAGTTTGATGAGAGATAGAGAAATCAAAGGAACACCGTAAGGTACGGTGCACTTAAGTGAAAAATAGAAATTCGGATAATATAATAATAATTATTGTTATTTTATAATGGTTATAAAATAATAATAAAATAAATATATTTATTATAATAATAGTTATTATAATAATATATAATATTATTATGGATCATGTGAATTGGGCTTTTAGCCCGCAGCCCACAAGAGAGTCTATAAAAGGAACCCTTGTGATGAAGCTTTTACTTGATGCAATTTCGTTTTTGATTCTCACTCAAATAATTCCGTTCGTAAGCAGCTAGCACTGTGACCGGAAGTTGTTCGTGTGGACTGAGTAGAGGCGTTGCACTTCATCAACGCTTGTGATCGCTGCATCAAAGATCTGAATCGCCACAAAGAGGTAACGATTCTATCACTGACCATGCTCATTCGTAAGGATCACTAAAGGAAAATTTTTGTTTTCCGCTGCGTTTAGATCGCAATTTTCCTTCAACTCTCTCATTCAGATATCCATTGGTGCTCCAGATCTATGGAGAATGTCACTATCATTGACCGTTGTGGGGAGTTTCCTAATGTGCCACTTCTAGGCATAAGAGGAGGCATTACTTACAACCCTTCCTTAGCTTTACGACAGTTTGGTTATGCTCGGAGTGATGGTCCACATGACATGTTGATTCAGGGCATTGTGTTTGACTACGACAACGATCTGCAAGGTTACCGTCAGAGGTTCATACGAGCATGGGGAAAAGTGAACAAGGTTGACAGCAAGACTCTGGAGCCTAAGTACACTATTCCTATGGAAGCTTACCTCAGATGGGTGCGATCTCGTGCTCAGACTCTTATGATGCCATATCCTGCCATCCTGCCAGTTACTATGGAGCCTGTTGCTGAAGGAGATACCTCTTATACCATCCTTCACCCATACATGCCTACTGACATGGAAGACTTACAGAGGTCCTGGATCCAGTTGAAGGAGCAAAGGGATACTTTCGAGGCTCATTACAAAGCAAGTCAAGAAAGAATCCTGGAGCTAACAAAGCAATTTCACGAGGAGCGGAATCTCAACTCATACCTCAACACAAAGAGGAAACGTCCATGGGAGACTTAAAACCCCATCTTTTGTATTTATCTCATTTCATTTTGTAAGCCCAAAGGGCAAACAAATTTATTACTAATAAAAGTTTACTTTCGTGGTTGTTTAAACAAATTTAAATCCTGCGGTCCTTGAAAACATTGCATACGCATTTACATATCATATCACTGCATCACAGGTTTCTTGTGCACATGTTTCTTATCTTCTCGCTGTTTATTTCAGCAATGGCTCTTGAACAAACAGTTAAAGATCTCCAGGCACAAAATGCACAGTTCCAAGAGCTGATCCTGAACTTGTCCATGGTGCAGGATGAATTGAAGACACTGCTGGCCAAGAAGACTAAGAAGACTAGAAGGTCAGGTGGCCTGATCAACATGGGAAGAAGGTTCAGAGGTCCTGTCAAGACCAAGGAACAAGTTGAAGATTATGAGTCTGAAGAGTCTGATAAAGAGGGAGGCAGTCTCCACAACACAATGGGGGACTCTGATTCTGAAGCTAACTACTATCATGAGCCTAATGAAGATAAGTTCAAGATGCTGGTGGATAGAATGGATGTTATGGAATTGCAAAAGTCTTCTGGGCTGGATTTTGAAGACCTGAGTTTGATATCTGGGGTGGTCATACCCATTGGTTTCAAGGTTCCTACTTTCGTAGTTTATGATGGTGTCTCTTGTCCCAAGCTGCATCTGAGGTCTTATGTCCGGAGAATCCAACCCCATACTGCTGATAAGAAGTTGTGGATCCATTTCTTCCAAGAGAGCTTATCTGGAGCTCAATTGGAATGGTACTATCAGTTGGAGAGTGTCAACATCCGTGATTGGAATGATCTTGCTGAAGCTTTTTATAAGCAATATCAATACAATGCTGATTTAGCCCCTACTCGCATGCAACTACAAAGCATGTCCATGGGTGCTAAAGAAAATTTCAAGGAGTATGCCCAGAAGTGGAGAGACTTGGCTGGAAGAGTGCAACCCCCTCTAACTGACAGGGAGTTAGTTGATATGTTCATGTGTACGTTGAATGGTCCTTTTTACAGTCATCTCATTGGAAGTTCATCATCTGGATTCACTGAGTTGATAATGACAGGAGAGCGCGTAGAAAGTGGTATAAGGAGTGGCAAGATCCAGGTGGGTGCTTCTTCATCCAGTACTACAAAGAAGCCCCCTAGTGGGAAGAAAGAGTCAAATTCTGTTTATGGTCAACCTGATCGTAATAGGAGGCATCAGTCTGTGAGTGCAGTTCATATCTCCAATCCAACTCCTGCAACACCAGAACAGCCACAGGGAAATCAACAGAGGGCTAGAAGACAGTTCACTAAGATCAACATGTCACTGGCCCAGGCCTTGCAACACTTGTTGAAGGGTGAACTTATCACTTTGAGGGATCCTCCTCAGAATCCCAATGTTACCTCTCCCAGGTACAATCCTAATGCACGATGCGCATATCATTCCAATTGTCAGGGACATGATACCAATAGTTGCTGGGTATTGAAGAATAAGATTCAGGATATGATTGATGCTGGAGAGATTGAGTTTGACCCTCCGGGTACTCCAAATGTGATTACTGCTCCCATGCCAAATCATGAGAAGACTGTTAATGCCATTGATGAAGATTCACATATTTCCTCAGTTGCAGAGTTGACTACACCATTGTCTGTTATTAAGAAGAAGTTGGTACAAGCTGGGTTCTTTCCAGGTTGTCGTGAAGATTGTTTATATTGTACCTATAAGCCGGATAGCTGCTGGAGGTTGAAGGACGGAATTCAACGCCTCATGAATAATTACACCATAGTGTTTGAGAGGACTCCACCTTCTGTGGAGAGCATGGTGGATCATATAACTAAAGGTGCGAAGGTTGAAGAGGTGGATATGGTTGATAAAGTGCCGATAAGGATTACTTCCAAGGGACCTGTCAAAATCACTCATAAGGGTCCAATTAAGATTACTGCTGAAGGCCCTGTGAAGATTGTTGTTGAAGCTAGAGTGGCTCCTATGATCATTACCACTCCTGGTCCTATTCCGTATACTTCTGATAAAGCGGTGCCTTGGCATTATGGGTCTGATGTTTATATTCATGGTGTTAAGCAGGAACCTTTAGTTGATACACCTGTTGTTGATGAAAACCTTGATGTTGATAATATTGCTGGATCTAGTAAGATCACATGAAGTGGAAGAGTCTTCTCTCCTCCAGTCACCTCCAAGAATATAGTTACTCCAGCTACTACCTCTACTACTGATGCTCGGGGCAAAGGTCCTGTTATTGAACCTATACAAACTGATGTGCCAGCTGCTGATGATCTTGCTAAGCAGATGAAAGAAGTATTGAAAATCATTCGTAAGAGTGATTATGACATTGTGGATCAATTGGGCATACTCCCTCCAAGATTTCTATGTTGTCTTTGTTATTGTGTTCTGAGGCTCATTCCAAGGCCCTGATTAAGTTTTTGAAGACTGCTCACGTACCAAATGAGATTTCTGTGGATCAGTTTGAAAATTGTGTTGCGCACTTGACCTATGATAATGGGTTAGGTTTCTCCGATGCTGATTTGACTCCTGCCAAGAGGGATCATAACAGGGCTCTACATATCTCTATTGAATGCAGGGGCACTACCCTGTCACATGTGCTAATAGACAATGGTTCTTCGCTGAATGTGTTGCCTAAAGAAGTTCTGAATAAGCTTGGTCCTGAAGACGCTGTGTTGAAGCCCAGTAATATAGTGGTGAAAGCTTTTGATGGCTCGAGAAGAGTGGTGCATGGAGAAATTGATCTCCCAATAAAAGTAGGTTCTCAGGTCTTCAATGCTACTTTTTATGTAATGGATATCCGTCTGTCGTATTCTTGTTTGCTTGGGCGTCCCTGGATCCATGGGGCAGGTGCTGTAACTTCTACTTTACATCAGAAGCTGAGATATCCAATAGAAGGAAAAGTTGTCACTGTTTTCGGAGAGGAAGGATATATAGTTAGCCATGTAAACACCTTTAAATATCTTGAAGTGGAAGGTGAATATGTTGAAACTCCGTGCCAGACATTTGAAGTGGTTCCTTGGGTTGTTAATAATTATGAAGCTCCTCCTGTTGTCAAGAAAGTTCCTGTGGTCACCAGAGTACCTCCAACAATGACCTCCCTCAAAGATGCTAGAGCTGTGGTGGATGAAGGTGGTTGTACTATTTGGGGTCAGCTTCCTGACATTCCTTACAAGTCTGACAAATTTGGTTTGGGTTTCACTGCAGAGTCCCAGAAGGTTATTCGTCGTGCTCGTGCTGTTCGTATCACCAATCAAGAGATTATGAAAGATCAGGTCAATGTTGTAGGTGACTATGGTGTAGACTACAACTTGGATGCTTGGATTTTTCCTACTGTGGGTGCTGGGCTCAATAATTGGAAAGCTGAAGATGTTATTCCTATCTCCTTTAGTCAGGAGTAAATACTATTAATGTGTTATTACTTTTAAAGTTTGTAATTTTTGAACAATTTAAACTCTTAAGCCTTGTGCCTTACCCGGGGCACAATGGTGTGCTTGGTACGGGATGTCATTTCATTTGCATACTTCATTCAATAAAAATCAGTGGACGTTTCGTTTTCGTAAATATTGTGTTCCTTGTTTTTCTTTTCTTTTATTTTTGTTTTATCAGCTATGTGTTCTTACACACACCCACATCACTAAAATGCAGATCCTTATCCACTATGGATCCTGTTGATAATAGTTCTACTATTTCCAATTATAATTTCGAGAATCCGATCTATCAAGCTGAAGACGGAAATGAGGACGATTGTGAAGTACCTATAGAGCTTGCTAGGTTGTTACAACAAGAAGAGAAAGCTATACAGCCACATGAAGAGCCAGTCGAAGTTGTGAATCTAGGAACTGAAGAAAACAGGAAAGAGGTCAAGATAGGGGTTGAATTAGAGGATAGTGTCAAGAGCAGATTGATTCAGATGTTACATGATTATGTAGAAATCTTTGCTTGGTCTTATGAAGATATGCCAGGGTTGGATACAGACATTGTGGTTCACCGTTTGCCAGTGAAAGAAGATCGTCGTCCAAAGAAGCAGAAGGTTCGTCGTATGCGTCCTGAGATGTCAGAGAAGATTAAGGCAGAGGTAATGAAACAATTTGATGCAGGGTTCTTAGTTGTGACTTCTTATCCTCAATGGGTTGCAAATGTGGTGCCGGTACCTAAGAAAGATTGTAAGGTACGTATGTGTGTAGACTACAGGGATTTGAACAAGGCCAGTCCCAAGGATGACTTTCCACTTCCTCATATTGATATTATGGTAGACAACACTGCTCAGCACAAAGTATTCTCTTTCATGGATGGTTTCTCTGGTTACAATCAAATCAAGATGGCACCTGAAGATTGTAAACACCCCAAATTTGCCCTCACCCATTTCACCATGGCTTGTGATCACTCTCATATGCATAAACACAATCATAGCACCTCACATCTCATTTTTGATTCACTGCATTGGTTTTAAGTCATCTGCACCTAGGGTTTGTGATCTGAGCAATCTCAGGGCTTCTTGAGCCACTCCAAAGGCAACCAATCAATTCAAAAGGGTCTACATGTGTTAAAGCATCATAGTACATCCTCACAAAGCCAAGAATTCAGAAGAATCACAAGAACTAGGGTTTGAATGGATGCAGAGCCAAGGATAGACTGCACAGTTGACTGAAAATTAGGGTTTTGGTTTCAGAGGCCATAACTCCAAATTTTTTGGTCATTCTTGTTTCCATTGGTCTCTATATGGTATAGGGAGTATGCATATCAATTTTCATGAAGAAATTCCATGGGGAAGTCATCTGATCAAGAGTTGACTTTTCAGACAAGTCAGTGCAAAATCAGGGCATCTGAGGCCCCCAATGACCCAACCAATGGGTGATCTTCATCATTTTGAGTGTATATGATCTTTATTTGATCATGGAAGAAGGTTGAAGTTCATAAAAATCAAGAATTTGGAAGTTTTGCAAATGTTGACTTTTTGGGCATAGTTGACTTTTCAAGAATGCATCATTTTAGGTCATTTTTCAAGCCTTGATTCTTGATCCAAAAAGGCTTCAAATGGAAAAACTTTGGTCATGAAAGTTGTAGATCTCATCTTTCCCTTTTCAAAAAGTACAAGAACATGATCAAACTCTTCTTGGATCAAAAGTTATGGCATGACAAAGTTGGCTAAAATCATTGATTTTCAAGGCATGCTTCAAATGGAAATTTTGCAAGATCATGAACCAATGCCTTTTGTGACCTCTAATTCATTTCAAACTATTACACAAACATTCTATGAGCTTTAAAGATCAGAATTGGACCAAGGTTCCACATGGTTATGGTTTGTGTAACTAAGCTTTCTTTCATGTGAACCATAAAGCACCAAGTTGCAAAACTCATGATCACACCTCACCAACTTGATGCATTGGCTGCTGAACCAAGCTAGCTTCACACACACATCATGCTGCGCAGCCCATGCCCATTGTACTTAGCTAGAGCTTAGCCCATGCCCTCTCTTACAAGAATTGGACTTTTTGCAAAAGGTGACTTACCAATCAATAAAGGACATGTCTTGTCAACTGACCAATGAGAGAGGTTTTTGTGGACAAATTGCAAGCCATTTCATGTACAAGGCAAGGCTGAAACACTTCATACCAACACATTCACAAAAACACTCCATCTTGCAAGTTGCTTCGAAACTCTCTGCCCAGCCTTCAAACACAAAAACCATCTTCATCATTCATCTCACCACACCTCATAGACCTAAAACCACCAAAAGCCAGGCCTGAAACAAGCAAGAACACCCCACTGCCATTCTTCACCTCAACTTGCAGTTCCATTCGAATCTTTCTCCTTAGCTCACAAACACACAAACAAACACCACAGACCTTCTCCATTCATCCTCAGGATCATAAACGACCATTCACAATGCCCTGAAAGTGCCAGAATCACCATAGCCATTTCTGACTGAGTTGAAGCAGGAGCTTTCGAAACTCATTATCCAGCCAACATAAACTCTTCTTGAGCATTCAAACACCTTCTGGGGATCAAGTGGAGTGGTTTGCACTGAAGGAAGTGGCCAGAAAGTCATCAGGTTGAAAGCTCCAAATCTCAGGTAGCTTGAAATTATTTTTTCCAGAAATCGTTTTTCATGTTATGAACTTGTTCCTTATGCTTCCCTGAATATCCTGGTGCTTTTAGTTTTTGAAATGGTTTTGAAATGAGAGTTTAATTGCTCTCTGAAGCTTGCGTGCCCTAGTTCTCATTTCCTTCGATTCAGCTTAGTTAGGGAAAAGAAATTTGTTTTGGGAGAGGGGTTTGATTCGTGAGGGGTTGGAGAACATTTCCCAGTTCTTAGGTTTCATTTTTGTTACGATTTGAGGGGTTTGGGGATTTCTCAGGGAGGATGCTGGCCGGAGAAGACGACCGGAAGTCTTCTCCGGCCGCCTGAGAGTGATTAAGCCCTAATTGCGTGATTAATGACCATTTGAATGTGGACCACTGGATGCGTTGACATGTTTGACTCCCCGCGTGAATGAATGGTTCAGATCAAATCATTATGCCCTAATCCACGCGTTTAACTTAATTAATCCATAATTAATTTAATCTGATCAGAAGCCATCTGGGCCCTTCATTTGCGCGCTGGTCAACAAATTTGAATCCAGACCCAATCCTGGCCCTCCATCCTGATTACTTTCATTTTATTTAATTTTTATTCATTTTCTTTTCCTTTAATTTGCATATTTATTTTAAAATAGTAAAAAATTCTTAAAAATTATGAAACTTTTTCCTAAAAGTTTTATTAATTTTTAAGACCCAAAAATATTTTTATTTTATTTTTTATCATTAAAAAAAGTATTTTTAAATATTTAAAAGATTATTTTTAATTGATTAATGGAAATTAGTTGATTAAAAATACTTTTAGGTATTTAAAAATCACCAAAAAATTCATGAAATGTTCTAAGACATTTAGAAACATTGTCCAACCTTCAAACCAAATTTCTTTTTTTATCTTGATGCATTTTAAGAATTTTTCATTGAATTAAATCATATTTTGTGCATTATTTTGATCATAAGTTCAAAAATTCATTTCTGCCTATCTAAGAAGGTTTGGACATTGATTCTTTTTGCTTTGTTTTGTGTTTAGCATGTAGTTTCTAGGATTAAATGGCCTTGATTTGATTCCTCATTTTTCAATTTGTTTGGCATTTCTTTTGTTAAGAACCCTAAAAAACCCTAATAACTTAGAAAAATCATATCTTGAGATTGGTTGAGAGTTGAGACTTCCCCTTTGGACCTTGGTTTAGTATATGTTTAGGGTTTCTTTGGGTGGCATTTTCCATTTTTTATCTTAAGGTTTGCTTCTGTTTTTGGCTTTTGTTTGATGCTTGATTCATAAACCCTAATTTGAGCTTTCATTTGCATCCTTCTTGCATTCTCTTGCATAACATGACTTGTCTTTGCATTTTATGCATGCTTGTGTTTCATTTGACATCTTAAGACATGTAGGAAGCATGTTTGATCTTTGCATCACATATTTGCTATGTCATTTGCCTTGTATGCTTCATAACTTTCCATGCTTGTTCATGCTCCTTAGCTTGCATCATTTGCATCCATGATCTTGTATGAGCATATCCATGCCTTGCCTCGTGTTAGTAGCACTCCATAGCATCATTATCATCATCAACATGCTTCTGGTTTTGCTTAGCATCATACCATCTCATTCCATTTTGCATTGCATTGCATTCCTTTTCTAACATTTCAGGTGGTAAGTGAACTTGGGAAGTGAATTTGCCTTCACTTCTCATAACCTTTTCTTTTCATCTCTCTTGCATCCATTGCTGCATTTATGTATGTGTTTGAGTTTGAGCTTGCTCATTCTTCTTCCTCCCACTTTCTCTCTTCAAGTGACTTGACTTCTTGAATGAAGCAAGTCACTTTGCTTCTCTTGATCCTGTTCATCTGCTTCCTGGTGTTTCTCTTTGAAGATTGTTCTTGCAAACCTCACAAACCTTAGGAACAACCATGCATGACAATGAATTAGGGTTTTGATTAGTCTCCCCTCATAGTTTTACCTTTGTGTCTCTCTTTGAGTCCTCTCTTCTCACCTCATAATCAGGGACTAAACCCTAAAGGCTTTAAGGCTTTGCGATTAAGCTTATGCATGCATCCTTCTCTTAGGATGGAGTGTATAACTTTAATCCTAAGTGTTAAACCCTTAATGTGTTTAAATCTCTTAATCAATCCATCTAATAATCATCAAGACATCACACTTGTAACTTGGGCCTTGCATTAGGGTTCTAATTCTTCCTTAATTGGTTAAGAAGGACTAACCCTAGTGTTAATGGACAAGTCCCCCTCAAGTTGTCTTACAAACCATAAAAATCACTTCATCATCATATCATTTAATAAAATCCACTTAATCAAAGGCTTGTTTTGTCATGAGTTTAATCCCTAATCATGGATTAAGTTGAGGAGCTTTCCTCAGCTTAAACATTCTCATCTATTATCCTTCTATTAGGATGGTGTAATGAGTCTGTTTAATCCCTGATTATGGCTTAACCTCATTACTTAACACTAAATAAAAACAACAAAAACATCTAAATAATTACAAGTAGGTTAATGATCTTAATCCTACATCAAAGGTGATTAAGTGTGAGAAGCTGACTTCACACTTAAGGTATTCTCATTACCCCTAATCAGAGGGAAGATGTGATGAGTTTACTAAATCCATTGGTTTAGGCTTAAGCTCATTAACTTATGACAAAATCCAAAAACAATAAAAGACTGAAAACACAAAAACAAACAATAATCGTCTCCTCCGGGATTCTTTTCTCATCATCTTCACTCACAAACGAGAACTTGCTTCTTCCGTCTAATGCAAGACAGTTTGCATCTGTGCCAGACAGATCATACACTTGAGCATAGGCAAGTAAGCAGTTCACAAGTCAATTCATCTTCCAGTCTCTTTGGGTCGAACTACGGTGTTCTGACTTCCTCATTGCACGAGAGGATACGTAGGCATAACTTAACAGTTATCGAACAAAAGTCTCTGTCCATTCCCCCTCCTCCCAGCCTTATTCTTTAAGCCTCACGATCTTGAGCAATTCATTCTTGTTCCTTACACTGACACTGTATATATTACACTTCACTTCTCTCACACTGACACCTGTACATCCTTTTCCAGTTCATTTATACACAAATTGCACTGACACTACCCCTTTAAAACACAAATCCTTTAAGCGTGGATCCCGTCGAGTACGGCGGACAATCTGGGTGCTAATACCTTCCCAGGTTGTAACCAACCCCCTTTCTCAGTCTCTCTGGTTCGCAACCGTCTTATCCATCTCTTTCTAGGTCTATGCAGCATTACCTTTCCTCCGGGATAAAAATGCCTAGCTGGCGACTCTATTCATCTCCAGTGAGTTCACGGCTGTGTGTTCTCATTGTTCCTTTCGCCGACCGTTCGCGTATGTACCTTCATCTGATCCTGTTTCATTTGTCGGGAGCGACAGCTTGGCGACTCTGCTGGGGAATTTTATATTGCAACCAGGGCTTCTGGTTCTTTTTGTGGGTTCCTCCTAGCGCTTGATTGATTTATGCTTACTGGGGTGTTATGTGCTTATTTGTGTTCGTATGTATTTTATTTTTGATTTATGTACAGTTTGATTTACTGCTTTCTTTATTGCTTTTCATACATCATACTGTATTGCTGGCTGGATCTGGTTTTTCCTTTGGTGGGTGGGTTTCTATTGAGAGTTAAGGTCCTATACCTGGGACCTGAGTGACACCTAGGCTAGAGTGAATCATATTCTTTCCCATTCCATTTCGGTCTGGTGCGGGAATATGAAACACGGTTCAGATATGGGTTTCTTCTTGAGAACTCTGTGTTGCAGATTTCCTGTAATGCTAGGGCTATCTGGGAAGCCTGCTAAGTCTGGATGACCTTTAGTACTGACCTTCAGAAACTGAGGTGAATTAGAGGAGGAATTGTTATGGTTATTGTAAACACTGTACCTCCGGGTTAGAAGTGTTTACACTTCTCATAACTAATCCAAGTCTGAGGATCCTTGTTTTAGAACACCACTTGTGAGGGGGTTGGGATGTTTACAGGTTTGCAGGTACCTTGACCTCAGAATACCCTGTTACTTTGTTTGTTTAAGAATACTCCAACTTGGGACAGTTCTTGTGATTCTAAACCCTGGGCATGTGACTCTTTATTTGAGTCCCCCACCTTGGTTACTGGATTTATAGACTTCCAACTGGAATTCTTGAACACATTTGGACCTATATCAGATCAGATCCAGCTCAGTCACAAACCCTTTGCATATCATTTGCATACATACTCATTGCATCATATTGACATTTGCTTATTTGTGTTTCAGGGTATCCATCTTCATTTGGTTTTGGTTTTGACCCCATCTTCAGTTTTGACTTGTCTTCATCAGCTATCTGCTTCAGTTATCACCTGCACCAGCCAGTCAGTGGCCCATTTCTTCAGTGTCAGCATCAGCACCAGTCTCTACTCAGTCTCAGCATCATGGCTCCTAAAAAGAGCAATGTCACCTATCACTTTTTCCAGCCAGAGTTATCAGATATCAGGAGGATTCAAACCCTGATCACTCCAGATCACATACCTTTGTTCAGGGAGAGTTATGGAGATATACTGGACATGGTTATGGATCTGGACCCTTCACAGAGGAGCCTCATCCACACCTGCATTCAGTTTTATGATCCTCCACTGAGATGTTTTACTTTTCAAGACTTTCAGTTGGGCCCCTTATTGGAAGAGTACTCCTCATTAGTTGGTGTGCCTATCAGGAGAGAAATTCCTTTCAACCCTGAGATGGTCTTTCCTGCTAATGGAGAGGTAGCAAAGGCTTTGCACCTGGAACCTGTCCTGATTGAGCAGCATATGACCTCTAAGGCTGGAATTCTTGGTTTCCATCTGGATTTCTTAATCTCTCAAGCTATCCTGAAAGCTTCTCTAGGAGAGTGGAAAGCTGTTTGTGCTTTACTGGCCTTGAGTATATATGGAATTGTATTGTTTGCAGATGAGCCTCGATTCATTAGCAAGAATGCAATCCATCTGTTCATCTTGAAGAACCCAGTGCCAACTTTATTGGGGGATCTTTACTATTCAGTGCATCAGAGGAATGAAAAGCAGAGGGGGAGATTAGTGAGGTTTTGTGCTCCATTGTTTCACACTTGGCTTCTCAGGCACCTACCCAGGACAGATGCCTTTTTAAACCCTCATCAGCAAAGCAACTGGGCTAAGAGACTCACTGTTCTAACTTCAGCAGATATCAGATGGTGCACTCAGAGCACCAAGGGCAGAGATATCATCACCAGCTGTGGACATTTTCCCAATGTGCCTTTAATAGGAGTTAAGGGAAGTATCAATTACAACCCTCTGCTGTTCAGGAGGCAACTGGGCTATGCACTGGTCCACACTCCTAGGGCACAGGACTTGGTGGAGACCCTTTATTGTGAGAACAAGATTAGTTTGGCTGTTGTTAGGCAGGCTGCCTGGGCTTGGGATAATGTTCAAACCAAGGGAGTCACCATTTTGGGGAAGTGTAATAATGTGGCATCAGCACAGTATTATGAGTGGTCTCGTGCCAGGGCCCAATTCTCTGGAATGCCCTTTACCATAGAAGACATGCCTGAGTCATCATCAGCACCACCCCCTGCCACCATCAATTTGGAAGAGTTTGAGAGCTTGAAGGAAAGAAATGAGAAGCTAACCCAGGCTTTGCAGAAGACCCTCCGGGAAAGGAGTGAAGGTTTGAGGGAGATTGAGAGATTGGAGAAGTTGAGAGTGGAGCATTTGACTAAGATTGAAAAGTCTGGGGATTATATCAAAAAGTCAAAGGCTGGTGAACAAATTCTGAAGAATGCTTGCAAAGAAGCCCAGTTCCAGAGAGCAAGGACAGACTTGTATTTGAAGGAGAGTCGAGCCCGGTGGGTCAGGATCACCGAGGCTCGTACCCTGGAAGACAAGAGAGTTCAAGACAAGATGGAGCAATTTGAAGCCGATGCAAAAGAACAGCAAGAAGCCCTGGCAGCAGCTCAGAGGGAAATATCAGAATTAAAGATCAAAGCAGGAGTGAAGAGGTCCAAGGACCAAACTCAGCACAAGAAACTAGCAGCAGCTATTGCAACCCGGAACCTCCTTATCCGGAATCTCACGGAGCGGCCGGCTGATCCTGTGACCGAAGCACTTCTCAAGGAAGTTCGTGAGGATGAGTTTAGCCTTGGTGTTTGACCATTTGCTTGTTGTTGTTTCTATTTCATGTACTTTTACTCTTTGTGATGTATTTTGACCCCTTAAGGGGCTTGTGTTGTAAAATGAACAAGTTGTATTATTTCACCTTCTGTAATATATTGGTGTTAGTTTGCTTCCTCTGAGTTTTCTTCGAGCAACATCAACAGTCTTCAAGGGTCTGGAAGGGTCAAAACTGAAGGCCAAACCGGATACCTTGAGAACAAATAAGCATAACTGCATTGCATGCTAACCCTTTGTTTGTTTTGTAGGTTTTGTTTTGTTGTTGCTTACCTCTGTTGTGATGTTCAGGAACTATTGCTAGGCGCCGGGTATTTCCCCTCAACCGTCCGCACCGTTATCCAACCCGAAACAACCTTCCGGGAATTCAAATGGATCAGATGCAGTAGGACCTTACGGAGGTCAGAAACCAGATGGCCAACGAAAGGTTGGAGATGAGAACTCAGATAACACAGTTCATGGAAGTAATGAACAACTTAGCTCAAAGCCAGGAGAGGCTCAGAGCTTTGGTAGAAGGGAGGAATCAAGAGGAACCCCATGTGGGAACTGCTGGCACAAGTAACAACGAGAGGGTCCAACCTCATGTCAATCCCCCAGTTTTTGGACCCCATCTCCATCCAGAGGCCAACATCCCTGTCAATATACAAGGGACTGCCACAACAGGGAGGGTACTACAGGAAGACCCTCAGGAAGACCAATTCACAGTAATGGGTGCTGGGGAAGAGGCTTATGATAGAAGATTGGATGAAATAGCTGAGAAGTTGAGGTCCTTAGAATCTCAAAACTCTTTGGGCTTCAACGTTATGGACATGGGTTTGGTAGACGGGGTCAGGATCCCCCATAAGTTCAAGCCTCCTTGTTTCGAAAAATACAATGGGACTTCATGCCCCCGGACTCATTTACAGTCATTTCTGGGAAGGCTGAAGGCCTATACAATGGATGAGAAACTTTGGATGTTCTATTTCGAAGACAGCTTAACTGGAGCATCGAGGGAGTGGTACTCTCACTTGACAAGGGCAACTATTAGATGCTGGAAGGACCTGGCAGAAGCCTTCATCAGACAGTATCAGTATAATCTAGACATGGCACCCAACAGGACCCTCCTAATGGGAATGTCACAGTCTTCAAGGGAGAGTTTCCGAGAATACGCCCAGAGATGGAGGCAACTGCCTGCTGCTGTTCAACCGCCTATGTCTGAACGGGAAATGGCGGATATGTTCATGAACACCCTTCAGGGAACATATATTGACAGGTTGGCAGCTTTCTCTTCCACTAGCTTTGCAGATGTTGTCATAGCCGGGGAGAGAATTGAAAGCTTGTTAAAAATGGGAAAGATCTCAGACAACGGTGCAAGTTCGTCCAGTAGTACAAGAAAGCCTTTTGCAGGCCCGAGAAGAACTGGCGAGACCAATGCCATCCATTCAAACAGGGGCAGGCCCCAGTATGTTCAGAGGTCAATAGCAGCAGTCACCATTCCTGCTCCGGCTCATCCTCAGCCTGTCTATCAACCTCCTCAGCAAAACTATCAACCACAACCTCAGTACCATCATCAAAATCAGTTTCCTCCAAGGAATTACAACACCAACAACACCAACAACAATAATCAGCAAAGGCCATTTCAGCAGAGGCCATCTCAAGCTAACAGAGTGATCGATCCGATCCCAATGCCATATGCTACATTGCTGCCACAGCTTCTGAAACTCAACCTGGTTGAGCTAAGAACGTTGGCACCTCCGGATCCCAACAGTCTACCAAGGAACTATGACTCCAATGCTAGGTGTGCTTTTCATTCAAACGCACCTGGCCACAGTACAGAAAAATGCAGGGCTCTGCATATGAAGGTACAAGACCTGGTAGACTCCAAGGCTCTGAATTTCGCACCACCACCCAATGTCAATAAGAACCCGATGCCAAACCATGGTGGTCTCCGGATTAACGCTATTGAAGAAGACAAGCCGTCTTATTTAATAACCAGTGTGGGACAGATCAGGACACCATTGGTGGAAATCAAAGCTCAGCTCTTGGAATGTCAAATGTTCCCAGGGTGTGAGATAGGCTGTGCTTACTGCAATATCTCCGTAAATGGGTGCGATAATTTGAGGAATGGCATAGATGGCCTTATTCAGAGTGGCCAGCTTCAGATCACCACATCATTTCCAACAAATCCAGCAATATCATCAGCAACGGTTTCAGAACCTCCTACAACTGCAGCCACTATTGTTCCTGACAATTCTTCGGCTTCATCAACAAGTACTTCATCAATCATCTCAACCGATCAGTTCACAACAAATCTTCCTGCTACAACTTCAGCTTCACTCCATTTTGAACCTCCTACAACAACAACATCATTTCTTTCGACAATATCTCCTACAACACCAGCAACAAATCATGAAGACGTCTCCACTGTCACGATATTCTATGATCCTGAAAACGACTCTGCCTACCATTCAGAAGGTGCTGCTCCCACCAGAGCACCAGTTACAATCTTTTATGATCCACAAACAATTACAGTCCCTTCAGCAGCGGCAATCAGTCCAGTCACTGTCACGGTGCCTGGACCAGTACCATATGAAAGCAATAGGGCCATCCCTTGGCACTATGGCTCTGACGTATACTGCGAAGGAAAAAGAATCACTCTTGAAACGTCAACACCTGCACCACAAATTGACAATGTGGGGGGAGGCGGAGGCTTCACTCGAAGCGGACGTCTCTTTGCCCCACCAATTCAAAGACCTACTGCCGAAGCAGAAGCTGCTGCTAAGGCAAAAGGGAAGAGCCCAGTGCAGGAAGATCAAGCTGTTAAAGAAGCCTTGAAGACGTCGTTCGATCAAGAAGTTGATGAGTTTATGCGAATCATCAAAAAGAGTGATTACAAAATTGTGGATCAGCTTCACCAAACGCCATCCAAAATCTCTATCCTTTCACTGCTTATGTGCTCCGAAGCCCATCGGAATGCATTACTCAGAGTCTTGCACGCAGCTTACGTGCCTGAAGAGATTACTGTCAACCAGTTGGAGACCGTGGTTGGAAATGTTACTGCTAGCAATGGGCTAGGGTTCACCAATACTGACTTGACAACGGATGGCCGCAACCACAACAAAGCCTTGCACATAACCATGGAATGCAAAGGAGCTGTCCTTTCTCATGTGCTGGTAGACACAGGTTCATCCCTGAATGTCTTACCAAAGAAGGCTCTGGTGAAGTTAGAATATGATGGATTGGCATTGAGACCCAGCAACCTGGTAGTAAGAGCCTTTGATGGTTCTAAGAGATCGGTTCTGGGAGAGATTGAGCTACCTGTGACAATTGGTCCACAGACCTTTAAAACTATCTTTTATGTGATGGACATTCAGCCCGCCTACAGCTGTTTGTTGGGTAGACCCTGGATTCACGCCGCCGGCGCAATAACGTCTACCCTTCACCAAAAGTTAAAATTTGAGTGGGAAGGCCAAGTTGTCACAATCTGTGGAGAGGAGGACATTTTTGTCAGCCACCTGGCAACCTATAAGTATATTGAAATGGATGGGGAGATCCATGAAACAATGAGCCAGGGGTTTGAAGCTTTGAATGTGAATGAAGCATCTGCTGTATCTGGTACTCCAATGTCATCTTACCAACAAGCCCGGAAGGTTGTTGAGGAAGGAACCGCCCTGGGCTGGGGCAAAGTTTTGGCTGTGGAGGAGAAGAAAGACAAATTTGGGTTGGGTTACAAACCAACTCAGCATCAAGCAAAGGCTGCTAGAGAGCCTGGTTTTGTCAGTGGGGGGATGCTTACCCCTGATGCTATCAACTGTCTGGAAGACGAGCTGGAAGAGGAGCGCAACCTGGAAAGCTGGATTCGTCCAAAGATCCCGGGGAGCAGTGTCTCGAACTGGTCTTCCCAGGAAATTATAAGAGTTACTCGATCAGAGTAATTATTATTTCCTGTATTTTTATAAGCATGCATCAAAGTCTTGCATCTTGCCCAAGATGACAAGACTTATTTTGTAATCGGGCCATCTGTACTTTTTGTGCAACAAGATTAATCAATGAAATATCAGACATCTTTTTGCAAATGAGTCTTTTTCTTTTCCGCTCGCTGTTTTCCATTTCTCTTTTTGTACAAAAAATAAGTGGCAGTGTTTTCAAAATGACGACTTTATTTCACTTTTTCTAAACAAGATTAAAATCAAATCACTAAAATGAACAAACTTAACCCTTGCAGAGAGTGCCAGCCTGACAGCACCGACAACAGCACGGCTATGACATCGTATGACTTTGACAATCCGATCAATCAAGCTGATGAAGGGGTTGAAGAAGAATATGAGCTTCCTGAAGAGCTAGCCAGGTTGTTAAGACAAGAGGAAAAGGTTATTACCCCTCACCAGGAGGAGGTTGAAGTGATTAATCTTGGTACAGAGGAAGACGTGAAAGAGGTTAAAATCGGGTCCTGCCTGCAAGACTCAGTGAAGAAGCAACTGGTTGATCTACTTCAAGAGTATGTGGATGTGTTTGCTTGGTCATATCAAGACATGCCAGGGTTGGATACCGACATTGTTGTGCACAAGCTGCCTTTGAGAGAAGAATGCCCGCCGGTTAAACAGAAACTGCGCCGTACTCGTCCAGACATGGCTATGAAAATCAAGGAAGAGGTACAAAAGCAATGGGATGTCAGGTTCCTTGCTGTAACCAGCTATCCGCCGTGGGTTGCTAATATTGTGCCTGTGCCCAAGAAGGACGGCAAAGTAAGGATGTGTGTTGATTACCGGGATCTGAACAGAGCCAGCCCAAAAGATGATTTCCCTTTACCTCACATTGATGTATTGGTGGATAATACGGCTTAGTTCTCGGTATTCTCCTTCATGGATGGATTTTCAGGATACAACCAGATCAAGATGTCACCTGAAGACATGGAGAAGACAACATTCATCACACCTTGGGGCACGTTCTGCTACAAAGTAATGCCATTTGGGCTCAAGAATGCCGGTGCGACGTATCAACGGGCTATGGTAACATTATTCCACGATATGATCCATAAAGAAATAGAATGTTATGTGGATGATATGATCGCCAAGTCCCTTACTGAAGAGGAACATCTGGTAAATCTGCTCAAATTGTTCAAACGTCTGAGGAAGTACCAACTGAAGTTGAACCCCAACAAATGCACATTCGGGGTGCGATCCGGTAAGCTGCTGGGCTTTATTGTGAGCGAGAAAGGGATTGAAGTTGACCCTGATAAAGTTAAAGCTATTCAAGAGATGCCTGCACCGAGGACTGAGAAAGAAGTTCGAGGGTTCTTAGGTCGATTGAACTACATCTCACGGTTCATATCTCACCTCACAGCAACCTGTGAACCTTTGTTCAAGCTGTTAAGAAAGGAACAAACGGTCAGGTGGAACGAAGACTGCCAGAAGGCTTTTGACAAGATCAAGGAATATCTGCAAGAACCTCCAATCCTCATGCCGCCAGTTGAAGGAAGACCTCTGATAATGTACCTGACAGTATTAGAAGAGTCAATGGGGTGTGTGCTGGGCCAGCATGACGAGTCTGGTCGAAAAGAGTACGCAATATACTACCTAAGCAAAAAGTTTACCGACTGTGAACAGCGTTATTCACTGCTCGAGAAAACTTGTTGTGCTTTAGCGTGGGCTGCTCGCCGACTAAGGCAGTATATGTTGACCCACACTACCTTGTTAATCTCAAAAATGGACCCAGTCAAGTACATTTTCGAGAAGCCAGCTCTTACCGGACGGGTTGCAAGATGGCAGATGATTCTCACAGAATATGACATCCAGTACACTTCTCAGAAAGCCATCAAGGGCAGTGTACTATCTGAATATCTCGCTGAGAAACCCATTGATGACTACCAGCCAATGAGATTTGATTTCCCTGATGAAGACATCATGTTCATTAAATCAAAAGATCATGAGGAGCCTGTTCACACTGAAGGACCCGACCCGGAGGAAGAATGGATTATGATGTTTGATGGGGCTGTTAACATGAATGGCCGTGGTGTTGGTGCAGTCCTTATTACACCCAAAGGAGTTCACATGCCTTTCTCGGCAAAACTCACTTTCAACTGCACTAACAACGAAGCTGAATACGAAGCTTGCATTATGGGTCTGGAGGAAGCCATTGACCTCAGGATCAAGACATTGACCGTATTCGGAGATTCAGATTTGGTAATCAATCAGACCAATGGGAAATGGTATACACACCAGGATCATCTGATACCTTACAGGGATTATACAAGAAGGTTATTGACTTTCTTCACAACAGTCAAACTTGAGTATATCCCTCGGGATGAGAATCAGTTTGCAGATGCCTTGGCTACCATTTCGTCCATGATCAAAGTTCAAGCTGCTAACTTTGTACCTCGGATTTCAGTATCGAGACTTGATAGACCAGCATATGTGTTCGCAGCAGATGTTGTCAAAGATGATAAGCCTTGGTTCCATGTCATTAAATGCTTCTTGGAGGATCAAACATACCCACCTGGGGCATCTTCCAATGATAAGAAGACTTTAAGAAGGCTTGCTGGGAGTTTCTTTCTGAACACTGATGGGTCTTTATACAAAAGGAACTTTGATATGGTACTCCTCAGATGTGTTGACAAGACGGAAGCAGATTTGTTGATGCATGAAGTGCATGAAGGCTCTTTTGGTACCCATGCTGGAGGACATGCGATGGCTAAGAAGTTGTTAAGATCAGGCTATTATTGGATCACAATGGATGCAGACTGTTGTGCCTATGCCAGAAAATGCCACAAATGCCAGATCTACGCAGACAAAATGCATGTGCCTCCCAATCCTTTGAACATCATGTCTTCACCATGGCCCTTTGCCATGTGGGGCATCGACATGATTGGCAAGATCGAGCCGACTGCTTCAAATGGTCACAGATTCATCTTGGTCGCCATTGACTATTTCACCAAATGGGTTGAGGCAGCCTCATATGCAAATGTCACAAGGCAAGTGGTAGCCCGATTCCTAAAGAGAGACATCATCTGTCGATATGGAGTTCCCGAGCGAATCATTACTGATAATGGTTCCAATCTCAACAACAAAATGATGGCAGAGCTGTGCCGGGACTTCAAGATTCAACACCACAATTCTTCTCCTTACAGGCCAAAGATGAATGGCGCTGTTGAGGCGGCAAACAAGAATATTAAGAAGATTGTGCAGAAGATGGTAGTCACTTACAAAGACTGGCATGAAATGCTACCGTTTGCCATGCATGGGTACCGCACGTCAATCAGGACATCCACTGGGGCAACACCGTATCAACTTGTGTACGGTATGGAAGCAGTCCTACCTGTTGAAGTTGAATTACCCTCCTTGCGAGTCTTGATGGATGTCAAACTGAGTGAAACAGAGTGGGTTAGGTCCCGATACGAGCAACTGAGTCTGATTGAAGAGAAGAGATTGGCTGCAATCTGTCATGGACAATTGTATCAGAAGAGAATGAAGAGAGCCTTCGATCAGAAAGTCAGGCATCGAGAGTACCAAGTGGGAGATCTTGTGCTGAAAAGAATCCTCCCTCCTCATACCGACCACAGGGGCAAATGGACTCCAAATTACGAAGGACCATTTGTGGTAAAGAAAGTTTTCTCCGGTGGAGCACTGATGCTCAGCGCCATGGATGGTGAAGATTTCCCGTCCCCTGTGAATTCAGATGCAGTTAAAAAATACTTCGCATAAAATGACCCGCTGGACATAAAAACAAAATGTAAGTCTAGGCAAAAATAGGGCATCCCGGCGAGTCAAAAACAGAATAAAAGACTCGGGCAAAAATAAGGGAAATAAATGAAAAAATGTACACCCGCTGAGTTGAAAAGCCGCATTGGACAACTCAGGCAAAAATGGGTATCCCGATGGATTGAAAACCCGAAAGGGCGATCCATGCAAAATAAGGGAATAAGCGAACAACTGCACTCTGAATTCGTCCGTATCACTTACAACTTGGAAAGCTTCAAAAGGATCAAGCTTCAATCAGAATCAGCCTCCTTCAGAAAGCAAGACGAGAAGAACGTCATTGTCATACGGGTCATAGCAGAAGAGGAAGCTCCTTAAAGCGTCATCAACACTGCCAGCACTTTGTTTCTCAGTTTGTAAACAATCTCCTCATTTCAGGGGACATGTTTCTTTGGTTGTATCTTGCCGATTCAGGGCACATGAATTAATAAAATCAGATTTTTCAGTCATGTTTCGTTTTGTATATTTTTATTTGCAAAGGATGTCTGATGTCTCTAAAAAATCAATTGCATAAGTACAGATGCTTTTCTCCCAAAAATAATAATAATAAAACACATGCTTACGGGGAATATACTTACTCTCGAAAGTACGTAACTCCTATAACGGAATCCAGTAAAGGATACCTCGGGACCTTTTGTGCGTTTCCTTATCTTTGCAGGATTACAGGTATCCAGAACGCGACTTGGGGCATGTAAGCTTCGTCCCAGCAGGCTGGCAAATCGACAAAAGACCTCAGCATCCGAAATGCTCTATCCCCAGCTGAGTTGCCTCTTGTTCCTCTCCCCAGCCGAGTTGTTTCTCATAATTCCCCGGCCAAGTTGCCATTTCATCCTCAGCTGAGTACAGGAGTCAGGAAACCATCTCCCCACAGATCTTCAGCCTCTATCCGGAAGAGCGGCGCGTAGAAGATCACAACAGAGTGAAGAAAGCTTCTACAAACCCCAGCTGGGTCCCATATTATAAGGATATGTCAACCAGTGACCTATATCTCCAGACAGATACATCTCCCCAGGTCTACCAATGATCTCACCCCCAGCTGGGAGGTCCATTTCAAACAGATCAGCCAGAGATCTTCGCGGCAACGGGATCCGAATCCCGGTTTGATATCTTTGCATAATCATGGCATTTGCATCATATTATCCCCTCAGAGCGTAGCATTCCGTCTAATACGGAGCATTACGACAAAAATCAAATGCATGGCATAATCATAAGCCATGTTACGAATTAACACTTATAAATAATAACCGTTCATCATCATTGTACAGAAATCCTCACCAGAGTCCCAGCAAAAACAGTTGCCTCATATTCACAAATACCATCATATTTCCTTTTGATACCCGTCCGTATCATCACTCCCCAGTAAAGTCGCCTGAACACTCTTTATAACAAATCACCAGTATTACAGATACTTCATGACACCCGTCCGTGTCATATTACCAGCAGAAAGCCAAAGACACCCTCTTTGCACTCACACATATCTATATATACACTTTCCTGACACCCGTCCGTGTCATATTCCCGGCGCAGTCGCCTAGACTTTGTATAGCAGATATTTGTTCATATTACACTTTTCTCTCTTGGCACCCGTCCGTGTCATTCTCCCCAGCAGTTAAAATACTCATCTATACATACTCACTACTCACGATACACTTATGCAGATGCTCGTCCGTATCTTGTATACACCATCACTTATTTCCCCACAGATTCGACAGTAGTCCTTGTTCTTTGTTAACCAGTTGGTTCTCGTCCGTATCATCATCTCAGAACATTGCGTCTAGTGTTTGTTTCTACATGATACTCGTCCGTATCATAGTCTTAAGGATGCTCGTCCGCATCTTTAATCCATACACTGTGTCAAACACTTTTGTCTTCTTGAATATAGACACTCGTCCGTGTCTGCTATTCCCCAGAAGAGTCCCTTCAGATGCAACACTCGTCCGTGTTCTTTGTTAACCCGTTGATACTCGTCCGTATCATCATCTCTGAACATGTGTCAGTTTGTTTCTACATGATACTCGTCCGTATCATAGTCTAAGGATGCTCGTCCGCATCTTTAATCTATACACAATACCAAACACTTATACTTTCCTTTCTTGGTTGTGAACACTCGTCCGTGTTCACTATATCCCCAGTAGATCGCCAACAAAGCAAATTTCCCCTTTTATCTGGCACTCGTCCTGTGTCATGATAACCTTGAGAGCAGCCGTCCCCTGCTGAGTGGTCGTCCTCCACTTCTTGATGGTCGTCCTCCATCATGCTCATCCGATGGCCGTCCCCATCGTTGATTTTAGCAGCCGTCCCCTGCTAGGTGGTCGTCCTCCACCTTTTGATGATCGTCCTTCATCATTTTATCCAATGGCCGTCCCCATTGTTGATTTTGGTTATCTGGCATTCGTCCTATGTCATGAGAAACCTCGAGAGCAGCCGTACCCTGCTGAGTGGTCGTCCTCCACTTCTTGATGGTCGTCCTCCATCATGCTCGTCCGATGGCCGTCCCCATCGTTGACCTTTCCTATCCGATGACCGTCCCCATCGTTGATATTTTCGGCAGCCGTACCCTGCCGAGTGGTCGTCCTCCACCTTTGATGGCCGTCCCCATCATATTTCTTTTATCCCCAACAGAGCAGCCGTCCCCTGCTAGGTGATCGTCCTTCACCTTTGATGGTCGTACCCCATCATCTGTTTATTTCATTTATTCTTTAGCCCGATGGCCGTCCCCATCGTCGGTTACCTGTACCTTTATGAACTTGATGGCCGTCCCCGTCATGTTTCATTAACTCCCAGAAGATTTTACAGTTTTATCTTGATGGCCATCCCCATCATGATTTTATTTCCCCAGCTAGTCGGCCGTCCCCGTCTTGGCTTTACCTTTTATCCCCAGCATGTCGGCCGTCACCGTCATTGCTCCTTACCCAGCAGTCGTCCTCTGCTCGACGGTCGTCCTCCGTCGCCCACCTTTACAATATACTTTATTTTCCTTTTACAATCTATATCCCTTTTCTTCTTCATTCTGTGAGTGCAAATTTTGGACTGTCTTTGGTATTCAACCACAAGTTATCTTGTTTGCCTGTTAAGCCGTTGCTTACATCCTGCACAGCTAACTCATGTTTGAATAGGGGCAGCTGTAAACACCCCAAATTTGCCCTCACCCATTTCACCATGGCTTGTGATCACTCTCATATGCATAAACACAATCATAGCACCTCACATCTCATTTTTGATTCACTGCATTGGTTTTAAGTCATCTGCACCTAGGGTTTGTGATCTGAGCAATCTCAGGGCTTCTTGAGCCACTCCAAAGGCAACCAATCAATTCAAAAGGGTCTACATGTGTTCAAGCATCATAGTACATCCTCACAAAGCCAAGAATTCAGAAGAATCACAAGAACTAGGGTTTGAATGGATGCAGAGCCAAGGATAGACTGCACAGTTGACTGAAAATTAGGGTTTTGGTTTCAGAGGCCATAACTCCAAATTTTTTGGTCATTCTTGTTTCCATTGGTCTCTATATGGTATAGGGAGTATGCATATCAATTTTCATGAAGAAATTCCATGGGGAAGTCATCTGATCAAGAGTTGACTTTTCAGACAAGTCAGTGCAAAATCAGGGCATCTGAGGCCCCCAATGACCCAACCAATGGGTGATCTTCATCATTTTGAGTGTATATGATCTTTATTTGATCATGGAAGAAGGTTGAAGTTCATAAAAATCAAGAATTTGGAAGTTTTGCAAATGTTGACTTTTTGGGCATAGTTGACTTTTCAAGAATGCATCATTTTAGGTCATTTTTCAAGCCTTGATTCTTGATCCAAAAAGGCTTCAAATGGAAAAACTTTGGTCATGAAAGTTGTAGATCTCATCTTTCCCTTTTCAAAAAGTACAAGAACATGATCAAACTCTTCTTGGATCAAAAGTTATGGCATGACAAAGTTGGCTAAAATCATTGATTTTCAAGGCATGCTTCAAATGGAAATTTTGCAAGATCATGAACCAATGCCTTTTGTGACCTCTAATTCATTTCAAACTATTACACAAACATTCTATGAGCTTTAAAGATCAGAATTGGACCAAGGTTCCACATGGTTATGGTTTGTGTAACTAAGCTTTCTTTCATGTGAACCATAAAGCACCAAGTTGCAAAACTCATGATCACACCTCACCAACTTGATGCATTGGCTGCTGAACCAAGCTAGCTTCACACACACATCATGCTGCGCAGCCCATGCCCATTGTACTTAGCTAGAGCTTAGCCCATGCCCTCTCTTACAAGAATTGGACTTTTTGCAAAAGGTGACTTACCAATCAATAAAGGACATGTCTTGTCAACTGACCAATGAGAGAGGTTTTTGTGGACAAATTGCAAGCCATTTCATGTACAAGGCAAGGCTGAAACACTTCATACCAACACATTCACAAAAACACTCCATCTTGCAAGTTGCTTCGAAACTCTCTGCCCAACCTTCAAACACAAAAACCATCTTCATCATTCATCTCACCACACCTCATAGACCTAAAACCACCAAAAGCCAGGCCTGAAACAAGCAAGAACACCCCACTGCCATTCTTCACCTCAACTTGCAGTTCCATTTGAATCTTTCTCCTTAGCTCACAAACACACAAACAAACACCACAGACCTTTTCCATTCATCCTCAGGATCATAAACGACCATTCACAATGCCCTGAAAGTGCCAGAATCACCATAGCCATTTCTGACTGAGTTGAAGCAGGAGCTTTCGAAACTCATTATCCAGCCAACATAAACTCTTCTTGAGCATTCAAACACCTTCTGGGGATCAAGTGGAGTGGTTTGCACTGAAGGAAGTGGCCAGAAAGTCATCAGGTTGAAAGCTCCAAATCTCAGGTAGCTTGAAATTATTTTTTCCAGAAATCGTTTTTCATGTTATGAACTTGTTCCTTATGCTTCCCTGAATATCCTGGTGCTTTTAGTTTTTGAAATGGTTTTGAAATGAGAGTTTAATTGCTCTCTGAAGCTTGCGTGCCCTAGTTCTCATTTCCTTCGATTCAGCTTAGTTAGGGAAAAGAAATTTGTTTTGGGAGAGGGGTTTGATTCGTGAGGGGTTGGAGAACATTTCCCAGTTCTTAGGTTTCATTTTTGTTACGATTTGAGGGGTTTGGGGATTTCTCAGGGAGGATGCTGGCCGGAGAAGACGACCGGAAGTCTTCTCCGGCTGCCTGAGAGTGATTAAGCCCTAATTGCGTGATTAATGACCATTTGAATGTGGACCACTGGATGCGTTGACATGTTTGACTCCCCGCGTGAATGAATGGTTCAGATCAAATCATTATGCCCTAATCCACGCGTTTAACTTAATTAATCCATAATTAATTTAATCTGATCAGAAGCCATCTGGGCCCTTCATTTGCGCGCTGGTCAACAAATTTGAATCCAGACCCAATCCTGGCCCTCCATCCTGATTACTTTCATTTTATTTAATTTTTATTCATTTTCTTTTCCTTTAATTTGCATATTTATTTTAAAATAGTAAAAAATTCTTAAAAATTATGAAACTTTTTCCTAAAAGTTTTATTAATTTTTAAGACCCAAAAATATTTTTATTTTATTTTTTATCATTAAAAAAGTATTTTTAAATATTTAAAAGATTATTTTTAATTGATTAATGGAAATTAGTTGATTAAAAATACTTTTAGGTATTTAAAAATCACCAAAAAATTCATGAAATGTTCTAAGACATTTAGAAACATTGTCCAACCTTCAAACCAAATTTCTTTTTTGATCTTGATGCATTTTAAGAATTTTTCATTGAATTAAATCATATTTTGTGCATTATTTTGATCATAAGTTCAAAAATTCATTTCTGCCTATCTAAGAAGGTTTGGACATTGATTCTTTTTGCTTTGTTTTGTGTTTAGCATGTAGTTTCTAGGATTAAATGGCCTTGATTTGATTCCTCATTTTTCAATTTGTTTGGCATTTCTTTTGTTAAGAACCCTAAAAAACCCTAATAACTTAGAAAAATCATATCTTGAGATTGGTTGAGAGTTGAGACTTCCCCTTTGGACCTTGGTTTAGTATATGTTTAGGGTTTCTTTGGGTGGCATTTTCCATTTTTTATCTTAAGGTTTGCTTCTGTTTTTGGCTTTTGTTTGATGCTTGATTCATAAACCCTAATTTGAGCTTTCATTTGCATCCTTCTTGCATTCTCTTGCATAACATGACTTGTCTTTGCATTTTATGCATGCTTGTGTTTCATTTGACATCTTAAGACATGTAGGAAGCATGTTTGATCTTTGCATCACATATTTGCTATGTCATTTGCCTTGTATGCTTCATAACTTTCCATGCTTGTTCATGCTCCTTAGCTTGCATCATTTGCATCCATGATCTTGTATGAGCATATCCATGCCTTGCCTCGTGTTAGTAGCACTCCATAGCATCATTATCATCATCAACATGCTTCTGGTTTTGCTTAGCATCATACCATCTCATTCCATTTTGCATTGCATTGCATTCCTTTTCTAACATTTCAGGTGGTAAGTGAACTTGGGAAGTGAATTTGCCTTCACTTCTCATAACCTTTTCTTTTCATCTCTCTTGCATCCATTGCTGCATTTATGTATGTGTTTGAGTTTGAGCTTGCTCATTCTTCTTCCTCCCACTTTCTCTCTTCAAGTGACTTGACTTCTTGAATGAAGCAAGTCACTTTGCTTCTCTTGATCCTGTTCATCTGCTTCCTGGTGTTTCTCTTTGAAGATTGTTCTTGCAAACCTCACAAACCTTAGGAACAACCATGCATGACAATGAATTAGGGTTTTGATTAGTCTCCCCTCATAGTTTTACCTTTGTGTCTCTCTTTGAGTCCTCTCTTCTCACCTCATAATCAGGGACTAAACCCTAAAGGCTTTAAGGCTTTGTGATTAAGCTTATGCCTGCATCCTTCTCTTAGGATGGAGTGTATAACTTTAATCCTAAGTGTTAAACCCTTAATGTGTTTAAATCTCTTAATCAATCCATCTAATAATCATCAAGACATCACACTTGTAACTTGGGCCTTGCATTAGGGTTCTAATTCTTCCTTAATTGGTTAAGAAGGACTAACCCTAGTGTTAATGGACAAGTCCCCCTCAAGTTGTCTTACAAACCATAAAAATCACTTCATCATCATATCATTTAATAAAATCCACTTAATCAAAGGCTTGTTTTGTCATGAGTTTAATCCCTAATCATGGATTAAGTTGAGGAGCTTTCCTCAGCTTAAACATTCTCATCTATTATCCTTCTATTAGGATGGTGTAATGAGTCTGTTTAATCCCTGATTATGGCTTAACCTCATTACTTAACACTAAATAAAAACAACAAAAACATCTAAATAATTACAAGTAGGTTAATGATCTTAATCCTACATCAAAGGTGATTAAGTGTGAGAAGCTGACTTCACACTTAAGGTATTCTCATTACCCCTAATCAGAGGGAAGATGTGATGAGTTTACTAAATCCATTGGTTTAGGCTTAAGCTCATTAACTTATGACAAAATCCAAAAACAATAAAAGACTGAAAACACAAAAACAAACAATAATCGTCTCCTCCGGGATTCTTTTCTCATCATCTTCACTCACAAACGAGAACTTGCTTCTTCCGTCTAATGCAAGACAGTTTGCATCTGTGCCAGACAGATCATACACTTGAGCATAGGCAAGTAAGCAGTTCACAAGTCAATTCATCTTCCAGTCTCTTTGGGTCGAACTACGGTGTTCTGACTTCCTCATTGCACGAGAGGATACGTAGGCATAACTTAACAGTTATCGAACAAAAGTCTCTGTCCATTCCCCCTCCTCCCAGCCTTATTCTTTAAGCCTCACGATCTTGAGCAATTCATTCTTGTTCCTTACACTGACACTGTATATATTACACTTCACTTCTCTCACACTGACACCTGTACATCCTTTTCCAGTTCATTTATACACAAATTGCACTGACACTACCCCTTTAAAACACAAATCCTTTAAGCGTGGATCCCGTCGAGTACGGCGGACAATCTGGGTGCTAATACCTTCCCAGGTTGTAACCAACCCCCTTTCTCAGTCTCTCTGGTTCGCAACCGTCTTATCCATCTCTTTCTAGGTCTATGCAGCATTACCTTTCCTCCGGGATAAAAATGCCTAGCTGGCGACTCTATTCATCTCCAGTGAGTTCACGGCTGTGTGTTCTCATTGTTCCTTTCGCCGACCGTTCGCGTCTGTACCTTCATCTGATCCTGTTTCATTTGTCGGGAGCGACAAAGATATGGAGAAGACAACATTTGTTACACAGTGGGGCACCTTTTGCTATAAAGTGATGACGTTTGGTTTGAAGAATGCAGGGGCAACATATCAGCGTGCTATGGTGGCTTTGTTTCATGATATGATTCATCATGAGATAGAGGTGTATGTGGATGATATGATAGCCAGGTCCCAAAATGAAGAACAACATCTTGATCATTTGCATAAATTGTTTGAGAGGTTGAAGAAATACAAGTTGAGATTGAACCCAAACAAGTGTACTTTTGGAGTTAGGTCTGGTAAACTCCTGGGTTTCATTGTCAGTGGAAAAGGTATTGAAGTAGATCCTGCAAAAGTGAAAGCTATACGAGAGATGCCAGCTCCCCGTACTGAGAAGGAAGTTAGAGGTTTCTTGGGACGATTGAATTATATTGCAAGATTTATTTCCCAATTAACTGCTACCTATGAGCCAATTTTCAAGTTATTGAAGAAAGATCAGGTAATGGAATGGAATGATGAGTGCCAGATAGCCTTTGATGAAATCAAGAAATATCTCCTAGAACCTCCAATTTTGATGCCACCAGTTGATGGAAGACCCTTGATTATGTACTTAACAGTGTTAGACAACTCAATGGGGTGTGTGTTGGGGCAACATGACGAGTCCGGTCGAAAAGAGCAGGCAATATACTACCTTAGCAAAAAGTTTACCGACTGTGAAACAAGATACTCACTGCTCGAGAAAACTTGTTGCGCTTTGGCATGGGCTGTTCGCCGACTAAGACAATATATGTTGACTCATACTACCTTATTGATTTCGAAAATGGATCCAATCAAGTACATATTTGAGAAACCTGCTCTCTCCGGAAGAATTGCAAGATGGCAAATGATCTTGACAGAATATGACATACAGTACACTACTCAGAAGGCCATTAAAGGAAGTATTGTGGCTGATCATTTTGCTCGTCAAGCAGTGGATGATTACCAGTCAATGAGTTTTGAGTTCCCCGATGAAGACATTATGATTATTACCAAAGAACCTGGACAATATGACGGACCTGAACAAGGATCCCGATGGACTATGGTTTTTGATGGAGCTTCAAATGCACTTGGTAATGGTGTTGGTGTTGTGATCAGTTCCCCTGAAGGTTGTCATACCCCAATTACTGTCAGACTTTGTTTCTATTGTACTAATAACATGGCTGAGTATGAAGTATGTATCCTGGGTATTAAAACAACCATTGATATGAAGATTCAGTTCCTGGACGTGTATGGAGATTCAGCCCTGGTAGTAAGTCAGATTAAAGGAGATTGGGATACCAAGCATGATAACCTCATTCCTTACAGAGAGCATGTGTTGTCTTTGATCCCACATTTCAAAGAGATTACTTTTGGACATATTCCACGAAGAGAGAATCAGTTGGCAGATGCCTTAGCCACCATGGCATCCATGTTCGAGATCAGCTGGGATGATGAAGCTCCCAAGATTACTATTGATAGGTTTGAAAAGCCTGCATGCTGCAATGAGATTGACACTGAAGAAACATAGGAGAAGCCTTGGTTCTATGAAGTGAAAAGATATCTAGAAGATCAGGAGTTCCCTGAAGGGGCATCTGTCAAAGATAGAAAGTTTCTGAGAAGGTTTTCTGCTAAGTTCTTTTTGAGTAATGGCATTTTGTACAAGCGCAATCATGATTCAACTTTGCTTCGTTGTGTGGATAAGAAGGAAGCAACTGAGATTATGGAAGATATGCATGATGGGATCTTTGGCACTCATTCTAGTGGTCATACTATGGCAAAGAAGATATTGAGAGCAAGTTACTATTGGTCTACCATGGAAGCTGACTGCTATCAACATTCCAGAACGTGTCACAAGTGTCAAATCTATGCTGATAAAGTGCACATACCTCCATCACCATTGAATGTGTTGACTGCTCCTTGGCCTTTTGCCATGTGGGGCATTGATATGATTGGTGAGATCAAGCCTACTGCTTCTAATGGACATCGTTTCATCCTGGTTGCTATTGATTACTTCACGAAGTGAGTGGAAGCAGCTTCATTTGCATCTGTTACCAAGAATGTGGTGGCTCGATTTATTAAGAATAATCTCATATGTAGGTATGGTATCCCTGAAAGGATTATTACGGACAATGGCTCTAATTTGAACAACACTATGATTACCGATCTCTGCACGCAGTTCAAGATTAAGCATCACAACTCTTCTCCATATCGTCCGAAGATGAATGGGGCAGTTGAAGCTGCTAATAAGAACATTAAGAAGATTCTACAGAAGATGACTGTCACTTATAAGGATTGGCATGAGATGTTACCATTTGCTCTTCATGGCTATCGTACTACAATACGTACTTCAACAGGGGCAACCCCATTCTCCTTAGTATATGGTATGGAAGCAGTTCTGCCCATTGAAGTTCAGATTCCCTCCTTAAGAATTATGAAGGATGCAGGCTTGGATGAAGATGAGTGGATTCAGACTCGACTTGACCAGATAAATTTGATTTATGAGAAAAGGTTGGCAGCAATTTGTCATGGCCAGATGTACCAGAAACGGATGATCAAAGCTTTTAATAAGAAGGTTAAGCCAAAGGTATATCAGGTTGGTGACTTGGTAATCAAGCGTATCATATTACCACAGGGTGATCCTAGGGGCAAGTGGACTCCAACATATGAAGGACCATTTGTAGTCAAGACAGTATTCTCAGGAGGTGCCATGATACTTACTACTATGGATGGTGAAGACTTCCCGCAGCCCGTAAACGCAGACATAGTTAAAAAATACTACGCATAAAAAGAGACCCGCTAGGTTGACAGGCCTAGGCAAAAATAAGGGCATCCCGACGAACCAAAAGGGTTCGGGCAAAAATTAGGGATATATATATAAAAAATGTACACCCGGCATGTCGAAAACCTGAAAAGGCGGCTTGGGCAAAAAAGTGTATCCCGGTGGATTGAAAACCTGAAAGGGCAATCCAGGCAAAAGTTAGGGATTAAAGCGTATGACTATGTCTCGTTCGGATCACCCATGTAACTACAACCAGTTGTGCTACTTACTCAAGCTCGAACAGCTAAAGCTCAATCCAATCATTTCCGTCTTGACAGCAGAAGATGAGATACTTGAAGATAATGGCAATAGTAGAATTGAAACTCAATAGGATTATTTCTCACATAGCTGATTTTCTTTGTTTTGTAAAAACCTTTATGACAAATTCCTCTTACTAGGATTTATGTCTCCTTGTACAAACTTACCCATGTACGGGTCACTTTGTGATATAAATAAAATTCCATCTTTGAATCCAGATATACTTTTACCCTATTTACATAAGCGAAACGTCCATTGGTTGTGTTTGAATGTATGTATGCTTTTGAATATGATTGATGTTTACCAGAAATGCATAAATGCTTAATATGATTGATGTTTACCAGAAATGCATGAAAATGCAGTGATAGTATTTACTAAGGACGAACGAGGGAAGGAATTCAACGAAGCTTCGCCGGTTCATCCCCACTAGACAGCTACAAGTTCCCCCAGTAGGACGAATCCATCTTCATAAATACTTCAAGTCCCATCTCCCCTAGAATTTATATCCATCTCTTTTATCCTCATACGGATAGTCGGGAATTTATTCTTCCAATAGGAGCACGACGAACGAAGACGGGAGGTTATGTATACCTTACTATCGAACGAAGACGGGAGGTTTATGAATACTATATCATCAAAAGAGACGGGAACGAGTTCCTCATATTCTTCACTATGTTAATCAAACGAGACGAGAACAAGTTCCTCATATTCTTCAGCAACAAATCGGGATTTATTTTCCCTGGCCAGCAGTTGTTATACAAAGATATCTAGGCGCTTCAAGCTGCATGATGCATACATACATCATTTACATCATATCATAACATACATATCCATAAGTACATAATACATTACTTGAGTGCATCATACTATACCTGCATACATAATGCATAAACTAATATTATCTGGCAGAATGTTATATACATCATGATATTTGCATCGAACTAATCTTGTTTTTCAGATTAATTTTCCAGCAGACAAACTACATCAACAACTTATACCTCAGGACGTTGTTTATCCTCCTGAAAGCTATCATGACTTTGGGCCGTTGTTTATCTTCCCAAAAGTTACACTTATACCCCAGGACGTTGTTTATCCTCCTGAAAGCTATCATGACTTTGGGCCGTTGTTTATCTTCCCAAAAGTTACACTTATACCCCAGGACGTTGTTTATCCTCATGAAAGCTATCATGACTTTGGGTCGTTGTTTATCTTCCCAAAAGTTATACTTATACCTCAAGACGTTGTTTATCCTCCTGAAAGCTGTCTTGACTTTGGGCCGTTGTTTATCCTCCCAAAAGTCATACTCTTACCTTGGGCCGTTGTTTATCTTCCCAAAGGTTACCTCATTATCATGGGACGTCGTTTATCTTCCCGAAGGCTATCTTGATACGTCGTTTATCTTCTCAAAAGCCATATCATGACTTTGGGTCGTTGTTTATCTTCCCAAAAGTTATACTTATACCTCGAGACGTTGTTTATCCTCCTGAAAGCTATCATGACTTTGGGCCGTTGTTTATCTTCCCAAAAGTTATACTTATACCTCGGGACGTTGTTTATCCTCCTGAAAGCTATCATTACTTTGGGTTGTTGTTTATCTTCCCAAAAGTTATACTTATACCTCGGGACGTTGTTTATCCTCCTGAAAGCTATCATTACCTTGGGCCGTTGTTTATCTTCCCAAAAAGCTATATTTTCATACTTTGGACTACTTGATTCTCCAAGAAGTATATTTGAAGAAATTTTCTCCAGATGGCATCTTTAAGCCCATCTCCTTTTCTCCAAGTGGCATCTTCAAGCCCACTCAAGCATATACAGCTAATCATCAGTATTACTTTACGCACCGGTGAGTGCAAATTTTTGGGATTTTGTGTTCAATCCTCTTCAACCTTCCAAGTTACGACTGGCACATATACCAATCTAACCCCTCAGGTTTCAGAAAATTGAACAGGGGCAGCTGTTGCACCCCAAAATTTTCCCTCACAAAACAAGACTTTGTGTGCTAAGAGGTTCACAAGGTTCACAAGACATCTTATGAGGTTCACAAGACATCTTATGAGGTTCACAAGGTTCACAAGGTTCACAAGACATCTTATGAGGTTCACAAGGTTCACAATACATTTCATGAGGTTCACAAGGTTCACAAATAGTCAGAAAGTTTGACAATTCTCTCAGACAATGCCTCCTCCTAAGCAGGGCATCCAAAACTAGGGTTTTGACTTTAATCAAGCTAAATGGACTTCCAAGACTTCAACTGAGCTTCATAACATCTTATATGTGTTTAAGAATCCCCATGACAAGTTTCAAGACTTTTCCCAAAGGTTTGCTCAGTCAGATGATCAGATAAGTCAAAATCAGTCAAAGTAGTTAAAAAGTCAAACTGAGGTCAACTATGGTCAAACCAAAGTCAAACTTCATTATTTTTTGCCAACATCAATTATATGAAGTAAAATTCATCATTTGATCAAGGGTTGATCATGATTCATCAAGGAGATTTCAGATCATCAAGAATCAGGAGTTTCTAAATTAGGGTTTCCTTAGGAAAAGTCAACTGAACTTTGACCAGCCATAACTTTCACATGCTTCATCAAATTTTTCCCATCCAAAGCTCATTTTGAAGGAAATTTAATTCTCTACAACTTTGTGTCTCACAAGCCAAGCCCAAAAATGCTTCATTTGAAAGGTATGAGCTAAGACATTATAGGTCCTTTTAAAAGTCAACAAAAAGTCAACAACTTCAAAAGATCATAACTTGAGAATGGTAAAAGATATGGACATGAAACCAATGGGGTTGGTTAGAGGACTATTTAAGCTTTCCAAAATGTCCAAGAACATGCTCATAGCATTAAAATTGAAGGATTTGTGCCCTTGCAAAGTTGGGAAATTTTTGGGAGGTTTATGAAGCAAATAGGGCTTTAAAACCAATTTCTTCCAAATGGGCTTGCAATCTTGTGATCCAAACTTCAACATGACACCAAGCACGACCCAACCCATGTAATTTATGATTTTTCTTATTTTATTTAATATTTATTTGAATTTTATTCATTTAAATACATATTAAATCAAAATAAAATAAAAAAATCAATATTTAAGTATGATTCTTCTTCTAGAAAATCATAAAAGCCATTTAACATGAATATACACTGTCCAAATTCGTGCTCACTCCTTGAAGCATGAAAAGATTTGATTTTTGGCCAAAATTGGAAAGAGATTTCTTCATCACCAAGGTATCCAAAAAGCCCAAAGAAGGAGCATATTTTTTGACCTAAATCAATCCCCTACATATACACAAAGAGAACACAATGCATAGACACGATTTTGCTGCCTCAAGAGTAAGTTTCAATCTTCAAAAATTCATCAAAAATTCACAATTCAGATTCTTCCTTAAAGACACTTTCAAGACAATTTGAAGGTTGCAAAAGACTCCTTGATCATCACTGATACTTTCTCAATACTCATTTGCATCCAAAGCATGCCCAATTGCATAACCCGAAATCAAACTTTTCACACTTTGATGAATTTTTCGTTTTCTTATATTTGTGTGTTATAAATTAAATTTGATCATTGTTTCATGTTTATAATGAGTTGTTAATTGTTTCTGGGCTGGTTAATTGGAGTTTTGGTACAGGTTTGAAGAACGGCCATTGTTAGGGTTTCGGCCAAGCTTTTAGGGTTTCACGATAGACCTAATATAAATAAATTTGGAAGACATAGGATGATTGTATGAGCTCTGGGGATTATAATGCACTAATCAATTTGAAATAATTTCACTGTTTTGGTTGTGTTTGAATTTCGTAGGTCCTGTATATGTTGAGATTCGCAGGAAAGTTCATAGGAAACTTTGCAACAAAATTCGCAGGTACCAAGGTTGAAGATGAAGACCAGTGGCGCCAAAAATCAGATTTAAAAATTGGTTTTAATATTTTATGGATTTGTTTGAGATTATTACACAATTGTGTTGATGGCTCAGTTGGTTTGTATGTACGCGTATGATATTGAGGGTCCTGGGTTCGAATCCCCCCAGACCCTTTTGTTTTGTTTTTGTTATAATTTTTACAGGAGAAGAAACAAAACCTGATGGTACTCACTCCATATCACATGCGCGCGCATAGCCCAGTGGCTGGCTTCTTGGTCTGCTAGGAACAAAGCCTAGGGCCTGGGTTCGAATCCCAGCCCCAGGTAAGTATTTTTCACTTTTTCTTTCTTGTTTTCATTAAATTTATTTATATTATAATTAATTTAATAAATTATAAATGTTAAAAACAAAATGTTTATATCATTTCTTGTATATAATTTCAAACTTATATTTTCAAAAATTAAGCTTTATTGTTAAAAATTATTTAATATTTTTATTTTATTTTATTGTATAGTATTAATATTATATATTTTGTACAAATAAATTAATTATTAAAAAATAAAAACCTTAATTCTATTTTCTAAACTCATAAACCCTAAATTATATTAACCCTAATATTTTCATATAAAACCTAATTTTGTTTATAAACCCTAATTATGATTATGAATGTTAATTTTATGTGTTTGTAAATATTTATTTATAATTTGTTTATATTATTTAAATAATTTGATTAAGTGATAAATCCACATCTATTTTTTCTAAATAATAAAAAAAACCAAATTTTTATTTTGTGAATATAATTTATTATTTGTATATGTTTATTTAATTATAATTAGATATTTTTATAACATGTATATAAATTTAAATCTTTAGAATAATTAGTATATAGTATGAATTGTTTATTTTTCTTATTAAAATCTTAAAAAAAAATTATTTATTAAAAATTGAACTTTTAATTTATTTATTTATTATTATGCTAATTTTTTCATCTTGTGCTTATTTATTTTTGCTTATTATTACTAACCCTCTTATATTTATTTATTTTTGTTTATTACTACTAATCCATTTAATTATTTATTTGCTTATTTTAATTATTTTAATTATAATGTAATTGTATCCATTATGTAATAGTTGTAGTAATTTTTATTATTTATTTTTAAATGTTATGGTTAGTAAAATAGGGAGTGTAAAACATGTTTGTATGTAAACTTGAATTTAGATCATTAAAACTTAAAGATAAATATCTGAATTGGTACACTCACACACGTAAGTCGATCATGGATCACCATCTCACTTCTTAAGGGTTACCTCTCATGTTGCCTAAACAAAAAGGTCAAGTAAAGTGTAAAGCAAAGTCCCTCATCTCATATCATCTTGTCCCTTAACAGATAAAAAGATCAAGTCCCTTCGAATGTTGCCTTAGTAATGATCTTGTCCCTTTCAAATAAAGATGATAAGTCCCTTCGAATTGCTTATACAGCTTGCAGTTGCCTAAATAACAGTTGTCCCTTCACTTGTCCCTCACACATCCAAGGTAATGACTACCTATTCCTTAATAATAGGGATAGTCTTACCACTTAAAGGATATTTAAGAACAAAAAAGACTTAACTTAGGGTAGGTTCCTCTTATGTACTTGCTCACTCTTCAAAAAACATTCCAAACACTTCACCTTTTCAAACAAATTTTCAAAACAAAGACTTTATATATATATCCGTACATGGATCATTATAAAGTACTTAAAGAAAATTTTATTCACACACTACACATTTCAAAAACATTTTAAAGTGAGCTAAGTAACTAAGAGCCCATGGATAACCATGGATGTAAAGGGTGCTAACACCTTCTCTTTACATAACCTACCCCCCGAACCCAAAAATCTTTTAAAGGTCTTTCCTGTTCTTTTATGCATTTCCTTTGGATAAAATAAAAGTCGGTGGCGACTCTTGCTATCCGCAACATAACTAAAGTCAGTTCTCCCACCGTGTTACAGTTGGTTTAGTCCCCCTTAGTTTTTGTCCCTTTTCCGATTTGAGTATTCTTCTCCCATCTTCAAACAAAATCAAAAAGACACTTAATAAAAGATTGAAATAGTCTCTTGCGCATAGCCTTATTCCATGGGGCACTCATATTCATTCCATCTTGGAATAGTATGGGCTTGCCTAGCATGATGTACAAGTCTAATCAGGAGACTATCTTCACAAAGATAAACTCCAAAACACTTCTCATAAAAGACAATCAACAAAGACATCGCGTCTTTTCTTCTCATCTCCTACGCTTTGTGGACGAATGCGACTTGTCTCGATAGTTCAAATCGATACGGTAAACACCCTCGAGTCAGAGCCGGTAACACCTGAGCTAGAGCTATGGCAACGTCATCCTAAAAAACACAAGCAAAGTTCCCGCCTTAGTTAGGCAAACTACGTCGACTCTGATCCTCATTTTCCCGATGAGGTACGTAGGCAGCGGGGTAGGGCCCGTTCGAGCACATTCTTTATTATCCCTACATTTCCCATGTTCTTTTCGATCTCTTTTCCAATTCTCTTATCATTTCCTTCTAGTTAGCATTTCTTATTCAGCAGCATCTTATTGCTCACCCTTTGAAGCAAACAAGCAAGCGTGGATCCCGTCGGGTACGGCAAACGGTCTGGGGTGCTAATACCTTCCCAGGTCGTAACCGACTCCCGAACCCAGATCTTTGGTTTGCAGGACCTCGTCCTTTCCTTCTTCCTCAGGTTTGTGCAGCATTACCCTTCCCGTTCCTTCGGGATAAAAATGCATGGCTGGCGACTCTACTCTTTCCGCGCCACTTTCGCGTTTGTACTAGGATGAAAATCCCGAGAGTGGCAGCTGGCGACTCTGCTGGGGATCGAACCCATAATCTCTAGTTTCCCTTGTAGAGTCAATCCTAGCGCCTGTTTGTTTTTGCTTTCTTTGGGTGTTTATATGTGTATGCTGTTGTGCTTATTTACTGTTTTCGTTTACAGTTTATTTTACAGCTTTATTTACTGCTTTCAGCATTTATTTCTCATGCATCATATACTGGATTGTGCTGGTTTCATTTTTTCTATGGGATGGGTTTACTGTGAGATGAGCTCGTAACAGGAGCTCGAGTGTACCCTAGGACTTAGAGTGGACAGTCACTTTTGCTTCATGACATCTTGCTATGTTGGTTGTAGTGAGTTCCACACCTTGACTTGCGACCTTCTCGGAAATGTATTGATGCCGGAATCTTTCCGGGGCAATACACAACCTTGATAGTTATGTGCAGTCAGGGGACCGATCATTGAGAACCTTTGTGGAAACATCCCTCTCCAGTGATGACAGTGGCATACCACATTTGTTGGCAAACCCACTCGCATTCGAGGGCCCACTGGGAACTCGCATAGGATGGCCTGGTTCTCTCATAGGAATCCAGTTACGGAAAACTGTTCGTATGACGATAATATTGTACCCTTCGGGATGAATGTACTATTGTTTCTCGATTCAGTGCTTGAAGCTGAGGACTTATGAGGGATACTTGTTTTCCCCGTACTCAGCTGAGACCTCCATGGTTAGTACATAATGCCAAACCGATTCCATGATTTAGTCATGAACCATTTCTCGGAAATGGTGAACGTATTATTTCTATCCGGCTTTGAGAGTCCGTGATGTTGACTCGGAGTAACATACCCGTGAGATGGGAGGGGTTTACAGATTTGCAGGAACCCTGAAACTTCCAACATACCCGCTTTGCCAGCATTGTTCAGTATTATGATCAGGTTCTACATAGTCCTTTGGTTTTGAAATCCGGGATTTCGTTGGTACTGTTATTACGATTCTTCAATAGCATATGACTGTCTTCTCAACACCAACGTCAGACCAGGGATCGCCAGACCTTTGATCACATGCCAGTGCATTGCATAGCATCCTCTGCATGCTTGCATTACTAACACATGCTACTCATTTGCAGGGTCGCATGTCGTATCCTCATCAACATATCATACGCATTTACTGCATGATTTGCATATTTTGCATTTTTATAAGTTATTCAGACTTCCTAACTTATTCAACTTCAGGAAATATAGCTGGACAACGCGTTCATTGGTATCCAATAAAAAGAAACCGAGTGAGAATGGCTGAACGAATGCAGACTGATCTCAATGAGCTCCAACAGAGGATGGATCAGTTCATGGACATGATGACCGGCATTGCTCAGAATCAAGAGCGTCTCAGGTTGATGGTTGAGCAACCCCATGGGAATGCTAATGTTGGAACCCGGACTGAGAATGTGGATCCTACGCTGCCCGTAACGGAGGGCCAAATCTAAATGGGACTGCAGCCCGTAATGAAGACACTCAGGAAGACCAGTTCACTCTACTGGATGCTGATGTGGGTAATATGAATGAGGTCAACAATCGAAGGTATGAACAGCTGGCAGAGAATATTAAGGCCATGGAATGTCAGAATTCCCTGGGCATCGATGTAACCAGTCTTGGATTAGTGCTAGGAGTCAGAATCCCTCCTAAGTTCAAGATGTCATCATTTGACAAGTACAACGGCAGCACGTGCCCTAGAACTCACATTCATGCATACTTTGGAAGAATCTCGGCTCACACTGATGACGAGAAACTTTGGATGCATTTCTTCCAAGATAGTCTATCTGGAGTTTCATTGAGCTGGTACATGAAGCTAAGCAGGGTCTCTATTCGAAGTTGGAAAGATTTAGCTGAAGCTTTTCTCAAGCAGTATCAATACAATATTGATATGGCTCCAAACCGCACTCAGTTGCAGAATTTGTCTCAAGGACCCAAGGAAAGTTTTAAGCAGTATGCCCAGAGGTGGCGTGAGCTGGCCGCCCAGGTTCAACCTCCATTGCTCGATCGGGAAATGGCTGATATATTTATGGGCACCTTGCAAGGTGTTTACTTGGATCGTCTGGCCGCCTGCCCATCCATTGGTTTTTCTGATATTATCGTCGCTGGAGAAAGGATAGAAAACTTTCTGAAATTAGGAAAGATTCAGGATGCAAGTAGTGCTAGTTCTTCTGGTGTGAAGAACCCTTTTGGCAATGGCCAAAGACGAAGAGAAGGTGAGACTAATGCTGTGTATAAGGGCCGAGACAGAGGTCGTTCACAAGGTTACTACGAAACAGCTGCAGTGACTATTACGCCACGGGTTCAACCACAACCTCAAGGTCAGCAATATCAGGCACAGAGACCAAATTAGGAAAGAACAAGAGCGAGAAACCGCATACTTGATCCCATCCCATGCCCATATGCTGTATTGCTTCTAGAGCTGCTGAAGTTGAAAATGGTCGAGCTTCGTACCATGAGAGTTCCTTCTCCTGATAATCTACCTCAGAACTTTGATGCAAATGCCAGATGTGAATTCCATTCAGGTGCCCAAGGGCACATTATTGAGAAATGTTGGGCTTTTCAGAACAAGGTACAGGACCTAATTGACTCCAAGGCGATCAATTTTGCGCCTCACCCAAATGTACTCCAGAATCCGATGCCTAATCACAATGGAGCCGGTGTCACGGTTGTTTTACCAGATGGTCCACGTTAAGCTGGAATCTTCAGGAAGCAAATAAAGCCATCAGTATCTAGATACTCTTAACAATAACAACTTGTTTGTTTGTTTTTCTCTAATGCATTATCTTCCCTATTTAGGGGAACTACGTCGCTCTGATTCTTCATTGGTCTTTGGTCAATGGAGATACGTAGGCAGAAGATCGTCAGGTCTTTCCGAGCAACCTTATGGGGCAACTTTACTCCCCAGCTTCACTATTTCCTTCAGACGTCTCGTGTCAGAGTCAGAATAACTAGAAGAAGATGTATGATTGCCATGGTTGGGTATACAACAGCAACTTGAAGATTACAAGTCCGTGAGAAAGCTATTGATCACTGAAAGTATCCAAGACTGACAAGTCCAGACGCAGTCAAGCCTCCTCAACAACGGCAATATTCAACTTTTTTTACTGCATTTTCATTTGTAGTTCCTTTTATTTGCAAAACATTTTTATACATGTATGAAATTTGTTTTCTTTTGAATGTTAGCAATAATAAAACTCATATGTTTTTCTTGAAGTAATTCATTCGCATTCACTTATAACCTTGCATGTTTACATCGCAATACCAATTGTCGTGCTCAAACTCTATGAGGGAGGATGACGAAACAAAAACGCAAAAATCTCTAATTGTGTGCCCTCGAGTAAGGCCCTGTTGACGATGTACAGGCTTTGTTTCAAATCTGTAAACACTGGAGATATAAGGGAGATAGACCCTCACTAACCCCTTTGAGCCTTGAAGTAGGAGTTTCTTTTTGCATGAAAAAACTCTCACATGTAACCCAGGGGCAGGGTAGATGTCAGCTAGTCGGACCAAGCGTTCAAACTTTCATAAAGGAGTGTATTTGAGGATCCATTACATTCCACTATGCTAATCAAGAGGTCCAAAGACCAGAAACCACAATGGTTATCCTAATCAAGAGGTCCAAAGACCAGAAGCCAGGATGGTTATCCGAATCAAGAGGTCCAAAGACTGGAAACCACAATGGTTATCCTTCATCGACCAAAGAATGACGCAGTCACAACCCTCGCGAAGCAATCAAGACAAACAGTGTCACACGATTTGTTCAAAAATAGAAAGAAATGAAAAGGCCGCTAAGTCAAAACTTGAAAACAAGCGACTTAGGCAAATATTAGGGCATCCCGCTGGACTTCACAATCAAAGATTCACAAGAATCAGTCCAGGAAAAAGTTAGGGATAAGCAAAATAACGCAAAAGTGAAAGACGGAAGGGATTACACAAGAAAGATCCTTAAGAAAGAACAAAGTCGTGTAGCACAGACACGAAAGACCAAGGGGTTACTGACTCTCAACAATAACCCGATTAGTGATTGAACTCATAGCAGCAATGGTTCCTCAACCGTCACGAAACCCTTATGAAAGGTGAGCGCTTGCGAAAATTAGCTGAACATATGAATGGAGAACATCACGAAGAGGGGTGGGCACAAATAAACTTCGAGCCCATATCCTTTGTTTCTATAACCATGAACAAGGCCACGATACAACCCTCGAAAGTCCTAACTGAAACATGGTTAATTTGAGAGTGTACTACCACGAGATGGCGTTCCTGACTCCTATGAGTTGTGCTAAAAGACCTTGTTGGTATTGCATGTGCATACGTTTTCTCAATCAAAAATAATATCGTATCTCAACCAATGATTTGTTCACATAGGTTTGCGACACCTTTTCAAAACTTCAAGATTAACATGTGTGTTGCATTAGAATTTCCATTCTCAGAATAAAACATTTTCTGCTTGCATACATTTGTTTGGCATCATAAAAATATCACATGCGGAAATTCTGTCCAGAAGCTTAAGCTTGCCAAGTTGAGAGGTCTAAAACTCCTGAAAGACAGTCACGTCGAGGTTTACTTTTCGAGAAAACTCCATTGAGTAAGGACTTTCCCAACCAGTCATGGTAAGAGCCAACCAATCTGGGGCAATTATGTCAAGCAATATCCTCAAGAGTCAGCCAAACTGGGGCAATTACCTCGAGATTCAGATCTCTTCTAGAGCAATTTATTCAAAGACTCATACTGGGGAAAGCCACCCCAATCGCATGAGGATTCATTCTTTCCCGAGGACAAATAATCGGAAGTTCAGAATACTGGGGCAATTATACTCCTGAAGAGTTTAAAGACACCAAATATTTTGTAAAATCCTCTTAAGGTAAAGCCTGAATCAAAGCAAATGATCCCTAGCACGAGACTACTTGAAATCTTTCCTCCTCAGCAGGACGCGGTTCAGTTTCGTTATCCCCAACAGACGCATGGAAATTATCCCCAGTAAAGTCGTCAAACTTTTCTTCAGTAGGTTTCCTTGATTTTATTTCCCAGCAGATCTCAAACCAAATCCTTCTCTTCCCCAGCAAAGCAATAAGGATCATCCTTAGCAAGAATCGTCTTCCCGTAGTGAAGCACTTCTTATAAGAATCCAGAAATTCTCGGCAGTTAGCTAAACGGTTCCCTTCCCCACAGAGGTTTGGAAAATTCATGTAGACAAGAGAGTTCTCCTCAGCAGAGCCTTGACAGGTCTTCCCCCAGCTAAGTCGAAAAGTTGTCGATTCCTCAGCGAAGTCTGTGGGGTGAGATTCAATCCCCAACAGTTGAGGCATCCCCTAACAGGGTCTTCAATCTAAAGTCCAATTTATTTTTGGCAAAGGTAATAAGTCGAGACAGGCTAGTCAAACTCTTATCCAACAGAAATATCGGCGATCATCTATATTCCCCACAGAGTCAGCAAAGATTTGTTATTTCCGCGTCAGGAATTCCCTTTGTACCTATATCTCCCAGTGTCATGGGGCATCATGTCATACAGTTCAACATATGTCTGCTCGATCCAAGGTTGATATCCAAAGTCCACCCCACAGTGTGGCATCTTATCCAAAGTCCACCTGCAGCGTGGCAATTTATCAAAAGTCCAACCGCTGACTGGCTAAAGTCCATCCTCTGGGTGGCAAATTCTTAAAGTCCAGCCGCAGACTGGCCAAAGTCCATCCTCTGGGTGGCAAATTCTTAAAGTCCAGTCGCAGACTGGCCAAAGTCCATCCTCCGGGTGGCGAATTCTTAAAGTCTCCCGTAGCGAGCAGCAGCCCCCGTAGTGTGGCAAAACATTGAGGTCTCCCGTAGTGAGCAAAAGTCCCCCGCAGTGGGCAGAAGTCTCCCGTAGCTGAGCAATGTGCCTCCGTAGTGTGGCATAACATCAAAGTCTCCCGTAGCGAACAGCAACCCCCGTAGTGTGGCAAAACACAGAAGTCTCTCGTAGTGATCAAAAGTCTCCCGTAGCGAGCAGCAGCCCCCATAGTGTGGCAAAACATTGAAGTCTCCCGTAGCTGAGCAATGTGCCCCCGTAGTGTGGCGAATTTTCAAAGTCTCCCGTAGCTGAGCAATGTGCCCCGTAGTGTGGCAAGATTTCCAAAGTCCCCCGCAGTGTGGCTGAGTATGCCCGCAGAGTGAGCAAAATTCCATCTTCATAGTGGCAAGGTATCGAAAGTCTCATGTAGTGAGAAGAGCACCCCCGTAGCGTGGCCGAAATAAAAGTCTCCCGTAGCGAGCAGTGACCTCCGTAGTGTGGCAAAGCATTCAGAAGACCACCCACTGTGTGGCACGTCATTAATATCCCAGCAAAAGTCCACCCGTAGCGTGGCAAATCAACAATCTCCCAGTGTTATTCCAAAGCATTCATCTGATTACTACTTTTCACATCCGAGTTCTCCACAAGCAGAGTTCAGATGGTTGGGTTTATTTCCCTTGTCTTATTCCACCGAGTGCAAATTTTCTGGTTGTTTTTAGTATTCAATCCCTGCATACTTCAAACGTCTGAGAGCGGCTGCTATCATCCATTCAAGTCCATAATTTTGGATCCCAAGCCTAATTTTGGGCCCCAAACCTAAACCATATTTAATCCATTTTCATCCAAACCAAAGCTCTCGCTCACACAATTTTCATTCCCAAAAATTTCCAAATTTTTCACTCTCTCACAATCACTTTTTCTCTCTCACTTTTCCTCCATTTTCCCTTTTTCACCAAAGCTTTTGTTGAAGAAGCTCTTCAAGTTTCACATTGAAACTTGAAGATCTTGAAGCTTAGCCTCCAACCTCCATTAATTTGAAGATTGTAGAAGAAGAAGATATTGATTTTTGGTGAAGGTTTCGACTTATCGGAAGCGCACGAAGGTTCAAGCATCAAGAACGTATTTATTTTGCGGATCCGCGGTTTTCTTGGTTTTCTCTTCGATTAAGCTCCGATTCTTGCAACATTCACCGAAGCACTTCTCCGCTTCGTAGGTTGGTGATCTAAATCACTTCTCCTTTAAGTTATTCTCTTCATCTCGCCATTTCGGCATTCTTTAATCGCTTTTCGTTTTGCTTGCGATCGATTTCGTTTCCGTTATGTATTGCTTGCGATTTGTGACTTTTATTGATTTAGAAGTTAAGGTGTAGATAGTTATAGGTTCTATCATGTGTAAATAAGCCCTAATTGAGTAGAAATTAGTGTTAGCATGTTCATATGTGTGTTGGATATTATTAGAAGTGAGTTTGTGGCCAAAAGCACTTATTTCTTAACTTTTTTCACATTCTGGTTCAGTGTTAACCAGTTAACCATTTGGTTAACCGGTTAACGCATGCGTTTTGGCCACAAAACAATGCAGTTTTAGGACTGTTAACCGGTTAACCGGTTAACGCTGTTAATTTTTGGAAAATTTGCTCATTTCATAAGTTAGTCCTTATTTCTAGTGCCTCTAATGTTCATGTTGCGTATTATGCATTTATGTGTTCCTTTGTGTATAGCTTGGTTTCTTGCATTTTGTTGTCATGTTTATGCATCATTTAACATGTGAATAATCATGTTGCATTCCTTTTTTACCTCTTTCACATTGCATTAAGTCATCTTGCATTTCATTGTATCAAGACATGTTGCATAATCATGTATGTATGTATGTATGTATGTATGTATGTGCATTTAGTTGCATTTGGTTGCATGCTTGATCATATCATTTACATCAATTCAATTCTGAATTTTGCATTAAGTTTGGCATTCTTGTTGAGCTATCATATTGCATGTTCATAATCAATGATCATCATGTTCATATGCCATATTCATGTGCCACATTTTTGCATTACTTGTTGCATAATCAACCATGTGATGCATTCTTGCATAATCCTTCAAAATGTTCATGTTCTTTTATTTATGTATGATGATCCATGTCCAAATGCATGTTCATGATGAAGTTAGTACATGTTTCATTGAGTTTGTGCATTAAAAAATGAAAATAATCAAATCTGGATTTTGCATTTCATAGTTGTGTTTGCATATAGGTGTTGTAGAATACATGTTGTTTGCATTGTTTGCATGTTGTATTTGACCTTTTACACCTACCTTTTCATGATGCATGCTGGCTGTAAAAAGTTGATTTGTGTTATGCATTGTTTTCATAGCTGATTGTGTGTTTCAGTGATGTAAATAGTTGCTGAATTTTAGTTTAGCATAGTGTAGGCACCCTTAAACTTAATATTGAGTCTAGTTTAGGTCCAAGTTGCTTTAGGAATTGTTTGGTATGTGTTTACCTCATTCCCCTTTAATAAAATGCAACACTAACCTTTGTTTTGTAGGGAGGGAAATGTATGTTTCCTTACACCTTATCCTTTTATTTTTTATGCATTTCCTTTATGCATTTTATTTCCCCGTTTCCTTCAATGTTTGTGATTGGTAGGAACTCCCTTTGTTAGGACCAACTTATCTTCCTTAGGAAGTAAGTTGCGTCCTTTTTCTTCTTTATTTTCCTTTTTTTCCTTAGGAATAGAAAAACCTCATAAACCATTAGGATCTCCCTTTTGTGCATAATAAATAACTTAGGGTTGGTCTTAGTCCCCCTTAGTTTTTGTCCTTTTTTCCGATTTGAGTCTTTTTCTCTCATCTTCAAACAAAATCAAAAAGACACTTAATAAAAGATTGAAATAGTCTCTTGCACATAGCCTTATTCCATGGGGCACTCATATTCATTCCATCTTGGAATAGTATGGGCTTTCCTAGCATGATGTACAAGTCTAATCAGGAGACTATCTTCACAAACGATAAACTCCAAAACACTTCTCATAAAAGACAATCAACAAAGACATCGCGTCTTCTCTTCTCATCTCCTACTCTTTGCGGACGAATGCGACTTGCCTCGACAGTTCAAATAGCGATATGGTAAACACCCTCGAGTCAGAGCCGGTAACACCTGAGCTAGAGCTATGGCAAAGTCAACCTAAAAAACATAAACAAAGTTCCCGCCTTAGTTAGGTGAACTACGTCGACTCTAATCCTCATTTTCCCGATGAGGTACGTAGGAAGCGGGGTATGGCCCGTTCGAGCACATTCTTTATTTTCCCTATATTTCCCTCGTTCTTTTCGATCTATTTTCCAATTCCCTTCTCATTTCATTCCAGTTAGCAGTTCTTATTCAGCAGCATCTTATTGCTCGCCCTTTGAAGCAAACAAGCAAGCGTGGATCCCGTCGGGTACGGCGGACGGTCTGGGGTGCTAATACCTTCCCAGGTCGTAACCGACTCCCGAACCCAGATCTTTGGTTCGCAGGACCTCGTCCTTTCCTTCTTCCTCAGGTTTGTGCAGTATTACCCTTCCCGTTCCTTCGGGATAAAAATGCATGGCTGGCGACTCTACCCTTTCCGCGCCACTTTCGCTTTTGTACTAGGATGAAAATCCCGGGAGCAACACATTTGTGTATCAATAGGTTTCAAATTTGTTATATCAAACCTTTTAAGAAGTTCATTACAATACTTTGTTTGACTTATGAATGTGCCTTCTTCAAGTTGTCTAATTTTGAGTTTGAGAAAGAAATTAAGCTCCCCCATCATAATCATCTCAAATTCACCTTGCATAGAACTTGACAACTCCTTTACTAACTTCATATTAGTAGATCCAAAAATAATATCATCTACGTATACTTGAACTAATATTGAGTGATTTCCTTCTCGTTTAATGAAAAGAGTAGTGTCAACCTTTCCTCTTGAAAAACCTTGATTTAATAGAAAATTTCTAAGGCGCTCATACCAAGCTCTAGGAGCTTGTTTAAGACCATACAAATCATGTTTTAGCTTGTAAACATGATTAGGTTTTTCATGATTTTCAAATACGGGAGGTTGACAAACATACACTTTCTCATTTATCTATTTGTTAAGGAACACACTTTTTACATCCATTTGATATAGCTTAAAATTTTGTGAGCGTGCAAATGCAAGAAAATGGCGTATAGCCTCAAGTCGGGAAACATGAGCATAAGGTTCCTCGTAGTCTATGCCTTCCTCTTGGTTATACCCTCGAGCAACAAGACGGGCCTTGTTGCGAGTAATAATACTGTTTTCGTCCATATTATTCCTAAATACCCATTTTGTGCCAATTACTCGATGACCTCGCGGAGGTGGAACAAGGTCATAAACCTCATTTCTTATAAACTGATTAAGTTCCTCTTGCATAGCTAAAAACCAATTTTCACCGAGTAAAGCATCTTTAGAGTTTTTAGGCTCAATTTGAGAGATGAAAGCATAATGAAAACATAAATTACTTATCCTTGATCGAGTGGTGACTCCCTTTGAGATATCTCCAAGAAAATTTGTCAATGGGGTGATCTTTAGAAGTTTTCCACTCCAAAGGTAAGTCATTTTGAATTGAAGCGCTATATTCATCTTTAAGATTAGATCATATCTCCAACTCCTTCTCAAAAAATCCGGAATAGGTTCAACATGAGACTCATCCTGATCTTTAATAATAAGCAATCTCTTGTTGTATACTCTATATGCTTTACTTGAATTTGAGTATCCTAGAAAGATACCTTCATCCTCCTTTGAATCAAATTTACCAAGGTTTTCTTTTCCATTATTTAACACAAAGCATTTACATCCAAAGACATGAATATGTGATACATTTGGCCACCTTCATGGTCACTTCGAATCATTACAATGTTTCTGTTAAGTTTGTTTTGAGATATATTGACAAATGTTTCAAATGCGGAGAAAGTGTCACTTTTACTTGCTAAGAAAATTGTCCAACAAAATCTTGAGTAGTCGTCTATAATAACAAAACCATAGTAATTTCCTTCTAGACTTTTGACTCTAGATGAACCAAATAGATCCATATGTAGAAGTTCAAGAGGTCTAGTTGTTGAGACTATGTTTTTGGATTTAAAAGATATCTTTGTTTGCTTACCCATTTGACAAGCATCGCAAGGATGATCTTTAGTAAACTTTATTTTAGGCGAACCAACTACCAAATCTTTGGAAACAATTTTGTTAACCAAGTCAAAATCAATGTGTGCTAAGCGTCTATACCAAAGCCAAGAATCATCACTCTTAGAGACTAGACACTTAGGATCATTAATGGATATCATGTTCAAATCAAACATGTATACATTATTTACCCTCAAGCCCTTAAACATATTATCCTTCTTATCATCATCTTTAATTATGCAACCTTGTTTTGAAAAAGATACATTGTATCCCTTGTCACATAATTGACTAATGCTAATAAGTTTATGTTTAAGGCCTTCAACTAAAAGGACATTAGAGATAGATGTAGAAGAGGGATTACCTACACTACCTTTGTCGAGTATAGTTCCCTTGTTGTTATCACCATAGGTAACAAAACCTTTCTTCTTAGCCACAAAGTCTTAGAATAAGGAGATGTCACCTGTCATGTGTCTTGAGCATCCATTATCAAGAAACCATCGTTTCTCCGTAGCCTCAAGACACTCCACCTACATGATTAAACAAGAGAAAGAGGTACCCAATTCTCATTGGGTCCTTGTGTGTGAGTGAAACTTTGGTTTCATTTAGGAAAGCATTGAAAAATACCTATAGGGACCAAAAATCTCCTAAATCGGCATTTAGCAATAGTATGACCCCTCTTGCAACAATAAAGACAACACAAGATTGGTTTATAGTCATGTTTGCTATTTTAATCTCTCACTACATAAGTATATCTTTGATATGGATTATTCATAGATTCTTTAAAATTTGAGGGATCAATAGCAAATGTCATTTTTGGTTGTGACATCTTGTCTAATTTGGCTTGAAGAGTTTTAACTTCTTTTTGCCAAATGCAACAAGTTTCACAACTATGAAAGTTATGCCATTCTCGTTTGTCTTCTTTAATAGATTCCACCATATAGCGCTTAAGAGCTCCCAAAGCGTTTTGATTATCAGAAACCTTTTTCTCTAAGTATTTGAAAATACGTTTATTGGATGCTACACGCTTAAAAGCTTCTTTAGATTCTTGGTGGAGAACTTTAAAAGTACTAAGTAAATCAGAATAAGAATTTTTTTCAAAGTTATCATATTTAGCATGTCTTACTTGCTTTTTTCCCTTTTTGTGTGCCGTAAGACAAAGATTCACTTTCTCTTCCTCATCACTTGAGCTTGCTTTACAAGAAGATTCCATATCACTTTCCCCTGCAATATATGCCCTTCTAGCTTTGTTGCCTTTCCTTTGATACTTGTCTTTGACTTTGTCTTTCTTTAGCATTGGGCATTCCGGTTTGTAGTGCCCCGGTTTTCCACAAGTGTAACATGATCCTTTACCTTTGGTACTTTTGTTTGATTTTTGCTTGGAGGGGTTAGATTGCCTTCTATAGTTAATAAGTCTCTTGTCCGAATGAGAGATTTCATTCTTTCTAAGATACTGATTGTATCTTCTAACAAACAACCTCATATCCTCATTGGATTCATCGTCTTCATCACTTGATTCATTCTCACAATCTTTATTGGTGGAAGATTTCGAAGTAGAAGCCTTCAATGCAATAAACTTTTTCTTCTTCTTATTGTCCTTTGGTTTTTCATTCTTTTCCTTTTTCTCATTTTCTTTATGCTCATGTAAATTTAAGAGCTCTTGCTCATGCTCTTGTAGCTTCCCAATCAACTTTGTTAAATCCAATGTCCTTACATCATTGGCTTCTTTTATTGTCTTAACCTTTGGTAACCATTGACTTCTATTTTTATTTTCTACTGTAATTTTTTGAGTTTTGTTAATTTTTCTTATTCTTTACAATAGATATGGTTCACCCAGATAACATTGTTAGACGACGGCGTGGATCTAGAGGGGGGGGGGGGTTAAATAGATCCCTTTTAAAATTTACTTTTCAAATATTAGTTGAAAAATATTTTGCGGAAGTTCCCTGGAAAAATCGTCTAATACAAAATTATGTCATCGGTGATCGAATATGCACTTTAAACCAAATGAGAATTAAATGTTGTTAAGAGATATTAATACAATGCAATAAATTCGCTTAGTTTCACAACAATTGATAAATCGCTCTTAACAATGAAATATAGGAAGAAAAATTGCACAAAAGAATTGATTTTGTGTGTTTTGACTTTTTCACAAACACTTGGTGTGCACCCACACAAAGTGTTATTTAGATGTTCAAGTAGTGCAGGATTTTTCACAAACTTGCTGTCAATTTGAAAGCAACACTTTAACAAACAGTTGGTTTGCACTAACTATCACAAACCAGAATTTTCAAGTCACACAAAATCAAAGTATGCAGAAAGAGTAAAAGATGAGAAAGTGAAGGACACAAGAGATTTGTTTAGGTAGTTCCTTCACCGTCCTCGCTAGAAGTACTTTGCCCCCAATTCTCAACCGTATTGGGCAATTTCATTAATATTGCAATATTTTTTACAAGAAGAAAAAATGGAACAACAAACCAATCCGAGTCGTGAATGTTGTGACAGCTTCTTCTTGACCCTTGATTCAAGACGAGTCAAGTCCTTCACGCGTGTCGAGAAAGTCTCTGGTTAATTGCTCCCTTCTTGCAAGGATTTACAATCATCCAAACTTTGAGCAAGGATGAGTTTCTTCAACACTTGTGAATCCACAAAGATCTTTGTAATCCTACGTCTACTGTGATATGAAAGAACGATCCAGTTGATCTTCAATCTACCTCACTCGGCTGAATGTACGAACGATGGTTGTGTGCAAAAACCCCAAAACCTTATATGATCTTGGAGGAGAAAACCCTTCAGATTTTTCCAAGAAAATCCCACACTCTTAAAACCCAATATGAAATCTCTATTTCAAGATTGAACGTTATCTTCGAAACTAACACCTTGATCAACAAATATTATTGTGTGTGATTGTTGATGGATGCAAGGAAGAAGAATATGAAGAGAGAAATGTGTATATCTTCCACTTTTCTTGTTAACCTCTCAAAAGAAATGAAAACAACTATTTATATTGGTTAGTTAAATGACAGAAAATAGAAAGAAAGAATAATTTTACAAAAATGACAGCAACATGATTGAGCCAACTCAAATGAATGAATGAGCTGACTCAAATAGACCAATGAGCCGGCCAAAAATTATGCTCAGGAAGCCTGTTGAGACCCGAGAAATTTGGAGGAAAAATCACTTCAATTAAGCCTGCTCATGGCAAGCAATGAGCCGACTCAAATCTGAATGAGCCGACCTGTTCAGTCATCCTGTTGGGACCCGAGAGAATTGAAGGAAAAATCACTTCAATTGAGCCTACTCATGGCAAGCAATGAGCCGACTCAAATCTGAATGAGCCGACCTGTTCCGTCAGCCTCTTGGGACCCGAGAGATTTGGAGGAAAATCACTTCAATTGAGCCTGCTTATGGCAGGCAGTGAGCCGACTCAAATCTGAATGAGCCAACCTATTCAATCAGCCTGTTGAGACATCACATGCAGTCAAAATTTCTTCAATATGATTTTTCTTCATGAGATCATTCCTTGTTTCTTATGTTCCCCACAACATTCTTGTGTTCCCTATAACATTTCAATTATACCAAGTTTTTGACATTATTCAAAACATATGCCATGTCTCACAAACATCTATGTTGAAATAAGAGATACTAAGAGACATTTAGATTAAAGTGTGTGTTTTTAAAAGCACTACGAAGGCATTATTATATATAGAGAGAGAGATTACAACTAATTACATGATATAGTCGATGTGGGACTATTCTATATACAAATATTCTTAACACTATATATTTACAAATATCAACACTCCCCCTCAAGCTTTAGCATATAAGTCAAATTCACCAAGCTTGTTACATATATAATTAGTTCTAGGGCTTCATACGGATTTTGTAAACATGTCTGCCAATTGATCATTAGAGTTGACAAAGCTTGTAACGATGTCACCTGACTCGATCTTATCTCTGACAAAGTGACAATCTATTTTAATATGTTTAGTCCTATCATGGAATACTGGATTTGAAGCAATGTGCAATGCAGATTGATTATCACAAATAAGTGTCATTGGTCTTCCTTCTTCAATTTGAAGTTCCTTGAGCAATTGTTTTAACCAAACAAGTTCACATGTTGTCATTGTCATGGCCCTATACTCTGCCTCGACACTTGATCTTGCAACAACATTTTGTTTCTTACTTTTCCAGGATATAAGGTTTCCTCCAACAAGTACAAAATACCCATAACTGGATCACCTATTAATGGTGACCCAACCCAATCAACATCGGAATATCCAACTATCTGAGTATGTCTTTTATCTTCATACACTAGACCTTTTCCTGGAGCACATTTGATGTAACTCAGAATTCAGATTTTATAGAAGATTTGTTTTGAAGATTTGAAGAGATTTTATTTGTAGCAATCAACGTATGGATCATGGAATAATTGGTTGGATTATTCAAAGTCCATGGACATCATAAGATTATAAAAAGAAGACCTAGACCTAGGGCAAAACAACTAATCCTTGTAACATTTTTGTAAAAGTAGAAAATAAGGTCTTAGGGTTTTGAGAGTCGTAGGCTTTCTTGTATTATAAGTCACCCTTTGTAACGGTTGGATACACTGAGGCAGACATGGTTGTTGATCATAACTCAGAAGCCCGTAGATAATGATTTATATATTATTCTTGGATGAAGCTTTGAATCATATCTAATGATAGTTGTTAGTCAAGAGTGTTGACTGAACATTGCATTAAAAGGTGGGGATTTAAAGTAGAATGATGCATTTGTTGGGTTGTAACTGTCAAGAATCACAAGTGGTGATGAAAGGGAGTGAGATAGGGTTCTCTTATTAAAGGTGGAGTTTCTGCGATAATGATTACATTGGGTAGCATTAGGTAAAACAAAGGATGTTTACCTATACAGCGAAGGTTTAATACAAGCAATAATTCTATTGATAATGTGATCTTCTTCCTGGATTGGTATCCCCCAGAGTAGGTATGTTTGAGTGAATTGGGTTAACAATTACTGTGTTATTTATCATTCTGCATATTTACAACTATGTTATTGTGCTTGTTGTTCAAACATGACGAAATAGATGTTGGAACATCTGACATGTTTATGTGTTGATATGTTGAATATCAGTCTACGTTTGTTTTCCCTTGTTTAATATGTTACTGAGATCAATGTCCCAACATGTGGTTAGAAAATTTGTGATCCGCCTACTAGAATTTCAATTGGTATAGGAGCAGGCATCTTGTCTATTTCTGGATGAGATCTTAGGGAGATACTTTCTAGTTTTAAACAAGGGGGAGTTTATGTGATATCAGATCATTCATTCTGAGATACTTAAGGGTATTGATGGATGGGATGAGTGTTTTAGATCAAGGGTGATAACTACTAATGGTTGTTCAATGCTTTTGTAGAGGTTTTATTGCTGCTGGTATTTGTTGATGATGTCCTATTAGATGTTTTGACATCTTTCCCAAAGGTTATTAAAGGTGTCCATTGGTGTTATGCTGATTGTGTATCTGATTGGAAGAATCCTAATTGTCTTGAGTTTCCGGAGTTGATGGAGAAGAAATACCAATTCTTGGGAATAAATTAAGATGGTCATTGTCTAGAGAGGATAGATGGTGGAATCTATTCCTAACCTTGCTTGAATATATTAACATCATAAAAGCCCTAATAATTCCAAATTCGGGAGCAATGGAATAAAGAAGGTTGTTTGTTGCTGGTTATGATGTCTTGATACTTGAAGGTTGAATTCGTTAGGTATCTTGAAGTCAAATTGAAGGAAGATGAATTGAGTTCTTGTTTATCAGCTTTTGCTCTATAAAATTGATAAACATTATGATCATGAATAAATTTTCCAAAGATACTTGATCTCTCTCTCTCTCTCTCTCTCTCTCTCTCTCAAGGCCACTTATAAAGGCATATCTAGTCATGATTAGAGGATTATGGTCCTGATCTGGTGGTCACTCTAAAGATAGTCTTCTGGAAGTTGTTCGATTCTCTTAATATGAATGATGAAAAGCATCAACCTGAAGAAAATGGAGGTGATTTATTTTCACCATCCATGACTTGCAAGGAAGTGTTTCTTATTCAAAACAAAGTCTAATCCAGTCTTCAAGGAGACTTAAATTCATTTGAAGTGGATTCTTACTGAAGAAAGAAGATAGGGTTATGCTAACTAAGTAAGTTGGAAGCAAGTTGAGTAAAGGATGCCAATCTTGATGTCTCAGCATTGGAGAGGATGTAGAAGATCTACCACTAAAGAATACGGAATAAGAATTTAAGAGAAACTGTCATTTGTGAAGCCCACAAGTATTTAGTTGATTATCCTTTTTGTGGTAGGTGAAGACTAAATGGATCATCAAGAGAATCAACATCTCTAGCTACAACCTAGTGGATGTATACAGTCAAGATCATCTTGGAAGACTTCAAAAGGGACAGGTGTTCAATCATATGTTAAAACATCCCATCAGCTCATCATATGCAGAACCTTGGTGGTTCAAAGAGTGAGTCTCTAGAACAAGGGAAGGGTATTGCATATGCTATGGGAACCAAACCCTTGGGTGTTGACCTAAGGTGTTGGTTATCTTCTTCAAACAGGAACTACAAAGGCCTGTGATCTATCTAGAAAGTTTTTATTCTAGAAACCTATCTAGATTATGAAGGCTCTTAAAAGATAAGATAAATTCATCACCACCAAATGGATGTTCCTTGGTTCAGTTTATTTTTTTTTATCTAAGATCATTAGGAATACAGAAGTCAAGAAGTCTCTACTCAAGGAGAGCTGAATTTTGGTTTGGTGCTCATCAAGAGATATAGATTTGTTGTGGCAAAGAAAAACAGGATAGAGGTTGTCTACTCAAACTTGATATTGTAATCAAGTCTATGAGAACATGAAACTCTTGTTTTGTTAAGGTTGAAAAGTATTCAAAGTGGCATGATGACTTAAAACTTGATGATTGGAACTGGAAGGAGTAGATCATCAGCTGGATGTCATAACACATGTTATGACATTAATCTAAACATCTAGATGATTTATTTGAGGGGAGTTAGGTGCTTAAGATCCATTGATCGTCTCATGAATGGAAGTTGTTACTTCAAAAAGGTCTAACTCATGCAGATTGTGGGATCTGCGAGAATGAGGAGATGTTACATGTTTTAGTCGTGGTGTATCTAAGACATCTTACAACTGAAGTAAGTGGAATATGTAACTTGAAGGTCAAGCTTCATTGATGAATAAAAAAGCTTTTGGAATTCTGAAGAAAGATGAGTCAACCAATATATGGCATTTGGTTGTTCTCAAATATTAATCCAAGGAGTGGACTTGAAACAAATTACTCTTGTACATAAGGGTAGTTTAGTTGAAGATCAAAGGAGGACCTGGTTCGGGTTATATCTTGGAGTTTGGGGGCAAAAGCTCTAAGGAATTGAAGATGATTGTGGTGGTTATGGAGAGTTTATTTATCTCTATGACAATATAGAGCTCTTGAGGATCAAGCTGGTGAAGTTGTATTCTATGGAATTTTTCAGAGTTATGCAGAAAGGAAGGACCACCGGGTATGGTGTCAGTGACAGATGAAGGATGTCCTAGCTGATGTGTGAACATCATTTGGTTATGTAATACTTGGTGAAGAACATCTTGAGTAAGAAGCATCTTAACTTATCATATGGGAGAGTGATGAGAAAAGAGTTGTCTTATGACTGAAATAAATCATGGGTTGACTATATGAAGATCTGGAGATCAAAATTTGGAAGTTGATACTCACCATAAAATCAGAAGTGTCCAATCTTGTCATACGGGAGAATGATGAGATGAGGATGGTCACATATTAAGTGGTGGGTATTTATTACTCTGACTCATGTTGAGATCAGAGAGCTTATGGAGAGATGGTTCTTTTGCAACAAGTCACTCAAGACAGAAGTGGATAAGGTGGAGCCAACAACTTAAGAAATTCATGAAGACCAAAATTCTTATGTATTCAAAATACTTGTGAAAAGAGATTGATGCTACAAGATAAAAGAATAAAGGACTGATCAACTATGATATGGTTGGGATTCCTAGCAGTTGGAGGTGATTGAACCTCTATGCAATAATGGTGACCAAATCAATGGAAAAGATTGATGTCCTATGTAATGTTGAAACATCACAAAGTTACTCTTTGAAATAAAGATTCTAAGTGTGTCATCTTCCTTATTAAGAATTATGGGTCCTTCCAAATTCTCATGTCTCTAGAAAGGGCTATGAAAACTTAGTTATGAATTAGGATAATGCATGGATGTGCTCAGAGGGAGAGTGATCAATCATGGTAGTTGATCTCAATTTAAGAGTATGTTGATTCTGGACAGAAGTAGCATTGCTTCGGAGGAATAAAGAGAGTTGAACTTCTATTCAAGTTCTAGTAGTCAAAGATTGCATAAACTATTTGAAAGTCAAGCAGGATGTGAAGGAATGAAGATAGAAAAGATGCCTTGGCTCGAGGATATTGGATCAGTTCAATGTCTATCTGGGAGGTTAATCTTGGGAACCTTCTGCTTCTAAAAGGAAGATATCATGATCAAGGTTCAACTGAAAAGAGTGTGGTTGATTTTCAAGAAAAGACAAACTAAAGAAGACAATGTCTGACAGGATGTCAAGACATCACTCAGAACTTAGTTCTCTTATTAAAAGTGGTTGAGATATCGAGTACATGTTAGGGAGACATATAAAACGTGATTTTTTGACCATTCATATGCATTCATTGGACCTTTAATTTCAAGGAGAAACTGTCCAAAGTGAATAAATGCAAAAAGAATAGTTTGTGGATAGTGTGCAATAAATAAGAATCTCTCAAAACTGACTTGGACTCTGCATAGTTATTTATGTCGAAGTTTTCCTCCTCAAATAATGTCCTCATTGACCATTACCATTATTATTATTCCTGAATCAATCTTTCCAAAGGTATTGCTCGGGTATAAATAGGGAGTGTTATTTCTTCATATTTCCTTCAAATTGAGTTCTTGTGAGAATATGGTTTATGGATTTTGTTTGTGTCTGGGTAGGTCCTTCTTGGGTATGGGTCTGTTTTGGTTCCTTTTGTCAAGTTTGGGCTAAAAGGGGGAGAGTAATCTTTCGTTGAGTCTTTTGTTGAGCTTTGAACACATTTTTGCAGTTATTTTGCAAAGATGTTTGAGAGATATGTTCTAACATCTCAATCAAGTCTCAATTTTGTTGTGTCTTATGATCTGAGTTTTGAACACAGTTGTGTCTTGTGTTCTGAGCTACCCATGTCGACTGAGGGTTACTGCGAAAAGCATCCTCACTACCTGTGGTAGCTAGATTCATAGGTTGATGGGAGAGTGTTGTATCACTTTCGCCAAGGGTTGGGATATCAATCAAGTTTTGTTTGACGATGATGAGAGTCTGAGTTATTCTCTTTCTCATGTACACCAATCTATGGATTGAGGAATTTTAAGATTTGTCATCTTACTAAAATGACTGCAGGTTAAGGAGCATCCTGGGGTTTTGTGTAAAAGAAATTTTAGCCAAAATTTGTCAAAACGGGGAGATTGAAAGCTCTAAAATATTTGACTTAAATTTTGGTAAAACTAGTGTTGAATATGATGTTGAACAAGATGTCCTAACAGGAGAATTCAACATCTTTGTCTGTTACAAATAAATTTTGTAGAAGATTTGTTTTGAATATTTGAAGAGATTTTATCAGCAGAAATCAACACATGGATCAAGGAATAATTGGTTGGATTATTTGAAGCCCATGGAAAACAGAAGATTAAAAATAGAAGACCTAGACCTATGGAAAAACAACCGATCTCACCTGATCAGAAGGGCCTTCCAGTGACTTGATGAACTGGCCAGAGAATGAAGTATGGGAGGGGGTGTACCTGCAAAGCACTCAAATGCTTAAGTCAGCAGAGGTACAAAATAGTAAGGTTTAGTTCAGAATGAGTGAGAATACCTGGCCCTTTCCTAAGAAAGGGTATTTATAATGTGCCCCCAGCGCTGGGCCAAGGCCCCTCAATGGGCTTAATATAGCTAGGCCCAAGGAGGAACTGCCAAGGGACGCGTAAGAAGCGTGAAGACCTAGATAAAAGGTCTGCCCTTTGGTCCAACTGCCCCTATCTTCCAGGAGATAATAAAGGTCAGTTGAGTGATGTGGCAGCGGGGCAGGAAGACATGCTTTCTGCCCGTCCTTAGTGCATGCCTGTCGTATAGACAGGTGATTTTCCCGAGAGGTTCTCCTGCTCGGGTACATGGGCCCTTGCCCGACATGTATTGGGTCGTGCCTCTATATGTCCTCGCGGCCCAGTCCAGAACAGGAGCCCCCAAGTCGAGTCTCTGAGTCAGAGTGATGACTTGTATTGCGATCGGGCTCGTGCGCCAAGGATAAAGCAGCGGGCATATGGTCGGGCACACAATTGTTCCAGCAGGGCTGATCATAGCGTCCCTTTCTCCCCGGGCACGTGATGCTCCAAAGGGTGTCGAGGACGAAGGTCCCCGACGGGTTCATGATGTTTTTGTGGAAGTCGAGGACGCCATACGGGTCGGGGACGTTCCATAGAGTTGGGGAGGTGTATAGTTGCCCGACGTCGTTTCAGATTCTTTATGGATTGACGCATTTCAGTGTTAATGGTGTCGCTTCGTTTAGTGTGCAAACGGCGGCGTAGGCAGTAGGTAATGATGGTCTAGCACGTTAATCCACGCGCCTGTGACTATAAAAAGGGGCTGAGTGACTTCATTTACACTTTTTCGCTCAGACGTTCACCGGAAGCTCTGAAGAATTTTTTCTCGTCTCCGCCCGTCGCACCAACTGAACCACCGCTGTTTGCTCGAGCGCCGTCGTGCCCCTTTGATTCTTCACTATGTCAGGTACTGTTTTGCCTTCTTAATCCTTCATTTTTTCTGTTTTCCTGCGTTAATGGCTGTGAATGCATGTTTTCATCCGTATAGAGTAGTTAGATTTAACTTAGAAGTAGTTAAATAGGCTGTAGATGTGAAAAATAGGGTTAGGATTAGATTGTCCCGGGCAAAAATTTCATGTGCCGGGCAAAGTTTTCATAAGCATGTATGAGATTTTTGCCTGGGTCATGATAATGTTCGAGCGTGCATTGCTGCGTCGAACACGTGCGGAATTTCTCAACTGGGTATGGTGGCAGTGGGTGAGGTTTCGCACTGATGCCCGTGAACGTCGCCCCCACGCCCTTTCACTTGACCTGCGGTGGAAGGGTGGATTTGATATGACGTCGAATTCACTCTTTCTGTCTGCGTTTCAGGTGCAACCGGGCGTCTACGACCGAGAGGAGAAGAAACCAAGCCGCGGCCCGCGGATACTGACCTTACGTGTTTGTCTGTCGAGGAGGGGGACGCCCGAGATGGTACTGAGCATGTCTCGTCGTCCGGGAAGAATGACCTCTCTTGGGTTGCGGACGAACCCTTGGATGAGGATTTTTATTTCGTCGAGGAGGCAACCCACGCTTATACCGTGGTGGAAAATAGAAGTCAGGAAGATCCTGAAAAATTGGCAGTGCCATGCTCCCAAAGAGGCGGACCGGATATGTCATCGTTTCCCGGGGAAGCAGTTCGCCATGTACGAGTTCACCTTCCGAGAGGCGGGGATCAGGCTGCCCTTCAATTCCTTCCAGATGTCTATCTTCAAGTGGCTCCGGCTGGCGCCGTCCCAGTTACACCCCAATGCCCTTGCTTTTATGCGGGCGTTTGAGTTGGTTTGCCGCTTCCTCGGTATTAGGTGTCCCCGGGCTCTCTTCTTCCATGTTTTCCATCTCCAACGGTCCGGTCTTCGGGGGCGTCACAGCTGGGTCTCTTTCAAACAGCCCGTACGCTTGTTCAAGACGTACGTAGATTCTGCCTGTCATTTCAAGGGTCGGTGGTATGTAGTGAGACCGATCACCCGTGCTACCCTGCATTCCCTTTATTACTACAAACGGGATGCAGATGGGGAGGAGAAATTGATGTCGAAGATACCACTGAGGTGGCAGCACGATCATTTCGATCTCACCACCAGCCACTATAGGATTAAGTTCTCGATGCTGGGTGTCGAGGATAGGCTCGCTTATAAGAAGCTGGTTGAGTACGTGCAGAGCTTCAACCTGGAAGTCTGGACTGATCGAAAGGGCGTGCCTTACGTTGATGAGGCCGGGATGCCGATCTGCGAGGCCCGTCTTATTAACACCAAGGCTTTGCTCGAGTGTAGAACCGAGGAGAAAGCCATGGAATTGTTGGGTGGGTGTTCCTTTTATTCTTATGTCTTTTTGTTTATGTTTTCGCCCGCTGACGTATATGTCCTCGTTTTGTAGGTGCTATGCCCTCTGCTCGTGATCGGGTCCTCAAGCTGGCCAACCAGGTGGGTGCCCCGGACAGGGCTTCAAAGAAGAAGAAGAAGACCGTGCCTCGTGTCCAGGCGGTAGCTGGAGATTCCGGGGCTGGGACCTCGAACACAGCGAGTCAAGTGCTCTCCTCCCCTCCCCGTGCATCTATGATCAACATACCAGACAACCCGCCTCCCTCAACCTCCCCTCTCCACAAGCGGAAGCGCCCGGATGAGACTCTCTCAAGGTCGACCTTAGCGGGGAACGGCAGTCCGGGTGGCCCTGGAAATTACTTACTGCCCCCCTGTTATGTAGAACGGGCCTTTTTCAAGACCGAGGACCCCATTGATGTGCCAGCGCCCGAGGCGAGGGCTATCCTGAATCAGGAGGCTGGTGTCCAGCGCAAGGAATTGGCCAGGGACTTGGCCGCCGTCATCAGGGTGATGGAAACGGCTATGGTCCTGACCGACACCTTCGTGTCCACTACCTCATTGGAAGATGCCCTCCTGCGGGTCCGGTCTGAAAAGGACAAGCTGTCCAAGGACTTATCGGACTATAAGGAGGAGCACCAGCTTCAGGAGGGGCTAAAGAAAGAGTTGGAGGAGGTCAAGGAGGAGCGAGATCTGCTGAAGGCGACCAAGGCGAGTTTGGAGGAACAAGCAGTCGGGCATCAGAAGGTGGCTGAGGAGAATGCTGGATTGCGTGCTCAGCTCGCTTCGCTCGAGGACAAGGTCCGTCCGTTAGCTGACGAAACTGAGGAGGAGCTCGCTCTCTCTTCCCAGGGTAAGTTGGTGGGGCACATTCGCTCTCTCAATCAGGACCTCGTGGCTGTATTTAAGCAGGGTTTTGACAACGCCGTCAAGCAGCTGAGGATTTTAAATCCCGAGTTGGTGACGGAGGGGCCAGCCCATAATTATTGTGTCCAGGAGGGGGAGATTGTGTGCCCGTTTGAAGCTGAAGAAGAGCTGGGGGAGGATGAAGGAGAAGAAGAGAATGTTGAGGAGCAGCTCCGGGCGGAGTCTTAGGAATTTTAATTTATTTTGTTCATATGGCATGCGTGCTCGATTTGTGTGGCCTGCGTGCCCGTCTTGTATGGCCTGCGTGCCTTTTTGTTTGTATTTTGGCCTTCGGGCGTACTTATCTTTGGCTTTGGCCGTTTTAATGAATGAATGTTTCGTTTTGATTATTCATCCTGCTCGGTTTTTCTTTTATTATGGTTTGTTTCTTGTATTCATGAACTATTTTATGCTCGACCATGTTAGTCTCCTCGGTTTAGGGAACCGACGAGGTAGCGGGTGTCGTGCCCGTTCAGATCGAAACCCGAGTTCGGTGTTTGGAACTCCGGCTCCGAGGCTTGGGCTTTCCCATCGCGAGTTGGGTTCCCTGCCGGTCTTGGTACTTCAACGTTGGTGCTCGATCGAGGTCCCAACCGTCGGGGAGGGTTGTGTTCGCTGGAGGGGTCAGTTCGTCCCTGGGTCACGCGGTTTCTCTCTGTTGTTTTGGAGACGAAGAGCGTGGTCGTACCTCCCACGTCTCCCCGTGACATACTCAGCTGTAATATTGTCTAAGTTTCTCTGCGTTCCATGGTCGAGCGAGTTCTTCGCCTTGTAGGTTTTCTAAATAGTAGGCCCCGTTGCTCGTCTTGTCGCGGACGCGGTAGGGGCCTTCCCAGTTGGCGGCCAGTTTACCCTCTCTTGGTTTTTTTTGGTTTCTTCTGAGGACCAGGCTGCCCACCTGGAACTCTCTTTTTATGACCTTCGCATCGTGGTGCAAGGCTATTTTTTGCTTGAGGGATATTTCTCGAAGGGCTGCTTCGGAGCGGATCTCGTCGACTAGGTCCAGCTCGGCTCTGAGTGCCTCGTCGTTCATCTCTTCGTCTAGGGGTTCTTCTATACGTCTCGTCGGTTCTCTTATTTCTACTGGGATGACTGCTTCGGTGCCGTATGTCAGTCGGAATGGGGTCTCCCCGGTTGTGGAGTGAGGTGTTGTACGGTAAGCCCATAGAACGCTATGTAGCTCCTCGACCCATGCCCTCTTCGCCTCACCGAGCCTGCGTTTCAGTCCGCGCAGGATTACCCTGTTGGCCGTTTCCGCTTGCCCGTTGGTTTGAGGGTGCTCGACGGATGTGAAATGTTGCTTAGTACCTAAGCTCGCCACGAAGTCTTGGAATCCCCCGTTTGTGAATTGCGTTCCGTTGTCCGTGATGAGGGCCTGAGGCACGCCGAACCGAGCGAGGATATTTCTTTTAAAGAATCGAAGAATGTTCTGTGCTGTTATTTTAGCCAGCGCCTCTGCTTCGATCCATTTGGTAAAATAATCTACCCCTACGATGAGGTACTTATTCTGGTACGATCCGGTCACGAAAGGCCCGAGGATATCCATGCCCCATCATGCGAAGGGCCATAGAGAAGAGAGTGTTTTTAGTTCGTTCGGGGGTGCGAGGTGCATGTCGGCGTGCCGTTGGCACTTGTCGCATTTTTTGACATGCTCCTTTGAGTCGTGTTGCATGGTCGGCCAGTAGTAGCCTGCTCGAAGAGCTTTTCGTGCAAGTGATCGTCCGCCGGGGTGTTGGGCGTTTATTCCTCGGTGTATTTCTCCCAGTATGTCGAGGACTTTCTCTTCCTCGACGCACTTGAGTAATGGGACGGAAAACCCCCTACGGTAAAGTTTCCCTTCAAGGAGAACGTACGAGCATGCCCTACGTTTGGTGGTGGCCGCCTCTTTTGGGTCGACGGGGAGCTCGTCCTTCGTTAGGTAATTATAGATGGGCGTCATCCAACAATGAGTATCCCCGATCACGTTGACCTCGAGTAGAGGAGATGGTTGTTCGATACTAGGTCGAGGAAGGATTTCTTGAATTACAGATTTGTTCCCGCCCTTCTTTCTCGTGCTAGCTAGCTTTGATAAGATGTCGGCCCGTGTGTTATGCTCGCGAGGTACGTGTTGTACTTCCCACTTCTCGAATTTTTCGAGTCTTTCTTTGACCAAGGCTAGGTACTCGACAAGGTTTTCGTTCTTGGTCTGGTACTCTCCTCGTACTTGTGATGCCAAAAGCTGGGAGTCTGTTGATATTTTTACTTCCTTTGCTCCTAGGTCTTCGGCCAATCTCAGCCCGACGATGAAAGCTTCATATTCGGCTTGGTTGTTTGATGTCGGGAAGGCTAGTGCTAGTGAGACCTCGATCAGGATCCCGTCCTCATTCTCGAGGATGATTCCAGCTCCACTGCCTGTCGTACTGGAGGCGCCGTCGACGAAGATCGTCCATTTATGGGCGCCGTCCGTCGGTGTCAAGCTGTGGGTCATTTCTGCGACAAAGTCGGCCAGTGCTTGGGCTTTCAAGGCCTTTCTGTTCTCATATTGTATATCGAATTCGGAGAGTTCCAACGACCATTTGAGCATTCTGCCGGCCATATCTGGTCGTCCTAGAAGCTGTTTGATTGGCTGGTCGGTTCTTACTTTGACCGTGTGCGCGAGGAAGTAGTGGCGTAGCCTCCTCTCCGCATTTATGAGAGCCAGGGCGACCTTTTCAATTTGTTGGTATCTGAGTTCGGGGCCCTTGAGCGCTTTGCTCGTAAAATAGATGGGTTTTTGTCCTTCGTCAGTTTCCCTTATTAGGACGGCACTGACGGCCTCGGTTGCCACGGACAAATACAGGTATAAGGTCTCTTTTTCCAATGGTCGTGATAGGACCGGGAGTTCAGAGAGGACCTTCTTCAAATGGAGTAGTGCCTGCTCACATTCGTCGGTCCACTCGAAGCTAGCTTCCTTACGAAGGAGTCTGAAGAAGGGGAGTGCATGCTGGGCGGATTTGGCCATGAAACGGGAGAGTGAGGCGAGCACCCCGTTGAGGGATTGGATTGATTTTTTGGTCTTCGGGGTTGGAAATTCCGAGAACGCCCGACATTTGTCGGGGTTGGCCTCGATACCTCTCTCTGTGAGGTAGAAACCCGAGAATTTTCCTGCCCGGACGCCGAACGTGCATTTTTCAGGGTTGAACCTCATTTTACACTGTCTCGCCTGCTCGAAGACTTTGTATAGGTGTCGAGCATGGTCGAACTCCTCGTGTGACTTGATGATCATGTCGTCCATGTATACCTCGAGCATATCCCCTATTTCTCCCTTGAAGACTTTGTTCATCATGCGCTGGTATGTGGCCCCGGCGTTCTTGAGTCCGAACGACATTACGTTGTAATAGTAATTGCTGGTCGGGGTCATGAACACCGTGTGTCTCTTGTCTGTGTCCGACATAGGGATTTGATTATATCCGATATATGCGTCCATGAAGGACAGGAGTCTAAAACCTGCAGAGTTGTCAACGAGCTTATCTATGTTAGGGAGAGGGAAAACATCTTTGGGGCAAGCCCTATTAAGATCAGTATAATCAACACACATGCGCCATTTTCCATTATTTTTCTTAACGAGGACTACATTAGAGAGCCAGGTTGTGTACCGGGCTTTAGAAATAAAATTTGCCTCTAAGAGGTCTTTTACAGCTCGCTCGGCAGCCTCCGCCTTCTCGGGGGACTGCTTGCGCCTACGCTGTGCTATGGGCTTGACTGCCCGATCTAAAGCTAATTGGTGGCATGCGATCTCAGGATCCAGGTCGGGCATCTCTGCAGCGTTCCATGCGAAGAGGTCGGAGTTCTCCTTGAGGCATGTTACGAGCTTCTCCCTTGTTTCCTCGGGCAATCCTTTGCCTATCCTTACTGCTCTTCCAGGATCGTCGCCCAGAGGGATAAGCTCGAATTCTCCGTCGGGGACTAGCCGGAACGGGTGTTCGGGAGACTGTTCCTCGGTGGGTTTCCATTCTTTAGTTTCCTCGTGGCCAATGCGGCAGTCGAGGTCGATGGCGTTGATTCCCTGGAGGGGAGGATCTTCGGTCTTGGGCTTTTTGTTGCTCTTTGTATTGACCGTGGCCTGTCCTTTTACTGCGGCGTCGTAGCACCGTCGGGCAGCCTCGATGCCGCCATGGATGGTGACTACGCGGCCTATTTTGGTGTAGTACTTCATCTTTAGATGGACGGTAGATGGGACCGCGGTGAGTTCGGCTAATGTCGAGCGGCCGAAGATGCAATTGTAGAGAGAGGGACACTCTACGACCAGGAATTGGATTTTGATTTCTCTGGCCGTCTCCTACTCCCCGAAGGTGACAAGGAGTTCGACATATCCCCACGATTTTATCGTGGCTCCATTGAACCCTTGGAGATCGGACCCGACGTAGGGGGATAGATTGGTTTTGTCTAATTTCAGAGTCTTGAAAAGGTGGACGTACATAAGGTCCACCGAACTGCCCTGATCGACCAGAATGCGTCTGACGTCGAACTGGACCATCCTGGCCCTAATCAGTAGTGGGATGCTTGAATTCAGGGAGCCGCCCGGAAGCTCTTCTAAAAAGAAGGATATTGGGTTGGATTTGCCTCGATATTTTGTCAGCGTTGCCTTTTGCTCGGGCGCGGTCAGAAGGAGCTCGTCGAACTTGCGTTTTACTGAGAGGATGGCGGCCTCGCCGTTCATCCCTCCGCCTGATATGACAAGGGCGGTCGGGAAGTCCTCCCAGGGGCTGAGTGCAGCGATTCGGCCTTCGGGCAATGTCTCGGGGAAGCTGAAATCCTCTGGTCGTGATACGCAGAGGGCCACTTGATAAGGAGAGTCGTCGGGGGGTGTATCCTCCCGATGTCTCTTCTTCTCCGGCTCTTCGTGCCTGGAAGCTTCGTTCCTCCTAGTATACTGTTTAAGATTCCCTTCTTGGATTAGGATCTCTATTGCATCTTTTAGGTGAACGCAGTCTTCGGTCACGTGCCCGTGGCTCCTATGGAACCTGCAGTATTTGGATTTGTCGGTGTGAGGCTTTGGTGCAGATGGTTTTGGGAACCTCACTCTGCCCTGTTTGAATTCGGAGTTGATGCATTCAGCGAGGATGCGCTCGCGGGGAGCCGTCAGTAACGTGTACTCGTTGTATCGGCCCGGGGGACCTCTTCTTTCTCGAGGTTCGCGGGGCTTTTCTTCCCTTCGCATGTCCCCGTTGTAACGGGGAATGTTCGGATCTTCACGCTTGGGGTGATCGGTATCCCCGGTATTACGGCCGCTGCGAGCGTTGTGGGCTACTTGCTTCTCCTCGCATCTGATGTAGGCCTGGGCCTTGTGTAGGAGCTCATTCAGGGTTCGGGGAGGTTCTATCCCAACGGCTCGACTGAGCTCGCTACCGGGAAAGAGTCCTCTCTCTCGAGGAGGTATTTTTTCATGTGCTCCGTGGTATCCACCTCGACTGCCTCTTGGTTGAATCATTCGATGTACGAACGTAATGTTTCATTTTTCTTTTGTACTATGGCTTCAAGGGTCGCCTCTGTCTTGGAATGGCGCCGGGAGGCTGTGAAATTCCTCGTGAACATGGATCTCATAACTCTCCACGACGTGATGGATTCGGGGGCCAAGCTTTTGTACCAGGCCATTGCCCCTTTCCTGAGAGTCGTCGAGAACAGCCTGCACTTGAGATGCCCGGTGATGTCATTACGGTAGTCGAGCATCGCGTTAACGTTGTCGACGTGGTCGTCGGGGTCGGTAGTCCCGTCGTATACGGCCAAATTAGGAGGTTTCTCCATGCCTTTAGGGAGCGGAGCTTCCATTATTGCCCGTGACAGAGGGAAGTGCAGGTCTTCTTCGTCGCTCCTTGGTGGAGAGAGCTCGTTTCGGTCGGGGCTACGATCGTGTCTTGATGAGGTTCCCGATCGGCCGGTGTCACGGCGGGCGCGTGCCCTATTGACGTTAGGCTCTGGGGAGCGACGTCCTCGTTTCTTTGTTGCTTCTGGACGTTGTTGTGTCCTCCTCTCCTGTTGTGGTCGGACCTCCCGTCGGTCAGCTTCCAGGGCCATGATTCTCTCATGCTGCTGGTAGAGCATGAAGCTGGCCTGGTTGAGGGCGTTCACCATAGCAATCATGGTGGCATCTCCCTCGACAGGAACGGGGATGGGTTGAAACGTCTCAGTCCCCTGGTTCTGAACTTGAGGGGGATCCCCATTGTTCTGGGGTTCAGGAGACGGGGTGGCCGGACGGCCATCTCGGGCGTCCGCTTCATGGAACTGCAGGCCGTCATCCATTGTATAGTCGACGAGGGGACGGATGTGCTTGTTAGGTTGTTCTCCGGACATGCTGGAAGGACGGTGTTTGAGCTTTGATCTTTTGTTGTGAAAGAATGGGGAGCTAGTTTCCCACAGACGGCGCCACTGATCTCACCTGATCAGAAGGGCCTTCCAGTGACTTGATGAACTGTCCAGAGAATGAAGTATGGGAGAGGGTGTACCTGCAAAGCACTCCAATGCTTAAGTCAGCAGAGGTACAAAATAATAAGGTTTAGTTCAGAATGAGTGAGAATACCTGGCCCTTTCCTAAGAAAGTGTATTTATAATGTGCCCCCAGCGCTGGGCCAAGGCCCCTCAATGGGCTTAATATAGCTAGGCCCAAGGAGGAACTGCCAAGGGACGCGTAAGAAGCGTGAAGACCTAGATAAAAGGTCTGCCCGTTGGTCCAACTGCCCCTATCTTCCAGGAGATAATAAATGGCAGTTGGGTGACGTGGCAGCTGGGCAGGCAGACATGCTTTCTTCCCGTCCTTAGTGCATGCCCGTCGTATAGACAGGTGATTTTCCCGAGAGGTTCTCCTGCTCGGGTACATGGGCCCTTGCCCGGCATGTATTGGGTCGTGCTCTATATGTCCTCGCGGCCCAGTCCAGAACAACAACTAATCCTTGTAACACTTTTGTAAAAGTATAAAATATAGTTTTAGGGTTTTGAGAGTTGTAAAATTTCTTGTATTGTAAGTCACCATTTGTATTAGTTGTATACACTGAGATAGACATAGTTGTTGAGCATAGTTCAAAAGCATGTAGGTAATGACTTATGTATTGTTCTTGGATGAAACTTTGAAGCATATCCACTGATAGTTGTTAGTCAAGAGCATTGACTGAGTATTTCATTGAAAGGTGGGACTTTCAAGTATAATGATGCAATTGTTGGGTTGTAACTGTCAATAATCACAAGTGGTGATTAAAGGGAGTGAGTAGGGTTCTCTTATCAAAGATGGAGTTTTTGCGATAAAGATTACATTGGTAGCATTAGGTAAAATGAAGGTTGTTTACATGTATAATAGAGGTTTTGTACAAACAATAATCCTATTGATAATGTGATTTTCTTCCAGGATTGGTATCCTTCAGAGTAGGTGTGTTCGACCGAACTGGGTTAACAATTATTGTGTTATTTATCATTCTGTAGATTTACAACTATGTTATTGTGCTTGTTGTTCAAACATGTCGAAACAGATGTTGGAACATCTGACATGTTTATGTGCTGATATGTTGAATATCAGTATGTGTTGTCTGTCCTTGTTTAATATGTTGCAGAGATCAATGTCCCGACATGTGGTTAGGACATATGTGATCTGTCTACCATAATTTCAATAATAATTTTTATTTAAATAATATATATAAATATTAAATTAAAAAAATAAATTAAATTATTGTAAATGTTGTATTAAAATTAATTTAATTTTGTTGCTTAACTTATTAACAAATGTAACATTGCTTAGTATGGTAATTTATTTATGGCATATTTAGTCTCCAAGTCCCTTAATTTAATTTAAAATTTCACTTTAGTTCATTAATTAAAAATATTACAAGTTAGTCTCTTAACTTCACTTTTGTTATTCTATTTGGCACATTCCGTCAAATTCTAGCAAAAAAAAATATTAAGTTATGGTAACGTGAATATACAAGAAGGTTCAAGATCCAAATGTGACTCAGTATTTGTATTATAAAGTAGGATTTTCACTTAAATTTCTCAAATTAACGTTATTCACCTTCTGAGAAAATTAAGTGAAAATCCTATTTTATAAGACAAATGTTAAATCACATTTGAACCTTAGTTCTTACTGTACATCCACGTTTCCATAACTTAATTTTTTTTTTCTCCATAAATTGACAGAAGAGACCAAATATACAACAAAAATAAGGGACTAAGTTGCAATCTTTTTTAATTAAGGGGCTAAAACTAAATATTAAATTAAGTTAAGAGAATAAAACATGTAATAAGACTCTATTTATTTTATTTTTTTATACAAATATGATAATAAATTAAAGGGTTTAATGGTGATACACTTACAGTGTAAAAAAAATATACATCTTAATTCAATAGGAATATAACATCCTGTCATATTATATAATTACTTTAAATTTTCAGTATGATTTGGTGGGATGCATGATCGTCATTGGTTGGCAGTGTAAAAAAAAATTACCACGTCAGTGTATCACCTTTTAAAAAAAAAAATTAAAACATGGAAAATGGGGTGATGCACTGACAGTGTAAACTTCTTTTACACAGTCAATCAATAACGATTATGCATCACTTCAAGTCTGATTGGAAATTTTAAATTAATTAAATGACATGATAGATTGATATGTTTCCGGGTGAGTGACAATGTAAATGTATGACCATTAAACCCTTAAAACATTAGAGCATATGCAACGCAAGTTCTTTCCATGGGTTCACCATAATGGCACTTGATTTTTCCATAAAGTTGATATTTGAGACTTGCTAGCATGACGATGGGGTGCTTGTTGAAGCAACAAATTGGAACATGAAGCAACGTACGGATAACACTAAAATATATTATAAAATTATTTGTTTTATTTTTTTAACAAAGAAATGTGTTATTTGTTAAATAAAATAATATTTAATATAAATAAATTATTAATATATAAAATAAAATTGTGGGATTCAATATAAATTTTTTAAAGTTGTTCCATTGGAATAAAAATTAAATGAATTGTTTGAAGATGATGTGGTTAAATGGGTTCCATAAAGAATCCAAAATGGATAGTACCATTGGAGATGGTCTTAATAGTAGTTAAATTATTCCCAAATTAAAATCCTAACTCTATCGTTCTGAAAAATGCAATACAATTAATCTTTATTTTCTTTTAACCTAACAGAAAAATGCAGTACAAAAAGAAGACATAGATTTTCGCAAATCCCTATTATTGTTGAAGAAGTTGAAACAAAATTCAGACCTGAAAATTTTGGTTTTTTCTATGTTATGCTGTATATTGTTGCAGTTGTCACTCTCAGAAAAGAGAAGTTTTAAAGAATTGAAGGTTGGACTTTACTCAAGAACAAGTTACACAATTGAAAGTTGGGGTTTTACCATGCTTCGAATATGTTTTGAGAGGTGGAGATGGAAGAAGAGTTAGATCGATATACAAACACATCACCTCCATTCATAATAAAATTCATTACTATTTTGTATATATTTCTGGAAAGTGATGAGATATCAAGATCTGAATGTTGCTTCACAATTTTATCAACAAACAAGTGTTTTTTTATTGTATATGTGTAACATTCAGGGAATTTTCCATTTATGCTGCTAGTTGTTGAAATTGTTTGTGTCTATTGTGGTGATACATACATATGGTGGTTAACTGGTAGCATAAATATGTGAACAATGATTGATACAAAGTAAACTTGATGGTGTTTTTTTGTTGATGTTTAATTTATTTGTAAAGCAATGTTTAAAGCATTTAATTGATATAGAAATTTTATACTGTCAGTGAATTATAGCCGTCGGATGTTATAACAAATTTGACTTTTATTTTAAAAATTTATAAAGTATAGTAAACGGGTGATGGTGATGAATTGAAGTGTAAATTTGGTAGCAATGTTCTTGAATTTTTTTTCCAATGAATTTCTTGTTTTTATTTTTATTTTTTTATAAGATATATTTGATCATGTTCTGAATAAAAATATATTAGTATTATTAATTAAAATGACTTGAATTTAAATTTTGGCACACATCATCTCTATCAATGTCATGTCACTAAAAGTTGATTTTAAATTTATAAGAGGATTAAAATCCTGGAAAAAAAACTTTAAAAATGAATAAAATTATGAATTTTAAAATAAAGGATCAAAACTCAAATAAAAGAAAAAAAATAAGGGGATCAATATTGTAATTAAACTTAAAAACAATTAGGATAACAAAACGACAACAACATTTAAGCTTTCAATATCAACAATAACAATAAGATTAAACTTTTTACTAACGATAACAATATTAAACCTTTTACTAACAAATCAATAATAAAAATAAACAAATCAATAATAAAAACAAATCAATAAAATCATTAATCAATCAATCTCAATAAATGGATGTCAAAAATAAAGATTTTCTACTACTTATTTTATAGGTAATAAATATCAACTTTTTACTTCTAAAATTATGCAACATAAGATATCTCTCCAAAGCTCTACATGTTTAAAAATATATTAATAAAAAATATTAAAAAAAAGTGAACATTTTACTATTATAAATATGTATTACTCAGTCAATGCATAATGTAGATTGGCTTGCTTCTAGAATTTGTCACATTTCCTGATGAATGTTGCATTATCCTTCATCAGAGTGAGCCAATAATAGTTTGCCCTTAACAAATTGTGAGCAAATGCTCGTCTGTTAATGGGATTTCCACATGTCCCCTGGTGGATCTTTGTAAGGACCAAGGAGTTTCACGTTCTCCTAGACATCTTAGCATGGACGAGGCTTTCTCCATCTTATAAATTTCCCCTGATATTGTGGTATACTTTGTTGCACACTTCCAAATCAATTCCGCTTTCATTTCGTCTAGTGGCAGTTCATATGATGATTGTACATAGCCTATTATGGGTGTTATTCAGCGAGTAGCCTAGGCGACTTCAAGAATGTTGGTTTCACGTGCCTCGATATTGAGGGCAGTGGGAGTCTCTTGAATCATAGTGTGGTCTCATCGACTACTAGCGAACTAAATTTTGCTAGAACATCAACCAGTACCAGTGATTTTATACTCCCTCTAGAGATATACTAGATATTATAAATAGATAACTCAATTGCCCAAGATACCATCCTACCTGCAAGGTCTAGTTTCTTCAAGACTTGTCAGATGGGGTAGTTGGTCTTCACCATAATAGTATGCCATTGGAAATAGGGTTTGAGCTTCCTCGCAATTATTATGACCACCAAGGCGAGCCCTTCGATCTTATGGTACCTGGGTTTTGCACCTTTTAGCATCATGCTTACGAAGTAGACAATCTAATTAATTTTGTATTTCTCTAAGACAAACATAAAGCTCATCACCTTCTCAGTGACAAATAGGTACAAATATAGGGGCATGCCTGTTATATGGCGTGTTAATATGGGCAATGTTGCCAGGAATGTCTTAAGATTTGAGATATCTTTCTCACATTCACTTGTCCATTCAAAAACATTCTTGTTTTCTAGGGGGTGAAGAAATGGATTGCTTTGTCACATACACGAGAAATAAAATGGGCTATGGAGGCTAAATGTCGTGTTAGTTATTAAACCTCTTTTACACTGGATGGATTCCTCGTGTTAATGATGGCTTGAAACTTGTCAGATTTAGCCTTTATTTATCTCCTGATTAACATAAATCCTATTAATTTACTTGCTTGCACGCCAAAAGAGCATTTGGCAGGATTTAAGGATGTCTTCTACCTTTTGACTGATTCTAGGATGTATTCTAAATCTGTAGCATTTGTCAGAGTTAGCCTTTATTATACCTTTTGACTGATTCTAGGATGTCTTCTAATTATGCAGCATGGATTTCCCATTCTAATGTTTTTACAATTATATCACTAATATATACTTCTAGATTATGTACAATCTGTTTGGAAAATACATTGTCCATAAGCCTCTGGTAGGTGGCTTGGCGTTCTTCAGCCCAAAAGGCATGACATTGTAGTAGTAGTAGTAGTTGCCATGGGTTGACATGAATATTGTCTTGGGCATGTCCATGGGATCCATCTTAATCTAATTGTAGCCATAAGTGTCAATGAAGCTCATAGTTTTTGTAACTTAAAGATCCATTAATTAGACAATATATGTTGGGCAGTGGATATGGATCTTTAGGGCATGCGACATTTAAGTTAGTGAAGTTGATGCACATGCACCATTTTTTTCAATGACTTCCTCACCAAGACTGTGTAAGCCATCCAACAATGTCCTACCTATTCTTCTCGCCCACCTTACGTTTTCTTTTAGAAACTGGATTCATTATGGAATCAATGGAGAGGTGATGGAAAACCACCATAGTATTTATCATTGGTATATCGGAGGGTGTCTAAGTGAACAAGTATATGATTATTCTTAATAGGGCAACTATAACACCCCATTTCTACCCGACTTGAAATATTAAATCAAAGTTATAAAATTCATCCAACAAACATGGGATATCACATTTTCAACTTTAAAAACCAACAAACAGAGCTTCATTAATAAATCACTTTGAAAACAACACAACGGATCAACAAGTTTCAATCTTAAAACAACTTAAAACTAGTTCATAAACTTAAACAAAAAGCCATAACGACAACACATGTTGTCATCCCTCTGAAGTGCTACGTATCATAGCGACAAACACAAATATGAGACGACTAAGAACTCGACTCTTTGTTACCTGCACATTACCAACAAATGGCAACATTCAAACAGAAGGGGTGAGATATCGAATAACATAAACATGATACGATAATCAATATGTAAACAAGAAAATCATATAATCACACCACATCACACACCAAACAGCATCAACGTTCAACATGCAACCAACAACCGATAACAACATAAATAATGCAACTCGAATGCGACTCAACTTATATATGCATGTGTTTACCCCCAAAATTGGTAAACAAACGCTAGTCCTCCAAAGATACCTAGAATACCCTTGGTTACTCGCAGGACCGACCAGATTGATCCTAGGACATATGCTAAGTTTTGGTCGTTTGCGTAATCGCAATGTTTTTGGGAAAATGTATATGAACCTTTCAGCAAGACTCAAAGATAGTTTTGAACAAGGAAAATAAAGTAAAAGACAAAAGCTTTAAAAATAAAGGAATATAAAAGACAAGACTTGAAATGTAAATGAAAGTAAAGACAAGGCAAAGAATATAAAGATGTTTGAATTATAAAGAAACGCAATAAAACGCATAAGAAGTAAATTGCTTGGAACTGTAAATGACTTAGAAATGTAAAAAGGACTTTAATGTAAAAGTTTGCAGAAAGTAAATGACTTCAAAGGTAAAAGACTTGAAAGTAAAATACTTAAGAGTAAATTTGACATTAAAGATAAAATTGACATGAAGATAAATTTGGTGGTGCTTCAATCACGTACATTCTCACTACACTTGTTTCTCTACACGCGGATACTTTGAGTCTACGGAGTTACTAGTATATATGATTTCCACACACTTATTCACATACTAAACATAGCTATTTATATACATTACAAAGTAATCGTTTTCGACGGTTTCTTCCTAATACTATCCTAAGATGGTGACACTTGTCCCACTACTTGTTGTAGAAGCTTCCTCTTGCGCCACTTGTCTCTGTATTTGAATTGAAGATCACCCACTTTCTCTACAAGCTTGGACGTGTGAAGACTGAAGACCCTTGGTAACTGCCATCTTTGTCGAACATGCCCTTGGTCGAATCCTCTCAACACTTAGAAAGTATTCCAAACTTAGAATTTCACTAAGTATGAAAATAGTAGGTGGGTCCCTTTGACTCTCATCCTTTATTAAGCAAGGTCGAAGACCTCTTTTTAGCCCATAATATAATAACTCATTTTATAAAGCCAAAGTAACCTCATTAACTGCTAGCATCGAAATTTAGGGATAACAAATTGCCCCCCAAAAATGTTCTTTTTGACCATATTGATGAAAAGATCATTTTTTGATATTCATCTTTTCGACGCCAACTTAGGTAAGATGAAAGTATAGTTGTAAACCACCTACCCCATGTTCTAAAACTGTTGTGATTCTTCACCCATGTGCATGACGTCATGTCATAATGGCAAAAATCCCAAAAGTCCCATCAGTCGAATCTGCTAGATTTCAATCATGTGTTTTTTCCTTGAAACAATGCGCGAAACGTCTTTCGTATTAATTGCCTCCTCAACGCGTCAGATTCTAAATGCCACGTGTCCCACTATTTTATGTCTTCATTAAGTGGCAAGATTCTATAACTTCGCGTTATCTTTGGCTATAAATATTGTTTTCAACCAACAAAGAAACTTTTTCTCAACTCTTACGAATTCAGTTTCTTTCTTGCTAAAGTCTTCTTCTTTCTCCTAGAACCCTAAAAAACCTCCATTTTTACTTTCAACAATGGCGTCTTCCAAGGCTACCGTTTCCCAGAAGAAAGGTCAGAAGGATAAAACCTTCTGTTTTGAGCAAACTCTCGAACCTTTTACCAACATCACTGAACCTAAAACCGTCCATAATCCTCAATTTGCACCTGTGCCTCTAGTCAACGAAATCAGGAGCGTCTACCGTTCTCAGGTAATGATTCCTTTTCTGGTGAATGATTGTCCCCTTGTTGTATCTGGCCCTTGGGCTGTTGTACCTAATACAGATGAGAAGTTGAAGAAGTTTTTCCCTTGTTATCATAAAACTCAACCCTTAGGGCACAAATACCTCCCTAAAGTTGATGACGCATCAACTGATCCACCAACTCTCACTTAGCTGAATCTGAAGTATCTTTATGATGATACCAGACTGGTTAGAGTTGTTAACCAGTTTGCTGAGTTTGATGAGTGGTTGGCTAGGTTGGAGAAAACTAAGGTTGAACACTGGAAGGAGATTGGGATATATGATCTTTTGATGCTGACTAAGACTCACATCCCCTACTGCCTGAACCTTCTGGCTGCCTCATTGTATTTCTGGGATTGCACCCATTATACTTTTCATCTACCATGTGGGATGGTTACTCCCACCCTTTTCGACATAACCGCTATCACAGGGCTTCGTCCTGATGGGCCCACATATGATCCCACCATTGATGTTGAAGACACTATTGGCTTCCATGCATCCAAGTTGATATACACTCCTTTCCTTCAGCATCATTCAAAACCATATGCAGAGGTAGTTTCTGACGAAGAGTATATTGCTTTTCTGACTCTCTGGCTATCCAGATATGTCTTCTGCACCAAGTCATATTAGGTGGCGAAGAATTTTATGCCGTTAGACCAATAACTTCATAACAAGAGGAAAGTTTGCTTGAGCGAACTTATTCTAGCAAACCTCTACGAGTCTCTCTGTGAAGGGGTGACTCGAATGAGGAACTCAAAGGATGAATCTGGTTCCTTGAGTCTTACTGGACCTCTCAGGCTCCTTCAATTGTGGCTAAATGCCACCTTTGAACCTTCGCTTCCCAGGAAAGGGAAGGTTAATGAAGAATCAGAAGAAATAAGGCTCAGAAGCACATAGGGTATTCGGCTGGCGAAGCTCACGCCTACTAACAAAGGTGTAACTCTGAAAGAGGCTTTCTCCAGCTTCTTGATGTTTTCCCTTCAGTATGACTTCACACTATCCATGGCTCCTTTTATGGAAAGGAAGTATGGGCCTAGATGGTTCACTGGGGATTTCCCCAACTCCGCTACGAGGAAGCTACATTTGGACTCTATTTCCATCTGGGAAGCGTTTTTGATTCCCAGGTTCTTCGTTTATAGGCTGAATGGTGGAAAACCTGATACGACCCTTATTACTTATCAACCTAATCTGGTGTCCAGGCAATTTGGGTTAGGTCAGAGTTTCCCTAGATGCCTTTATAACAAAAATAAATCCATGTTATCTTTTCCAACAACCTATTCGATGAGGTCGAAGTCAACCAAATCCTTGCCAAATGGGCATCCCATAAGGCAGTTTTGTCTCCCATCTTCTTTCTTCCGTCGACTCAGCATACCCATCCTTTCAATAATTGGTGGCGCCAATATTACAGTGAGAACTTTCTCATTGCCAATGAATTTTCCGCCCTTCTTGACCTGACTTTTGTGAATGTGCAGGAGAATGTCAAGAAATGTAAGTCTACTCACATCCAGGAGATACAAGCTTTTCAAAAATACTTTGAAACTGTCTATCGACCAGATGATCTTAGTCGAACCATTCGTGAGGCTGCTGTCACTTTGAAAGAAAAGTTTTTGCAAAAGATGGATAAATTGAAAATCCCTTCCAATGTTCCTCGTGAGAGGCGATATGAGGTGGCTTTTCAACTTTTTCCTCCAAAATTTCCTAGACTGCCTTCAGCTGATTTTGGTATGGAATTTTCCCCTCGATTTCCTGACTGGTTCATCTGTGGGGATTCAATAAAGATCCTTCAGCAACAGTCTCAGTCGAAAGCCCAAAGGGTGGTCGCGACTAAGCATACGCTGGACAATTTCAAATGGCACCTTCACATAGGGATCAAAGACGTCCATGTCGAAACATACATATGTGAAGGTTTGAGGATTATACTTACTTCTTGATAGCTGATCCATTAATGACTCTTATAATTTATTTTGTCATTTTCAGCAATTCCCGAGAAGCCCACTGCCCCCAAGGTAGTGGTAATAAAGGAGAACAATGAAGGCAATAAGGTATGCAAAATTCCTGAGTTGTATAACTTCTGCATATTCGCCTTCTTATTTTTGGTTATCTTTTCAAACAACTATCAAGCCTTCGACGCCCCTGAAGAAGGGTAAAAAAGCTTCCACCCCTATCCCTGGCGACGAAGATGAGTCTCGTGAGGAACGAGTCCTTAGGAAGAAAAGGAAGGCTACACAACCTCCTAATGGTACTGGCCAGTCTTCTTCCAAGACGACCAAGATTATAAAAAAGGTGCCTGCTGAGGGTGATGTCAAAATTATTCTTGCTACCCCGACGGTGAAGCCTGCTGGCGCCCTAGAGATTGTCAACTCTAGCCCTGGTGGCGAAGAGAATGAGGTAATTAACTTATCATTTTATTTCCTTTCTTAAACTCTTCTTATCACCCTTACTTGACTTCTTTTCTTTTTTCAGAAGACCGGGGCTGGTGTTGCCCAGCAACCTTCAGATGATACCCTCACGCCTGACACTCTTCTGAACAGCCAAGGTGAGTCAACTTATCACCCAAACTCTGATTTTGGGTCTGGTTATGGTTCCTTGAGTGAGGTTAACCAACCTATGTTTATGGCAGTTGTCCATCTTTAAGCAGTCGAAGCCGCTCCATACTCTCCGGCCAAGACTACCACTCAGCAATCTCATACTTCTGATTCGAAGCGTGAGTGTGAGATTCCCTATGGCAAAGATCTTTATGGCCAGACGAGCAGGCTAGTTAAGGAACTAGACGCAACTTTTGCTTCCGAAAGAGGAGAAAGTGGTGAACACTCTGAAGGTCTTGCCCCCTCTAGCCCCAAAATTAAGGAACCAGAGGTTGATGATAATCCCCAAGCTACTGCCCAAGGCCCTTACATAATTGACCTTGAGGAGGAGGAGGACGAAGGAGAGGATGAGGAAGTTAGTGGGGAAGGCAAAGGGGAAACTGATGCAAAAATAGAGGAAACCTTACATAATTGACCTTGATCATAAAAGCATGTTGCTTTGAATGTTCAAGCCTTGAATATGTGGTGCATTGTTTATAAATCAATTGTCAAAAGTGTGTTCATGCTACTTGTTGACGTTTGTCCATATTCATTCATTGCTTGATCATGATGCCTTATTGATGTGTAATTGGTGTGTGATGCATAAGTATGTGCATTCTTTCATGATGTTTGCATAAGCATTCGATTATGACATGCCTTTCACTGCTATATTATTGTTTGTGAGCTGTAAAATGTGTGTTGTCTTGTTCTGTTTTTGACTTTTAACATCTGTTGTGGTGTTGAATGTGAGCTATTAATTGTTGTTGTGCATGCTGGCTGTCTTTTTATAATTATGCAGGTGCTGGAACACCGTGGTAAGTGTTTTTTGTGGTTTATTTCTTTGTTTTCCCTTGTTTTTGCTTGTTCCTTTAGGTGCCTAGTCCAAAATTAATTTTTAATTAAGTTGGAGTAGGATAGAAACCTTAACTATAAGATCAATTTTTCATGCTAACACTAGGATTGAGTCTCCCATTAGTATTTTCTTTTAAACCTTTGAGTCTCTCTTCTTTCTCTCAAACAAAATCAAAACACTTAATAAGTACATATGTGTATAGTGCACCACGAGCCTTAAGCACATGGGAAATGATGAGGAAAGGTATCCTTTGCTCTTCTAGGGTACTTTGCAAACGTTCCATTTGGGAGCGGTCTTGTAAAGTATTCGCTCCTATATCATAGTCTTTAGTGTTATACATACAACAAACAAAACAACAAAAACACTTATCTTAAAAGACTTTTAACAAACAATTATTTTTCTCTTCTCATCTCATTCGGGTGCAGGCGTAAGACATGTCGAGTCCGTTCTACCGTAAACAAGTAACACACGAGCTGCAACACCTAAACTGCTAGAACACGCATTTGGCATCGTCCCTTAAAAAATATAAAAGCTTTGTTTGTCACCCGTAGTGAGCTGAACTATAGCGTTATGATTCTCATTTTAGCTGAGATACGTAGGAACAAGCGAGATGCTTACCGAGCAAACTTCCTTGTTCTGGTTAGAACCACATCGACTTTGATTCTCGTTCTCGGCGAGATACGTTAGGCTGGGACGCGATGTCTTCTCGAGTTAACTTCTTTCATCACCCGTTTTGTTTTTCTTTCGTTATTTTCACTTTTCGTTCCTTTCTTATCCTTTCAGCTAGCAGCAGATGATGTTTCAAATGACGACACCTGTTGAGTAGGGCAACAAAGGGTGGATCCCATCGAGTACAATGGATACGAAGGGATGTGAATATATTTCATTCGTGTAATCGACTCCCGAGCCTAGACATGATTGCGATGACCTCGTCTTTTTCTTTTCTTCCTAGATTTTCTTCGATCGTTTCCTTTCCCTTGTTGGGATAAATAACGTTACGGTGACGACTCTTTTATTTTCCATCAATTGTTTTTTCGAATTACGACACAGCCTTCGATGAATCCTTTACAAATATACTAGGATAACATGTTTAATAAATTGGTCTACTTATAAAAGATTAATAAGACTTTTAATTTCTTAAATGCAAGTAGATGAAATACGCCTAATAAAACCGGTACAAAATCAAAGTTTTATATATTTAAATAAATATTTTTAAGGAGTTTGAAATTAACTTTTTTATTTAACGAGTTTAGCTAATCCGAATCTTAAGTATATCAAGCCATAGACTTCTTACATACGGTTCTAAAAACATTTGTAGAATGATAATTTTGAATAATTTTGAATTCAACGAACAAGATCTAAGAAAACCAACCAATTATCATGTCAACCCAATTTTCTTTCTAGTGTTCGAAATTTCACCACATAAAATTAAATAAGTTGAATACTGTGAATTCAAATTTGTGTTATTGAGGTGGAATATCTCTTTACATCTATCAATTGAATTAACTTAATAAAACCATATCAAACCAACTTTTTTTTTTGTCAAGTAGTTTAATGTATGTAATTTCACATCTTAACGAGACTATGAAAAATCTGTCAGAACTTGAAACCATAATATTGAATTATTGATAAATAAAAGAGAAAATTAGAGTGTGAAGAGGAAAAAGAAATTAAGAAAGAAATAATTAAAGGTGAAAAATTGTTATTAACTATTGATGAAAATGCCTCCAAAATATTTATACGAGTACAATATTATACAATGATTAAGATACAATTTACATAATCAAATAACTAAAAAAAATTAAAAGCTCGTACTTATAATCGATTACACTAAATATATAACAAATTATGACTGCTACAAAAAAATAATTTATTTTTGATAGTAAACAATTACATGGTTACATTAATCAATTACAATTACGGTATTTTCTGTGATTTCTTCAACTCATAAGTAATTGTTGTCTTGCTTTAATCGATTATACTCTGTATTAACTTATGAGTGTACTTGAATTAAAAGAAAATACGTTTAACAAAACCAATTTTAAAAGAGTATTTAGAATATTATAGATATAATTATGTAACACATGGATAAGACATCTAATGAAGCTTTAAATTATTTTTTAAGAAAAATATCTATGAAGAGTGTCCTTTTCTTAAGACCTGATTTTATTTTATTTTTGGTTAAAGTTTTTCTCTTCCATGTACCAAGAGAAAACTAATTTACTACATAATTCCCTTAACAAACTAAGGGGCGATTAATTCAACGAAACAATTCATTGAGAAAGATGTTGAAATGATTACGTGCGAGAATTAGATTACCGAAATTACCCTCACCGACCTCAACGGCTATTTGTTTGAATTCCCCACGCTGTCCCCACTCACCAATAATGTCCTGGCATTCTCGAGCGTTTTACTTTTCATTTATTTTTCTTGTCTTTTTATTCTCTTTGTCTAAGCAATAATTATTTGCAATGGGTTTTCAATTAAAAATAATTATCTAATATCTAATTAATAAAATAATAATCCGTTAACTACCAATTAAGATTTTTTTTATTAATTACTAATTGAGTTGACACAAAAGGATATTTTTGTCAATTCACAAAATGTTGTCTTATTATTCAATTGACATTAATTATTGTTGATGTGTATTTACCTTATTTTTTTCTTTAACAAACTAAAAGAAAATAAGCATATTGATTACGAAAAAGAAGCTGTGGAACACAGCTAAGGGGTTTGTCCACAACTCTTCCAATTCCAAATCAATGTGGAAAATTGATTTTCATTTAAAACACTCTAGGGAATTTGGAAAACATCTTTACACCATGTCTCCCCAAATTCTTGGTGTATTTATTTATTCAACCCTTTTATAAGCATATTCTCTATCTTCTTCATTCATCTACCTCATAAAGGGTTTACGCATTCTTTGATCTCTCCACTCGGGATAATCTCTAAACCCCTAATTCTTAATCCAATTTATTTGATAACAATGTTCTCATCTTCTACTGATTAACATTCGTATTTTTCAGATGTATGTTAGAGTTTTTATTAATGTTATCTTTCATGTTCATATTAGATCTATGCATATTAGATCAGTAGTTTCTCAAAGAACAAATGTGGAGATCAGATTGTAGGAAGCAGATGCCCAAAAGAGATGTTTTAGTACCTACGTGGCTATGACATTTTCATTATATAATTGCCTCACGATGAAGATGGCGGTGAGTAATTTAAATCAATTGAAGTTTACTACTAAATGATATGATAATGTATGTTTCTTTTTATACTAATAATTTCTTTAGTTTTTGGTTAAAACTCACATATCAATTTGGAGATTATAATTGGTTATAGACATTTAAATTAATGACTTTTCTCTCCTCTGATGTCTCGCTTCATAATTTAATCCTCATCTAAAAAAGTGTTCTACTTTTGTTAGGGAACTGTGTAGAAATTGGTATACCGATGCTTCAATTGGTTGATGGATTGTCGCAAGTAAGTGACACAATGAAATAATAGTTGTTTTTCTCATTAATGTTTATGTTCTTCAGAAGTAATATTGATGTGAAGTTCTCAGTGATGCGATAGACTAGGACACCGCCATAAACGCCAAGGTCGAATGTAACACCCCAAAGTCGATTTTTGATTTAATTGATGTGTTTGTTATGAGTTTGATGAATTATTTGATGAGTTGATGTTTTGTGGAGTTATGAGTGTGACTTAATATTTTAATAATATTAGGATATTAAGTATAGTGAGTTTATTTAATTAATTCAGATTAAATAAATAAAATAAGAAGAATTGGAGGATAAGGGTAAGATGGTCTTTTGATAGAGGATTAATGAGGGTATTATGGGGGAAGACTAAAGAGGTCCTAGGGACAAGAGTGACAAAAAAGTAAAGTTGGTTTGTATGATCATTTGGACAATCGCACTTTTTGAGAGAAAGGAAGAAGAGCTATGAGGAGGAAAGTCTAGAACTTGAAGGTTAGAGAGAGTTTTTGAGAAGTTATCGAAAGGATTACAAAACCTAAGGTATGTGGAGTATTTTTCGTTCGGTACTGTAATGTAGAGATAAAATTTGGGGGTTTTGAGGTAGAATTTTAGGGTTGTGGGTTTTTGTTGATGAATTGCTTTATGATGATGATTTTGTGATGATTTTGATGAATATAATGATGTTATATGATATGTATGATGATAGTATGAGTAATATTGAGTATGATTATGATTTTCTACTATGCTGCTGCTGAATTGCTGGTTTTTGGGAGTTTTATCGCAGAAGGGCGACTCTGAAATCGCAGAAATTTTGGAAAGATCACAAAGATCGCTTAGAGAGCTACAACTTGCTTAGCGAGTAAGTAAGAATTTTAGAAATAAAAAACCCATGAGTTGGTCGCTTAGCGAGGGGCCTAGCTCGCTAAGCAAGACCTGACTTGTTTTAAAAATTATCTAATTCTGAATAATTATTTAATTGATGTGTTTTGTTGTTCTAAGATGTCATGATGCTTTAGTGAGGTCGTATGATGCATTTAGAAACTATATGAGTAGGAATGGTGATAAAATGATGTATGGTGATTTGAGTTGCTTTCATGAGTTTATGAAGTAGGATGACATGACTTAGAGGAATGTGTTATATGAGGAAAATATATGATGAGTAACTGAGTTGCTTTCATGAGTTTATGAAGTAGGATGACATGACTTAGAGGAATGTGTTATATGAGGAAAATATATGATGAGTAACGATGAATGCAAACAACAAGTATGTGTCTATGAAATCAGAGTTCTACATGAAAAGGCATCACATTTTCATCATAACATCATGTAAACAACAAGTATGTGTCTTGTCCCGTAACACGGGTCGTAACTTTAATTCATAATAACAAAACATTCCAACATTTAGCAGCGGATCAAAAGTCAACTTGTTTAAATATTCTTAATTAAAAGTCAACTTGTTTAAATATTCCCAGTGTTACACGACTCATAGCAGGACACCACCTAACTATATACACACAGGATGCACTCCGAGCGACTTCCGATCACCGAACTAAGTTTCAGAATTTGCAGGATGGCATAATAGACCATCACAAAAGGCAGGCAATGTGAGTAATCCAAATTCGATAAAAATAATATAAATATTGAATTATAAGAGAACAATAATCATACAATGATTACAACAACTCACCCACATAGAATCATCAACAATAGACATCATCAAACAAAAAATGTGATCATGTTATGCCACATAGAATGTAATGCAACTTCATAAATGCATGTGGTATCGGTTTCAACATGTGATGGATACTGGTCATCTACTCTCCACAAGGAAGCACAACATAATCAACAACACCTCAATCCACATAATGGGATTGAAGCCTAAATTCAACATAGGGGATGCCATGAATGCAAGATACAAAAAACAATATCATCATCATCATCTTTCATCAATACGTGTATCAACATTCATTATTTATCATCAACATAGTTTATTCATACCATCACTACATCATGTCATTATTCCTACTACTTATTCATCTTTTATCTCATATCATCACTACTACTATTAAGTTTAGCATACTTAAACATCTAATAAATTTTCTCCAGCAACAACATAGCAACATTGCACGACAATCTGACATCAAAATAAGCAACAAAAGAAACATTTTTTCCTGAAAATACAAGGCTCGCTAAGCGAGGAAACCAGCTCGCTAAGCGGCGAACTCACTGACTCTGCTCGCTAAGCGAGAAACGCGATTCGCATAAATAAACCCTGCAATTTCTACAGAACCCAACCACACTCAGTGTAACACCCCAAATCTACCCAGCACAAAATCATAAATCAGAGTTTTCAAAATTCAACATAAAATATAGGATGCCACATTTTCGACTTTAAAAACACCAATATTTAATCGCATATCCACATGGATACATAACACATATAGATCGGGAGACAAATAAGGACTTAATTTATTTTATAAACCAAAACATTATTTATTACTAAACAACATGTTCATAATTTTTAACTTCATTGTCATGAAAAAACAATTCATTTATCAACTTATAAAACAACTTGTAACAACATATTATTTTGTTCAACCAACTTTTAAATACAACAATAATAACGAGGAAGGACTATGACATAACAAGCGTCAACCCCCCGAGTGTTACGTATCAAAGCGACGACACCGACTTGACTATGAAGGTAAGCAACTCTAATCTGGAATACGTACATGTTACCAACATAGGGGCAACATTCAAACAGAAGGGATGAGATATCTAACAATATAATCAGAATATATGATAAATAACACATTAGATCAGATTTCCTAAATCACCACTTCACAACACAACAACAACTTAACAATAAGAGATACATCACACCAACATAATATACGACTTGGAAATGAAAATTAGACAAATGTGATGCATGTGGTACCATTTGGAGTAAAACTCCCAACTTAAAATATGCCAGGTTATCGAGGCATTTACAAGGCATAAGCCTTCAACTTCATAATTTTGTCAATCCAGGCCAACGTAGTGAGCATCCGCTCCAACTTAGAAATGCAATGTATGTCATGCAACTCAACATGATTATCAACCAACAACTATAACAACATAACAACTACAACAATCAACATTGGATCAAAGGCCTACATCTTAACAACTTTATCCAACTTTGGCTCGAAGGCCTACAACTTATCAATATTGACCAAAGGCCTTCAACCACAACGACAACTCAACATTGGCTTTACGCCTTAAAACAACAATGACTATAACAAAATAACTTTGTCTCAATGGCCTGCAACATAACAACAACAACCAACTTTACAACTTAGCAACAACAACAATCAACTATACTATGTTCCTATTCAACACAAGTTTCGACTAAAACCGATTAGTTAAACTAGTTATTATGCTCTGTTATTGCTACTTACAAACTTTTGCTTATTATTATGCTTATGTTAAATTCACCACAACAACTACACACCAAAACTTGCTACTTAATTACCACATTGCTACTTAAATATTCTAGCCACATAATAATTATTATTATTCTAAACATATAGGTACACATACTGCTACTAACATCCTGCAGCTAAATTCTTATCAGCAGTCGACTTACCAAAACCTGCTACCAAAAATACTCCTTGCTGCTACTAAATGCTTCATTTTAGTTATAACTAGCACTACTATTGGCTTATCAAAATGTTACTGCTATACAACTACTTCTTTTCAAATAGTAATATTCCTACTGCTACTTATTTATAAGTTAAATGTGATTCTCTCATTAGATAAAGCTCCTGAAACCAAGGGTATAGGTGTAAGGTAACAGACTAAGAATTCAACGCAGAAACACAACTAAATATGAAGCAGGTCAGTGTGACGTTCGTAACACATTCATGACCCTCGTCACCAAAATGTGACGGTCATCATAAAAAGGGGACGATCGTCCCAATTCCTTGACGGGATTCACCATTTCCGGACGGTCGTCGCACCTACAAATCCCATTCCTCGTCTCATTTTCATCTCTACTTCCTTCTCTTATCAAGTTTTCATCGCAAACCTCAACCATTCATCTCAGACCAACTATCCAGCTAATTCAATACACCAATTCAACTTCAAACTAATATATATTCATACACTACAATCCCGATTAATCAACTTATAATTAATTCAACACATATCAATTCCTTTATTTAATCAACAACTTATCAATCACATCAACTTATTCAACCACACAACATAACAACTGACAACAATAATTCATACAACCAATCCCACATGTTTTCATCATACAACCCCGATTAGAGAGTTATAATCCCACCCTTACCTTTGGATCGAAGGCGCCTCTAACAATTTGATCAGAACCCTAACTCTTCCTCTCCTAAGCATTTCTCGTAACCTCTAGTTATCAACTTCACGTTCCTTCTCCTCTTACTTATTCTCCTCCAAAACTTAACTTCCACTTATTATTTCTTTTTATTATAATAATTATTATTATTGTAATCTTAATTGGGATTACTAATCAGCACCCCCCCCCCCCACGAATACTCCCAACAACGCAATGACTAAGCCCACTTATTAAAAATAACACAATTCTACTTATTATCCCACAACTTAATCAACTAAAATCTTAATCTAACTTATCAAGACACAACTTAATTAATTCAACTTAATCCAACGAACGACAATGCAACTTAAATCAACTTAAATCAACTCATTTAACTTAATTCAAACCAACTTAGCAACTTATCACAAACAACTTCAACAATCCAGCATAAATCAACGCCAATAATTCAAATATAATTAATTAAATAATTAATTAATAAACATGGCGTTACAACTCTCCCCCACTTAGGATATTTTCGTCCTCGAAAATTCATCCGATTCAACTACTCCAACTATTTATTCCATCCGACTAATAAACTCTCATCTTTGAAGGCAACCTACACATACTACAAACAATAATTCACAACTTTAATGGTAACAACAACACGAACAACTCTCAAGCGATGCACTTGATAACTATCAACACAACACGACGAGTAACCAACTTACGAATTAACCGGTTTAAGGACTCGAACACAATAACATAGAAACACACAACTTAAACACAATGTTAATACAACCAAGCTACCAACGTCGTTGTCATTCACCTACGAACAACTGCACTACACCACACGTTCGCGATGCACTCTGATTACTTGCATACTACCAAGTTTACAGAGTTTAACTCCAACTTCTAATCATCAAAATTGATATATCAACAAAGCCTTCGACTTTATCCTTTGGAATTTCGTTCCAACAGATATTCTAACTCTTGTAGTTACCAAATACTTCCAACTTAGATCCATAAGACAAAAACGTTGAACATTCGACGTAATTACAACATCGACTACTTCCCAATTATCCTCAACATAACTACAACTTTTCTATATTCTAACAACATGTCCTTCAAAAATCATCTTAAACACACAACATCATTACAACAACATAAGGTACAAGGGTCCAACGAATCTCCACAAGACAACTCATATTATTCGCTTCCAACAAATTCAACATACTGAATCCTCGATTCTTACTCACATCGACACAACCCTTCATAATTCCTTATCCAAATCAACACAGCTAAACAAATCTTCTTGTTCCAACCAAAATCTCACTTTAATAAACCAACTTATAATTTCACTTCGTCTAATACTTGCAACTCACTCTATCCGACATTCTCGTCGAATCATGGTCTTACATTTCCATAACACTATTCAATCCAAATGCGACTTCATGCTATCATCTTTAAATCTAACTAATATCCTTATATACGAATCGCCATCGATAAATCAAACAATCCTCAAGCACTTGGCTTGACTTCAACCAATTCGACGTACATACCATACTAGTTGGCATGACACATATATCCATCAATTATGATTTCGTCTACTATCAACAATAGATTAAGGATGATCAGTTCCTCAATTTTTCAATAGACATTCGACAACCATAACAGTGGCATAAATCATCATTACCCAATGCAATAGCGTACTTCAACTTTTGCCCAAAGTCCGTAATCATAATGCTCCGTCAACTCTCTAAGGCTCACCAACATTTTCTTAGTTTCCTTAATTCCGACTTCGTCAATTATACCACAACATTCAAAATCCAATACACAACCTCTTCTACATGCTTGCAGTACAACATAACTTAAAATATTCTTCTAACACCATAGTCGCTAAAACATCAGCATAATCTGATTCGGTTCGCTTCCAATTACAACTTTCATCCAAGCAAAAAAAAATTCTTAACAACACTCATCAAATATCCGTCTTCCTTTCAAAATTTCCATCATCTAACATCGACTCTTTAACCATCCTCATTCTACATAAATCGTATCTCTATGCATTCTCCGATACTTTCTCATTCCTTCTAATACCAACATCTTATTCCTTATCAACATTTCACACTCGTCTTCATCTTTCCAAAATTTCAGCAATAAACGCTCAACTTCGAACACAATTATCTCTTCCATTAAAGACCTCCAAATCAAAAAATTATATTCCAACATGAAGATAATTTTGTGCAAATTCCAGAACTTTAAAAATCGCTTGAATCTGACTCACGAGTAAAATGTTATCCTCCTTGCAAAGGGACTGGTCAATAATCCCTGTATGCAGAATTTTCCAAAAATCAATAGCAAACCCAACTATTAAAACACACTTATCTCCCTCATTACAAACCTCCTGAATGTAAAACCTATATGCAAACTATAGGTAATTTTGTAACCTTTCCAAAAAGTCAAGAATCGCTTCAATCCGAATCATGAGTAAAACGTTATGCCTCTTTTACTGACAGCTACTCCAATAATTACAAAAACAGAATTTGAGATTGATGAACATAAGTTCCATCTCTCTCTCTCTCTCTCTCTCTCTCTTGATTCCAAAATCTACCGAGAATCTTTTCTTTTCATCCAACTACGATAATTACTCTTCTTTAATCCAATTATACTCAAGGCATAGTAATCTACCGACTTGGTCCATCGCTTATCATTTCCTTTGAGTTAATTCCTTATTCTCAATCAACTCACCATCCATCATCTACGCACATCTCCAAATCGGCTGATAGGAAATTCATGAGTCCATTCACTCGCTAGTCAGTAACAACATCTCTTTAACAACCTTGCACTCTTGAAATTAACATCATCTTGAATCAAATCCTACATACCAACAACACATCCGGGAGCAATCATCTCCCCCACTTAATTTCCAAACCAACACCTGCAGACAATGACTAGAAACCAATAAACAAGTACCGACAGTGTTTCACACACATGTCGCGTACACAGGAATCAACGACATTAGACAACATTGGCCAGACGGACCGACCTGCTCTGATACCACTAATGTAACACCCCAAATCTACCCGGCGGAAAATCATAAATCAGAGTCTTCAAAATTCAACATAAAATATAGGATGCGACATTTTCGACTTTAAAAACATCAACATTTAATTACATATCCACATGGATACATAACACATATAGATCGAGATACAAATAACAATTTCATTTATTTATAAACCCAAACATTCTTTATTACTAAACAACATGTTCATAATTTTCAACTTCATTGTCATGACAGAACAATTCATTTATCAACTTATAAAACAACTTGTAACAACATATTCTTCTGTTTAACTTCAACTTTTAAATACAACAACAATAACAAGGAACAACTATGACATAACAAGCGTCAACCCCCCGAGTGTTATGCATCAGAGCAACGACACCGACTTGACTACGAAGGTAAGCAAGTCTAATCTGGAATACCTGCATGTTACCAACATAAGGGAAACATTCAAACAGAATGGGTGAGATATCTAACAATATAATCAGAATATATGATAAATAACATATTAGATCAGATTTCCTAATTCACCACTTCACAACACAACAACAACTTAACAATAAGAGATACAACACACCAACATAATATATGATTTGGAAATGAAACTTAGACAAATGCGATGCATGTGGTACCATTCGGAGTAAAACTCCCAACTTAAAGTATGTTAGGTTATTGAGGCATCTGCAAGGCATAAGCCTTCAACTTCATAATTTTGCCAATCCAGGCCAACGTGGTGAGCATCCGCTCCAACTTAGAAATGCAATGTATGTCATGCAACTCAACATGATTATCAACCAACAACTATAACAACATAACAACAACAACAATCAACATTGGCTCAAAGGCCTACATCTTAACAACTTTATCCATCTTTTGCTCGAAGGCCTACAACTTATCAACATTGGCCAAAGGCCTTCAACCACAACAACAATGGCTTTACGCCTTATGTAAACACCCCAAATTTTCCATCTCACTTTCTCAGGCCTTGGCTTATGATCACCCATATTGCATAGCATATCATTACATCTTACATTACATATTCACCTTTAACATCTCATTGCATCTCTGCACAGTTAGGGTTTCTGATCAGATGAATCTTGAAGAGAGTATGAGGTATCTCAGAGACCATGAGGCATGACAAGAAGGTACTTGAGCGTTCTAAGGTCATATTATACCCCCAAGGATTCTTGAAAGTCAAAATATCACAAGAGATTGCAGAGTTACCCAGGCAGGACCAAGGCTCCTACACATATGACCTGAAATTAGGGTTTTGGGTTTGAGGCCCTTACAACCAAATTTTTTGGTCATTCTTGATTCCACTGGTCTTTATATAATATAGGGAGCTTGTGTATGAAGTTTGATGCAAAAACTCACTGAGGAAGTCATTTGATAAAGCTGTAACTTGTTGTGCAAGAAAAGTCAGGATTAGGGCATCTGAGGCCTCCAACAAGGGTTACAAAGGGTCATCATCATAAATTTGAGGTCCTATGACCTTTATTTGGTCTTAGGAATGCTTTAAAGATCACAATATTGAAGAATTTTGAGCCATTGCAAAAGTTGCCATTTTTGGACATGACTTGCAATGAAAATTTTCCATTTTGGGAAAGATTTTCAACCTCCATATTGGATGTCAGCTTCAGAATTGAGTGAGTTGAAGAAACAACTTGAATAACTTCTTGCGAAGAAATTTATTCATCCGAGTGTTTCTCCGTGGGGTGCTCCTGTGTTGTTGGTTAAGAAAAAGGATGGTAGCATGAGGGTGTGTGTCAATTATCGACAACTGAATAAGGTGACTATTAAGAATAAATACCCACTTCCGAGGATTGATGATTTGATGGATCAATTAGTAAGAGCTTGTGTTTTTAGTAAGATTTATTTGAGGTCGGGTTATCATCATATTTGAGTTAAGGCAGATGATATTCCCAATACAGCTTTCAGAGCGAGGTATGGTCACTATGAATATATTGTGATGCCTTTTGGTGTATCCAATGCACCTGGTGTATTCATGGAGTATATGAATCGAACCTTTCATGAGTATTTGGATAAGTTTGTTGTGGGTTTTATTGATGACATCCTAATTTATTCAAAGTCAGAAGAAGAACATGAAGGACACCTGAGGATTGTATTACAAGTGTTGAGAGAGAAGAAGTTTTATGCTAAGTTGTCGAAGTGCGAGTTCTGGTTGAAGGAAGTGAGTTTCCTTGGCCATGTGATTTCTAGTGGTGTGATTTCAGTAGATCCTTCAAATATTGATGTTGTGTTAAAATGGGATACTCTGAAGTCTGCTACTGAGGTTAGAAGTTTTCTTGGTTTGGCCGGTTATTACCAAAACTTCATAGAGGGTTATTCTAAGTTGGCATGGCCTCTTACTCAGTTGACTAAAAAGGTTCAGGCTTATGTGTGGGATGTTGAGTGCGATGAGGGTTTTGTTGAATTAAAGAAGAGGTTAACGACTGCTCCAGTATTAATTTTTTCGAATCCAAATGAATCTTTTGTGGTGTATTGTGATCCTTTGAAGATGGGTCTTGGTGGTGTGTTAATGTAGAATGGTCAAGTGGTTGCCTATGCTTCTAGACAACTATGTGTTCATGAGAGGAACTATTATACCTATGACTTAGAGTTGGCAGCCGTGATTTTTGTGTTAAAGATTTGGAGACACTATTTGTTTGGATCGAAATTTGAGGTGTTCAGCGATCATAAAAGTTTAAAATACTTGTTTGATCGGAAAGAACTAAACATGAGGTAGAGAAGATGGTTAGATATGTTGAAAGACTTTTATTTTGATTTGAGTTACCACCCTGGTAAGGCTAACGTTGTTGCAGATGCTTTAGGTAGGAAGACTTAGCATATGTCTGATCGAGAAATTTAGAGACATGAGTTTGTTGTGTGAGACTACATCTGATAGTGTGAAGTTGGGTATGCTGAAATTGAATAATCATATTATGGAAAAGATCCGTTTAGGACAATAATCAGATTTGAAGTTGGTTAATGAAATGACTTTGATTAACCAAGGTAACGGAGGAGAGTTCTGAATTGATGAAAATGGTATGATGAGGTTTCGAGATTGTGTGTGTGTTCCCGATGTTCCAGAGTTGAAGAAGAGTATTTTAGAGGAAGGACATCGAAGTAGATTGAGTATCCATCCCGATGCTACTAAAATCTATCATGATTTGCAAAAGTTGTTTTGGTGGCCGGGTATGAACAAAGATGTTGCGGAATTTGTGTATACTTGTCTAGTTTTCCAGAAATCAAAGGTTAAACATCAAAAGCCTTTAGGTATGATGCAACTGTTGAGTATTCCAGAATGGAAATGGGATAGAATTTCCATGGGTTTTGTGAAAGGTTTGTCGAAGAAGGTGAGGGGAAATGATTCCATTTGGGTGATTGTTGATCGATTAACTAAGTCAGCGCATTTCTTACCGATGAAGATTAATCATTCCATGTCGAAGCTAGCAGAGATGTATATTGATGATATTGTGAAGTTGCATGGGATACCTTCGAGTATCGTGTCAGATAGATATCTGCGGTTTACATCGAGATTTTGGAAGAGTTTATGATGCTTTAGGAATCACGTTGAGGATGAGTTCTGCTTATCCATTCGCAGATAGACGGTCAGACAGAACAGACTATCCAATCTTTAGAGGATTTGTTGAGGTCTTGTGTATTTGATCATGGAGGTGCGTGGGATAGTCATTTGACATTGATTGAGTTTACTTATAACAATATTTTTCATGCAAGCATTGGTATGGCTCCGTATGAGGCATTGTATGAGAGGCGGTGTAGGACTCCATTGTGTTGGTATGAATCAGGCGAGAGTGTTGTGCTCGGACCAGAGATTGTGTAGGAGACGACTAAAAAGATTAAGATGATTCAAGAGAGGATGAAGACTTCACAAAGTTGTCATAAGAGTTATCATGATAAGAGGAGGAAATCACTTGAATTTCAAGAGAGAGATCATGTGTTCTTGAGGGTTACTCTAGTGACTGGTGTTGAGCGATCATTGAAGTCCAAAAAGCTCACTCCGTGTTTCATTGGACCGTATCAGAATTCACAAAGGGCCAGAGAGGTGGCATATCGGATTGCATTACCACTGTCACTTATGAATTTGCATGACATATTTCATGTGTCACAAATGAGGAAGTATATTGCAGATCCGTCGCATGTGATTCAGATGGATAATGTTCGAGTAAGAGATAATTTAATTGTGGAAGTTTCGCCAGTACGAATACATGGCAGAGAAATGAAATGATTAAGAGGTAGAGAGATTGCCTTGGTGAAGGTATTGTTGGGTGGACCAGCTGGTGATAGTTGGACTTGGGAACGTGAAGATCAAATGAAAGAACCATATTCAATGTTGTTTGCTTCAGGTACATTTTCAAGGATGAAAATTCTTAAGTGGGGGAGAGTTGTAACACCCCAAAGTCGATTTCTTTATTTAATTGATGTGTTTGTTATGATTTTGATGAATTATTTGATGAGTTGATGTTTTGTGGAGTTATGAGTGTGACTTAATATTTTAATAATATTAGAATATTAAGTATAGTGGGTTTATTTAATTAATTGGGATTAAATAAATAAAATAAGAATTAGAGGATAAGGGTATGGTGGTCTCTTGGTAGAGGATTAATTAGGGTATTATGGGGGAAGACTAAAGAGGTCTTAGGGGCAAGAGTGACAAAAGAGTAAATTTGGTTTGTACAATCATTTGGAATGATCACACTTTTGGAGAGAAATGAAGAAGAGCTCTAAGGAGGAAAAGCTAGGTTTTGAGAAGTTATCGAAAGGATTACAAAACCTAAGGTATGGGGAGTATTTTTCGTTCGGTATTGTAATGTAGAGATAGAATTTGGGGGTTTTGAGGTAGAGTTTTAGGGTTGTGGGGTTTTGTTGATGAATTGCTTTATGATGATGATTTTGATGAATATAATGATGTTATTTGATGTGTATGATGAAAGTATGAGTAATATTGAGTATGATTATGATTTTCTGCTATGTTGCTACTCAATTGTTGGTTTTTGGGAGTTTTATCACAAAAGGGAGATTCTGAAATCGCAGAAATTTTGGAAAGATCGCGAAGCTCGCTTAGCGAGCTACAACTTGCTTAGCGAGTAAGTAAGAATTTTAGAAATCAAAAACCCATGAGTTGGTCGCTACGCGAGGGGCCTAGCTCGCTTAGCAAGACCTGACTTGTTTTAAAAATTATTTAATTCTGAAAAATTATTTAATTGATGTGTTTTGTTGTTCTAAGATGTCATGATGCTTTAGTGAGGTCGTATGATGCATTTAGAGGCTACATGAGTAGGAACGATGATAAAAGGATGTATGATGATTTGATTCGCTTTCATGAGTTTATAAAGTAGGATGACATGACTTAGAGGAATGTGTTAGATGAGGAAAATATATGATGAGTAATGATGAATGTGGATGCAATACTTATAATGTTTTGATGATGATGTGTGTATATTGGGTCTTACTTTCATGGCATGATTTATGAGGAGACTTCGATCCGTTGGTAGCTTCAATCCCATTGTCTGGATTAAAGTAATATGATGTTATGATGTGCTCCCTTGTGGAGGATTGATGGTACAATGTCCATCCATGAGTATGATTCGGTACCACATGCATATTAAGAGTTTGCATTTTCATTCTAAATGACATATCATGAATTGAATTGAGTTTGTGATTGTGATGCGATGTATTTGAGGTTGTGTAATGATTTTCCATGATGATTGATTGAGTTTGGTGATGCATGTTTATAAATTCTCATTTTTATATTACTTTATTAAATGTGAATTTACTCACCCTGTCTGCCTTTTGTAATGGTCTATTATGCCATCCTGCAGATACTCAAGGTTAGCTCGGTGCGTGTTTAGCTCGGAGTTAGTGAGTTTGTCGTTATTAGTTAGAGGTGGAGTCCTTCTCTGTTTCCAGTAACATCAGGATGGGTTTCCGCTTGATTTTATTTTGTTTTCTTGAATTATGACGTTGTTCTTTGATTTTGTGGAGATTTAAATGATGTTTTGAATCACAATATGAAGTTTTCTTTTAATTAAAGATGAAAGATGGTGTTTTGTTTTCCGCTGCGTAGTTGTTGAAAAGAGTTTCGAATTTTTCATGATTTTATAACCTGTGTTACGGGACAGGACTCAATATGATTGTTTATGTTGTTTGAGTTATGAATAATGTGATATCCTTTCACGAGTTTTACTCTTATATTTGATTAAATTGTATTATAATTGTGATGGGGTAAAAATGGTGTTACATTGAACACTGCCGACACTCCTTTTTTGATGCACCTCTGTGTGTGTGTGTGTGTGTGTGTGTGTGTTTGTGTGTGTGTTTGTCTCTGATGTATCGTTGTGTTAAAGAAATTTGAAGGTTTTTTCTACAACCACTTCTCTACTACTCGGGTTTATTCTCAATGCTTTAAACCACTCACTCTTAAATCTTTTTTTTTATATAGTCTACTAATCTTTTATGTTGCTGTTAAACTGTTTGATAAAATGTCAGGAGGGATATTATGTCATGTAACACTGAGAATGCCAAGAGGTTGTTTGATGACATGACAATTTTTTTGTATATTTTACTCTTTTTATTCCGTAACTTCGACAATGTTTAATTTGTTCATGCAATTTTTTGAATGGATTATATTGAATTGGATTGTATTGGAATAGATTGGATTGAATTTGATTGGATTGGATTGAGACAAGTTCATATTCATGTTTGTCTAATTGCTATTTTCTCTGTGATTTATAGGTTGTTGCCCAATTCAGTTTTAGCCCATTATATGCTTATTTATCCATGAAGTAATGGAACCAGAAAACTAGGGGATGTTCCTGAAATGAATCAGGTTTCTCACCATGAAGTAATACCACAATTTTGTTTACCAAATTCATGATATTTAATTATTTTCTTTCTTCTTTTTCTTCTTCTTGAATAATTATATATGATTTCCATGCATAAATTAATTACATATTACATGGAAAGTAAGGAGGGAATGATAAAACCATGCGTATTGCTTGCTTTGGTGCCACTTATTTTCATTATTCAAGCTAATTCAAAATCTGTTTCAAGAAAATTTGAGCAGCATAATGAAAATCTAGGTATATACAATTAAGGAATCTTTCTTAAAGTCATTTTTCCTTAAAAAACGATTGATTTTAGTTCTGTCGTAGATTTGATCACCTGAATGGTGATATTCTTTCTCATTGTCTAATGCAAAAGGGGACACTAAAATACCAAATTTGAGGTGAAGTGATTCTTTCAGCAGGTGCAATTAGATCTCCACAGCTTCTACTTCTCAGTGGAATTGGAGCTATAGACCTTATCTTTCTTCATGGGGGATTCCTGTTGCTCACCATTTACCTTATGTAGGTCATTTTCTATATGATAACCCACATAACGGAATCATGTGTCTACCGTCAAATCCTTTTGAACAATCTCTCATTGAGGTTGTATGTATCACAGATTCAGGTGCTTTCATTGAAGCTGCTTCTAATGTTGTTTCGTTTTCGACACTGCAGCAAATGCTTTTCATCCGCCCGCCTACATCTCCACTTTACTTAACAGTTTCTCTATCAGCTGGTACAACAAAGGTTGCTGGAGTTGGTGCGGGAACTGTTGGTGCGTTGGGAGCATTAGCATTAGGAGTTACAGGTCCTGCTGCGATTACGGGAGTAAACCCTACTGCAGTAGGTGCAACAATGGCAGGTGGTGTTGCTGCAGATAAAACCATGGCTAAAGATTATCCCCAAGCTGCTAATAGCCTTAGCGAGGACTTTTACAGAGTAATATTGCAAGAAGAACCCTTCAAGTCAATAATGGTATGCCAACAATGGTTATAGTGTATACTACAAGTTCGCTTTTTATAACCTTGAATTTATGGTTTGATTTGCTAAGAAGTGTTTTTGAACTAACAAGAAAAATGTTCATTTAGGTGGACATGACATTGATTCTTGGTATTTTTATTACTTGGTATTGTTTAGTCAAATCTTGGTATTTTTATTTAACAGGAATGCTTAAATACAATAGAAATATTGAATACATTTGTGTAATGTTGAATGTAACTATAGTTATCTGGAATTACTATATTAATATAAACATTATCCAACTATTGTTTTTCTTGAGAAGCGGTATCATTGGTATGTGTTGGCTGATTCATATGTTCATTCAATTTTGTTATCTATCTTTTTATTAACACCATAATTTGACTTCATTCTAAATAGTATTGTTACTTATAATCTTTCCAGGAAATGTCGCAACTAAGATATAACTGATTTAGTATTGCAAACATGTTTCTCAGAGGTCAGTCAATTGTTTCAATGAATGTTTGCATTTCTAACTAATTTAGTATAATCACACTGTCACTGCGATTTTAACTTGAAACTACAATTTGAGGCTTTTTTATTGATTTTTTACATTGTTTTAATGAATTTAGGTAGTTGGACAGAGAAATTGTATGAACCCTGAAGAGATAAAACAATCACTGTTCAGGAATGCAGATTATGGTGGAAGGTGTCTCTAGGAAAAGGATGGAAAGCTGACATAACAATTTGCAGATGTTGAAAATGAGCAAAAATGTTCTCTTATGTAATTCAAGTAATTAGGTTGCTAAAAGTTGTAATGATATTCCAATTAATGTGGCTTTTGTTGATGCAATCACTCTTAGAGTTATATGTAACACCCCATTTCCAATAATTATTCACGAAAAACAAAGTATGAAATTTCTCAACATACATGGGATATCACATTTCCAACTTAAAACCAAATAACATAAACTTCTTTAATAATAAAGCTTTGAAAACAACGCAACAGATTCATCAAAATCACAACTTTAAAACAAATCCAAGTATTTTCAACATCAAATACTTCAACATAGTTTTCAAATAGAAACATCTGAAACAAGTCTATCAACTAAATGAAAATTCAACATAAAACAATACATGCGTTCATCCCCCCGAAGTGCTACGTAGCAGAGCGACAAACACTAACTCGAAATTACTAAGTACTAGACTCTTGGTTACCTGCATGTTACCAACAGAGGGCAACATTCAAACAGAAGGAGTGAGATATCTAAAAATATAATCAAGCATATGATAAATGACATATCAAATTAGATCACCAAAACCACCATTTCACAACTTCACAAACAACTTAAAAACCAACGCAAAAATACAATGCAACAACATAACATACGACTTGATATGCAACTTAGGCTAATGCGATGCATATGGTACCAACAGAGCAAAACTCTCAACTTAGAATCATGCCAATTAATAGAGGCGTAAGCACAAGGCATAAGCCTTCAACTTTATATTTCTAATTCTAGGCTAACTTACCGAGCAATCAGATCCAACTTGAATTATGATATGCTATGCAACTCAACATGATTATCAACCGACAACAACTACAACAACATAACAACGTTCAACTTTGGCCAAAGGCCTACAACTCATAAACTTTGCCACTTATAAGGAACTGCAACATAAACAACGAACATCAACTTTCAACTTATAACCAACAACACAACACAACTGCAACAAACTATACTACACTCATATCCACCAATCACGACTAAACTGATTAATTGCACAAATTAATTCATTTTGTTATTGTCACACCCCAAATTTTACCCCTAACTGCTCGCATCATACATTCATCGCATCTAGCAGAGAATTCCAGATTTATTTTCCGTTGCTTTCTTCTCATTTTCTAGCTATTTATAATTTTGATTCTTAATTTCTTTTCACCTATAAACTTCCATTTTAATTTAATTTCTTTTTCTTATTTATAACTTTTTAATTCATTTTTGTGTTTTAATTTTAATTTCTATTTTCGTTTCTATTTTCAAGTTCCTATTTTAAAATTTTATTTCAATTTCTATTTCTAATCTTTAGTTCAATTTTCAAATTTTTTCTAAATTTATTTGTTACTTCTTTTCATTTTCAAATTTTCATTTCTAAATTAATTTTATTTCATTTTCAAGTTTTTATTTTTGAATTTATTTTCTATTCTTCATTTTATTAATTTTATTTCATTTTCAAGTTGTTACTTCTAAATTTAATGTCAATTTCTAATTCATGTATTTATTTTCTAAATTCCAAATTTATTTCTTTAGTTCTAAGTCATTTTAATTTCAAGTTTAATTATATAAGTTTCTAAGTTATTTTCAATTTTAAGTTTAATTCTTCTTTTAATTCACTTCTAATTTAAGTTTATATTTAGATTTTAATTTAAAGTTCTTATTTCAAATATTAAGTGTCAAGTTCAAATTATAACCATAGTGTAAATAATCAACTTTTATTCCAAATATTTTGTTTATATTACAATTGCAAAGAAAAATGGTACAAAAACCAGCACAAAAATACAAAAAAATTCAGCAGGACCACAAGGCCAAAACAGCCTGCTCCATACAGCCCCTCAACAGCTCCATGCAGCCACCAACAACCTACTATAGCCTCCCACTACTGCTGCAAAATCAGATTTGTTCCCTCTCTCAAAACACCCTTCACCTACAAGTAATCAGTACAGAATTTCAAATCAAAAAAACCATGAACCAAAACCATATAAACACACACTGTTACATACAAGAACACACTAAAAAAAAACCCACAAGTCAGCCCTCAAATACACCCAAAATCCAGCCCTCAAAACACACAAAAATCACCCAAAAAACACTACAAACAGCCCTGCAAACACAACCAAATCACTGCACAAACACACTGCAAAACAGCCATTAACCACATAAAACATCCACTATAACACAGCCACAAAACAGCTACCAAAAACAACACAGAACAACCAAATTCAGCACAAAAATCTCACAAATTCAGCCCTCAAAAATCACTCAAAACAGCCAGAAAACTTCAGAAAACTCAGAAGAGAGAAAGAGGAGAGTTAAAGATTAGAAGCATAAAGAAGGGAGGCGTCCGAATTCATACCAGCTTTCGCCGTGCAAAGGTTCTTCGGGATTTTGTCTTCGATAGGTAATTGCTAATTCCTCCCTCATTTATTTTCCTCCCTCATGTTTTTGCTTGTGTGTTGTTTCTGTTGTTGCAAAACCCCACTACTTTCATGCTGCAACCCCCTCACCACTTGCAGCCTTTTGCTTTTCACCTACACAAACCTGCAATAAAAGCACAACAATAAAAAACCAGCACTAAGCAAACCGTCCACACAACAAAAACAGTCCAGATTAACACAAACATAAACCAACTCTGCACAAAATCCCTCTTTTTTCATACTCCCATAACCTTTTTTTTTCCTTCATAAATCTCTTCAACAAAACCACAACCGTAAACCGAAAACCAACCTCACAGAAAAAAGGAGAAAACAACCTTGAAATCAACCAAAGCCAACACAGGACCATTATCTATCAATCAAACCTCCTGTAACAAGGGACCTTTTTTTTTTAGAAGGGAAAAGCACAGAGAGAAAAAGAAACCCCAAACCTTCAAAACCGAATGCTGTGAACCGCCGGCCACCCACATAGCCGCTTGAATACCCACTCGAATCCGCAAACACCGCCGCAAGCAAACCCTTTCTCCCTTCGTGAATCCGCTGAACGAAACTCACCACTATCATCCATTAATCACCACTCATCTACCGGCCAGCCATCAGCCCATCATCACCATTACCGACCCATACGAGAACCGGCCAATACAAACCTGAAAATGAGACGAATGCGAGATTTGAGTAAGAACTATAAAAAAAAAAACTCACTGAAAAAACCACAAAAAGCAAAACCTGTAACATTTACCTCACAACAAATCGCAGCCCCCTTTCACTTCCGATTCCAACCAGCGACCAATTCACTTTCTCCAAAAGAAACACAACCATTAACCACCATTTCCGAAACCTAAAACCACTGAAACATACCTTCAAAACTCACACATAAGCCTTCTGTTCCGAACCTTCACATGAACAAAGAAAACCAACCAATCCCACAAACGATCGCATACCACCACTCCAACCTTCATCCGCCGAATCCACCACCGCGGAGCACTACCAGAGGCGATTGAGAGAGAGACGTTCGTGCCTTGAGCGATTCGAGAGCTGAGCGAGGGCGAGATAGCGCGATTGAGTGAGAAAGAGCGGCGATTGAGAGAGAGAGCCTTCACTGCCGGCTGTTGCTGTGAGACTCCTTCAAAGGGGGTTTCACGTTTTGCGTTTTGAGGGAGAAAGGAGAGGAACTTATTTTTTCATCATTTCTGATTTATTTTTTTATTATTTTCTATTATTATTATATAAAAACTAGTTAATATTTATTTTCTTATATTTTTTTATTATGATTATTATATAATAACTAGTTAATATTGTTGATGGACCTTTGGAGGCCATTTTTTTTTCTTTCTCTTAGCCAATGCCGATTCACTATGCACACACTACAAGCAGTATTTCTGTTGCACACATAGTAGACACAAGACTTACTCTTTTGATTTTATTTGCTTAATTTGTTTTTTTATTATTATTTTAAAATGTGTCTCTATTTTATTTTTATTATTTTTTTATTTTTTTTATTATTATTGCTAAAATGCTGTAGTAAATTTCAAATTTATTTTATTTAGAGTTTGTTTTAATTACCACTTTTTTTTGGGCCAATGATATGACAAAAGGTCACGATAAATCGTTTCCGATTAATCGTGACCAATATGAGGCCATGCATTTATTTATTCTATTTCATTCATTTATTTATTTTTATTCTATTTATTTTATTCCATTTAATTTATTTTATTCTATTTATTTCACTTTATTTATTTATTTATTATTTATTTCTCGCACTCTTAGACCATATTAATTTCATTTCAAAAATAATAAATCCTTGGTCCAACGCCAAGTTCACTTCACACTCACTCACACACGTAAGTCGGTCGTTTACGATCGCCATCTGCACATTCCTTACACTTCATAGCTTTCTAACTTAAACAAATTGACGCACTACGCTTGTTTTCCACCTCAGCATTCTCGATCCATATATCGAGCCATAGCCGGTTACTAAGCCTTTGTCTTATATTTCTATTTATTTTATCCAATTCTTTTTTAGCAAGTAGCAACCTATGCCTTAGACTTAGGAGCTTGCACCATCATTTATTCATTTTTGTTTATGCCTTTCAATCCAAAAGGGAAAGAACTCCTGCAGTTGACTCAATGTCATAGGAAGTTTAGCCATCCCTAGTTCCTTAGCCATTAGGACTTTTTATTTTACAATTTTTTGTGACTTTCCTAAGTCACGTGAGTGTTTGCCATAACACTTACCTTCCCCCGCGAACCTTGAGCGTAACCAAGTGTTCGTTAATCCTTAGGAGAACTACGAGTGCTCTGATTCTATACCCGATACGTAGGCATCGATGCGATGTTGTGCGAGCACCATTAGAAATAAAAACCTTAGGTTCCCTTAGTTTTAGCAGGCAATAAATAACAATAACACAAATATTAACAAGAGGTTCCCGTAGGATACTGCGGATGCTTAGGATGCTAACACCTTCCCTAGGTATAATCAACCCCCGAACCTAGTTTCTCCTAATTTAGGGTTTTTACGATCTTTTTCCCTTTTCCCTTTGGATTAAATTAAAGTCGGTGGTGAACATAAAAATTTTGTGATTCAAGCTTAATCAATAGTTTGGTATCCGATTCTCACCGCAACAGAAAATGGCGACTTCACTGGGGACTCTATTTTTGAGGGTTAAGCCCACCTTGTATATTTGTATATTTGTTGTTGTATTGCTTGTTATTATTTGGGATTTTTTTGTTGGGTGTTCCATGTGTGGTGAGATAAGTCCTAACCCGGACTTGAGTGCAAATAAGATAGGACGGTGGTATATTCAAGAAGGCTTGTAGGGAGTTGAGTCCCGACCAAGTTGACTTGAGACACCACCACTCAGCGGAGGCCTCCTCGGATGTAGTTTTGTTGATCGAGTTCAGTCGTGAAAACATTACTATATTCGACCTGAGAGCCATTAATGCTGAGGACCGTAGAACATTTACCCCCACTTGGCCTTTTAGGGATGTAGTGCGATGACTATGAGGGTGCAAATCCAAAATAGTTGATACACGATACTACACTCAGATGAGACTCTCTTGAGAATATTACTGATTACCAAGTCGAGTTGGGAAGTCGGTAATATCCGAAAGATGGGACAGTGATTTTGGGAACTTTTAGAACCCGTTGTACAGGTACAAATAAACTCATAGTACATACCTTTTGGGAGGGTTGAACCTTTGACCTCATGCAAGCTTTGAACCTAAGCCTTGTTTGTGTTTGTGTATTCATTGCATTCACGCATCATGAAGCATCATTTTACCATTTATTCAAGGAACTCAGAAACTCTATCTTTGCAAATATCATAGGTATCATCATGGACTTTGGAAGAAGAAAAACTGTCAAGTAAACATTCAAAACTCCCAAACTCGAAGACCTAAGGAAATTAAGAGATTTGGTTCTGGATCAAGAAGCCTTCATGGAGAAGCATAGGAGACTTTTAGCTTTGCTTAAGACTGATTGGGATGGAAGGTTGCTCTCTGTGATGCTCCAGTTTTATGATCCTCTCTACCATTGTTTTACGTTCCCTGATTACCAATTGGCGCCTACTTTGGAAGAATATTCATTTCTGGCGGGATCACGTGTTAAGGATGAGTTTCCATTCCCTGTTCTAGAGAAGGACCCTGAAGAAGCGGAGATTGCAAAGGCGACATATTTGAGTGTTCCTGAGGTCAAGGCAAATATGACCTATAAAGGAAAGATTTTTGGATTCTCTACAAAGTTTCTGATAGAAAAGGCCAAGAATTTTGTTGATGTGAAGGATATGAAAGCTTTTGAGGCGACTTTTATTCTGCTGATATATGGAGTGTTACTTTTCCCAAACTTTGAGGACTTTGTCGACCTGAACGCCATCAAAATATTTCTGAAGAAGAACCCGGTCCCTACTTTGCTCGGAGACACTTACCATTCCATCCATCTGAGGAATCACCATAAGGGAGGGATGATTACTTGTTGTGCATCATTGTTGTACGAGTGGTTTATTTCGCACTTGCCTAAGTCAGCTTCATTTTGGAATCTTAAGGATGGTTTGTGGTGGTCACAAAGGATCATGTCTCTTACCCACTCTGACATTAGCTGGTACAACCGTGTTTATGATGGAGCATTGATTATTGATAGCTGTGGTGATTTTGCTAATGTGCCTCTTCTTGGCACTAAGGGAGGAATCAGCTATAATCCGGTTTTGGCTCGCCGCCAACTCGGGTATCAGTTGAAGGACAAACCTAAGAGTGTTGAAGTGGAAGGAATTTTCTTTAAGGATGACGAAGAACCAGAGCTCAAGAAACAGATTATGCAAGCTTGGAAGTACATCCATAGGAAAGGGAGGAGTAGCTTGGGAAAACCGAATTGTGTTTCTATGGAACCCTATCTCCAATAGGTACGAGATAGGGCAATCAGTCTGAAGATGCCTTACCCTCTCCAGGATCCTATGACCTTCAAGAAACCCATTCTAATCTTTATGGATGATGCAGAGAAGCTGAAGATTGATTTGGAGAAAGAGATTCGAGAGAAGAATGCATGGAAGAATCGACATCAGATCATCAGCAGTGAGAATGAAGAACTTAGAAGACAGCTGAAGATGAAGGAAGAAGAAGAGCTTTCCAACAAGAAAAGGAAAGCACAAGAGGATTTATTTTCCTCCAGCACTCAAGGGGACACTTCTTGGAAGTCGATCGTGGATCAGCTTATGCTTGAAAGGGCTCAGATGAAGGCACACATCGAGAAGCTCAACTTGAGGCTTTTAGGAGAATCTCCTTAGGACTTTGTCTTTGTCTTTATTAAGCTTTGTTTGGGATTTTTTTGAAAGTGTACTCAAGACTTTGTATCACTTTTTGAATTTAATGAAATCATATCCTTTTGATTATTATGTTGTTCCTTGGTATTGGCAAATTGTTTCTTAAGTTCCTTGAATAAAATTTATTTTTCGCATTGCATTCATACATTTGGCATTTCATTTGCATCTTTTTCATATAAAACTCATTCCCGTCATCTGCTCTCAATTCAGCTTTCACACTGAGGCTCTCACGTAAGTACTACACTCGAGCTCAAGCCAGAAAGAGGATGGCTGAAAGAGACCTAGAGATGGACAGAGTTAACGAAGAGCTTTCTGATATTCGTGGAGATATGGGTCAGATGATGGAAATGTTGCAGGTTATTCGAGCGAAGATGGATACCCAGCAGACTGTGGTGTCCGAAATTGTCACTGCAACGACTGAAATTGTCACTGCAACGACTGAGCCTACGTCATCAGTCACTACCCCTGTGACCTGGCCTCCTTTTGGGTTTCCTCCTGGATTTTTCCCTCCTTCTCAAGGTTTTGTTTCTCAGAGTGTTATTCCCTCTTCTTCAGGATTTGCTGCTCAGGGTTTCTTCCCTCCTTCTCAAGGTTTTGCTTCTCAGAGTGTTATTCCTTCTTCCCAAGGATTTGCTGCTCAGTGTTTTATTCCTTCTTCCCAAGGATTTGCTGCTCAAAGTTTTATTCCTTCTTCCCAAGGATTTGCTGCTCAGGGTTTTATTCCTTCTTCCCAAGGATTTGCTGCTCAGGGTTTCTTCCCTCTATCCCAAGGTTTAGCTTCTCAAAGTTTTGCACCTCCTTCTCAGGGTTTGGCATTTCTTTCCCAAGGTTTTGTGCCTCCTCCCCATGTATTTGCTGCTCAACAAACTGTTCCTGTGACTAATGAAGAGAATCATGCAGTTGCTAATTTTACACAAGACATTGTGCACACCCGTGCTCAACCGTACTTCAATGACCATCAAGGGTATGAAGCGCCAGATATGTCTGAAAACGGAGATGAGAAACATGTGAAGATGCAAGAGAATTTTGATACCCTTGAAAAAGGTTAAGAGCGATTGAAGGTGACCAGATCTTTGGTGCCGCTGCCAGAGAGATGTGTCTGGTGTCTGGATTGGTAATACCTCCAAAGTTCAAGATACCCACCTTTGATATGTATGAGGGTGCAACCTGTCCTAAGAACCATCTTTTGATGTACTATCGAAGAATGGCTGCGCAGGTGGACAATGATAAATTAATGATCCACTGCTTCCAGGACAGTCTGAAGGGAATCTCCTCCAAATGGTATCTGACGCTTGACCAGTCGAAGATTCGCAGTTTCCAAGACTTGGCAGATGCTTTCATCCAACAATACAAATACAACATGGACCTTGCTCCCGATAGGAGGCAATTGCTAAGCATGTCCCAGAAAGAGTCTGAATCCTTTAAAGAGTATGCTCAGAGGTGGAGAGGGACCGCTTCTCAAGTAGAGCCCCCATTGACTGAAAAAGAATTAGCTGACTGGTTTGTTGACACTGTGCGACCAGAATTCTATGAGAGAATGGTGGGGAGCATAACTGCTAGTTTCTCTGATTTAGTGGCTGTGGGAATCAAGGTAGAACTCGGTTTGAAGAGTGGAAAGATGAGTGGTGCATCTGGCAGTTCCAGCACTGGCAGTGGGAATAATGGCAAGAAATTTACCAGTAATTTCCACAAGAAGAAGGAGGGTGAGACGAACGCCATAATGACAAGTCAAAGAAGAAATCCTCTTTGGCATAGACCTCCACCTATGGCTCAACGGCAGTATGCTCATCAACAACAGTATGCCCAACATCCTTATGTAGCAGCGGTTCAACCGTCATTTAATCCACAAGTCCCGATGTATCGGCCAACTCAAGCAGTACCGATGTACCAACAAGCGGCTCCAAAGGTTCCACCTTATCAGCCAATGCTCAACAATCCAGGCTATCAACAAGCGCCCAATGCTTCAGCCTACCAGCAGAGGACTCCAGCTCCTCATCCAAATCCCAATTTTCAGAATAGAAGACCAGGTGGAAGGCCTCCTAATCCTCGAATCCCTATAACTTATACTGAGTTATATCCTTCACTGCTGAAGAAGGGTTTGGTTACTCCAAGGCCTTTGGGTCCTCCACCAAATCTGCTCCCACCAAATTACAATGCAAATGCTCACTGTTTATTCCATGAAGGTGCCCCGGGGCACGATTTGGAGGGTTGTTATGCTTTGAAGTACATCGTGAAAGATTTGATGGAGAAGAACATTCTGTCATTTGGGAATACTGGTCCGAATGTCAAAGATAATCCTTTACCCAAGCATGGGTCCATAAATGCTATTGTTGACGGGTCTGAAGAAGGTTTGATTTTCAACGCCACGGAGATCAATACCCCGCTTCGAGATTTCCATGCAAAATTAGTGGGGGCGGGTATACTGAAGAGATCTCATAAGAATTGTGAAGGTTGTGTTGATAGTCCAAGGGGATGTGAATTGGTCTTGAAAGATGTTCAAGATTTGATTGATGAAGGTGTCTTACAAGTGAACGGTCATACGAAGAGGAATGAAGTGGCAGTGATTGAACCCATTTTCAACTTGCCTGAATCTGATTCCACCTTGGTGCCAGTGTTCAACCTGCCAGAGTCCTCAAGAGTTCAACCCATCTTCAATATTCCAGAATCTGTGGTGCCGATTTTCAATTTACCATATCCAAGATTAGAGCAAAGGAGTAACCCTTTCCTTTATAAAGACACTAAAGCAGTTCCATGGAGGTATGATACAGGGAAAGTTCATCAGAAGATCGATAAAGCTAATCAGAAGGAAGGTTCAAAAGTGGCAAGTGCTGACATAGCGGGTGCAGGTCGTTTGACTCGCAGTGGTCGTGTTTACACTCAGCAAGCCAATACGGCTCCGCCTAAAGAAGTCATTCCAGCTGTTGCCAACAAGGATAAAGAAGTAGTCTTGGGAGAAGAGGATACAGAATTTCTCAGAATCATAAAGAAGAGTGATTATAAGGTTATTGATCAGCTACATCAAACGCCTTCCAAAATATCTATCATATCACTTCTTATGCATTCTCCGGCTCATCGAAGTGCGCTTCAGAAGTTGCTAGCCCAAGCACATGTTACGCATGATATAACAGTGAATCAGTTTGATGGAGTCATTGCCAATATCACTGCATGTAACAACCTCAGTTTCAGTATGGAGGATCTTCCAAAGGAGGGCTTGGACCACAACCGTGCTCTCCACATATCAGTGAAATGTCAAGAGGATACTTTAGCAAGAGTTCTAGTGGATACAGGATCTTCATTGAATGTTTTGCCGAAAAGAACACTGGCTAAGTTATCTTATCAAGGGGCAGAGATGAGGCCCAGTGCACTGATTGTAAAAGCTTTTGATGGGTCAAGGAGGACGGTTATTGGAGAAGTAGACCTACCAATCTTGATTGGGCCACAGGTCTTCAAAATCACTTTCCAGGTTATGGACATCAATCCTAATTACAGCTGCTTGCTGGGAAGACCTTGGATCCATGCTGCTGGGGCAGTCACTTCTACCCTACATCAAAAGATGAAGTTTGTGGTCGATAACAAGCTGGTAACCGTATCTGGGGAAGAAGATCTCATGGTTAGCAACCTTTCATCCTTTAGCTATATTGAGGCTGATGAAGATGCTTTGGAAACTTCTTTCCAAGCTCTTGAGATAGCCAATGCTGTCCTTTTGGAAGTAGAGGAACCAAAAGGGAAGGGTATCCCATCTTTTGCATCGCTGAAGAGTACCATTTCCACCATTGAAGAAAGAAGCTATGAAGGTTGGGGTGATGTCATCAAAGTCAAGCAGAAGCTAGATCGTTGCGGGTTGGGTTACAAACCAACTCATGTGAAGGAAGGAGCGTCAACCTTCGTTAAAGGACGTCTGAAGACCATTCAAGAGGTGTTTTCCAGTGCTGGTTATCAGGTCAATGCAATTGATGGAGTTTCTAAAGATGAAGATGTGAATCATCTGGTGTATCAGTGTGAAGAAGCCTTGGACAATTGGGAGGCAGTCGAGATCCCAGAGTTTTTTCCATTGTCAAAGTAATTTGTTGTTCTTTCAATGTTTTCAAAGTTCCCTAGCTCTGCCCAAGGCTATGGGAGTATTTTGTAGGGCCCCTTCTCATTTTTAAAGTTATTATCAATGAAGGCATTTTGTTAAACTCTTATTTTGATCATTTACATTTTTTCTCTCTTTTCACTTTTAAAAGAAGATGGCAATCTTTCAAAACCAATAAAAATAAAAAAGGCTTTTTCTCTTGCATTTCTCTATTTTCCACTTTTAATAAAAGCAAATCATTATCATATGCAGAATAAATGAAAACCCTGTTGAATCCAATGACTCTACATTCTCTCCTAACTTTGATTCGCCCATCTACCAAGCGGAAGATGAAAGTGAGGAAGATTGTGACATTCCCGAAGAACTGGCAAGATTAGTTGAGTATGAGCACACAGATCTTCAGCCACATAAGGAGCAGGTTGAGACCATCGATCTTGGCACTGACGAAGACAAGAAGGAAGTCAAGATTGGTACAACACTTGGGGCAGACATCAGAGAAAGATTGGCCAAGCTTCTCAGAGAGTATGTAGATGTGTTTGCATGGTCATATCAGGATATGCCCGGTTTAGACACAGACATAGTGGTCCACAAGTTACCTCTTCGACCAGATTGTCCTCCTGTAAAGAAAAAGCTTCGAAGAACAAGACCAGACATGGCTCTGAAGATTCGAGAAGAGGTCAAAAGGCAATTTGATGCTGGATTCCTTGCAGTTGCAAAGTACCCTGAGTGGGTAGCTAATATCGTGCCAGTCCCTAAAAAGGATGGCAAAGTCAGGATGTGTGTGGACTATAGGGATTTGAACAAAGCCAGTCCGAAGGACGATTTCCCTCTTCCGCATATTGATACTTTGGTTGACAATACTGCTAAGTTCGCTGTTTTCTCCTTCATGGATGGGTTTTCAGGATACAACCAGATCAAGATGGATCCTGACGATATGGAAAAGACTACATTCATCACACCATGGGGCACTTATTGTTACAAGGTTATGCCATTCGGTCTCAGAAATGCAGGAGCCACTTATCAGAGGGCAATGGTCACCCTTTTCCATGATATGATGCATAAAGAGATAGAAGTCTATGTGGATGATATGATTGCCAAATCACAGAGTGAGGAGGATCATTTGAATCATCTTTTGAAGTTATTTGAGCGTCTCAGAAAGTTCCAACTGCGTCTGAATCCAGCTAAGTGTACTTTTGGTGTCCGATCAGGAAAGTTACTTGGTTTTATTGTTAGTCAACAAGGTATTGAAGTAGATCCGGATAAGGTCAGAGCAATTCAAGAGATGCCAGCTCCAAAAACAGAAAAGCAAGTCAGAGGCTTCCTCGGAAGATTGAACTACATCTCCAGATTTATCTCCAATATGACTGCTACTTGTGAGCCTTTATTCAAGTTACTCCGGAAGAATCAAGCAATTGAGTGGAGTCCTGATTGTCAACAGGCTTTTGAGAAGATTAAGGTTTATCTACAAGAACCTCCTATCTTGATCCCACCTACTCCAGGGAAGCCTCTTTTCATGTATCTCACTGTGCTCGAGGGATCTATGGGTTGTGTATTAGGCCAACAAGACGAAACTGGTCGTAAGGAGCACGCCATTTATTACTTAAGCAAGAAGTTCACAGACTGTGAAAGCAGATACTCACTCTTAGAGAAGACTTGCTGTGCTTTGGCATGGGCGGCCAGACGTCTCAGGCAGTACATGATTTGTCACACTACTTTGTTGATCTCGAAAATGGATCCAATAAAGTACATCTTGAGAAGCCTGCTTTGACTGGAAGACTCGCCCGTTGGCACATGTTGTTATCCGAGTATGATATCCAGTATGTAACCCAGAAGTCTATTAAAGGCAGTGTTTTATCTGAATACCTTGCTGATCATCCTGTCGAAGATTATGAACCTTTGAAATTCGATTTCCCGGACGAGGACATTATGTTGATAAAGGATTGTGAAGTTCCCGGTCCAAATGAAGGTCCCGAGCCAGGGTCTCGTTGGAAAATGATGTTTGATGGTTCCTCTAACTACATGGGGCATGGTGTAGGAGTTGTTTTGATGAACCCTGATGGTGGCTATACTCCTTTCACAGCCAGATTATGTTTCGAATGTACAAACAACATTGCTGAGTATGAAGCGTGTGTTTTAGGTATCGAAGCTGCAATCGATACTAGAATCAAGATTCTGGATGTATATGGAGACTCAGCTTTGGTAATATACCAAGTCAAAGGTGAATGGGAGACCCGTGACGAGAAGTTGATCCCATACCGTGCCCACATTGTGGAATTGATCAAATACTTTGATGAAGTCACTTTCCATCATGTTCCAAGGGCAGAAAATCAAATTGCAGATGCCTTGGCAATGTTGGCCTCTATGTTTCAAGTCAGATTTCTTAATGAAGCCCCACTCATTACAATCGAGTGAAGAACTGCACCAGCCTACTGTCTACTGGTCGAAGAAGAAACTGATGAGAAACCGTGGTTCTACGACATCAAGAACTATTTGCAGAATCAATAGTACCCAGCTGACGCAACAAATCTAGACAAGAAGACTTTAAGAAGATTGGCGTCCAAGTTTTTCCTCAGCAACAATGTGCTTTACAAGAGAAATCATGATATGGTTCTGCTCAGATGTGTGGACAAACGCGAAGCAGACTTATTGATCAGGGAAATCCATGAAGGATCATTTGGAACACATGCCAATGGACATGCCATGTCCAGGAAGATTTTGAGAGCTGGATACTTCTGGTTGACCATGGAATCAGATTGTTTCAAGTATGCCAGGAAGTGTCATAAATGCCAGATTTATGCCGACAAGGTGCACGTACCTCCAACACTTTTGAATGTTCTGTCATCGCCTTGGCCTTTCTCAATGTGGGGCATTGACATGATAGGGGCAATTGAGCCTAAAGCTTCCAATGGTCATCGGTTTATCTGGGTCGCAATCGATTACTTCACCAAATGGGTAGAAGCAGCTTCCTACGCCAATGTGACAAAGCAAGTGGTTGCCCGTTTCATCAAGAACCAAATTATCTGCCGTTATGGGATCCCAAGCCGAATCATCACAGATAATGGGACCAATTTGAACAACAAAACGATGAAAGAGTTGTGTGAGACATTCAAGATTGAACACCATAACTCTTCTCCGTATCGTCCGAAGATGAATGGAGCTGTTGAAGCTGCAAACAAGAACATCAAAAAGATTCTGCAGAAGATGGTAAAAACTTACAAAGATTGGCACGAGATGTTACCATATGCTTTACACGGATACAGAATATCAGTCCGCACTTCAACAGGGGCAACCCCTTTTTCTCTGGTGTATGGGATGGATGCAGTTCTCCCTATTGAAGTAGAGATACCATCTTTGAGAATCTTGATGGAAACCAAACTGGAGGAAGCTGAGTGGGTCCAGAGCAGATATGACCAACTGAACCTCATTGATGAGAAGAGAATGACCTCCATGTGTCATGGCCAGTTGTACCAAAAGCGCATCAAGAGAGCATTTGACAAGAAAGTCCGTATCCGAGAATTCAAAGAAGGAGATCTTGTACTCAAGAAAATCTTGCCAGTCCATAAAGACATGCGTGGAAAATGGAGTCCTAACTATGAAGGCCCATATGTTGTAAAGGTGGCATTCTCCGGAGGTTCCTTAATCCTTACAACTATGGATGGTGAACAGCTGAAGCACCCCGGTGAATTCTGATGCAGTCAAAAAATATTATGCCTAAATAAAACCCGATAGGTCGAAAACCAGAAATGGCGACCTATGCAAAAAGAGCGTCCCGGTGGATTGAAAACCCGAAAGGGCGGTCCAGGCAAAAGTTAGGGACAAAGGCATTTGACTGTATCAGATGGTGTTTACCATTACTGAAGAATCATACTGAAGGATCGATCCAATTGCTCTCGTCGGAAGCAAGGTGTCGGGCAGTTTTAGTTATTAGGGATTGTAGTGGTCGTTGGATTCAATGTAGACCTTTCCCCATTGCCATTTTCAAATTGTAATTTTCCATAGAGTTCTTGCCATTGGCAAGCTACCATTCTTGAATAAAATACAAACTTTGCCTATGAATTTTGTTGTTCAGCTTCTTATTTTCTTTTGTTATGCAAAATGCCATCACTTGATTACAATTTAACTCTGAAAATGACAAGTTTTTTTATAAAAAAAAGAGGAATGTTTTTGGAAACATACTGAAAACTTTCAAGTTTCTTTGACTTTGGAAAATTGAAAAAATCTTCTGTTTCCCCAAGAAGTCCTAGTTTGCAATAACACTTTTATACCATTATTACAGAAGTCCCCATAGAAGTTCAAAACTGATAACACTCTTGGATGGATCCTTGGACCAAGCATGATTTCCAAGTTCGAAGACATCTCCCCAGTGTTTTTCATATTGCTCATCTAAGTATTGGTGTTGAGAGCCTGCTCCTCATTGAGTCTCGTCAAAACTCTCTGTCTCTTTAGAGTCAACATTTGCATATCATAATCATTCGCATCATGCTCAATCATGCGCATTTGACATTAGCATTTGTCTTTCCCCAGTTGTCGTCTGTCTAACTCCAAGTCCAGATATCATTAGTGTTCAGTTTGAGAATTCATTGCTGTTGGTACCCGAAGTGGTTTACCATTTGTTATTGTCCCCAGTAATTGCTGGTGTCCCCCGTGGAATTCTAATTGTGGTTGGTATTTGTCTTTAGGACCACCAGTGTCTCCTTGAAGTCCAATTGTCATTGGCACAAATCTTTTAAGCAGGTCGTGAAACAGGTTGTTTGAATCTAAGTCAATTTGATTTTGTACATGCTTGTACCCTTTCTCCTGATGGTTCCTGAAGGAATTTCCAGAGGTTGGATGTCTTATCTTATTTGAAAACTCCAACATATTTTGTTGTTACTTTTTCGTGTTAGCCGGTCACTTAGAGCCGTTGATCTATCTTTGGGTGATCTGCATTCTATCCCCAATGCTAGCTGGTCGCATAGAGCCGCTACTAAATCATTGTGATTTCCTTCCTTATCCTCAGTGTTAGCAGTTACATTTGAACCTGCTAATTTACCATTTTTGAATGCTTTGACTACTTTACCTTTATCATTCTTAGTGTCAACCGGTTTTTTAACTTGTTGCGCATTCACTTTGAGTGTATCTTGGTTTTCTTTTGTAGTGTCAATAGGTTTCGAACCTATTGTGCTTCCGCTTCGAGTATTTTTGTTGTTATTCATGGTGTCAGTTGGTCGCATCGAGCCGCTGCGCATTCACCTTGAATAAGCTTGTTGTCATTCTCAGTGACAGTGGTCGCATCGAGCCGCTGTGCATTCACTTTGGATGTTTATTTTCGATTGTTATTCATGGTGTCGGTTGGTCGCATTGAGCCGCTGCGCATTCACCTTGAATAAGCTTGTTGTCATTCTCAGTGACAGTTGGTCGCATCGAGCCGCTGTGCATTCACTCTGAATGTTTATTTTGTGGTATTCCTAGTGTCAGTTGGTCGCATCGAGCCGCTGCGCATTCACTTCGAATATTTTTGTTGCTATTCATGGTGTCAGTTGGTCGCATCGAGCCGCTGCGCATTCACTTTGAATATTGTGTCGTTTCTATTTTCCAATGACAGTTGGTCGCATTGAGCCACTGCGCATTCTTTTTGGATGTTTAGTTGTTGTATTCTTAGTGTCAGTTGGTCGCATCGAGCCGCTGCGCATTCACTTTGAATATTATGTTTATCATTTCCGATGACAGTTGGTCGCATTGAGCCACTGCACATTCTTTTTGGATGTTTAGTTTGTTGTATTCTTGGTGTCAGTTGGTCGCATTGAGCCGCTGCGCATTCACCTTGAATAAGGTTGTTATTATTCTTAGTGTCAGTCGGCTGCATCGAGCCGCTGCGCATTCACTTTGAATTTTGTGTTTTTTCTATTCTTAGCATCAGTTGGTCGCATCGAGCCACTGCGTATTCGCTTCAAATATTTTTGTTGTTATTCATGATGTCAGTTGGTCGCATCGAGCCACTGCGCATTCTCTTTGAATGTTTATTTTCGTTGGTTATTCTCAGTGAAAGTTGGTCGCATCGAGCCGCTGCGCATTCACTTCGAATATTATGATTTTCATTTCCAGTGACAGTTGGTCGCATAGAGCCGCTGCACTTTCCCTTTGAATGTTTATTTTGTTGTATTCTTAGTGTCAGTTGGTCGCATCGAGCCGCTGCGCATTCACTTTGAATTTGTTGCCTTTTATTTCTCAAAGTCAATTGGTCGCATAGAGCCATTGATCTACCATTTCAATTTATTTCCTTGTCTTATTTGTATTCTTAGTGTCAGTTGGTCGCATCGAGCCGCTGCGCATTCACTTTGAATATGTTGTTGCTATTTTTTCTTCTCAAAGTCATTTGGTCGCAAAGAGCCATTGGTCAACCATTTCGATTTATTTCCTTGTATTATTTGTATTCTTAGTGTCAGTTGGTCGCATCGAGCCGCTGCGCATTCACTTTGAATTTTATGTCATTTCTATTCTTAGTGTCAGTTGGTCGCATCGAGCCGCTGCGCATTCACTTCGAATATTTTTGTTGCTATTCATGGTGTCAGTTGGTCGCATTGAGCCGCTGCGCATTCACTTTGAATATTATGCTTATCATTTCCAGTGTCAGTTGGTCGCCTTGTGCCACTGCGCATTCATTTTGATTCCTTTGTCTTCATCATTCTTAGTGTCAACCGGTTTTTCTGACCTGCTGCGCATTCACTTTGAATATGTTGCCTTTTACTTCTCAAAGTCATTTGGTCGCATAGAGATATTGGTCAACCACTTCGATTTATTTCCTTGTCTTGTTTTATTCTTAGTGTCAGTTGGTCGCATCGAGCCACTGTGCAGTCACTTTGATTTGTATTTTGTTTTGTCTGTGTTCGTTGATCCAATGCTTTGGATTTCCTTTCGTTCCTGTCTTCTGTTATTCTTAGTGTCGACAGTTACACTTGAACCTGTTGATTTATCACTTTGAATATGTCCCATTTTCGTTTATTTATCCCCAGTGTCTGTCGTCCCCAGTGTATGTCATCCCCAGTGAGTCTTGGCTTGTGGTCGTCGTTTGTTCTCATTCTGATCATTCATACCATAATAATCATTTCATTGCATAAGAGTTACAGAGTTAGATAGATTTGTAGTCCAGCATAACATTGCATTTAGGGGCAAAATTTCCGGTTATTTCTGTATTTAAATACCTTTCACCCTGATCGCCTGAGTGTCCTTCGTCATTCATGCCATCTGGTAAAGTTATTTAAATAGGGGCAACTATCACACCCCAAATTTTACCCCTAACTGCTCGCATCATACATTCATCGCATCTAGCAGAGAATTCCAGATTTATTTTCCGTTGCTTTCTTCTCATTTTCTAGCTATTTATAATTTTGATTCTTAATTTCTTTTCACCTATAAACTTCCATTTTAATTTAATTTCTTTTTCTTATTTATAACTTTTTAATTCATTTTTGTGTTTTAATTTTAATTTCTATTTTCGTTTCTATTTTCAAGTTCCTATTTTAAAATTTTATTTCAATTTCTATTTCTAATCTTTAGTTCAATTTTCAAATTTTTTCTAAATTTATTTGTTACTTCTTTTCATTTTCAAATTTTCATTTCTAAATTAATTTTATTTCATTTTCAAGTTTTTATTTTTGAATTTATTTTCTATTCTTCATTTTTTTAATTTTATTTCATTTTCAAGTTGTTACTTCTAAATTTAATGTCAATTTCTAATTCATGTATTTATTTTCTAAATTCCAAATTTATTTCTTTAGTTCTAAGTCATTTTAATTCCAAGTTTAATTATTTAAGTTTCTAAGTTATTTTCAATTTTAAGTTTAATTCTTTTTTTAATTCACTTCTAATTTAAGTTTATATTTAGATTTTAATTTAAAGTTCTTATTTCAAATATTAAGTGTCAAGTTCAAATTATAACCATAGTGTAAATAATCAACTTTTATTCCAAATATTTTGTTTATATTACAATTGCAAAGAAAAATGGTACAAAAACCAGCACAAAAATACAAAAAAATTCAGCAGGACCACAAGGCCAAAACAGCCTGCTCCATACAGCCCCTCAACAGCTCCATGCAGCCACCAACAACCTGCTATAGCCTCCCACTACTGCTGCAAAATCAGATTTGTTCCCTCTCTCAAAACACCCTTCACCTACAAGTAATCAGTACAAAATTTCAAATCAAAAAAACCATGAACCAAAACCATATAAACACACACTGTTACATACAAGAACACACTAAAAAAAAACCACAAGTCAGCCCTCAGATACACCCAAAATCCAGCCCTCAAAACACACAAAAATCACCCAAAAAACACTACAAACAGCCCTGCAAACACAACCAAATCACTGCACAAACACACTGCAAAACAGCCATTAACCACATAAAACAGCCACTATAACACAACCACAAAACAGCTACCAAAAACAACACAGAACAACCAAATTCAGCACAAAAATCTCACAAATTCAGCCCTAAAAAATCACTCAAAATAGCCAGAAAACTTCAGAAAACTCAGAAGAAAGAAAGAGGAGAGTTAAAGATTAGAAGCATAAAGAAGGGAGGCGTCCGAATTCATACCAGCTTTCGCCGTGCAAAGGTTCTTCGAGATTTTGTCTTCGATAGGTAATTGCTAATTCCTCCCTCATTTATTTTCCTCCCTCATGTTTTTGCTTGTGTGTTGTTTCTGTTGTTGCAAAACCCCACTACTTTCATGCTGCAACCCCCTCACCACTTGCAGCCTTTTGCTTTTCACCTACACAAACCTGCAATAAAAGCACAATAATAAAAAACCAGCACTAAGCAAACCGTCCACACAACAAAAACAGTCCAGATTAACACAAACATAAACCAACTCTGCACAAAATCCCTCTTTTTTCATACTCCCATAACCTTTTTTTTTTTCTTCATAAATCTCTTCAACAAAACCACAACCGTAAACCGAAAACCAACCTCACAGAAAAAAGGAGAAAACAACCTTGAAATCAACCAAAGCCAACACAGGACCATTATCTATCAATCAAACCTCCTGTAACAAGGGACCTTTTTTTTTTAGAAGGGAAAAGCACAGAGAGAAAAAGAAACCCCAAACCTTCAAAACCGAATGCTGTGAACCGCCGGCCACCCACATAGCTGCTTGAATACCCACTCGAATCCGCAAACACCGCCGCAAGCAAACCCTTTCTCCCTTCGTGAATCCGCTGAACGAAACTCACCACTATCATCCATTAATCACCACTCATCCACCGGCCAGCCATCAGCCCATCATCACCATTACCGACCCATACGAGAACCGGCCAATACAAACCTGAAAATGAGACGAATGCGAGATTTGAGTAAGAACTATCAAAAACAAACTCACTGAAAAAACCACAAAAAGCAAAACCTGTAACATTTACCTCACAACAAATCGCAGCCCCCTTTCACTTCCGATTCCAAAACAACTAGCGACCAATTCACTTTCTCCAAAAGAAACACAACCATTAACCACCATTTCCGAAACCTCAAACCACTGAAACATACCTTCAAAACTCACACATAAGCCTTCTGTTCCGAACCTTCACATGAACAAAGAAAACCAACCAATCCCACAAACGATCGCATACCACCACTCCAACCTTCATCCGCCGAATCCACCACCGCGGAGCACTACCAGAGGCGATTGAGAGAGAGACGTTCGTGCCTTGAGCGATTCGAGAGCTGAGCGAGGGCGAGATAGCGCGATTGAGTGAGAAAGAGCGGCGATTGAGAGAGAGAGAGCCTTCACTGCCGGCTGTTGCTGTGAGACTCCTTCAAAGGGGGTTTCACGTTTTGCGTTTTGAGGGAGAAAGGAGAGGAACTTATTTTTTCATCATTTCTGATTTATTTTTTTATTATTTTCTATTATTATTATATAAAAACTAGTTAATATTTATTTTCTTATATTTTTTTATTATGATTATTATATAATAACTAGTTAATATTGTTGATGGACCTTTGGAGGCCATTTTTTTTTCTTTCTCTTAGCCAATGCCGATTCACTATGCACACACTACAAGCAGTATTTCTGTTGCACACATAGTAGACACAAGACTTACTCTTTTGATTTTATTTGCTTAATTTGTTTTTTTATTATTATTTTAAAATGTGTCTCTATTTTATTTTTATTATTTTTTTATTTTTTTTATTATTATTGCTAAAATGCTGTAGTAAATTTCAAATTTATTTTATTTAGAGTTTGTTTTAATTACCACTTTTTTTTGGGCCAATGATATGACAAAAGGTCACGATAAATCGTTTCCGATTAATCGTGACCAATATGAGGCCATGCATTTATTTATTCTATTTCATTCATTTATTTATTTTTATTCTATTTATTTTATTCCATTTAATTTATTTTATTCTATTTATTTCACTTTATTTATTTATTTATTATTTATTTCTCGCACTCTTAGACCATATTAATTTCATTTCAAAAATAATAAATCCTTGGTCCAACGCCAAGTTCACTTCACACTCACTCACACACGTAAGTCGGTCGTTTACGATCGCCATCTGCACATTCCTTACACTTCATAGCTTTCTAACTTAAACAAATTGACGCACTACGCTTGTTTTCCACCTCAGCATTCTCGATCCATATATCGAGCCATAGCCGGTTACTAAGCCTTTGTCTTATATTTCTATTTATTTTATCCAATTCTTTTTTAGCAAGTAGCAACCTATGCCTTAGACTTAGGAGCTTGCACCATCATTTATTCATTTTTGTTTATGCCTTTCAATCCAAAAGGGAAAGAACTCCTGCAGTTGACTCAATGTCATAGGAAGTTTAGCCATCCCTAGTTCCTTAGCCATTAGGACTTTTTATTTTACAATTTTTTGTGACTTTCCTAAGTCACGTGAGTGTTTGCCATAACACTTACCTTCCCCCGCGAACCTTGAGCGTAACCAAGTGTTCGTTAATCCTTAGGAGAACTACGAGTGCTCTGATTCTATACCCGATACGTAGGCATCGATGCGATGTTGTGCGAGCACCATTAGAAATAAAAACCTTAGGTTCCCTTAGTTTTAGCAGGCAATAAATAACAATAACACAAATATTAACAAGAGGTTCCCGTAGGATACTGCGGATGCTTAGGATGCTAACACCTTCCCTAGGTATAATCAACCCCCGAACCTAGTTTCTCCTAATTTAGGGTTTTTACGATCTTTTTCCTTTTTCCCTTTGGATTAAATTAAAGTCGGTGGTGAACATAAAAGTTTTGTGATTCAAGCTTAATCAATAGTTTGGTATCCGATTCTCACCGCAACAGTTATTAATACTTGTTATTAAGTTGTTAACATGCTTCTATTGACTCCCTACATCATTGTACTAAGGAATTTATCAACACCTGCTACTAATACTACCTCACTGTTACTTAATTTTCTTCCTCCAAATCAACACAAAATTATGTATTAATTCTCTGTCACTTAATAAACATTCCTACTGCTACTTCATTTGGTATTATCCAGCTTAATTATACTATTGTATTACTTAAGGCTAATCTAATATGACATACATAGCAGACAACACAACACAAAACTCAAAATAACACTTTTTGCCTCCCATACCCGTGTGACCATTGTTACAACTGGGTGCCCCCCGTTACACACGTGACAATCGTCCTAGGGAGGTGACGTTCATCACACATCCCTGACGGACGTCGGGCAAATGGGACGGTCGTCCCACAACCAAACCTGCAACTTCTTATCTGCTTCGCTCGTTCTCGTTCTGCAACCTATTCACGATTTCATCTCAGACCAAATTCCAGTTACTCCATCACATTATTCGCAACAACTCAACACAGTCACAACCCTCTTAATCTCACAACCCTCTTAATCATCTACACGACTTATTCATCACAAATAACTTATTATTCAAACAACTTACTAACCAAAAATAACTCAATTATCAAAAAAACCTATTTCTCCACTAAAAACACCAATTCATAACAATCATGGCAATTAATAGAAACAATTTCTAAAGCCCAATTCTATACGCATTTATCACATAAATTCGATTATACGATTAGCACCCCGCCCTTACCTTTGAATTGAAGGCGTCTCTAGCACTTTTTCGAATCGGACCTAGCTTATTCCTCTCTATGCTCTTCACGTAACCATGTGTTTTCCAACTTCTATTCTTCTTACTGTTAAACTTCTAATTAGGTTTTCAACTTAATTAATATTATTATTTCACTAAGTAACCAACTTACTAATGGGCCTAAAATGACACCCCCACCTTTTCTACTCTCACTCCACAACCAAGCCTACTTACTAATATTATTATCTTATTAATAATTCTATTATTAGTTCGACTTAATTAACTCGACCAACCCAACCGCGACTTAACCATCAACGTAATTAATCCAACTTAGTCCAAATAATAACAATGCAACTTAAATCAACTTAATCGACCTATTCAACTTAATTCCAACTAGCTTAGCAACTCAACACAAAAAAAAACCAAACATACGACGATATTTAATTAAATAAATAATTAAATAATCAGGGCATTACAACTCTCCCCCACTTAGAACATTTTCCTCCTCGAAAATCTTACATTTTCCAAACAACTCGGGATAAGATTCCTGCATCTTGCTTTCCAACTCCCTAGTCATACTCTCTCTGGAAACTCCCACCCAAACAACTTTCACCAAAGAAATCTCTTTGCCTCTTAAAGTCTTCATTTCACGGCCCTCAATTTTTAATGGCATCGTCTCCATAGTGAGATTATCTCGTACTTGCACATCATCCATGCTAATCACATGAGATGGATCTGAAATGTACTTCCGATGTTGCGACACGTGAAACACATCATGCAAATTCGATAGATTAGGTGGTAAAACCACTCTATAAGCAACCTTTCCAACTCTGTCTGAAATCTGATACGGACCAATAAAATGAGGAGTAAGCTTCTTAGACTTCAACGCACGACCAACACCGGTTACAGGAGTAACTCTCAAAAACACATCATCACCAGCTTGGAATTCTAATTTCTTCATTCACTTATCATGATGACTTTTCTACCTACTTTGAGAAGCCTTCATATTCTCTCGAATTAACTTCACTTTCTCAGTAGTCTCTCGAGCAATCTCGGGTCCAAGCACTACACTTTCTCCAGACTCATGCAAACACAAAGGAGTTCTATATATCCGACCATAAAACGCTTCAAAAGGTGTCATTCCAATACTAGAATGGTAACTGTTATTGTAAGTGAATTCTATCAAAGGAAGATAAGTATCCCACGAACCTCCTGCACTTTCTCAAAAGGTGTCATTCCAACACTAGCGGGTATATTGAAGTTTAGGGTTCCTGCAAACCCCTCCCAATATCACGGGTGTGCTATTCGGGTCAACATCATGGACTCTGAAAGCCGAATAGCAATAATACATTCACCATTTCCGAGAAATGGCTCATGACCAAATCAGGGAATCAATTTGGCATTGTGTACTACTCAGGGAGGTCTCAGTTGAGTCCGGAAAAATAAGCATCCCTCATAAGTCCCCAACTTCAAGAACTGAATCGAGAAACAATAGTACATTCATTCGGAAGGGTACAATACTATCTTCATACGAACACTTTGCGTTAACTGGATTCCTATGAGAGAACCTGGCCATCCTTTGTGAGTTTCCAATGGACCCTCGGACGCGAATGGGTTTGCCAACAAATGTGGTCTGCCACTGTCATCACTGGAGAGAGATGTTTCCACTAAGGTCCTCAATGATCGGTTACTAGATGCACATAACTATCGAGGTCGTACCCTGAAGTGAGGTAATCCCCACACATAATAGTTCCAAGACGGTCATAATCTGGGCGTGGAGCACATCGCCACTCATCAGGGTGAGATACCATAGAAGTACAAGGTCTGTCCACGCTAATCCTATAGCGCACTCAAGCGGGGTATTTGGCTTTTCTCACGGTAACTCTCATCCCGTAGAAAAAATGAAAACCAGCACAGCCAGACAGTCCAGTATAACATGATGCATGGAAAATAAATACTGAAAGCAGTAAATAAATGCTGTAAAGTAAAGCTATAAAATAAAACTGTAAATGAAAACAGTAAAGCTAAACTAAAGCACACAGCAGCAAACAGATAAACATCCAAAGAAACAAAATCAAACAGGCGCTAGGATTGAATCTACAAGGGAAACCAAATATTTTGGGTTCGGTCCCCAACAGAGTCGCCAGCTGTCGCTCCCGGGATTTTCATCCTAGTACAAACGCGAAAGTGGCACGGAAAAGGTAGAGTCGCCAACCATGCATTTTTATCCCGAAGGAATGGGAAAGGTAATGCTGCACAAACCTGAGAAAGAAGGAAAGGACAAGGTCCTGCGAACCAAAGATCTGCGTTCGGGAGTTGGTTACGACCTGGGAAGGTATTAGCACCCCAGACCGTCCGCTGTACCCGACGGGATCCACGCTTGTTTATTTGTTTCAAAGGGTGAGGAAATAAAGCTGCTGAAAAAAAGAATTGCTATTGAAATGGAAGTGAGAAATGAGACTAGAAAAAGAGAACAAAAAGAAAGGGGGAAATATAGGGAAAATAAAGAATGTGCTCGAATGGGCCCTACCCCGCTACCTACGTGCCTCATCGGGAAAATGAGGATCAGAATCGACGTAGTTCGCCTAACTAAGGCGGGAACTATTATTTATGTTTTTTATGCGCTGGAACTGCTTATGTCTATGCTCAGGTGTTGCAGGCTCGTTTGGTACGAGTGCGTTTACCATCTTGCAAATGAGACAAGTTGTCGCAAGTTCGCGTTGTGAATGAATGAGATGAGAAAAGAAGTTCCCGCAGGAAAGTCGCTTATTGTTTGTTTTTGTCTTTTATGATAAGTGTTTTGAATTTGTTTGTGAACATTCTCATACTAAGACCTATCCACCGTGGTAAATACTTACACCTCGCCCCGAAATAGGACGCGTATAAGCACTCCGCAACAAAGTCTCGTGGCGTATAAGAACGTTCAATTTTTATTAAGTATTTTTATTATTTTTCTTTATGAGATGAGAAAGAAGGACTCAAGTGGAAAAAGGGAAAATACTAAGGGGGGCTAAGACACAACCCTAAGTTAGTTATCATATACAAAAGGGAGATCCTAATGGTTTGTGAAGTCTTTTAATCCTAAGAAAGAAAAGGAAAAGAAGAAAAGAGAATTAGAACTCAACCTCCTTCCTAAGGAAGTTAAGTTGGTTCTAAAAATGGGGAAACCTATACAAGCACAAGCATAATATGTGAAAAAAATACAATTATAATGCATAAGATATAGGAATGAAGTGAGGCTTACCTCAATCTTCCCCCCTACAAAATAAAAGTTAGCATGACAATGCATATTGAAAGTAAAATCAAAGCATAAAAGCGATTAAGTATCATAACGTCCTAGAATGGAACTAGGGTTCAAAATAAGACCTAAGTCTAAAGGTGAAGGTACCTAAAGGTTATATGACTTCTAAAGTCAGTAGCTACATACTATAGGTCCCTAAGTATGATAGGATACCTCACAAATTCAAACTATGTCAAACTATGTACAAAAAGTTCACCTAAGTTCACCTAAATGCAAGTTAGGGCTTATAGATGAAGTATGAATGTGTATGGCTTACAAGCATGAATTAATACATGAAATGAACATCAAAGTAAGTAGTGAATGATTATAAATAAGTATGAATAATAATATCATCATGGATGCAATGGTGTAAGCATATGGAGCAAAGAGAAGAAGATTGAGAACAAATGAGCAAACATCGCATAAGATCACAAATGATGCAAGTTAAAGATGAATGACATGTGAATATGCATGAAATGATTATGGGTCAGTATTATACAATATATGATATGCAATTAGAATTCATGGACAGGCATTAATGATTCCCACATGATTCATGTTAACAATTAGAGGAGAAGAGAAATGAGTTTAGGTTAAAATTAGTTCACATAAGAATGCGCTTAGGAACACAAAAACAAACCAAATGAGAATGGTTCAAAAAGTTACCTATAACTGGAATTAAGGACCTAAAAATGACCTATAATTAACTCCTAGAATTTACCAAAAGTTACCTCAAGCAAATGGCATGAATGTCTTTCTAATATCTAGGTTATGGAGCAAATAAACACATATTTGGACCTATAATATAAGTGATATGGAAAAATAGAAAAAAGGTTTTAAAAATTATGAAATTAAATACCTGGAATGTTGAAGTCAGTAACTAAAATAGTCTAAAAGTATTTCACACAATTATGCACCAAAGTTCCAAAACAATTACTTAACGATTGAGATAACAATGCATGATCGCCGAAAAACAACTCCACAAAGTGGACCAAAAATGGCACCAAAAATTATGAAAAAAATGCCTAAGGAGCATAAAAATGTCAAAAATTCCAGTGTTTAATCACACACAAAAAATAGGTCTCACACCTATGGGGAAAAATGGTTTTGGTCTCTTATGTCAATATCATTCCTTTTGGGACAACTTGTGATCAAAAATCCAAATTAATTATTGAAACCATCCAAATATGGAAACAAAAATTATACAAAATTAATTAAGAGGATAAGGATCACTCATGATTTTTTCCAAAATTTTATCACACCTAAAACTATTTTTAATAATTGCGACGAAACGGGCAAAACATGATGTTTTAAGGGGAAGTAAAAGGAACCGAATTCTCTAATCTGTAACCTAATCCCTAAGCTCCTAAATCGACACATATCATCATAAATCACAAATAATATCCAGTGCCTCAGGTGGGAGGGCTCAATATTCACCTTAAGTTACATGATCCTAATCCGCATACAACTAGAATGGTGTGTTAAAGTGGAGAAAATCGGAATTACTTACTTGATCGAAGTGTCGATTCTTCACATAAAAGAAATCCAAAAAAAATTCAAGCAAGGTCTTGTAATCTCCATAAGAAAACTAAATGCTTATCTTCCATAATTTCTCTTTGAAGCTTTGCCATAATCGAAATCGATTCAATATCGATCAAAAAAACACTTATGAACATTTATCCAAAAATTAGTCCTAAACACTAATTAAAATTAGTGTAAAAATTCTAATTAAAAATGTCAAGACTAATAAAAATATTAATCATAAAAAATTAATTAGCAAGAAAATTAATTAAGAACTTTAACAAGAAAATTAATAAGAAATTTCTAAAATAAATAAAGAACAAAGGGTGTATTAGAAATCCAACAACAGCCAATAGAAAAAATGGCCCAAGGCCCAATTTCCTCCCAGCTAGGCGCAGAAGAGGGTGCAATACTGAAGTTTATGGGTGCGAATAGCAACTGAATGAGGTCTTGGCCCAAAACCGGTTGCTGATGGCGTGAGGGGGGTGCGAAATGGAATAGATGAGGTGTAGATAGAAGATCCATGGTGTTTAACCTAAGCCCAATCTAATTCTGTGTAAGTAACCCTAATTTATCAGAGGAATAAAACAAATTAAAGCTTCTCTTCTTCTTCAAATCAACCCGCCGATCATCCCCTCTCATTTTCGGCTTCCGTCCCTTCTTTCCTTTATAAAACCACCGCCGAAAACAAGCAACACCGTCGTCCTCCATGTTTCTCATCATCTCCTTCTTCCTCTTTGATGCTTCAAAAATCGTCTCCGACACCACGACAGCCACCAACTCGCTCACATTCATCATACAAACTTTCGATCGTGACGAAGATGCCTCGCTGCGCCATGGCCTCCATCTGACGAAAGTGGAGTCCCATACTCCTCAACGATTACGTTCCATCAAGCAAAACATATCAAGATTTCTGACGGTCGTAATCAAGTCAACTACCTCTAATGTTTTTTACGACGGAGTTGAAACGAGCTTGAAGAAGAAATTTAGGTACACAGGTTTATCACGTTCGCGTGGTTCTCTTTACACTTTTTCCTTGCGCTCTTGATCAATGTTGGTTTTCCCCTGCGTTTCCATTGAAGCTACGATTCTTGTATGAGTTATTGACTCTGGATATTTCGGTTCTTGTACAATTTGAATTGCTTGCATGTTCTTGATATCTGCAGGTTATCGATGAAGGTCAATGATCAGCGTTGATAATGATGAAGATTCTCGAAGGTGAAAGAGGATGGAGAATGATGAGGACGCAGAGATTGACCAAGAATTCTGTGAATCGATTATCGTCTTCTGCTTCTATGATTCTTCTTTGAGATGCGTCGTAAACCACCCTTTGCTCTCTCCGCCGTACTTCTCTTCTTCTCCATTCAAACGCGCGGTCGAACTTCATTCATCTTCTAAACTCTCCGTGAATCAAAACCCAGGAACAAACAAGAATCTCCGCACCGAAATCCACTTCTGACCACGGTGGAAATATGGCCAAGAATCGCCGCTCCGATGTTGTTTCAGGCTTGACGGCGGCGGAAGAGACTTCGCAGCTCAGGTACGAATTTGAATCCCTCTTCTTCTATTTCTTCTTGTTGTTGCCGCGATTATTGTTTTTTTTTATTCAAGGAATAATGAATCCTTTATCAATTTCTGGTGTGTCTGTTCTTCAATGGTGAAATGATTGTTGCGATGAAGAAAACCTCAGATCACCAAAAGGATTTTGGTAAGTCATTTCGATCCTCTCTTCTTTTCTCATTGACATGGTTCTGAGTTGTTGTTGTCGATCACTGAATATTATCGAATTGTTGTTGAATTGGATATTGTGTAGGTTGAAGATTGTTAATTGAAGATTTGATGTCGAGGATGATGGAGGGAGCTCTTGGAGGTTGGCGAAGAGATCAATGAAGACATGAGAGTGAAGGAGATGATATTGTGATGATTCTTTCGATTGAAAGAGAGGTTGCAGATTGATGGAGAGAAAGATTGGAGATTGATGATGAAGATTGAAGTTGAGAGCCAGATCAGTTCTGAGACTAGGAAAGATTGATGCTGAGAAAGTGAAGTTTTTGAGAGAGTGTTTTTTTGTGAATTCCTCCCCTATTCCGATTTTTTTCCCTTTCCTTTTTTTCTACATAACAGTTATATTTTTTTGATGAGTTTCTAATTGATTCTCTTATATCAGTTTGTACCTCTAATTATTGTAACTGAATTTGTATAACTGAATTCTCCTCTTAGAATCATCAAATTACATAATTTCTGTAATGATTTTCTCCCTTGATTTTGTAACTGAAAATCAGTTAAGTTTCCGTTTAGAGTTTCTAAAATTTTGTTGCAAATTAAATCTGAGTTTTTCTGTTCTGGATTTTTTTTATATCAGTTTCTCTCTTCTGCATATTTTTCTCTTATTCCCCTTGTAACTCAATTTGGTTATATCAGGTCTTCAATTTTAATATGGTGAATATTAAGCTTGACCAAAAGACAATATCGGTGAACCATTGATAATGGGCCATAAGAAATAATACTAGCAAGTGGTTTAGTGATGAAACAGAATTAGAATTAATCCGGACAATTTAGGTAATTGGATTTGGTTAGAAAAGATAAAAAAATAATAATATTGAAATTTGATCTTTGGGCTTAGGTTAAGGAAGAATATAAGAAATGTGATTTATGTGGAAGAATTTGATATGGTTTGAATAGTTGAAATTAAAACTAGATAACCGAAATGTGAATTATGGACAAAAACTTTATGGCCAAGAATATGAGTAAATTGGTCTAGATTTAAAAATTGTTAAAAGGAATGGAAATCGATTAACGAGGGTAGTAGAATTGGATGTTGAACTTGAACGACGTCTTCCAACTAAATCATACTCGTGCACTTTTTCCATCCAAAATTTGAACCGAACTCAAAATTTTGTTGCCATGCTAAATCTCCAAATCAACACCTCAAACCATGTTCCCTGAGTACTATGGCATGAGAAACCTAATCTGTTGATGATGACGAGCCCGATGCACTAGTGAATAGTCCTTACAAATGAGTTCCTTAATGATCCCTTGATCGGGAAAATAAACCCTAATCGATTAGCAAGCACACAAGAAAATGATGTTATTAATAACCCCATAACCAAAACTTTGAATTCATCGGATAACCATACATAGGATGCGAAGCCCAAATTCCACAATTTATGACACAAACTCCAGTGAAGTAGAAACCACAAAAACAAGGGAATAACCTGGCTCTTCAGAGGGCATTGATCTCATGCCTGGGAAATTTAATGAAATGCATGATTGCGAATGTTGTAACCTAGTGGGTAATGCTGATGAGTGTGAAGCGATAAGCCAGTAAGGGTAATAAATATGAGGGAAAATTTTGAGGTATTACAGCTGCCCCTATTCAATCATCTACAAGCCTGAACAGATAATTGCAACATCTTTTAGACGTTTAAGGTGTGGAGTGATTGAATACTCGAATAAAACCTGGAAATTTGAACTCTGCGGATGAGGAAATGTCATCTTCCTTTATTGTGTTATTGTTTTTTTTTTCTTCTGACCTTTGAATAGGTAGCGAGAATAGAACCAGGTGGAATAGGATCATTGTTCATAACGATAACCTGCGATGTGACTGCTGAGCGAATCAAACCACAGCGAGGGAGCCTGTTGGCGAAACAGGGCTTAACGACGCGACTGCTAAGCGAATCAAGCCACGGAAAGGGTGCTTGTTGGCGAAACAGGGCTTAAAAACGAGACCAATAGCGAAATGGAACTCGACAATGTGACTTCTGAGCGAATCAAGCCACAAAAAGGGAGTCTGTTGGTGAAACAGGGCTTAACAACGCGACTGCTGAGCGAATCAAGCCACAGAAAGGGTGCCTGTTGGCGAAACAGGGCTTAAAAATGAGACCATTAGCAAAATGGAACTCGACAATGTGACTGCTGAGCAAATCAAGCCATAGAAAGGGTGTCTGTTGGCGAAACAGGGCTTAAAACGCGTCTGCTGAGCGAATCAAGCCACGGAAAGGGTGTCTGTTGGCGAAACAGGGCTTAAAAACGCGACTACTAAGCGAATCAAGCCACAAAAGGGTGTTTGTTGGTGAAACAGGGCTTAACAACACGACTGCTGAGCGAATTAAGCCACGAAAAGGGAGCCTGTTGGCGAAACAGGGCTTAAAAAGACGCGACTACTGAGCGAATCAAGCCACGAAAAGGGTGCTTGTTGGAGAAACAAGGCTTAACAACACGAATGCTGAGAGAATCAAGCCACAGAAAGGGAGCTTGTTGGCGAAACAGGGCTTAAAACGACGCGACTGCTGAGCGAATCAAGCCACGGAAAGGGAGCCTGTTGTACGAAATAGGGTTTGAAAACGAGACCATTGTACAAAACAGAACTTGAAGGGGATGACAAACATCGACTTGTAAGAGCAAAAAGAGAGAAGCAACATCAACCGATTTACGACTCAAATAAGATCAACTGATCTATCATGGAGATGGTATCAACCGATCCATAACCAGGACAGCGAAAATGTAATATCATCTGATTTACATCTCGAAGAGAAGTGATATCACCCGATTCACAACTTGAATAAGATCAACCGATCTAACCGGGAAATGGTATCAACCGATCCATAACCCAAAAAACGAGAACGTGATATCATTTGATTTACGGCTCGAAGAGAAGTAATATCAACTTATTTACAACTCAAATAAGATCAACTGACCTAACCAGGAAATGGTATCAACCGATCCATAATCCGGAAAAAACGAGAACGCAATATCATCCGATTTACGGCTCGAAGAGAAGTAATATTAACCGATTTATAACTCAAATAAGATCAACCGATCTAACTAGGAAATGGTATCAACCGATCCATAACCAAGAAAATGAAACCATCGTACTGAGACGAGACCAAAAAGAACGGGATCATTGTACTTAAATGATAATCCGACATGAGACCGCTGTACTGAAACGGGGACGCGAAAAAATGAGACTGTTGTACTGAAACAAGACCCAAAGACGAGAATATTGTACTTAAATGGAGACTCGAAAGGAACGGGATCGTTGTATTGAAACAAGACTCCACTGGGGATAACAAACAGGACTTGGCAGAAATAACCACACTGGGAAATGAAGTTGCATTCTATGGGGAATACTTCAGTCTGATTGGAGATGTAACGTTTCGGGCGTTTGTGCAAGGTACCACAACTGGCTTATGCTTCGTATGCATATGTTTGAATTTTTCTATGGCGTAATGCTCCATAATGATGGAAATGTTATGCTTTTGAGGAATGCAAATGTAATGATGATTACTAAATGTAGATGCAAATGCCAAGGGGTCTCCCGATAAGGAGACAATAAGTATCCCAGGTGGCTTGATTGGGGAAATGATGATCACTGCATTGATCTGGTTAATCCTGGTGAGGAGGAAACAACTCTGCAGGGAATGTTGTTAATGATACGCCAGCTCTGAACTGCCGTCATTGCCAAAAAAAAATTGTACTTTTAAGATCATAGAGTAAAGACCCTGTTGGGGACGAACTCATCTTGCGAGGTACGCTACCCGTTGAACTCCATCAGGGAAGTGACAACCTTCTGACTTGGCTGGGGAATCAGATGTAAAAGTTGATGCTTGCTGAGGAAGAAACCTGCTAGGGAGTAAGGAACTCCTTTTATTGTTGGGGGATTGCCCTTGTATTGAAGGGAAATCTCTGCTTGGGGAGGACACCAGCCTTTTGTTGCCTTGTTGGGGGGATTTCAACTTCCAACTCTACTGGGGATGATGGATGATGTCAATGATAAAGCTTCCTGCTGAAGATAAGATTTTAAGTTGCCCCTCGCTGGGGATGAGAGGCTGAAGTGTCTCATGCTGGGGATGAGGGATGATGATACCCTTCTGCTCAAGCAATATCCTTCCCTTTGCTACACTGCCGGAGAAGGGATTTTCTAATGAGACTTGCTAAGGAATTCTGATCAATAAAGCCTGCTGATGAAACAACTCTTGAAGTATTATGCTGACAATGGCTTTACCCCTAGACTCTGGGTTAATAGATTGCCAAATAATCATGAGTGAACAATGGTTCTTTGCAATTTTCAACTCATCTCAGATTAAGGTCCATCGGAAGAAAATGTCTCAAGAGGATTTTACAGAAAACATGACATACAAAATGCCTCAATGTCTTCAAACTCTTGGAGAGATTCGTCGGATCTCGAAATAACTGCCCCAGACTGCATGGTCTGTGCAAGAATTTGCCTCGCAAGGATTCATGAAAAACCTTATATCACTGTGAGATAATCTTTCCTAGTATTTTGAACCTTGGGTAGGTGCTTCTGATTAACCGTCTTCCGGAGAAAGTAACTTCTAGTGCTCTTGGGGTGGCCTGCCCCAGTACGAGCCTTGAAGTGATCACCTATGACTGACTGTGTTTTGAAGAAAACACACATACCAATTATTCTTTGAAAGATTGGATCTCAAATTAATTGCCCCAGTTTGGCTGAAATTTGAATGCATGCCTCAGACTAATGGCTCTTTGAGAGATTTGAATCTCTAAGTGATTGCCCCAACTTGGATGGATTTTGAAGAGATTGCTCGACATGATTTCCCCAGATTAATTGGCTCTTACCACGACAATTGGGAAAGTCCCTACTCAATGGAGTTTTCTTGAAAAGTGCACCTCAATATGATCGTTCTTCGGAAGTTTCAGACTTCTCAACTTTGGCAATATTTAGCTTTTGGACTGAGATTCCATATGTGAACTCCTTATGATGCCAAACAAATGTATGCAAGCAGAAAATGTTGGTTTCAAGAATGAAAATTCTAATGCAACACACATGTTAATCTTGAAGTTTTACTGAAAAATATATCGCAAACCCTTGTGAGTGAATCAATGGTTAAGCTATTGACTTTTTATGAAAGCATGTACCTGCAACACCAACAAAGATCTTTTAGCACAACTCATAGGAGTCAGGAACTTGGTCTTGTGGTAGTATGCTCTTAAAATAACCCTGTTTCAATTAGGATTTTTGAGGGTTATATCATGGCCTGGTTCACGGTTCTAGAAACAAAGGATATAGGCATGAAGTTTATTTGTGCCCACCCCTCCTCGTGATGTTTTCCATTCCTATATTCAGCTAGCTTTCACAAGCGCTCACCTCTCAAAAAGGGTTTTGTGATGGTTGAGGAACCAATTACGCTGACGGTTTAAAGTACCAATCAGGTAGTCATTTGGAGTCAGTCACCCCTTTTTGTCTTTTGTATCTGTATCACACAACTTTGTTCTTGTTTAAAGATCTTTCTTGTGTAATCCTCTTTGTCTTTTGCCTTTCATTCTTTTGCTTATCCCTAACTCTTTCCTGGACTGATTCTTGTGAATCTTTGATTGCGAAGTCCATTGGGATGCCTAATTTTTGCCTAAGTCGCTTGTTTTCAAGTTTCGACTTAGCGGGCTTTTCATTTCTTTTTTTTAATTCTCTTTTTGAACAAATCATGTGACACTGGTTGTCTTGATTTCTTTGAAAGGGTCGTGACTGTCTCACTTTCCAGTTGATGAGGGATAACCATTATGGTCTTTGGACTTCTTTATTGGGATAACCATTGTGGTTTCTGGTCTTTGGACCTTTTAATTTGGATAACCATTGTGGTTTCTAGTCTTTGGACCTCTTGATTTGGTACAACGAAAGGTAATAGATCCTCAGATGTGCACTCCTTTTCGAAATTTGAACGCTCGGTCAAACTAATTGACGCCTACCTTGCCCCTGGGTTAAATGCAAGGTTTTTTCATGCAAAAAGAAACTCCTACTTCAAGGCTCAAATGGGTTGACGAGGGTCTATCTCCCTTATATCTCCGGTGTTTTGGATTTGAAACAATGCATGTACATCGTCAACATGGTCTTTTTCAAAAGCACACAATTAGAGATTTTTGCATTTTCATTTCGTCATCCTCCCTCAAGAGTTTAGCACGAGAGTTGGTATTGCAATGCACATACACAAAATCATGAGTGAATACGAATGGATTACTTCAAGAAAAACATGTGCATTTTATTATGGTTATCATTCAAAAACAAATAAGTTTCATGCATGCATACAAATGTTTAAACAAACAATAGAAACCACAAATGAAAATGCAGTAAAGAAGCTGAACATTGCCATCATTGAGGAGACTTGACTCCGTCTGGACTTATCGCTTCTGAAGATGCCCTTGCAAACTGGGATGTCAATTTGATGAGGAGACTTCAATATCTGGTCAGACTTTCTGGCATGATGACCTTTGAGTCGATCAAATTTTGCACCTTGTGCCTGAACACATCACAATTGTCAAGTGTATGCCTAAATGCCCCTGAGTGGTACTTGCATATAGCTTTCACATCATGGTGGTAATTGTTGAGGAGGTTTTGACTTCGTTTGGACTTATTGCTCTCAGAGACTTTCAGCAGTCAGCAGTTTGGATGTTCATTCTATTACTAATTCAGTGCCATATTCTCATCTTTACATGGTTCGAACACAATAGTCTTGAAGTAAATCAAATTTGAGGTCTTGTCTTTACCTCTGCCTCTACCTCTGAAAGACTTGCAATCTTCAATTAAAAGGCCAAGTGCCCCAGAATGGTAGTCATACTTGGCATTGAAATCCCCAAGGAAGGTTTGTCGGAGATGATCCTGATGCGATTAGCTCAACCAATTTAAATCTGAGCAAATGAGGAAACTTGTCGCGAATACGACCTCAGATTATGATTAAACTTCTTCTCAAGTTGTTATGGACTTTGCCCATATGCTCTGGCCCTAGGACTCTCTTGGGAAGCTGGGGTTGGATGCTGACAAACAATCATCTGGAGGGAAGAGGTTGATAAATAAAGTTGATAAATAAGGTTGCTCGCAAAGATCTTGCACGATCTCCTGCCTACGTATCTCAATTTACCAATGGAGAATCAGGACAACGTAGTTCCCCTCACTAGGGATGAAAATAGCTTCGTTCAAAATTTCCATAACCAAGCTCATTTGAGTCTTCATCTGGTTGACTTCCTGTTTCAGCAGTTTTTGGTTCTGAAATAAAGCTTGTAACTTTGCCCTAAATGGCCTCAACTGGGTCTTCATTGGGTTACCTCCGCTCGGAGTTATACCTTAATAGTTGTGATTCAAATTGGACATTGTGAAGGGAAACCAAGTCAGGATAATAATCTGCCTTTGAACACCTGTCATGAATGCAAGGATGTATGAAAATGTCGTGTTCAGTTATTTCTGAGGAATCTATCTGCTTTGATTCAAGTTTTGACACAGAAAAATCCAACAACATGATTCATATATGTGATCCTCAGAAATAACTGAACATGTGTGCAGAAAAGCTATGATGTCATGTATGCAACATGCATGTGATCAATAGTCTGATGTTGGTGTTGAGCAGTGAACCAACTGTTTGTATAAAACCATAATAGCAGTACCATCTTTGTATAGAACCCCACAACTGAGAACCCAATAACTGTAAAACTGGATTGCATCATAGAACAATCACTGATGGTGTTGAAGTTGAACAACGAGCCAAGTGTCTGTGGAGAGTCATAATAATAATATAATAGTTTCTCTGAACAGAAATCCCGGATCTCATCACCAAAGGACCATGAAAAACCATATCATATCACAAAACAACACTGGCAAAGCGGGTATGTTGAAGTTTAGGGTTCCTGCAAACCTGTAAACCCCTCCCAATCTCACGGGTGTGCTACTCGGGTCAACATCATGGACTCTCAAAGTCGAATAGCAATAATACGTTCACCATTTCTGAGAAATAGCTCATGACCAAATTAGGGAGGTCTCAGCTGAGTCCGAAAAAACAAGCATCCCTCATAAGTCCCCAGATTCAAGCACTGAATCGAGAAATAATAGTACATTCATCCCGAAGGGTCCAATACTATAGTCATACAAACAGTTTGCTTTAACTGGATTCCTATGAGAGAACCAGGCCATCCTATGCGAGTTCCCAATGGACCCTCGGATGCGAGTGGGTTTGCCAACAAATGTGGTATGCCACTGTCATCACTGGAGAGGGGTGTTTCCACTAAGGTCCTCAATGATCGGTTATCAGATGCACATAACTATCGAGGTCGTACCCTGAAGTGGGGTAATCCCCATACAGAATAGTTCCAAGACGGTCACAATCTGGGTGTGGAGCACATCACCACTCATCATGGTGAGATACCATGGAAGTACAATGTTTGTCCACACTAATCCTATAGTGCACTCAAGCCGGGTATTTGGCTTATCTCACAGTAACTCCCATCCCGCAGAAAAAATGAAAACTGACACAGCCTGACAGTCCAGTATAACATGATGCATGGAAAATAAATATTGAAAGCAGTAAATAAATGTTGTAAAGTAAAGCTGTAAAATAAAACTATAAATGAAAATAGTAAAGCTAAAGTAAAGTACACAGCAACAAACAGATAAACACCCAAAGAAACAAAATCAAATAGGCACTAGGATTGACTCTACAAAGGAAACCATAAATTTTGGGTTCGGCCCCCAGCAGAGTCGCCAGCTGCCGCTCCCGGGATTTTCATCCTAGTACAAACGCGAAAGTGGCGCGGAAAAAGTAGAGTCGCCAGCCAGGCATTTTTATCCCAAAGGAATGGGAAAGGTAATGCTGCACAAACCTGAGAAAGAAGGAAAGAACAAGGTCATGCGAACCAAAGATCGGGGTTAGGGAGTCAGTTACGACCTGGGAAGGTATTAGCACCCCAGACCGTCCGCCGTACCCGACGAGATCCACGCTTGTTTGTTTGTTTCAAAGGGTGAGGAAATAAAGCTGCTGAACAAAAGAATTGCAACTGAAATGGAAGTGAGAAATGAGACTGGAAAAAGATAACAAAAAGAAAAGGGGAAATGTAGGGAAAATAAAGAATGTGCTCGAATGGGCCCTACCCCGCTGCCTACGTACCTCATCGGGAAAATGAGGATCAGAGTCGACGTAGTTCGCCTAACTAAGGCGGGAACTATTATTTGTGTTTTTTATGCATTGGAACTGCTTATGTCTATGCTCAGGTGTTGCAGACTCATCTGGTACGAGTGCGTTTACCGTCATGCAAATGAGACAAGTTGTCGCAAGTTCGCGTTGTGAATGAATGAGATGAGAAAAGAAAGTTCCCGCGGGAAAGTCGCTTATTGTTTGTTTTTGTCTTTTATGAGAAATGTTTTGAATTTGTTTGTGAAAATTCTCATACTAAGACCTATCCACCGTGGAAAATACTTACACCTCGCCCCGAAATAGGACGCGTATAAGCACTCCGCAACAAAGTCTCATGGCGTATAAGAACGTTCAATTTTTATTAAGTATTTTTATTATTTTTCTATATGAGATGAGAAAGAAGGACTCAAGTGGAAAAAGGGAAAAACTAAGGGGGACTAAGACACAACCCTAAGTTAGTTATCATATACAAAAGGGAGATCCTAATGGTTTGTGAAGTCTTCTAATCCTAAGAAAGAAAAGGAAAAGAAGAAAAGAGAATTAGAACTCAACCTACTTCCTAAGGAAGTTAAGTTGGTTCTAAAAATGGGGAAACCTATACAAGCACAAGCATAATATGTGAAACAAATGCAATTATAATGCATAAGATATAGGAATGAAGTGAGGCTTACCTCAATCTTCCCCCCTACAAAACAAAAGTTAGTATGACAATGCATATTGAAAGTAAAATCAAAGCATAAAAGCGATTAAGTACCATAAACGTCCTAGAATGGAACTAGGGTTCAAAATAAGACCTAAGTCTAAAGGTGAAGGTACATAAAGGTTATATGACTTATAAAGTCAGTAGCTACATGTTATAAGTCCCTATGTATGCTAGGATACCTCACAAATTCAAACTATGTCAAACTATGTACAAAAAGTTCACCTAAGTTCACCTAAATGCAAGTTAGGGCTTATGGATGAAGTATGAATGCGTATGGCTTACAAGCATGAATTAATACATGAAATTAATATTAAAGTCAGTAGTGAATGCTTATAAATAAGGATGAATAAACATATCATCATGGATGCAATGGTGTAAGCATATGGACCAAGGAGAAGAAGATGTGAGAACAAATGAGCAAACATCGCATAAAATCACAAATGATGCAAGTTAAAGATGAATGGCATGTGAATATGCATGAAATGATTATGGGTCAGTAGCATACAATATATGAGATGAAATTAGAATGCATGGATAGGCATTAATGATTCCCACATAATTCATGTTAACAATTGGAGGAGAAGAGAAATGAATTTAGGTTAAAATTAGTTCACATAAGTATGCGCTTAGGAACACAAAAACAAACCAAATGAGCATGGTTCAAAAAGTTACCTATAACTGGAATTAAGGACCTAAAAATTACCTATAAATAACTCATATAAGTTACCAAAAGGTACCTCAAGCAAATGGCATGAATGCCTTTCTAATATCTAGGTTATGGAGCAAATAAACACATATTTGGACCTATAATCTAAGTGATATGGAAAAATAGCAAAAAGGCTTTAAAATTATGAAATTAAATCCCTGGAATTTTGAAGTCAGTATCTAACCTGGTCTAAAAGGATTTCACACAATTATGCACCAAAGTTCCAAAACAATTACTTAACGATTGAGATAACAAGTCATGATCGCCGAAAAACAACTCCACAAAGTGGATCAAAAATGGCACCAAAAATTATGAAAAAAATTCCTAAGGAGAATCAAAATGTCACAAATTCCAGAGTTTAATTACACACACAAAATAGGTCTCACACCTATGGAGAAAAAATGGTTTTGGTCTCTTATGTCAATTCCATTCTTTTTGGGATAACTTGTGATCAAAACTCCAAATTAATTATTGAAACCATCCAAATCTGGAAACAAAAATTATAAAAAAATAATTAACAGGATAAGGATCACCAATGAATTTTTCCAGAATTTTATCACACCTAAAACTATTTTTAATAATTGCGACGAAACGGGCAAAAAACGATGTTTTAAGGGGAAGTAAAAGGAACCGAATTCTCTAATCCGTAACCTAATCCCTAAGCTACGAAATCGACACATATCATCATAAATCACAAATAATATCCAGTGCCTCAGGTGGGAGGGCTCAATATGCACCTTAAGTTACATGATCCTAAGCCGCATACAACTAGAATGGTGCGTTAAAGTGGAGAAAGTCGGAACTACTTACTTGATCGAAGTGCTGATTCTTCATATAAAAGAAATCCAAAAAAACCTTAAGCAAGGTCTTGTAATCTCCATAAGCAAAATAAATGATTATCTTCCATAATTGCTCTTTGAAGCTTTGCCATAATCGAAATCGATCCAATATCGATCAAAAAAACACTTATGAACACTTATCCAAAAATTAGTCCTAAAATTCTAATTAAAAATGTCAAGACTAATAAAAATATTAATCATCAAAAATTAATTAGCAAGAAAATTAATTAAGAACTTTAACAATAAAATTAATAAGAAATTTCTAAAATAAATAACGAACAAAGGGTGTATTAGAAATCCAACAACAGCCAAGAGAAAAAATGGCCCAAGGCCCAATTTCCTCCCAGCTAGGTGCACAAGGGGGTGCAATACTGAAGTTTGTGGGTGCGAATAGCAGTTGAATGAGGTATTGGCCCAAATTCGGTTGCTGATGGCGTGAGGGGTGCGAAATGGAATAGATGAGGTGTAGATAGAAGATCCATGGTGTTTAACCTAAGCCCAATCCAATTCTGTGTAAGTAACCCTAATTTATCAGAGGAATAAAACAAACTAAAGCTTCTCTTCTTCTTCAAATCAACCCGCCAATTATCCCCTCTCATTTTCGGCTTCCGTCCCTTCTTTCCTTTATAAAACCACCTCCGAAAACAATCAACGCCACCGTCCTCCATGTTTCTCATCATCTCCTTATTCCTCTTCGATGCTTGAAAAATCGTCGTCGGCACCACGACAACCACCGACTCGCTCACATTCATCATACAAACTTTTGATTATGACTACGATGCCTTTCCGCGCCATGGCCTCTATCCGACGACGGTGGAGTCTGTAAACACCCCAAATTTGCCCTCACCCATTCACACCATGGCTTGTGATCATTTCATATGCATAAACTCAATCATAGCATCTCATATCACAGTTTTGATTCACTGCATAGATTCAAAGTCATCTGCATCTAGGGTTTGTGATCTGAGCAATCCAAGAGCTTCTTGAGCCACTCCAAAGGTCATAAATCACTTCAAAGGGATCCATGGATGTTCAAGCATCATATTACATCCTCTCAAAATCAAGAATGCTAAAGAATCACAAGAACTGGGATTGTTGTGGAAGCAGAGCCAGGCTTGACTGCACAGATGACCTGAAATTAGGGTTTTGGTTTCAGAGGCCATAACTCCAAATTTTTTGGTCATTCTTGTTTCTATTGGTCTCTATATGGTATAGGGAGTATGCATATCAATTTTCATGAAGAAATTCCATGGGGAAGTCATCTGATCAAGAGTTGACTTTCTGGACAAGTCAGTGCAAAATCAGGGCATCTGAGGCCCCCCAATGACCCAACCAAGGGGTGATCTTCATCATTTTGATTGTATATGATCTTTATTTGATCATGGAAGAGATTGGAAGTTCACAAAATTGAAGAATTTGAAGTTTTTGCAAAGTTGACTTTTTTGGGCAAGTTTGACTTTTAATGAAATGTCATTTTATGCAACTTTTTCAACCCTTACTTTTTGATCCAAAAATGCTTCAAATGGAAAAACTTTGGTCATGAAAGTTGTAGATTAGATCTTTCCCTTTTCAAAAAGTACAAGAACATGACCTAATTCATTTTGTATCAAAAGTTATGGCTTGTCAAAGTTGGCAAAAATCACAAAAATTCAAGTTATGCACCAAAGAGGAAACTTGCAAAATCATGTATCAAGGCAATTTGTGACCTCTAATTATTGTCAAACCATTACACAAACATCACATGTGACCTAAAAATCAGAATGGGCCAAGAGTTTCTCATTTGTTTGGCCTTTGGAGCAAGATATTTTCATGAAAAGCAAAAGCAAAGTCAAGTTGCAAAAGCTCATGATCACTTCTCATCCACTTGCTGCCTTGGATGCTGAACCACCCTAGCCTTTCCCCTCACCATGCTGCGCAGCCCACAGCCCTTGTACTTGGCTAGAACAAGACCCATGCATTCTCTTACAAAAAGTTGACATTTTGCAAAAGCCACCATACCAATCAATAAAGCACATGTCATGTCATCTGACCAATGAGATTTTTTTATGTGGATCAAATGCAAGCTAAACACAACAAGAGGCAAGACTGAAACACAACACAACTCATCATTCACAAAATCTCTCCCTCTTGCAAAAGCTTTCGAATCTCCCAACTCAATCACTCAATCTTAAAACAAACACCACCATTCACTTCTGAATCATCCACTGACTCAAAACCACCCCTCAAAACAACCAAGAACACACCACAAGCCAGATACGATTTCTGACCAGCTGGAGTGCAAACTCCCAAACCAGCCGCATACAAAGTTGTCCAAGCACTGCAAACTCCTCAGGAAGGTCATTAGAAGCTTTTTGCACCAAGGAAATAGCCAGAAAGCTCAAAGAGTGAAAGCTCCATCTCAGGTAGCCATTCGAATTAATTTTTCCAGGACCTCTATTTTATGTTACAAAATGATTAAGCATGCTTCACTGATCACACTGAACTTGGAATTATTGAAAATGGTTGAGAAATGAGACTGTATTGTTTGTCTGAAATTTTGGCAGTTTTTGTTCTTAGCTTCGATTCTTGATAATGGTTGGAAATAAATGAGGTTTGAGGTTAGGGATGAGTTTAGGAGGTTGGAAGGAACAAATCTGGAGCTTTAGAGCTCCAGAAATGACCTAGGGAGCGTTTTAGAAATTTCTCAGGTGAGGGGTGGCCGGAGAAGATGACCGGAGGTCATTTCCGGCCACCTGAAAGTCATTAATGCTTAATTAGGGTTTAAGGGTAGGTTTGAATCTGGAACGTAGGATGAAGCTTCCCGCGCGTGTTTCAAGGGCTCAGATCATGTCATTAGCCCTAATTTTTGTTTATTTAATTTAATCATAATTAATTAACTGAAGTGAAATCCAGGCCATTCATTAGCGCGCCAGTCAACCATTTCCTTTCAAATTTGAATCTGGATCATTGGATCAGATTACTTTCCCTTTTATTTTGTTTTATTTCATTTTCTTTCTATTTAATTTGTACAATTTATTAAAAATAGCAAAAATACTTTAAAAATTCTGAAATTTTTTATACAAATTATTATTTAATTTCAGAACACAAAAATATTTTTATTTTTATTTTTAGCATTAAAAAAGTATTTTTAAATATTTAAAAGTTTATTTTTAATTAATTAATGAGAATTAATTAATTAAAAATACTTTTAGGTATTTAAAAATCACCAAAAAATTCATGAAACCTTTAAAAACATTTAGGAACATTGTCCAACCCCCAAACCAAATTTCTTTTTTGATCTTGATGCATTTTGAGAATTTTTCATGGATTTAAAATCATTTTGATGCATTATTTTGATCCAAACTTCCAAAAATCATTTCTGCCTAACCCTAAAGGGTTGGACTTTGATTCTTTTTGCATTGTGTTTAGCATATCATGTAGTTTTTGAGATTAAATGGTCATGATTTGATCTTTCATTTTCCATTTGTTTGGCATTTTTCTTGTTAAGGAACCCTAAAACCCTAGAAAACTTAGGAAAATTATAACTTGGATTTGGTTAAGAGTTGAGACTTCTCCTTTGGGCATTGGGTTAGTGTAGGTTTAGGGATCCTTTGAGGGCATTTTCATTTTTTTGTAATGTTGTTTGCTTCTGATTTTGGTTTTTGTTTGATGTATTGTTCATAAACCCTAATTTGGGCTTCCATATGCATCCATTTTGCATTTGCTTGCACAACTTGACTTGCCATAGCATTTTATGCATTCTTGTGATTCATTGAACATCTTAAGACATATTGAAAGCATGTTTGATCATTGCATCTTGCATTTGCCATGTTGTATGCCATTTGCATTTCATAACTTTTCATGAATGTTCATGCTTCTTAACTTGTTTCATTTGCATCCATAAGCTTGCATGATCATCTCCATGCTTTTGTTCATGTTTAAAGCATCTCATAGTATCATTATCATCTCATATGTGCTTCTGGTTTTGTTTCTCATCATGCCATTTCATTTCATTTTGCATTGCATTGCATTTCTTTTCTAACTTTTCAGGTGGTAAGTAACCTTGAGAAGTGAATTTGCCTTCACTTCTCATATCTTCTTTTCATCTCCTTCATGCATCCTTGATGCATTTTGTTTTGTGTATGAGATTGAGCTTGCTCTTTCTTCTTCATCTTACTTTCTTTCTTCAAGTGACTTGTCTTCTTAAATGAAGCAAGTTGTTTTGCTTCTCTCTGCTCCTTTCATCTGCTTCCTGGTGGTTCCTTTGAAGACTTCTCTTGTAAACCTCACAAACCTTAGGAACAACCAAGCATGACAATGATTAGGGTTTTGATTAGTCCCCCCTCTTAGTTTTACCTTTGTGTCTCATTGAGTCTTCTCTTCTCACCTCATAATCAGGGACTAAACCCTAAAGGCTTTAAGGCTTTGTGATTAAGCTTATGCCTGCATCCTTCTATTAGGATGGAGTGTATAACTTTAATCCTAAGTGTTAAACCCTTAATGTGTTTAACCCCTTTAATCAATCCACTTAATAATCATCAAGACATCACACTTGTAACTTGGGCCTTGCATTAGGGTTCTAATTCTTCCTTAATTGGTTAAGAAGGACTAACCCTAGTGTTAATGGACAAGTCCCCCTCAAGTTGTCTTACAAACCCTAAAAATCACTTCATCATCATACCATTAATCTAAAATCCACTTAATAAAGGCTTTGTTTTGTCATGAGTTTAATCCCTAATCATGGATTAAGTTGAGGAGCTTTCCTCAGCTTAAACACTCTCATCTATTATCCTTCTATTAGGATGGTGTAATGAGTCTGTTTAATCCCTGATTATGGCTTAATCTCATTACTCAACACTAAACAAAAACACCAAAAATATCTAAATAATCACAAGTAGGTTAATGATCTTAATCCTACCCCAAAGGTGATTAAGTGTGAGAAGCTGACTTCACACTTAAGGTATTCTCATTACCCCTAATCAGAGGGAAGATGTGATGAGTTTACTAAACCCACTGGTTTAGGCTTAAGCTCATTAACTTATGACAAACTTTCAAAAGCAATAAAAGACTGAAAACACAAAAAACAAAGAATAATCGTCTCCTTCGGGATTCTTTTCTCATCTCATTCGCTCATAAACGAGAACTTGCTTCTTCCGTCTAATGCAAGACAGTTTGCACCTGAGCCAGACAGGTCATACACTTGAGCATAGACAAGTAAGCAGTTCACAAGTCAATTCATCTTTCAGTCTCTTTGGGTTGAACTACGGTGTTCTAACTTCCTCATTGCACGAGAGGATACGTAGGCATAACTTAACGGTTATCGAACAAAAGTCTCTGTATATTCCCCTCTTTCCAGCTTTATTCTTTTAGCCTCACCTTCTTGAGCATTCCATCCTCTGTTCTTACACTAACACTGTATATATCACACTTTGCACTTCTTATACACTGACACCTGTACATTTTCTTCCAGCCTCCTTACATACAAATTGCACTGACACTACCCCTTTAAAACACAAATCTTTTAAGCGTGGATCCCGTCGAGTACGGCGGACAATCTGGGTGCTAATACCTTCCCAGGTTGTAACCAACCCCCTTTCTCAGTCTCTCTGGTTCGCAACCGTCTTATCCATCTCTTTCTAGGTCTATGCAGCATTGCCTTTCCTCCGGGATAAAAATGCCTAGCTGGCGACTCTTTTCTTTTCCAGTGAGTTCACTTCTGTGTGCTCTCATTGTTCCTTTCGCCGACCGTTCGCGTCTGTACCTTTATTTGGGCCAGTCCCATTTATCGGGAGCGACAGAGTCCCCTACTCCTCAACTATTACGTTCCATCAAGCAAAACAGATCAAGATTTCCGACGGTCGTAATCAAGTCAACTACCTCTAACGGTTTTTATGACAGAGATGAAACAAGCTTGAAGAAGAAATTTAGGTACACAGGTTTGTCACGTTCGCATGGTTCTCTATACTCTTTCCTTGCGCTCTTGATCAATGTTGTTGTTCCCCTGCGTTTCCATTGAAGCTACGATTCTTGCATGAGTTGTTGAATCTGGATATTTCGGTTCTTGTGCGATTTGAATTGCTTGCGTGTTCTTGATATCTGAAGGTTATCGATGAAGGTCAAAGATCAGCATTGATAATGATGAAGATTCTCGAAGGTGTAAGAGGATGGAGATTGATGAGGACGCAGAGATTAACCAAGAATTATGTGAATCTATTATCGTCTTCTGCTTCTATGATTCTTCTTTGAGATGCACCGTAAACCACCCTTTGCTCTCACCTTCGTACTTCTCTTCTTCTCCATTAAAACATCCGGCCGAACCTTATTCATCTTCTAAGCTCTCTGTGAATCAAAACCCAGGAACAAACAAGAATCACCGCACCTAAATCCGCTTCTGACCGCGGTGGAAATATGGCCAAGAATCGTCGCTCCGATGTTGTTTCAGGCTTAACGACGACGGAAGAGACTTCGCAGCTCAGGTACAAATTCGAATCCCTCTTCTTCTATTTCTTGTTCTTGTTACCGCGATTATTGTTTTTTTATTCAAGGAATGATGAATCCTTTATCAATTTCTGGTGTGTTCGTTCTTCAATGGTGAAGTGATTGTTGCGATGAAGAAAACCTCAGATCACCAAAAGGATTCTGGTAAGTCATTTCGATCCTCTCTTCTCTTCTCATTGACATGGTTCTGAGTTGTTGTTGTCGATCGCTGAATATTATTGAATTGTTGTTGAATTGGCTATTGTGTAGGTTGAAGATCGTTGATTGATGATTTGATGTCGAGGATGATGGAGGGAGCTCTTGGAGGTTGACGAAGAGATCAATGAAGACATGAGAGTGAAGGAGATGATATTGTGATGATTATTTCGAATGAAAGAGAGGTTGCAGATTGATGGAGAGAGAGATTGGAGATTGATGATGGAGATTGAAGTTGAGATCCAGATCAGTTCTGAGATTGGGAAAGATTGATGCTGAGAAAGTGAAGTTTTTGAGAGAGTTTTTTTTTTGTGAATTCCTCCCCTGTTTCGAGTTTTTCCCTTTCCTTTTTTTCTGCATAACTGTTATATTTTTTTGATGAGTTTCTAACTGATTCTCTTATATCAGTTTGTATCTCTAATTATTGTAACTGAATTTGTATAACTAAATTCTCCTCTTAGAATCATCAAATTGCAAAATTTCTGTAATGATTTTCTTCCTTGATTTTGTAACTGAAAATCAGTTAAGTTTCCTTTTAGAGTTTCTAAAATTCTGTTTCAAATTAAATATGAGTTTTTCAGTTCTGGATTTTTTATATTAGTTTCTCTCTTCTGCATATTTTTCTCTTATTCCCCTTGTAACTCAATTTGGTTATATAAGGCTTTCAATTTTAATATGGTGAATATTAGGCTTGACCAAAAGACAATACCGGTGAACCATTGATAATGGACCATAAGAAATAATACTAACAAGTGGTTTAGTGATGAAACAGAATTAGAATTAATCCGGACAATTTAGGTAATTGGATTTGGTCAGAAAATTTAAAAATAATAATAATATGGAAATTTGATTCTTGGGCTTAGGTTAAGGACGGATATAAGAAATGTGATTTATGTGGAAGAATTTGATATGGTTTGAATAGTTGAAATTAAAACTAGATAATCGAAATGTGAATTATGGAAAAAAAATTTATGGCCAAGAATATGAGTAAATTGGTCTAGATTTAAAAATTGTTAAAAGGAATGGAAGTTGATTAACGAGGGTAGTATAATTGGATGTTGAACTTGAACGACGTCTTCCAAATAAATCATACTCGTGCACTTTTCCCATCCAAAATTTGAACCGAACTCAAAATTTTGTTGCCATGGTAAATCTCCAAAATCAACCCCTCAAACCATGTTCCCTGAGTAATCTGGCACGAGAAACCTAATTCGTTGATGATGACGAGACCGATGCACTAGTGAATTTTCCTTACAAGTGAGTTCCTTAATGATCCCTTGATCGGGAAAATAAACCCTAATCGATTAGCAAGCACACAAGAAAATGATGTTATTAATAACCCCATAACCAAAACTTTGAATTCATTAGATAACAATGCATAGGATGTGAAGCCCAAATTCCACAATCCATGACACAAACTCCAGTGAAGTAGAAACCACAAAAACAAGGGAATAACCTGGCTCTTCAGAGGGCATTGATCTCATGCCTGAGGAATTTAATGAAATGAATGATTGCGAATGTTGTGACCTAGTGGGTAATGCGGATGAGTGCGAAGCGATAAGCCAGTAAGGGTAATAAATATGAGGGAAAATTTTGAGGTATTATACATTCTGGAACTTCTAACGATTGAATCAACCCTGCAGGCTTCTGATGTTCAACTTTCGACTTCTGACAAGTCAAATATATACACAAAACATGCTACATCATTCTTCATCCCAGGCCACCAGAACAAATTCTTCAAATCTTGATACATCTTTGTAGCACCTAGATGAATACCCAACTTACTTCTATGACTCTCTTCAAGAATCATTCTTTTCATCTCCACATTATCCGGAATACAAATTCGATCACGAAATCTCAACATGCCTTGTGCATCCAACTTGAAATCACCACTCTCAGACTGATCGATTCCTACCATCGAATCTACCAACTTCACATCTAACTTCTGAGCCTCTCTGTTACTGTCTAGAAAATCATTGTTAATATTCAACATTCCCAACATTACACTCTTTGGTGTTACTTTGCAAACTAGACTCATATCTCTGTATTGTTCAATTAGTTCCAACTCTTTAACCATCATCATCGACACATGCAACGTTTTTCTACTTAAGGCATCATCTACTACATTATCTTTACCTAGATGATAGTTCGAACCAAAATCATAATCCTTCAATAATTCCAACCATCTTTGCTGCCTCATATTCAACTCCTCATGATCAAACAAATACTTTAAAATCTTATGGTCACTTAATACTTCAAATCTAGAACCATATAGATAATGCCTTCAAATCTTCAGCACAAAAACAACTGCAGCGAGTTCTAAATCATGCATAGGATAGTTCTTCTCATGAATTATCAACTTCCTTGATGCATAAGCAACCACCTTATTATTCTACATAAGAATACCTCCTAAACCCATCATAGAAGCGTCACAATAGACCACAAACGGTTCCCCTGCATTCGGTAATGTCAAAACCGGAGCCGACATTAACCTCTTCCTCAATTCGGTAAACCCTTTGGGTGATACCGTTGAGGTCGTGAATATTCCCGCTACTGATTGATTATGGATCATGGACGAGTCTCTTGACACGACATCTCAGTTCGCTGTAGATGCTTCCGATGTGTGGGGAAGAATTATGAAGAAGAGGAAAGGGGAACCTGTAAACTGGCGGGCGTTACCTTCAAAGCTCAATTAGAGGATTTGCTCGTGTTATCCTGCCCTTTGTTTCCCGATGTATGAATTCGCCTTTTGCAAGGTCGGGTACCTCTTGCCCTTCACTGAATTACAGGGAGCGGTTGTCGCTCCCTGGATTTCCATCCTGGTACAAACGCGAAAGTGGCGCGGAAAAGATCAGAGTTGCCAGCCAGGCATTTTTATCCCGAAGAAACGGGAACGATAATGCTGCACAAACCATAAAAAAATAAGAGGAAGGACAAAGGTCTTGCGAACCAAAGAGACTGGGTTCGGGAGTCGGTTACGACCTGGGAAGATATTAGCACCCTAGATCGTCTGTCGTACTCGACAGGATCCACGCTTGCAAAGAAACTGTTTCAAAGGGTGTAAGAATGAAAGTTGTTGCAAAATAAAACTGAACTGGATAAGAAAAGAAAAGAAAGGGGGAAATGTAGGGAAAATAAAAGAGTGTTCTAGAACGGGCCCTACCCCGCTGCCTACGTACCTCATCTGAACATGAGGATCAGAGACGCCGTAATTCCCCTAACTAGGGGTGGAAAGATTGCTTGTGAATTAAGGCTTGAACTGCCTATGTCAATGCTCAGGTGTTGCAGGCTCGGACGACAAGTGTGTAACCGTCTTGCAAAATGACAAGTAGAGACAAGTTCGCGTACGGAGCGAAGGAGATAAGAAAAGAATTCCCGAAGGAAAGACGTTTATTGTTTGTTTATGTTTTTTATGAGTTTTTTATTGATGTGTGTTGTACCCCAAAATTTTCCCTCCCACAATAAATACAATATCTCTCAAGGCTTCTAAATGATCATAAAGTTCTCAAGACTCCCAATTGATCAAGAAGTGTGGAAGTTTCCCCAGACAATGCCTCCTCCTAAGCAAAGTGTCCAAAACTAGGGTTTTGGGTTTCCTCAGGTTAAAATGAGTTTCAAGGCTTCAAGTGAGCTTCATGGCACCCCATATGTATTCAATAATCCCTATGTAAAGTTTCAAAGCTTTCCCAAAGAGCTTGCCCAGTCAGATGATCAGATATGAAAAAATCAGTCAAAATAGTTAAAAAGTCAAACTGAGGTCAACTATGGTCAAATTAAAGTCAAACTTCAAGATTATTTGCTAACATAAAGTTTATGAAGTAAAATTCATCATTTGATTAAGGGTTGATCATGATTCATCAAGGAAGTTTCAGATCATCAGGAATCAAGAGTTTCTAAATTAGGGTTTTCTAAGGAAAAGTCAACTGAACTTTGACCAGCCATAACTTTCACATGCTTCATCAAAAAATTTCCATCCAAAGCTCATTTTTAAGGAAATTTAATTCTCTACAACTTTTTGTCTCACAAGCCAAGCCTAAAAATGCCTCATTTGGAAGGTATGAGCTAAAACATTACAGGTCATTTCAAAAGTCAACAAAAAGTCAACATCTTTCAAAGAGCATAATTTGAAAATGGTGAAAGATATGGACATGAGACCAAAGAGGTTTGTTAGAGGACTCTTTAAGCTTTCCAAAATGTCCAAGAACACCTTCATAGCCTTAAAATTAAAGGATTTATGCCTTGTCAAAGTTGGGAGATTTTTAAGGGGTGTATGAACAAAATAAGAGCTTAAATCAGATTTTTTTCCAAATGGGCCTATCATTTTGCAACCCAATCTTCATGATAACATCAAGCACGACCCAATTCAAATATTTTCTGATTTTTATAATTTATTTATTATTTATTTGGATTTTATTCATTAAAATTCAATTTAAATCAAAGTAAAATATGAAAATACAAATATTTGATTTGATCCTTCTTCTAGAAGCTTTTAAATGACATTCAAGGTGATTGGATACCATCCAATTTCGTGCAAAGACAATTTGGTAACATATAGTTTGATTTTTGGACAAATTATGAAAGATATTTCTTCACCTTCAAGCAACCCATACAACTCCAACCAAGGCCTAAATTCTTAACTTAATTACATTACTATATAACCACAACAACATCACAAGACAAAGAAAAAGGAGGGAGAGCAAGAGGATCATATTCGTACTTTAAAGTTTCACACAATTCAAAATTCGGTTTCCATAATCCACCACTTTTACAAAATCCACCACTTTTACAAGTTGATTAAAGATGGTTTCTGGATAGTTGGATTTAAGTTTCGATGCAGGAATCATAGGGCACCGTGGAGAACTAAACTATTGGTTAATCTGCTGTAATCTGTTTTCGTCGATACTTCGAAGGTTGCAGTAGTGATAAGAATTACAGGCTGACAGGTAAGTCAGGTAAGTACTACTGTTTCGATTTACTCCGAATTTTTTCCAGAAGTTCAGAAAAAATCGACGAACAATACTCTTTTAGAATAAAATTCTAAAAGATTTCGACCCTCAAAATCGCAAATTCCTCTTTTTTCTATTTTATTTGATTTATTTTATATTTTCATATTCTCAAAAAAATCTAAAAAAATTGTGCGTTCTTTATTTGATTTTATTAGATTTTTAGCATCGTTTTAATATTTTTTAGATTTTATTTTAATTGCTTTTCTTATTTTTCATTATTTTAAAATCTGCAGCGATTTTATTTGATCCTGTTTATTTCTATTTTTATTCTTCCAATAGTATATACCAAAAATATGCAGGTGGGAGGAAGAAGATGGTGTGTGTCGTGCGCTGATTGGCCTAGTGACAAAGACCTAAGGTTGAAAGTCTGAGGGTGTGGGTTCAACACTCATTCCCAACATTTTTGCAAAGAAACGTGGGTTCAACACTCATTCCCAACATTTTGGCAAAGAAACATGGCGTAGCGTAGTGGCTGAAGGTTTTTGTTGGCAAAGGCAAAGTCAGGGGTTCAACACCAACCCCCAATATTTTGGGTATCTCTAACTTTATTTTTCCCTTTTTCATCAAATTATGTATTTTCTTTGAATTTCCTTATTATTATTATTAAACTAATTTCTAAAAGATAAAACAAAATATTTTTTTTAACTTATGTTTTTTATTATAAACCTCAATTTTTTTCATAACCCTTAATTTTTTTCCCTAAACCTTAATTTTAAACCTAAGTCTTAATTTTTTTCATAAACTTTAAACCCTAAAAATTTAGCCCTAATCTTTATCTTAAAACCCAGATTTCGACCTAATTTTTACACTAAAATTTTTCCTAAACCTTAAAATTTTTTTAAACCTTAAAATTTTTCTCAAACCCTAACCCTAATTGTTTTCTTAACCTAGTTTGCAAACTTTTTTTTCTAATTTATTCACTCATTTTTATGTTATTCATTCACCGTTTGCCTGATTATGTAACTGCTTCGCCTTTGTAATAATTGGTTTTTATTATTTTCCGTCATTATTATTATTATGTAACTGCCCCTAAGCCATGTAATAGTGTAGGAATTTTATTTTCTACCTTTTAATTCCTGCCATTTATTTTTCATATTAACTGCATGGTTAGTAACATACGGAGTGCCAAGAAATAAATGAACTATGGACTTAGAAAATTAATAATCAAGATAAATATCTGAAAACAATACTCACACACGTAAGTCGATCTTTGATCGCCATCTTGCACTTCCTAGGGTATTCCTCTTGGTTGCCTTATTTAAAATGGTCAAGTCTCTCGAATATAGGGGTGTCTTAAGCAAAGTCCCTTCAAGTATAAATCATCATAGTCCCTTCAGTTTAAAAGATCAAGTCCATTCGATTTTGCCTACGATAATGATCTTGTCCCTACGAATAAATGATGATAGTCCCTACGAATTGCTAAAGACACCCTTACCTGTTGCCTTCTATGACCATACGATGACCCTACGCTTGTCCCTTAATAAATCCTAGGTAATGACTACCTATTCCTTAATAATAGGGATAATCTTACCCTTGAAAGAACATAAAAGAACATGAAAGACTTAATATAGGGTAGGTACCTCTTAGTTGCCTGCTCACATTTCAAAATACTTTTTACACCTCACTTTCTTAAACATTTTTCAAAACAAGGCTTTATATACATCCATACGAGGATCATTACAAAGTACTTAGAAAAATTTCTAATCACACACTACACTTTTCAAAAACAATTTAAGTGAGATAAGTAACTAAGAGCCCATGGATAACCATGGATATAAAGGGTGCTAACACCTTCCCTTTATATAACCTACCCCCCGAACCTAAGTCTTTTAAAACGGTCTTTCCTGTTCTTTATGTCCCTTCCTTATGGATAAAATAAAAGTCGGTGGCGACTCTTGCTATCCGTAACATTTATAGAAAGTCAGTTCTCCCACCGTGTTATAGAACTGGCGACTCTGCTGGGGAGTTACTAAGTAATAGAGGGGTACCCTTAGGAATTAGATCACTTAATTGTTTGCTTTGTTTGATTTATATACTTGTTGGACTTTTTGTGTGAAAGATCCTAACCTGGATCTAGTGTACCCTGGGTAAATGGCAATAGACCAAGGAAACTGTATGGTGTATACCGATATGGTTGATTTGGTGGCCATAGTTAGTGTGACTTCTTGGTTGGTGCTTATGTTCCTTAAGTAAGTTAAGGATAATATGGGGCTGCCATATGTTGGCAATACACTAACTGACTTTTAGAACCCTAGTTATCCCATCTTGGCCTTTAGAAAGTAGTGAGATAACCGGCTTTGGTGAAGACTAAAGTTGGTTGATACTCGATACTACGCTCATTGAGATCCTAAACTTGGAGGGTTTGGTTGGAAAGTAAGTTGCCTACTAAACAACCACCATTGGGAAGGATCAGTGATATTGAGATCCCTTAGAACCTGGTTACTTTTGTAGGACAGGATGAACCAACTAAACTTCAGGGGAGGGTACTTACCTTTAAACCTCATGCAAGCCTTCAAACCTAGGGTTATTGTGTGACTTGTTTGTGTGTGCCACATGTTTGTGATTAAGCATAACATCATGACATCATCATAAGCATAGCATTTTCACTAACCATTTCAAGGACCAAAGGATTTATCTTTGTTCTTTGTTGCAGGTCATGGCTTCTGCTCGCAGGAATACTATCCGGATCAACTTTGTAGAAATACCCCTTAAGCTTAAGGATTTGGTCTCTCAAGTTTCTGAAAACTCCCAATTCATCAAGAGGCATGGTCACCTACTGGATCTAGTCACTTCAGGGTTCAATGAAGACATGATGAGTGTCCTATTTCAATTCTTTGATCCTAAACATCATTGTTTCACATTCCCTGACTATCAGCTGGTTCCTACAATGGAAGAATTCTCCAAACTATTGGGTATACCTATCCTTGATCAGAAACTATTCACAGGCTTAGAAAAAGAGCCTAAACCTAAAATCATTGCTACAGCCCTACATTTGAAGAAATCAGACATTGTCCTAGAAACTAGAAGCGGAGTTAAGGGTATTCTTGTTAAGGTATTGATGGAGAAAGCTCAAGTGTTCTTGAAGGCTGTGAGTTATGATGCTTTTGAGGATATCCTAGCCCTGTTGATCTATGGCTTAGTATTGTTCCCTAATCCAAACCAGTTCATAGACGTACACGCCTTCAACATATTTCTGACTCGCAACCCAGTGCCTATATTACTTGGAGATATCCTACACTCTCTTCACACTCATACTACTAAGGCGAGAGGAACTCTGATGTGTTGCGTACCTTTACTATCTTGGTGGTTTATTTCTCACCTTCCTCAATCAGTGATGAAGAATGACCAAGGGTTAAGGTGGTCTAAGAGGATCATGTCACTTTCTCATTCAGGCATTCATTGGTGCTCTTGATCTATGGAGAATGTTACTATCATTGACTGTTGTGGGGAGTTCCCTAATGTGCCAATCCTTGGCATAAGAGGGGGCATTACCTACAACCCTTCTTTAGCTCTACGTCAGTTTGGTTATGCTCGGAGTAATGGTCCTCATGACATGCTTATTCAGGGGTGTGTTCGACTACGACAATGATCTTCAGGGTTACCATCAAAGGTTTATACAAGCTTGGAACAAGGTGAATAGGATTGATAGCAAGACTCTGGAGCCAAAGTATTATATTCCTATGGAGCCTTATCTCTGATGGGTGAGATCTCGTGCTCAAACTCTTATGATGCCATATCCTTCTGTTCTACCAATCACTATGGAGCCTGTTGCTGAAGGAGATGTTCATTATACCATCCTTCATCCAGACATGCCCACTGATTTAGAAGAGTTGCAGAAGTCCTGGATTCAGTTGAAGGAGTAGAGGGATACTTTTGAGACTCATTTCAAAGCTAGTCAAGAAAGAATTCTGGAGTTAACAAGGCAACTTCACGAGGAGCGGAACCTAAACATATATCTCCACACAAAGAGGAAACGTCCATGGGAGACTTAAAACCCCATATATTTATTTTTGTACTTTATTGTTATTTCCTTTCATTGTAAGCCCAAGGGGCAAATTTATACTGAACACTTACTAATAAAATTTTGTATTTGTTTTCTTTAAACAAATTTAAATCTTGCGGTCCTTGAAAACATTGCATATGCATCTACATACCATATCATTGCATGACAGGTTTCACAGCAGGTTTCTCATCTTCTCGTTGTTTATTTCAGTAGAAATGGCTCTCGAACAATCTGTCAAAGATCTCCAAACCCAGTTTTCTCAATTTCAAGAGGTGATCCTGAACTTGTCCAATGGGCAAGAAAAGTTGAAAGCACTTCTCACTAAGGACATGAAAAAGAAGAACCCTGAAGACAGCAAGGGTGATCAGTTGGAACAACTGCAAGCTGAGATAGCAGAGATGAGAATTAAGATGAATGGCCAAGTGGTTTTTATCCAGAGTTTAGCCCAAGGGCAAGAAGAGCTAAGAACCTTTGTCCACAAACTTCAAAGTAATGGAGTCAGGAATCTAATTGTCAGTCAACCTCCATTAAAACAAGATGACTTGGTTGAAAGGAAGATGAGGGTAAAAGAAGGTAAAAGACAGGTTGCCACTGATTGTTCTTCAGTTGAAGAAAAAAGACCTGGTAAGGTTAATCCACCTCAACACAAGGAATGTAAAAGACAGTTCATCAAATTCCGCACTCTAATGTCGCAAATTCTGCAATGCTTGTTGGAGATGAAGCTAATTTCCTTGAAAATTCCTCCTCAAAATCCTAATACTTCCTCTCCTCGCTATAATCCCAAGGCAAGGTGAGGGTATCACTCCAACTGTCCCGGACATGATACTAATAGTTGTTGGATATTAAATAAAAAGATTCAAGACCTGATTAACGAAAGAATCCTCGAGGTTACGCCAGAAGGCCAAGTTGAATTCTACCATCGTCCATCAAACATCGAAGCTGCAAGACAAGTTGCCCAAAGTAGCAATAAAGAAAGCCTACCTACTCCTGTTGAGATATGGGGCACCTTGGGACATCCAAGTGGCAAATTTGATTTCATGGTGAAATATACTGCTCCTGAAAGTTCACAGATTGCAATTGAAGATATTCAGCCAACTGGATGGGACAACATTTGAACTTTCATTTGTAATTTCTTTTATTTTGTTTAAACACTTACTATTATGTTAAAATTTTGTTTTCATTAATGCATTGCATATGTTTGTCTTGAATTAATCCATTCATTTCACTATATTTTGAACTATGTTTCATATTTCTATTTTGTGATATTTAACTCCTGATAAAGCTATAAGCCTGTAGAGGGAGGATGACGAAAACAATACCACAATTTTGGGCAGTATGCTTTTGAACAGACTATGCTGACGATGTACATGCATTGTTTCAATTCCTAAACAATGGAGATATAAGGAAGTTAATCCCTAGTCAACCCTTTTGAACCTATGAAGTAGGAGTTTTCATTCTCACACAAATTAAAACCCTTATTCATAACCTGGGGCAGGGTAGTTATTCGGTTAACTCGACTATGCCAATTGTTTGTGTTGTACACAACTAATGATGTTTCCCTGTAATCACTAAAGTCTACAAGTCAATATCTAGCAAAAGAAAAGCTCACTAAGTCAAAACCTATGAAGGAAACTTAGTAAAAAAATTAAGACATCCCGCTGACTGTAACCTTGAAATAAACAGTTCAGGCAAAAAGAAGGGATAACAAAGTCAAAAGAAAAAAAAAGAGGTCACTATAAATCCTAAATAAAGAAAGATGACTGAATTTTCAAATAATTTTTTTTTATTCCTGAATCATCACAAATGTCAGTGTTAAAATTCCAAACTACTTTGGAACCTCAATGCATAAGTTAACCGAACATAGGACTGAAGAACATCATGAAGAATGGGTTGGGTACAAATAAATTTGAGCCTTTATCTTTTGTTTCTTAAACCATGAACCAGGCCACGTTATAACCCTTTAAAAGTCCTAACTGAAGTATGGTTAGTTTGAAAGCCTATTGCCACAAAAAGGTATCCTGACTCCTTTAGGGCTTATTATAAAACTTGAGTTAATATCACAGTTTTCATAAAAATTGTTTTTCTAAAATAACTCTTTTTCAAAACTTCAAGACAGACATAAGCATTGCATTTTTGAATATCATTGTTTGCATATAACTGAGTGTTTGACAAACAGAGAAACTTACAGGATGAATGTTCAATAAACCAAGGTCCTTCCGATAAACCAATTTGCTTCCTGGATCAAAGCCCATGTATACAAAGGGGCATAGTCATTATCTCCCAATCAAAGGGGCATGCCATGATACTGCCTAACTCATTTGGGGAAATCAGGTCAAAATTCAACTATGTTTAAGTAGCCATGGGCAGATCTCCTCATCTATCTGAGTTACCGAGGATAAAATTACAGAGTTCATGATGCCAGGGGCATATTATTATGGGGCATTCTGTTTGAGGTAGCTCCTTTCAGATACTTTCATTATGGAACAATTCATCCTCAACCAAGGGGCAACGCTCTTTTTCCTAATCTAATACCCGGAGTGTATATGGTTTATCTCATTGTATTACCTTGATATTGGAATCTCAGCAGAAGACATTATGGAAATTAACAGTTTACGCCAATAGTATCAGATGGTGTCAGTATCAGGTCTTCGGATCCAATCACGAGGAAATTACTCAGGGAAGTCAAGAACCTCAGAAGCTCTAAACCCAATTGGTTATACACTTTCAAAGTTGAAACGATTATGTTTTCGAGTTCAGCTTTACTTTTCCCTCTTTATTCAGGTTTACTGTTCCCCTTTTACTAAAGCGAGAAACGTTTGTTGGTTATGTTTGAATGTATATATGCCTTTTAATATGATTGATGTTTACCAGAAATGCATAGAATACAATAATAGCATTTACTAAGAACGAACGGATGTAGGAATTCAACGAAGCTTCGTCGGTTCATCCTCACAGAGTAATATTTACGGATATCCTTACGGAATACCTCAAGTAATATCTTACACCTCCAGCTTTACAAAGTCTCCAAGCGGTTTCATATCCTCCGAAGAATTGCTACTTAACTACATAGGTCTCACGGATCTATGTCCATCTCTTTTATCCTCAGTCAGGATATCCAGGAACATAATCCTTCAATAAGAAGTACGACGAATGAAAATGGAAGTCTTCATACTCTTCAGCAACGAATCGGGATTTATTTTCCCTAGTCGGCAGTTGTCCTACGAAGCTACTTATATGCTTCAGCTACATAATTCATTCGTACATACATCATATCATATCATATCATATCATACGCATTCTCATAAAATATTATCTTACAGATTGTTATATATGTCATTTTACTTGCACCAAACTAACCTTGTTTTTCAGGTTAATTCTCCAGCAGACAAACTTCATCAACAACTTACCTTGGGCCGTCGTTTATTCTTCCCAATGGTTATCTTGTTACCTCGGGCCGTCTTTTATTCTTCCCGAAGGTTATCTCTTTTTGGGTCGTCGTTTATTCTTCCCAAAAGTCATCTTACCTTAGGTCGTCGTTTATTCTTCCCAATGGTTATCTTGTTACCTCAAGCCGTTGTTTATTCTTCCCGAAGGTTATCTCATTTTGGGTCATCGTTTATTCTTCCCAAAAGTCAACTTACCTTGGGCCGTCGTTTATTCTTCCCAATGGTTATCTTGTTACCTCGGGCCGTCGTTTATTCTTCCTGAAGGTTATCTCATTTTGGGCTGTCGTTTATTCTTCCCAAAAGTCAACTTACCTTGGCCATCGTTTATTCTTCCCAATGGTTATCTTGTTACCTCGGGTCGTCGTTTATTCTTCCCGAAGGTTATCTCGTTTTGGGCCGTCGATTATTCTTCCCAAAAGCCAACTTACCTTGGGCTGTCGTTTATTCTTCCCAATGGTTATCTTGTTACCTCGGGCCGTCGTTTATTCTTCCCGTAGGTTATCTCATTTTGGGTCGTCGTTTATTCTTCCCAAAAGTCAACTTACCTTGGGTCGTCGTTTATTCTTCCCAATGGTTATCTTGTTACCTCGGGAAGTCGTTTATTCTTCCCGAAGGTTATCTCATTTTGGGCCGTCGATTATTCTTCCCAAAAGCCAACTTACCTTGGGTCGTCGTTTATTCTTCCCAATGGTTATCTTGTTACCTCGGGCCGTCATTTATTATTCCCGAAGGTTATCTCATTTTGGGCTGTCGTTTATTCTTCCCAAAAGTCAACTTACCTTGGGTCATCATTTATTATTCCCAATGGTTATCTTGTTACCTCGGGCCGTCGTTTATTTTTCCCGAAGGTTATCTCATTTTGGGTCGTCGTTTATTCTTCCCAAAGGTCAACTTACCTTAGGCCATCGTTTATTCTTCCCAATGGTTATTTTGTTACCTCGGGCCATCGTTTATTCTTCCCGAAGGTTATCTTACCTTGGGCCATCGTTTATTCTTCCCAATGGTTATCTTGTTACCTCGGGTCGTCGTTTATTTTTCCCGAAGGGTTATCTCATCTTCATATTTAAGAAATATATCTGAATATTATTTATCCAAATGGCATCTTTAAGCCCATTCAAGCATCACGGTCAACCAACAATATCATTCTACACATCAGCGAGTGCAAATTTTTGGGCTTTTGTGTTCAATCCTCTTCAATCTTCAAGTCACAAATGGCGTACATGCCAATCTAACTCCTTAGATTTCAGAAAATTGAACAGGGGCGACTGTTGTACCCCAAAATTTGCCCTACCACAATCAATAAAATATATCTCAAGACTTCTAAATGATCATAAAGTCCTCAAGACTCCCAATTGATCAAGAAGTGTGGAAGTTTCCCCAGACAATGCCTCCTCCTAAGCAAAGTGTCCAAAACTAGGGTTTTGGGTTTCCTCAGGTTAAAATGAGTTTCAAGGCTTCAAGTGAGCTTCATGGCACCCCATATGTATTCAATAATCCCTATGTCAAGTTTCAAAGCTTTCCCAAAGAGTTTGCCCAGTCAGATGATCAGATATGCAAAAATCAGTCAAAGTAGTTAAAAAGTCAAACTGAGGTCAACTATGGTCAAATTAAAGTCAAACTTCAAGATTTTTTGCTAACATAAAGTTTATGAAGTAAAATTCATCATTTTATTAAGGGTTGATCATGATTCATCAAGTAAGTTTCAAATCATCAGGAATCAAGAGTTTCTAAATTAGGGTTTTCTAAAGAAAAGTCAACTGAACTTTGACCAGCCATAACTTTCACATGCTTCATCAAAAAAATTTCCATCCAAAGCTCATTTTGAAGGAAATTGAATTCTCTACAACTTTGTGTCTCACAAGCCAAGCCTAAAAATTCCTCATTTGGAAGGTATGAGCTAAAACATTACAGGTCATTTCAAAAGTCAACATCTTCCAAAGAGCATAATTTGAAAATGGTGAAAGATATGGACATGAGACCAAAGAGGTTTGTTAGAGGACTCTTTAAGCTTTCCAAAATGTCCAAGAACACCTTCATAGCCTTAAAATTTAAGGATTTATGCCTTGTCAAAGTTGGGAGATTTTTAAGGGGTGTATGAACAAAATAAGGGCTTAAATCCAATTTTTTCCAAATGGGCCTATCATTTTGCAACCCAATCTTCATGATAACATCAAGCACGACCCAATTCAAATATTTTCTGATTTTTATAATTTATTTATTATTTATTTGGATTTTATTCATTAAAATTCATTTTAAATCAAAGTAAAATATGAAAATACAAATATTTGATTTGATCCTTCTTCTAGAAGCTTTTAAATGACATTCAAGGTGATTGGATACCATCCAATTTCGTGCAAAGACAATTTGGTAACATATAATTTGATTTTTGGACAAATTATGAAAGATATTTCTTCACCTTCAAGCAACCCATACAACTCCAACCAAGGCCCAAATTCTTAACCTAATTACATTACTATATAACCACAACAACATCACAAGACAAAGAAAAAGGAGGGAGAGCAAGAGGATCATATTCGTACTTTAAAATTTCACACAATTCAAAATTCGGTTTCCATAATCCACCACTTTTACAAAATCCACCACTTTTACAAGTTGATTAAAGATGGTTTCTGGATAGTTGGATTTAAGTTTCGAAAAAATCTAAAAAAATTGTGCGTTCTTTATTTGATTTTATTAGAGTTTTAGCATCGTTTTAATATTTTTTAGATTTTATTTTAATCGCTTTTCTTATTTTTCATTATTTTAAAATCTGCAGCGATTTTATTTGATCCTGTTTATTTCTTTTTTTTATTCTTCCAATAGTATATACCAAAAATATGCAGGTGGGAGGAAGAAGATGGTGTGTGGCGTGCGCTGATTGGTCTAGTGACATGATTGACCTAGTGACAAAGACCTAAGGTTGAAAGTCTGAGAGTGTGGGTTCAACACTCATTCCCAACATTTTGGCAAAGAAACGTGGGTTCAACGCTCATTCCCAACATTTTGGCAAAGAAACGTGGCGTAGCGTAGTGGCTGAAGGTTTTTGTTGGCAAAGGCAAAGTCAGGGGTTCAACACCAACCCCCAATATTTTGGGTAAATTAATTTCTAAAAGATAAAACAAAATCTTTTTTTTTTAAAAACTTATATTTTTTATTATAAACCTTAATTTTTTTCATAAACCTAAATTTTTTTCCCTAAACCTTAATTTTAAACCTAAGTCTTAATTTTTTTCATAAACTTTAAACCCTAAAAATTTAGCCCTAATCTTTATCTTAAAACCCAGATTTCGCCATAATTTTTACCCTAAAATTTTTCCTAAACCTTAAATTTTTTTTAAACCTTAAATTTTTTCTCAAACTCTAACCCTAATTGTTTTCTTAACCTAGTTTGCAAACTTTTTTTCTAATTTATTCACTCATTTTTATGTTATTCATTCATTGTTTGTCTGATTATGTAACTGCTTTGCCTTTGTAATAATTGGTTTTTATTATTTTCCGCCATTATTATTATTATGTAACTTCCCCTAAGCCATGTAATAGTGTAGGAATTTTATTTTCTGCCTTTTAATTTCTGCCATTTATTTTTCATATTAACTGCGTAGTTAGTAACATAGGGAGTGCCAAGAAATAAATGAACCATGGACTTAGAAAATTAATAATCAAGATAAATATCTGAAAATAATACTCACACACGTAAGTCGATCTTTGATCGCCATCTTACACTTCCTAGGGTATTCCTCTTGGTTGCCTTATTTAAAATGGTCAAGTCTCTCAAATATAGGGGTGTCTTAAGCAAAGTCCCTTCAAGTATAAATCATCATATTCCCTTCAGTTTAAAAGATCAAGTCCATTCGAATTTGCCTACGATAATGATCTTGTCCCTTCGAATAAATGATGATAGTCGCTACGAATTGCTAAAGACACCCTTAGCTGTTACCTTCTATGACCATACGATGACCCTACGCTTCTCCCTTAATAAATCCTAGGTAATGACTACCTATTCCTTAATAATAGGGATAGTCTTATCCTTGAAAGAACATAAAAGAACATGAAAGACTTAATCTAGGGTAGGTACCTCTTAGATGCTTGCTCACATTTCAAAATACTTTTTACACCTCACTTTCTTAAACATTTTTCAAAACAAGGCTTTGTATACATCCATACGAGGATCATTACAAAGTACTTAGAAAAATTTCTAATCACACACTACACTTTTCAAAAACAATTTAAGTGAGATAAGTAACTAAGAGCCCATGGATAACCATGGATATAAAGGGTGCTAACACCTTCCCTTTATATAACCTACCCCCCGAACCCAAGTCTTTTAAAACGGTCTTTCCTGTTCTTTTATGTCCCTTCCTTATGGATAAAATAAAAGTCGGCGGTGACTCTTGCTATTCGCAACATTTATAGAAAGTCAGTTCTCCCACCGTGTTACAGTGTGGCACAAGAGAATGAACTCAAACTCTCTTCCATGGAATGTGTACTTGCTACTACATTCCAAGATGGAATAATAGAACAAGCACACCAAGCAAGGAGAACTTATCCAAGACTTGTTTCCAAAGGCAAGGGCCTAAATTCATTGACTTGTTGAATTTATTAAGTGTTTTAGTGATTAAAGTGAAGAAGTGTTTTTTATGGTTTTTCTTGATGAAGATGACCTCATGATCTGAATTGTGCATCATGCTAGACAAATGCACTATTCCAAGATGGAATGAATACATATGCCCCATGGAATAAGGCTATTACACAAGAGGTCACTTCTTTCTTTATTAATGTTTTTTAGGGTTTGTTTTGAGATGAGAAGAGAAAGAACCAAAGGAGCAAAAGGCAAAAGTCTAAAAGGGGAAAGACTAAACCTAAAGTTATCATGCTTGGATGTCCTAAGGTTAGTGAGGTTTCAACTACCCTAAGAGAAAAGAAGAACCAAAGAGGAGCAAAAGAGAAGAGGAGAAGAGAGCTAGCCAGCAACTTACTCCTCTAAAGGAGATAAGTTGCTCCTAAAGGGGGAGGAAAAGAGTTGAAAGACATGATGGCATAGGGCACATCAAAAATCACAAAGAGAAAGCAACTTAAAAAGAAAAGATGAAGAGTTGAAATGTGGATAAACATCCACACTTCTCTTACCATGAGCCCCTGCAAAGGTTAGCAAAATCCAGTACATCAATCAACACAATCCATTCATGGAAGTAGCATGCTCAAAGTTTAAATCAACAAAGATCATACAACATGCCAAATTGTGCATACAAGCATTTACGCATTGAGAACATGGAAGCATGCATCAACCAACAAGCAAATCACCCTAAACAATCATATTCAGTGATCATACAATGATCCATGGCAATTAAAACAAGTAAGAGGATCAAACAAGCTCAAAACAGCTCCAAAATGGCATTCTGCATCAGTGTTAACCGGTTAACCGGTTAACCAATTCAAACCTGCAGCAAATTACACAGAAAATAGATGCGTTAACCGGCTAACCAATCTGTTAACCGGTTAACACTGTTAAAACATCAACAATTCCTGCATGAAAATCAGCTCAAATCCAACTTATCCAAATAATCCCACACCAGACCAGCAATAAATTATGCATGAAATAAATGGACCAATTCACATTAATTAACATCATTAAGCTCATGAACATTAGCACACGGATCCAGTTACAAATCAACCAATCAATTCAAGCAACACAAGCAAATACACAAGCACATGGTGGATCTAAAGCACAAGCATGCAAATAAGCTAAAATAGAGCTAGATCTGAATTAAACCAACCTACAAAGCTGAGGTATGCTTTGGTAATTGTTGTTTGAGCTGGAAATGAGAGATCTCGCGGAAAACTTTGAAGATCCGGTGCTAAGCTTCACACTCCATGCAAAATAAATGCAAGCAAAGGGTCTTGATGCAGAATTTTGGATCCAAAAGCACTTCTAATTCCCAAACCAGATCTGAACCACCAATTAAACCAGCAAAATGATGCAATGAAACTATAGATGGAGGTCTAGTTGCAAGATCTACACACTTTAAGGAAAAGTTATGTGATCTTCAAAGAGGAACTTTGAGTGATTTGGAAAATTGAGAGAGAAAAAGTGAGAGAATGGTGAGAGAAGAGAGTGAAAATTCAGAATGAAGAGTGAAAAATGAGAGAGTTCCCTCTTGGTTTGGAGGGAAATGGATTAAATATGGTTTAGGTTTGGGGCCCAAAATTTAGGCTTGGGATCCAAAAATTAAGGTTTGGGAAAGTGATTAGGATCTAGCAATGGAATTAGGCTTGGATAAATGCTCTAAATCCTTCTCCATAATTCAAATGAATAAAAATTGGAAAATTGGAAATTGGAGCCAATATAAGCATGCTGAACTTGCTGCTGGAATTCAAAATTCACAGCCGTTAACCGGTTAACCAAAGCAATAACCGGTTAACGCCAGTGAATTTTGAATTTTCCCTCCTTTTGGTGGGAAACCTCAAGAATAACCCGGTGCCAACCGTTCTGACATGATTTTGATCCTCAATCCTTTTTTAAGGCTTTGAACATGATACAGAGCTCGTATTCATGCCTTGTGAGCTTCTTGTCAGGTCCCCTATGCTCTTGACTTTGACTTGTAACACTTCGAATTTCCCGGATGATTGATCATATGCCTTATGTTGAAACATGTGAGTGCTATGCTTCATTTTTCTATGCAATATGCTAAGGATATGACATGATGATGATGATTATGATATGATGATGATGATATGATGATGATGATAAAAAGGAGAGGGCAAATTTGGGGTGTTACCACGGTTTTCACCCATCTCGAATCGGCGCCTCTTAGTTGCACCCAAACGCTTTGGCCTTTATAAGGGCTTTCAAGCTGGTGTGTCGTTACCTGGAGATAAGAGCGGTAGTTAACTTGTTCTTTAGGAACTTCCATCTTCAGAAGAAGTCCCAGGATGGCCGACACAGCTGGGTGTTGTTAAAATAAGTGAGCACACTTTTCAAAGCCTATATGGATTATGTTCGTGATTTCAAATATCGCTTCTACGTTATTCAACCATGTTTGCAAACGGCCAATTATTCGTTGTATGATAGGGAGACCGTCGACGACAAGGAAAGGTTGGTGGCCTATTTCCTACTGGAATGGGTGGATGTTCATTTTCGACATACTAGAGAACACTACATTACAAAACCCGAGGATCTCGGCGTGGACAACACATCAGCTTACAACATGATGTTCGACTTTGTTGCTAGCTTCCGCCCATCAGAACTTGTAGAATCTGACGGGCACACATTTTTTAGGCCTGATGGAACGTCGGCCACTCAGGCCAGGGTAATAAACGTGAAATCGTTGCTCAGCTATCTGAACGAAGAGGCGACGATGCGACTCTTAGGTGATTTTTTAGCTTTTAAGTTTTTTATTTGCGGACTTGTTCAATAACTGACTCGTTTCTTTATTTTTGCAACACAAATGGCCGAAATGCGTGAACGTCTGGTGAAGACCAACAAGGGTAACCTCAAGAAGGGTCTCAAGAGTAGGATTGAAACTGTCAAGGATCAGGCTACCCTTGACGGGTTCGTTTCTTCTGGTAGTTCTACTCAGGGGAGCACCCCTGCTGGGCAGTTCTCCATTAGGAAAGAGGCCTAGGGTCGAGGAGCCCCATTCTCCTCCAAACACTAATGCAGCATCCTCAGGCTCATTTGTTCTGCCCCCGTGCATGACGTAAAGGTCATTTTTCATTGAAGGGTCATCAGTTCGGGTCCTCAATCTCGATGTTACGACCATCCTATCAAATGATTGCAAGGCTTTGAGAGTTGAGTTGTGTCAAAATGTTGTGAGGATGATACGGATCCTCGAGACTACCCTCGCTTTCAATAATGTTGATCTGGTATCCAGGAAGGACCTGTTGGCAACCCAAAAGAATATACCCGACCTCGAGGAGGAAAGTGAAGAGCTTTACAACAAACTGCATAAGCTTGAAGAGCATCTGGAGGTGAAGAATGAGCTGCTGATTACATTGAGGGTCGAGTAAGAGAAAGCGAAGGAAACCATCGCGGAGAACGAAGGGTTGAAGGAAAAGGTCCAAGAACTGGAGAATGCATTGGCTTGTGGAAAGGACAAGACCGAGGAGGAGGGGAGCATGGCGTCTAAGGTGGACATGATTGCTCGTATTCGTCTGCTGGCGCATGATAACCTGGCCATGGCCTTGTTTGGTTACTGTAACGCTGTAGAGCAACTTAAAGTGACCAACCCCCGCGTGGAGCTGATCGTTGAAGGAACCGGTCCACTACACCGTGTGGAGAAGTGCGTGGTTGTCCCTCCTGACGACGAGTAGTCATTTGACCTGCGTGCCATAGTTGTCTTAGCCTGCGTGCCTCTTTCTTAATGAATTTTTGTACGGGGCTTTGTCCCATTTTTATGTAAATTATGACAATGTTCGGCCTTATGGTCGGTATTTTATGATAATATAATGGTTTTTTCGCCTTGTTCGTGCATTGTTACTTAAATTGTATGTATTCTTTTATAATTTTAAATTTGAAAGAACTGGATGAATGCTTGACGTGATAATGTTAAACTCGATAGTGTATGGAAGTTGACGAGGGGTGAGATCTGTTCTTGCTTGAGGGGATCGAGGACGCGGTCGTGTCTTTTTTTTTTCCTAAGGCTTAGACCTTTCTCGTCGAGAGCTTAGGGTCTGCCCCACTGGTATGACAATAATGGAGCTCGTTCGAGGTATCCCTGTTGAGCGATTCAGTTGCCTGAATAATGGACAAGTGATCGCACACGTTTTATGTTGAGGGTTGTATTTATATTTATACCATGATACATCCCTGTGGTCGGTCCCTTCTTCCCCTGTTGATGGGATTTTTTTTAGCCAGAAGCTATTCTGCGCCGGACTTTTAGCTGTAATAATTTATAAACTTTTCAGCGTTCCATGGTGGAGCAAATGGTTCCCCATTCAGTTATTCGAGGTAGTAAGCCCTTGTACCCGTTTTTGACTTGACACGACATTGGCCTTCCCAGTTAGGTGCGAGCTTTCCTTTGCACGAGTCTTTATGGTTTCTGCGCAAGACAAGGGTTCCCACTTGGAATTCTCGCTTGACAATCCGGTTGTCGTAGCGCAACAAGATATTTTGTTTCAGGGATTCTTCAAGGAGAGCTTCCCCTGAACGAATTTCCTTGACCAAGTCAAGTTCCTCTCTTAATGACTCATCGTTGATTTCTTCTTCTAGAGGGAACTCTGTACATCGAAAAGATCCTCTGATCTCTATGGTAATGATCGTCTTCATCTCGTACGTCATCCGGAATGGAGTCTCCCCAGTGGTTGAATGTGGAGTGGTCTGGTAGGTCCAGAGTATGCTGTGTAGTTCCTCGACCCACCTTTTCTTTGCCTTATAAAGTCTTAGTCTCAAGCCCCGTAAGATAACTCTATTGGCAGCTTCGGCCTGCCCGTTGGTCTAGGGGTGTTCGACGGACGCGAAGTGTTATTTGGTGCCTGTCTTTGCGACGAAGTCTTGAAAATTTATGTTTGTGAACTGGGTACCATTGTCCGTGATAAGGGATTGGGGTACGCCGAATCTGGCTAGGATGTTCCTTTTGTAAAACTGCAAAATGTTGAACAGAATGATTCTGGCATGGGTATCTGCTTTTATCCATTTGGTAAAGTAGTCCAAGACCACGACCACAATCAGATATTTGTTTTGGAAAGAACCCGTCGTGAAGGGTCCGAGGATGTCCATGCCCCATTGTGAAAATGGCCATGGTGATGCCATTATTTTGAGCACGTCGGGGGCGCAATATGCATATCCCCATGTCATTGGCACTTTTCGCACCTCTTTACATGTTCTCTAGCGTCGTTTTACATGGTTGCCCAGTAGTATCCTTCTCGTAATGCCTTTCAGGACAAAGACCTGCCGCCCAAGTGTTATGCGTTAATACCTTCGTATATTTCATGCAAAACGTCAGATACACTTTCCTTCTCGACGCATTTCAGGAGCAAGATTGAGAATCCTCGGCGGTACATCCTGCCATCCACAAGGATGTAAGAGGAGGCACGACGTTTGGTGGCACTGGCCTCCTTCTTGTCCTCGGGCAGCTCATCAGTTGTTAAGTAATGGAATACATGAGTCATCCAACAACCGTTGTTACCTATGACATTGATGTTGATGATATCACCAGGCTTTTCAATGCTAGGGAGATCAAGTGTTTCTTGCATAATGGATTTTTTTCACTTTTCCTTCGCGTACTTGCTAATTTTGACAGTACATCTGCCTGTGAGTTACGCTCGCGTGGGATATGGTGAACATCCCAATATTTGAAATGCGCAAGCATTTGCTGTACTAGTGCCAGGTATTCTACTAGGTGGTCATTTTTCGCCTGGTATTCCCCTTTGACCCATGATGTGACCAACTAAGAATCGGTGTAGATCTTGATCTCTTGGGCGCCCATGTCTTTTGCTAGGCGGATTCCTGCCAAGAAGACTTAATACTCATCTTGGTTATTAGATGTTTGGAAAGAAAGAACTAGAGATACCTCGATCACGAGGCCTTCTTTGTTCTCGAGGATGATCCCCGCCCCACTTCCAGTGGACCAGATGATCCATCGACATAGATGATCCACTTGTGGGCGCTTTCTGGCATGGTTTTTGTTGGGGTCATCTTAGCGACGAAGTCGGCCAGGGCTTGAGCTTTTAGAGCTTTTCTATTTTTGTAACGTATATCAAATTCAGACAACTCTAGAGACCACCTTATCATTCTTCCGTCCATGTCTTGTTTGGCTAACACTGATATCTAATGTCACAGTCTCCTGGCAGCGTTTACGAGTGCAAGGGTGACTTTCTTAATTTCCTGATATCTAAGCTCTGGTCTTGCACTGATAGCCTTGGTATTACAGATAGATATAGGTAGAGGATCTCCCCAGTTGTTGGTCTAGACAGAACCGGGGGCTCCAATAATGCTCGTTTGAGGTGCCGTAGAGCCTTCTTGCATTCTTCTGTCCATTATAACACTGCTTCCTTGTGAAGTAGCTTGAAGAAGGGTGAGGTCTGTTGAGCGTATTTTTCCACAAATCGAGATAAGGAAGCAAGCATACCCTTTAAGGATCATATTGACTTTTTTGAGTTAGGCGTAGGAAATTCTGAGAAGGCCCAACACTTGTCGGGCTTGTCCTCGATTCCTCTTTCCATAAGATAGAAGCCTACGAAATTTCCTACTCTTACACCAAAGGTGCACTTGTCAGGGTTAGAGCGCATTCTGCACTCCCTCGCCTGGTCGAGAACACTCTGGAGATGAGAAGTGTGGTCAGACTCTTGGATGGACTTGACGATCATGTCATCCATGTAAACTTCTAGCATGTCCCCAATTTGTGATTGGAAAACCTTGTTCATCATGAATTGATATGTGGCTCCTGCGTTCTTTAATTCGAAGGGCATTACATTGTAGTAATAATTTCCTGTCGGGGTCATGAACGCAGTGTGCCTTTTATCTTTGTCGACCATGTGTATTTGATTATACCCAGAATACGCGTCCATGAAGGATATCAATTTAAAACCTGTTGAATTATCTACTAACTTGTCTATGTTAGGCAGAGGGTAAGAATCTTCTAGACAAGCCCGATTAAGATCAGTGTACTCAATACAGAGGCACCATTTCCCATTAGATTTTTTCACAAGTACAGTGTTCGAGAGCCAGGTTGTGTACCTGACCTTAGTTACAAAATTGGCCTCTAGGAGGTCATTAACTAATTTTTCAGTAGCTAAAGTTTTTTCTTCAGACTGCTTGCTTCTATGCTGGGCAACTGCGCATGCTGTTGGGTTGATGGCGAGCTCATGGCATGCAATTTCTGGGAAAATGCTGGGTATATCGGCAACACTCCAGGCAAAGAGATCTGGGTTGTTACGTAAGCATTGCTTTCAACTATTCCTTGATGTCGTCGGGGAGTCTTGCACCGATGCGAACTCCTCTGTCAGGGTTGTCTCCGAAGGTTACGACTTCAAATTCTCCTGCGGGAAAAGGACGCAAAATGGCTGCTCTGTTTGAAGCGATGTCGTCCTCGAAATCTGCTGGGACGCGAGAGTCGAGGTCGATTGTGTTGATCTGAGGTGTTGGCTTCTTCTCGGGTTGAACATAGTCAGTTAGAGAGCCTTCGTCTCTTACGCACTTGTTGCTCTTTGGTGCGGTCTCTATCACGGTCCAACCTCTGGTCACAAATTTAAAGCATCTTCGCGCTGCCTCAATGTCCCCATGGAGAGTACCACTTGGTCCTTATTTATGTAATACTTCATTTTAAGGTGGACTGTTGAAGGAACGACGATGAGTTTGGCAAATGTTGGCCTCCCCGGGATGTATTGATAGAGGGACATATAGTCGATCACTAGGAAATACGTCTTAATTGTCTTGGACGCATCTCCTTCCCCGAACGTGACCTTTAGCTCGACGTAACCCCAAGGCTTAGCGGTGGCCCCGTTGAATCCCTGCAAATCAGAACCAACGTATGGAGACAAGTCTTTTTGATTAAGATGCAATGCTCGAAAGAGTGAAGTGTACATGATATCGATCGAGCTCCCTTGGTCGACGAGTATCTTGCGCACATCCGTCTTTGCCATTTTTGCGCGGATCAACAAAGGGATATAAGATTTTGGAGAACCACCGAGGAGTTCCTCCATGTAGAAAATGATTAGTTGGGACTTCCCATTGACTCTCTCTCTCTCTCTCGATGAGAGATGATTCAGTGATGAATCAACCAAATGCTCGAGGTTTCTCCTAACAGATCCGACAATCATCTCGTTATAACCTCCACCCGAGATGAGCATGGTCGATGGGAAACATTCCCAGGGGATGTGTGATGCAAAGTATGATATGCTTCTGAGGTGCCGAGGAATGAAGAAAGCCTTGGGTCTGGTGACCGACAGGGCGACTTGCATTGGAGCGGCTTCTTCGGAGACTTCGTCGACTCTTTTCATTTCTTCCTGTCGAGGAGCTTCGTCCTTGACGTATTTCTTGAGGTGCCCCTCTTTGATGAGAATCTCGATCGTGTCTTTGATGTGGATGAAATCCTAGGTGACATGCTCGTGACTACGGTGGAACCGATAATACTTACTCTTGTCGGTATTGGCTTTGGATGCAGTTGGTTTGAGAAAAGGAACGTCTCCCTGTTTGAACTCGGTGTCGATGCACTCACTAAGAATTTTCTCGCGAGGAGCGGTGATAAGGGTGTACTCTAATAATCGACCCACCAGTCCTCTACTTTCACGAGGACGATCATCTCTTTGTTTTCCGCATCGAGGGGCCTCATCGTTGTCTTTCTGCTTATGAGTTTTCGTGTTCTCCTTATTTCCAGAATCTCGTGTTTTGTAAGCGACCTCCTTTTCTTCATAGTGGATGTACGCTTAGGCTTTGTGGAGCAGCTCGGCGAGGGATTAAGGAGGCTCGATACCCACAACTTTTCGGAACTCGTTGTTAAGACGAAGGCCTTTATCCAAAATATACCGCTTCATGCGGTCAATAGTGTGCACTTCAATGACCTCTTTGTTGAATCTGTCGATGTAGTTCCGCAGAGGCTTTTCTTTGCCTTGAATGATCCCTTCGAGGGTGGCCTCGAACTTCGGATGACGTCTAGATGCTATGAAATGCCTGGTGAACTGGCTCTTCAAGACTCTCCACGATGTGATGAACCCTGCGGGGAGGTGCTTGTACCACGACATCGCACCTTTTTGTATGGTGATAGGAAAAAGCCTATATTTGATCGCACCCTCCACATTGTGATAGTGGAGCATGACCTCGAGATTTTCGATGTGATCATCGAGATCAGTGGTCCTGTCGTAGGTGGCTAGTGGATGAGGCATTTTGAGTCTGCATGGGATGCGGGTCTCCATAATTTTGCGGCTAACCGGACCACAATGATCCTCTTCATTGCTATTTCGGGATGCAGGGTACAGGGAACTGCTCCGACGAGGACTTCTGCTATGTTGATGGGGACGACGATCTTCATCGTAACGGGACTTTTTGTTCTGATCTTCTTGCGAGCATCCTTTCCTTAGGGGAGGAGATCGAGTACATTTCCTAGCCCTTTCAGGAAACGAACCTTCAGGCGTATCTTAATCCCTAGGAGTAGAAAGGCGTCTAGGATCTTTCTCTTTGCGACTTCACAAAGGAGATCGAGAATGGCGAAGAGAACCTCTGCGACGTCGTCTTCTGGATGAAGGGGAACGATGGTTCTGCTCGAGCACTTGCATGCATTCTCTCTATTGAGAGAAAGCGAGGTTTTCCCTATTGAGGCGGTGATAAGAGCCTGGGTTCTAGCATTTGCGTCCGACGGGGCAGGGATTGGTTCAAACACGAGGTCCCCGTGAATGACGGGCAAGGAGGATATCCTTCATTGTGGTCCTCCGTTGCTGATGATGATGGTATGGGTATATTTCAGAATATCGTTGACATAGGAAGCCATGAAGACGAAAAGAAGATGAGCTTTGATCTCGTGGTGAAGAAAGAAAGGATCCTGGCCACGAAAGATGGGGGGACTGCTAGTTTCCCACAGACGGCACCACTGTACAGAAATAATCTGGACATGTCCTCGTAGCCTTCAGCTAGGATTGTGATGGTGTTTGTGGGAGAAGAGGTGGTGTACTGTAAACACCCCAAATTTTCCCTCACCCATTCACACCATGGCTTGTGATCATTTCATATGCATAAACACAATCATACCATTTCATATTCCATTTTTGAATCATTGCATTGTTTCTAAGTCATCTGCACCTAGGGTTTGTGATCTGAGCAGTCCAAGAGCTTCTTGAGCCACTCCAAAAGTCATCAATCACTTCAAAGGGGTATATATGTGTTCAAGCATCATATTGTATCCTCTCAAAGTCAAGAATGCCAAAGAATCACAAGAACTGGGATTGGTATGGAAGCAGAGCCAGGTTTGACTGCAGATGACCTGAAATTAAGGTTTTGGTTTCAGAGGCCATAACTCCAAATTTTTTGGTCATTCTTGTTTCTATTGGTCTTTATATGGTATAGGGAGTATGCATATCAATTTTCATGAAGAAATTCCATGGGGAAGTCATCTGATCAAGAGTTGACTTTTCAGACAAGTCAGTGCAAAATCAGGGCATCTGAGGCCCCCAATGACCCAACCAAGGGATGATCTTCATCATTTTGGATGTATTTGATCTTTATTTGATCATGGAAGAAGGTTGAAGTTCACAAAATTCAAGAATTTGAAATTTTGCAAAGTTGACTTTTTTGGGCAAGGTTGACTTTTAATGAAATGTCATTTTATGCAACTTTTTCAACCCTTACTTTTTGATCCAAAAATGCTTCAAATGGAAAAACTTTGGTCATGAAAGTTGTAGATTGGATCTTTCCCTTTTCAAAAAGTACAAGAACATGACCTAATTCATTTTGGATCAAAAGTTATGGTGCATCAAAGTTGGCTAAAATCATTAAATTTTAAGTTATGCACCAAATGAGAAATTTGCAAAATCTTGTACCAAAGGCATTTGTGACTTCTAAATTGATATCAAACCATGACACAAGCCTCATACAAGTCTTAAAGTTCAGATTGAACCAAAAATATCACATGTTTTATGGTGTTTAGAACAAGATTTTCCCATGAGAACTAAAAGGGACCAAGTTGCAAAAACCATCATAACACTTCATCCACTTGTTGCCTAGCCTGCTGACCAACCCTAGCCTTTCTCCCTCACCTTGCTGCGCAGCCCACACCCTTTTGTACTTGGCTGGAACATGACCCATGCCTCTCTTACAAGAAGTTGACATTTTGGCAAAAGCTACTACACCTATCAAGAAAGGGCAGGTCACATCCTCTGACCAATCAGCATTGTTTATACAAACAAATGGCAAGCCAAACAACATAACACAAGAGCCTGAAACCAGCAAGAACATCACTCCCTCATTTTCACTCTCAAGAGCAAAACCCTTCGAAACTCAGCATACAAGCCACAAACATATAAACAAACTTCACAGACCTTCTCAACTCATCATCCTGATCACAAAGAACCCCTCACCATTGCCTGAAACAGCCTGAATCCAAAACACGATTCCCACCTGAGCTTGAACAGAACTTGTTCAAACTCTCAAACCAGCCAACATAAACTCTTGCTAAGCATTCAGACATCATCAAGGGACCAAAGGGGGTGGTTTGCATCAAAGGAAGAGGTCAGAAAGTTGCAGAACTGAAAGCTTCAAAACTCAGGTAGCTCAAGAACTTTTTTTCCAGAAATCAATTTTTAAGTTCTCAATAGCTTCTGCATGCTTCCCTGATCATGAATATGTCATTGGTTTTGAAAATGGTGAGGAAATGAGAGTTTAATCATGTTCTGAAATTTTTGCCCTAGAAACTATTTTGATTCGATTCCCTCTGATTATGAATGATAAATGATGTTTGAGTGAGGGGTTTGATTCGTTTTAGGGTGGGGATGATTTCTGGATAGTTAGTTTTCATTTTCGTAACGTGTAGGATGATTTAGCATTTTGATTCGCCGGAGAAGATGACCGGAACCACTGTTCCGGTCATCTGAAAGTAATTAGGGTTTGCTTAATTAGGGCTAAGTGTAATTAAGTCAGTTTGAACGTGAGCCGTCCAAACCCACGCGTAGTCCACTCCCGCCCTTGCCAGTTTGAATTTCGTCCATTGGATCTGATTACTTTTCTTTTTCAGTTTAAAAATTCATTTTATTTTCATATTATTTCATTTGTTTTCCATAATTTATTAAAAATAGCAAAAATACATTAAAAAATCTGAAATTTTTTTGTACAAGTTATTATTTAATTTCAGAACACAAAAATATTTTTATTTTCATTTTTAGCATTAAAAAAGTATTTTTAAATATTTAAAAGTTTCTTTTTAATTAATTAATGAGAATTAATTAATTAAAAATACTTTTAGGTATTTAAAAATCACCAAAAAATTCATGAAATATTTAAAACCATTTAGAAACATTGTCCAACCCTCAAACCAAATTTCATTTTTGATCTTGATGCATTTTGAGAATTTTCCATGGAATTAAAATCATTTTTATGCATTATTTTGATCCAAACTTCAAAAAATCATTTCTGCCTAACCCTAGAGAGTTGGACCTTGATTATTTTTGCATTGCATTGTGTTTAGCATGTAGTTTGTGAGATTAAATGGCCATGATTTGATCTTTCATTTTCAATTTGTTTGGTAATTTTCTTGTTAAGGAACCCTAAAACCCTAGAAAACTTAGAAAAATCATATCTTGAATTAGGGTAAGAGTTGAGACTTCTCCTTTGGGAAGTGAGTTAGTATAGGATTAGGGATCCTTTGAATGCATTTTTCAATTTTTTGTAATGTTGTTTGCTTCTGATTTTGGTTTTTGTTTGATGCTTTGATCATAAACCCTAATTTGGGCTTCCATATGCATCCATTTTGCATTTGCTTGCATAACTTGACTTGCCATAGCATTTTATGCATTCTTGTGATTCATGGAACATCTTAAGACATCTTGTAAGCATGTTTGATCATTGCATCTTTCATTTGCCATGTTGTATGCCATATGCATCTCATAACTTTTCATGTATGTTCATGTGTCTTAACTTGCTCCATTTGCATTCATAAGCTTGTATGATCATCCCCATGTCTTGATTCATGTTTGCATCATTTCATAGCATCATTATCATCTCATATATGCTTCTGGTTTTGGTTTGCATCATGCCATTTCATTCCATTTGACATTGCATTGCATCTTTCTCACTAACTTTTCAGGTGGTAAGCAACTTTGAGAAGTGAATTTGCCTTCACTTCTCATAACCTTTCTTCTCATCTCTCTCTTGCATCCATGCTGCATTTTTTTTATGTGTGTTTGAGTTTGAGCTAGCATTCTTTTTCTCCTTACTTTCTTTCTTCAAGTGACTTGACTTCTTGAATGAAGCAAGTTACTTTGCTTCTCCTGATCCTTTCTTCTGCTTCCTGGTGGTTCCATTGAAGATTGCTCTTGTAAACCTCACAAACCTTAGGAACAACCAAGCATGACAATGATTAGGGTTTTGATTAGTCCCCCATTTATATTCTACCTTTGAGTCTCTTTGAGTCTTCTCTTCTCACCTCATAATCAAGGACTAAACCATAAAGGCTTTAAGGCTTTGTGATTAAGCTTATGCCTGCATCCTTCTATTAGGATGGAGTGTATAACTTTAATCCTAAGTGTTAAACCCTTAATGTGTTTAACTCCTTTAATCAAATCACTTAATAAGTATCAAGACATCACACTTGTAACTTGGGCCTTGCATTAGGGTTCTAATTCTTCCTTAATTGGTTAAGAAGGACTAACCCCAGTGTTAATGGACAAGTCCCCCTCAAGTTGTCTTACAAATCATAAAATCCACTTAATCACCATATCATTAAATAAAATCCACTTAATCAAAGGCTTGTTTTGTCATGAGTTTAATCCCTAATCATGGATTAAGTTGAGGAGCTTTCCTCAGCTTAAATATTCTCATCTATTATCCTTCTATTAGGATGGTGTAATGAGTCTGTTTAATCCTTGATTATGGCTTAATCTCATTACTCAACACTAAACAAAAACAACAAAAACACCTAAATAATCACAAGTAGGTTAATGATCTTAATCCTACACCCTGGTGATTAAGTGTGAGAAGCTGACTTCACACTTAAGGTACTCTCATTACCCCTAATCAGAGGGAAGATGTGATGAGTTTACTAAATCCATTGGTTTAGGCTTAAGCTCATTAACTTATGACAAACTTTCAAAAGCAATAAAAGACTCAAAACACAAAAACAAACAATAATCGTCTCCTCCGGGATTCTTTTCTCATCATCCTCATTCACAAACGAGAACTTGCTTCTTCCGTCTAATGCAAGACAGTTTGCACCTGAGCCAGACAGGTCATACACTTGAGCATAGATAAGTAAGCAGTTCACAAGTCAATTCACCTTTCAGTCTCTTTGGGTCGAACTACGGTGTTCTGACTTCCTCATTGCACGAGAGGATACGTAGGCATAACTTAACAGTTATCGAACAAAAGTCTCTGTGTATTCCCCCTCTTTTCAGCCTTATTCTTTAAGTCTCATGATCTTGAGCATCTCATTCTTGTTCCTGCACTGACACTGTACACATATTACACTTCACTTCCTTTACACTGACACCTGTACATCCTTTTCCAGCTCTTTTATACACAAATTGCACTGACACTACCCCTTTAAAACACAAATCCTTCAAGCGTGGATCCCGTCGAGTACGGCGGACAATCTGGGTGCTAATACCTTCCCAGGTTGTAACCAACCTCCTTTCTCAGTCTCTCTGGTTCGCAACCGTCTTATCCATATCTTTCTAGGTCTATGCAGCATTGCCTTTCCTCCGGGATAAAAATGCCTAGCTGGCGACTCTTTTCATTCCCTGTGAGTTCACTCCTGTGTGTACTCGCATCCCCCTTTCGCCGACCGTTCGCGTCTGTACTTTTATTTGGGCCAATTCCCATTTATCGGGAGCGACAGCTTGGCGACTCTGCTGGGGACCCTTATACTGCAACCAGGGCTTCTGGTTCGTTTTGTGGGTTCCTCCTAGCGCTTGTTTGATTTGTGTTTACTGGGGTGTTATGTGTTTATTTGTGTTTGTATATTTGTATTTATTTTTGCTTTATGTACAGTTGCTTTACTGCTTCCTTTATAGCTTTGCATTATATCATATTGTCATACTGTGCTGCTGGCTGGATCTGTTTGTTTGCTTTGGTGGGTGGGTGTTCTATTGAGAGTTGAGGTCCTATACCTGGGACCTGAGTGACACCTAGGCTAGAGTGGTTCATATTCTTTCCCATTCCATCTCGGTTTGGTGCGGGAATATGGGTTTCTTCTTGAGAACTCTGTGTTGCAGATTTCCTGCAATGCTAGGGCTATCTGGGAAGCCTGCTAAGTCTGGATGACCTTTAGTTTTGACCTTCAGAAACTGAGGTGAATTAGAGGAGGAACTTTTATGGTTATTGTAAACACTGTACCTCCGGGTTAGAAGTGTTTACACTTCTCATAACTGATCCAAGTCTGAGGATCCTTGTTTTAGAACACCACCCGTGAGGGGGGTTGGGCTGTTTACAGGTTTGCAGGTACCCTTGACCTCAGCATACCCTGTTATTTTGATTTGATTAAGATTACTCCATGTTGGAACAGTTCTTGTGATTCTAAACCCTGGACATGTGGCTCTTTATTTGAGCCCCCACCTTGGTTACTGGACTTATAGACCTCCATCTGGATTTCTTGAATATACCTGGACCTATATCAGAGCATTTGATCAGATCCAGCTCAGTCACAAACCCTTGCATATCATTTGCATACATCCTCATTGCATCATTTTGACATTTGTTTATTTGTTTTTCAGGGTATCCATCTTCATTTTTGGCTTGGTTTTGACCCCATCATCAGTATAGACCTATCTTCATCAGCATATACTTCAGCTATCTACTACCTGCTTCAGTCACCTGCACCAGCCAGTCAGTGGCCCATTTTCAGTGTTATCATCAGCACCTGTCTCAACTCTTCTTCAACAACATGGCACCTAAAAAGAGTAATATCTCCTACCACTTCTTCCAGCCAGAGCTAGCTGACATCAGGAGGATTCAGACCCTGATCACTCCAGACCATATACCACTGTTCAGGGAACACTATGGAGACATACTTGATGTGGTTATGGATTTGGACCCTTCACAGAGGAGCCTGATTCATACTTGCCTTCAGTTTTATGATCCCCCACTGAGGTGTTTCACTTTTCAGAACTTTCAGTTAGGCCCTTTATTGGAAGAATACTCATCATTGGTTGGTATACCTATCAGGGGTGGAGTCCCTTTCAACCCTGAGATGGTCTTTCCTGGTAATGAAGAAGTAGCAAAGGCATTGCATCTGGAATCAATTCTGATTGGGCAGCATATGACTACTAAGGCTGGAATCTCTGGCTTGCATCTGGATTTCTTGATCTCTCAAGCTGCCCTGAAAGTTTCCTTGGGAGAGTGGAAAGCAGTCTGCGCTTTATTGGCCCTGAGCATATATGGGATCATATTATTTGCAGATGAGCCTAGATTCATTAGCAAGAATGCAATCCATCTTTTCATTCTGAAGAACCCAGTGCCCACTTTATTGGGGGATTTTTACTACTCAGTGCACCAGAGGAATGAAAAGCAGAGGGGAAGATTAGTGAGGTGCTGTGCTCCTTTGTTCCATACTTGGCTTCTCAAGCATTTGCCCAGGACAGATGCATTTTTGAATCCTCATCAGCAGAGAAACTGGGCTAGAAGACTCACTGCTTTGACTTCAGCTGATATCAGGTGGTGCACCCAAAGCACAAAAGGCAGGGATATCATTACCAGTTGTGGGCAATTTCCCAATGTGCCCCTGATAGGAGTTAAGGGTTGCATTAATTACAATCCTCTGCTGCTCAAAAGACAACTGGGCTATGCACTGGTCCACACTCCTAAGGCACAAGACTTGGCTGAGACTCTTTACTGTGAGAACAAGCCCAATCTAGCCATTATCAGGCAGGCAGCCTGGGCCTGGGAAAATGTTCAAACTAAGGGAGTAACCATTCTGGGGAAGTGCAACAATGTAGCGTCAGCACAGTACCATGAGTGGTCCCATGCCAGGGCTCAATTCTCTGGAATGCCCTTTACCATGGAGGATATGCCTGGATCATCTTCAGCACCACCCCCTGCCACTGTCAGTTTGGAGGAGTTTGAGGGTTTGAAAGAGAGAAACGAGAAGTTGAGTCAGGCTTTGCAGAAGACCCTCTGGGAGAGGAGTGATGGTAGGTTGGACATTGAGAGGTTAGAGAAGCTGAGAGTAGAGCATCTGGCTAAAATTGAGAAGTCTGAGGATTACATCAAGAAGTCTAGGGCTGGAGAACAAATTCTGAAGAATGCTTGCAAGGAAGCCCAGTTCCAGAAAGCCAGGACTGACTTGTATCTGAAGGAGAGTCAAGCTAGGTGGGTCAGGATCACCGAAGCTCGTACTCTGGAGGATAAGAGGGTCCAAGACAAGATAGAGCATCTGGAAGCTAGTGCAAAAGAGCAGCAGGAAGCCCTGGCGGCAGCCCAGAGGGAGATCTCAGAGCTGAAGATCAGAGCTGGAGTGAAGAGGTCAAAGGACCAAAGTCAACACAAGAAGCTAACTGCAGCTGTTACTACCCGGAATCTCCTTATCAGGAATCTCACGGAGCGTCCAGCTGATCCTGTGACTGAAGCACTTCTCAAGGAAGTTCAGGAGGATGAGTTTGGTCTTGGTGTTTGACTTTTTGCTTGTTGTTGCTTTCATTCTATGTATTTTTATTTTCTTGTGATGTATTTTGACCCCTCTGAGGGCACGTTTTGTAAAAGAACAAACTATGTACCATTTGCCTTTTGTAATATATGTATCGGTTTGTTCCATCCAAGTTTACTTCAAAAGCAACATCAACAGCATCTTCAAGGGTCTGGAAGGGTCAAAACTGAATGCCAAGCCGGATACCTTGAAAACAAATAAGCATACTGCATTGCATGCTAACCTTTTGTTTTGTTTTGCAGGCTTTTGTTTCATTGTTACTAACTCTGTTGTGATGTTCAGGAACTATTGCTCGACGCCGGGTATTTCCCCTCAACCGTCCACACCGATATCCAACCCGTAACAACCTTCCGGGCATACAAATGGATCAGGTACAACAGGACCTTGCAGAGGTCAGAAACCAAATGGCAAACGAAAGATTGGAAATGAGAACTCAGATGACGCAGTTTATGGAAGTGATGAACAACATGGCTCAGAGCCAAGAAAGATTGAGAGCAATGGTGGAAAGGCAGAATCAGGAAGATCCACATATAGGGACTGCTGGCACAAGCAACAATGAGAGGGTCCAACCTCATGTCAACCCCCCTGTATTTGGACCCCACCTTCATCCAGAGATCAACATCCCTGCCAATGTACAAGGGACTGCCACTGCAGGCAGAGTGCTGCAAGAAGACCCCCAGGAGGATCAGTTCACAGTAATGGGTGCTGGGGAGGAAGCTTATGACAGAAGGCTGGATGAGATAGCTGAGAAATTAAGATCCTTGGAGTCTCAAAACTCTTTGGGCTTTGATGTTATGGACATGGGCTTGGTAGACGGGGTCAGGATTCCCCATAAGTTTAAGCCTCCTTGTTTTGAAAAATACAACGGGACTTCATGCCCCCGGACCCACTTACAATCCTTTTGGGGGAGGTTTAAAGCATATACCATGGACGAGAAGCTATGGATGTTTTATTTTGAGGATAGCTTAACTGGAGCGTCAAGGGAATGGTACTCCCATCTGACTAGAGCGACCATCAGGTGTTGGAAGGACTTGGCAGAGGCCTTCATCAGACAATACCAGTACAATTTGGATATGGCACCCAACAGGACCCTCCTGATGGGGATGTCACAGTCGTCTAGAGAAAGTTTCCGAGAATATGCTCAAAGATGGAGGCAATTGGAAGCTGCTGTTCAGCCACCTATGTCAGAGAGGGAGATGGCAGATATGTTTATGAACACCCTCCAGGGAACATACATTGACAGGCTGGCCGCTTTCTCTTCTACCAGCTTTGCCGATGTCGTGATAGCTGGAGAGAGAATCGAGAGCCTGTTAAAGATGGGCAAAATTTCTGACAACGGTGCCAGTTCATCCAGCAACACAAGGAAGCCTTTTGCAGGCCCAAGAAGAACTGGTGAAACCAATGTTATCCATACAAATAGGGGCAGACCCCAATATGTTCACAGGTCTGTGGCAGTAGTCACCATTCCCGCTCCAGCTCATCCACAGCCAACTTATCAACCACCACAACAGTACCAGCAACAAGCTCAGTATCCTCCGAGAAGCTACAACAACACCAACAACAACAATCAGCAAAGACCATTCCAACAAAGACCTTCTCAGGCCAATAGGGTGATCGATCCGATCCCTATGCCCTATGCAACATTATTGCCACAACTCCTGAAACTCAACCTAGTTGAGCTAAGGACGTTGGCACCTCCAGATCCTAATAGTCTACCCAGGAATTATGACTCCAACGCCAGATGTGCTTTTCACTCAAATGCACCTGGCCACAGTACAGAAAAGTGCAGAGCCTTGCACATGAAGGTACAAGACCTGGTAGACTCTAAAGCTCTGAACTTCGCACCACCACCCAATGTTAACAAGAACCCTATGCCAAACCATGGTGGTCCCAGAATCAATGCTATTGAAGAAGACAAGCCGTCTTATTTAATAACCAGTGTGGGTCAGATTCGGACACCGTTGGTAGAGATTAAGGCTCAACTCCTCGAATGTCAAATGTTCCCGGGGTGTGAGTTAGGTTGTGCTTACTGCAACATTTCAGTGAATGGGTGTGATAACTTGAGGGATGGCATAGATGGTCTCATCCAGAGTGGCCTACTTCAAATTACAACGTCAATTCCAACAAATCCAGCAATCTCATCAGCAACAATTCCAGTATCTCCTACAACTGCAACAACCATTGTTCCCGACAACTCTTCAGCTTCATCAACAAATGCTTCATCTGTCATCTCAACTGACCAGATATCAACCGACATTCCTTCTACAACTTCAGCACCACTTTATTTTGAAACTCCTACAACAACAACACCCATCCTTCCAACAATGTCTCCTACAACATCAGCAGCAAACAATGAAGATGTCTCAACCGTTACAATTTATTACGATCCTGAAAATAATTCTGCCTACAACTCACAAAGTGCTACTCCCATCAGAGCACCAGTCACGATATACTATGATCCGCAGACTATCACAGTCCCTTCTGCAGCTGCCATCAGTCCAGTCACCATCACGGTGCCTGGGCCAGTGCCTTATGAAAGCAGTAATGCCATCCCCTGGCATTACGGCTCTGATCTATACTGCGAAGGACAAAAAATCACTTTTGAATCATCAACCCCTGCACCACGAATAGACAATGTGGGAGGAGGCGGAGGCTTCACTCGAAGCGGACGTCTCTTCGCTCCGCAAACTCAAAGACCCACTGCCGAAGCCGAAGCTGCTGCCAAGGCAAAAGGAAAAAGCTTGGTGCAGGAAGAGCAAATTGTTAAGGAAGCTTTGAAAACACCCTTTGATCAAGAAGTTGATGAGTTCATGAGAATCATCAAGAAAAGTGATTACAAAATAGTGGATCAGCTTCACCAGACGCCTTCCAAGATTTCTATTCTATCATTGCTTATGTGCTCCGAAGCTCATCGGAATGCACTACTAAAAGTTTTGCACGCAGCTTATGTGCCTGAAGAGATCACCGTCAATCAGTTGGAAGCTGTGGTTGGAAATGTTAATGCTAGTCATGGGCTAGGGTTCACCAACACTGATTTGACTACGGAAGGCCGCAACCATAACAAGGCTTTGCACATTACCATGGAATGTAAAGGTGCAGTTCTTTCCCATGTGCTGGTAGACACAGGGTCATCCCTCAATGTATTACCTAAAAAAGCCCTTGTGAAGCTAGAGTATGACGGATTGGCATTGCGTCCCAGCAACCTGGTGGTGAGAGCCTTTGACGGTTCTAAGAGATCGGTTCTGGGAGAGATTGAGTTGCCCATAACGATTGGCCCACAAACTTTCAAAACGACCTTCTACGTGATGGATATACAGCCTGCCTACAGCTGTCTATTGGGTAGGCCATGGATTCACGCCGCTGGCGCCGTGACCTCAACCCTTCACCAGAAGTTAAAATTCGAGTGGGAGGGTCAAGTCGTTACTATCTGTGGGGAGGAGGATATTTTTGTTAGCCACCTGGCTACCTATAAATACATTGAGATGGATGGGGAGATCCACGAAACAATGAGTCAAGGGTTTGAGGCCTTGAATATAAATGAAACATCTGCTGTACCTGGAACCTCAATGACGTCTTACCAACAAGCCTGGAAGGTTGTTGAAGAAGGAACTGCCCAAGGCTGGGGCAAATTGTTACCAGTGGAGAAGAAAGAGGATAGATTTGGGTTGGGTTACAAACCAACTCAACAAGATCAAGCAGAGGCTGCCAAGGAGCCCAACTTTGTTAGTGGGGGAATGCTCACCCCTGATGCTGTCAACAATTTGGAAGACGAGGATGAAGGCGACCGCAACCTGGAGAGTTGGATCCGTCCAAAGATCCCGGGGAGCAGTATCTCAAACTGGTCTTCCCAGGAAATTATAAGAGTTACTCATGCAGAGTAATTATTATTTCCTGTATTTTTATAGCATGCATCAAGTCTTGCATCTTGCCCAAGATGACAAGACTCATTTTGTAATCGGGCCATCTGTACTTTTTGTGCAACAAGATTAATCAATGAAATATCAGACATCTTTTTGCAAATGAGTCTTTTCTCTTTTCCGTTCACTGTGTTTCCATTTTTCTTTTTGTACAAAAAATAAATGGCAATGTTTTCAAAATGACAACTTTATTTCACTTTTCTAAACAAGATTAAAATCAAATCACTAAAATAAACAAACTGAACCCTTGCAGAGTGTGCCTTCCAGACAGCACCGACAACAGCACGGCTATGACATCGTATGACTTTGACAATCCGATCAATCAAGCTGATGAAGGGGTTGAAGAAGAATATGAGCTTCCTGGAGAGCTAGCCAGGTTGTTAAGACAAGAGGAAAAGGTTATTACTCCTCACCAGGAGGAGGTTGAAACGATCAATCTTGGTACAGATGAAGACGTGAAAGAGGTTAAAATCGGGGCCTGCTTACAAGACTCAGTGAAGAGACAACTGATTGACCTGCTTCAAGAGTATGTGGACGTGTTTGCTTGGTCTTATCAAGATATGCCAGGGTTGGACACCGACATTGTTGTGCACAAGCTGCCTTTGAGAGAAGAATGCCCGCCGGTTAAACAGAAGCTACGCCGTACTCGCCCAGACATGGCTATGAAAATCAAAGAAGAGGTGCAAAAGCAGTGGGACGCCGGGTTCCTTGCTGTGACTAGCTATCCACCGTGGGTTGCTAATATTGTACCTGTGCCTAAGAAAGACGGCAAAGTAAGAATGTGCGTTGACTACCGGGATCTGAATAGAGCTAGCCCGAAAGACGATTTCCCTTTACCTCACATTGACGTATTGGTGGATAATACGGCTCAGTTCTCGGTATTCTCCTTCATGGATGGATTTTCAGGATACAATCAGATTAAAATGTCACCTGAAGACATGGAGAAGACAACCTTCAGCACACCCTGGGGCACGTTCTGCTACAAGGTAATGCCATTTGGGCTCAAGAATGCCGGTGCGACGTATCAACGGGCCATGGTAACATTATTTCACGATATGATCCATAAAGAAATAGAATGTTACGTGGATGACATGATTGCCAAATCCCTTACTGAAGAAGATCACCTGGTAAATCTGCTGAAGCTGTTCAAGCGTCTGAGGAGGTACCAACTGAAATTGAACCCCAACAAGTGCACATTCGGGGTGCGATCCGGTAAGCTGCTGGGTTTTATTGTAAGCGAAAAAGGGATTGAAGTTGACCCTGATAAAGTCAAAGCTATTCAAGAGATGCCTGCACCGAAGATAGAGAAAGAAGTTCGAGGGTTCTTAGGTCGATTGAACTACATTTCAAGGTTCATATCTCACCTTACAGCAACCTGCGAACCCTTGTTCAAATTGTTGAGAAAAGAACAGACGGTCAGGTGGAACGAAGACTGCCAAAGGGCTTTTGACAAGATCAAGGAATACTTACAAGAGCCTCCAATCCTTATGCCTCCAGTTGAAGGAAGACCTCTAATCATGTACTTGACAGTATTAGAAGAGTCGATGGGGTGTGTGCTGGGCCAACATGACGAGTCTGGTCGAAAATAGTATGCAATATACTACCTAAGCAAAAAGTTTACCGACTGTGAACAACGTTATTCACTGCTCGAGAAAACTTGTTGTGCTTTAGCGTGGGCTGCTCGCCGACTGAGACAGTATATGTTGACCCACACTACTTTGTTAATCTCAAAGATGGACCCAGTCAAGTACATATTTGAGAAGCCAGCACTTACCGGACGGGTTGCAAGATGGCAAATGATCCTCACGGAATATGACATCCAGTACACATCTCAGAAAGCCATCAAGGGCAGTGTATTGTCTGAATATCTTGCTGAGCAACCTATTGATGATTACCAGCCTATGAGATTTGACTTTCCTGATGAAGACATCATGTTCATAAAAGCAAAAGATCATGAAGAGCCTGTTCACACTGAAGGGCCTGACCCGGAAGAAGAATGGACTATGATGTTTGATGAGGCTGTTAATATGAATGGTTGAGGTGTTGGTGTAGTACTCATTACGCCTAAGGGAGTTCACATGCCTTTCTCGGCAAAACTCACTTTCAACTGCACTAACAACGAAGCTGAATACGAAGCTTGCATTATGGGTCTTGAGGAAGCCATTGACCTCAGGATCAAGACGTTGACTGTATTCGGAGATTCAGCTCTGGTAATCAATCAAACCAACGGCAAATGGCACACCCACCAAGATCATCTGATACCTTACAGGGATTATACAAGGAGGTTATTGACTTTCTTTACAACAGTCAAGCTTGAGTATATCCCTCGAGACGAGAATCAATTTGCAGATGCTCTTGCCACCATTTGATCCATGATCAAAGTTCAAGCTGCCAACTTTGTACCTCGGATTTCAGTGTCCAGACTTGACAGACCAGCATATGTATTCGCAGCAGATGTTGTCAAGGATGATAAGCCTTGGTTCCATGACATTAAGTGCTTCTTGGAGGATCAAACATACCCACCTGGGGCATCTTCCAATGATAAGAAGACTTTGAGAAGGCTTGCTGGTAGTTTCTTCCTGAACACTGATGGTTCCCTGTACAAGAGAAACTTTGATATGGTTCTCCTCAGATGCGTTGATAGAACAGAAGCAGACTTGTTAATGCATGAAGTGCACGAAGGATCCTTTGGTACCCATGCTGGAGGACATGCCATGGCTAAGAAATTGCTAAGATCAGGTTATTACTGGATCACAATGGATGCAGACTGTTGTGCTTATGCCAGAAAGTGCCACAAATTCCAGATCTACGCGGATAAGGTGCATGTGCCTCCCAATCCTTTGAATGTGATGTCTTCACCCTGGCCCTTTGCTATGTGGGGCATTGACATGATTGGCAAGATTGAACCGACTGCTTCAAACGGCCACAGATTCATCCTGGTCGCCATTGACTATTTCACCAAGTGGGTCGAAGCAGCGTCTTATGCAAATGTCACAAGACAAGTGGTAGCCAGATTTCTGAAGAGAGATATCATCTGTCGATACGGAGTTCCCGAGCGAATCATTACTGACAATGGTTCCAACTTGAATAACAAAATGATGGCGGAGCTATGCCGGGACTTCAAAATTCAACATCACAATTCTTCTCCTTACCGGCCAAAGATGAATGGCGCTGTTGAGGAAGCAAATAAAAATATCAAGAAGATTGTGCAGAAGATGGTAGTCACCTACAAAGACTGGCATGAAATGCTACCATTTGCCTTGCATGGGTACCGCACGTCAATCAGAACATCCACTGGGGCAACACCGTATCAGCTTGTGTATGGAATGGAAGCAGTCCTACCTGTTGAAGTTGAATTACCCTCTCTGCGGGTACTAATGGATGTTAAACTGAGTGAAGCAGAATGGGTTCGGGCCCGATACGAACAACTGAGTCTGATTGAAGAGAAAAGATTGGCTGCAATCTGTCATTGGCAGTTGTATCAGAAGAGAATGAAGAAAGCCTTCGATCAGAAAGTCAGGCACCGAGAGTACCAAGTAGGAGATCTTGTGCTGAAGAGAATCCTCCCTCCTCATACAGACCACAGGGGCAAGTGGACCCCAAATTATGAAGGACCATTCGTAGTAAAGAAAGTTTTCTCTGGTGGAGCACTGATGCTCAGCACCATGGATGGTGAAGATTTCCCGTCCCCTGTGAATTCAGACGCAGTTAAAAAATACTTCGCATAAAATGACCCGCTGGACATAAAAACAGAATGTAAGTCCAGGCAAAAATAGGGCATCCCGGCGAGTCAAAAACAGAATAAAAGACTCGGGCAAAAATAAGGGAAAATAATAAAAATGTGTACACCCGCTGAGTTGAAAAGCCACATTGGACAGCTCAGGCAAAAATGGGTATCCCGATGGATTGAAAACCCGAAAGGGCGATTCATGCAAAATAAGGGAATAAGCGAACAACTGCACTCTGAATTCGTCTGTGTCGCTTACAACTCGGTAAGCTTCGAAAGGATCAAGCTTCAATCAGAATCAGCCTCCTTCAGAAAGCAAGACGAGAAGAACGTCAAAAGTCATACGAGTCGTAGCAAAAGAGGAAGCTCCTTAAAGCGTCGTCAACATTGCCAGCATTTTGTTTCTCAATTTGTAACGATCTCCTCATTTCAGGAGATATGTTTCCTTGACTGTATCTTGCCAATTCAGGGCACATGAATTAATAAAATCAAATTTCCAGTCATGTTTCGTCTTGTACACTTTATTTGCAAAAATGTCTGATGTCTTGAGAAAAACTGATTGCATAAATACAGATGTTTATCTTCAAAATATAAAAGTCACGTGCTTGCAGGAAATATATTTACTCTCGGGAGTGTCTAAACTCCTATCATGGAAATCCAGTAAGGGATACCCCGGGAACACTTGTGCGTTTCTACCTTTGCAGGATTGCAGGTATTCGAAGCGCAACTTGGGGCATGAAAGCTTTCACTCCAGCAAGTTGACAAAACAACACTCAACCTCAATACCCGAAGTGTTTTCTCCCCAGTTGAGTTGCCACTTGTTACTATTCCCCAGCCGAGGTGCCAATCGTTCTTCCTCCTCAGCCGAGTTCAAAAGCCAGGGAATCACCTCCCCACAGAGCATCGACTTCTATCCAGAAGAGCAACGCACGAAGGAATCACAACAGAGTGACGAAAGCTTCTACAAACCCCAGTTGGGTCTCTCATTTATAAGGATAGATCTATCAGTGACCTATATCCCCAGGCAAACGCATCTCGTCAGATCTACCAATGGTCTCATCCCCAGCTGGGATGTCCATTTCAAGCAGATCGACCGGAGATCTTCACAGCAACGGGATCCCGATCCCGGTTTGGTATATTTGCATAATCATGGCATTCGCATCATATTCACCCACAAAGCGTAGCATTTCGCCTAATACGGAGCATTACGGCAAAAATCAAACATATTGCATAATCATAAGCCATGTTCTGAATCAAACACTTGTGGATATTGACAACCCATCAACCATACACAGAATGCTCCCCATACCCCCAGCAGAAATCCAAAGCATCCTCTTTGCACTCACAGACACACATATATAATTTTCTTGACATCCGTCCGTGTCGCCTTCCCCAGCACAGCAACATAAACACTTTGTATGTCAGATACTTGTTCATATCACACTCTTCCCCTGTTGACACTCGTCCGTGTCACTCTCCCCAGCAGATAAACACTCATCTATACACCACTCACCCTTATACTGATACTCGTCCGTATCTTATATATACCACTTACATCCCCACAGATTCAACACTAGTCCTTGTTCTTTGTTAACTCGTTGGTACTCGTCCGTACCATCATCTCAGAACATGCGTCGAGAGTTTGTTTCTACATGATACTCGTCCGTATCATAGTCGTAAGGATGCTCGTCCGCATCTTTAATCCATACACTGTGTCAGACACTCATGTCTTTTTAAATATAGACACTCGTCTGTGTCTACCATTCCCCAGAAGAGTCCCTTCAGATTCAACACTCGTCCGTGTTCTCTATTAACCAGTTGGTACTCGTCCGTATCATCCTCTCTGAACACGTGTCAATATTTGTTTCTACCCGATACTCGTCCGTATCGTAGTCTTAAGGATGCTCGTCCGCATCTTTAATCTATACACAAATAGCTAAACACTTATACCTTTTGTCTCTTGGATATAAACACTCGTCCGTGTTTACTACTCCCCAGTAGATCGCTAACAAAGCTTTTTTCTCTTTTATCTGACACTCGTCCTGTGTCATGATAAACCTTGAGAGCAGCCGTACCCTGCTAGGTGGTCGTCCTCCACCTCTTGATGGTCGTCCTCCATCATGCTCATCCGATGGCCGTCCCCATCATTGATATTTAGCAGTCGTCCCCTGCTAGGTGGTCGTCCTCCACCTCTTGATGATCGTCCTTCATCATTTTATCCAATGGCCGTCCCCATTGTTGATTTTGGTTATCTGACATTCGTCCTATGTCAAGACAAGCCTTGAGAGCAGCCGTCCCCTGCTAGGTGGTTGTCCTCCACCTCTTGATGGTCGTCCTCCATCATGCTCATCCAATGGCCGTCCCCATCGTTGACCTTTTATCCGGCATTCGTCCTATGTCGTGATATTTTCGGCAGCCGTACCCTGCCAGGTGGTCGTCCTCCACCTTAGATGACCGTCCCTCATCTTAACCCAACAGAGAAGCCGTCCCCTGCTAGGTGATCGCCCTTCACCTTTGATGACCGTACCTCATCACCTGTTTATTTCATTTATTCTTTAACCCGATGGTCGTCCCCGTCGTGGTCCCTTTTCCTTTCAGTTTAGCCCGATGGCCGTCCCCATCGTTGGTTACTTTGCTTTGTGAACTTGATGGCCGTCCCCGTCATGTTTCATTAATCCCCAGAGAATCTTGCAGCTTTACCTAATGGTCGTCCCCATCATAATTCTTTTATCCCCAGCATGTCGGCCGTCCCCGTCATTGCTTTATTTTTCGCGCTTTTCCTAGCATGTCGGTCGTCCCCGTCATTGCTCTTTATCCAGCAGTCGTCCTCTGCTCGACGGTCGCCCTCCGTCGCCCACACTTTACAATATACTTTATCTTCTTTTACAATCTATATCCCTTTTCTTCTTCATTCTGTGAGTGCAAATTTTGGACTGTCTTTGATATTCAACCACAAGTTATCTTGTTTGCCTGTTAAGCCATTGCTTACAACCTGCACAGCTAACTCATGTTTGAATAGGGGCAGCTGTAAACACCCCAAATTTGCCCTCACCCATTCACACCATGGCTTGTGATCATTTCATATGCATAAACACAATCATACCATTTCATATTCCATTTTTGAATCATTGCATTGTTTCTAAGTCATCTGCACCTAGGGTTTGTGATCTGAGCAGTCCAAGAGCTTCTTGAGCCACTCCAAAAGTCATCAATCACTTCAAAGGGGTATATATGTGTTCAAGCATCATATTGTATCCTCTCAAAGTCAAGAATGCCAAAGAATCACAAGAACTGGGATTGGTATGGAAGCAGAGCCAGGTTTGACTGCAGATGACCTGAAATTAAGGTTTTGGTTTCAGAGGCCATAACTCCAAATTTTTTGGTCATTCTTGTTTCTATTGGTCTTTATATGGTATAGGGAGTATGCATATCAATTTTCATGAAGAAATTCCATGGGGAAGTCATCTGATCAAGAGTTGACTTTTCAGACAAGTCAGTGCAAAATCAGGGCATCTGAGGCCCCCAATGACCCAACCAAGGGATGATCTTCATCATTTTGGATGTATTTGATCTTTATTTGATCATGGAAGAAGGTTGAAGTTCACAAAATTCAAGAATTTGAAATTTTGCAAAGTTGACTTTTTTGGGCAAGGTTGACTTTTAATGAAATGTCATTTTATGCAACTTTTTCAACCCTTACTTTTTGATCCAAAAATGCTTCAAATGGAAAAACTTTGGTCATGAAAGTTGTAGATTGGATCTTTCCCTTTTCAAAAAGTACAAGAACATGACCTAATTCATTTTGGATCAAAAGTTATGGTGCATCAAAGTTGGCTAAAATCATTAAATTTTAAGTTATGCACCAAATGAGAAATTTGCAAAATCTTGTACCAAAGGCATTTGTGACTTCTAAATTGATATCAAACCATGACACAAGCCTCATACAAGTCTTAAAGTTCAGATTGAACCAAAAATATCACATGTTTTATGGTGTTTAGAACAAGATTTTCCCATGAGAACTAAAAGGGACCAAGTTGCAAAAACCATCATAACACTTCATCCACTTGTTGCCTAGCCTGCTGACCAACCCTAGCCTTTCTCCCTCACCTTGCTGCGCAGCCCACACCCTTTTGTACTTGGCTGGAACATGACCCATGCCTCTCTTACAAGAAGTTGACATTTTGGCAAAAGCTACTACACCTATCAAGAAAGGGCAGGTCACATCCTCTGACCAATCAGCATTGTTTATACAAACAAATGGCAAGCCAAACAACATAACACAAGAGCCTGAAACCAGCAAGAACATCACTCCCTCATTTTCACTCTCAAGAGCAAAACCCTTCGAAACTCAGCATACAAGCCACAAACATATAAACAAACTTCACAGACCTTCTCAACTCATCATCCTGATCACAAAGAACCCCTCACCATTGCCTGAAACAGCCTGAATCCAAAACACGATTCCCACCTGAGCTTGAACAGAACTTGTTCAAACTCTCAAACCAGCCAACATAAACTCTTGCTAAGCATTCAGACATCATCAAGGGACCAAAGGGGGTGGTTTGCATCAAAGGAAGAGGTCAGAAAGTTGCAGAACTGAAAGCTTCAAAACTCAGGTAGCTCAAGAACTTTTTTTCCAGAAATCAATTTTTAAGTTCTCAATAGCTTCTGCATGCTTCCCTGATCATGAATATGTCATTGGTTTTGAAAATGGTGAGGAAATGAGAGTTTAATCATGTTCTGAAATTTTTGCCCTAGAAACTATTTTGATTCGATTCCCTCTGATTATGAATGATAAATGATGTTTGAGTGAGGGGTTTGATTCGTTTTAGGGTGGGGATGATTTCTGGATAGTTAGTTTTCATTTTCGTAACGTGTAGGATGATTTAGCATTTTGATTCGCCGGAGAAGATGACCGGAACCACTGTTCCGGTCATCTGAAAGTAATTAGGGTTTGCTTAATTAGGGCTAAGTGTAATTAAGTCAGTTTGAACGTGAGCCGTCCAAACCCGCGCGTAGTCCACTCCCGCCCTTGCCAGTTTGAATTTCGTCCATTGGATCTGATTACTTTTCTTTTTCAGTTTAAAAATTCATTTTATTTTCATATTATTTCATTTGTTTTCCATAATTTATTAAAAATAGCAAAAATACATTAAAAAATCTGAAATTTTTTTGTACAAGTTATTATTTAATTTCAGAACACAAAAATATTTTTATTTTCATTTTTAGCATTAAAAAAGTATTTTTAAATATTTAAAAGTTTCTTTTTAATTAATTAATGAGAATTAATTAATTAAAAATACTTTTAGGTATTTAAAAATCACCAAACAATTCATGAAACATTTAAAACCATTTAGAAACATTGTCCAACCCTCAAACCAAATTTCATTTTTGATCTTGATGCATTTTGAGAATTTTCCATGGAATTAAAATCATTTTTATGCATTATTTTGATCCAAACTTCAAAAAATCATTTCTGCCTAACCCTAGAGAGTTGGACCTTGATTCTTTTTGCATTGCATTGTGTTTAGCATGTAGTTTGTGAGATTAAATGGCCATGATTTGATCTTTCATTTTCAATTTGTTTGGTAATTTTATTGTTAAGGAACCCTAAAACCCTAGAAAACTTAGAAAAATCATATCTTGAATTAGGGTAAGAGTTGAGACTTCTCCTTTGGGCAGTGAGTTAGTATAGGATTAGGGATCCTTTGAATGCATTTTTCAATTTTTTGTAATGTTGTTTGCTTCTGATTTTGGTTTTTGTTTGATGCTTTGATCATAAACCCTAATTTGGGCTTCCATATGCATCCATTTTGCATTTGCTTGCATAACTTGACTTGCCATAGCATTTTATGCATTCTTGTGATTCATGGAACATCTTAAGACATCTTGTAAGCATGTTTGATCATTGCATCTTTCATTTGCCATGTTGTATGCCATATGCATCTCATAACTTTTCATGTATGTTCATGTGTCTTAACTTGCTCCATTTGCATTCATAAGCTTGTATGATCATCCCCATGTCTTGATTCATGTTTGCATCATTTCATAGCATCATTATCATCTCATATATGCTTCTGGTTTTGGTTTGCATCATGCCATTTCATTCCATTTGACATTGCATTGCATCTTTCTCACTAACTTTTCAGGTGGTAAGCAACTTTGAGAAGTGAATTTGCCTTCACTTCTCATAACCTTTCTTCTCATCTCTCTCTTGCATCCATGCTGCATTTTTTTTATGTGTGTTTGAGTTTGAGCTAGCATTCTTTTTCTCCTTACTTTCTTTCTTCAAGTGACTTGACTTCTTGAATGAAGCAAGTTACTTTGCTTCTCCTGATCCTTTCTTCTGCTTCCTGGTGGTTCCATTGAAGATTGCTCTTGTAAACCTCACAAACCTTAGGAACAACCAAGCATGACAATGATTAGGGTTTTGATTAGTCCCCCATTTAGATTCTACCTTTGAGTCTCTTTGAGTCTTCTCTTCTCACCTCATAATCAAGGACTAAACCATAAAGGCTTTAAGGCTTTGTGATTAAGCTTATGCCTGCATCCTTCTATTAGGATGGAGTGTATAACTTTAATCCTAAGTGTTAAACCCTTAATGTGTTTAACTCCTTTAATCAAATCACTTAATAAGTATCAAGACATCACACTTGTAACTTGGGCCTTGCATTAGGGTTCTAATTCTTCCTTAATTGGTTAAGAAGGACTAACCCTAGTGTTAATGGACAAGTCCCCCTCAAGTTGTCTTACAAATCATAAAATCCACTTCATCACCATATCATTAAATAAAATCCACTTAATCAAAGGCTTTTTTTGTCATGAGTTTAATCCCTAATCATGGATTAAGTTGAGGAGCTTTCCTCAGCTTAAACATTCTCATCTATTATCCTTCTATTAGGATGGTGTAATGAGTCTGTTTAATCCTTGATTATGGCTTAATCTCATTACTCAACACTAAACAAAAACAACAAAAACACCTAAATAATCACAAGTAGGTTAATGATCTTAATCCTACACCCTGGTGATTAAGTGTGAGAAGCTGACTTCACACTTAAGGTACTCTCATTACCCCTAATCAGAGGGAAGATGTGATGAGTTTACTAAATCCATTGGTTTAGGCTTAAGCTCATTAACTTATGACAAACTTTCAAAAGCAATAAAAGACTGAAAACACAAAAACAAACAATAATCGTCTCCTTCGGGATTCTTTTCTCATCATCCTCATTCACAAACGAGAACTTGCTTCTTCCGTCTAATGCAAGACAGTTTGCACCTGAGCCAGACAGGTCATACACTTGAGCATAGATAAGTAAGCAGTTCACAAGTCAATTCACCTTTCAGTCTCTTTGGGTCGAACTACGGTGTTCTGACTTCCTCATTGCACGAGAGGATACGTAGGCATAACTTAACAGTTATCGAACAAAAGTCTCTGTATATTCCCCCTCTTTTCAGCCTTATTCTTTAAGTCTCATGATCTTGAGCATCTCATTCCTGTTCCTGCACTGACACTGTACACATATTACACTTCACTTCCTTTACACTGACACCTGTACATCCTTTTCCAGCTCTTTTATACACAAATTGCACTGACACTACCCCTTTAAAACACAAATCTTTCAAGCGTGGATCCCGTCGAGTACGGCGGACAATCTGGGTGCTAATACCTTCCCAGGTTGTAACCAACCTCCTTTCTCAGTCTCTCTGGTTCGCAACCGTCTTATCCATATCTTTCTAGGTCTATGCAGCATTGCCTTTCCTCCGGGATAAAAATGCCTAGCTGGCGACTCTTTTCATTCCCTGTGAGTTCACTCCTGTGTGTCCTCGCATCCCCCTTTCGCCGACCGTTCGCGTCTGTACTTTTATTTGGGCCAATTCCCATTTATCGGGAGCGACATGTACCTACAAGGTACTCTATAACACCTCATTTTCTACCCGATAATTACAATAAAATCAGAGTTACATAAATTTTCAACATAAATGGGATATCACATTTTCAACTTTAATTTCTCAACTTAAAAGATACTCATGTTTGACACATAACACATTCTAGGAAAGAAAATCATAAAAACCAACATTTAACTATCAAACTAATTCAAATTTATAAAGTACTACACAGGGGATTCATAAACAAAATAGTAGCATCTTTATCCAACATAAAACAACTTCAAAATAAGTAACAAGTAGTCTAAAGTACTCTGACTAAAACAAAATTCAGCATGTAAACAATTCAATAAAACAGACATGCGTCATCCCCCTGAGTGCTACGTATCAGAGTGACAACCACCGACTCGACTAAAGGTAACAGGTTACTCCTCTTGATTACCTGCACATTGCCAACATAAGGACAACATTCAAACAAAAGGGGCGAGATATCAATAGTTATAAACAATATATGATAAGCAATACATAGATAAGGATCATAAACAATTCACCATTTTTCAACATCAACTAAAACAACAATCAACAACAACTCGAAAGAAATGCAACTTTAATGCGACTCGACTATTTATGCATGTGGTACCATTCAGAGTAAAACTCCCAACTTAAATTATTTCCAGGTTATCGAGGCATCAAGGCATAAGCCTTCAACTTTAAACTTAGTGCCAATCCAGGCCAACATGGTGTGAGCAATGGCTCCGACATAATATGCAAATGTTCTATGTGGCATACACGATTTTACAACACAAACAACATAACAACATCATCAACACAAACAACTTATACGACATAGGCAACTTAAAATCAACATTAGCTTTTAAGCCTCCAACATAAATAACTTAGAAACTTATTCATAAACTGGAACAACTTACCAAATTCAGCATGTACCTGCTGTTGCACCCCAAAATTTTCCCTCCCCTAGTCAAGGAATTGTGTACCAAGGTATCCCAAGAGGTTCACAAGGTTCACAAGGTATCCTAAGAGGTTCACAAGGTTCACAATTAGTCAGAACGTTTGATAATTCCCTCAGATAAAGCCTCCTCCTAAGCAATGCATCCTAAACTAGGGTTTTGAATTTCATCAGGCTAAATGAACTTTCAAGGCCTAAAGTGAGCTTCATAACATCCTACATATCTTAAATAATCCCTATGTCAAGTTTCAAGGCTTTCCCAAAAAGTTTGCTCAGTTAGATGATCAGGTATGCAAAAATCAGTCAAAGTGGTTAAGAAGTCAAACTGAGGTCAACTGTGTTCAAACCAAAGTCAAACTTCATTATTTTTTGCCAACATCAAGTTTATGAAGTAAAATTCATCATTTGATCAAGGTTTGTTCATGATTCATCAAGGAGATTTCAGATCATCAAGAATCAGGAGTTTCTAAATTAGGGTTTTCATAGGAAAAGTCAACTGAACTTTGACCAGCCATAACTTTCACATGCTTCATCAAAAATTTCCCATCCAAAGCTCATTTTGAAGGAAATTGAATTCTCTACAAATTTTTGTCTCGCAAGCTAAGCCTAAAAATGCTTCATTTGAAAGGTATGAGCCAAAACATTACAGGTCATTTCAATAGTCAACAAAAAGTCAACATCTTCCAAAGGGCATAATTTGAAAATGGTAAAGGATATGGACATGAGACAAAAGAGGTTTCTTAGAGGACTCTCTAATCTTTCCAAAAAGTCCAAGAACACTTTCATAGCCTTAAAATTGAGATATTTATGCCTTGTCAAAGTTGGGAGATTTTTGAGGGGTGTATGAAGAAAATAAGGGCTTAAATCTATTTTTTTCCAAATGGGCCTATCATTTTGCAACCCAATCTTCATGATAACATCAAGCATGACCCAATTCAAATATTTTCTGATTTTTATAATTTATTTATCATTTATTTGGATTTTATTCATTAAAATTCATTTTAAATCAAAATAAAATATGAAAATACAAATATTTGATTTGATTCTTCTTCTAGAAGCTCTTAAACATCATTTAAGTTGATTTGATACTCTCCAATTTCGTGCACAACCAATTTGGAAACATATCATTTGATTTTTTTTGATATTTTTGACCATAGCTTTCTTCACAATCAAGTAACCTCAACCCATTGCCAAAAGGCCCAAATTATTAACTTAATTTCATTACTATATAACCACAACAACATCACAAGACAAAAAAAAGGATGGAGAGCAAGAGGATGATATTCGTACTTTAAAATTTCACATAATTCAAAATTAGGTTTCCACAATCCACCACTTTTACAAGTTGATTAAAGGCTGCAAATGAATCCTTGAGGTTTCCTGAACCTATTCCAATCATCCTCATCATCAAATTCATGCCAAATCATACAAACCAAATTCATATTCTTGCCTTTCTTTTGATTTTTTTCAATTTCAATGATTTATGCATGATTAATTGATTTTGATTACATAATATGTTTGTTTGATTGTGTAGATGGTTTTTGGATAGTTGGATTTAAGTTTCGATGCAGGAATTATAGGGCACCATGGAGAACTAAATTATTGGTTAATATGTTGTAATCTGTTTTCGTCGATACTTCGAAGGTTGCAGTAGTGATAAGAATTCCAGGTTGATAGGTAAGTCAGGTAAGTACTACTGTTTCGATTTACTCCGAATTTTTTTCAGAAGTTCAGAAAAAAATCGACGAACAATACTCTTATAGAATAAAATTCTAAAAGATTTCAACCCTCAAAATCGCAAATTCCTCTTTTTTCTATTTTATTTGATTTATTTTCTATTTTCATATTCTCAAAAAAATCTAAAAAAAATTGTGCGTTCTTTATTTGATTTTATTAGATTTTTAGCATCATTTTAATATTTTTTAGATTTTATTTTAATCTCTTTTCTTATTTTTCATTATTTTAAAATCTACAGCGATTTTATTTGATCCTGTTTATTTCTTGTTTTATTCTTCCAATAGTATATACCAAAAATATGCAGGTGGGAGGAAGAAGATGGTGTGTGGCGTGCGCTGATTGGCCTAGTGACAAAGACCTAAGGTTGAAAGTCTGAGAGTGTGGGTTCAACACTCATTCCCAACATTTTGGCAAAGAAACGAGGGTTCAACACTCATTCCCAACATTTTGGCAAAGAAATGTGGCGTAGCGTAGTGGCTGAAGGTTTTTGTTGGCAAAGGCAAAGTCAGGGGTTCAACACCAACCCCCAATATTTTGGGTATCTCTAACTATATTTTCCCCTTTTTCATCAAATTATGTATTTTCTTTGAATTTCCTTATTATTATTATTAAACTAATTTCTAAAAGATAAAACAAAATCTTTTTTAAAACTTATATTTTTTATTATAAACCTTATTTTTTTCATAAACCTTAATTTTTTCCCTAAACCTTATGTTCTGGATCGGCCCAATCCCTCCAATTGGGCCAAGAAGACCAATCCATCAGGCCCGCTCGACGTCGAGCACAATTATAAAAAGTGGTCCCTGTCGACCACAAACAGTCCGACCACGATGAGGTTCCCTAACGGCTAGTATTGACCGTTGCCTATTTTCGCGGATTCCTCGATCCACGCCTCACAGAACGGACCAATAATCTTCCAGTTAGTCCCTTATATAACCCTCTCATTTGAGAGGGTCAGGTATTCAATTTCTCTGACCTTTATTCTTGTACTTGCCCACTCTTGCTCGGTTACTGACTTTAGCATCGGAGTGCCTTGCAGGTACAACCCCTTTTCTCCTCAACGACCATATTCACCCGCTCTCGAGGCCAGCCGCATCGGATCCTGATCTCCAGGTACGATCAGGTGGCGCCGTCTGTGGGAATACTGATTTCCCTGTTCTTCATTCAAGATCCTCAAAGAACCAAAGTTTTAACAAGATCCATGGCTGCTCGGGACAAGCAGGAAAATCGATCGAACGATGGTATGATTCTCACACAACGTGAGAGCAACATCCATCCTCCTCTACATGACGAAACGGTGCAAGACCATCTGGACGGGAAGGCAGCATCACTTTCTCCTGATCGCGATCAACCTTTAGAAAGTCGCCTGGAAACTCTCTTTCCTCCGACTCCCTCAGGGTCAGATTTCGCCGCATTGGCCGAGATCCTGAATCAAACAAACTTGCTGCTCCTCACCCATGGCGAGAAGATCGCCCGTCTTGAAGATAACTCTCGTCGTCGACCACAATCTCCCACGAGACCTCAAAGGGAACACACTCCGTCTCCTGCTAAGAAGAAGAGGAAAGGACACGCCGACGAATCAACAGGCGACAAACGTTTTTGTCAGCCTTCCCCACAACCCTCTCCTAAAAGAAAATCAAGAAGGAGCAGGTCAAGATCTGCCTCTCCCCGACGAACAAAGAAACATGCCCATAGGTCTTCATCGCGCAATTCTAGTGACGACGAGGACGCTCGGGGTCCCCTATCGTCTGAAATCATGGCGACCAAGCTTCCAAGAGGCTTAGAGAAACCCCCTCCGTTAGGCTCGTATGATGGGACCACCGACCCAGACGAACACATCGAAAATATCGATGCGGTGCTCGATTATCGGGGTGTACGAGGGGCAATCAAATGCCGACTCTTTCCTACAACACTGAGGAAAGGAGCAATGACATGGTACAAAAGCCTTGAGGCTGAATCCATTACATCATGGAAACAACTTGGACGCACGTTCTCCAGGAACTTTACCGCATCAAGACGACACCCAAAGACAGAGGCTTCGCTCGAAGCAATAATCCAGGGGAGGGACGAGCCTTTACGAACTTACATCGAGAGGTTCAATAAAGAAGCGGTCCAAGTATCCACGACCGACGACATGAAAAAATACTTGCTAGAACGAGGGCTACACCCCTCGACCGATTTCCATCGGGCGGTCGGCATTGAAACCCCGGCCACCCTCGACGCGTTCCTACTGAAAGCCCAAGCCTACATCCAATATGAAGAAAAGCAAGCGGCCAGTTCAGTAAGGGACGCCCGACGTCGTGAAGACACCAAACCACACCGGGTCGATGAACCCTCGACATCTCGTCGAGGAGGAGACAAAAGAAAGGATGATCGCTCCCGTGAACCGCGGGAGCATCGGGGACCTATCGGTCGGTTCCACGAATACACACCTCTCCTGGCCTCCAGGGAGAAAATTTTGTCCGAGTGCGCCAATTCGGAATTCAAACAGGCAGGAGTACGTTTTCCGAGGCAACAACCTAGCAAGCCCGGCACGGATAAAACGAAATACTGCAGATTCCACAAGAGTCACGGACACAACACAGAGGATTGCATCCACCTCAAGGACGCGATCGAAATCCTCATCAAAGATGGGCACCTGAAGCAGTTCACCAAGTCCAGAGACAATCCTCGACAGGATACACAAGAGACCCAGAAAGTCGAGGAAGCCGTACCCATCCCTGCAGATGCTAACATGCAGGTCGCCCTGAGCATTTATCGCCCGAAAGATTTCTTTTTACCAGATCACACCGAGAGTTCGGGGTACCTCTCCTCCCATAGCCCATGGGAAGCTTTTCCTTCGGTAATGGTCATATCAGGAGGAGGCTTCAACAAAATCACGGTCGGTTCCGTGAAAAGAAAATTCGACCAGTTAATTGCCAAGGGGCCCGCGCAAAACGCCACCCTGGACCCACCAAGAGAGGGCTCCGTACCCCTTGAATTCTATCGGGAGGAACTCCTAGGAGGGGCACCCAACGCTAGCATTCCTCTGCTTATCCGAGCGCGAATGGCGAACTTCGATGTGAGGAGGATCCTAGTGGACCAAGGTAGTTCATGCGATATCATGTACTCCCAGCTGTTTTCAACACTTCAGCTAAACGAGACACACCTAACTCCATACGTCGGATCAGACTTGCAAGGTTTCAACGGAGCAGTATCCCGACCATGGGGCTATGTCGACCTATTTGTTACCTTCGGGGCGGGCGAGACAGCCAGGACAGTTAGAGTCCAGTTCCTAGTCGTGGACTGCCCGTCGTTGTACCAATGCATACTAGGACGACCAACTTTGGCCAAACTAATCGTTGTGCCGTCCACCGTCCACCTGAAAATAAAGTACTACACTACTTCAGGTAAAGTCGCCACATTGCACGGAGACGTCGACGCTGCCCGCAGATGTTTCGAAGCAGCATCAAAAGGTCTCAGCTCGATATCATACCAACCAAGTTCCCTGACATCGAATTCGCCGGATATTCCCAGGGCTTTCCCTCAGGTAGATTCGATCGACCTAGACTGCAGATTTTCGGATAGTAGCGAGGGCGTCCAGAGGCTAACAGAGTCGTTATCCCGACCAATACCGGATGGAGACTTCGAACTGATTCCTTTGGGGGAGGACCCAGCCCGGTGTGTTAAAATCGGAGCACATATGCCTGACTTGGTGAAGCGACAGTTGGAAGCTTGCCTCAAAGGGAACCCAGATTTATTTTCCTGGAGCGCCGCAGAAATGCCAGGGCTTGACCCCGAGACAGCTTTCCACCACCTCTCTATCGACCCAACACATAAAGCGGTCGCTCAACGCAGGAGGAAGCAGTCGACCGAGAAGACCGAAGCTGCTGAATCTGCTGTTAAAGACCTCCTAGAGGCTAAATTTGTAACCGAGGCCAGGTATACGACCTGGCTCTCAAATGTTGTACTTGTGAAAAAATCAAGTGGAAAATGGAGGATGTGCGTTGATTATACCGATCTCAATCGGGCATGCCCGAAAGATGCATACCCTTTACCTAACATCGATAAATTGGTCGACAATTTGTCCGGTTACAAGTTGCCATCCTTCATGGACGCATATTCAGGGTACAATCAAATACCCATGGCCGTGTCTGACAAAAAATACACGGCCTTCATGACCGAATCGGGCAATTACTTTTACAACGTTATGCCTTTCGGTCTAAAAAATGTGGGCGCAATATATCAGCGTATGATGAATAAAGTTTTCCGAGCCGAAATCGGAGACATGCTCGAAGTATACATGGACGACATGATCGTCAAATCTCAACAAGAAACGGACCACGCATCCCATTTACGGAAAGTGTTCGACCAAGCACGAAAGTGCAAAATGCGCTTCAACCCTGAAAAATGCACATTTGGTGTCCGAGCAGGAAAATTCCTCGGATTCTATTTGACCGAACGAGGCATCGAGGCCAACCCCGACAAGTGTCGGGCGTTCGCGGAGCTCCCAACTCCCACTTCCAAAAAATCCATACAATCACTAAACGGGGTCATTACCTCCCTCGCTCGATTCGTGGCAAAATCCGCTCAACACGCTCTCCCTTTTTACAAACTCCTCCGCAAAGAGGCAACTTTCGAGTGGACAGGGGAGTGCGAGCTAGCACTATCCCACCTAAAAAAGGCACTAAGTGAACCCCCAGTCTTATCCAGACCAGAAGAAAGGGAGATACTGTATCTCTACCTCGCAGTCGCAAACGAAGCAGTAAGCGCAGCACTCGTGCGCGACCTACCCGAAGGACAAAAACCTGTATATTTCACAAGCAAAGCACTCCACGGCCTAGAAATTCGATACCTTCAGATAGAAAAGGTTGCTTTGGCCCTCCTTCTCGCAGCTAGAAGGCTACGCCATTACTTTCTGGCCCACACCATCATCGTAAGGACCGATCAGCCCATAAGACAGTTGCTCGGTCGACCGGACATGGCCGGACGAATGTTAAAATGGTCATTAGAACTATCTGAGTTCGATGTCAAGTTTGAAGGAAGACAAGCTCTCAAAGCTCAAGCGCTGGCCGACTTCGTGGTTGAACTTACATTCACCGAGTAAGACCCGAAAGTTTCGTCCAGGTGGGTTATTTTCGTGGACGGTGCATCTGGCCCGGCGGGTAGCGGAGCCGGCATTATTTTGGAAAACGAAGAGGGGAACATCATTGAAGTGTCCCTAACCTTATCTTTCCCCACTTCTAACAACCAAGCAGAGTATGAAGCTTTCCTAGCGGGCATACGGCTCGCGACCAATCTGGAAGCAGAAGAGATCACGATTTGCACGGATTCTCAGTTGGTCGCAAGCCAGGTCCGAGGAGATTTCCAGGCTAAAAATGATAACATGGCCAAATATTTAGCCCTCGTAAAAGGCGAACTAAAAGGGTTCAAAAGTGTGGAAGTCAAACACGTTCCGCGGAAAACAATGCCCGCGCAGACATCCTGTCCAAATTGGCAAGCACTAAAAGGAAAGGAAACAACAATTCCGTCGTACATAAATTGCTTCCCCGACCAAGTATCGGACATTCATCGACCCGCGTAGACATTAACGTCGTGGGCGACACGGGCTGCTGGATGACCCCAGTGTTCAACTATTTAACTAAAGGAGAATTACCAACCGACCCAAAAGAAGCCAGTACTATACAACGAAGGGCATGCTCATATTCTTTAGTAGGTGGGCGTATGTATCGTCGAGGATTCTCTACACCCCTCCTCAGGTGTGTAGAGGAGGAAAACATTCCACACGTACTAAGGGAAGTCCACGAAGGAATCAATGCACAACATCCTGGCGGACGTTCATTGGCACGAAAAATCCTAAGGGCAGGATACTACTGGCCCACCCTCCAACACGATGCAAAAGAGCATGTGAAGAGGTGCGACAAATGCCAACGACATGGAGACGTGCACGCAGCACCCCCATCCGAGCTAAAATCATTATCGTCACCATGGTCATTCGCATGGTGGGGGATGGATATTTTAGGACCATTCGTCATTGGGTATGGTCAGAATAAATACTTAATCGTAGGTGTCGACTATTTCACCAAGTGGATAGAAGTTGAGGCCCTAGCCAAAATCACTGCGCTCAACATACTCCATTTCTTCAAGAGAAACATCCTCGCCCGGTTCGGGGTGCCCCTCGCCATCGTGACCGACAACGACACTCAGTTCATAGATAAACACTTCAAAGAATTCATTGCATCAATGGGAACGAAACAACATTTCGCTTCAGTCGAGCATCCCCAAACTAACGGCCAAGCAGAGGCCGCGAACAGGGTAATCCTAAGATGTTTGAAACGAAGATTGGATGAGCATAAGAAACACTGGGTCGAGGAGCTACATAGCGTACTATGGGCATATAGGACCACACCCCACTCAACAACCGGAGAATCCCCATTTCGATTAGCATATGGGACCGAAGCGGTGATCCCTATAGAAATTCACGTCCGATCGAGGAGCACGAAATCCCCCATGGACCAAGATACCAATGCTGAAGCTATAAGAGACGAGCTCGACATGGTCGAAGAAGTTCGATCGGAGGCTGCTCTTCGAGAATTCACTCTCAAATAGAAAATAGTCGCTCGGTATGATTCTAAGGTCATAAGGCGAACGTTCGAGGTGGGCAGCCTCGTCCTTCGAAGAAATCACAGAGACCCCCGTGAGGAAAAACTAACGCCCAATTGGGAAGCCCGTATCGCGTTCGAGCAAAAACCGAGAACGGATCTTATTATTTGGAAAATCTACACGGGGAAGAGCTCGCCCGGCCTTGGAACGCCGAGAAACTCAAACAATACTATAGCTAAATCAGTCACCTTACTCAACTTCCAAGCGAGGAGAAAGGGAGACCGACGAAAAACTGCGTGCCTAGGTACGAGCACGATAGCCCAAATATAACAAAGTCAAGCAAGATCTCTTTTCAAGCAAAAGAGAAGCTTGCCGCACGAACGGATACTCAAACGAGTCCGACGTCGCCTAAGTACCACGACCAGGTAGAACCCCAGCTCGCGATGGGATATTCACGCCACGGAGCCCGGGCCATTATCTTGGCCCGGGCACCGATCGGGAGTAAGACACTCAAATACTGATTGGTCCCCCTAACCAACAGATCACTCACACACCCCGTATCCATTCGATTACTTCTAATTAATGCAAAGACGCACACCAAACACTTAGTAAAAATAACAAGTAAACTATGTCCTCCGACGGACGCATTGTTACGAGCAAACAAAATATGAAACTGACCATCAAGGTCGAACACATGACATTAAAAGAAAAAATGCGACACCAAAGGGCCGACTTGTTCAGGGTTACAAATAAAGGGGGCCACGCCCCCCAAAAGAGAAAATACATCATAAGTTACAAAGGCACGCAGGCCATGAATTAATTATCCTCGCCTCCCGGGCGGCCTTCATCTTCACGAGCATCCTCCTGGCCCAGCTGCACTTCAGGTTGACCAAGCTGATCAGTCGGCCCCCGCTGAGAGTCGTCCACCACCAAATCTGAGGGGACCACGATCCGACCATCCACGACCTTGTACAGGTAGCTCATGCGACCAACGTCCAAGGCCATGTCAGGGTGGAGAGCTTTCATCTGGTCCACCGCATTCTGGAAGCTAAGCTCAGTTGATGGGTTCAGATCTTCCATGTCCTGGTCGATCCGAGCAAGAAACTGAGCCCTCGTCACCAGATTTTTAGTTTCCTCATCCTCGTCCTCCTTGGGGCAAAAGGCGTCTTTCAGTTTCTTATTTTGTTCAAGCACCCTCTTCTTGTCGACCTCCAGTTTGGCGATGACGGCAGCTCTTTCGGTCGACTCTTTGGTAGCAGCTTTAGCCTCCTCAGTGGCCGCTGTCAGCTTAGCCTCAGAAGCAGCCAGCTGCTCCTTAAGCTTGCTATTTTCCCGCTCCATTCCAGGACTCCCTTCGGCCGTCAGCCAGGCCATTGTCAGGACCCACATGACTGCGCTCGCATCCTGAGCCAGAGATAGTCGCCGAGCGGGACGGTCCATCCCCTCCAAGAACAGAGAGTCCACACGATCCACCTCCATGCTGGTCCCTTCAAAGAAATTGCGCACCACAAAACATGGGGGTATTCCGTGCTTTGGCTTTGGAGGAGCGCTGGCCGTTAGATCTACAGAGGCCGATGTAACACGGTGGGAGAATTGACTTTAGTTATGTTGCGGATAGCAAGAGTCTCCACCGACTTTTATTTTATCCAAAGGAAAGGGCATAAAAGAACAGGAAAGACCTTAAAAGATTTTTTTGGTTCGGGGGGTTGTTTATGTAAAGGGAAGGTGTTAGCACCCTTTACATCCATGGTTATCCATGGGCTCTTAGTTACTTAGCTCACTTTAAAATGTTTTTGAAATGTGTAGTGTGTGAATAAAAATTTTCTTAAGAGTTTTATAATGATCCATGTACGGATGCGTAAAAAAAACCTTTGTTTTGAAAATTGTTTGAAGTGTGAAGTGTTTGAAATTGTTTTGAAGAGTGAGCAAGTATCTAAGAGGAACCTACCCTAAGTTTTAAGTCTTTTCTGTTCTTGAATCCTTTAAATGGTAAGACTATCCCTATTATTAAGGAATAGGTAGTCATTACCTTGGATGTAAGGGACAAGTGAAGGGACATCTGTTTATTTAGGCAACTGTGGGGTGTATAAGCAATTCGAAGGGACTTATCATCTTTATTCGAAAGGGACAAGATCATTACGAAGGCAACATTCGAAAGGGACTTGATCTTTTATCTGTTAAGGGACTAGATGATGTGAGATGAGGGACTTTTGCTTTATACACCCTACTTGACCTTTTTGTTTAGGCAACATGAGAGGTACCCTTATGGAAGTGAGATGGCGATCAAAGATCGACTTACGTGTGTGAGTGTACAATTTTAATATTTATCTTTAAATTAGTGAGCTAAATTAATTTTAAACATACAAACATGTTACACTCCCTATTTTACTAACCATGGCATAAAATAAATATTAAATACTATTATTACAATATTACATAAAAGAAGCAATTACAAAATAATTAACAAATTAAATAAATAAGCAAAATAATAATAATAATATAATTGGGTTAGTAAAAAAATAATAATAAAAATAATACAAAGTTAAATGGGGTTAGTAATGATAAATATCACATAAATATAATTAATAATAATAATAATGAAATAAGCAAGAATATTATAATAATTAAAAGTTCAATTTTTATAAACAATTATTAATTAAGATTAATAAGAAAATATAAGCAATTATACTAATTATTATAAACTTTTAAGTTATATGTAAATTATAAAAGTAAGTTAATTATAAGCATATTATGAAAATAAAATTATAATTACAAAATTAAATTAGCAATTTTTAACTATTTCTAAACATATATTAAAAATTATTTATATACAAAAATTAAATTATAAACAATTTATATCATATTATCATATTAACAAAATTAGAATTTTAATTTTAAACATATTTATATACAAGATTTAATTTATAATGAAATAAAAAATGTACATGATTAAATAAAATAGGATTAAGTTTTAAATAGAAGAAAATTAGGGTTTATTAGAAAACATTAAAATTTATTTATTAATTAAAATATAAGCAAGAATTAAAATAAACAAATAAATAATATTTACAATTAGGGTTTTAGAAAAACATTTTTAGGGTTAATCTTGGTTTATGAAAATATTTTAGGATTTATTAAATTAGGGTTATGATTTTAATTAAAATTAATAATAATAATAAACAAACAAAACAAATAATGGAGAAAAAGAGAAAAAGAACTTACCTTGGCTGGGAGTTGAACCCAGCCCCTCTGCTTTTCACAAACTCCAGCCAACAAGATCAACCACTGGGTCAGCGCGCACTTGGTGATAAGGAAAGGAGTTCACTTGGTTTTGTTGCTTAATCCTGGAAAAATCATGAAAAAATAAAACAACACAAAAGGCCTGGGGGGGATTCGAACCCAGGACCTTTAAACATTACACAAACGCATTTACCATTCCAGTCGGGAGGGCGCTTCTGTTATTATACTCATACAAATTCATTATATTTTAAGCTCAACAATTAAAAGGGAAAAATAAGAAAAACCACTGCAGCCAGGATTTGAACCAAGGTCATCAAACAATACATGCGCGTCTCTTACCACCAGGCCAAGCACTGCACTTATGAAACAAAAACATAAAATGTTATGATGAAATTTTAAATACGAAATATGGCGCGCTGGCTTCATCTTCTTCCTCAGGATACCTGCGAATTTAGCTATGAATTTAGCTATGAAGTTTCCTGCGAATTTCCAAATACAAGAACCTACGAAAATTGGATTATCATTAAAACAGTAAAATTTCTCAAAATTAATGGATGTTTCATGATCCCCAGAGTTCACTTGATTGTTCTATGTTCTTAGAATTTGTTTATATTAGGTTTAAAGCAAAGCCCTAATCTCATGGCCGAAACCCTAGCTATGGTGATTTCTCAAACCTGCAATGAAACTCCAATTAAACCATCCAGAATCAATCAACAACTTCATACAAACACAAAACAATGATCAAAAGTCATTAAAATCCAGTCAATATGCAAAATCGAAAAATCAAAATATGATGAACATTATGAATTCGGGTTATGCAATATAAGGTGTTTTAGATGCAAATGATCATTGGGAATGATTCAAGGATGTCCCATAAACATGTCTCAACCTTCAAATTGGCTTGAAGAGGCTTGAATTGTGAAATCCGAATTTGACTTTTGGTGAGATTTTTGAATATGCAAACTTACTCTTGGAGGCCAGAATTTTGTCTCCTTGCATTAGGTTTGTGTTGTATACTTATAGTGTAATGGAAATAGGTCAAAAAAATTGATTGTTGTGTGGAAAATTTGATTGAAAAAGATTAAGACTTAAAATTCAAATATTTGTGAATTCAACCTTTCTATTTCAAGCCAATCTTCATAATTCTCATATCAATTTGATCCAAATCACCTTTATGACTTTCTAGAAACAAAATCCCATTTAAATATTTGACTTTTCTATTTTATTTTAATTTAAAATGATTTTAAATGAATAAAATCAAAATAAATAAAATAAAATAATAAAAAATCTGAATATTTGAGGGTTGGGTCGTGCATGAAGTATTGGTATGGATTGGATCATCATATGGCAAGCCCATTTAGAAAACTTTGGTTTTAAACCTCCATTTTCTTCATAAACCAACCAAAAATTTCCCAACTTTGCAAGGGCACAAATCCTTCAATTTTAATGCTATGTGGGTGTTCTTGGACATTTTGGAAAGCTTGAAGAGTACTCTAACCAACCCCACTGGTTTCATGTCCATATCATTTACCATTCTCAAGTTATGCCCTTTTGAAGTTGTTGACTTTTTGTTGACTTTCAAAAGGACCTATAATGTCTTAGCTCATACCTTCCAAATGAAGCATTTTTGGGCTTGGCTTGTGAGACACAAAGTTATAGAGAATTCAATTTCCTTCAAAATGAGCTTTGGATGGAAAATTGGTGATGAAGCATGTGAAAGTTATGGCTGGTCAAAGTTCAGTTGACTTTTCCTGAGGAAACCCTAATTTAGAAACCCTTGATTCTTGATGATCTGAAATATCCTTGATGAATCATGATCAACCCTTGATCAAATGATGAATTTTACTTCATATACTTGATGTTGACAAAAAAAATCATGAAGTTTGACTTTGGTTTGACCATAGTTGACCTCAGTTTGACTTTTTAACTCCTTTGACTGATTTTGACTTATCTGATCATCTGACTGAGCAAACCTTTGAGAAAAGTCTTGAAACTTGTCATGGGGATTCTTAGACACATATAAGATGTTATGAAGCTCACTTGAAGTCTTAGAAGTCCATTTAGCCTGATTAAAGTCAAAACCCTAGTTTTGGATGCACTGCTTAGGAGGATGCATTGTCTGAGGGAATTGTCAAATCTTCTGACTATTTGTGAACTTTGTGAACGTTGTGAAGCTCATAAGATGTCTTGTGAACCTCATGGGAGGTCTTGTGAGCCTTGTGAACCTTGTGAACTTTGTGAACCTCATAAAGTGTCTTGTAAACTTCATGAACCTCATGAAAGGTCTTGTAAGTATTGTGAACCTTGTGAACCTTGTGAATCTCATAAAGTGTCTTGTAAACTTCATGAACCTCATGAAAGGTATTGTGAACCTTCTTAGCATACAAAGCCTTGTATTGTGAGGGCAAATTTTGGGGTGCAACAGCTGCCCCTGTTCAATTTTCTGAAACCTGAGGGGTTAGATTGGTATATGTGCCAGTCGTGACCTGGAAGGTTGAAGGGGATTGAACACAAAAGCCCAAAAATTTGCACTCACCGGTGCGTAGAGTGATACTGATGACTAGTTGAATATGCTTGAGTGGGCTTAAAGATTCCACTTGGAGAAACATTCTTCAGATACAATTTCTTGGAGGATAAAGCAGTCCAAAATATGAAGATATAATGATAGCTTTCAGGAAGATAAACAACGTCCCGAGGTAGTGGTGATAGCTTTCAGGAGGATAAACAACATCCTGAGGTCATGGTGATAGCTTTCAGGAAGATAAACAACGTCCTGAGGAAGTGGTAACCTTTTGGGAAGATAAACAACGGCCCAAGGTAATGATATGCTTTCAGAAGGATAAACAACGTTCTGAGGTGATGATATAACCTTTGGGAAGATAAAAAACGACCCAAGGTAATAATATGCTTTCAGGAGAATAAACAACGTCCTGAGGAAATGATATGCTTTCAGGAGGATAAACAACGTCCTGAGGAAGTGGTAACCTTTTGGGAAGATAAACAACGGCCCAAGGTAATGATATGCTTTCAGAAGGATAAACAACGTTCTGAGGTGATGATATAACCTTTGGAAAGATAAACAACGGCCCAAGGTAATAATATGCTTTCAGGAGAATAAACAACGTCCTGAGGAAATGATATGCTTTCAGGAGGATAAACAACGTCCTGAGGTGATGATATGCTTTCAGAAGGATGAACAACGTTCTGAGGAAATAATGGTGTAACCTTTGGGAAGATAAACAATGGCCCAAGGTAATAATATGCTTTCAGGAGGATAAACAACGTCCTGAGGGAATGGTAGCTTTCAGGAAGATAACAACGTCCTGAGGAGATAATGTAACCTTTGGGAAGATAAACAACGGCCCAATAGTCACAAATTGTTGATGAAGTCTGTTGGAGAATTAACCTGAAAAACAAGATTATAACATCCTGCACAATAACATTAGTTTATGCATTATGTATGCATGTATAATATGATGCACTTAAGTAATGTATTATGTATCTATGTATGTTATGATGTAAATGATGTATGTATGCATCATGCAGCCTGAAGCGTCTGAATATCTTCGTATAACAACTGCTGGCCAGGGAAAATAAATCCCGATTCGTTGCTGAAGAATATGAGGAACTCGTTCCCGTCTTGTTTGATAATATAGTATATATAACCTCCCGTCTTTGTTTGATAATAAGGTATATGTAACCTCCCGTCTTCGTTCGATATTAGGGTATACATAACCTCCCGTCTTCGTTCGTCGTACTCCTATTGGAAAAATAGATTCCCGACTATCCGTATGAGGATAAAAGAGATGGATATAAATTCCAGGGGAGATGTAATCTTGAAGTACTTATGAAGATGGATTTGCCCTACTGGGGATTCGTAGCTGTCTAGTGGGAATGAACCGGCGAAGCTTCGTTGAGATCCTTCCCTCGTTCGTCCTTAGTAAATACTATTACTGCATTTTCATGCATTTCTGGTAAACATCAATCATATTAAGCATTTATGCATTTCTGGTAAACATCAATCATATTAAGTATTTATGCATTTCTGGTAAACATCAATCATATTCAAAAGCATACATACATTCAAACACAACCAATGGACGTTTCGCTTATGTAAATAGGGTAAAAGTAAATCTGGATTCAAAGATGGAATTTTATTTATATCAAAAAGTGACCCATACATGGGTAAGTTTGTACAAGGAGACAGAAATCCTAGTAAGAGGACTTTGTCATAAAGTTTTTACAAAACAAGGCGAATCAGCTATGTGGGACATAATCCTATTGAGTTTCAATTCTACTATTGCCATTATCTTCAAGTATCTCATCTTCTGCTGTTGAGACGGAAATGATTGAATTGAGCTTTATCTGTTCGAACTTGAGTAAGTTGTACAACTGGTTGTAGTTTCATGGGTGATCCAAACAAGACATAGTCATACGCTTTAATCCCTAACTTTTGCCTGGATTTCCCTTTCAGGTTTTCAATCCACCGGGATACCCTTTTTTGCCCAAGCCGCCTTTTCAGGTTTTCGACTTGCCGGGTGTACATTTTTTATATATATATCCCTAATTTTTTCACGAACCCTTTTGGTTCGCCGGGATGCCCTTATTTTTGCCTAGGCCAGTCAACCTAGCGGGTCTCTTTTTATGCGTAGTATTTTTTAACTATGTTTGCGTTTACAGGCTGTGGGAAGTCTTCACCATCCATAGTAGTAAGTATCATGGCACCTCCTGAAAATACTGTCTTGACTACAAATGGTCCTTCATATGTAGGAATCCACTTGCCCCTAGGATCACCCTGTGGTAATATGATACGCTTGATTACCAAGTCACCAGCCTGATATACCTTTGGCTTAACCTTCTTGTTAAAAGCTTTGATCATTCGTTTCTGGTACATCTGGCCATGACAAACAGCTGCTAACCTCTTCTCGTCAATCAAATTTATCTGGTCAAGTCGAGTCTGAATCCACTCATCTTCATCCAAGCCTGCATCCTTCATAATTCTTAAGGAGGGAATCTGAACTTCAATGGGTAGAACTGCTTCCATACCATAGACTAAGGAGAATGGGGTTGCCCCTGTTGAAGTACGTATTGTGGTACGATAACCATGAAGAGCAAATGGTAACATCTCATGCCAATCCTTGTAAGTAACAGTCATCTTTTGTATAATCTTCTTAATGTTCTTATTAGCAACTTCAACTGCCCCATTCATCTTCGGACGATACAGAGAAGAGTTGTGATGCTTAATCTTGAACTGCGTGCAGAGATCAGTAATCATAGTGTTGTTCAGATTAGAGCCATTATCAGTAATAATCCTTTCAGGGATGCCATATCTACATATGAGATTATTCTTAATGAATTGAGCCACAATATTTTTGGTAACAGATGCAAATGAAGCTGCCTCCACCCACTTTGTAAAGTAATCAATAGCAACCAGAATGAAACGATGCCCATTAGAAGCAGTAGGTTTGATCTCACCAATCATATCAATGCCCCACATGCCAAAAGGCCAAGGAGCAGTCAATACATTCAATGGTGATGGAGGTATATGTACTTTATCATCATAGATTTGACACTTGTGACATGTTCTGGAATGTTGATAGCAGTCAGCTTCCATGGTAGACCAATAGTAACCTGCTCTCAATATCTTCTTTGCCATAGTATGACCACTAGAATGAGTGCCAAAGATCCCATCATGCATATCTTCCATAATCTTTGTTGCTTCCTTCTTATCCACACAACGAAGCATAGTTGAATCATGATTGCGCTTGTACAGAATCCCATTACTCAAAAAGAACTTAGCAGAAAACCTTCTCAGAAACTTCCTATCTTTGACAGATGTCCCTTCAGGGAACTCCTGAGCTTCAAGATATCTTTTCACTTCATAAAACCAAGGCTTCTCCTCTGCTTCTTCAGTACCAATCTCATTACAGTATGCAGGCTTCTCAAATCTATCAATGGTAATCTTGGGAGCTTCATCATCCCAGCTGATCTCAAACATAGATGCCATGGTGGCTAATGCATCTGCCAACTGATTCTCTCTCCGTGGAATATGTCCAAAGGTAATCTCTTTAAAATGTGGGATTAAAGACAACACATGCTCTCTGTATGGAATGAGATTATCATGCTTGGTATCCCAATTTCCTTTAATCTGACTTACTACCAGGGCTGAATCTCCATACACGTTCAGGAACTGAATCTTCATATCAATGGCAGCTTTGATACCCAGGATACATGCCTCATACTCAACCATGTTATTGGTACAATGGAAACAAAGTCTGGCAGTAATCGGGGTATGACATCCTTCAGGGGAACTGATCACAACACCAACACCATTACCAAGTGCATTAGATGCTCCATCAAAAACCATAGTCCATCGGGATCCTTGTTCAGGTCCGTCATATTGTCCAGGTTCTTTGGTAATAATCATAATATCTTCATCAGGGAACTCAAAACTCATTGACTGGTAATCATCCACTGCTTGATGAGCCAAATGATCAGCTACAACACTTCCTTTAATGGCCTTCTGAGTAGTATACTATATGTCATATTCTGTTAAAATCATTTGCCATCTTGCAATTCTTCCGGAGAGAGCAGGTTTCTCAAATATGTACTTGATTGGATCCATCTTCGAAATCAATAAGGTAGTATGGGTCAACATATACTGTCTTATTCGGCGAGCAGCCCATGCCAAAGCGCAACAAGTTTTCTCGAGTAGTGAGTATCTTGTTTCACAGTCGGTAAACTTTTTGCTAAGGTAGTATATTGCCTGCTCTTTTCGACCAGACTCGTCATGTTGCCCCAATACACACCCCATTGAATTGTCTAGCACTGTTAAGTACATAATCAAGGGTCTTCCATCAACTGGTGGCATCAAAATTGGTGGTTCCAGCAGATATCTCTTGATTTCATCAAAGGCGGTTTGGCACTCATCATTCCATTCCATCACCTGGTCTTTCTTTAACAACTTGAAGATTGGCTCACAGATGGCAGTTAATTGGGAAATAAATCTTGCAATGTAATTCAGTCGTCCCAAGAAACCTCTAACCTCCTTCTCAGTACGGAGAGCTGGCATCTCTCGTATAGCTTTCACTTTTGCAGGATCCACTTCAATACCTTTTCCACTGACAATGAAACCCAGGAGTTTACCAGATCTAACTCCAAAAGTACACTTATTTGGGTTCAATCTCAACTTGTATTTCTTCAACCTCTCAAACAACTTATGCAGATGATCAAGGTGTTGTTCTTCATTCTGGGACCTGGCTATCATATCATCCACATATACCTCTATCTCATGATGAATCATATCATGAAACAAAGCCACCATAGCACGCTGATATGTTGCCCCTGCATTCTTCAAACCAAATGGCATCACCTTATAGCAAAAGGTGCCCCACTGTGTAACAAATGTTGTCTTCTCCATATCTTCAGGTGCCATCTTGATTTGATTAAAACCAGAGAAACCATCCATAAAAGAGAATACCTTATGCTGAGCAGTGTTGTCTACCAGAACATCAATATGAGGAAGTGGAAAGTCATCTTTGGGGTTGGCCTTGTTCAAATCCCTGTAGTCTACACACATACGTACCTTACCATCTTTCTTAGGTACTGGTACCACATTTGCAACCCACTGAGGATAAGAAGTCACAACTAAGAACCCTGCATCAAACTGTTTCATTACCTCTGCTTTAATCTTCTCTGACATTTCAGGACGCATGCGACGAACCTTCTGCTTCTTTGGACGACAATCTTCTTTTACTGGTAGACGGTGAACAACAATGTCTGTATCCAACCCTGGCATATCTTCATAGGACCAAGCAAAGATCTCCACATAATCACGTAGCATCTGAATCAACCTGCTCTTGACACTATCCTCTAATTCAGCCCCTATCTTGACCTCTTTCCTGTTTTCTTCAGTTCCCAGATTCACAACTTTGACTGGCTCTTCATGTGGTTGTATAGCTTTTTCTTCCTGTTGTAACAACCTAGCAAGCTCTACAGGTACATCACAATCGTCCTCATTTCCGTCTTCAGCTTGATAAATCGGATTCTCAAAATTATAATTGGCAATAGTAGAACTGTTATCAACAAGATCCAGAGTGGATGAGGATCTGCATTTTAGTGATGTGGGTGTGTGTAAGAACACATAGCTGATAAAAGAATAAAATAAAAGAAAGACAAGGAACACAATATTTACGAAAACGAAACGTCCACTGATTTTTATTGAATGAAGTATGCAAATGAAATGACATCCCGTAACAAGCACACCATTGTGCCCCGGGTAAGGCACAAGGCTTAAGAGTTCAATTGTTCAAGAAATTACAAACTTAAAAAAACAACACAGTAATAGTATTTACTCCTGACTAAAGGAGATAGGAATAACATCTTCAGCTTTCCAATTATTGAGTCCAGCACCCACAGTAGGAAAAATCCAAACATCCAAGTTATAGTCTTCATCATAGCCACCCACAGCATTGATCTGGTTCTTCATAATCCCCTGATTGGTGATACGAACAGCACGAGCACGACGAACAGCCTTCTGGGACTCTGCAGTGAAACCCAAACCAAACTTGTCAGACTTGTACGGAATATCAGGAAGCTGACCCCAAATAGTGCAACCACCTTCATCCACCACAGCTCAAGCATCTTTGAGGGAGGCCATTGTTGGAGGTATTCTGGTGACCACATGAACTTTCTTGACAACAAGAGGAGTTTCATAATCATTAACAATCCAAGGAACCACTTCAAATGTCTGACACGGAGTTTCAACATATTCACCTTCCACTTCCAGATATTTAAAAGTGTTTACATGGCTAACAACATATCCTTTTTCTCCATAGACAGTGACAACTTTTCCTTCTACCGGATATCTCAACTTCTGATGTAATGTAGAGGTTACAGCACCTGCCCCATGGATCCAGGGACGCCCAAGCAAACAAGAATACGACGGACGAATATCCATGACATAAAAGGTAGCATTGAAAACCTGAGAACCAACTTTGATTGGGAGATCAATTTTTCCATGCACCACTCTTCTCGAGCCATTAAAAGCCTTCACCACTATATTACTGGGCTTCAACACAGCATCTTCAGGACTAAGCTTATTCAGGACTTCTTTGGGTAACACATTCAGAGAGGAACCATTGTCTATCAATACATGTGACAGGGTAGTGCCCCTGCATTCAATTGAGATATGTAGAGCCCTGTTATGATCCCTCTTGGCAGGAGTCAAATCAGCATCAGAGAAACCTAACCCATTATCATAGGTCAAGTGTGCAACACAATTTTCGAACTGGTCGATAGAAATTTCATTGGGTACATGAGCAGTCTTCAGAAACTTAATCAAAGCCTTGGCATGAGCTTCAGAACATAACAACAAAGACAGCATGGAAATCTTGGAGGGAGTATGCCCCAACTGATCAACAATGTCATAATCACTCTTGCGAATGATTTTCAATACTTCTTCCATCTGCTTAGAGAGATCATCAGCAGCTGGCACATCAGTAGGTATAGGTTCGATAACAGGACCTTTGCCCCCGAGCATCAGTGGTGGAGGTAGCAGCTGGAGTAACTGCATTCTTGGAGGTAACTGGAGGAGAGAAAACTCTTCCGCTTCGCGTGATCTTACTAGATCCAGCAATATTATCAACATCAACAGGCATATCAGCTAAGGGTTCCTGCTTAACACCATGGATATAAACATTAGATCCATAATGCCAAGGCACAACTTTGTCGGAAGTATACGGAATAGGACCAGGAGTGGTAATGACCATAGGAGCCACTCTGGCTTCAGCAACAATCTTCACAGGGCCTTCAGCAGTAATCTTAATTGGACCCTTGTGAGTGATTTTAACAGGTCCCTTTGAAGTAATCCTTACCGGCATTTTATCAACCATATCCACCTCTTCAATCTTCTTACCTTTAGTAATATGATCCACCATACTCTCCACAGAAGGTGGTGTCCTCTCAAATACTATGGTGTATTTATCCATGAGACATTGAATTCCATCTCTCAACCTCCAGCAGCTATCTGGCTTATAGGTACAATACATACAATCTTCACGACAACCTGGAAAGAACCCAGCTTGTACTAACTTCTTCTTAATGACAGACAATGGTGTGGTCAACTCTGCAACTGAATAGATATGTTAATCTTTATCAATTGCATTGACAGTCTTCTCATGATTTGGCATGGGAGCAGTAATCACATTTGGAGTACCCGGAGGGTCAAACTCAATTTCTCCAGCCTCAATCATATATTGAATTTTGTTCTTCAATACCCAGCAACTATTGGTATCATGTCCCTGACAATTCGAATGATATGCACATCGTGCATTAGGATTGTACCTGGGAGAGGTAACATTAGGATTCTAAGGAGCATCTTTCAGAGTAATAAGTTCAGCCTTCAATAAGTGTTGCAAGGCTTGGGCCATTGACATGTTGATCTTAGTGAACTGCCTTCTAGCCCTCTGTTGATTTCCCTGTGGCTGCTCTGTTGTTGTAGGAGTTAGATTTGAGATATGGACTGCACTCACAGACTGATGCCTTCTACTACGATCAGGTTGACCATAGACATCATTTGATTCTTTCTTTCCACTGGGAGGCTTCTTTGCAGCACCTGATGAGGAAGTACCCACTTGAATCTTGCCACTCCTAATACCACTTTCCACGCGCTCTCCTGTCATTATCAACTCAGTGAAGCCAGATGATGAGCTTCCAATGAGATGACTGTAAAAAGGACCATTCAACATACACATGAACATATCAACCAACTCCCTGTCAGTTAAAGGGGGTTATACTCTTCCAGCTAAATCTCTCCACTTCTGAGCATACTCCTTGAAACTTTCTTTAGCACCCATAGACATGCTTTGCAGCTGCATGCGAGTGGGAGCTAAATCAGCATTGTATTGATACTGTTTATAGAAGGCTTCGGCAAGATCATTCCAATCACGGATATTGACACTCTCCAACTGATAGTACCATTCCAATTGAGCTCCAGATAAGCTCTCTTGGAAGAAATGGATCCATAACTTCTTATCAGCAGTATGAGGTTGGATTCTCCTGACATAAGACCTCAGATGTAGCTTGGGACAAGAGACCCCATCATAAAAAAGTAGGAACCTTGAAACCAATGGGTATGACTACCCCAGATATCAGACTCAAATCTTCAAAATCCAGCCCAGAAGACTTCTGCAACTCCATAGCATCCATTCTATCTACCAGCATTTTGAACTTATCTTCATTAGGCTCATGATAGTAGTTGGCTTCAGAATCAGAGTCCCCCATAGTGTTGTGGAGACTGCCTCCCTCTTTTTCAGACTCTTCAGACTCATAATCTTCAACTGGTTCTTTGGTCTTGGCAAGACCTCTGAACCTTCTTCCCATGTTGATCAGGCCACCTGACCTTCTAGTCTTCTTAGTCTTCTTGGCCAGCAGTGTCTTTAATTCATCCTGCCCCTTGGACAAGTTCAGGATCAGCTCTTGGAACTGTGCATTTTGTGCCTGGAGATCCTTAACTGTTTGTTCAAGAGCCATTACTGAAATAAACAGCGAGAAGATGAGAAACCTGTGCATAATAAACCTGTGATGCAATGATATGGTGTGTGAATGCATATGCAATGTTTTCAAGAACCGCAGGATTTAAATTTGCTTAAACAATCAAGAAGGTAAAATTTCATTAGTAATAAATTTGTTTTTCCTCTTGGGCTTACAGAAAATGAAATGAAATAAATACAAGAGATGGGGTTTTAAGTCTCCCATGGACGTTTCCTCTTTGTGTTGAGGTATGAGTTGAGATTCCGTTCCTCGTGAAGTTGCTTTGTTAGTTCCAGGATTCTTTCTTGGCTTGCTTTGTAATGAGCCTCGAAGGTATCCCTTTGCTCCTTCAACTGGATCCAGGATCTCTGTAAATCTTCCATGTCAGTAGGCATGTCTGGGTGAAGGATGGTATAAGAAGTATCTCCTTCAGCAACAGGTTCCATGGTAACTGGCAGGATAGCAGGATATGGCATCATGAGAGTCTGAGCACGAGATCGCACCCATCTGAGATAAGCTTCCATAGGAATAGTGTACTTAGGCTCCAAAGTCTTGCTGTCAACCTTGTTCACTTTTCCCCATGCTCGTATGAATCTCTGACGGTAACCTTGAAGATCGTTGTCGTAGTCAAACACAATGCCCTGAATCAACATGTCATGTGGGCCATCACTCCGAGCGTAGCCAAACTGTCGTAAAGATAGAGAGGGGTTGTAGGTGATGCCTCCTCTTATGCCTAGAAGTGGCACATTAGGAAACTCCCCGCAACGGTCAATGATAGTGACATTCTCCATAGATCTGGAGCACCAATGTATATCTGAATGAGAGAGTGACATGATCCTTTTAGACCATCTGAACCCTTGTTCATTCTTCATCACTGAGCGAGGAAGGTGAGAAATAAACCACCTAGAGAGCAAAGGTATGCAGCACATCAAACTTCCTCGTGCCTTCGTAGTACGAGTATGGAGAGAATGTAAGATGTCTCCAAGCAATGTAGGCACGGGATTGTGACTCAGGAATATGTTGATGGCATGAACGTCTATGAACTGATCTAGATTGGGGAACAACACTAAGCCATAAATCAGCAAGGCTAAGATCTCCTCAAAAGCATCATAGCTCATAGCCTTCAAGAACACTTGAGCCTTCTCTATCAACACCTTGGCAAGAATACCCTTAACTCCGCTTCTCGTTTCTAGAACAATGTCAGACTTCTTCAAATGTAGAGCTGCAGCAATAACCTCTGGTTTAAGCTCCTTCTCCAAGCCTGTGAAGGGTCTTTGATCAAGAACAGGTATACCCAGAAGTTTAGAGAACTCTTCCATTGTAGGAACCAGCTAATAGTCGGGGAATGTGAAGCAATGGTGCTTAGGATCAAAGAACTGAAATAGGACACTCATCATGTCTTCATTGAACCCTGAGGTGACTAGATCCAATAGGTGACCATGTCTCTTGATGAACTGGGAGTTTTCAGAAACTTGAGAGACCAACTCCTTAAGCTTATGAGGTATTCCTACAAAGTTGATCCGGATAGTATTCCTACGAGCAGAAGCCATGACCTGCAACAAAGAACAAAGATAAATCCTTTGGTCCTTGAAATGGTTAGTGAAAATGCTATGCTTATGATGCATGATGATGTTATGATGTTATGCTCAATCACAAACATGTGGCACATACAAACAAGTCACACTATAGCCCTAGGTTTGAAGGCTTGTATGAGGTTTAAAGGTAAATACCCTCCCTTAAAGTTTAGTTGGTTCATCCTGTCCTACAAAAGTAACCAGGTTCTAAGGGATCTCAATATCATTGATCCTTCACAAGGGTGGTTGTTCAGTAGGCAACTTACTTGCCAACCAAAACCCTCCAAGTTTAGAATCTCAATGAGCGTAGTATCGAGTATCAACCAACTTCAGTCTTCACCAAAGTCGGTTATCTCACTACTTTCTAAAGGCCAAGATGGGATGACTAAGGTTCTAAAAGTCAGTTAGTGTATTGACAACATATGGCAGCCTCATATTATCCTCAACTTTACTTAAGGAACATAAGCACCAATCAAGAAGTCACACTAACTATGGCCACCAGATTAACCATATCGGTATACGCCGTACAGTTTCCTTGGTCTATTGCCATTTACCTAAGGTACACTAGATCCGGGTTAGGATCTTTCACACATAAGAGCACCCAACAAGTAAAGTAAAGCAAACAAAGCAAACAAGTTTAAAGTGATCTAATTCCTAAGGGTACCCCTCTTTTATTAAATCCCCAGCAGAGTCGCCAGTTCTGTAACACGGTGGGAGAACTGACTTTAGTTATGTTGCGGATAGCAAGAGTCGCCACCGACTTTTATTTTATCCAAAGGAAAGGGCATAAAAGAACAGGAAAGACCTTAAAAGATTTTGTTGGTTCGGGGGGTAGGTTATGTAAAGGGAAGGTGTTAGCACCCTTTACATCCATGGTTATCCATGGGCTCTTAGTTACTTAGCTCACTTTAAAATGTTTTTGAAATGTGTAGCGTGTGAATAAAAATTTTCTTAAGAGTTTTATAATGATCCATGTACGGATGCGTAAAAAAAACCTTTGTTTTGAAAATTGTTTGAAGTGTGAAGTGTTTGAAATTGTTTTGAAGAGTGAGCAAGTATCTAAGAGGAACCTACCCTAAGTTTTAAGTCTTTTCTGTTCTTGAATCCTTTAAATGGTAAGACTATCCCTATTATTAAGGAATAGGTATTCATTACCTTGGATGTAAGGGACAAGTGAAGGGACATCTGTTTATTTAGGCAACTGTGGGGTGTATAAGCAATTCGAAGGGACTTATCATCTTTATTCGAAAGGGACAAGATCATTACGAAGGCAACATTCGAAAGGGACTTGATCTTTTATCTGTTAAGGGACTAGATGATGTGAGATGAGGGACTTTTGCTTTATACACCCTACTTGACCTTTTTGTTTAGGCAACATGAGAGGTACCCTTATGGAAGTGAGATGGCGATCAAAGATCGACTTACGTGTGTGAGTGTACAATTTTAATATTTATCTTTAAATTAGTGAGCTAAATTAATTTTAAACATACAAACATGTTACACTCCCTATTTTACTAACCATGGCATAAAATAAATATTAAATACTATTATTACAATATTACATAAAAGAAGCAATTACAAAATAATTAACAAATTAAATAAATAAGCAAAATAATAATAATAATATAATTGGGTTAGTAAAAAAAATAATAATAAAAATAATACAAAGTTAAATGGGGTTAGTAATGATAAATATCACATAAATATAATTAATAATAATAATAATAATGAAATAAGCAAGAATATTATAATAATTAAAAGTTCAATTTTTATAAACAATTATTAATTAAGATTAATAAGAAAATATAAGCAATTATACTAATTATTATAAACTTTTAAGTTATATGTAAATTATAAAAGTAAGTTAATTATAAGCATATTATGAAAATAAAATTATAATTACAAAATTAAATTAGCAATTTTTAACTATTTCTAAACATATATTAAAAATTATTTATATACAAAAATTAAATTATAAACAATTTATATCATATTATCATATTAACAAAATTAGAATTTTAATTTTAAACATATTTATATACAAGATTTAATTTATAAAGAAATAAAAAATGTACATGATTAAATAAAATAGGATTAAGTTTTAAATAGAAGAAAATTAGGGTTTATTAGAAAACATTAAAATTTATTTATTAATTAAAATATAAGCAAGAATTAAAATAAACAAATAAATAATATTTACAATTAGGGTTTTAGAAAAACATTTTTAGGGTTAATCTTGGTTTATGAAAATATTTTAGGATTTATTAAATTAGGGTTATGATTTTAATTAAAATTAATAATAATAATAAACAAACAAAACAAATAATGGAGAAAAAGAGAAAAAGAACTTACCTTGGCTGGGAGTTGAACCCAGCCCCTCTGCTTTTCACAAACTCCAGCCAACAAGATCAACCACTGGGTCAGCGCGCACTTGGTGATAAGGAAAGGAGTTCACTTGGTTTTGTTGCTTAATCCTGGAAAAATCATGAAAAAATAAAACAACACAAAAGGCCTGGGGGGGATTCGAACCCAGGACCTTTAAACATTACACAAACGCATTTACCATT